>JAUPFT010000015.1:1877896-3190396 GCA_036936625.1 Parnassius smintheus behrii | reverse complement strand
TGTTGCGGTTGATCATGGGCGGCGGTAGTCACTTAACATCAGGTGAGCCGCATGCTCGTTTCCCCTTCTTCTATAAAAAAAAAATTAAAGACACCTACGATCAAGCGCCTAGCGTTTCGTCCCTAGTCTTTGTAAAACTCAAATTGAGTTATTTCAGCTGTCAGATTATATTGGATTCATAGTAAATAATAGAAAACATAAATTATTCACACTTGACTTAACGAAGGACGAATAGGTCGAGACGAGGCACTGTGTAACAAATTACGTCCTCGCACGCCTCTCCTGTAAATCTGAATAATATTTTTTTTATAGACGAACTGATTAAACATGATGATGCATAAATAAAAACGTGTGTGAGTCGATCGTGTAAACACGTGTAAATAAAACTGAAGTATCTGTAGGTAATATTGAAATAACTGGCTTCTATCAAGCTCACGTGGTTACTCTAATGCTAATACATAGATTCGGAATATCTAAACTGTAATGAAACTTTAGTAACGGATAGAGAGCTATGCCAGGAGGGATCTACGCCGTATTTTATCCGCAAACTTAAATAATTTTTTGACAAATCTAAACATTGATGCAATAAATAATATTTGATTAATATTAAATGTTAATAACGCCACATTAACAGATCTACTACAACTATTCAGGCGAAACCGTAGCGGGTCGCTAGGTATTCTTAAAAAAGCTATAATATTATTACCAGCAATGTTTTATATTTATATATATATATATATATATATATGGGTTTGGCGTTTTGGTTTTAACGACCAAACTGCTGGTTCAAATGTATTAAATAATTTTATGCGGTGCGGCTATTAATTTAAATAGAGTAGTGGACTGTATATGAGCGCGGTGCGAGCGATGAATGGAATTTAATTTATTCGTGATACTGCAAATGCCCTAAATTCGGGATATAGGAAGCACGTGAAGGAATGCATGTGCACCCACCTGGACTTCCGCTGATCTGCCTCGTGTCTCGATGGCTGTCGGCTTTCTTCACACTTATCAACTTCACAGATAATCTTCGCAGATAGTCACGAAATACAGTATTATTGCAAATGTCTATACTTTTTACTATATGCTTGTATAATTCAATATCCAAATTACACAAGAGCGGGAGCGACGATGCGAGATATAAGCGATGCGGTTGGTTGCGTGTCTTCTCAACTTGTGTGAGCCCGTTAACACGAATGCACATGCTGGGCATAAAAGGCGGTAGATAGGAAACCGAAAATGGGCTTTGCAGTAAACTTATTGGATAATAATTAACGAATCCCTTATAAGCGTTAAGCGATAGTGCAAAGTGGCGCGAACAGTAACGCATGTAAAAAATGAAGTTTTATTTTTATTGCAAGAATTATCAAAGCCTGTAGAGCTAGCTCTTTGAATATATTAACATACATAATATATAATTGCCACTTCAGCCAAGACAAACAGATGTTCTGTGTTATATGGGTTGGGAGCTTGTGCTGAGATTCAACAACCACGTAAGAGGCAGAAAGTAAAGTCTCCTCTATTTTAATGTTGTTTTCTAATTTTCATCATCATAATTACATTCCTCACCAAGTCCACTGATAAACATAGACCTCCGCCAAAGAATGCCACATAACACGGACTTGAGCCACGCATACATCGACGTGCTGCCTGTCTTACCTAGATGGAGTAACGACTTGTTACTCCATCTAGTGAAGGCGCACGACACTCGGCGTATCGGTATGAGGCTGCCACTTGAGAACCTCTCTTTCCTTCCCTATCGATCGATATGTCTATGGGCCACAGCAGCCGCTTACCATCCGGTGGACTGTGTGCTCGTTTGTCACCCTATCCTATAAAAAAAAAGTTGATTCTTCGAGAAATATGCCCAGTCCATTGCCACTTCAGCTTACTGATCCACATTCTCAAGCTTACTGCGGATATCCTTCATTTCTAAATCACCGAAAAACTACGAACACAGCCTCGCATGCTGCTCACTACTCAGTGGGAACATTCGAGGCCATTTTGATTGACCTTGAGCTTTCGAAGCCCAACGTAGTCCCAACAGCTCGTGAGATTTAGATTCGTTGTTTTCGTTCGTTTACCATTTTTCAATTGTCAAATCATCAATCATTTGTAACTTCGGTTACTACATTTTTATTATTGCTAGCAACAGCCCTGCTTTATTGTACCCAGATATAATAAATTACCTTTGTGTATGTGTAATTTTAGGATATTAGTCTACCAACTGTTACCGAATTCCAGAAGATGTCGTTGAACAATAAAATATTGGTTATTTTACCATAAATTTTATTTCTCATAAATACTTTGTTGTAAAAAATTGTCTTATTATACCTTGACTTTAGTGTGAATAAAATGCTATTTTTATATATCTCATTCATAATCGACGACTCCGTGGCGCAGTGGCTTAGCAATGAGTGGCTGCGCTAGAATCCCGCACGGAACAAGTATTTGTATGGCCTACAAATAACTGTTCCGGGTCTAGATGTTTGTCCTTGTGCAATTAATGTTTGTAAACTGCCCCTACGATACAGGAGAAAATCCTAGTGTAGGGGTAACGTTTTTATGAAAAAAAAGAAAAAATTCATAAGCACTCGTACATCCAGAGGGATAGGTAGGGACTACGAACTTCCATTTGGCATAATCTTGACACACCTTTCTCGCCTTAACATTCATATACATACGTATTTGGTACTCTTAATCTGGAGCATTTTTAATGTATCGCTAATTCGGTCGATAAACTTTCGTCAATGGCGTCCCTTCCCAACTCAGCCAGTTTATAAATGTTGTAGTTTTTAAACTTTACTGGGAAGATAAATAGGGAAGAGAGTAGGTTGCAACTCGTACCAGGAAGCGAAGTGCAAGGCGTCCATCTACTAGATCGGGTGACGACTTAATAAGAAATGCAGGAGGTCGACGTATGCGGGCACGGGACCGTGCTTTATGGCATTATTTGGGGAAGATCTTTGTCCATGAACTTGTGATGAAATGTGATGATGATGAATCTAGGAGTTGGATCGTGGGCGCATATATGCTCAACGCAGATTCCATTCTTAACAGCCTATCAAAAGTCCACTGCTGGACATGGGCACTCCCAAATAGATTTTTTTATAAGGAGACTCTTGCCGTGCGAATAAATATTACAATGTTAGAAGCCAGTTAATCCGAATACTACGCAATTGAAACTTTAATTACTTTTTGCCAACCAAAAACACAGCCAGAACATTATATATCAACAACTTTTAAAAAGATAGGGAGACAAATTTGGTGTACCGACTGGCTCTGTGTTTGGCCCGATCGGATATATAATGCACGTCAACAGCATGATAAATGTCATCAAGAATTGTAGAACATACATGTATGCTGACGATACCTGCCTTGTGTATAGTGGAAAAAATAGTAGCCAGATACAGTTAAAAGTGCAGCAGGATTTAAACAATTGATTAAAGTGGTCCCACGACAATGGCATTATTATGAACTTGAATAAAACCAAATTTATGGTAATATAGTCACCCTATAACCGTTCTAGAACAACAGTAGATATAGCTCTTATGGGTCACACTTACGATTGCCTGGATACTGACCAGTCAAGCTCTGTCTGCCGTTGCGAAAAGCTACAGTGTGTAACGAACTATAAATACTTAGGGTTGGTTATATAATCGTTTCTCATGGGACTTGCATGTTGAATTAGAGTGTAATAGGCTTAGGGCAGTACTAGGTAAACTGAATCATATAAAATATGTTGTAAATCGAGGAATCATGTATATGCTGTATTATGCCCTAGCAGACGCAACGATCGGATATGGCTTAGGTGTGCATATGGACTCACATTCCCAATATATCTTAATAAAATAAACACTATGCAGATAAGGTTTTTAAAGATATTAATTGATACTAAAACGAAAATTTCTTTAGATAAAAATTACGAAATGTTATTTAAAATTTGCAAAATTATTCTCATAGACATGAAAGTGAAATCCATTATCATATTAGAACAGCATGGTATGGTAACATTTAAGAAACCTAGGACATATATAATGCCGAAGCGCCAAATTACTCAAAGGAGGAAATATCTCATACTGAGGGCTGAAAATTACTTTGGACGGCATACAAGGCAATGGATAATTCCAACTTTGTGTAATGAGGTAGCGGATATATATGACGAAAGCATAACAAAGGCGCAGCTCAAATCAATCTTGAGGAAACATTATCTGTCGTTGTGTCCATAGTGGTGAATGTTTCTTTAATTATTTTGTGTTAATTTAAGTAGCTATAAGTACCAGATATTGTTATTAAGGAGTGTGAAACGATGAACTGTTGTGTTGCCGACAAACTGGCTTACAGTTTGGCAAAATTTAAAATATAAATAATGTACACTTTCTATAAGAATAAATTTAAAAAAAATGAGCACACAGTCCATTGATCGTAAGAGAATGTTGTGGCCTTTAGACATTTATACCTATCCTCGATTATGAATCAAAATTCAGATGCGGTGTCACCCCTCAGGACTAAGATGGAATACCACGTTTTCAGTAAAAAGGGTCTCTGGTTCTCTACAGTCACCATACGAAACACACAGCGTAAAGCTACTATTTCACGCTGGTATTCTGTGAGAGTGTGGTCCTTCCCCGGTCGAGCTGACCCAGTCGTACTATAACTATAGTACTAATATAGCTGCAGCATGGCTCTACTACGTATAATAAGGGTGACATATTTTCCTGTATTACTTTATTTAAAAAAAACTATAGTATTTTATTGTTGTTGTTTAAAAGGTGTAAAAGGCGCCTAGAAAAAGCTTTTCTTCAAGCGTCTCTCAAAGTTGCAGTCATTGACCAGGATGTAAAGATTGATGCAAGCTAATTATTTAAGTTATATTCATTTTTATATAGAATAATGCCAAACGAGCGCACAGTCTATCTAAATGTAAGTGGATGCTGCGGATCCTAGCGATCTACATCGATCTTTAAAAAAGAATAAAAATGCAGATGCGTTGGAGTGCAGATGCGTGCCCCTAAGGAGTACGGTGAAAAGCCTTACAATAATACAAACTCAATTAAAAGTTAATTTTTACCCTTTTGAGCAGATTATGGAATATCACAGTCTCAATGTCGTCCCAATACTTACTTACTTACTTACTTACTTACTTATCTTCACGCACAAACCCTAACGGGGTAGCCAGAGAGAACAGATCGCCAAGTGTCAAGATCCTTACATACCTCTTTCGCTTCTGCGATCTCTTCGTAAAATCGTGAAACGTGAATGTGTCTGTCATATCGTAATTTTTTCTACGTGGTAGAGTCACGCTGCAACTACATTCATGTCGTCCCAATAAGTAGATATATTTAATACTCCATTCAGTATTTTGCGACTCTTAGGGATACAGTAACTGTAACACAAACTTTTTTTATTGATATAGATTGTGAATTATACTTATTGTAAGTCAATTTATTGTTTAATTTACAACCGGTTTAGAGAAAAGAACTCTGTCCTGGAAAGAGCCAGCAAAAACCCACCGGAACGTATTAAAAAAATAACGGCTTACTATCATATATGTTACATAATTAAGAATAGAAAAACAAATTAGAAATGGCTTAGCAGTGATCACCTCATTTCCACGGGTTGCTATCATCCATAAATTCCTGAATATTTTAATAACCCTTTTTATACAAACTTTGTTTAATAAGGTTTTTGAACTTTGAAGAGATCAATTTTTTAACATTTACTTGGATTTTGCTGTAAAAGCGTATAAACCGCCCAAAAAATGAGTTAATGACTCGGTGGAGTCGAGTAATGGATGGAATTATATCACCTTTATATGAGACTACCCCCGAAATATAAACAATTTAATGAAAAAAGAATCAACAAAATCTATTCCTAATTGATGAAGATTTCGCGTAAAGATAAAGATTGTGGACGCGTAAAGTACTTACAAAAAACACATTTTAATTGTGAACCTTTCTTTTGAAGTTGGCTAAAAATTCTTTTTTACCTCTTCGGTAAAGAAGAAAATAAATTGAAGCAGTGAGGCAACAAAATGTGGAGACTACAAATAATTTTCCTTACCCTTTTTGTAACTATAACTTACTTACAAACCCAACTTCAAACGCCTTCGTCTATTCACAATTACAACAGTAGGAAAGGGATTATGAAAGTTTATCGCATGTTTCGACATGCTTTTACATTCCCTCTCGCGGGTGTTTCGCAAGAGTTTGTAATGGAGTACGAAAGTTTTCCTCTTAAGGCAGTGTCGTAATTTTTGTAAGATTTTCTCGTTTAGTGTTAGCAACGTTAAATATTTTTTGCTCGCAATACATTTTTTAAAACGTACTCCATTTCATTCTAACCATTATGGTCCACTGCTGAACGTAGACAACCATACGTTACCTCATAGGGGGGATATTGATATATTTCACCGTTTTTTAACAAATGCCAGATCCGATTTGGATGACTTTTATTAAATGGGGTACCACCTCAGAGGTGGTCCCATATTAATTTAAAGGAAAATTCCATACCTTCTGTAAAACTGAAAGCAAACTCAATACTGATCACTTGCGTTATGCTCTCTCATATTTGTTATTAAAACATTTTCATGAGGACTGGAGGCAGGGTTTTTTACACGTTGGTCTCACGTAACCGTTTTCTCTGCTTATTTTTAATTATAATTTTAGCATAAAGATTTTTGAATTTGCAGTATAAGAGAGTTATACTAGTAATGTATAACAATACTGTTATTATCCACTCAAATAATTTTTTATTTCTTTAAATATTTGTATAAGTTGCCGACATTAACATTGTTTATATGTTAACATTTGTTGATTTATCTATAAATGTGTCTGTCATATCGTAATTTTTTCTACGTGGTAGAGTCACGCTGCAACTACATTTTAGTTGTAGTACGAATGAATCGTCTCTATCGGGGAAAGGATCACGCTCTTATAGGCTTTCAGCGTGAATTAGCAGCTTTATGCTGCTACGTTTCGTAAATTGAGTGTTGAGACCCGGAGATCATTTTTACTGGAAACAAAGCATACCATCTCAGTCTTGGGGATTATAAAGAACAAACGTAGAATTTATATCCTTCTTTTTCATAGATTACTATAATACATACATAATAGAAGGGGGGAGTGGGGGAACCCGCGTAGCCACTAAACTTTCACTAACACGTCAATTCACACGTATAAATGTCAATTCGAGATGTGTTTTGACGTTACAATCGTTTCCAAATTTCACATGCAAATTATTTATAAATTGTCAAATTGCACCCTCTTTACAAATAAATATGTATTAAAATTTAAACGATTTTTTTAATGATGATCTTTAACATTAATCAAAAGTCTAAAGTGTGTAAATTTATTCAGTCTGTCAACACAGCGTATCGGGTTTGGCGACGCCAAGCCTCGTACGAAATGAAGTTGACAGCCATTCTATTGTTTATTATAATATTCTATGTTCTTTTCTTAATTGTTTAATGCATGCAGCTTTTAACTTTTATGTCTGTGTATAAAGCGAAAGTTAATATTATTATACAATTTCGTCGAATGTGTCCCTGGACTGTCACTAGACGTTTACTCACCGTCAGTAAAGTGTAGTCTATACTCTAGACAGACTAACGTACTTGTTACATTACCTCACCCTTTTTAAAGCTACGACGACAAACGACGTCGTTTGAGACGATGGAATCTATATTGCTTAATTGATTTGTACTTAGCTGATGTTAAAATTCTATTTACTATGTCACATTTCGTTTTAAATATGTTATTGCTTAAACTTATCACAATGCGATTTGGATAAACACTCGCACTAAAGACTGATGATGATGCTGTGAGTGACTAGTATAAGTATTTATCTTAATTACAAAAATGAAGCTGGAGCTTTTTAACATAATGTCTTTTATTTTATTATTTGCATAATGTGTGTGTGTTTTACAGGTTTTATAAAAATATAGCACAACACATTAATCATTTTTGCTGTACGAATTTATTGAATTTTAAAAACATTAAGTACTTAACATTATAGACTAAAATTACAAAAAAAATATAGACATAGCATAATAACTACTCATGGAAAAATAAGAAAGAGATACCTAAAAAAACAAGAAAATTCATACTATTACAGCATTAATATTTATAATTCAACGTTACATTATAATATATAATTGTCAAAATTTTATTGTATAATATTTATTCGTCAAAAGTTTAAAGATATTGTTGTTCCAACGCCTCACTTATCGTATAAGGAGATTTAGTAACTAGCCACTTATCAACTCGTTTCCAAAACGTTTCCTTGGTTGTAATTTGATGTAACTAGTTAGTGAGTTAAATATTTTTATGCACATTGCATAGCAATTATTATGATAATTTACTGTTTTCGGTATTTTATAAATGACTAATTTATCTGGATTTCTTAATGAATTATATTTGATTATGTCTCCAGCAGTTGTAAAGAGCTTAGGGTTATTTTTCATAAATTTTGCTGTTACAAGGGTATATATATGCAAAGAAGTGTTAAGATGTTTAATTATCTACATATTTGTTTGCACAATTCCTAGACCACTCCATATTACATATTGCACGTAGACATTTTGTTTCACACAATGCAGGCTTTAGTGATGTCTACAGAATTTCCCCATATTATTATTATACCGTAGCTAAGTTTACAGTAAACGTAATCGTAATACTTTGTACATATATAAAATACGGTATGCGTGTGTTCGTAAGTTTTTCTTCTGCTAAACGGTTTGACCGATTTAGATGAAATTTTTTGGTATTTTTAAGGGTACTTATAGGGGTCACCTGGATGGTTGTTAATTATAGTTGGAACGGTAGGTAGCGCTGTTGTCGAAATCCAGAAATCATGCGAATCCGAGGCAAATTGCTCGTTAATTATGCAAGTACATGATTTTCTATTTTTTAAAACATTTATTGCGACAGTAGTCTAATAGTTAAGGGTGCAAAGTCTGAATGTCGTTGATGTCCGTCATTCGAATACTGTCGTGAACCACTCCTCCATTTAAACTTACCTGGAGTGGTAAACGGAATTCATATTCCCGGTAATGTCTTGACTAGTGTAGTGGTGTTGGGAGTAGCAGCGCTGGGGTTAGTGGTTACAGGTGACAGGGATGGTGCACGCAAACGATGAAAGACGGAATGTGCTTACTAATTTTCAACATCTTTAGTAACAAGCAAAGTCCCCCCGACAGTAATTAGCTACTACAGAACACAGACATCTGCAACCAACTTCAAACAAAGTATGCTACAGATGCGCTATCTGAGGACTAGGATTGAATTCCTCACAGGCTGAAATAATTCAAGTACTGGCTGTTTGTACCAATAATCTAAGCAATGTAAACAGTACTATTTCACCAGAAGTCCTATCACCTGGTTAAAAATGTTAATATAAAATTATATAAAACCAACTTAATATTTATTTTTGTGAAAAATAAATTTCGTGTCTGAAAGCCATCATTTAGTGTATTATCGAAAATTTGTAACTTCATCATCATCGTCGTCATCATTACAGCCCTTCACAAGTCCCCTGCTGAACATAGGCCTCCCCCAAGGTATGCCACAAAGCACGGTCCTGAGCCACCTGCATCCATCGACTTCCTGCATGTCTTACCAGGTCGTTACTCCATCTACTCGGGGGTCCCCCTACACTTCGCCTACCAGTACGAGGCTGCCACTCTAGAACCCTTCTTCCCCAACGATTGTTGGTTCTTCGAGCTATATGGCCTGCCCATTGCCACTTCAGCTTACTAATCCGTTGGGCTATGTCGGTCACTCTAGTTCTAAGTTTATCACGCAGAGAAACTCCGAGCATAGCCCTTTGTAACTTTATTTTAATAAAATACCTTTGAGAATACCCTACGTTTTATTGTAGATTTCTTTTTAAGAGATAAAATATCAGTTCGCTGAAATCTCTTTATTTCAAATTACCGTTATAGGAGCATTAATTAAAATCCGCTCTTAGTTAACGATATTACCGAGTACTTTAGTATTAAGAATAAAGTTTAAAAGTTATCTCCTTCTAAACTTATCTTTTAACTTCATTCGCAATGAATAACATTATTTTTATAAAATAACTTGACTGAGTCTCTGATGAATTTACTTTTTAATTTGTGGATTGAATTGTGCTAATGTTTTACTTTCTTCTGTATTGTGAATTTTACACACATTTTTTAATAAACTAAAATATTAAACAAACTTAAAGTCCACTTGATGGTAAGTGGCTACAGTACATGGACACCTACAGCTAACTTCAAACGAAAAGCTCTAAGGACTAAGATAAATCTCGCAACCGTCCCACGAGAGCCGGGACCTGTTTCTGGAGAATACATACCGAGAAAGATGTGTGCGGGACGCCAATTGTCCCGTTTTACTATTCCTTTTAATAATACCCACTGACTCTCTATACGATTCAGACCAGAACACTATTCGCGTCAGAATAAGTTCAGACGGTTGGACCCACACAGAGATATTGCTGCACAGTAAACGATTTCTACCACCTAGAAGTTACAAATAAATTACATACAGACAAACATCCAGAATCTGAACAATTATATTTACCGTCAGTTGCAGCTTATCGAAAGTCCACTGCTGGACATAAGTCTCCACCACAGATTGCCTTACAGGAGGGATATTTGCCTTAGTTGCCATGCTTGGCGAACAGGTCGGCAACAGTTTCTTTCTGGTTTGTTTCCCTCTGTCGACTCCTACAATACCAACGGCAGATATTTATTTATTTATTTAACAGATACACCATTGGCTTATCACTAGACATTGTTAAAATATAACACAATTGGTTTTGTTCAAAATGATTCGCCTTTAAAGGTACGAGTATATACAACATTCACAAAAATAGTGCAGCTAATATAAGACAGTTGTTAACTTACTTAACCAGAACAATATCATTAATAAATTTACAAGTAATTTGATTACAATGAAACTAATGCTAAACTTGAAGAAGAGAGAAAGAGTTATAAGTACTTATTACAGAATCTAGCAAATTATGATAAGTTATCCGTATGGAAAATGTCGACGTCGCCGTTGGTCGTTATGTCGTTATACGTTTGCATTAACCTATTTATTGGGGCTCGTTTACCTAAATTCGTTCTCTGGTTGGGTAAACAGAAGATTTTGGTAATCGGATGTCTTAGAATAGATCTTGGAACTCTGATACATAACTGATTTAACAGTGCCGGTGATAATAGAAGGACTTGAATTAGCTTTTGAAGTGTTTTAAGATCACTAAGTCGACGTCTTTTTCCGAGACTCTAATTTGAAGTGGGATAGCCTAGTATTATAGTCAGCACGGTAAGGACAAGTTTGATCTTTAAAGGCTAAGTAGCGGGTAAAATTGCGCTGGATACGCTCTATTCGATCACTGTGAATTTGGTATGATGGGTTCCAAACAGGTGATGCATATTCTAGTGTACTACAAATAAGAGCTTTGTATATAGTGAGAATAGGTATAGGGTTCCAAATCCTTACATATTCGCTTTACGAATCCTGCCATCTTCCATGCTTTGGATGCAATATTATCAATATGGGTGTTGAAATTTATTTTTTATCGATCATTACGCCAAGGTCACGGACTATTTCGGATTCTTGAAATAATACTAGTTTTTACGGAATTTATCGCGTATATTTAACTTTTTAAATACCCGACGTTTCGAACGCTTTACAGCACTCATGGTCACGGGCGGGACTGAGATGTTCAACGTCCATATGTCATAGTTAACCGCGGTTACCATAGATTAAAATTTAACTTTTGTTCCGATCTATGCAGTATGAACTTATGGTATCTTGAAGTCTTGCAGTTGTATGCTTGGGTTGGGATTTAATTTTATTTATTATAGGATCCCAAGCAGATGGTAGCACCCAGCCATCTTCTCTATTGAAATTAGGATGTTTTTTGATTTCAATAGCCTCGCGAATCATCCTTGGAAGGAATCGGTGTTCTTTCGCGAGGATTTGTGGTCTATCAAGTCTAATGTAATGGTTGGGGCCGTCTAGGATATGATCACAAACTGCAGACTTTTGAGAAGTCTGACTGTCTGAGAAATAAAAAAAAATATTTCCAAGGCATGTGCCGTTCGCCAACATGCATATGGGCAGTGCGGCGGACACTTCTTTGCCCTAAAACCCTTTCAGAATTGAGGTAAGGCCCAGCAGTGGGACGGAAATAGGCTGTGTAACTTAACTAACTTAACAATTTCGACGATGATAGTCTGAAATAATTAGCTGAAAAAATTATAGCTAGGCAACAATAAAAACTAAATGGATGGATGGACATAAGTATAAAATTGTATAAATATATAACATAAGTACTCATTTCTTTAAAAGGCTCCTGGTACTTGTTGGATTTACTGTATCTACAGTACAATTCATTTACGAATGGTACTGTAGGTAGCAGCAATCTTGCTCTAGGTTGAAACATAATGCAACGTTACACGATTTGCGAAGTACATACAGATAAAATGTACATTAAAAAAACCAATATAAGAAATATGTGTCTGAGGCGACCTTAAAAACCGCAACCTGCTTATATTGAATTAAAAAAATAAAAATTTCAAATATTAAATATTAAAAAATATTAAAATAAAAATATTAAAAAGCATATTATGTAAATACTTTCTAATTTTCTGATTTAATAAATTTTTTAAAAAATTCCGAAGTCTTGTGTTAACATACATGACATATCCAAATGGCACATTAAATTTTTCATAAATCATCGAATAATCGTGGAGTCAACCAAGCTCCATAACTCTGCTCGAGAGCGCTAGATTCTTTACCATTCTAACCATTCAACCGAATTTGAACTTGATGCAGTATGGCAAACTTTAGTTTCTTTTTTCGCCACCCGCAAAACAGAGAACTAGAATTCGGTACTGTGGACGTCTCAAAAATGGACACTATTGCACCTATTGCGTATTTACATTAAAAGTTTGAAAATATTGCACTTTATCCTCCATTTTGATGTACTAAAACTGTGAACGATGAATAATTACACATATTTTAACACAAAACTGACAGTCAACACTAAAATTTTACGTACATTTCAAGTCAACTTTCCTCAACGAGCCTGCTAGTCCTAAGATAGCAGTTTGCTTCATACATATTAAAAACGATTTTACACGTACTTAATAAGATAAAACACAAAATGAGATTACAAATAAGAAGCTTACTTACCCAGGCATTGTTTTAACACAATTCACCATACAATAAATATAAATTAATACAAAATAATTACAAACAACTTCGTTCTTAGCGCGCGTCAATCACACTAATGGCTGACTCAAGGAACGGACGACATTTAAGAACGATTTAAATAAAATATACTACTAAAGTGTATAAGCTGTGGGGTTTTTATGCTAGCCTTTTTTATCTTGTGCACATTGACATATGGTAGAATGAGTTAGAAATAGCGCATAACGCTTTGTTTCTTCATTAAAAGAGCGTGGAAAAATGTCCAACACTTGGACGCCCGCATTCAACGGAGATATTTTCGTGTCCAAGTCTTGGACATCCGCAGTTGAGAGGATATAGCATCAACCTCTTTATTTTTATCAACATATCTCGCCAAGTTCGAGGTGTATTCTAGTAGGTTACTAACTGTAGACTTATTTGCGCAAAAACCGTGCTGACAATTAAAAATTACCTTTGATAAATGAGAAGACCAAATGGGGCAGAGTATTTTTTCTAAAAGTTTAGCAAACAAGCTTAATAAAGAAACAGGACGGTAGTTTTCAATATTGCTTTTGTCACCTTTTTTGTAGATGGGTATCACATTGGAAACTTTCCACTCGTCAGGAAATTTTGCAGTTTTAATTGATTTTTCGAAAAGTAATTTAAGTGGGAGAGTTAAATATTTATACGTTTTTTTAATAAAGTAGGGTGGGATGTCGTCCGGTCAGCACCTTTATTAGGGTCAATTGACTTTAATACTTTCTCGACGTCTCGCTCTGTAATTTCAACATTGCTTAGATTTAATTGTGGATAGCAATCTCCAAGATCCGGTTGCGATGAATTGTCAGGGGGAGAGTAAATCGAATAAAAACGTGTTGCAAAAAGATTACAAATTCCTCACTACCACGCGCAACCTTGTTGTCCAAATACATCTCAGACGGTAAGTTGGAAAGACCTCCACGTAAGGATTTGACATATGACCAGTATTTTTTTGGGTTTTTAATGAGAGCATATTCAGTGTTTTTTAAATATGTATTGTAGCAAGTTGACATTAATGACTCTACGCGTTTATTAGATAAGATAAGTTCAATCTTATCTCTAGGATTCCGGTAAATCTTGTATCTTGAACGAATTCTATTTCTTTCGGCTATTAATTTTATAAGGTTTCTTGTGAACCAATGTGGATATTTCAAACTACGACGTTTAGTTCTGGGTATAGCTGATTGAATAACATCATATATAAGTTGATAAAATTTTGAAACAGCGATATCAACGTCATCCAGAGCCGATAGTTTTTTGACCCAATCGATATGACTTAATTTACTTTTTACAATTGCATAATCAGCTTTTTTGTAATTATACGTTGCTTGTTACGTAAAGAGTGATACTTATATGAGCTGAACCCAATTGACAGAGCTGGATAGTGTGAATTTGCAGAGTGGATTAATACAATTATCGACTATTATACTGTCTAAGTTACTTAGGACGAGATGTAAGATATGACTGTTATGGTTTGCGACATGATTAAACTGAGACAAATTATTTAACGACATAAAGTCAATCAATAAGTATCCTAAGCTACACTGATAATTTAATGGAGTCAAGTTACAACATCTACTTGACTCTTTATTCCAGTCTATAAATCCGAGGTTGAAATCACCTAAAATAATCACATTACCGGAATGAGATAAAATCACATCACTGCAGTTGTCGATAATAGGTTCGAGTGACGACACAGTTATTGGTGGTGGTATGTAAATGGCACCAGTTAAAATCGCTTTATCTGTCGATGTGTTTACTGATATCCACAAATCCTCTGCAGTGCTTTCATAGTGAAACATTCTCTTCGAGTGGTACTTAATGGAAACGGCGATTAAAACGCCTCCGCCACCTTTTCCGGCTAGGCTGGTTGATTGGTGATCTCTACGGTATACATAATAGTTGTTGCTAAATAGCTCGTCATCGTAAACGCTGTCATCCAAACAGGTTTCAGTCCCAACAATAACATCGTAGTCTCCCAACAAAGTTGCAAGTCTTAAGTCTTTAGTTTTAGTTTTCAGGCCTCTAAAATTTTGGTAATAAATCTTTAAGGTAGCCATTTTTATGCGTTAATCAATTCCCGTTAAAAATGTCCAAGTATTATTATAGTGTGTTTAGGTTATCGTAACATTTTATTTGTTTTGCAGGGTACTGGTTAGTTTTTCTAAAAAAAATACGGCCGTTACGGATCCAGACGAAATCTTATTGCTGTTCTCGAGCAACTTGACGAGTCCGCGCGTGTAGAGCTTTAAAATATGGCGCTAGATGTTCGGAGACGAAAATAGGCGACTTGCTTTCTATGTATCCCGGATGTCCTGTGTTTAGTTTATTGGATGCGTTCTTTTTATTGAATTGTGTTACCGCTGCTAGTATCTCATCACGAGTTTTTACCGAAGGAAGTTTTATAATAATTGCGCGGGGCCTCTTATTTGAGTCATTCATCTTCCTAAGAATGGTACAGGTAGTTGTTTCGATGAGATCGGTAGGAATAGATACAGTATTGCATATTTGTTTGGCAACATTAATTAAGTTCTCAGTCTTACTTTCCGGAACACCATTCACTTCAATATTCGTCTCGCGCGAGTATTGCTCAAGTAAAACAAGTCTATTTGATAATTCGTTCACTTTTGTATGTAAGTTGCTGTTTTCAGCTGAAAGCGGCTTCTGACGTTTTTAATCTTTTTTAATTCTATCATATTCCGCGCTTAAAAATTCAAGCCCGCTTTTGATATCTTTTAAGGAACTTAACTCCTCTTTTATAGTTCTTAAATCCATTTTTATAGATGACTCCTCTACAGCTTGATTTAAAAATTTTCCCATTGATGATTTAATTTCTGATCTAATTGTTAGCATTAAGGATTCATCTCCGGGTTGTGTAGGTGAACTCACCTTCTGATTACCAGGTAGTTGAGGTTTTTTACGCTGTGTTATGTAATCATTGTTAGGAGTACTAATTTCCTGCGACGAATCACCACAGTCACGCGGGCCCGTTCTGAACTGAATGGGGGTGTTTGAATTGCCACCCTTTCGCTCTTTATTCCTACAACCAGGGCAGATCCATTTCTCTTTCTTGTCTTTCTCCAGCAGCATAAGGCGTTGGTGAGAGATATTAGCGCAAACTGTGTCATATATAATATCTTTACAAAGTGAACATGTTACAAAGTCCTTATTAGTTATTTTATTTAAACATCCCGCGCACAATTTTGTATTTGAAGCCATAGCACCATAGATATATAAAACCCCTGTCTGTGTACGTTAGCTGTTGGTTCCTTTAGCGAAACTGTTTTTTCGGAGTGCTTTCGCTTAAAGTTATGGCAAAGTAAGACGGGCTGACACTAGGAGTACTAGGCGCACATAAACAAGTGAATCTTAAATAAATCAAAATTACTATAATTGCAAAGTAAGAAGGTGTGACACTTGAAGTACTAGACGCACATAAACAGTCAAGTGAATTATAACTGACCAAAAAGAGCGTAGCTAAGAAGATGGCCGCTACGAGTTGCGTAGCAGATGGTCAGTACGAGGCTGGGCGGTGCGTGCGTAGCCGGGTCAGCAGTGATTGGTCGCCGCGATTTTCGTGATGGCAGTTGGCGGGGCGCTGCTTGATGTTTGTGATATCGCGCTTCGCAGGTGACGTCACTAACTGAGAGCTCTTTTTACTTTATGCGCTCCTATTTTTTTAGTATAATTAAATACTGTTTTAAATTTAACTCAATTTTTAAAATAAAATGACGATAACTTGAATACGTGTGCTCGCTGCCGAGGTCCGAGAGGGGGGCGAGATATGGGGTAGTAGATATTCTTACATTATTACTAGTAGATTTTCTTACACTATTACTAGTAGATTTTCTTACACTATTACTAGTAGATTTTCTTACAATGTTACTACCCAGTCAAAACAGTTATTTTAATAGAGCAATAACTTGAGTGAGATTCGAACTCAGCTGCAGCTAAAGCCCCTAGCCATGGCTGTACCGAGTCGTGGAAATATCTTTCCCAAAAAAAACCACTCCTACTTTTGAAGTCGAAGACAAAGCCTTCAATTAAGACTTGTTTAATGCTTTAATAAACGTTATATTTTATATAAGAGATTAAAGGTGTGTATCTTTTATAAAATAGTAAGCCCTTTTCTTGAAGAAAAATGAAGGCTTCTTTCCAAATTTTTTACAAGTTCTTAAATCCTAGACTTTCTGATAGAAGAGCCGGCAAAAAATACAGGGTCTTAATTTTTTAAACATCGTGTAACATTCCATTACAACTTAAATAAAAACAGTTTAATGTCAAATACCTTTTATTAACAACTTCGGTATTAACAATTTATCAGAAGCTAGGGCACTTGCAATTATTACTACTAAGTTGGACTCAGTTCTGCCTAGAATCCTGTCTGTGTGGATACCACTATTTTACCAATTTCTACCAACTAGGTGTTAAAACTATTTTTCTGGCCTAGGAGTCCGTTTGGGTAGGCTGTGAGGCATTCCATATTAATCTTCTGGCATGATGATGTTGCTTACAGATGTACCATAGGTAGCAGTCGTAACGCACACCTTGACGACCTTTTTATAGAAGTATAAAAACATTTTTTATAAGATTACAAATGAGTATAGAGTCCACCTAAGCAAATGCAGAGGCGCAAACTGGCTACATCTTTTATGGTCTTACAATTAATACGGCAAAATAAAGTAAGAAGTAAATAAATTAAGAAAGTAATGAAGAGGCAAAGAATTAAAGTTTTGTTCGTACTCACAATATAATATATTGAGCTTCAGCAACGATCGGTCACCGATCTCGACATCAGCGACATTTCCAAGCACCGTTATTCTGTCAATGCTCTGGACAAAACTTATATGGTCTTAAGAAACATATTCATAAGAGAAAATAAAACAATTTATTCTTAAAAATAATGGTACATTATAACAACTTAATGCAACGCAGTTCTTACATCGCCATTATTCTCCACCCGACCCAAGCTGTCCGGCTGTCGTCACGGAAGTCTAGACTGGATAATTTATCTTAATCTATCCAAGCTTTTGTTTGTTAATGTTTAAGGCAAAACCAAAACAGATGAATAAATTCGAACTAGTGGCCGTCTAGTGTTCGAAATTCGACCGTAATTCTTTACATTTTCAGGTTTGGATATTAGGCAAGCTGTATTTCACATACAACTGCATATTTATATAGAAAACACAAGCTCTTTTATATGAAATACAAAAAACGCTTTTTTTACTTTGACATACACTCCACACAATATTACAAAAGGAACATTTAAAATAACACAAAATTCACGATTTATTCAGTCAATCTCTCAATAAATATTTGCTGGCAACATTTTAAGATTCATACACATGTTCATAATAATTATTTAACAATTAAAAAATCTGCAATTGTAAACAACCTGCCAAGCTTGGCAGTTATGGAAAATATACTTCATATAAAGTATATCAAGCAATCTATGAACCTATGTAGTGGTGTTAGAATATTCACTATCCTCTATTAACCAGTGGGTTTCGTAAGAGGAGACAGACGAAAAAAAAACAGGTGGCTAGTTGGTTTTTCCTAATAACAGCTAAAAATAAAACTATCTTTCTCTCTCTCTCTCCCTCTCCCTCTCCCTCTCCCTCCCTCTCTCTCTCTCTCTCTCTCTCTCTCTCTCTATCTAATTACTTGATAAAGCAGTATGAAATAGCTGAAAATAGAATATCTCGCTGTGCTGAAAAAGTAATGCAATAAATGGCAAAATTTTTAAAATTATTCAAAAACATTTTAGTCGAAATAATTCTAAAGCAACTACATACACGACTAAGAAAACTCTAGTAAGACCTAATATAGTAATTCATATTCGATTTCTTGTCGAAAAGATTCGATTGTACCATCAGATATTCAATAGGACAGAAGGGCTTTGTAATATAGATCGTCGCGCCTCACTCAATTTCGTATAACAATGTGATGACAGCCTCCTTGAAATATATGTTGTAACAAGATAAAAGTCTTTGTTTCCGAGAATTTCTTCCTTATTCTTAGATATTTACGTACAGTGTGAAGATCCCTTATTATTTTACACCGCTGTTATACACTCATGCTAGTATTCACAAATATAACACACAAATATATTGCCAAAATATTTATAGAACCAACACTATGATAAGTGTGAAGAGTTATCGTTCGTTTAGACTGAGCAAGCTTAGAGATTATTACTAGGACCTGAGAATTTATGTTTGTAATTACAGCATTACAAAATGAAAAACGTGCGTTCAATTAGCATTACCACCATAACCTGAATAACTCGAAAAACCTCTAGAAGAACTATAAGCATTATTCTAATTTATACGATAGAAACCATTTTACTGACAGACTGAACAATCCCATTATCTCTGTCGCCTTTTACAGCACTTATGGGATGATATGTGATAGTGGATATTTCTACACCGTCACTACACGTTGCCAAGGTATAGTTTCAAAAGTTATACGTTCAATTAAATGCGTTGGGCAGTGATGGAATTACTTTTGAAATTTTGTAACTGATGCTACCACGTCAATTCACATACCAATTTTCTCCGACGCCTTGAAAACAGCTATTGTTAAGATTCTACCAAGAAAAAATATTTTAGATGTAAACTTATTTGGCACTTACGACCATTTAGTAGTTTATAAAAAGTACCTGAGAAAATCGATTTTATTGTAATCAGATTTATTATTTGTTATTTAGCTTTTGTGCGCTCGGCGCCGCACCCCATTGCACGTTTAGAGTGACAACGGTACGAGCTTCGTGAGCACTTCACGTGTACTTCGAAGGCAATATAAGCAAGCACTCTCAAACCAGCCAGTTGAGATTACTTGGAATTTTAACATGGCTGCGTGGAGCAGTTCGAGCGGCATATGAAAAGCCTAAAGCACCATCTGAGGCGGGTAGTTGGCCATCAGAAGCTTACTTTTGAAGAGTATTCAACGCTGTTTGCATAAATAGAGGTTTGTCTCAACTCAAAACCTCTTTGTTCTTTGACTGAAAACGCATAAGACATAGATTACCTGGCCACTTTTCAACTGCGGTCCTATCCTATCTGAATATTATCTGATAACAGTATTGACAACTTAAAAACAATAAGGTGGCAGCTAACTGAGCAGATGTCCAAAAAATTTTGGAAACGATGGTCTGCAGAATATTTACACACTTAAAACACCAGATAGTCCATTATAGGAACTTAAAGTGGCAAATATACTTGTGACGTTAATATAATCAAGGGTGAGAGCAATCAAACATGGTAGATAAACAAAGTAATTCCCTGACAGATGGATTAAATTAAACTCTCGTGATACCTGGCTGCACACATGCTACGAAGAATGTAAGAACCGCATATTATGCCCGTCTGGGCTGACGACCATGAATCTGCGCGGCTACGGCCTTATCCGGTCCACTATAGGTCAAGGATCAAGATTGGATTATTAAGGGGACACGTTTCCTATACAAGGCCATCATGAATCAGAAGCTTTGATATCAGGAGTATGGCTGTCATCTCTGTCTCTATTATCAATATATCTAACCAGCTGCCATTTGTTGCTGAAAATTACAATAATATATTTTGGAAAACTTAGGGGCAAATACAAGACTCTCAGATTTTGTGTGGTACTACTCAACATCATTTAATCTTGCATTGCACTGCAATACATATTTGCATAGTTACACATACACCTCTGTCACGAGGAGGAACAGCAAGAAACCCAGCGGGACTTTATTTCCAGAGTAATATTTTACAATAAAATAGCTATTTATAATTATTTGCAACACTCATGCAACACTCAGGGATTATCATAAACCATTTAATTATTTATATAATGATAATACAAAGGGCTTTCAATCTATTCTTGACATTAGAGTGATTTGCTAATAACGTGGGCAATTAAAAAAAATCAATAGCTAACGATATTACCTGCGGGTATAAACATGAAATTTCGTATTGATAACTTCATTACTTCTTATGTAACCTATAGTCATGGACGACGGGAATGACTGACTCGACAATGTTGAAAATAATGCGCGATGACAAAGAAAAAATTAAAACAAAACATCCACAAAGAAATGGCGGCCATTTACTAAGACTTTGCTCCTGTAATGTCGTCCGTACAGAAGTATTCAAATGAATTCAAAAAGGCCTAACCTTTCCGTTGGTACCATACACACCAAATTGCATGACTATCACTACCCCATAAATATCCGTGCAAAAGCACGCCGCGGATTGACTGTTGTAGGAAGTTTATGCAATGGCACAAAAAGGCATCAGACCCCCCCCCCCCCCAGGAAGTTAAAATTCACTCCATCGGCCGGCAAAATAATGGTCACAGTGTTTTGGGATTCCAAAGTAGTAGAGTACATAAAAAATGTGTAACTATCATTGTCGGAAAACTGTATGCTAAGGTACTAATTGAAAGGAAAGAAATTGAAGAAAGGGGTGTATGGACCAAGTCTTTTCCATGCGCAAAAACTAAAAAGTTTTTTGTGGGTTCATGGACCTAGAAAAGGTTTTTGACAAAATGGACAAGAATGTGTTAAGGCAAACACTGAACTCATTTGGGATGAACGCTGGGTTGTTACAGGCATTAAAGTCTCTTTATAGGGACCTTAGTGCTTGTGTTAGGACCAACAGGGTCTACTCAGACTGGTTTTGCATCCATAAAGGTGTCGGACATGGCTATGTGGCTGCCCCGTGGCTGTTTAACCTATATATGGACAGTTGTTTGTAAAATTTGAAAGTTGAAAAATGTGGATTAAGAATGGTTGAGTTATCCGCAGTAGAGCCAGAGTGATCGATATAGCCCAACGGATTAATAAGCTGAAGTGGCAATGAGCCGGCCATATAGCTCGAAGAACCGACAACCGTTGGGGAAGAAGGGTTCTCAAGTGGCAGCCTCGTACCGCTAGGCGAAATGTAGTGCAACCCCCCACTATATGGAGTGAAGACCTGGTAAGACATGCAGGAAGTCGATGGATGCAGGTGGCTCAGGACCGTGCTTTGTGGCATTACTTGGGGGAGGTCTATGTTCAGCAGTGGACTTGTGAAGGGATGTAATGATGATGAGTTAACCGTTGATAAGAAAGTAAAACGATATGATGATGTGAAATAAGAATAGATGATGAGATAGAGTAAGTAGATGAATTTGTATATTTGTTTTGCGTATTTAGCAAAGATAGGGATATGGTAAGGATATAGAACAACAAGCGAACGCAGAAAATAGAATAGATGGGGCCGTACACTCTATTGTGAAAAGCCAGAATGTGTCAAAAAAGGCACGTATGGCAATTCACAATTCTGTGTGTGTTCCTACTTTAACGTATTGTAGTGAAAAAGGTAATGCCATTCCGTTCCTTGTCAAAGATGTGCCATTATATAATAGTATATATTCCCATTTAAGTTCCTGTAAACAACAGTTGTTAATATTTCGTGCATGCAATATGTTTGCTAATTCTGGGCTGCGTCCGGTAAAGAAACCCATGTTCCATGTTGTTATGTAGCTTACAGGGGAAACCTTAGCACTAAAGCAATATAAAAAGAGAAGAGGAAAGCTCACCAAGGGTGTGCTGCTTCTCCATGACGACGCACCGTTTTGCACGGCGCGGCTTTCCAAGGCTGATGTACGGCACTGCAGGTTTGAGGAAATTAACCACCTACCATACAGCACAGATCTAGCCCCAAGTCACGTTTTTGATGTATTGTCTTATACTTTCACGGTAGTTATTATAAAAATTAAAAATAATATTAAATACAAAAGGACGAAAAACTATTTATGTTAAAAATATTAATTACTCAAAAACAAAGTCGGCGTTTCGTTTCGGCATGATTGGATTATGAAAAAATAATCTAACCTCAAATATTATCATTGGATCTGTTTGAAATAATAATAAATCAGCAAACTCGGTTAACTAACCTCAGAGACATCATGTTATATACTTACATAAAAAACATACAGTCAATGTGATTGGAAAAACATGAAATCAGTTAACAAGCTTAATATAATTTTGAGGCTTACAGGTTAAAACAGTAAGTAATTCGAAAAACCAGACTGCGTAAAATATAGTGAAAAATTTTATGCCTAATATCACTCCCAGAATTAAGACAAATATAACGACATCTCATGTGTGAAAATCCATCAATTCAGTGAGGCTACAGAGCGCGCCAAAGAAACAAACAATGGAGAGAGAATTTTTTTTAACAGTGGTAGAGCCACGCGGCAGCTTTGCTGTTGCACGTATGGGCCGGCTCAAACCGGGGTGGTACCACGATCTCACAGAATACCGGCGTGAAGTGGAAGCTCTGCTTCCGCGTTTCGTCTGGTGAGTGCAGGTGGCCGGAGGCCCAAATCCCCCCCCCCCCCATCAACATGGTAGCGGAATTAAATAATGATAGACTACCCCAGGAGGGTACCAGCACCCCTGGAGAATCCCTCGCTGAGCATCCACGACCATGTTTCTCCACTTCTGAGCGTGGGTGCTCAGGCTGCCCCGCGTATTCTGGGGGGGGGGGGCAAAATTCCGCTCAAGACTACAACTGCTCGGGGCAAACGGAGCAACAAAACCAAGGCGACCCCTGCCACGCTGTCCGTGAATTTCTGCAATATCAGGGGACTTCACTCTAACCTAAACGCCGTCCACTACCATCTCGAGACGGCGAGGCCGGCTCTGCTCTTTCTGACCGAGACGCAGGTGTCCTCTCCGGCTGATGTCTCGTATCTCTCCTACCCGGGGTACAAACTGGAACACTCCTTTGTGCCTCGGGCTGGAGTTTGCGTTTACGTCAGAGAGGACATCTGTTCTCGACGCCTCGGCAGACTTGAAGGTTCGGACCTGTCCATCCTTTGGCTACGCGTAGACAGCGACGACCATCCGCGCGTCTACGGGTGCCTCTATAGGTCCCATAGCGGTAATGCCGAAACAGACCGACTCTTCGACCACGTCCAAATGGCTGCAGATTCGTTGCTACAGCAGATCCCCTCCGCAGAGATCGTGATCCTCGGCGACTTTAACGCCCATCACGCCGAATGGCTTGGTTCACGTTTAACCGATCATGCGGGGAGATCTGTTCATGATTTTGCCTTGGCATATGGTCTGACACAACTGGTTACTTCGCCTACGCGGATTCCAGATGTGGAGGATCATGCACCTTCCCTGTTGGACCTTCTGTTGACCTCTCACCCGGACGAATATCAGATTTCCGTCGACGCCCCTTTAGGCTCCTCGGACCATTGTCTGGTCCGGAGTGTTGTGCCACTCACGCTGAAATCGCGGTTGCATTCTGCAGGCTGCCGCCGTGTTTGGCACTAAAGGTCAGCCGATTGGGATGGGATGCGGTCTTTCTTTGCATCCTACCCTTGGGGACGGGTTTGCTTCTCGCCGGATGATCCCAACGTTGTTGCGGATTCTGTTACTGATGTGGTACTTCAGGGTATGGAACTTTTTATTCCTTCCTCTGTGGTGCCCATTGGAGGCAAATCTCAGCCATGGTTTGGTCGCTCCTGTAAAATAGCATCATGCTATAAGCAGGAGTGCTACCAAGCCTTGGTTGATGCATCAGCGTCCCGGGATGTAAACACCAGCGCTCTAAAAAAGAAGTATAATTCCGCCTCCAGGTCCTTCAAAAGAGTCATTGCCAAGGCAAAGTCAGAGCACATAGGCAGAATTGGCGAGAAACTAGTTCGCCTTCCTTCTGGAACCCGTGCATTCTGGTCTCTCGCCAAGGCTGTCCAGGGGAATTTCTGTCAGCCATCTCTTCCATCTCTGCACAGCGAGGACGACTCACTGGCCCATACTGCAAAGGAGAAAGCCGATCTTCTAGGCTCTTTCTTTGCGTCTAACTCGACTCTCGATGACGGGGCAGTACGCCGCCGACTATCCCGCGGTGTGAGTGCTCCATGCCGGAAGTGCACTTCACACAGCGCTCGGTTCGCAAAGCACTCCTCTCCCTGGACATCCACAAGTCGAGTGGGCCTGACGGAATCCCCCCAATTGTGCTGAGGACATGTGCTCCAGAGTTGGCACCGGTTTTAACGCGTCTTTTCCGGTACTCCTACTCCCTAGGCGTAGTCCCAAAATCATGGAAAACGGCTTTCGTCCACCCGATCCCTAAAAAAGGCGACCGCTCAGACCCGTCCAACTACCGGCCAATCGCCATCACCTCCTTGTTCTCCAAAACAATGGAGTCCATTGTAAACTGCCAGCTCATGAGGTACCTTGAGGATCACCAGCTGATTAGTGACCGCCAATACGGTTCTCGCCGTGGTCGGTCAGCTGGTGATCTTCTGGTCTACCTCACTCACAGATGGGCGGAGGCAGTAGAGTTCAAGGGGGAGGCATTGGCCGTTAGTTTGGACATTGCGAAGGCCTTCGATCGGGTTTGGCACAAAGCGCTTCTTTCGAAGCTCCCTTCCTATGGGCTTCCCGAGAAATTGTGTGATTGGATCACCAGCTTTCTTGCAGATCGGAGCATCAAGGTCGTTGTAGACGGTGCAAGCTCCGATTGCAAGCCTATTAATGCTGGTTTTCCACAGGGCTGCGTGCTATCGCCAACGCTGTTTCTTCTGCATATCAATGATATGTTGCATACCCGTCACATTCATTGCTATGCGGATGACAGCACTGGTGATGCTCTTTACACCGGCCGAGCCAATATTTCTCGGGAAAACGTCTCCGAGTGCCGGAACAAACTTGTGTCTGAAGTCGAGTCTTTGCTGAACAGAGTCTCGGATTGGGGACGACTAAATCTAGTCCAGTTTAACCCCCAGAAGACACAAATTTGCGCGTTAACCGCTAAAAAGAACCCCTTTGTCGTATCCCCTCAGTTTCAAGGCACTCCCATTGTTGCCTCAGCCAATATCGAAATCCTCGGCGTCGACATATCGAGTGACGTTCAATTTCGTGGTCGCTTGGAAGGGAAGGCCAAATCGGCCTCTAAAAAGCTTGGCGTGCTCAGCAGAGCGGGACAGTATTTCATGCCGGCGCACCGCCCGCAACTTTACAAGGCGCAGGTTCGGCCGCACATGGAATACTGTTCCCCTCTCTGGGCTGGGGCTCCCCAGTACCAGCTCCTTCCACTTGACCGCATCCAGCGCAGAGCGGCTCGAATCGTCGACGACCGAGTGCTTTCCGATCGGCTCGATTCACTGGCGCTGCGAAGAGATGTTGCATCTCTTTGCGTATTTTATCGCATCTATCACGGGGAGTGCTCTGAGGAATTGTTCGGATTAATCCCAGCCGCCAAATTTCGTGAACGCACTACACGACAAACGTCCCGATACCATCCACACCATCTGGATGCTTGGCGGTCCACCACTGTACGTTTCACAAGGAGTTTTCTTCCACGTATAACCTCTCTGTGGAATAGTTTACCACCGGTGATTTTTCCGGACCGATACGACCTGGGGACCTTCAAGAAAAGAGCTTACTCCTTTCTATAGGGCCGGCAATGCACCCGCAATTCTCCTGGTGTTGCGGTTAATCATGGGCGGCGGTAGTCACTTAACATCAGGTGAGCCGCATGCTCGTTTGCCCCCTCTTCTATAAAAAAAAAAAAAAAAAAAAAAAAAAAAAAAAAAAAAAAAAAAAGAATACATGCTTTTGAAAAACATTAAACAAACACAAAAAATTAAAATTTTTCGGTAACTTTTACTTGTACAAATACATTATGCGTCAAAACAAAGGCTTACACTGGCTCATTTAACCGCTTTCAAAAGTATTTATTCGTTCACATGTCGATTAACAAAGTCCGTCACACTGTACAATGTTGTCTAGACAAATTGAGCGACTTGCATCGTGGCAACTCAATTAGATTGCGCTATTGTATCTTAATTTGTAAAAACCGTTTTACTAAAATGGAGTTACTCCACAACAGCTTTTAAAAGTAAGAATACATGATACTATGGTAAAAATAATAAGCGTCTGATGCTTTGTTTGAAAACACCATCCGTATTCAATAATTTTATTAAATATTTTTTTGATATCCGAGTCAATCTGTGAAATTATCTTAAGGCGACGTTACAGAAACTTTTTATTTTTTAACGTATGTGAAACTTCTTTAAGTAACTATTGCATTGCAACATTTTATAAAAATTGAACATACTGAATAAGGTGCGAGAAATAATACTGAGTAAAGTACTTTGGATAAGTTGTGATAAATTAAAAAATAAGCCCGCAGGGCAGCTTGTGACAGCAATCGGTAAGTGGTGACATTGTTATTGACTGATTCGTTGACCTAATGGTCGTAAGCGCTAGTACTGATCACGTGGACACAGGCTCAAATTCCGAGTCTCAAATAAATAAGCTTTTGGGTTTTTCTGTCAGGAAATCAGCAGCAGACCGAATTCAGAAAATGTTGCTTACGGCTTTACGCGCTTTCCGAAGCACGTGGGTGAAACACCACCAACTTTCTGACTCCTGTTATTGAGAATTTCTTGTCAGAAAAATATAGTAACTGAATTTGGCACGACCCGGGTTCGAACGCAGGACCTTATGATAAGCAACCGCGTTTAGGAACACTAGAATGACGAGGCAGTCAATAGTAGCGTAATAGCTGCTGTGTTTCGCATGCGTGACAAGCGTCGGAGACACTTTTATTGGTAACAAGACAATTCATCAAAGCCCTCAGGTATTGAAACACATGTGTATTCTCATTCAAGGATAGATGTAAGGCCGCAGCATCAACTTACCATCACGAACTGTGTGTTTCTTAGTCGCTTCGTCATTATCATCATTACAGTCCTTCAAGTTAAATGCTGAACATAGGCCTCCCCCAAACTGCAACAAAAAGCCGGTTCAGACCCTGACATGACTTCCAGCATGTGTTACCAAGTCGTTACTCCGAGTACCAACCATCCTACTCTTTGCTTACCGGTAAGAAGCTGCCACTCGAGAACCTCCCCTCTGTCAGTTGTCGATATCTATCTATATCGTTGTCCATATATATCCCTTAAAAGAAAGGTCCTGAAAAGGAACCTAACGGAACTCGACTTTCGATTAAGAAACAGAAGGGAGGAATCGAGGCTTCTCTCGATCCGGCCTCCTATAACGCCTACGTTGGGTTCGGGAACAACGTATGTGATCTCCGTAACGGAGTAACACACAAAGGCGATAACCTCTTCCTTTTCAGCAAGTAGGTTCAGACGGGGATTACGGGTCTTCCGAAGTCGTCCCGGTCCCGACGCCTTAATTCTTCGATGTGGACTGTATAACTTTGAGGGATGAATTTCTTGGGAATAAAACAGCAATTATCTTCAAACCGTTCCGTGAGAGAGTAATCACTTTTCCCTATCACTTCCCTACACTTTTTCTTTCTTCTTCTTATTGACTGCTGGTTTGATTCCCGAACTATTTCCCCGAACTATTTCCCCGAACGAATTGCAATAAAACCCGTTCACTAAGCTACCCCCAGAACTATACGCGAAAGTGAGCCGCGCCATTCGCGTGCCTGCGCAACTTAACAACATGAATTTGTACTATTACTCTCTCACGTTTCACTTAATTTCTTTATTCACATAAATCATACATAAATACAAGTTATCTATTTAGATAGCACAAAACAATATCTACACCATGATATATATTATTTTTTCGTATCACAAAAATCCTTTAATTTATAAAACAAAACATGCCTATTTTAATCACAAATTCAAAATCCAAACTTCTTAAATATTTAACACAGAAAGTTAAAACAATGTTTCCCACTTGAATTTATACATATGTTAACTAATACAATAGTTTAATTTACATTTTCTCTATTTATTTCACTATTTAAAACACTTTTAAATTTCTTATACAAATCTATCATTATTTCACTTATACACAGGAATTTTCACATAAAAATAACACAGAATTCGCCTTTTTAGCACGTACAATCAACCTGAAATGTTTTACAAGTCATTTTTACATAAATTGCTGAAATTACAAACATTTTAAATTTTTACATATTCGGCCTCCTAAGGGCGTGGCCAGCGTGCTTCCGTGAACTCACACTATTTGAACAACTAACTTTGCACGGCTCTCGGCTATCAGAAAAAATGAAAGTCTGAAATACACTTAATTTTAACAATATTAAGTAAATAAGTGCTTCTACATAATTTTCAAACTGTAGGAAACTATCTCTGATAAGATTCTTATCAGTTATCATGTTTCTTATCAGATAACAATACAAGTGAATGTTCTCATTAATCGATCATAACAAATAGGCATTTGTTTTCGTACAAACATATCAAACTTATACAAGACAATACTTATGCAATTAACTTCCGTTAATTCTGTTTGTGCACAGAGTGATCATCTCGACCGGGGAACCAATCCGATCTCTAACTTCACTTTAATATTCCTTTGAATTTACATCGTTGGAAAGACGATTTCAACCGGGGAACAAATCCGGTAACATAATTTATAACATAAAATTCCCTATATGAATTTATTGAAAGATATTACTTAGAAAACAGTAACTAGTCCGGCCTGGGAGTCGAACCCAAGACCTTCATATCATTAATTCGACATTTCTTTAAGATTTAACTAAGCATTTTCTTATCAGAACATTTCTATTTGACAATAAGTTTTTGAAAAGTTATTCGTCATCGGTTGACTTAATAAACTGAAACATTCTTATAGGCGCGTCGCCAACAATCTCCCCCCCGTGCGTTAGCACCATCATTTGGGAGGCGTCGCGGGTACCAGGACTATTATTCTGGATGTAGGTCTCCTCAAGATACCTGTGCTAGTAATGACGTCAACCACTCTGGTGTGACCGTCTGGTCCCGGTAACGTTCTACTAATTTTGCCTTTCGGCCACGTATTTCGCGGCAACGAATGATCTATTATCAAAACAATATCGCCTTCTTTAGGTTCCATGAACTTTCCGTTATTACCTGTTCGCGGTATTAAGGTGGGCATGTATTCCTTCAGCCACCTTGTCCAAAAATGGTCGGCTGACCTCTGTGCAGCTTTCCAATTGAGTTGACCCGTCAGATGCCGCTCTAGAAATAATCCAGGTGGTCGATCACCACATGAGCGTCCCAGAAAAAATGATTGGGTGTCAAACCCTCTTCAGGACTATCCATACTGAATGTTACCAGAGGCCTGGAATTTACTGTGTGCTCTGCTTCTAAAAGCAACGTATGTAGAATTTCCTCTCGTGGGCTCCTTTCTCTGAGCGTAGCGGTCAACGCAATTTTAATCGACCTTACTAACCTCTCCCAGGCGCCACCCATGTGCGGTGCTCCCGGAGGTATAAATTTCCATTTAATGTATTTCTTAAATGACTCTTTTTTCGTGCCCTCATGGCATTCTTCGCATGCTTTCAATAATTCTTTATTCGCAGCTTTGAAATTTGTCCCGTTATCGCTGTATATAACGGCTGGTTTTCCTCTTCTGGCGATAAATCGTCTCAACGCCATTATCATTGACGCTGGTGTCAATGAGGCTGCTAATTCCAGATGTACTGCTCTGGTAGTCAGACACGTGAATAAAACACCCCAACGTTTTTCGTGTCGCCTTCCTATAGTTACACTCATAGGACCGAAATAATCCACAGCTGAGCATGTAAAAGGTGGTTCATGATGAGCTATTCTCTCCAGAGGAATATTTCCTTGTGGCACGTTCTGCGCATTCCTATTCTTTACATATATAGCGATGCATGGTGATGATGCCGCTCCAAATATGAGTGACGTCATTCTATACTCTTCCGGTGGCGCGTCACGATTGTGCCGCCATAAGAATCGAAGGCTATCCCTGTCTTCATCCCGGATTTTCACTTGCAGGAACATTTCTTTAATGTCTGCCATTACTGCCACGCTTCCTTCTCTGAATCGTAGCAGAACTCCGAACAACGACTTCAATAAGTCCGGTCCGGTTAACAATGCATCATTGAGACAACGTCCGCCCGTCTTTGCGGCGGCGTCGAAAACTATCCTTATTTTCTTTTTTGTGGGTGAGTCACTGCGAAGTGAGGAAGGTACCACGTACGTGGGGAAATGGGAATATGGTTCGCTTTCTCTGCGTAACCATTAACGATGAGATTTTCAATTTGCTTCTCATATTCCTTCTTCAACTCGCTATTTTTGTCGAGCTTTTTTTCAATATTCAACAGGCGACTTTCAACCTGCGCTCTATTCGACGGCATGCACTCATTGTCTGTGCGCCATAACAAAGCAGTCTCGTACCTATTATTAGGTATACGACGTACCGTTTTGTTCAAAATACTTAAAGCTCGTTCTTCTGGGTCGTTCGCGGGCTTTCTAGCCGACACTCACAGAGATTCCAAACTAAAATAATCCTTGATCAATTTATCCATATCTTCCTCCTTCTTGGTGGAAATGTGGTTAACGATCTTGATCGGTTTAATACCACCCGATATGTGACCATGTAAAACCCATCCAAGTTTGGTGAGCGATGCTACAGGTAGGTTCTTACCTCCTGAAATTAATTCACGAGTAACCATGAGATGCCAATTGTCCTGACCAATTAATATGGTAGGTTTGGACCTCTCATACATCAACTCATCCTTAATCGGTGTCAAATGGGAACACCGTTGCAATAATTCTCGGCTTACCGACTGAGGAGAAAGGTTAAGTGACTTAATTGTTTGTACACTTATCTCTTCCAAGTCGCTCGAGTAAATGCCTTTTATCTTAACGTTTAAGCGATACGAACTGTCGTCGTTAATTCGCTTACCTCCCACGGCTTCGATACGTAATCCCTCTTTACGTCCGCGAGGCGCTAATTTCTGAGCCACACACTCCTCTATGAGTGTCATGGTCGATCCCTCATCCAGAAGAGCTGTTGTCTTGCCTTTCCTCTAGGTCCATACAACTCGACCGGTATAATCTTTAAGTATGCACATGCCAGTGCATTCACTGTACTAACAGTTGTAATCTGAGCATCTTTACCCCCCTCGTCCCCTTGTGGCGAGGTTTTTTCATTGGGGTATCGGTGTAGCATTCGATGATGTGACATTCTACATCCCTCTACACCACATTTTTTCGCTTTGCACTCTAACCTCCTATGGTTAGGTGACAAACATTGGAAACATACTTTCGCTTTTTTGACCGCTTCCCATTTCTCGCGAATATTCATGTCCTTAAACTTGTAACAACTCACTATAGAGTGCTCCTTGTTGCATATAACACACTTATGTGTTACCCGACTTACAGGCTTATCCTGGGTTGTCATAACCACTTGTCGGTTGTGCCCTTTACTTTTTCGGCGTTCTAGACGCTCGCTCGAATTACTTCGGCGCATATAGCGCTCGCTCATGGCACAGCTGCGTACACCTCCCTTTGCAGTGTGTACAGTTTGCTTCCTGAATTCAGGACGCTTCCTTTTTTCAGGCGCATTTTCATTGTTTAAGGACGCTCCAAATTGTTCACTCAATAAATTTAAAAACTTGGCCATCTTCTGTAACTCTGGCTCCAAAGGATACTGAGCTCGATATTCAAACCATTTAAATTTAATCATAGTTCCAAGTTTCTCCACTATGCGGCTCACTAACTCCGGTGAGTACAAATACTGTGGTTGATTCAACGCTTGTATCGTGGCAACCACGTTCGTAATACGGCTTGCAAAAGATCCTATATTCCGGCAATCTTCTGCCAATCTTGGCATACGCTTTACATTCTCAATTTCGGCTAGAATGAGCATCTCAACCCTACCGAATCTTCTTTCGAGAGCGTTCATTATTTCTTCAGGTTCACACAAAGTAAACAACAACGACTTAACCGCTTCCTTAGCGGTGCCCTTTAATGCCCTCCTAAGGCATGCGACATTCTGCACCCCTGAAAATTGGCTTCTCGTGTCTTCAAACACCGTTTTGAAAATTATCCATTCACCCGGGTCTCCATCGAACACCGGTAATTCCTGGAGGAAATGAAGCTGGGAAGACTTATCTTTACCCGCTATTTTTATTGCACTCACAATCGCTTCGGTCAATTCTGACACCTCACTCGCGTGTGTTTTCTGTGCATTTCCTTGGTTGCGCTCGATCTCCGCCCCTTTGCAGCGTGATCCTTTACACGCTTCCTTATCAGTAATATCGGGTTGTGCTACACTAACCGGCGCGCTCATTATGGTCTGCTGAACCCAACTCCTCACGAAAGGTTTCACCTGAGTATTCCGCTCTTCATCATCCTCACTCGAGTCGATCTCCTCTTCTCGGTTGAGTCGTGCCAACTCCAATTGAGACTTGGCTAAGGCAGCAGCTGCCTGTGCTCGTTCGAGCTCTGAGCGTTCGAATTTAATCCGCGCCTCTAATTCGGCTTTCAGCCTCGCCGATCGCGATGACCTACTACCTCTCTGTGAACCTTTATCACTAGTGTGCCCGATTACTGTCCTTGACGATGCCGCTTCTTCGGTCCTTTGACCTATTTTTTCGACCACCGTTTCACTCCTGGATATAACGGATTGTTGTGCGGTGCTGGCCTGCGTACCACTGGTGTCCGTCCTGTTGCTCGTCGTTGCCACGGACGTCCCTGTGTCCCACGTGCATGTGGACGTGTCGGTGGTGGCTCCACTTGAAGGAGTTGCTCCATTTGACGCAGTAGCTGTGGTCGCTCCAGATGGTTCCGCTTCTTTAGCTTTTCTTGAGAGCCCTGTCCTTGTCCTGCTCCCTTCGCTTCTCCCTGTCTGGTCTTGTGCCTTCTTCATCTTGCAGGACGGTGATTGTTGGCCTACGGTCCCTAACTGTCCCTACGGTCCCTACAACCCCTTTCCTACAACCCCTCTACACCCCAACCTAACACCACTACCCCTCCCCCCCCTTTATCTCCCAACCCTACAACCCTACTACCACCCTAACAGCCCTATCAGCCCTATCAATCCTGGACGGGGCCTACCGAGGTGAGCCGTCCAGGGATGGAGTCGCGCAGGAATGGAATGGAGGAAAGGTTTAGGAACTGTCCCGCCAAAGAATATGACGAAACAGTCGAGCGGTAGTGCAAGCGCAGTCTCGCTCGAGAGAACTGCTCTACCCGAAGGTGTTGTGCCAGAGCCCAACCGTTTGGCACCGTTAGGTGGTCGGGATGTATGCTGTGCTCGCCGCCCAGTTGCCGGTGACGCCTCGTCCGAGCGCCCTCCTCCGGCCGCGATGCAGTCAGGTGCCCACGCGCACCCTCACCTGGCAGCAGCAGTGGTGGATGCTTCTTCCTGCACCCTGATGACCCGACAGGAAAATGCCGGACACGGTCGTCCGAAAGGAAATGCCGAGCACGCTTGCCCGACAGGAAAATGCCAGACACGGTCGTCCGACAGGAAAAATGCCAAGCCCTGCTTGGCCACGATGAGTGCCTTCACAAGACACCTGCGCCCGGCTGCGATACGTGCCCCATGCGAGCACACGCCCCAGGCCGCAATCCCGGTTTTCTTTCTTCCGGTAGTTCCAGGTCCAGTCCTTCAGCGCTGACGTCCTGGTCTTCTGGCCTTTGGTCCTATTGCTTCAGCTCAAACCTCCGGCTTCCTTCGGTTGCTGATCTTCACTCGGCTCCGAAAGTCTTTTTTCCACAACCAGCAGTCCACAGCTGGTTCCTTGATCCAGCTGGCGGGGTTCGGGTGGTCCTTTTAATCCGGCTCCAAAGGTCCAATTGAAAAAGAACCTAACGGAACTCGACTTTCGATTAAGAAACAGAAGGGAGGAATCGAGGCTTCTCTCGATCCGGCCTCCTATAACGCCTACGTTGGGTTCGGGAACAACGTATGTGATCTCCGTAACGGAGTAACACACAAGGGCGATAACCTCTTCCTTTTCAGCAAGTAGGTTCAGACGGGGATTACGGGTCTTCCGAAGTCGTCCCGGTCCCGACGCCTTAATTCTTCGATGTGGACTGTATAACTTTGAGGGATGAATTTCTTGGGAATAAAACAGCAATTATCTTCAAACCGTTCCGTGAGAGAGTAATCACTTTTCCCTATCACTTCCCTACACTTTTTCTTTCTTCTTCTTATTGACTGCTGGTTTGATTCCCGAACTATTTCCCCGAACTATTTCCCCGAACGAATTGCAATAAAACCCGTTCACTAAGCTACCCCTAGAACTATACGCGAAAGTGAGCCGCGCCATTCGCGTGCCTGCGCAACTTAACAACATGAATTTGTACTATTACTCTCTCACGTTTCACTTAATTTCTTTATTCACATAAATCATACATAAATACAAGTTATCTATTTAGATAGCACAAAACAATATCTACACCATGATATATATTATTTTTTCGTATCACAAAAATCCTTTAATTTATAAAACAAAACATGCCTATTTTAATCACAAATTCAAAATCCAAACTTCTTAAATATTGAACACAGAAAGTTAAAACAATGTTTCCCACTTGAATTTATACATATGTTAACTAATACAATAGTTTAATTTACATTTTCTCTATTTATTTCACTATTTAAAACACTTTTAAATTTCTTATACAAAACTATCATTATTTCACTTATACACAGGAATTTTCACATAAAAATAACACAGAATTCACCTTTTTAGCACGTACAATCAACCTGAAATGTTTTACAAGTCATTTTTACATAAATTGCTGAAATTACAAACATTTTAAATTTTTACATATTCGGCCTCCTAAGGGCGTGGCCAGCGTGCTTCCGTGAACTCACACTATTTGAACAACTTTGAAAAACTTTGCACGGCTCTCGGCTATCAGAAAAAATGAAAGTCGGAAATACACTTAATTTTAACAATATTAAGTAAATAAGTGCTTCTACATAATTTTCAAACTGTAGGAAACTATCTCTGATAAGATTCTTATCAGTTATCATGTTTCTTATCAGATAACAATACAAGTGAATGTTCTCATTAATCGATCATAACAAATAGGCATTTGTTTTCGTACAAACATATCAAACTTATACAAGACAATACTTATGCAATTAACTTCCGTTAATTCTGTTTGTGCACAGAGTGATCATCTCGACCGGGGAACCAATCCGATCTCTAACTTCACTTTAATATTCCTTTGAATTTACATCGTTGGAAAGACGATTTCAACCGGGGAACAAATCCGGTAACATAATTTATAACATAAAATTCCCTATATGAATTTATTGAAAGATATTACTTAGAAAACAGTAACTAGTCCGGCCTGGGAGTCGAACCCAAGACCTTCATATCATTAATTCGACATTTCTTTAAGATTTAACTAAGCATTTTCTTATCAGAACATTTCTATTGGACAATAAGTTTTTGAAAAGTTATTCGTCATCGGTTGACTTAATAAACTGAAACATTCTTATAGGCGCGTCGCCAACAGGTCCATTGCCACTTTAGCTTACTGACCTATTTTCTTTGTGCCTTACGTTAAAAAGGAAATATTACCACTTTTTTCCAACGAGATTTTATCAACAAAAAGTAAACTAATTAAAAGTTTTAATTAAAATGGCTCCTCTCAAACTTGTGTACGAAGCTGAATTAAAGTCAATTTCGTAGTCATGTGTTGATATAGTTAAACTTTATTGTACTTGTTTCTATCATAGTAGAGAACTAGACAGACTTATCTTTAGATTCAGACAGTTTTTATGTATTAACTTTATTAACAGAATTTTATTAGAAGGTTTCATTTCGTTCATCTTGTTTGTATTTGTATATAATACTTATATTCATAACCGTCCATTGTTCAATTCCGCTCACCTGTACTTAGGTATTCGTGTAGTAGCGGTGTAAGGATACCCACCACCTCATATCGTCCCGTGGGTGTCATAAGAGGCGACAGGGGGAAACAAAGCGAGATAATTGATAGAACCAGGCGTTACTTTGCGGAAATCCAGCACCACTACTCCCAACACCACTACTCACTTAGCGGTCAGCCGCCGTAGAGTCTACATCACCTGAGGATGCATAGTGTAGAAGCGAATCACGTGTCGTATTGTCGTCGATGGTGTGTCTTACGTGTAATAGTGGTGTTGGAAGTAGTGGTACCGGGAGTAGTGGTGTTGGGAGTAGTGGTGCTGGGACTAGTGGTGACGGAATTAGTGCACGCAATTGTGGGAGGGCGGGAGGTACTCTTCAATCCAGGTAAGTCACATCGTTGTATTTAGTTAGCGGAAGGTTGCAAATTAATTAATATTTTTTATAACAAAGCAAGAGTTTGGCAGCAGCGTCTGCTTACTAATACCTGAAGATTAAAAAAAACTGTGGTTGCTAAACCGCCTGCCAAGCCTGTCAACAGTGGCAAATACCTTCCTACTAGACCGCGGCACTTGTAGCTTGAATAGGTTGGCTTGACCTGGGCATGACCACACTCTCACAGAATAACAGCGCAAAATAGCAGCTTAATGATGCTGTCTTTCCTATAGTGAGAGTAGAGAACCGGAGACCCTGTTTACTGGAAACAGGGCATTCTTTCTCAGTCCTTAGGGGTGACAACACATCTGCATTTTGATTCTTAATTGAGAATAAATGTAGATGTCTATGGGCAACAGCATCCACTTACCATCAAGTGAACTGTGTACCTGTTTGTCACCCTTATTCTATATAAAAAGAAAACAATATAATGGAAGCCTATGATCAGCAGTAGACTTTTCATCGGCTGTAGCGGTACTCTGGCAAAAACAAGTGCACTTATACATAGTTACGTAGTATCTATTACTTAATCTGTGACCATAAATTTAAAATTATAGACCAGAAAAGATACTATTATTCAATATTTTTAAAAAAAATTTGAAATTTGAATTAAAAAAATGTTTTGATAATAAATAAACATGTTTCATATTATAGATTATTGTAAAACTATCTAATAATAATAACTGTATATATAGAGATTGGTATAAAATATTTTAAAATACTTGGTATTCCAAAATTGTTGATTTAGAATTCGTTTATTGCATAAACACTTTTCCGGATATTGTAAGAAATCACTATTATGTAAGCCATGAATATTTTCAATTGCTTTCAAAGTAGCTGCCAAACAACTCATGCTGCCGCCATTGTTCCTCCGCTGCACTATCTCGCTGAATAATTAACGTTCAAAGTCTGATACGCGATTAGTGAACCCGTCGAAGTAGAACTATACAAAGCTAAACTGTGGTTGCACTGTAATTATTATCAGTTTAATGCAAAAGTTATATAATGACGGTTATCTTTAAGTCCCTTGAACTGGATCTCTTAGTAGAGCATGTAGAGACATGCTGTAGAGTTGTTATGGTTGCAGCAATAATGGGTCGACTTGATCGGGGAACGACCATACTCGCTTTGATTATAAATATACTTAGGTACTGTAACATAATGCTGCAATGTTTCGTATGATGAGTGTCGAGAACTGGAAACTCTTTTTACTAGTATCGAGACATTTTGTTTGTCTTAGCTCTTAGATTCTTAAGCATAGAAGTAGATATCTATGAGCAACAACATGCAATTACTCGTATTATTACGTGTATATTTTTTATATTTTTTACGTGGTAGAGCCATGCTGCAGTTATATTTGTAGTATAGTTGTAGCACGAATGAGTCGGCTCGACCGGGGAGGGACCACGCTCTCACAGAATACCAGCGTCAAATAGTAGCTTAATGCTGCTGTGTTTCGTATGGTGAGTCTAGAAAACCGGAGACCCTTTTTACTGGAAACGAGGCATTCCACCTAAGTCCTCACAGACGACAACACATCTGCATTTTGATTCGTAATCGAGGATAGATGTCATCCTATCCTATAAAAAAAAATTATCAGGTGGACAGTGTGCTGGTTTGTCATCTTTATACTATAAAAAATATTAACTCGGTAAGTCTATAAAATTAATAAATATATATGTGGAAATTAAAGGTACTTACCACATGCACTTATGTATAAAGCTTATTTCGTAAGAGTATATGCACGCTTTTGTATTAAGATTATGCAGAATTTTTTATCCTAAGAAAAAAACTGCAACATAAAATATTGTTAGGGAGTCCTTTATTATTTATATTTTAACAAAAGTTATCCGGCGTGGACACATCATTGTACGATTCCAATTTGATTTAATCGTAGACTTAGGATAGTAATAGACAGACATAGTGTGTAAGTGAGAAGAAAATATCTTATGGTCATATAGCAAAATAGAAAAGGATAGCAAATCCTACGACTTTGTAACCGATGTTGAATGACAGGTAGGCACAAGTCGGCACGCAAGAATATAAGCTCCTAGATACTTTGTATTTTTTAAATTATTATAATATAAATTTTTGTAATTCATAGTTTTCCAAAATAGTTACATGTTCCGTGAGTGACTGTGGTGCTAATAATAGAAATAATCCCGATAATTGCACATTTCAGAGGTAAATTCTCATGACGTCGTCAATAAAAAAGCGCGTCTAGTTTTGGTTACAATTTAGGTTATATACTGTTTAAAATAAAGAATATTTTCAATTATTTTGTTAATTTTGATATTTTGCAAAGATAAAAGTCATGTTGTTGATATTTTACATACATAGATTGACTCAACTATATCAAAATTAATGTCATATTTATAATGAATTGATAGACTTATTGTTAATCATCATCATCATCATCATCATCATTACAGCCCTTCACAAGTCCACTGCTGAACATAGGCCTCCCCCAAGTAATGCCACAAAGCATGGACTTATTGTTATTATTTATATGTACTCCTACATACCGGAATGAAAATAAATGCTCGGTTAGCGTTCTAAAATGTAATTTTATTTTGTCGTTTGTCAAAATTCCCTCCGGATTCTTTAATTAGAAAAAAAATGGTTAAGTTTATTGGGCAGGTTGTTCGAAATTCAAAACGAACTCAAAAATTTGCAGCAAATATTTTCTTGAGAAATATAATTGAAACAGTAAAATAAAACAATTTTATTAAAAGGAGCAATTTCTACATTATTTGTACTAGTAAGTATATTGTTATAATAAGAATTCAAAAACTTTTGATAAAATAGAGATAGATTTTTGTACATTATAAAACTAATTAAGCCGTTAATATGAACCGATTTAACGTTAGGGCAACTAGAGCGGCCTCGCTGACTTCTACGCTTTAAACGAATTTTTATCAATCGAAAGTTACAAAAAGCTTAATAAGCTCTATACTAAAACATCTTCTGTATGGACGGTCTATGCCAGGTAAGAAATAGCATTGAAAAAAAAAGAAACAAGCGTTGTGTCTATTTTTGTGTAGTGGCCAGTAGTACTGTAAACTTATACTAGCTTATCTATGCTGTGAATTCTGGATTTAAAAAGTAAATAATAATTAATAATGTATTTATTATACTTTTGTACTAGTATTATATATGGAAATAATCCTCAAAATGTTTTTTATTCATATATCCACAAGATTTATGAATCCAAGATCTGTAATGATGTTTTTACATGTGATGAAATCGACATGCAAAAACTTCGCCTTTTTGTGTTGGTTTTTCGTTAAGTTTTTGAATTATATTTTATTTATTTTAATAAAATATTTCTTATAAATATAAAAATACAAATTTAAAATCAATTCTTATATATATAAATTTAAAAATAATAATAGTTCGCCACATTTTATAGCCGCCCAGGAGATCCGGTGTATGTCGATATTTGAGATATTTTTGCATGGAAAAACTTAATATTTATATAAGGTTATTGATATTATTGGATAGTGTAGATCATGTTTATTAATTATTGTACAATAAATATATAGAAATAAAATGATTCTGCGATATTATTAAAGAAACTAAAAAAATATTAGACTTTTTCAGCTTAATTTCTATAACTAATGATTTTTTAGCCGTTGCACTTCAATTTGGTAAGTTATAACTAACGTAATTAAATTCTGCATTTCATTAGCTTTCTGTGTATGAACTTTCTCTGTGGTAAGTGGTAACCGTTTTAGTCGAACTGGTCGCGATTGGACCGTTAAAAAGCCGCGAAGAGCGGCGCAGTGCGTTAGAGGCTATTGTCGCTGGGACGTTCAAGTGGTTAATAAATATAAATAAGAATCATCCAAAGGTTAAGTACAAGCTTTTGATAGTATAACTTAAATTATTGTTTCAGTTACATGTCAACAAGTGTATGCAGCCGAAGATAGTAAAGAGCACTGACTTAACAAAATTATATTTACTCTTGCCTTGAAGACACTCACATTATAATCGGCTGGAAAGACAGATGTCCAAAGACAGAATAGAAACTCAGACAGAAATTCAAATCCACTGGCATGTTGCAGCATCATCCTGAATATGGCGTCAGTACACCGTACACGACTGGACTAGTGCCTAATAACGTAACTAATTTTCACAGTTCACACACATGTTATAAATTTGAGCCAATGAGAGAACGGTTTGTAATTTTTAATCATATTTTGCTGGACTTACAAGAAGTAACTTACACTAAGTGTAATTAATTAATTGAATAGAAATTATAATTTTGGGCTTTTGGGTATTAGAGAACACTCGATTCTTTCGCGAACAAGTTGTGGAATAATCTTATATCAAGTTGTACGTCATTAGGAGTATTTATGCTGATATGTGTAACCATAAGCGAATTCAAAAGGATAATTAAATAGGTACCTACTATAGACACCATTCAATGCATTTATATGTAAAACATTAATTGCGTACAAATTAAAAACAACGAAATATTTTCGTACTTCATAAAAGGTAATAATATTAGATAATAAATATTAGAGTTTAAAAAAAGTTTAAACATCAAGCATCGATGATCTTTTAGAGAAAACTATTTCATATTATTATAATTATGTCAATCGTTATTAACTAATCATGATATTGTCATCGGTTCTGAATCTGTTAACTTTTAATTTATTTCAAGGTTCGGCACTGAGTGAAAATTTAATTATGAAATTCCATTACCTACATTCATTCACACATACAATAATAAATGCAGGTCAAGCCAATAAAAGCATGTTAATAATAACTTACGTTTCTGTAATGGACATGTCACAGACGCATTAGGCAAAATGCCTCGTGTTACATTGTTTTCAGGTATACGTTACTTTGTTATAAACGTATGCGAAAAGGTAGAATTAAACTTAGATATTGTAAAATTTAGGACTTCATGTATGTAATAGTAATATTATTATGACAAAATTTGTATATAACGATATACCAGTGGGTATAGAGGACCGGAGACACTTTTTACTGGAAACGAGGCAATCCATCTTAGTCCTCAGGGGTGACACGCATCCGAATTTTTATTATTAATCGAGGATGGTAGATGTCTATGGGCCACAGCATTCACTCACCATCAGGTTGACTGTGTGCTCGATTGTCACACTTATTTTATTTTAAAAAAATCCCAGTGTTAACTGCGAGCGAATGCCAGTGCAAACAATAAAGTGTAAAAAATATATTTAGGAACAAGTAAAATAATTAGTTATTCCACTTCTGCAAAATTACAAAACTAAGTTACGTTACTTTTTTATAGCTGTATAGAGTTAGCATAGTTACTCCATAAATGACTCCAGTAAAGTCATTTATCATTTAGAATGACGGCTTCATTGCCCGATAAAGCGGCAGAACTACGTGTTAATCGATTGGCCAGTGTTAATACTTGAACTCGTTTTGAGTAATAAAGTATGGAAAGCAGAAAAACGTAGTTTGCAAGATTTGAGACCAGTGGAATACTTCGGTGGTTTGATCACGTAGAGAAAAGAGTGACTAAGCAAAATGCTACGGAAGTGAGTGGCAGAGTCGGCAACAGATGTGCTAAATGGAAATTTATAGACCAAATATAACCGACCTAATATTCGAGGATTACACTCTATTCTTAGCGCAGTCCATCACAATCTTGAGGCTGAGAAGCCACATCTACTTTTCTTGATGGAGACCCAAATTGTATGTCTATTGAATGCGGCATACCTCGACTATCCCGGATTCTCCCTGGAGGATGGAACTTGTATTCAATCTACGTGCCGTAGTCTGTGTGTACGTCCGCATTGATATCTGCTTCCAGCATCTGTGTCACCTTGAAGACCACACTTTTTTGACAATCTGGATGATGTTAGATACAAGTATTGATAGAATTTTTATGCCTGTGCCCATCGATCTCACATCGGTGACCAGGAGATAGCACGACTATTTGATCACTTTAGTGAGGCTACTAATGTGATCCTAAATCGGTATCCTACAGCATAGCTACTCTTGCAGCACGGATAGGTTAACCGATGTGTTGTGTGAAGCTATGGAGTATTTTATACCCTTTTCTGACGCTCCCTCCGATAGCAAAGCTTGCCCATGGTTTAACGCTGAATGGGCCCAAGCTGAAAAGCGCAAGCGCTTAGCGTACCTATCTTGGGTTGACGCTTGAAACTGCAAAGCTCGGGATATTAACTCAAAGAAATGAACTTATAACCAGGCAGCCAAATCCTACAAAAAAGCATTACAGAAAACTAGTCCTGATCGCATTAAACGTTCTCGCGCAAAACTCTTTGCCAGACCATCCAGCACTATAGATTTTTCTCTCTCCAAAGCAACCGAGATAAACTTATGTCGGCCTACACTGCATGCGTTGGTAAAACCTTATGGCACACTGATGCATATGGCTAAATAGACAGCTTACTTGTTGGCGTCCCTTTTTGCCTACGACCCACGTCTGGACAGTGGCAATAACGCTCCACCTAAATTACCTCACTGCGGGACCTCTTTGTCGTAGGTTCGTATCACAATTAAGTAGTTTTATGTTTACGTGAATATATATTTAAAAAAACTAGTTTTTCGGATTATATAACGTATATTAACTCAGTTTATATTGCAAACATTTCGAACACTTTACTGCATCCATGGTCACGGGGAGAACTGAGGTGTCCGAGATCCCAATGTCACAGTTAACCACGGATACCACCAGATTAAAATTATTAATTTTTGTTCCGATCTAAGGCAGTATGAACTTATGGTATCTTAAAGTTTTGCTGTTGTGTGATTGTGTTGAAATTTAATTTTTATATTATAGGATCCCGAGCAGAGGGTAGCACTCAGTCATCTTCTTTATTGAAATTAGGATGTTTTGTTTTATTTCAATAGCCTAGCCAATCATCCTCTTGTCCGCGATTTGTGATCTATCAAATCTAATGTAGTGACGGGGGCGATCCTGTACGTGTTCACAGACTGCAGACTTCCCGAAGCGTCGTATCTTCACATCAGCTATGTGTTCTTTAACGTGTGATTTAAATGATATTTTTGTTTGTCCTATGTAGGAGAGGCCACATTCACAATCAATCTTGTACACTCCTGCATCTTGCAGAGGGACAATACACTTGACTGATGGTAAAACAGTTTAATGTTCTTCGGCGACTTGAAGTATGTTTTAAAGAAAGCGCGCTTCAAGATGTAGCTAATCTTGTCAGTAACACCTTTGACATATGGCAGTACATCAGGCACACGCTTGACTGTAGCCAGTTACTGTGTCATAGGCACGTGAACCGAAGCTTGTTGTCATTCAAAACTTGTTTGACGTGTTGGAGCCCGGCAGCCAGGTGTTTACTGTTAGAGATCTCTCGTGTTTTCTGAAAAATATTTACATACGGTAGCTATCCATAAAGGATGGTGGTAAAAATCATCGTTTAAATATCTATCTGGATGGGTCATTTTTCTATAGACAACGGGGCTCAAGGTGTTATTAGGATTCCGAATTACTTACAAATCTAGAAAAGTTAAAGAATTTTTTGCATCTAACTCTATTGTGAATTGACTTAAGAATTTATGGAATTAAGATGGTCTAAAATGCAGTTACTTTATTTAAAGGTAGAATTGTGAAAGTATCGTCTACATACCGCTTGTAAAATCTTAGATTTACGGGACAAGTAAGCAGGGCTTTCATGAATATATCGGCAACAATGGGAGATACATGTAAGCCCATCACCACACCATCTACTTGCTTATAGAACTACTACTTCCACAATAGGCAGCCAGATGTAAGGCATTGTCTGAGTAATACTACATATTCTAAGATCATATTGTTTTCTTCTAGTCTTCTAGTTACAATTGAGATGCAGTCTTCAACAGGTAAGCATGTGAACAGTGACTGCACATCAAAACTGACCATAATTTTATTGTCTGCCAGATGTGCCAGATGTACGCTGACAAAATGGTAGAAATCTTCTGTGTGTACTCTTGTTTGTCCTTTGAGCGGTGAGAGTATCTTCGCTAAGTGTTGAGCCAATATGTAAGTTGGTGAATAGATTTGACTGGAATAGTGCCAAAATCCTGGAAGCTGGCCAACGTGCAGCCTATTCCAAAATAAGGCAACCGTGCCGACCCTGCCAATTATCGGCCCATCGGTCAGCTGGAGACCTTCTGGCATATGCCACACACATATGGGGCAAGGCACTCGAGAACAGTGGGAAAACACTTGCTGTTTCCCTTCATGTCTCCAAGGCCTTTGACAGAGTTTGGCACGCTAGCCTTTAGGGTAAGTTTCTAGCGTACGTCTTACGCCCTGGTCTGATTGACTGGGTAAAGGACTTTCTAAGTAAACGGTTTCTCCGGGTCGTCATCGATGGCTGCTCAACCGATCCTGTAGCAACTAATGCCGCTGTCCCTTAAGGTATGGGTATGCAGACGATAGCATAGTTAGCATAGTTATGGAGCTATACAAACCAAGTCCTTGGATCAGTCGGGATTAAATCTAGTCCGGAAGAAAAGCAATGGTATAGCGTTGAAATCTCACACTACTGGCAGTCTTCAAATGAGCTGGTGCCAATCTTGTAAAATACAACGCCTCCAAAACACAAGCGTGTCTCTTCACTACAAACAAGAGCCAGCTCATCTTGGCTCTTTCTTATCTATACTATACACTGATACAGCTGCTTATTTTATATAAAGCGCAAGTCCGGTCGTGCATGGAGTATGGCTGCCATATATTGACTGGTGCTGCGAAATGTCTCTTATCAGCTTTGGACTCAATGGAAAGGCGCGCTAAGAGGCTTATTGGTGACCCGAATTTGATAATTTGAGAAATCTTATCAGCTTCGAATACAAGCGCAAAGTAGCCAGTCTTTCGGTTTTCTACAGAATGCATTTCGAAGAGTGGGTGCAGGAATTGCATAGTTTAGTTCTTTCCTCCCCCTTGCACCATCTGATAACCAGACGTTCGGCTAGTAGTAGTATGAATGTGAAAGAAGTGAGTAGAGATGTGGTCAGATATAAGTTTAAAAGAAGAATAAAAAAGTGCTTCTAAATAAATCTACTTTTTTCGTTACGAACTTTGCACCAAAATAAATATAATTTACAACAATTTTCATTAGAAAATAAAAAAGTTTGATATGGATTAAGGAAAAAAATAAACGATAGTTTTTTATCAATTTTCGGCCAAAGTTTTCAAACAAAACTGATTAAGACCGCCGCGTTTTGAATATACTACATAATCTTTTAGTGATCTGGAGCAAACAGAGCGTAATGAGACAACTATCATTTGGTTTTGACGTCCACGCATTGCGTGATTCGAAACTTTATGACAATGCGGGAAAGATATTCCTAATACGTGACATTTTTTATAGTAGAGGGGTATTTAAGTGATTACCGCCACCCATGACCAAATGCAATACCAGGGGAATTGCAAATGCGTTGCCGGACTTTTAAAAAGGAGTAAACTCTTTTCTTGAAGGCCCTAAATTGTATCGTTCCAGAAAAATCTCTGGTGGTAGAGAAAATTTCTTTTAAATCGCACGATGGTGGATCGCCAGTCATTCAGATGGCATGGATGGTACCGCGATTTTTGTCGCAATGTGCGATGGTGAGATGGAAAGTGAAATGCAACATCTCTTCGCAGTGCCAGTTAGTCACGCCGATCGGAAAGAGCTCGGTCGCTGACGTTTCGAACAGCTCTGCGCTGGATGCGATCAAATGGAAGGAGCTGGCACTGGGGAACCCCAGCCCAGAGATGGAAACAGTATTCCATGAGCGGTCGAACCTGTGCCTTGTAAAGTTGCCAATTTGGGCTTCTATAGAATAGAATAATTTTTATTCAATACAGATTACAAGTAATTCTTATTGAAAATCTATTTTTTACTTTACCACTGGTTCGAAAAAAAACCTCTGGTTTGGGAGGAACCAGCAAGAAACCCATCGGGACTATTTTTTAAAAACATTTTACAACTATTTATTTCTAATTTATGTCAATGATCTGTGCAGTATGACCATACCAAATGCCAAAATCCTGTCGTACGCCGATGACACGGCTTTGGTTTTTGCTGATGAATCTTGGGAGGCTGTCAAGATTAGTGCTGAAAGTGGGCTAGCTCGAGTCGCTCTATGGTTGCAACAAAATCTCCTCACTTTGAATACAGCTAAGACAAATTTTATTTGCTTTAGCATTACCAACAACTTGCAGCCACAGAATGACTTTTGCCTTAAAATTCATATGTGTTTTGAGGATTCTAAAAACAAAGCTTGTGACTGCCCATCAATTGAAAAAGTCTCTCACACTAAATATCTTGGCATCGTTATAGATCAGAGGCTATCGTGGTACCCACACCTCGACCATGTCATTAATAGGACCAGAAAATTGATTTGGATTTTCAAAACTCTAAGACACGTAATACCTGATAGTACTAAGCAATCAGACTCTCCTAGATATCTTCTTAACCAAATATACACGTCCCTTGCGCAATCTATCATAACATATTGCATTCCGGTGTGGGGTGGAGCTACAAAGACCAAATTTCTTAACTTGGAAAGAGCCCAACGAACCCTTATTAAGGTCATGTATTTAAAAAAAAGACGTTTTTTCACTAAACAACTGTATAGAATAAGTGGTTTACTCTCAGTTAGACAATTATATGTTACTATGACAATCCTCAAAGTACACAAATCCCTGTCCTTTGACCCATGCATCTTGAAGAAACGGCGAAAAGATATTGTGGTTAAGCCTTCTTGTACCAAAACAGTTTTTGCTAGTAGGCAATTTCTTCAGCTCATGTTCTGCATTCCTATATAATAAAATAAATAGAGAATTGAACATATACGAAAAAACGTACAGGGAGTGTAAAAACCTGATACTTAAGTGGGTGCAGTCGAAAACTTATGAAGAAACTGAATTTCTGCTGTACCGCATTTCATAATTCACTTCTATGTACAATATAATTTAACAAAATGATTTTTCATAAACACACACGCACACACACACACACACACACACACACACACACACACACACACACACACACACACACACACACACACACACACACATATACACACACACACACTCACACATGCGCGCGCTCTCTTACGCACGCATGCACACATACACACTTTTGTAATTTTTGTAAATTTTGGTTGTTAAAGTCGAGTAATTTGTTTTTGTTATTTTTGGTTTTTAAATTAAAAAATGTATGTTTAGATAAGGAAGAGCGGGATTTCCAAACACAGGCATTACTTGCTTAAATGGAGATCCCAGTCAACTATGTCATTCATTTAATTTTTGTGAAGAAAATAAATTATTTTATTATTTATTTTTGTGGGGTATCTATATAGTTTTCTCATCTGGTTGGGATGTATAAATATATAATTATAAACGAAAATGAAAAGATAAATATACATAAATATCAATAAAATAAAATAAATACAAAAATACATAAATAAATAATAGCCCAACCAGATGGAAGCCCTCGGCAGGGGAGACCAAACGGCCAAGGGTTAGGGGGAAAGGGAAAGAAACCGGCGGACGATGCGGGCAGTATCAAGGAGCACCGCCTTCTGCATTTGAGCCCGGAGTGGTCCGTCACGGAGTCCCAGTCGCCTCAGATGATCAGAGAGGCTAACTGGGATTAACCCATTCGCAGAGACGACTACAGGAATAATTTCGGGCGGCAGACCACCCCACATGTCGGTCACCTCGTGAGCCAGGTCCAGATATTTTGATTGCTTATCTGTTTCGGCTCTCACGAGGTTCTCGTCATACGGGACGGTAATATCGACCAAAAATATTCTTGACTGTGCCCGGTCCATCAGCACAATATCAGGCTTATTCGCTAGAATAGTCCTGTCTGTGATGATGGCCCGGTCCCAGTAGAGCCTGGCGCGGTCATTTTCGAGCACGGCTTCCGGCAAGTACTTGTAATACGGCAATTTCCGGTCCACGAGACTGTATTTCAGAGCGAGCTCCTGGTGTAGAATTCTGGCTACTAGGTTGTGCCTGTGCAAGTACTCAGAGTTAGAAAGCGCCGAACAACCGGAGATGACATGCCTAAGTGACTCCCCGGGATGGCGACAAGCTCGACAGACGTCGACGGTGCCATCCTTTAGGATGTATCTCCGATAGTTGTTGGTCTTAATAACCTGATCCTGTATTGCACAGACAAAACCCTCGGTTTCCCCGAAGAGGTCACCGAAACGTAGCCAGTTGAGGGAGGCGACTGTATCTACGAAGGGCTCATGTAGAGCCTTGTAGTACCTCCCGTGGAGCTCCTTCTCCTTCCATACGGTCTCCCGGTCGGAAATGCTAAGCACTGCTGGGTCCTGCCATTGCTCGTTGGCTAAGGATAGAGGGGTAAGCCCTTTATCACTAGAAATGACGTCATTATAGAATGGATCATCCGATCTCGCCAAGAAGTATTGACGGAGACTGCACACTTCGCGATTATGCATAGTGAGCGCGCTCAGAAAGCCACGCCCACCATGCTTTCGCGGCAAGTACAGCCTCATTACCGACGATCTCGGATGATGCATCCTATGGGACGTCATAGTAGTGCGGACTTTTCTATCCAGGGCGTTAAGCTCAGTCTGAGTCCACCTGAGTATGCCAAAGGTATACATGAGGACAGGCATAACCCAGCAGTTATATGCGTGTGACTTATTCACACCGGACAAAAGGCTGTTAAGCACTTTGGTCAAGCGTGCATAAAACACGTCGCAAACTGACTGTTTCATACCAGCCTCATCGATACCGATGTTCTGTGACATACCCAGGTATCGGTATGTTTCAGCCTCGGAAAGGGTCCTTAAGTTGACGGGTAGATAGACAAGTCTATGCCCTCAGAGTTAGCAACCCTTCCCCTTTCAACATGGAGGACCGCACACTTATCCGTCCCCAGTTCCATTCCAATGGAACTGCTAAATTCACAAGTGATGTTTAGCAGTTCCATAAGATGGGAGCGACTGGAGGCGAATAGCTTGAGGTCATCCATATAGAAAAGGTGGGTCACTTTTGTCCCTCCTTTCCGTAGCTGAAATCCCCTCCCGGAGCCCTCCAGTAAGGTACTGAGAGGGTTAAGAGAGAGGCAGAACCAGATTGGACTCAGACAATCGCCCTGGAAGATACCCCTTCTTATCCTTATGTGGTTCTCCGCAGCCGTCATCCGCTCGCCCAGATGACAAAGGATCGTACTCCACTGCCCCATACACTGCTCGAGGAAGTCTCTAACTGTACAGTCAATCTTGTACAGCTCGAGGACCCTCTTTAGCCATGTATGGGGTACCGAGTCGAACGCCTTTCTGTAGTCTATCCAGGCGGCAGAGAAGTTCCGACGGTTGCGTTTCACCACTTTGCCTATGACCGCGTCAATGAGGAGTGGTTCCTTAGTTCCACGACCACCGCCCCGACATCCATTTTGAGCGCGTGACATCACCTGGTTTAGCTCCAGGAGACGAGTGATTCTCGCGCTCAAAATGGATGTCAGTGTCTTATATATGGTGGGTAGACACGTGATGGGGCGGTATTTGCTCGGGTCTGTGGTATCCTGATCTTTAGGAACCAAGTGAGTGATCCCAGTAGTGAAGAGGCTCGGGAGTGACTTCTGGTCGAGAGCCTCTTGAAACTGTCGGGCGAGCACAGCGTGACACACTATGAACCCCTTCAGCCAGTAATGATGCAGCCCGTCGAGCCCTGGACTTTTCCAGTTCGGGGCCCTACGGACCGCCTCAGCCACGTCTTCTGGCGTTATGGTGATGGGGTCCATAGGCACAACACTCGCACCCTGGCTCGCCACAACTTCCATCCAAGGGCCCTCGCTGTGGTTTACGGGCTCTGACCACAGGCCACGCCAGAATGCGATAATGTCAGCCTGATCCGGTCCTTGGCCCGCTCCACGTACCTTTGGTCGCTCCAATGATTTATAGAGCCTCTTCTGATCACTCTGGAAGAGACGATTCTGGTTGAACCGCCTTGACCTCTCGGAAAATCGTTGAATCCGCTTCCCCCAAGCAGCGATCTTTTGCTTCAGGTCGTCTATGCGCTCCGTTAGTTTCTGCGTGATATCCGGCTGGGACAAACTGATATTTGTCCCAGCAAACGCCATCCTAACGGTGCGCATAATCCTCGGTCTATTATTACCCGACCTGAAGCTTGTCAGTCTGCCGATAAGGGCCCTTGCCTTTGCGATACGGTCCTCGATTCTTTTTCTCCAGGCTGGGATAGCGCTACTTTGTGTAGTAGCGCGTCCAGCCATGGGAAGTTTGGCGCCAATAATACGGCAAACTGCCACTGCGGCGCCAAAGAGAATCGAGTCCGTCTCGCATAGGTCCCGGCTGGCTTCCAAACAGGTCACCAGCATTGGGTTAAGAGCCCTCACGACAGCCCGATTTCGCTTGCTTAGGGGTATGCGGGGAAGTCGCGGTCGATTCTCGAGAGGGGTGCTGCGCGTTTCCAAAATCGCCTCTTCCAATATACTCCTCATTTGCTCTAGTTCGTGGAAGACTATTCCATCGTCGTTCGAATCAACCACAACTGGAAGATTCATGGCGGCTTCCACGTGTAGATGCTGGTCTGTCGAATGTGGAGCTGCATCTCCAGCCATAGCCGATTCATTCGGCGACGGAATAGCCTCACGTCGTAGTCGTTCGAGCTCGGCATCATCAAATATTTTCGAGCGCATGATGTACCGAACTCGGTCTGCCAAGTTTGGTTCCGTGACGGGGATAGACGTCTCCAGCTCAGCAAAAAAGCAATGCATCCGAGACCTATACGCTATTCCCACAGTTTCTTCCCCTTTCGCCCTATAGTACGCCCGCAATGCGTTTTCGTTCATGGATTTCGTCCAACGCATGCGGCGTGCTCCACCAGCGGCGGGTGCCGCTTGCTGGGTCCGAGAAGACCCAGCCGACACCAAGCCTTCTGGTGGGGATGATGGATGCGAGGGGCCGCTAGGTGATCGTGCAGCTCCTCGCGCTCGGCTGGCGGCCCGCATGCTGCCGCGTCCAGCGCCAGCTCCAGACGCGCCCCGGCGACCCCCAGGCAGCGGCCCTATGCGCGTTCCTTTCTGTGTTTTTTCCATCATCCATTTTATGGGCGCCAAATAACGGGAGACGCCCAAGCCCGGCACCGTTTCGTGGTTGGGTCATATGCACAAACGGACCTTTGCATCTACAATTTTGCCTAGGCACGGCGCTCACACCTCTTGGCAGGATGCTGACTGACTGCGCCGACGTCGCAGTTTTGCCACATAACTGTTACGTCAGCGGGCGATGGGGTCGTCACTTCCCTACGCCTTTTCTTGGCAGGATGCTGACTGATTACTTATTTTATTATTATTATTATTATTACAACGTCAATGGTAACAAAATATTTACAAAATTGAATTTAGAAACAGCTTAGAAGCGACCACCTCATTCCCAGGGGTTATTATCAACCATGTACTAATTTACCACGTGCTCGACGGTGAAGGAAAATATCGTGAGGAAACCTGCATATTTGAAGAACAAGAAAAAAAATATTTCGAAGACATGTGAAGTTCACCAACACGCATTGGGGCAGCGCGGCGGGCTATTCCTTGCCCTAAAACCCTCTCAGAAATTGGGGGAGGCCTGTGCCCAGCAGCGAGACGTATGTAGACCGTAACTTTTATGTATTAACTTATATCACAAAACCCTTTTTATACGGTTTTCGTTTAATTAAATATTTAAACTTGGTAATAGGGAGACCCTGTATATTATATATATATATATATATATATATATATATATATATATATATATATATATATATATATATATATATATATTAAATTTTTTCCCATATCGTCACTATACACAATTATATTAATTTTGATAATATTTGAATTATATTTTATTTTAATCTTTTCTGCTATGATACGGTGATATAATATTATCAGCACACAACGACTCTGAAGAAACCGGTATTGATCGCTGACATTCACTTTGATGTTTTACTAAGGAGTCGAAATGCTCTAATTTTATTTACATGTCTTTACCAGGTTATCCATAGCCAGTACGTGTTCTTTAATTTCAGTTTAGGCTGATTTATATTGGACAAAGTTTAAAGGGAGCCAGAATGTAGTAAAATTTCTAATTTAAGGCACTCTACGTCAGTCTCATACAATGATATTATAAGAAAAAGAGGCCTATTCCTTATAATATCATTGGTCTCATAACAGTTTTTAATATTATCCACCTCAATCGAATACAATTTAAGTTTATACATCAATGCTTGCTTTTCTTTATAAACATTTACATTCCAAGTGATCACGAATTGCACGTCACTTGATATGTCGACGCCGAGGATTTTGATACTAGCTGAGGAAACAAGGGGAGTGCCTTGAAACTGAGGAGACACGACGAAGGGATTCTTTTTAGCGATAAACGCGCAAACTAGTATATTCTGGAGATTAAACTGGACTAGATTTAGTCGCCCCCAGTCCGAGACTTTGTTGAACAACTTCAGACATAAGTTTGTCCCGGTCCCGGTATCCGGCGACGTATTGCTGTGGTCTGCATAGTAATGAATGTTACTGGTTTGCAAAATGTCATTGATATGTAGAAGAAACAGCGTTGGTGGCTCGTAATCAGATCATGCTCCGACTCCTACGACCTTTATGCTCCAATCAGCAAGAAAACTGGTGATCCGATTGTTTTTCAACAAACAATGCCAAACCCGATCGACGGTCTTCGCTACTTCAAAACTAACGGCCAAGGGGGAGGCCCTTGGACTCTACTGACTCCGCCCATTTATGAGTTAAGTAACCCAAAGGATCTACAAGCCGAGCGACCGCGAAGGAAACCGTAATGGTGGTCACTAATCAGCTGGTGATCCTCAAGGTACCGCATGAGCTGGCTGTTAATAATGGATTCCATTATTTTAGAGATTAAGGAGGTTATGGCGATAGGCCTATAGTTGAACGGATCAGAGCGATTACCTTTTTTAGGGATCGGGTGAACGAAGGCTGTCTTCCATAATTTCGGGACTACACCTAATGAGTAGGAGTACCGGAAAAGACGCGTTAAAACCAATGTCAACTCCGGAGCATACGTCTGCAGCACATTAGGAGGGATGCCATCAAGTCCACCCGACTTATTGATGTTCAGGGAGAGGAGTGCTCTGCGCACCGAGCGTTAAACAGGCAGGCGCAGGGAAACAGCACATCCTGCATGAAGCACTCACACCGCGGGATGGTCGGTTGTGTGTTCACCCCGTCATCAGGAGTCGAGTTGGACGCAAAGAAAGAGCCCAACATATCGGCTTTGTCCTTTACGGCATTGGCCAGTGACTCGTCCGTCCGTGTGCAGAGATGGGAGAGATGGCTGACAGAAGTTCCCTTGGATAGCCTTGGCGAGAGCACGATGCGCGATGCGTAAGCCGAGACCTTGCTTATGATGAAATGCAATTTTGCAGAAGTAATCTTCGATGTATTTTCTTATGGAGAGTGACAAACAACTACACAGTCCACTCGATGGTAAGAGGATGCTTTGACATCGGCTAAGAATTAAAATGCATTTGCGTTGTCACCCCTGAGGACAAAGACAGAATTCCTCTAAGATTCCAGTAAAAAACGGCTCCCTATCTCTACAGTCACCATAGGAAACAACAGCACTAAGCTGCTATTTTAGGCTCGTAGTTAGTTTTCTGAGAGCGTACTGACCACTTTGATATGAAATATCTCCTAGTTGGTTAAGAATTCCAAATTCAAATTTAAAAATTAATTTAGCTAGTACATTTGAATTTTGAAAACAGTCATTCATTGGTTTTTTCCTCGTTATTATTTTCTTTGGCGTCGCTTATTACCGCACAATGGAAAACATGAAATATCGGTATATTTACGAGTACGAGTTCTACCGTGGCACCAGTACTGCAAAAACAGCTCGAAGGATTAAGGATGTGTACGGTGCTGGTATCGCAAAAAAAAGTTGATACGTTTAGGGTTTCAACGTTTTCGTTCTGGAAATTTCAACCTTCAGAACCAACCTCATGGACAACCGGGGACCAAAGTAGAAAATGAAGAATTAAAGGCTATTGTGGAAGCGAATCCATCACAAAGCACTTCAGACATAGCTTCAGTCTTTGTGGTAAGTGATAAAACTGTATTAATCTACTTGAAGCAAATCGGGAAAGTAAAAAAACTTGAACGATGGATACCTTATGAATTGAGTGAATTGAACTTACAAACACGCGTCGACTGCTGTGTTACTTTGCTCAACCGACACAAAAATGAAGGGATTTTAAATCGAGTCATTACTTGTGATGAATAGTGGATACTTTACGATAATCGGAAGTGGTCGTCACAATGGCTGAACCCTGAAGACTTCCAAATCAAATCCGAGCCAAATCCTGCCCTAAATGAAAATTTACTCAGAAAAAGTTACTTGTGAGTGTTAGGTGGACTAGCGCCGGTGTGGTTCACTACAGCTTTCTAAAATCTCGCCAAACGATTACGGCAGATATCTATTGTCAACAACTGCAAACCATGAAGGAAGAACTAGCTGCTAAACAACCGAGATTGGTCAATCGCTCTAGGTCACTGCTGCTTCACGACAACGCAAGACCACACACTGCACAATAAACAACTACTAAGTTAGATGAGCTACAATTGGAAGTCTGCGACATCTACCGTACTCTCCGGGCCTTGCTCCAACAGATTACCATTTTTCCGGAATTTTAAGAACTGACATATTTATGACTGACTGTTATGAATGACAACATTCCGACAATAAGGAAAAAAGTTCAACTCCGATGCGGCAGTCCAAACCGCCTTCAAAGAGTTTGTTGATTCTCGCCCCCATGGTTTTTTTTAGTAAAGGGATCAATGAACTACCTATGAGATGGCAAAAGTGCAAAGATAACATCGATGCATACTTTGATTAATTAAATATATTTTACGAGAAAAAAATTGACTTTATAGTCCTCTCGTACAAAAAGCCATATTCATATGTATATCAGGATATCAGATTTCCGTCGACGCCCCTTTAGGCTCCTTGGACCATTGTCTTGTCCGGAGTGGTGCCACGTACGCTAAAATCGCGTATGCATTCAGCAGGCCGCCGCCGTGTTTGGCGCTATAGGTCAGCTGATTAGGACAGGATGCGGTCTTTATTCGCATCCTACCCTTAGGGGTTTGCTTCTCGCCGGACGACCCCAACGTTATTGCTGATTCCGTCGCTGATGTACTTCAGGGTATGGAAATTTTTCTTTGAACTTTCTATGCGCTACACGCCACAGCCATCCACTTACCATCAGGTGGACTGTGTGCTCGTTTGTCACACTTATATAGGATACATAGGAGTCTTCTTCCTTATATGTTGAAAATCTTCAGAGTAAGTTTTGCATGGGGATTTATTTCATAACGATGGACAATTGTCAAAGTTCTATTTATGCCTAAGACTGGTAGAAAGGACTACGTTTTACCAAAGTCCATTAGACCTATAAGCCTATCTTCCTTTCTTCTTAAGACATTGGAAAAGTTATAGATAGATATATAAGGGATGTAGCTCTAGCTACGAGATCCGTACATTACAACTAGCCTGCTCACCGCAGAGGCAAACCTACGGTAACAGCCCTGATCAGTGTTATTGACAGGCTCGGAAAAGCACTGGAGGATTAAAAAAATAGCTTTTTGTGCCTTTCTAGATATTGAGGGTGCCTTCTACAGTAGCTCACTACTTATTGGGGGCCTGACATCTAAAAATGTTGACCCCACAATCATCAGTTGGGTAAAGTCGATGCTCTCAAACAGAAAGACAAAATTAGCGCTGTTTCTAACTTCGATTCAGGTTGCAATTACAAGCGGCTGCCCACAAGGAGGCGTTTCGTCACCCCCTCTTTGGACTTTTGCGGTTGGACCAGTTATTGCACAAGATGTCAGATGATCGCATTGACACACTAGGTTATACTGATGATCCTGTGATCATTGCGAGGGATATTTTGCCAAAGTACTTTATCGTTTATATCGCGTACAAATATACCTAAACACCATAAATAACTGGTGTAGTTTATCAGTTAATGCTGATAAATTTTTTATTACCCTTTACCCAAAAATAGAGGCGGTTGGACAAATTAGTCACACCGAAACTAAATGGTAAAGAAGTACCATTTTCCACCGAAGTTAAGTAAAAAACTAACGTGGAACTCTCACCTTAGCAACTAATGTCATTAGGCAAAAATTGCTTTAGGTACGTGCAGTCGCTTGATCGGGAACAACTGGGGTTTGCGTTCCAGTTATGGTCCTACGCAATTGCAATTTTAAGTGCTGATTTACCACGTGCTCGGCGGTGAAGGAAAACATCGTGAGGAAACCTGCATGTCTGAGGAATAACAAAAAAAATTCGAAGACATGTGAAGTTCGCCAACACGCACCCTTTCAGAAATCAGGGGAGGCCTGTGCCCAGCAGTGGGACGTATATAGGCTGTAACTTCACTATACTTTACTTTATGGTCCTACGACTGTACAGCAGTATATTGAGACTGATTCTCACCTATCCTTCCACTGTCTGGTGCAACAAGGTCAACTAAAAGATGACTGCGGACGGACTAAATGGTCTATAAAGGACTGCCTGCCTAATGGCAAACTGGAGCTATGCAATCATCGCCTGGAGCGGCTCTTAATGCATTGCCACTTGATCTTTATCTAGAAAAAGAGGCAAAGGCTAGTTTGTATAGGATTAACGCCCAGGGCGGTTTGAGTTTGCTCTCCCACAGATTGAGATCGATGCTCGTCTCAATCAAGGAAACACCGGTCTTATGCATGATCTCAGATACCACGCGTCCACTATACACTTTTTTATATAAAGTATAGAATGGAACTACCCTCCAGAGAAGACTGGTTGAACAGGTAGGTTATCTGTGAGGTCGATAGCCTCATATGGTATACCGATGGGTCATAAATGGACCTCGTCGTAGGCTTTGGAACTTATAGGAAAGTTGAGTTCAAACTTCAAACAAGTTCAAACTTAGTATGAATTTGGGTAGATTCACCTCTATATTCCTGGGAGAAATTTTCGCCATACTTCAGTGTATGGTAATCAATCTGCAAAAACACAACGTCAAACATGTATTTTACTCTGCTAGCGCTGAGGTCAAACTTAGTGAACTCGAAGCCAGTTGAAGACTGCGTGAACCGTTTAAACGCTCTGGGATGTGACAATTTCTTTCGGGTCACGCAGGTATTATAGGCAATGAATTTGTCGACAAACTCGCACATGAGTGCTCATAGTGTATTATACAATTTGGACTGAATGCCTAGCCCGATTGACTCTTGAAACTCTTTATCACAATAAATCACTTAAGATCTGGTCTGACACACCGGGCTTAAAACACTCCAAAACCTTAATCCGGCAAGCCTTAGGATTATGTAAAAATAAATTGCACAATCTGGCAAAAGTCTTAACTGGACACCGTTGTCTTAAAAAGCACATGTCCTGGGAATAAACAACTCAAGGATGTGTCGGTTTTGTTCTTAAACGGAAGAAACGCCTGTGCATATCCTAACTGATTGCGGACCCAGAATGCGCAAACGTAATACTCATCTGGGAAACTATATAATCCACCCCGCAGAAGTGAAATTTCTCACGGCTAAGCCTTATATTCATTGAAGACATAGAGCTTTGCAGTGAACTATAGGCACAGCAGCGGTCACAATACACCTTTTAGATCGCAGTGATACAGGTCTCTTTGCCTAGACCCGCATAGCAGCTCGCCTATAAAAAAAGCTTCCTCTCCTTTGCGATTATTTTCAAATTTATTTTTAATATTTAAAAGGCAGCCTCTCTGATAATATAATTTTTATTTTAACTTTTTAATTTAGTTCAAAGACACGAGAAATTTCTATATACGACGAGTACGTTTTTTAATGTCTGAAACTGACTGGCTGAATCTATTGAAATTTTTTTTACCATATAGGCTCTATACCAAGTGTGGTCGAATATAAATTTCGAGAAGGAATTCCATTCCAAAGGTTGTAAAATGACGAGTAGCCTTTTTTTGTCAGTTGTTTTGTGTTTACTAGGTATTCCCGCGGTTTCGCCTTATTTAAATTTTTAGTAGATGACAACTATTTAGAACGCGTTTGATAAACTTAAATTCTTTAAGCTAAAAACCAACTAAAAGAGTATGAAACTAATTAAATTTTGATGATACATCTTCAATTAGATAAAACAACTGCAGGTTACGTGAACGTACATAATACTTAATTACGTTCGAGTAACTTGTGTTTCAATTTTATTTTTAAATCTTCTTGCTCAAACATCAATTCATTATTTTAACGCATCACATAAAACATAAAGGAACGGAGTTTAAGACAATGATACTTCTGAGTTTTGGACATTCGTAACGTACAAACTCTATCCATAAATATTGCAGCGCACGAAGTTCGTGAAAAGAAAAATGTTTGTTGTGAAGCTATGAGTATATAACTTTTCTCGGTTTTAAGCCGTGGCTTTAAGTTAGATCCCAGTTGTATTATATGTGATCGCCTATTCTCAACAGTCGTATAAGCGTTCTAGCAGCAACAACAACAGTTCTTGCAGTAGTTTTAAGTTTTACTATTTGTGTCGCATTGACTCGCGTTTCTGGATTTTGTATATATCTCAAAATAAAATTGAAGTTATGTCTGTAATATCAAAACAAATGCCTTATTTAAGCTTTTGGGATTATTTGCATGGCATTAAGACATTAATAACCATTTGTTAATTGTATTTCTGTCTGTCTGTTTGTCTACCCTGACTTACTGATTGTGACGAAACTTCACGAACAGAGAGAACAATGCCAGGAGTAATCTAGGCTAGATTTTATCCGAAAAGCTCGTAGAATTATATTTGAAAAATCAAAATACTGATAAAATAAATCTATCTAAATAACGCCACTCTCTGCTCTTTTTATTTCGCCGACACAGGAAACCGCGGTGCTATTCATCCTTTTAAAATTCTTGAAAATAGTCGTCCAGTTACGAAAGATCATAGCGTTCTTAGAATTCGAAAAATCTCTGCATTAACAGAACACGTAGCCACGACAATATCTGCTACATTAGTCTTCGACACAATAAGAACAAAAGCAATCTACAAGTAATAGTAATGTGCTTCAGATCGAATTTTGGTCACAGCGTAAGCCTCAACTCTTTTGAGTCAGTATCTGATTACAGTTCCCGAGTGTGTACCTACCTAATTTAATTTAATTTTATTTTCTTTTTAATAATAATAATAATAATGATTATTGTTATTGTTTTCTGTTTTACTTGATATTGTGTTTATAAATTGAGTTGAATTTATAGAATGTTCAAACAACTTATCTAAAATTTTATGGATACCTAATTTAATAATGTAACTTAATAGTGTAAACTAATAATGTATCAAGTTGTATCTTATAATTTATAAATCTAATACTGTAGTTTAATAATAATATTTAATTAGGTAATTTAATATTTTTATAATTGCTACCGGATTCAAATAAAGACTATTTTTTAAAACATCACATCTATTGCTACCATTTGATTGCAATAAAGATTGTAATAATGATTATTTTATATTCCCGAAATTTTGAGCACTAGTCTTGTTAACCATGACTACCTCCAGATTAAAATTATTAATTTTTGGACTTCAATACACTTATAGTATGTTGAATTCTTGCATTTGTATGATTGGTTTGGAATTTAACTTAGTAACACTCAGCCATCTCTATTGAAATTAGGATATTTTTTATTTTTATTTCAATAATCTCGCGAATCATCCCTGGAAGGAATCGGTATTCTGTAGCGAGTATTTCAGGAATCGATGTTTTTGGCGAGTATTTGTGGTCTATAAAACTTTATGTAGTAACCGAAATTAGCGACGACAAAAGATCGTTAAAAACCTAATATTCAAATATCTTTCAGCCCTTATATTCTTGGCAGTAACAAAAAGTAATTTGAACGCCTAGTTCTAATAAAACTATCAGTAAAAAGGGTCTTGTCAACATTTAAACCAGCAGAATTATGCTGCCATTTTACGAAGGTATTCTGTACGGTCGTGTTTATTCACCGATCAAGCCGACGGTTTCGTGCTGCAGCAATAGGTAATACAGCCGTATCATAGCTCTACCACATTTTACACGTGTTACAGCTACATTGTGATTGTAGCACGAATGGGTCGTTTCGACCGGAGTAAAGACCGCGCTCTCACAGAATACCATTGTAAAATAGCAGCTTAATGTTGCTGAGTTTCATACGGTGAGTGTAGAGAAACGGTGGCACTTTTGACTTGAATCAAGACATTCTATCTTAGTACTCAGGGGTGACAATACATCTGCATTTATATTCATAACCGAGGATTGATGTGGATGTCTATGGTCTATAGCATACACTTACCATCAGGTGGACTGTGTGCTCGATTGTCACCCTTATTCTATAAAATAATAACAAAGTTTGAAAGTTTTACATGTAATGGTAGTCTCGAGCACAAGTATAATTATTACGTTCGTATTTAGTACGTTCATTACAAAATAATAGCTCGAAGCTTTCGTCGCCGTAAATTCCAATTCAATTAGAGATTTACAGTAATTAATATTCTAGTACATACATACAAAATAATAGTAATAAAGCTATTTATATTGTTCTTAATTCATTGTTATTGCAGAATTTCTTCGTGTAGTAGAGCCAAGCTGCAACTATATTATGTCAAGAATGGGTCGACTCGACCAGGGAAGAACCTCGTTGTCATAGATTACTAGCTTAAAATAGCAACTTAGTGCTGCTATGTTTCGTAAGGTAAGTGTAGAGATTCGGAGGCCGCAGAATTACGGTATTTCAATAAGCTTCACATTTTTTTCAGTTAATCCCCTATATTTGAGGTACACGAAATTGGGACCTTTAGTTTAACCAGCGGTCGATATAGAGACGCTCAGGTGTTAAAGGTGTAAAAATATACCAAAAATAAGGTGATAGCAATAAGTCTGCCGCTTTGATATCATGAAATATTCAATAAAAATTACCGAAAAATAACATTGGCAGACACCTAAGATGGTCTCAAGGTTATGGCAGACAGCTTCAAAAGTACAAATTTTTATTAATAATTTACGTTATTTCAAATAAAGTTGCAATTTTATATTGTTGATAATATTATTTGACACGTATAATTTTCATGGCAGACATATATTGTGGTTGTATCACCCAGGTAGACAAGAAACTTCTGGGACGTCCATAAACGCGTATTAATTATAATTTAAATATGGAATTTGTAATTTGAGTTCTCGAGGGAACTGTTTAAAGAAATTAATATTCTTACTTTTAATAACAAGTACTCTATTGAAAATATTATGCATGAATGAATATGAATGCGGTATACTAAAAAAATAATGATCATTTTATTGTATGAATTAGTAGCAAAATTATTATTCCAAAATTTAGATTAACTAAGATATTTAAATCATTTACGGGGCAATGAACACAAACAATTTATGAGTGTCTTATAATAGCGTTACCTTCTTTTAAAAATAAAAATAAATTTAAGCCTTACCTTTAAATTACTTTTAATTCAAAAATTACATTAAATGAGTTTATATTTCAATCTCCAAAGCTTAGTAGAACTCTAAATCTTAATTCATACGAATATTTTGATAACACAGCAACATGGAACAGTGTTATTCCAATTGATCATCAGGTCATGTGAGTTTGTGACTTAACTATTGGTTAATAGAATACATAGGTGGTTGCATAGATAGATTTTTAGGAAAACATTGTAAATGATCCAATGGGAAATTGCAAGTGTGTTCAATAAACTTTCTTAATTTTGCGTTTTTCGGAGATACATCTCAGTGTGTGATGATATTGTCATGTTCGCTTAAAGGACTTCGCTTATGGCAGCGTCGAGTGATAAGTTGTCTCTTACCTGCTGAGATGGTCGAATCTATACTTGTGAACCGGTGCAGCTGGTGGAGTTAGTCTGCTCGGGTTAGCTATACACTCATATGCTACAAAATTTTGATCGTCCTTTTTGGGCGTACATCATATAACACTTTAGTTATTGAAGTGTTTTCCATTCATTATACAAGTTATCCGGCCTTGAAATGGGTCGTGGCAGAAGTTATAGCCATTCAGATAAAAATACAAGAAAATTTTAACCATCGTAGTTAGGTTTGATTAAAAAAAAAACACTTCATCTTCAAATTTTACATCATGAAATCAAATTAGTTTTTTAATATAGTATTTAACGTTATCTGCGTTGGAAGATAAGTTGGTAATAAATAGCATAAATGCTATTGCATGTTTTTCTCTTTGATTAAACTATTGTTTGAGTAAAATAATCATTTTGACGAAGTCTAAGTACGTATCCGTTGTCATGGATGCTCAAGCCATGGGGGTCGGGGTCCGGGTAAGACAAGAAACAAATGTGTGAATGTGTATGATATTTATAAGAAACATGTAAGGCTACAACAAAAGCACTACAAAGCAAACAACTAGATAATCCTTAAGCATAATCTACATTACTCTTAGCATTAAAATAGGTAAGCACTTAATACTTAGCAAAATCCAAAGCTACACATTAACTGCAAAATAAAATTACAAGCAACGAAACATAAAATGAACTATTAGTTCTTTTATTACGTACATGAGAGCATAAAATCATTATAAAATTTTATTAATTATAAGAGTAAAAGGGGAAAACAATAAAACTAAATATAAAAAAGAAAAAGAAAAAGGGAAAACAAATAAAAAAAACGAATTTCTACTCGAGGCTCGAACCAGGAACCTTAGGAAGTCGCCCGATGCATGTATTGCCGCTCTAAGTAATAGGCTATACTTGTCGACAACGATTTATCTCAAATAAGTATATAGTATTGTCTTTCACAGCCCTCATTTTTTAAAACAAATAAATTTTATTGATAACACTTCATATCAGAAATGCAGGAAGGCGTAATTGTCACAATTAACTTGATGGGCGTTTCCATACACCCGTTGCACTTATAAAATTAACGTTCCACGAATATAAGCTTCTATTTAAAATATATAAGGTTCACTGATACACAGTTTTAATATATTTAAGCAAACTTATACGCCTTTAAACTTTAAATCTCTGACAAGTATTACCGCTACGTCGTACTATTCTTTACTCTCACGACTCGTCGCGAACTCGGCCCTCAGCCGTTTGTCCACAGTTCCTACCCTCCAATCCTTTTATCAAGTTCGGAAACAAGTCCCATCTCAATTATCATCACATATCCCCCCTCAACAAATGGAATCCAACCGGATTCAGCCAGGCCTCAAATTAGCCGTTTCAGGTCAGATGCGTGCCATGTACCCAAATGTTTGCCCCTTACACTTTTTAGGATATAAACATCGGACGATACGCTATCCGAAATTATAGCCTTTTCGTACTTTGGAGATAACTTGGCCATAAAGTTTTTATCAGCACATGATTGTGGTTTTGTTTTCTTCCAAGCCAACTCCCCAACATTAAAATTGCATATTCGCCTTCTTTTATCATAATTTTTGCTATTGATTTCATAAGCCTCTCGCAGCCTTTTGTTTACATCTTTGTATATCTCTTCTCTAAGTTTTAAATTATTTTCATAATATTTTCTATTTACATTAACATTATTCATCATCTTTATCTGGTCCGAAATCTATTTTGTTTTGTAAGGAGGTTTCTCTACCAAAAAACAAGTATGAAGGAGTCTTGCCAGTTATTTCATGTATAGCAGTTCTAATGGCGTGGCCTATATGAGGTACAAACTTATCCCAATCTTTATGATTATCTTCAATATATGACGCTATTGCTGTACCAATCACTCTATTTACTCGTTCTGTAGGATTGGCTTGAGGATAATAATAAGACGTATACCAAATTTTTGAGTTGTAGTTTGTAATTAATTCTTTAAACTGTGATGAAATAAACTGTTTCCCATTATCACATATTACTGTCTTTGGTACTCCAAATACAATAAATATCTGTTCTTCCATAATATTAACAATAGTTGATGTTTTACCATTTTTCAAGGGAAATAATAATGCAAACTTGCTAAACCAACACGAAACTACAAGCAACATTGTATTGCCGGTCTTTGATCGCGGAAAAGGACCCATTAAGTCCATGGAAACTATTTGGAAGGGCTCTGTCACATCTTTATGTTTACCCATTTTTCAAATTGGCGGCAGTTGACTAGGTTTATGCTGAGAACAAGTTTCACATTTCCATACGTAATCTTTAACATCTTTAATTAAGGTAGGCCAGAAATAATGTTGTCTTGCTCGGTTTATAGATTTTTTAATTCCTAAATATCCTGCTGTTGGACTGTCATGGCATTCTACTAGTACATGTCTTCTCAATTTTTCAGGAACTGCTATTTTCCACGAATCTTTTCATCCGGAAATTGTTTCAGTTTCAAATATTTCAATAAAATACCTCGATTAAGCATCCAATCATCTCTGTCTTTTCCTTCCGATATTTCTTTTTCAATTGACTTGTACCAGCTACCTTTGTCATCTGGTTTAATATCTATAATGTTTATTTCCTTATCTGGAATTGCTCTTGATAGTGCACCCGGTACAATATTATCCTTACCTTTTCTATATATCACCTCAAAATCAAATTGTTGTAACCTCATTGCCCATCTAGCCAACCTTCCATGAGGATCCTTATTCTTGTAAAGCCATTGCAAGGCGCTATGATCAGTTATGACCTTAAAGTGCGTGCCTTCTATGTACGGCCTAAATTGTTCAACTGCGTGAATCATACTTAGTAATTCTCTCTCGGAAGTAGAGTACTTTGTCTCTCTTTCCGAAAATTTTCGGCTAGAATACGCAACTGGTCTCTCAATACCATCACGAGTTTGAAATAATACAGCATCCGTACCTTTGTTTGAGACATCACACTTTATAATAAATCCTAAGTTGAAATCAGGGCAACTCAGTACCGGAGTAGTAGTTAGCGCCGTTTTGAGATCAATGAAAGCAGTTTCAGCTTCTGCATATCATTGAATTTTCTGACGTTTATTCAGACCTTTAATGAGATTGTGTAAAGGAGTTGCAACAATTGCAAAGTTCTCTACAAAACGTCAATACCAACTCGCAAGTCCTAGAAAACGTTTTAACTCTGTATATGTATTTGGTCTTGGATAGTTTAAAATAGTTCTTACTTTTTCTGGGTCTGTCCTTAAACCTTCCTTACATACATACATAAACACTCACGCCTGTCACCCAGAGGGGTAGGTAGAGACTACGGACTTCCATTTGGCACGATCCTGACATACTTCTTTCGCCTCCTTTACATCCATATATCTACGCATACATGCTCATCGGTTAAGGGTACTTCTAACGTGGCCCATTTTCAAAATATCGCAAATTTGGTCGATAAACTTTTTTCTAGGGCGTCCCTTCCCGACTCGGCCGTTCACATCTGCCATATAAATTTGCTTTGTCACTCTTTCCTCATTCATTCTTTCTACGTGACCAAAACTTCCTTATCCACAATATAGCCTAAGTACTTTAACGACGGACGAGCAAACTGACACTTCTCTAAATTTACTGTGAGACCTGCTGAGAGCAACTGCTTTTTAACCCAAATCAACGATCTAATATGATCTTCAAAAGTCTTACTACATACCACAATGTCATCCAAATAAGCAAAGATTTTACCCTCATGCTCTGGCGGAAATAACTTGTCCATTAGCCTCTGTTGCATTTGACTTGCATTTTTAAGACCAAAGGGCACGACCTTGAATTGAAATAAACCCTTACCCGGCAAACCAAATGCGGCTTTTCTTTACTTGTAGTTTCTAATGGTATCTGCCAGAAAGCCGATTTCAAATCAAGAGTTGATAGATACTGAGCATTCTTTAGACTGTCTAAAATAAAAGTAACACTTGGCAGAGGATATGAATCATTCTTTGTTGTCTTATTTAGTTGTCTACTATCTAAACATAATTTATTAGAGCCTGATGCCTTTTTTACTAAAAGTACCGGTGAACGCCATGAACTAAATGATGGTTCAATTATGCCTTTTGCCAGCATTTGATCCACTTCATTTTCTAACTAACAACCAACATAATATGCGGTGAAAAGGGATTGCCTTTGAGTGACGGGCATATGTTCTCCTGTATCAATGTAGTGCTTTATCAAGTTCGTTCTTCCTATACCTTCGCCTACCGAATGCCTTATATCTTCAACCACTAAATCTAAGGTTTTCGATTGATCCTCTGTCAAATCATGTCTTGATTTAACCGAATTGCTTATATTCATTGTTGCCAATTCACCATTAGATAATGTATGGATACTTTCATGTTTGATGATATCTTCTGTATTTCCAATAGTGATATTAAAATGATCAAAGAAATTTATACCAAAGAGGAGATCATGTCTTAAATTATCCATAATGTAAAATTTTACCATTTTATACCGTTTTAAAAATTGTATTGGCAAATAAATTACTGATTTAATATTGTAGGATGTTCCATTTGCCATGGAAACACTCAATTGAGGTATTTCATGGATTGAAAATCCCAAATCCATGAATTTACGACACAAGCCTCTAGAAATTACGGAAGAAGTGGCCCCTGAATGAAGTAATCCCAAGAAAGATCTGTTTAAATTTTAACAAGAGCGTAATGACGATTGTCATTGCCTTTTGATACGATATCACATAACTGGCCAGTTTCAAAGTAATGAGAAACAACCTTTAACCAATTCTGCCATTCTTCATCTTTAATACTTGAAGCTGTCTTGGAGACCATTTGGCAGGAGTAATGACCTCCTGTTTTTCGTTTCCCGAACACATACAATATTTTACCGTTTGGCCAAATTTGCCATATTTATAACAAAATAACCTTTGACGAGGTAGTGTACAATTTTTAAACTTGTGACCAGCAACACGACAATTCAGGCACTTTATATTTTGCAAGCCAAAATTTCTTCCCTTAGCTGTTTGCGTCACCTAATTTACTTCCGCAAGAGAGTGTCCTTGATATGCTAGATCCGACTCCAGTGCATTACTTGTGTTTGTTGGCCCTTGGAAGTTTTCACAGTTAGTTCTTGTGCGTTCTAGGACTCTTAACACCGAAGTCAATTCTGATACGCTTTTAAACTGATTTCTACAAACTGCTAGTTGAAAATATGGCTGTATATTCTTCAACAAGATCGAAAGTTTTAGTTCTTCATTAATTTTTTCTGGAAGTCTGTTAAACATATTCTGCATAACAGCTAGATATATAGCAATCTTTTCTCCTTTACCTTGAGTTCTTTTCTTTATTTCTTCTAATAACTCGTCCTGACAATAGGGCCTCTGACAGGTAATTAAAAGAAGGTTAACTAATGCTTCCCAACTGTTCACGTATTCACGGTTAGCTCTAAACAAAATAAGCGCATCACTTTCAAAGAAATCCACAGCATATCTCCACAAATCATTTGTATTAGCATTACGTGCTTCTCTAAGTTCAGATATCCTTTCCAGGAAGGCATTAACGCTTACGTCACCCTTGCCGGAAAATTTTACCCCCCAATCTTTGATTGGCACAAGTTTTCTAAGACCTAAGTCATTTTCTACGATAGATAGATGTAATGTCTTTTCTGGGCATTCCTGCATTGAATAAAACTAAATTTACGGATTATATCGCGTTTATTTAACTGATTTTCTCGCGTTTATTTACATTCGATTCGATCGCGTTTATTTACAGATTTTTATAACGCGATATAATCCGTAAATTTAGTTTTATTCAATGTGTAGTGTTCGCGTAAATTTAAGAAATCATTCCTGCATGTTAAAATAATTCCTCTCTTTTGAACTGTAACTAGTTTTTGGCTCTGTAGTTCTATGTTTTGATTGTAGGTCAATATGTGTGAGTATCTCTATTGCTTCTTCTCCAAGACTACGATGCAGTATTTCTTTATCCTTTTTGGACATCTCCGCCTCACCTTCACTTATATCTTCATCTTTCATATCCTTTGGAACTACTGCCCCATAAAGCGTTTGAACATCCTTACATAATTTTAAATGACGGTCTATGTCTGATTCATTAGGGATAATTAGTTTGACCCGGTTGAACAGGTGTTGGAGGCGCGAAGCTAACCGCTTTTTTATATCACCATCTGGATCTTCATCGAAGGCCGATCTTAGAAATTGCAATTTTTTTTCACAAATTTCAATCTAAGACAGGGCGTCCTTTGTACAACAAGACGATACAATTACGTTTATACTTGAGTCGCCTTCCCGCTCTCTTATAAAAATTTGTTTCCTTAAACACTATACACTACAACTTTACGCATAGCTTTAACTGTTTCTAAGCCCCGAATACCACGGCAAGCCAATTCAAATTCAAGTTCATCCTTCAATAAATCGTGGACATTAATTTAATCCATTTTTTTAAATAAAATGTTTATCTATTTATCAAAATAACAGAAAAAAAACTTTTTTTAAGATAGTAAAAAGGTTACCTTACATATACCACATGTAAATACATAAAATGCTGTATGTCACAATAATTAACAATACGCATTATAAGGCAATAACTAACCTATAAACACAAAGGCAATTGTTTCTATGATCTTTACCCGTGGGCGCCATTTGTCATGGATGCTCAAGCCATGGGGATCGGGGTCCGGGTAAGACAAGAAACAATTTTTTTTATATAGAATAGGGTAACAAACGAGCACACATTCCACCTGATGGTAAGTGGTTGCTGCGGCCCATAGACATCTACATCTATCTTCCATAACAAATCAAAATGCAGATGCGTTGTCACCCGTGAGAACTGAGATGGAATGCCTCATTTCCAGTAAAAAGGGTCTCCGGTTCTCTACACTCACCATACGAAATACAGCAGCATTAAACTACTATTTCATGCTGGTATTCTGTGAGAGCGTGGTCCTTCCCCGGTCGAGCCGACCCATTCGTGCTACAACTATACTACTAATATAATTGCAGCATGGCTCTACCACGTAAAAAATGTGTGAATGTGTATGATATTTATAAGAAACATGTAAGGCTACAATAAAGACACTACAAAGCAAACAAATAGATAATCCTTAAGCATAATCTACATTACTCTTAGCATTAAAATAGGTAAGCACTTAATACTTAGCAAAATCTAAAGCTACACATTAACTGCAAAATAAAATTACAAGCAACGAAACATAAAATGAACTATTAGTTCTTTTATTACGTACATGAGAGCATAAAATCATTATAAAATTTTATTAATTATAAGAGTAAAAGGGGAAAACGATAAAACTAAATATAAAAAAGAAAAAGAAAAAGGGAAAACAAATAAAAAAAACGAACTTCTACTCGAGGCTCGAACCAGGAACCTTAGGAAGTCGCCCGATGCATGTATTGCCGGTCTAAGTAATAGGCTATACTTGTCGACAACGATTTATCTCAAATAAGTATATAGTATTGTCTTTCACAGCCCTCATTTTTTAAAACAAATAAATTTTATTGATAACACTTCATATCAGAAATGCAGGAAGGCGTAATTGTCACAATTAACTTGATGAGCGTTTCCATAGACCCGTTGCACTTATAAAATTAACGTTCCACGAATATAAGCTTCTATTTAAAATATATAAGGTTCACTGATACACAGTTTTAATATATTTAAGCAAACTTATACGCCTTTAAACTTTAAATGTCTGACAAGTATTACCGCTACGTCGTACTATTCTTTACTCTCACGACTCGTCGCGAACTCGGCCCTCAGCCGTTTGTCCACAGTTCCTACCCTCCAATCCTTTTATCAAGTTCGGAAACAAGTCCCATCTCAATTATTATCACATATCCCCCCTCAACAAATGGAATCCAACCGGATTCAGCCAGGCCTCAAATTAGCCGTTTCAGGTCAGATGCGTGCCATGTACCCAAATGTTTGCCCCTTACACTTTTTAGGATATAAACATCGGACGATACGCTATCCGAAATTATAGCCTTTTCGTACTTTGGAGATAACTTGGCCATAAAGTTTTTATCAGCACATGATTGTGGTTTTGTTTTCTTCCAAGCCAACTCCCCAACATTAAAATTGCATATTCGCCTTCTTTTATCATAATTTTTGCTATTGATTTCATAAGCCTCTCGCAGCCTTTTGTTTACGTCTTTGTATATCTCTTCTCTAAGTTTTAAATTATTTTCATAATATTTTCTATTTACATTAACATCATTCATCATCTTTATCTGGTCCGAAATCTATTTTGTTTTGTAAGGAGGTTTCTCTACCAAAAAACAAGTATGAAGGAGTCTTGCCAGTTATTTCATGTATAGCAGTTCTAATGGCGTGGCCTATATGAGGTACAAACTTATCCCAATCTTTATGATTATCTTCAATATATGACGCTATTGCTGTACCAATCACTCTATTTACTCGTTCTGTAGGATTGGCTTGAGGATAATAATAAGACGTATACCAAATTTTTGAGTTGTAGTTTGTAATTAATTCTTTAAACTGTGATGAAATAAACTGTTTCCCATTATCACATATTACTGTCTTTGGTACTCCAAATACAATAAATATCTGTTCTTCCATAATATTAACAATAGTTGATGTTTTACCATTTTTCAAGGGAAATAATAATGCAAACTTGCTAAACCAACACGAAACTACAAGCAACATTGTATTGCCGGTCTTTGATCGCGGAAAAGGACCCATTAAGTCCATGGAAACTATTTGGAAGGGCTCTGTCACATCTTTATGTTTACCCATTTTTCCAATTGGCGGCAGTTGACTAGGTTTATGCTGAGAACAAGTTTCACATTTCCATACGTAATCTTTAACATCTTTAGTTAAGGTAGGCCAGAAATAATGTTGTCTTGCTCGGTTTATAGATTTTTTAATTCCTAAATATCCTGCTGTTGGACTGTCATGGCATTCTACTAGTACATGTCTTCTCAATTTTTCAGGAACTGCTATTTTCCACGAATCTTTTCATCCGGAAATTGTTTCAGTTTCAAATATTTCAATAAAATACCTCGATTAAGCATCCAATCATCTCTGTCTTTTCCTTCCGATATTTCTTTTTCAATTGACTTGTACCAGCTACCTTTGTCATCTGGTTTAATATCTATAATGTTTATTTCCTTATCTGGAATTGCTCTTGATAGTGCACCCGGTACAATATTATCCTTACCTTTTCTATATATCACCTCAAAATCAAATTGTTGTAACCTCATTGCCCATCTAGCCAACCTTCCATGAGGATCCTTATTCTTGTAAAGCCATTGCAAGGCGCTATGATCAGTTATGACCTTAAAGTGCGTGCCTTCTATGTACGGCCTAAATTGTTCAACTGCGTGAATCATACTTAGTAATTCTCTCTCGGAAGTAGAGTACTTTGTCTCTCTTTCCGAAAATTTTCGGCTAGAATACGCAACTGGTCTCTCAATACCATCACGAGTTTGAAATAATACAGCACCCGTACCTTTGTTTGAGACATCACACTTTATAATAAATCCTAAGTTGAAATCAGGGCAACTCAGTACCGGAGTAGTAGTTAGCGCCGTTTTGAGATCAATGAAAGCAGTTTCAGCTTCTGCATATCATTGAATTTTCTGACGTTTATTCAGACCTTTAATGAGATTGTGTAAAGGAGTTGCAACAATTGCAAAGTTCTCTACAAAACGTCAATACCAACTCGCAAGTCCTAGAAAACGTTTTAACTCTGTATATGTATTTGGTCTTGGATAGTTTAAAATAGTTCTTACTTTTTCTGGGTCTGTCCTTAAACCTTCCTTACATACATACATAAACACTCACGCCTGTCACCCAGAGGGGTAGGTAGAGACTACGGACTTCCATTTGGCACGATCCTGACATACTTCTTTCGCCTCCTTTACATCCATATATCTACGCATACATGCTCATCGGTTAAGGGTACTTCTAACGTGGCCCATTTTCAAAATATCGCAAATTTGGTCGATAAACTTTTTTCTAGGGCGTCCCTTCCCGACTCGGCCGTTCACATCTGCCATATAAATTTGCTTTGTCACTCTTTCCTCATTCATTCTTTCTACGTGACCAAAACTTCCTTATCCACAATATAGCCTAAGTACTTTAACGACGGACGAGCAAACTGACACTTCTCTAAATTTACTGTGAGACCTGCTGAGAGCAACTGCTTTTTAACCCAAATCAACGATCTAATATGATCTTCAAAAGTCTTACTACATACCACAATGTCATCCAAATAAGCAAAGATTTTACCCTCATGCTCTGGCGGAAATAACTTGTCCATTAGCCTCTGTTGCATTTGACTTGCATTTTTAAGACCAAAGGGCACGACCTTGAATTGAAATAAACCCTTACCCGGCAAACCAAATGCGGCTTTTCTTTACTTGTAGTTTCTAATGGTATCTGCCAGAAAGCCGATTTCAAATCAAGAGTTGATAGATACTGAGCATTCTTTAGACTGTCTAAAATAAAAGTAACACTTGGCAGAGGATATGAATCATTCTTTGTTGTCTTATTTAGTTGTCTACTATCTAAACATAATTTATTAGAGCCTGATGCCTTTTTTACTAAAAGTACCGGTGAACGCCATGAACTAAATGATGGTTCAATTATGCCTTTTGCCAGCATTTGATCCACTTCATTTTCTAACTAACAACCAACATAATATGCGGTGAAAAGGGATTGCCTTTGAGTGACGGGCATATGTTCTCCTGTATCAATGTAGTGCTTTATCAAGTTCGTTCTTCCTATACCTTCGCCTACCGAATGCCTTATATCTTCAACCACTAAATCTAAGGTTTTCGATTGATCCTCTGTCAAATCATGTCTTGATTTAACCGAATTGCTTATATTCATTGTTGCCAATTCACCATTAGATAATGTATGGATACTTTCATGTTTGATGATATCTTCTGTATTTCCAATAGTGATATTAAAATGATCAAAGAAATTTATACCAAAGAGGAGATCATGTCTTAAATTATCCATAATGTAAAATTTTACCATTTTATACCGTTTTAAAAATTGTATTGGCAAATAAATTACTGATTTAATATTGTAGGATGTTCCATTTGCCATGGAAACACTCAATTGAGGTATTTCATGGATTGAAAATCCCAAATCCATGAATTTACGACACAAGCCTCTAGAAATTACGGAAGAAGTGGCCCCTGAATGAAGTAATCCCAAGAAAGATCTGTTTAAATTTTAACAAGAGCGTAATGACGATTGTCATTGCCTTTTGATACGATATCACATAACTGGCTAGTTTCAAAGTAATGAGAAACAACCTTTAACCAATTCTGCCATTCTTCATCTTTAATACTTGAAGCTGTCTTGGAGACCATTTGGCAGGAGTAATGACCTCCTGTTTTTCGTTTCCCGAACACATACAATATTTTACCGTTTGGCCAAATTTGCCATATTTATAACAAAATAACCTTTGACGAGGTAGTGTACAATTTTTAAACGTGTGACCAGCAACACGACAATTCAGGCACTTTATATTTTGCAAGCCAAAATTTCTTCCCTTAGCTGTTTGCGTCACCTAATTTACTTCCGCAAGAGAGTGTCCTTGATATGCTAGATCCGACTCCAGTGCATTACTTGTGTTTGTTGGCCCTTGGAAGTTTTCACAGTTAGTTCTTGTGCGTTCTAGGACTCTTAACACCGAAGTCAATTCTGATACGCTTTTAAACTGATTTCTACAAACTGCTAGTTGAAAATATGGCTGTATATTCTTCAACAAGATCGAAAGTTTTAGTTCTTCATTAATTTTTTCTGGAAGTCTGTTAAACATATTCTGCATAACAGCTAGATATATAGCAATCTTTTCTCCTTTACCTTGAGTTCTTTTCTTTATTTCTTCTAATAACTCGTCCTGACAATAGGGCCTCTGACAGGTAATTAAAAGAAGGTTAACTAATGCTTCCCAACTGTTCACGTATTCACGGTTAGCTCTAAACAATATAAGCGCATCACTTTCAAAGAAATCCACAGCATATCTCCACAAATCATTTGTATTAGCATTACGTGCTTCTCTAAGTTCAGATATCCTTTCCAGGAAGGCATTAACGCTTACGTCACCCTTGCCGGAAAATTTTACCCCCCAATCTTTGATTGGCACAAGTTTTCTAAGACCTAAGTCATTTTCTACGATAGATAGATGTAATGTCTTTTCTGGGCATTCCTGCATTGAATAAAACTAAATTTACGGATTATATCGCGTTTATTTAACTGATTTTCTCGCGTTTATTTACATTCGATTCGATCGCGTTTATTTACAGATTTTTATAACGCGATATAATCCGTAAATTTAGTTTTATTCAATGTGTAGTGTTCGCGTAAATTTAAGAAATCATTCCTGCATGTTAAAATAATTCCTCTCTTTTGAACTGTAACTAGTTTTTGGCTCTGTAGTTCTATGTTTTGATTGTAGGTCAATATGTGTGAGTATCTCTATTGCTTCTTCTCCAAGACTACGATGCAGTATTTCTTTATCCTTTTTGGACATCTCCGCCTCACCTTCACTTATATCTTCATCTTTCATATCCTTTGGAACTACTGCCCCATAAAGCGTTTGAACATCCTTACATAATTTTAAATGACGGTCTATGTCTGATTCATTAGGGATAATTAGTTTGACCCGGTTGAACAGGTGTTGGAGGCGCGAAGCTAACCGCTTTTTTATATCACCATCTGGATCTTCATCGAAGGCCGATCTTAGAAATTGCAATTTTTTTTCACAAATTTCAATCTAAGACAGGGCGTCCTTTGTACAACAAGACGATACAATTACGTTTATACTTGAGTCGCCTTCCCGCTCTCTTATAAAAATTTGTTTCCTTAAACACTATACACTACAACTTTACGCATAGCTTTAACTGTTTCTAAGCCCCGAATACCACGGCAAGCCAATTCAAATTCAAGTTCATCCTTCAATAAATCGTGGACATTAATTTAATCAATTTTTTTAAATAAAATGTTTACCTATTTATCAAAATAACAGAAAAAAAAACTTTTTTTAAGATAGTAAAAAGGTTACCTTACCTATACCACATGTAAATACATAAAATGCTGTATGTCACAATAATTAACAATACGCATTATAAGGCAATAACTAACCTATAAACACAAAGGCAATTGTTTCTATGATCTTTACCCGTGGGCGCCATTTGTCATGGATGCTCAAGCCATGGGGATCGGGGTCCGGGTAAGACAAGAAACAATTTTTTTTATATAGAATAGGGTAACAAACGAGCACACATTCCACCTGATGGTAAGTGGTTGCTGCGGCCCATAGACATCTACATCTATCTTCCATAACAAATCAAAATGCAGATGCGTTGTCACCCGTGAGAACTGAGATGGAATGCCTCATTTCCAGTAAAAAGGGTCTCCGGTTCTCTACACTCACCATACGAAATACAGCAGCATTAAACTACTATTTCATGCTGGTATTCTGTGAGAGCGTGGTCCTTCCCCGGTCGAGCCGACCCATTCGTGCTACAACTATACTACTAATATAATTGCAGCATGGCTCTACCACGTAAAAAATGTGTGAATGTGTATGATATTTATAAGAAACATGTAAGGCTACAATAAAGACACTACAAAGCAAACAAATAGATAATCCTTAAGCATAATCTACATTACTCTTAGCATTAAAATAGGTAAGCACTTAATACTTAGCAAAATCTAAAGCTACACATTAACTGCAAAATAAAATTACAAGCAACGAAACATAAAATGAACTATTAGTTCTTTTATTACGTACATGAGAGCATAAAATCATTATAAAATTTTATTAATTATAAGAGTAAAAGGGGAAAACGATAAAACTAAATATAAAAAAGAAAAAGAAAAAGGGAAAACAAATAAAAAAAACGAACTTCTACTCGAGGCTCGAACCAGGAACCTTAGGAAGTCGCCCGATGCATGTATTGCCGGTCTAAGTAATAGGCTATACTTGTCGACAACGATTTATCTCAAATAAGTATATAGTATTGTCTTTCACAGCCCTCATTTTTTAAAACAAATAAATTTTATTGATAACACTTCATATCAGAAATGCAGGAAGGCGTAATTGTCACAATTAACTTGATGAGCGTTTCCATAGACCCGTTGCACTTATAAAATTAACGTTCCACGAATATAAGCTTCTATTTAAAATATATAAGGTTCACTGATACACAGTTTTAATATATTTAAGCAAACTTATACGCCTTTAAACTTTAAATGTCTGACAAGTATTACCGCTACGTCGTACTATTCTTTACTCTCACGACTCGTCGCGAACTCGGCCCTCAGCCGTTTGTCCACAGTTCCTACCCTCCAATCCTTTTATCAAGTTCGGAAACAAGTCCCATCTCAATTATTATCACATATCCCCCCTCAACAAATGGAATCCAACCGGATTCAGCCAGGCCTCAAATTAGCCGTTTCAGGTCAGATGCGTGCCATGTACCCAAATGTTTGCCCCTTACACTTTTTAGGATATAAACATCGGACGATACGCTATCCGAAATTATAGCCTTTTCGTACTTTGGAGATAACTTGGCCATAAAGTTTTTATCAGCACATGATTGTGGTTTTGTTTTCTTCCAAGCCTACTCCCCAACATTAAAATTGCATATTCGCCTTCTTTTATCATAATTTTTGCTATTGATTTCATAAGCCTCTCGCAGCCTTTTGTTTACGTCTTTGTATATCTCTTCTCTAAGTTTTAAATTATTTTCATAATATTTTCTATTTACATTAACATCATTCATCATCTTTATCTGGTCCGAAATCTATTTTGTTTTGTAAGGAGGTTTCTCTACCAAAAAACAAGTATGAAGGAGTCTTGCCAGTTATTTCATGTATAGCAGTTCTAATGGCGTGGCCTATATGAGGTACAAACTTATCCCAATCTTTATGATTATCTTCAATATATGACGCTATTGCTGTACCAATCACTCTATTTACTCGTTCTGTAGGATTGGCTTGAGGATAATAATAAGACGTATACCAAATTTTTGAGTTGTAGTTTGTAATTAATTCTTTAAACTGTGATGAAATAAACTGTTTCCCATTATCACATATTACTGTCTTTGGTACTCCAAATACAATAAATATCTGTTCTTCCATAATATTAACAATAGTTGATGTTTTACCATTTTTCAAGGGAAATAATAATGCAAACTTGCTAAACCAACACGAAACTACAAGCAACATTGTATTGCCGGTCTTTGATCGCGGAAAAGGACCCATTAAGTCCATGGAAACTATTTGGAGGGGCTCTGTCACATCTTTATGTTTACCCATTTTTCCAATTGGCGGCAGTTGACTAGGTTTATGCTGAGAACAAGTTTCACATTTCCATACGTAATCTTTAACATCTTTAGTTAAGGTAGGCCAGAAATAATGTTGTCTTGCTCGGTTTATAGATTTTTTAATTCCTAAATATCCTGCTGTTGGACTGTCATGGCATTCTACTAGTACATGTCTTCTCAATTTTTCAGGAACTGCTATTTTCCACGAATCTTTTCATCCGGAAATTGTTTCAGTTTCAAATATTTCAATAAAATACCTCGATTAAGCATCCAATCATCTCTGTCTTTTCCTTCCGATATTTCTTTTTCAATTGACTTGTACCAGCTACCTTTGTCATCTGGTTTAATATCTATAATGTTTATTTCCTTATCTGGAATTGCTCTTGATAGTGCACCCGGTACAATATTATCCTTACCTTTTCTATATATCACCTCAAAATCAAATTGTTGTAACCTCATTGCCCATCTAGCCAACCTTCCATGAGGATCCTTATTCTTGTAAAGCCATTGCAAGGCGCTATGATCAGTTATGACCTTAAAGTGCGTGCCTTCTATGTACGGCCTAAATTGTTCAACTGCGTGAATCATACTTAGTAATTCTCTCTCGGAAGTAGAGTACTTTGTCTCTCTTTCCGAAAATTTTCGGCTAGAATACGCAACTGGTCTCTCAATACCATCACGAGTTTGAAATAATACAGCACCCGTACCTTTGTTTGAGACATCACACTTTATAATAAATCCTAAGTTGAAATCAGGGCAACTCAGTACCGGAGTAGTAGTTAGCGCCGTTTTGAGATCAATGAAAGCAGTTTCAGCTTCTGCATATCATTGAATTTTCTGACGTTTATTCAGACCTTTAATGAGATTGTGTAAAGGAGTTGCAACAATTGCAAAGTTCTCTACAAAACGTCAATACCAACTCGCAAGTCCTAGAAAACGTTTTAACTCTGTATATGTATTTGGTCTTGGATAGTTTAAAATAGTTCTTACTTTTTCTGGGTCTGTCCTTAAACCTTCCTTACATACATACATAAACACTCACGCCTGTCACCCAGAGGGGTAGGTAGAGACTACGGACTTCCATTTGGCACGATCCTGACATACTTCTTTCGCCTCCTTTACATCCATATATCTACGCATACATGCTCATCGGTTAAGGGTACTTCTAACGTGGCCCATTTTCAAAATATCGCAAATTTGGTCGATAAACTTTTTTCTAGGGCGTCCCTTCCCGACTCGGCCGTTCACATCTGCCATATAAATTTGCTTTGTCACTCTTTCCTCATTCATTCTTTCTACGTGACCAAAACTTCCTTATCCACAATATAGCCTAAGTACTTTAACGACGGACGAGCAAACTGACACTTCTCTAAATTTACTGTGAGACCTGCTGAGAGCAACTGCTTTTTAACCCAAATCAACGATCTAATATGATCTTCAAAAGTCTTACTACATACCACAATGTCATCCAAATAAGCAAAGATTTTACCCTCATGCTCTGGCGGAAATAACTTGTCCATTAGCCTCTGTTGCATTTGACTTGCATTTTTAAGACCAAAGGGCACGACCTTGAATTGAAATAAACCCTTACCCGGCAAACCAAATGCGGCTTTTCTTTACTTGTAGTTTCTAATGGTATCTGCCAGAAAGCCGATTTCAAATCAAGAGTTGATAGATACTGAGCATTCTTTAGACTGTCTAAAATAAAAGTAACACTTGGCAGAGGATATGAATCATTCTTTGTTGTCTTATTTAGTTGTCTACTATCTAAACATAATTTATTAGAGCCTGATGCCTTTTTTACTAAAAGTACCGGTGAACGCCATGAACTAAATGATGGTTCAATTATGCCTTTTGCCAGCATTTGATCCACTTCATTTTCTAACTAACAACCAACATAATATGCGGTGAAAAGGGATTGCCTTTGAGTGACGGGCATATGTTCTCCTGTATCAATGTAGTGCTTTATCAAGTTCGTTCTTCCTATACCTTCGCCTACCGAATGCCTTATATCTTCAACCACTAAATCTAAGGTTTTCGATTGATCCTCTGTCAAATCATGTCTTGATTTAACCGAATTGCTTATATTCATTGTTGCCAATTCACCATTAGATAATGTATGGATACTTTCATGTTTGATGATATCTTCTGTATTTCCAATAGTGATATTAAAATGATCAAAGAAATTTATACCAAAGAGGAGATCATGTCTTAAATTATCCATAATGTAAAATTTTACCATTTTATACCGTTTTAAAAATTGTATTGGCAAATAAATTACTGATTTAATATTGTAGGATGTTCCATTTGCCATGGAAACACTCAATTGAGGTATTTCATGGATTGAAAATCCCAAATCCATGAATTTACGACACAAGCCTCTAGAAATTACGGAAGAAGTGGCCCCTGAATGAAGTAATCCCAAGAAAGATCTGTTTAAATTTTAACAAGAGCGTAATGACGATTGTCATTGCCTTTTGATACGATATCACATAACTGGCCAGTTTCAAAGTAATGAGAAACAACCTTTAACCAATTCTGCCATTCTTCATCTTTAATACTTGAAGCTGTCTTGAAGACCATTTGGCAGGAGTAATGACCTCCTGTTTTTCGTTTCCCGAACACATACAATATTTTACCGTTTGGCCAAATTTGCCATATTTATAACAAAATAACCTTTGACGAGGTAGTGTACAATTTTTAAACGTGTGACCAGCAACACGACAATTCAGGCACTTTATATTTTGCAAGCCAAAATTTCTTCCCTTAGCTGTTTGCGTCACCTAATTTACTTCCGCAAGAGAGTGTCCTTGATATGCTAGATCCGACTCCAGTGCATTACTTGTGTTTGTTGGCCCTTGGAAGTTTTCACAGTTAGTTCTTGTGCGTTCTAGGACTCTTAACACCGAAGTCAATTCTGATACGCTTTTAAACTGATTTCTACAAACTGCTAGTTGAAAATATGGCTGTATATTCTTCAACAAGATCGAAAGTTTTAGTTCTTCATTAATTTTTTCTGGAAGTCTGTTAAACATATTCTGCATAACAGCTAGATATATAGCAATCTTTTCTCCTTTACCTTGAGTTCTTTTCTTTATTTCTTCTAATAACTCGTCCTGACAATAGGGCCTCTGACAGGTAATTAAAAGAAGGTTAACTAATGCTTCCCAACTGTTCACGTATTCACGGTTAGCTCTAAACAATATAAGCGCATCACTTTCAAAGAAATCCACAGCATATCTCCACAAATCATTTGTATTAGCATTACGTGCTTCTCTAAGTTCAGATATCCTTTCCAGGAAGGCATTAACGCTTACGTCACCCTTGCCGGAAAATTTTACCCCCCAATCTTTGATTGGCACAAGTTTTCTAAGACCTAAGTCATTTTCTACGATAGATAGATGTAATGTCTTTTCTGGGCATTCCTGCATTGAATAAAACTAAATTTACGGATTATATCGCGTTTATTTAACTGATTTTCTCGCGTTTATTTACATTCGATTCGATCGCGTTTATTTACAGATTTTTATAACGCGATATAATCCGTAAATTTAGTTTTATTCAATGTGTAGTGTTCGCGTAAATTTAAGAAATCATTCCTGCATGTTAAAATAATTCCTCTCTTTTGAACTGTAACTAGTTTTTGGCTCTGTAGTTCTATGTTTTGATTGTAGGTCAATATGTGTGAGTATCTCTATTGCTTCTTCTCCAAGACTACGATGCAGTATTTCTTTATCCTTTTTGGACATCTCCACCTCACCTTCACTTATATCTTCATCTTTCATATCCTTTGGAACTACTGCCCCATAAAGCGTTTGAACATCCTTACATAATTTTAAATGACGGTCTATGTCTGATTCATTAGGGATAATTAGTTTGACCCGGTTGAACAGGTGTTGGAGGCGCGAAGCTAACCGCTTTTTTATATCACCATCTGGATCTTCATCGAAGGCCGATCTTAGAAATTGCAATTTCTTTTCACAAATTTCAATCTAAGACAGGGCGTCCTTTGTACAACAAGATGATACAATTACGTTTATACTTGAGTCGCCTTCCCGCTCTCTTATAAAAATTTGTTTCCTTAAACACTATACACTACAACTTTACGCATAGCTTTAACTGTTTCTAAGCCCCGAATACCACGGCAAGCCAATTCAAATTCAAGTTCATCCTTCAATAAATCGTGGACATTAATTTAATCCATTTTTTTAAATAAAATGTTTATCTATTTATCAAAATAACAGAAAAAAAACTTTTTTTAAGATAGTAAAAAGGTTACTTTACCTATACCACATGTAAATACATAAAATGCTGTATGTCACAATAATTAACAATACGCATTATAAGGCAATAACTAACCTATAAACACAAAGGCAATTGTTTCTATGATCTTTACCCGTGGGCGCCATTTGTCATGGATGCTCAAGCCATGGGGATCGGGGTCCGGGTAAGACAAGAAACAATTTTTTTTTTTATAGAATAGGGTAACAAACGAGCACACATTCCACCTGATGGTAAGTGGTTACTGCGGCCCATAGACATCTACATCTATCTTCCATAACAAATCAAAATGCAGATGCGTTGTCACCCGTGAGAACTGAGATGGAATGCCTCATTTCCAGTAAAAAGGGTCTCCGGTTCTCTACACTCACCATACAAAATACAGCAGCATTAAACTACTATTTCATGCTGGTATTCTGTGAGAGCGTGGTCCTTCCCCGGTCGAGCCGACCCATTCGTGCTACAACTATACTACTAATATAATTGCAGCATGGCTCTACCACGTAAAAAATGTGTGAATGTGTATGATATTTATAAGAAACATGTAAGGCTACAATAAAGACACTACAAAGCAAACAAATAGATAATCCTTAAGCATAATCTACATTACTCTTAGCATTAAAATAGGTAAGCACTTAATACTTAGCAAAATCTAAAGCTACACATTAACTGCAAAATAAAATTACAAGCAACGAAACATAAAATGAACTATTAGTTCTTTTATTACGTACATGAGAGCATAAAATCATTATAAAATTTTATTAATTATAAGAGTAAAAGGGGAAAACAATAAAACTAAATATAAAAAAGAAAAAGAAAAAGGGAAAACAAATAAAAAAAACGAACTTCTACTCGAGGCTCGAACCAGGAACCTTAGGAAGTCGCCCGATGCATGTATTGCCGCTCTAAGTAATAGGCTATACTTGTCGACAACGATTTATCTCAAATAAGTATATAGTATTGTCTTTCACAGCCCTCATTTTTTAAAACAAATAAATTTTATTGATAACACTTCATATCAGAAATGCAGGAAGGCGTAATTGTCACAATTAACTTGATGAGCGTTTCCATAGACCCGTTGCACTTATAAAATTAACGTTCCACGAATATAAGCTTCTATTTAAAATATATAAGGTTCACTGATACACAGTTTTAATATATTTAAGCAAACTTATACGCCTTTAAACTTTAAATGTCTGACAAGTATTACCGCTACGTCGTACTATTCTTTACTCTCACGACTCGTCGCGAACTCGGCCCTCAGCCGTTTGTCCACAGTTCCTACCCTCCAATCCTTTTATCAAGTTCGGAAACAAGTCCCATCTCAATTATCATCACATATCCCCCCTCAACAAATGGAATCCAACCGGATTCAGCCAGGCCTCAAATTAGCCGTTTCAGGTCAGATGCGTGCCATGTACCCAAATGTTTGCCCCTTACACTTTTTAGGATATAAACATCGGACGATACGCTATCCGAAATTATAGCCTTTTCGTACTTTGGAGATAACTTGGCCATAAAGTTTTTATCAGCACATGATTGTGGTTTTGTTTTCTTCCAAGCCAACTCCCCAACATTAAAATTGCATATTCGCCTTCTTTTATCATAATTTTTGCTATTGATTTCATAAGCCTCTCGCAGCCTTTTGTTTACGTCTTTGTATATCTCTTCTCTAAGTTTTAAATTATTTTCATAATATTTTCTATTTACATTAACATCATTCATCATCTTTATCTGGTCCGAAATCTATTTTGTTTTGTAAGGAGGTTTCTCTACCAAAAAACAAGTATGAAGGAGTCTTGCCAGTTATTTCATGTATAGCAGTTCTAATGGCGTGGCCTATATGAGGTACAAACTTATCCCAATCTTTATGATTATCTTCAATATATGACGCTATTGCTGTACCAATCACTCTATTTACTCGTTCTGTAGGATTGGCTTGAGGATAATAATAAGACGTATACCAAATTTTTGAGTTGTAGTTTGTAATTAATTCTTTAAACTGTGATGAAATAAACTGTTTCCCATTATCACATATTACTGTCTTTGGTACTCCAAATACAATAAATATCTGTTCTTCCATAATATTAACAATAGTTGATGTTTTACCATTTTTCAAGGGAAATAATAATGCAAACTTGCTAAACCAACACGAAACTACAAGCAACATTGTATTGCCGGTCTTTGATCGCGGAAAAGGACCCATTAAGTCCATGGAAACTATTTGGAGGGGCTCTGTCACATCTTTATGTTTACCCATTTTTCCAATTGGCGGCAGTTGACTAGGTTTATGCTGAGAACAAGTTTCACATTTCCATACGTAATCTTTAACATCTTTAGTTAAGGTAGGCCAGAAATAATGTTGTCTTGCTCGGTTTATAGATTTTTTAATTCCTAAATATCCTGCTGTTGGACTGTCATGGCATTCTACTAGTACATGTCTTCTCAATTTTTCAGGAACTGCTATTTTCCACGAATCTTTTCATCCGGAAATTGTTTCAGTTTCAAATATTTCAATAAAATACCTCGATTAAGCATCCAATCATCTCTGTCTTTTCCTTCCGATATTTCTTTTTCAATTGACTTGTACCAGCTACCTTTGTCATCTGGTTTAATATCTATAATGTTTATTTCCTTATCTGGAATTGCTCTTGATAGTGCACCCGGTACAATATTATCCTTACCTTTTCTATATATCACTTCAAAATCAAATTGTTGTAACCTCATTGCCCATCTAGCCAACCTTCCATGAGGATCCTTATTCTTGTAAAGCCATTGCAAGGCGCTATGATCAGTTATGACCTTAAAGTGCGTGCCTTCTATGTACGGCCTAAATTGTTCAACTGCGTGAATCATACTTAGTAATTCTCTCTCGGAAGTAGAGTACTTTGTCTCTCTTTCCGAAAATTTTCGGCTAGAATACGCAACTGGTCTCTCAATACCATCACGAGTTTGAAATAATACAGCACCCGTACCTTTGTTTGAGACATCACACTTTATAATAAATCCTAAGTTGAAATCAGGGCAACTCAGTACCGGAGTAGTAGTTAGCGCCGTTTTGAGATCAATGAAAGCAGTTTCAGCTTCTGCATATCATTGAATTTTCTGACGTTTATTCAGACCTTTAATGAGATTGTGTAAAGGAGTTGCAACAATTGCAAAGTTCTCTACAAAACGTCAATACCAACTCGCAAGTCCTAGAAAACGTTTTAACTCTGTATATGTATTTAGTCTTGGATAGTTTAAAATAGTTCTTACTTTTTCTGGGTCTGTCCTTAAACCTTCCTTACATACATACATAAACACTCACGCCTGTCACCCAGAGGGGTAGGTAGAGACTACGGACTTCCATTTGGCACGATCCTGACATACTTCTTTCGCCTCATTTACATCCATATATCTACGCATACATGCTCATCGGTTAAGGGTACTTCTAACGTGGCCCATTTTCAAAATATCGCAAATTTGGTCGATAAACTTTTTTCTAGGGCGTCCCTTCCCGACTCGGCCGTTCACATCTGCCATATAAATTTGCTTTGTCACTCTTTCCTCATTCATTCTTTCTACGTGACCAAAACTTCCTTATCCACAATATAGCCTAAGTACTTTAACGACGGACGAGCAAACTGACACTTCTCTAAATTTACTGTGAGACCTGCTGAGAGCAACTGCTTTTTAACCCAAATCAACGATCTAATATGATCTTCAAAAGTCTTACTACATACCACAATGTCATCCAAATAAGCAAAGATTTTACCCTCATGCTCTGGCGGAAATAACTTGTCCATTAGCCTCTGTTGCATTTGACTTGCATTTTTAAGACCAAAGGGCACGACCTTGAATTGAAATAAACCCTTACCCGGCAAACCAAATGCGGCTTTTCTTTACTTGTAGTTTCTAATGGTATCTGCCAGAAAGCCGATTTCAAATCAAGAGTTGATAGATACTGAGCATTCTTTAGACTGTCTAAAATAAAAGTAACACTTGGCAGAGGATATGAATCATTCTTTGTTGTCTTATTTAGTTGTCTACTATCTAAACATAATTTATTAGAGCCTGATGCCTTTTTTACTAAAAGTACCGGTGAACGCCATGAACTAAATGATGGTTCAATTATGCCTTTTGCCAGCATTTGATCCACTTCATTTTCTAATTAACAACCAACATAATATGCGGTGAAAAGGGATTGCCTTTGAGTGACGGGCATATGTTCTCCTGTATCAATGTAGTGCTTTATCAAGTTCGTTCTTCCTATACCTTCGCCTACCGAATGCCTTATATCTTCAACCACTAAATCTAAGGTTTTCGACTGATCCTCTGTCAAATCATGTCTTGATTTAACCGAATTGCTTATATTCATTGTTGCCAATTCACCATTAGATAATGTATGGATACTTTCATGTTTGATGATATCTTCTGTATTTCCAATAGTGATATTAAAATGATCAAAGAAATTTATACCAAAGAGGAGATCATGTCTTAAATTATCCATAATGTAAAATTTTACCATTTTATACCGTTTTAAAAATTGTATTGGCAAATAAATTACTGATTTAATATTGTAGGATGTTCCATTTGCCATGGGAACACTCAATTGAGGTATTTCATGGATTGAAAATCCCAAATCCATGAATTTACGACACAAGCCTCTAGAAATTACGGAAGAAGTGGCCCCTGAATGAAGTAATCCCAAGAAAGATCTGTTTAAATTTTAACAAGAGCGTAATGACGATTGTCATTGCCTTTTGATACGATATCACATAACTGGCCAGTTTCAAAGTAATGAGAAACAACCTTTAACCAATTCTGCCATTCTTCATCTTTAATACTTGAAGCTGTCTTGGAGACCATTTGGCAGGAGTAATGACCTCCTGTTTTTCGTTTCCCGAACACATACAATATTTTACCGTTTGGCCAAATTTGCCATATTTATAACAAAATAACCTTTGACGAGGTAGTGTACAATTTTTAAACGTGTGACCAGCAACACGACAATTCAGGCACTTTATATTTTGCAAGCCAAAATTTCTTCCCTTAGCTGTTTGCGTCACCTAATTTACTTCCGCAAGAGAGTGTCCTTGATATGCTAGATTCGACTCCAGTGCATTACTTGTGTTTGTTGGCCCTTGGAAGTTTTCACAGTTAGTTCTTGTGCGTTCTAGGACTCTTAACACCGAAGTCAATTCTGATACGCTTTTAAACTGATTTCTACAAACTGCTAGTTGAAAATATGGCTGTATATTCTTCAACAAGATCGAAAGTTTTAGTTCTTCATTAATTTTTTCTGGAAGTCTGTTAAACATATTCTGCATAACAGCTAGATATATAGCAATCTTTTCTCCTTTACCTTGAGTTCTTTTCTTTATTTCTTCTAATAACTCGTCCTGACAATAGGGCCTCTGACAGGTAATTAAAAGAAGGTTAACTAATGCTTCCCAACTGTTCACGTATTCACGGTTAGCTCTAAACAAAATAAGCGCATCACTTTCAAAGAAATCCACAGCATATCTCCACAAATCATTTGTATTAGCATTACGTGCTTCTCTAAGTTCAGATATCCTTTCCAGGAAGGCATTAACGCTTACGTCACCCTTGCCTGAAAATTTTACCCCCCAATCTTTGATTGGCACAAGTTTTCTAAGACCTAAGTCATTTTCTACGATAGATAGATGTAATGTCTTTTCTGGGCATTCCTGCATTGAATAAAACTAAATTTACGGATTATATCGCGTTTATTTAACTGATTTTCTCGCGTTTATTTACATTCGATTCGATCGCGTTTATTTACAGATTTTTATAACGCGATATAATCCGTAAATTTAGTTTTATTCAATGTGTAGTGTTCGCGTAAATTTAAGAATTCATTCCTGCATGTTAAAATAATTCCTCTCTTTTGAACTGTAACTAGTTTTTGGCTCTGTAGTTCTATGTTTTGATTGTAGGTCAATATGTGTGAGTATCTCTATTGCTTCTTCTCCAAGACTACGATGCAGTATTTCTTTATCCTTTTTGGACATCTCCGCCTCACCTTCACTTATATCTTCATCTTTCATATCCTTTGAACTACTGCCCCATAAAGCGTTTGAACATCCTTACATAATTTTAAATGACGGTCTATGTCTGATTCATTAGGGATAATTAGTTTGACCCGGTTGAACAGGTGTTGGAGGCGCGAAGCTAACCGCTTTTTTATATCACCATCTGGATCTTCATCGAAGGCCGATCTTAGAAATTGCAATTTTTTTTCACAAATTTCAATCTAAGACAGGGCGTCCTTTGTACAACAAGACGATACAATTACGTTTATACTTGAGTCGCCTTCCCGCTCTCTTATAAAAATTTGTTTCCTTAAATACTATACACTACAACTTTACGCATAGCTTTAACTGTTTCTAAGCCCCGAATACCACGGCAAGCCAATTCAAATTCAAGTTCATCCTTCAATAAATCGTGGACATTAATTTAATCCATTTTTTTAAATAAAATGTTTATCTATTTATCAAAATAACAGAAAAAAAACTTTTTTTAAGATAGTAAAAAGGTTACCTTACCTATACCACATGTAAATACATAAAATGCTGTATGTCACAATAATTAACAATACGCATTATAAGGCAATAACTAACCTATAAACACAAAGGCAATTGTTTCTATGATCTTTACCCGTGGGCGCCATTTGTCATGGATGCTCAAGCCATGGGGATCGGGGTCCGGGTAAGACAAGAAACAATTTTTTTTTTATAGAATAGGGTAACAAACGAGCACACATTCCACCTGATGGTAAGTGGTTGCTGCGGCCCATAGACATCTACATCTATCTTCCATAACAAATCAAAATGCAGATGCGTTGTCACCCGTGAGAACTGAGATGGAATGCCTCATTTCCAGTAAAAAGGGTCTCCGGTTCTCTACACTCACCATACGAAATACAGCAGCATTAAACTACTATTTCATGCTGGTATTCTGTGAGAGCGTGGTCCTTCCCCGGTCGAGCCGACCCATTCGTGCTACAACTATACTACTAATATAATTGCAGCATGGCTCTACCACGTAAAAAATGTGTGAATGTGTATGATATTTATAAGAAACATGTAAGGCTACAATAAAGACACTACAAAGCAAACAAATAGATAATCCTTAAGCATAATCTACATTACTCTTAGCATTAAAATAGGTAAGCACTTAATACTTAGCAAAATCTAAAGCTACACATTAACTGCAAAATAAAATTACAAGCAACGAAACATAAAATGAACTATTAGTTCTTTTATTACGTACATGAGAGCATAAAATCATTATAAAATTTTATTAATTATAAGAGTAAAAGGGGAAAACAATAAAACTAAATATAAAAAAGAAAAAGAAAAAGGGAAAACAAATAAAAAAAACGAACTTCTACTCGAGGCTCGAACCAGGAACCTTAGGAAGTCGCCCGATGCATGTATTGCCGCTCTAAGTAATAGGCTATACTTGTCGACAACGATTTATCTCAAATAAGTATATAGTATTGTCTTTCACAGCCCTCATTTTTTAAAACAAATAAATTTTATTGATAACACTTCATATCAGAAATGCAGGAAGGCGTAATTGTCACAATTAACTTGATGAGCGTTTCCATAGACCCGTTGCACTTATAAAATTAACGTTCCACGAATATAAGCTTCTATTTAAAATATATAAGGTTCACTGATACACAGTTTTAATATATTTAAGCAAACTTATACGCCTTTAAACTTTAAATGTCTGACAAGTATTACCGCTACGTCGTACTATTCTTTACTCTCACGACTCGTCGCGAACTCGGCCCTCAGCCGTTTGTCCACAGTTCCTACCCTCCAATCCTTTTATCAAGTTCGGAAACAAGTCCCATCTCAATTATCATCACATATCCCCCCTCAACAAATGGAATCCAACCGGATTCAGCCAGGCCTCAAATTAGCCGTTTCAGGTCAGATGCGTGCCATGTACCCAAATGTTTGCCCCTTACACTTTTTAGGATATAAACATCGGACGATACGCTATCCGAAATTATAGCCTTTTCGTACTTTGGAGATAACTTGGCCATAAAGTTTTTATCAGCACATGATTGTGGTTTTGTTTTCTTCCAAGCCAACTCCCCAACATTAAAATTGCATATTCGCCTTCTTTTATCATAATTTTTGCTATTGATTTCATAAGCCTCTCGCAGCCTTTTGTTTACGTCTTTGTATATCTCTTCTCTAAGTTTTAAATTATTTTCATAATATTTTCTATTTACATTAACATCATTCATCATCTTTATCTGGTCCGAAATCTATTTTGTTTTGTAAGGAGGTTTCTCTACCAAAAAACAAGTATGAAGGAGTCTTGCCAGTTATTTCATGTATAGCAGTTCTAATGGCGTGGCCTATATGGGGTACAAACTTATCCCAATCTTTATGATTATCTTCAATATATATATGACGCTATTGCTGTACCAATCACTCTATTTACTCGTTCTGTAGGATTGGCTTGAGGATAATAATAAGACGTATACCAAATTTTTGAGTTGTAGTTTGTAATTAATTCTTTAAACTGTGATGAAATAAACTGTTTCCCATTATCACATATTACTGTCTTTGGTACTCCAAATACAATAAATATCTGTTCTTCCATAATATTAACAATAGTTGATGTTTTACCATTTTTCAAGGGAAATAATAATGCAAACTTGCTAAACCAACACGAAACTACAAGCAACATTGTACTGCCGGTCTTTGATCGCGGAAAAGGACCCATTAAGTCCATGGAAACTATTTGGAAGGGCTCTGTCACATCTTTATGTTTACCTATTTTTCCAATTGGCGGCAGTTGACTAGGTTTATGCTGAGAACAAGTTTCACATTTCCATACGTAATCTTTAACATCTTTAGTTAAGGTAGGCCAGAAATAATGTTGTCTTGCTCGGTTTATAGATTTTTTAATTCCTAAATATCCTGCTGTTGGACTGTCATGGCATTCTACTAGTACATGTCTTCTCAATTTTTCAGGAACTGCTATTTTCCACGAATCTTTTCATCCGGAAATTGTTTCAGTTTCAAATATTTCAATAAAATACCTCGATTAAGCATCCAATCATCTCTGTCTTTTCCTTCCGATATTTCTTTTTCAATTGACTTGTACCAGCTACCTTTGTCATCTGGTTTAATATCTATAATGTTTATTTCCTTATCTGGAATTGCTCTTGATAGTGCACCCGGTACAATATTATCCTTACCTTTTCTATATATCACTTCAAAATCAAATTGTTGTAACCTCATTGCCCATCTAGCCAACCTTCCATGAGGATCCTTATTCTTGTAAAGCCATTGCAAGGCGCTATGATCAGTTATGACCTTAAAGTGCGTGCCTTCTATGTACGGCCTAAATTGTTCAACTGCGTGAATCATACTTAGTAATTCTCTCTCGGAAGTAGAGTACTTTGTCTCTCTTTCCGAAAATTTTCGGCTAGAATACGCAACTGGTCTCTCAATACCATCACGAGTTTGAAATAATACAGCACCCGTACCTTTGTTTGAGACATCACACTTTATAATAAATCCTAAGTTGAAATCAGGGCAACTCAGTACCGGAGTAGTAGTTAGCGCCGTTTTGAGATCAATGAAAGCAGTTTCAGCTTCTGCATATCATTGAATTTTCTGACGTTTATTCAGACCTTTAATGAGATTGTGTAAAGGAGTTGCAACAATTGCAAAGTTCTCTACAAAACGTCAATACCAACTCGCAAGTCCTAGAAAACGTTTTAACTCTGTATATGTATTTGGTCTTGGATAGTTTAAAATAGTTCTTACTTTTTCTGGGTCTGTCCTTAAACCTTCCTTACATACATACATAAACACTCACGCCTGTCACCCAGAGGGGTAGGTAGAGACTACGGACTTCCATTTGGCACTATCCTGACATACTTCTTTCGCCTCCTTTACATCCATATATCTACGCATACATGCTCATCGGTTAAGGGTACTTCTAACGTGGCCCATTTTCAAAATATCGCAAATTTGGTCGATAAACTTTTTTCTAGGGCGTCCCTTCCCGACTCGGCCGTTCACATCTGCCATATAAATTTGCTTTGTCACTCTTTCCTCATTCATTCTTTCTACGTGACCAAAACTTCCTTATCCACAATATAGCCTAAGTACTTTAACGACGGACGAGCAAACTGACACTTCTCTAAATTTACTGTGAGACCTGCTGAGAGCAACTGCTTTTTAACCCAAATCAACGATCTAATATGATCTTCAAAAGTCTTACTACATACCACAATGTCATCCAAATAAGCAAAGATTTTACCCTCATGCTCTGGCGGAAATAACTTGTCCATTAGCCTCTGTTGCATTTGACTTGCATTTTTAAGACCAAAGGGCACGACCTTGAATTGAAATAAACCCTTACCCGGCAAACCAAATGCGGCTTTTCTTTACTTGTAGTTTCTAATGGTATCTGCCAGAAAGCCGATTTCAAATCAAGAGTTGATAGATACTGAGCATTCTTTAGACTGTCTAAAATAAAAGTAACACTTGGCAGAGGATATGAATCATTCTTTGTTGTCTTATTTAGTTGTCTACTATCTAAACATAATTTATTAGAGCCTGATGCCTTTTTTACTAAAAGTACCGGTGAACGCCATGAACTAAATGATGGTTCAATTATGCCTTTTGCCAGCATTTGATCCACTTCATTTTCTAACTAACAACCAACATAATATGCGGTGAAAAGGGATTGCCTTTGAGTGACGGGCATATGTTCTCCTGTATCAATGTAGTGCTTTATCAAGTTCGTTCTTCCTATACCTTCGCCTACCGAATGCCTTATATCTTCAACCACTAAATCTAAGGTTTTCGATTGATCCTCTGTCAAATCATGTCTTGATTTAACCGAATTGCTTATATTCATTGTTGCCAATTCACCATTAGATAATGTATGGATACTTTCATGTTTGATGATATCTTCTATATTTCCAATAGTGATATTAAAATGATCAAAGAAATTTATACCAAAGAGGAGATCATGTCTTAAATTATCCATAATGTAAAATTTTACCATTTTATACCGTTTTAAAAATTGTATTGGCAAATAAATTACTGATTTAATATTGTAGGATGTTCCATTTGCCATGGAAACACTCAATTGAGGTATTTCATGGATTGAAAATCCCAAATCCATGAATTTACGACACAAGCCTCTAGAAATTACGGAAGAAGTGGCCCCTGAATGAAGTAATCCCAAGAAAGATCTGTTTAAATTTTAACAAGAGCGTAATGACGATTGTCATTGCCTTTTGATACGATATCACATAACTGGCCAGTTTCAAAGTAATGAGAAACAACCTTTAACCAATTCTGCCATTCTTCATCTTTAATACTTGAAGCTGTCTTGGAGACCATTTGGCAGGAGTAATGACCTCCTGTTTTTCGTTTCCCGAACACATACAATATTTTACCGTTTGGCCAAATTTGCCATATTTATAACAAAATAACCTTTGACGAGGTAGTGTACAATTTTTAAACGTGTGACCAGCAACACGACAATTCAGGCACTTTGTATTTTGCAAGCCAAAATTTCTTCCCTTAGCTGTTTGCGTCACCTAATTTACTTCCGCAAGAGAGTGTCCTTGATATGCTAGATCCGACTCCAGTGCATTACTTGTGTTTGTTGGCCCTTGGAAGTTTTCACAGTTAGTTCTTGTGCGTTCTAGGACTCTTAACACCGAAGTCAATTCTGATACGCTTTTAAACTGATTTCTACAAACTGCTAGTTGAAAATATGGCTGTATATTCTTCAACAAGATCGAAAGTTTTAGTTCTTCATTAATTTTTTCTGGAAGTCTGTTAAACATATTCTGCATAACAGCTAGATATATAGCAATCTTTTCTCCTTTACCTTGAGTTCTTTTCTTTATTTCTTCTAATAACTCGTCCTGACAATAGGGCCTCTGACAGGTAATTAAAAGAAGGTTAACTAATGCTTCCCAACTGTTCACGTATTCACGGTTAGCTCTAAACAAAATAAGCGCATCACTTTCAAAGAAATCCACAGCATATCTCCACAAATCATTTGTATTAGCATTACGTGCTTCTCTAAGTTCAGATATCCTTTCCAGGAAGGCATTAACGCTTACGTCACCCTTGCCTGAAAATTTTACCCCCCAATCTTTGATTGGCACAAGTTTTCTAAGACCTAAGTCATTTTCTACGATAGATAGATGTAATGTCTTTTCTGGGCATTCCTGCATTGAATAAAACTAAATTTACGGATTATATCGCGTTTATTTAACTGATTTTCTCGCGTTTATTTACATTCGATTCGATCGCGTTTATTTACAGATTTTTATAACGCGATATAATCCGTAAATTTAGTTTTATTCAATGTGTAGTGTTCGCGTAAATTTAAGAATTCATTCCTGCATGTTAAAATAATTCCTCTCTTTTGAACTGTAACTAGTTTTTGGCTCTGTAGTTCTATGTTTTGATTGTAGGTCAATATGTGTGAGTATCTCTATTGCTTCTTCTCCAAGACTACGATGCAGTATTTCTTTATCCTTTTTGGACATCTCCGCCTCACCTTCACTTATATCTTCATCTTTCATATCCTTTAGAACTACTGCCCCATAAAGCGTTTGAACATCCTTACATAATTTTAAATGACGGTCTATGTCTGATTCATTAGGGATAATTAGTTTGACCCGGTTGAACAGGTGTTGGAGGCGCGAAGCTAACCGCTTTTTTATATCACCATCTGGATCTTCATCGAAGGCCGATCTTAGAAATTGCAATTTTTTTTCACAAATTTCAATCTAAGACAGGGCGTCCTTTGTACAACAAGACGATACAATTACGTTTATACTTGAGTCGCCTTCCCGCTCTCTTATAAAAATTTGTTTCCTTAAATACTATACACTACAACTTTACGCATAGCTTTAACTGTTTCTAAGCCCCGAATACCACGGCAAGCCAATTCAAATTCAAGTTCATCCTTCAATAAATCGTGGACATTAATTTAATCCATTTTTTTAAATAAAATGTTTATCTATTTATCAAAATAACAGAAAAAAAACTTTTTTTAAGATAGTAAAAAGGTTACCTTACCTATACCACATGTAAATACATAAAATGCTGTATGTCACAATAATTAACAATACGCATTATAAGGCAATAACTAACCTATAAACACAAAGGCAATTGTTTCTATGATCTTTACCCGTGGGCGCCATTTGTCATGGATGCTCAAGCCATGGGGATCGGGGTCCGGGTAAGACAAGAAACAATTTTTTTTTATAGAATAGGGTAACAAACGAGCACACATTCCACCTGATGGTAAGTGGTTGCTGCGGCCCATAGACATCTACATCTATCTTCCATAACAAATCAAAATGCAGATGCGTTGTCACCCGTGAGAACTGAGATGGAATGCCTCATTTCCAGTAAAAAGGGTCTCCGGTTCTCTACACTCACCATACGAAATACAGCAGCATTAAACTACTATTTCATGCTGGTATTCTGTGAGAGCGTGGTCCTTCCCCGGTCGAGCCGACCCATTCGTGCTACAACTATACTACTAATATAATTGCAGCATGGCTCTACCACGTAAAAAATGTGTGAATGTGTATGATATTTATAAGAAACATGTAAGGCTACAATAAAGACACTACAAAGCAAACAAATAGATAATCCTTAAGCATAATCTACATTACTCTTAGCATTAAAATAGGTAAGCACTTAATACTTAGCAAAATCTAAAGCTACACATTAACTGCAAAATAAAATTACAAGCAACGAAACATAAAATGAACTATTAGTTCTTTTATTACGTACATGAGAGCATAAAATCATTATAAAATTTTATTAATTATAAGAGTAAAAGGGGAAAACAATAAAACTAAATATAAAAAAGAAAAAGAAAAAGGGAAAACAAATAAAAAAAACGAACTTCTACTCGAGGCTCGAACCAGGAACCTTAGGAAGTCGCCCGATGCATGTATTGCCGCTCTAAGTAATAGGCTATACTTGTCGACAACGATTTATCTCAAATAAGTATATAGTATTGTCTTTCACAGCCCTCATTTTTTAAAACAAATAAATTTTATTGATAACACTTCATATCAGAAATGCAGGAAGGCGTAATTGTCACAATTAACTTGATGAGCGTTTCCATAGACCCGTTGCACTTATAAAATTAACGTTCCACGAATATAAGCTTCTATTTAAAATATATAAGGTTCACTGATACACAGTTTTAATATATTTAAGCAAACTTATACGCCTTTAAACTTTAAATGTCTGACAAGTATTACCGCTACGTCGTACTATTCTTTACTCTCACGACTCGTCGCGAACTCGGCCCTCAGCCGTTTGTCCACAGTTCCTACCCTCCAATCCTTTTATCAAGTTCGGAAACAAGTCCCATCTCAATTATCATCACATATCCCCCCTCAACAAATGGAATCCAACCGGATTCAGCCAGGCCTCAAATTAGCCGTTTCAGGTCAGATGCGTGCCATGTACCCAAATGTTTGCCCCTTACACTTTTTAGGATATAAACATCGGACGATACGCTATCCGAAATTATAGCCTTTTCGTACTTTGGAGATAACTTGGCCATAAAGTTTTTATCAGCACATGATTGTGGTTTTGTTTTCTTCCAAGCCAACTCCCCAACATTAAAATTGCATATTCGCCTTCTTTTATCATAATTTTTGCTATTGATTTCATAAGCCTCTCGCAGCCTTTTGTTTACGTCTTTGTATATCTCTTCTCTAAGTTTTAAATTATTTTCATAATATTTTCTATTTACATTAACATCATTCATCATCTTTATCTGGTCCGAAATCTATTTTGTTTTGTAAGGAGGTTTCTCTACCAAAAAACAAGTATGAAGGAGTCTTGCCAGTTATTTCATGTATAGCAGTTCTAATGGCGTGGCCTATATGAGGTACAAACTTATCCCAATCTTTATGATTATCTTCAATATATATATGACGCTATTGCTGTACCAATCACTCTATTTACTCGTTCTGTAGGATTGGCTTGAGGATAATAATAAGACGTATACCAAATTTTTGAGTTGTAGTTTGTAATTAATTCTTTAAACTGTGATGAAATAAACTGTTTCCCATTATCACATATTACTGTCTTTGGTACTCCAAATACAATAAATATCTGTTCTTCCATAATATTAACAATAGTTGATGTTTTACCATTTTTCAAGGGAAATAATAATGCAAACTTGCTAAACCAACACGAAACTACAAGCAACATTGTACTGCCGGTCTTTGATCGCGGAAAAGGACCCATTAAGTCCATGGAAACTATTTGGAAGGGCTCTGTCACATCTTTATGTTTACCTATTTTTCCAATTGGCGGCAGTTGACTAGGTTTATGCTGAGAACAAGTTTCACATTTCCATACGTAATCTTTAACATCTTTAGTTAAGGTAGGCCAGAAATAATGTTGTCTTGCTCGGTTTATAGATTTTTTAATTCCTAAATATCCTGCTGTTGGACTGTCATGGCATTCTACTAATACATGTCTTCTCAATTTTTCAGGAACTGCTATTTTCCACGAATCTTTTCATCCGGAAATTGTTTCAGTTTCAAATATTTCAATAAAATATCTCGATTAAGCATCCAATCATCTCTGTCTTTTCCTTCCGATATTTCTTTTTCAATTGACTTGTACCAGCTACCTTTGTCATCTGGTTTAATATCTATAATGTTTATTTCCTTATCTGGAATTGCTCTTGATAGTGCACCCGGTACAATATTATCCTTACCTTTTCTATATATCACCTCAAAATCAAATTGTTGTAACCTCATTGCCCATCTAGCCAACCTTCCATGAGGATCCTTATTCTTGTAAAGCCATTGCAAGGCGCTATGATCAGTTATGACCTTAAAGTGCGTGCCTTCTATGTACGGCCTAAATTGTTCAACTGCGTGAATCATACTTAGTAATTCTCTCTCGGAAGTAGAGTACTTTGTCTCTCTTTCCGAAAATTTTCGGCTAGAATACGCAACTGGTCTCTCAATACCATCACGAGTTTGAAATAATACAGCACCCGTACCTTTGTTTGAGACATCACACTTTATAATAAATCCTAAGTTGAAATCAGGGCAACTCAGTACCGGAGTAGTAGTTAGCGCCGTTTTGAGATCAATGAAAGCAGTTTCAGCTTCTGCATATCATTGAATTTTCTGACGTTTATTCAGACCTTTAATGAGATTGTGTAAAGGAGTTGCAACAATTGCAAAGTTCTCTACAAAACGTCAATACCAACTCGCAAGTCCTAGAAAACGTTTTAACTCTGTATATGTATTTGGTCTTGGATAGTTTAAAATAGTTCTTACTTTTTCTGGGTCTGTCCTTAAACCTTCCTTACATACATACATAAACACTCACGCCTGTCACCCAGAGGGGTAGGTAGAGACTACGGACTTCCATTTGGCACGATCCTGACATACTTCTTTCGCCTCCTTTACATCCATATATCTACGCATACATGCTCATCGGTTAAGGGTACTTCTAACGTGGCCCATTTTCAAAATATCGCAAATTTGGTCGATAAACTTTTTTCTAGGGCGTCCCTTCCCGACTCGGCCGTTCACATCTGCCATATAAATTTGCTTTGTCACTCTTTCCTCATTCATTCTTTCTACGTGACCAAAACTTCCTTATCCACAATATAGCCTAAGTACTTTAACGACGGACGAGCAAACTGACACTTCTCTAAATTTACTGTGAGACCTGCTGAGAGCAACTGCTTTTTAACCCAAATCAACGATCTAATATGATCTTCAAAAGTCTTACTACATACCACAATGTCATCCAAATAAGCAAAGATTTTACCCTCATGCTCTGGCGGAAATAACTTGTCCATTAGCCTCTGTTGCATTTGACTTGCATTTTTAAGACCAAAGGGCACGACCTTGAATTGAAATAAACCCTTACCCGGCAAACCAAATGCGGCTTTTCTTTACTTATAGTTTCTAATGGTATCTGCCAGAAAGCCGATTTCAAATCAAGAGTTGATAGATACTGAGCATTCTTTAGACTGTCTAAAATAAAAGTAACACTTGGCAGAGGATATGAATCATTCTTTGTTGTCTTATTTAGTTGTCTACTATCTAAACATAATTTATTAGAGCCTGATGCCTTTTTTACTAAAAGTACCGGTGAACGCCATGAACTAAATGATGGTTCAATTATGCCTTTTGCCAGCATTTGATCCACTTCATTTTCTAACTAACAACCAACATAATATGCGGTGAAAAGGGATTGCCTTTGAGTGACGGGCATATGTTCTCCTGTATCAATGTAGTGCTTTATCAAGTTCGTTCTTCCTATACCTTCGCCTACCGAATGCCTTATATCTTCAACCACTAAATCTAAGGTTTTCGATTGATCCTCTGTCAAATCATGTCTTGATTTAACCGAATTGCTTATATTCATTGTTGCCAATTCACCATTAGATAATGTATGGATACTTTCATGTTTGATGATATCTTCTGTATTTCCAATAGTGATATTAAAATGATCAAAGAAATTTATACCAAAGAGGAGATCATGTCTTAAATTATCCATAATGTAAAATTTTACCATTTTATACCGTTTTAAAAATTGTATTGGCAAATAAATTACTGATTTAATATTGTAGGATGTTCCATTTGCCATGGAAACACTCAATTGAGGTATTTCATGGATTGAAAATCCCAAATCCATGAATTTACGACACAAGCCTCTAGAAATTACGGAAGAAGTGGCCCCTGAATGAAGTAATCCCAAGAAAGATCTGTTTAAATTTTAACAAGAGCGTAATGACGATTGTCATTGCCTTTTGATACGATATCACATAACTGGCCAGTTTCAAAGTAATGAGAAACAACCTTTAACCAATTCTGCCATTCTTCATCTTTAATACTTGAAGCTGTCTTGGAGACCATTTGGCAGGAGTAATGACCTCCTGTTTTTCGTTTCCCGAACACATACAATATTTTACCGTTTGGCCAAATTTGCCATATTTATAACAAAATAACCTTTGACGAGGTAGTGTACAATTTTTAAACGTGTGACCAGCAACACGACAATTCAGGCACTTTATATTTTGCAAGCCAAAATTTCTTCCCTTAGCTGTTTGCGTCACCTAATTTACTTCCGCAAGAGAGTGTCCTTGATATGCTAGATCCGACTCCAGTGCATTACTTGTGTTTGTTGGCCCTTGGAAGTTTTCACAGTTAGTTCTTGTGCGTTCTAGGACTCTTAACACCGAAGTCAATTCTGATACGCTTTTAAACTGATTTCTACAAACTGCTAGTTGAAAATATGGCTGTATATTCTTCAACAAGATCGAAAGTTTTAGTTCTTCATTAATTTTTTCTGGAAGTCTGTTAAACATATTCTGCATAACAGCTAGATATATAGCAATCTTTTCTCCTTTACCTTGAGTTCTTTTCTTTATTTCTTCTAATAACTCGTCCTGACAATAGGGCCTCTGACAGGTAATTAAAAGAAGGTTAACTAATGCTTCCCAACTGTTCACGTATTCACGGTTAGCTCTAAACAATATAAGCGCATCACTTTCAAAGAAATCCACAGCATATCTCCACAAATCATTTGTATTAGCATTACGTGCTTCTCTAAGTTCAGATATCCTTTCCAGGAAGGCATTAACGCTTACGTCACCCTTGCCGGAAAATTTTACCCCCCAATCTTTGATTGGCACAAGTTTTCTAAGACCTAAGTCATTTTCTACGATAGATAGATGTAATGTCTTTTCTGGGCATTTCTGCATTGAATAAAACTAAATTTACGGATTATATCGCGTTTATTTAACTGATTTTTTCGCGTTTATTTACATTCGATTCGATCGCGTTTATTTACAGATTTTTATAACGCGATATAATCCGTAAATTTAGTTTTATTCAATGTGTAGTGTTCGCGTAAATTTAAGAAATCATTCCTGCATGTTAAAATAATTCCTCTCTTTTGAACTGTAACTAGTTTTTGGCTCTGTAGTTCTATGTTTTGATTGTAGGTCAATATGTGTGAGTATCTCTATTGCTTCTTCTCCAAGACTACGATGCAGTATTTCTTTATCCTTTTTGGACATCTCCGCCTCACCTTCACTTATATCTTCATCTTTCATATCCTTTGGAACTACTGCCCCATAAAGCGTTTGAACATCCTTACATAATTTTAAATGACGGTCTATGGCTGATTCATTAGGGATAATTAGTTTGACCCGGTTGAACAGGTGTTGGAGGCGCGAAGCTAACCACTTTTTTATATCACCATCTGGATCTTCATCGAAGGCCGATCTTAGAAATTGCAATTTTTTTTCACAAATTTCAATCTAAGACAGGGCGTCCTTTGTACAACAAGACGATACAATTACGTTTATACTTGAGTCGCCTTCCCGCTCTCTTATAAAAATTTGTTTCCTTAAACACTATACACTACAACTTTACGCATAGCTTTAACTGTTTCTAAGCCCCGAATACCACGGCAAGCCAATTCAAATTCAAGTTCATCCTTCAATAAATCGTGGACATTAATTTAATCCATTTTTTTAAATAAAATGTTTATCTATTTATCAAAATAACAGAAAAAAAACTTTTTTTAAGATAGTAAAAAGGTTACCTTACCTATACCACATGTAAATACATAAAATGCTGTATGTCACAATAATTAACAATACGCATTATAAGGCAATAACTAACCTATAAACACAAAGGCAATTGTTTCTATGATCTTTACCCGTGGGCGCCATTTGTCATGGATGCTCAAGCCATGGGGATCGTGGTCCGGGTAAGACAAGAAACAATTTTTTTTTATAGAATAGGGTAACAAACGAGCACACATTCCACCTGATGGTAAGTGGTTGCTGCGGCCCATAGACATCTACATCTATGGGCCGCAGCAACCACTTCTTCCACTTCCATAACAAATCAAAATGCAGATGCGTTGTCACCCGTGAGAACTGAGATGGAATGCCTCATTTCCAGTAAAAAGGGTCTCCGGTTCTCTATACTCACCATACGAAATACAGCAGCATTAAACTACTATTTCATGCTGGTATTCTGTGAGAGCGTGGTCCTTCCCCGGTCGAGCCGACCCATTCGTGCTACAACTATACTACTAATATAATTGCAGCATGGCTCTACCACGTAAAAAATGTGTGAATGTGTATGATATTTATAAGAAACATGTAAGGCTACAATAAAGACACTACAAAGCAAACAAATAGATAATCCTTAAGCATAATCTACATTACTCTTAGCATTAAAATAGGTAAGCACTTAATACTTAGCAAAATCTAAAGCTACACATTAACTGCAAAATAAAATTACAAGCAACGAAACATAAAATGAACTATTAGTTCTTTTAAAGCATAAAATCATTATAAAATTTTATTAATTATAAGAGTAAAAGGGGAAAACAATAAAACTAAATATAAAAAAGAAAAAGAAAAAGGGAAAACAAATAAAAAAAACGAATTTCTACTCGAGGCTCGAACCAGGAACCTTAGGAAGTCGCCCGATGCATGTATTGCCGCTCTAAGTAATAGGCTATACTTGTCGACAACGATTTATCTCAAATAAGCATATAGTATTGTCTTTCACAGTCCTCATTTTTTAAAACAAATAAATTTTATTGATAACACTTCATATCAGAAATGCAGGAAGGCGTAATTGTCACAATTAACTTGATGGGCGTTTCCATAGACCCGTTGCACTTATAAAATTAACGTTCCACGAATATAAGCTTCTATTTAAAATATATAAGGTTCACTGATACACAGTTTTAATATATTTAAGCAAACTTATACGCCTTTAAACTTTAAATGTCTGACAAGTATTACCGCTACGTCCTACTATTCTTTACTCTCACGACTCGTCGCGAACTCGGCCCTCAGCCGTTTGTCCACAGTTCCTACCCTCCAATCCTTTTATCAAGTTCGGAAACAAGTCCCATCTCAATTATCATCACACCGTGGTATAATAAAATGTATGGAAACAAGAGTGCCCAATTATTTTAAAATAATATGTGTTTATAGGGCAGATTCGGTATACCTAATTTCTTATTTTTACAACCAGATTTTTATAACCCGTAATTATTATTAATTGCAATCAATATGAAGGTAGAGTTTAGGTAGAGAGAAGTTTATGTAATTTCTTTTTACAGTGAAAATAATGGTAATTTAAAACAAACATAAACGCTGCTTTATAGTTCAGTTAGTAAGCAAAGTTTCAGGATCTAATTTAAAGTATTTTATGAATGACAGCGGTTTATTGTTCAGTTTGGACGTAACTTTGGATTTTTTTCTATCGAGAAAATTTTACGGAATCGTGTTTTCGTCTAACATAGTACTTAACATTAATCCTCAACTTTACCATATATTTATTTCAAAATTAATGCTGCAATATTTTCGGCATAACGGAGGATCTTGCTAAGCCATTTAATATATATATAAATTGCAGCTTTATTGAAATAACATAAATTATTAATAAAAATTTGTACTTTTCAGGCTGTCATGACCTTGAGATCACCATAGATGTCTGCCAATGTTATTTTTCTGTAACTTTTATGGAATATTTCAAGACGTCAAAGCGGCAGACTTTTTTTTTGCACATTTAACATCTGAGCGTCTCTATATCGACCGCTGGTTAAACTAAAGAGTCCCCATTTCATGTACCTTAGGTATAGGGGATTAACTGGAAGAAAACATTAAGCTAATTGAAATACCGTAAGTCTGACGACCATTGGCTCTTAAGCTATTAAGCCTTAGAGGTGACAACGCATCTGTATTTTGATTCAAGAGAATAGATGTGGATGTCCATGGGCCACAGCATTTTTTTATCACCAAGTATACTGTGTGCTCGGTTTTCACACTTATACGCAATATATATTTGAAACAATTTTTGCTTTCACGTATTTTTAATTACGACACATAAACCAGGGTAATGTAAAACCCTTTGTCTATACCGAGCTCATAACCATTTGACGATTTACGCGTTTGCTTGCTGAATAATGAGTATTTGACACACAATTGAATGAAATGAGATCTATGATTACTCAAAACAAAACATTTCTGTGGAAATCATACAAGATGAGATGATCGTACCAGGTGATGGGACTCGTTTCGTTTCGTTCTGCCTATGTGATCTTTTTTTTAATTAAGAAGGGGCAAAGCAGCATGCTGCTCGCCTGATAGTAAGTGACTACCGCCACCCATGAACAGCTACAACACCAGCGGACTTGCAGATGCGTTGCCGCCCTTTAACAAAGAGTAAGCCATCTTACCCATCTCTGCCGACAAACAGCAGTGCGTATACTGCAGGGTTACTGTGTGAAGAGTGTAGAGAACCATTATAATTAACAATTTGTAAGCATTTTGGACACTATTTACCACTTGCAATTGGAAAATTAGAACGACCAGAACAACTTACTTCAGTTAAATAAATGATTATCTCCTAAACCTCCATAAAATACGTTTATTTTCCCTCACATTGATTGTTCAAAACATAAAACTTTTATATCTGGAACAACACCGCCATCGTTAACCTAGGAGTAGATGAGTTCGTATTTTCATCTAATTAGGTCATCGGAATCGAGGGTCTGCTGAAGCCAAACAAATTCCCTTTGCTTACCACAATTTAGGCAAGTAAACTTTTTTAATAATTTGATATTTATTAAATATTTTTAGCAAAGTAGTAATAACTGAAATTACAAATACTTGTTCCGTGCGGGATCGAACCCGCACCAGTGCTAAGTCACTGCGTCAGTTAACCATTAAATGTATGATATACATTTATAATGAAAATTTTGAAGGCTAATTAATTTTTAACATCTTTAATGGACTTCCGCAAAGTAAAGTACTTAATTATGTATTTATAGCCATGCTACATATACATTATGGTTGTAGCACGAATAGGTCGGGCCAGGGCAGGAAAACGTTTCACAAAATACCAGCCAAAAATAGCAGCTTAATTCTCCTGTGTTTTGTATGGTGAATTTAGACCAGAGGCCCTTTTTACGGGTGACAACATATCTGCATATTGATTCATAATCGAGGAGAGATTTAAGCCACAGCTTCTATTTACCATCAGGTGGAAAGTGTGATCGTTTGTCACCCTTATTCTATAAAAAATATTAATTTTTATTCCGATAAAACAATATGTACGTTATTGCGTCCGTGCTAAAAGAGACGTATTTTTAAAAATTTAGACAAAATCAATACTCATTTATCTCGACCTTCGATTGACTCATTTATCTCGAAATTGGATTTGAAAAAAGTATTTGAGTGGAAAGTGACAGGTAGCGACTTAAAACGCATACCATATTTTATTTTTGACGACAATTCTGGTGTTTCGTTACTTCGAGACTCTTAAAGATCCTCATCAGAAACATTTTTAAAAATATGCTTCTCATCATTTACCGCAGACTTCCAATATTTCTATGCAACCTTTACATAACCGACCAACCGACAACTGATGGGGAAGAAAGGTTATTGGGTGGCAGCGTCTCACCGGTAAGTGAAATGTGAGGCGCCCCCCATAGATAGAGTGACAGTACATGGTAAGATATACAGGAAATCGATGGATACAGGTGGTTCACCGTGCTTTTTGGCGTTACTTAGGGTAGGCCTATGTTCAGCAGTGGATTCGTAAGGGGCTGTAATGATAATGTCATTTTCTAACGGCTCTGCCTTAACATCGTTAAAACCCTGTAAGAACTTCCGCTGGTAACGCTGGCAGAATAATTCTTAATAACATTACAAAACTTTGTAATTTATGCTTTCTGGTAATATTAATCCTGGTATTTCTGGTAATAATAATCGCGTTTATTTTTACTTTTTATTTTTAATTCCCGACGTTTCGGGCGCTTTCCAGCACCCATGGTCACGGGGGACTGAGATGACTGACGTCCCGATGTCAGTCGGGAATTAAAAATAAAAAGTAAAAATAAACGCAATAAAATCCGTAAAAGTAGTTTTAATCATGTGCAATGTTCGCGTAAATATAAGAAATCATTATATTAATCCTGTTTTCATTTCCTACATGTATGGGGCAAAATTATGTACTTCGAAAACAGAATACGCTAGATGGAATGACAGGCTGGTATAAAATACAGGAAGTCGATGGTTGCAAGCAAGATTTCTATCTATTTCTGGGATAAAAGTATTAACTTAGAGGACATTCATACTTAGATAATGAAGTAGTAGTCACTTCGGTATAGGAATATTCGAGTGTTTCTGGAAGGGATAGAATCAAAATGCAGACGCGTTGGTATCCCTGAGGACTAAGAATGAAGGCCACGTTTCCAGTAAATGTGGTGTTTTCGGTGTGCCCAACACTCACCACACAAAACGGAGCAGTATTAAGCTGCTCTTACACCCTGGTATCCTGTATAATAAAATTTAGTCGTAACATATTAACTTAACTGTTTATTAGGCGTTCTTGGCATAAATGAATCGATTTTTTGTAAATATAAACTGAAAACAATAAAAAAGAAAAAGAAAATCACATAAAAAATATACAATTTGATATTATAACTCCGATAAGCAAGAAAATGCATTTATACTCCGTTTAAAAAGAATAAATACCACGAAAATTTCTTTTAGACCATAAAGATGTTATGGTCTAAAAAAAAATTCCGTGTTATTTATTCCCCACGTCCACTTACATTTAGAAAATTTTCAGCGTACTGCAGGTAATCAGACGTCAGAGGCAAGCGACCCTCGTCCCGTTTCGAGTTAAACACTGAAATAAGGTTGGGTCCGAATGTGCAGACAGGGCCTAATAAATAGTTTTAACCCTGGCACAGACTACACCATTGACCTTAAAACTAATTCTATATCTCTTACACATTTTGTAGAAAGCATTCTAACTTTTTAATTTATGAAATTATATTTGTATTTAATGTTGTCTCCATGTTTATTTAGGCTGCAGGACTTCATTGGCGAAAGGCAAAAATCTTATAGCATTCCAACTTAAATTAGTAGTACATTCGTAATCAGTTGTTAAATTTTTTGCCAAGAAATCCTCGGTAGCAGGAGAAGAACTTCTTAAGAAATTGGCGTTTCTCCCGCGTGCCTCGAAAAGCAAGTAAAACCGTTGGTCCTGAGCCTGATCTCTATCCGGTCGTGTCAGTTTGCCGTCCTTCCGCAAGAGTAAAGGTGATATCAGACACTTCATTTTTCGTTAATTTATGTCTTTCATTCGGCATCTTTCACTCGAAATGATTCGTCTGAACCCCAAATGAAACAAGAGTGCCGAATGAATTCATTAATGAACCGATCCGACGATGTTAGATTTTATCATTCGGCATCTTTCACTCCAACTGCGAATGAACAAAAAATGAACGGTCTGCACACAGAGAGAACGTTCACTCAGATTCGGCCATTTTGTCTCGAGATCGGTAGCAGACGCACGTCGAAAAATTGGCAGCAAAATGGTGTTCAAGTGGAACGAGCAAAGTACGCTGCTGTTTTTGGAACATTTTAAGAATTATCAATGTTTATGGAACCACAAACTTGATGAATATAAGAATAGAACCTTACGTACAAACTCTGTAAAATCCCTAATTATTGATTAAAACTTCAAGGTTACTAAAGAAGACATCAAACTTGACCGACCCGATGACATTTTTAAAGTAAATAACAGATGAATGTTCTTTTATGATGAATGTAAAGGTGATATCAGACGGTTTATTTTTCGTTCATTTTTATCTTTCATTCGTCACCTTTCACCCAAAGTGAATCGTTTGAACACAAAATGAAACAAAAGTGTCGAACGAATTCATTAATGAATCGATCCAACAATGTTGGATATTGGCACTCGGCATCTTTCACTCCCACTCCAAATGAACGAAAAATGAACGGTCTGAACAGAGAGTGAACGTTCACTCGTATTCGGCCATGGTGTTTAAATGGAACGACCGCAATACGCTGCTGTTTTTGGACAACTTTAAAAATTATCAATGCCTCTGGAAACACAAAATTGATGAATATAAAAACAAAACTTTACGGGCAAACGCAATGCAATCTCTTACTGCTGACTTAAACTTAGATGTTAATGAGGAAGACATTAAATAAAGACGGTGAGGACCCGCTATACACGACGTTTTTTTTCTGTTTCTTTTTTGTCAATTCCTTAAATAAGCTATCGCAAATTAAATTAATTCCAATATGGACAACTGTATTCGACCATATCTTGAGAGAAAAGAGCGGGTGAATGTTCATTTTTAGTCACCCTATCTAGGCTGCGTGAACATGGAATGCAAGAAAAATGAAGCACTCATTCGTGTGAATGTTCACTCGAATGAACCGTCTGATTACACCTTAAGGGAATAAAGAGTGCACCCGCGCTTGCGCATACACTCGGCAATATATATATATATATATATATATATATATATATATATATATATATATATATATATATATATATATATATATATATATATATATATATATATATATATATATACCTGTCCTTGGCACTTGGTTAGTCTCCGTTGAAACTGGCCACCGCCGTACCGCTGTAATCAAAATTCAGTCTGGAAGACATTTTTTATTTATAATAAAACCGTGTTTCATTTAAAAAGTGACGAGAAAAGAACTCTTGATTTGTATCGAAGCAGAATTACAAATTTAAGAAAAATATTAACATTACGTTATTTTTACGTATAAACATAATTTAGTGGTCACTTGGAAGGGGAAGGACAAATTGGCCTCTAAGAAGTTTGGCGTGCTCAGAGGGCGAGTCAGTATTTCATGCCAGCACATCGCTTGCAACTTTACAAAGCTCAAGATTGGCTTCACATGGAATATTGTTCTCATCTCTGGGCTGGGGTACCATAGTGCCAGCTCCGTCCACTTGACCGCGTACAGCGCAGATCAGTTTGAATCATCGGCAACAGAGTTTTCTGATTCACTGGCGCTACGTAGAGATGTTACATTTCTTTGCATTTTCTATCGCATCTACCACAGGGAGTGCTCCGAGGAATATTTCAGATTAATCCCAGCTGCCAAATTTTATGAACGCACATCGCGTCAATATTCAAGATACTCGACGGTCCACCCTTAAGCGTTTTACTAGAAGTTTTCTTCCTCGTACAACTTCTCTGTAGAATTGTTTACCACCGGCGATTTTTCTGGACCGATACGACTTAGGGTCCTTCAAGATAAGAACTTGCTTATTTTTAAAGGGCTGGCAACGCACCTGCAATTCCCCTTGTGTTGCGGTTATTCATTGGCGACGGTAGTTACTTACCATCAGGTAAGCCGCATACTCGTTTGCCCACTCTTCTATACAAAAAAACATATATGCCTACCTGACTACGTACTATCTGTAACCAACTTAAGATGAATAATTGTAACTTTTAACAAAAAGTTAGAACCTACTTCAAATTATTAAATAAGAAGTTATACATTTGCAGTCCTTAGGGGCGGAATTTTTTCTCCAAATTAATATGGCGTAGTATGGCCCCTGAAGCGTAACGTGTATTTTTATGTGGTAGAGCCACGCTACAGCTATACCAGTTGTAGCACGAATGGGTCGGCTCAACCGGGGTAGGACCACGCTCTCACGGAATACCAGCGTAAAATAGCAGCTAAAGGCGGTTGTGTTTCGTATGACGAGTGTAGAAAATCGGAGACACTTTTTTAATGAAGTCGAAGTATTCCATCTTAGTCCTCAGGGGTGACGACGCATTTGCATTTTGATTCTTAATTCAGAATAAATGTAGATGTCTATGGGCAACAGCTTTCACTTACCATCAGGTGGACTGTGTGCCCGTTTGTCACCCTTATTCTATAAAAAACCTATTTAAGAAAAAAGAATCATTAAAATTGGTTCACAATCTGCGAAGACATCATGTAACATACATACAAAAAAAGTACATGCACTTGAATTGAGAACCTCCTCCTTTATGGAGTCAGTCGAAAATGCTTCAGTTGCATTACATCACTGAGGACTAAGATAAAATGCCTCACGGTCATATATACTGATCCTCTATACTCCTCAGACCCGGAACAAAGCAATGCAGCCACTGATGTTTAGCGACAGAAATAGGCAAGAGAATGGGAACTACCCAGACGAACTGCCAGGCAGAAGTTTCTCATATATATAACAGGCGAAAGATCAAGTGTATCAATAGCCTAGTAATAGTGTGCGATTTCAATCAACCTATAGGTCCGAATGAAAACCTTCGATCCTTTAAAAGTTCGACTTTATGCTCCCTTTTGATTGCTTACGATCGAGACGATTCGTATTAGAATTACGTTCTATTTGTACGAAATTACGCTATTCAATAATGTATGTTCGAGCCTACATTATAAAAGTTCTTTTTGTTAATAAAGAACAATCGTCTATAAGTGTTTATTTCTACTACTAGCAAATTTTAAGTAACCTAAGTTTTAAAAGCATAGAATATGATATACGTGGTAGAGCTATGCTGCAGTTATAAGTTGCACGTATGGGACCTGTGAAGGATCACGTTCTCACAGAATACCAGCTTAAAGTAACAGCTTAAGGCTTGTGTTTCGTATGATGATTGTAGAGAACTGGAGATCCCTTTTACTGAAAACGAGACATTCCATCTTAGTCCACAAGAGTGACAACGCATCTGCATTTTGATTCTTAACTAAGTATAGATGTAGATGTCTATGAGCCACAGTATGCACTTACCATCAGGGGGGCTGTGCACTCGTTTGTCGTTCTTATTCTATAAAAAATAAGATGTTATTAAAAATCAGACACTTGGCGGTAAAAATTGACAAACTTTTAAAAAATGCACGGCGAACACTTTCTCTTTCCTTTTTAATAACTCTAAGAAAGTAGTGGAAGTTTGTGCTCTGCGTATTCTCACGTAGGACGTGTGCAGGCTGTTATTTTACTTTTACTGTTCATACTTCATAAAGTACAAGCTTTTATCCGCGGCTCCGCTTCCATTTAATTAAAACCCGACGAATATTCTAAAAGTTGCTTGAGTGTCCGGCTCCTAAGTTGCAACTGCTATCTTATCAATTAGTAATGTCCTCCAGACCAAATCTCGGTCACAGCGACCCGTCTCGATGGAGACTAGCCATCTGCGCAGTACAGATTATAGTGCCCACATGTATACGCAAGTACAATTATTCTCTCTATTTCCTCACTCTCATAGTCGGATGCGACGGTAATCACTCACGACCGGATAGAGATCATGCGCAAGACATACGGCTTTACGTGCTTTGCGAAGCACGGGGGTGAAACACTGCCAACTCCTGACTCCGGGCTACTACTGAGAATTTCTTGACAGAAACACCCAATATCTGATTTTCGCCCAACCCGGACTCAGGACTTCACGATTAGCAACATCGTCTTCAACCACTAGACCAACGAGGAAGTCGATAAGTATAGTAAAGACAGTTGTGCGCAATCATTTCCATTGAAACATATTTTTGTTACAGAAGAGAATCGAGCATGCAGCTCATCTGATGGTAAGTGACTACCGCCGCCCATGAACAACTGCAACACCAGGGGAATTGCAGATGCGTTGCCGGCCTTTAAGAAAGGAGTAAGCTCTTTTCTTGAAAGTTCCTAAGTCGTGTCGGTCCAGAAAAATCGCCGGTGGTAAACAATACCACAGAGAGCTTGTACGAGGAAGACTCCTAGTAAAACGCACAGTGGTAGACCGCTAAGCATCCAGGTAGGGTATCGTGAGCTTTGACGCGATGTGCGTTCTTGCATGAGCAAACTAAAACGTAACACAACAAAATGATTTCTTATATTTACGCGAACACTACACATGATTAAAACTACTTTTTCGGATTTTATCGCGTTTATTTTTTACTTTTTATTTTTATTTTTAATTCCTGACGTTTCGGGCGCTTTCCAGCACCCATGGTCACGGAGGACTGAGATGACTGACGTCCCGATGTCATTGTTAAACCCGGAGTACCTTCAGCTTTAAAAAAAAAAAAAAAAAAAAGCTGAAGGTACTCCGGGTTTAACAATGACATCGGGACGTCAGTCATCTCAGTCCTCCGTGACCATGGGTGCTGGAAAGCGCCCGAAACGTCAGGAATTAAAAATAAAAATAAAAAGTAAAAAATAAACGCGATAAAATCCGAAAAAGTAGTTTTAATCATGTAACATAACAACTCAAAGTAATAAAAACTTACGTTGCCAACCGCCTGCCAAGCCAAGCAACTATGGGAAATATCTAATCTATGAGGGAGATCTGTCTTCAGCAGTAAATTTTTGAAACGGGGCAATGAAGTAATGAAAGAAAAAGCACGAAAAATGGACCAAGTTTTAAAACTACCATAAGTTGCAAAGTCAAAATAAATGATGAAGTAATTCATTATTTAAAATATCATTCAACCACAAATTTAAAAACCTTTAATTTTTTTTAGGACTATGCATTGAGTTTATTTAACATATTGTTTTATTAAAGTACGTGATATAACAGTATACAATATTTATTAATATATTAAACGTCTTAATTATCGTTTAATCGTACTCCTCGCGATATAGTGCCACGAATGCTGGTTGCAATCTTCGCTGAATGACTATACTAAGCTTTTGGGCTATAAATGAACCAGCTCTTGTCCTTAGCTTCGATGACCGGATATAGTTCCCACGCGTAAACTTTCGGGACTGAATCTGTACTGCAAATAACACAAATATATACCTAATCCTATCTCAGGTAACCCATATTTGGTATCGGGTATCGAGCGCCGACGTTGAGTAAAAATTAAATATGTATCCAGTGTAAAGAGAGACTACATAATATAACGAATTACAATATGATATATTTGTAACTAGCCAACCGCCCGCGATTCACCTGGATAGTATATATTAATTAGTTTAATTCATAGTTTATTTGTTCAAACAAGTCTACTTACAAAGTTACATTTGAAGGTTACATGAAGACATCGTAATAAAAAAGGCTGTGCAGAAAAATACTGTGCAATCGATATCTAAACTAGATAAAATCTGCACTATAGGTATCGGCAATCCTAATTCGAAATCTAAAGAACGACCAAGAAATAATTAAAAATGTTGTATTATACAAGCTTGAAAACTACAAGTAAATAAACTGGCGTTATTTAGATTTAACATAATCAAAGACTATTAACTATTTATTTATTTAGCTTTTTATTTTATCAGTATTTCGTTTTCACAAAAAAAAGTTTTTAGAATAAAATATACACTAGATCCCTCCTGGTATTGGCAGACAGACGGACAGGCAATAATTTGTAATTTGTTATTGATATCTTCAGACACTTTAATTTTATTTAACGTATCGAGGAAATCCTTTGACAGCGTGCTGTTACTTTTCGACGTCTCTTGTAATAAAATACGATTAGTTTAGTTTAGTTTAGTTTGCAACGGGCTGTTTTCCGCAACTCCACGTCTCTGCGCGTATTTTGCGTGTGGGCAGGAATAATGTGATTATTCGAGCCATGAGATCTCCCCGAAGAAGCTCAACAGTCCCTTGATGTTGCATGCAACTTCGGGGAGTGATCCCGGCGTGCCGAGATGTTTAGCCCTGTACGTAGCGACCTCCGGACATTTCAGTAGCACGTGGGCCGCCGTTTCTTCCTCCCCCATACATGCCCTGCACAGGGGACTATCTGTAACACCTATAGTAAATAAATGTTTGTTAAAGGTGCCATGTCCTGTGATAGCACTAGTTACTATCCTTATCTGCGGCTTGTTCAGTCTCATTAGAACTTTGGTTAAGCGACTGTTTATTACAGGTAGGGCCTCCCTAGCTTGTCTACAGTCTGTTAGATTTTTCCAAAGCTGAGCGTGTTGATTAGTGAAGTGTCTACGTACCATTGAACGAACGTTACCAAAGGGGATTGGTATGATTGGTTCCGGCCCTATAGGGGCCAGAGCCGATCCTCTTCTGGCCAGTTCGTCCGCTGCATTGTTGCCTCTGGATCCACTGTGTCCCTTTATCCATTGTAGAGTCACACTGTTGTTTTTACATACCTCATTTAATCGTTGATGGCATTCATATATTAGTCCCGAGTTCACCCCATTGCAACTCAGAGCTTGTAGTACCGCCCTACTGTCGGTCAGTATTCTGATGGGGAAGTCATTAACCTTCCTAGCATCTATTGCTATGGCCGCTTGAATGATACCCATACATTCCGCCTGAAAGACCGTGTTATAGGTACTCAGCGGTGTGCATATGTGAATATTGAGGTCTTCAGAGAAAGCTCCAGAACCTACACCTTCCTTTGTTTTAGAACCATCGGTGAAAATTCTAAGCTCTTTTGGGCTTAATCCTTCCGGCTGGTTGTTTTCATTTAATTGTATCTTGTATTTCTTATCGAAAACAAATTGTTTAGGAATCCTATCGTATTTGGCTTGTAGGATAGGAATTGCTGAGTAGATTCTATCAATTATGCCTGTATGAGGGACACTATTCTTACTCCAAAGATTTAGGGTCTTGAGTCTGATGGCAGCTAAAGTCGCTTCTTGTTGTATATGTAGATGAAGCGGAGTTAGCTCCAGCATCGCTTCCAAGGCTGCTGTTGGCGTAGTTCTTATGCAGCCTGTGGCAGCCATACATGCCAGTCTCTGGTAGCGCTGAAGCTTCTTAATTGTGGTGGCTTCATTGGTCTTGGTCCACCATACCAGAGCGCCGTATGTGATCATGGGCCGGATTACAGTTTTGTAAAGCCACAGTATGATTTTTGGCGTCAGTCCCCATCTTTTGCCAATCATGTTTCTGCATTGCCAGAAAGTTATACTAGCTTTGTTGATTTTGTTTTCTATGTTTTTATTCCAGTTAAGTTTGCTATCCAAAGTAAGACCTAAATATTTTACCTCAGAGGATAGCTGGAGTTTTGTGCTGAAAAGACTTGGAAGGTGATAGTTATTCAGCATCCGTTTTTGTGTGAACATTACTAAAACCGTTTTATTTGGATTGACGGTTAAGTCGTATTCCCTGCACCATCTCTCCACTATACGGAGAGCCGCTTGGGTCAGGTCGCACACTATGCTAGCTGTCTTTCCCGAGACCAGTATAGTCAGGTCATCAGCATAACCTACTGTATAAAAGTGATTAGTATTTAATTTGCTGATGAGTTCATTAATGACCATATTCCACAGGAGAGGTGAGAGGACCCCACCCTGCGGGCAACCTTTCTTAATTAGGATTGGTTGAGATTCACCAGCAATCTTTATTATTCGTGTACTGAGCATGTAAACTATCCAGTCAATCAGTGCCGGTTCAACTTTATGTCTACTGAGTGCACCTTTTATGCTGGAGAAGTTTGTTCTGTCAAAAGCACCTTCTATATCTATGAAGGAACCTAGACATATTTCTTTGTTTTGGATGGCCCCTTCAATCTTAGTAATTACCTGATGAAGTGCCGATTCTGTTGATTTGCCTAGACTGTAGGCGTGTTGCTTGTCGTGTAGTGGTAAGTTCATTAGCGCCGACCCCCTTAATTCCCTTTCACACATCCTCTCCATCGTCTTTAGGAGAAAGGATGTGAGGCTAATGGGCCTGTAGGATTTAGGGTCAGTGTAATCGCTCTTACCTGGTTTGGGTATAAATGTGATTTTCACTTCCCTCCATCCCCTAGGAACATATTTTAGAGCCAGACAGGCTCTCATTATGGCAACAAGTCTGACTATTAGGGCTTTACCCCCCCACTGTAGAAGTGCCGGGAATATGCCGTCAGGTCCTGCCGCCTTGTAGGGGGGAAACTGTGAATGGCCCAATGGATTTTGTCCATCGTTACCACTCTCTGTGCTAAATTCCAGTCTTCTACTGTTGGTGTCAGTATGTCGTCATGCCGGTGTGCCTCCTGGGTTAAGCAGCAACCTGGGAAGTGTGTTTTAATTAGGATGCGTTGGGCTTCATCCGGCGATGTTGAGTAGCTACCGTCGGGTTTCTTTAGAGACATGGATCCCGACGTGTTCTGTTTAGCTAGAATATTCCTTATCCTATTTGCTTGTTTGCAGGTTTCTATGTTGCCACAGAATTTACGCCACCCAGTCGAGCGTCGATACCTGATACATTTTTTGTATTCAGACTTAGCTTTCTTATATAGTAGCCAGTCTTCATCCATTGAGGTATTCATGGCCCTGTTTAGGGCTTTTCTTACCTTCTTGCGTTTCCTATCGAGTTCTACACCCCACCATTGTTGCTTTACCTCGGCATGCCTTGGTGGAGTGATTTCTGGACATGATTCATGGTAGCTATCTATCATGGCCTTAGTAACAGCTGCTACCTGTTCTTCTAGGAGCGACTGATCTGCTATAGTATTTATCCCCTCAGAACCCGCGAGCGAAGACGTCAACTTATTTAGGTATTTTGTTTTATCCGTCTTGCGGGGATTTCTCCATGGTGGTGTAGAGGGGATATCGACCTGTAGTGCGAAGCAGATCCATCTATGGTCTGAGCATGAGGCCTCTTTCGACACATGCCATTCCGTAATTAGTTTGGCTGCTCCCTCTGTTGCAAGTGTGAGGTCGATTATAGTGCGACAGCGTTTGTTTATGAATGTAGGTTCAGAACCTATGTTTAAAATGGTTAGGTTAGTACTAAATAAAAATTCAACTAAAACCTTACCTCGTTCATTAGGTTTTTCCATTCCCCAAAGGGGATGATGTGCGTTGGAGTCCGTCCCGATCACAACCTCTAGTCCGGTCCTCTCGCAGAAGTTCACCAGCCTGCCGAGGTCATGAGGGGGAGGAGTGTCTTCCTCCGGCATGTAGACCGAGGCGACGACTAACCTTCTCTCCTGTGTGTGTTGTATTGCCACGGCATACATGTCTCTAGAACAGAAATCTGTTAATGGTTGTGCACAGATATCTTTAGTAGTGTAGATACACGCTCTAGGCTTGTCGTGTTCAGGGCTGTAGAATAGCTTACCTTTTAGGTTGTTTAGGCCTTTAATTTTACCAGCCCCAACCCACGGCTCCTGGATTAAGGCTATGGCAGTCTTTTGAACCTCTAACCACTTGCGTAATTGAGCCGACGCAGTTTCGCTGTGGTGGAGGTTGGCTTGCACTAGGCTAGTTTTGGACGAAGGGCACGCCATCATTGATCGCGTCCTCCCCGTCCCCTCCCAAAAATAGGCCTGCCAGAAGATCTCGGGTCTCTTCGTCAGCCACCGAGTCGGAAGTGGTCGGCAAAATGCAGTCCTCTTCGTCACTCAGTGAGCTGCCGCTGAGCCCGGTCTCCACTGGGGGCTTTGGCTCAGTTGTGCAGGCCGTTTCTTCACTGGGCTTGGCCTCCAGTGATTCCACTGTACCGGTAACCGTGGCTCCGGTATCCATGACTTCCGGGCTGATTTCTACCTCTTTGCTCGGTGGAGTATCAAAGAATTTACCTCCACGACCCTGGAATTTTACGTATACCGCCCCGCATACGCATGCGAGACGGCGTCCGGCCTTCATCAGGGTCGGGATGTGATCCTCCGGCACCGAAACAACGAGGAACCACCCGTCCGTCTGCTTGTCAGCCTTGAGTAACAGCCAGTCCCTGATGTTAACCCAGCGGTTCTGGTACGCCAGCACGCGACCAATGTCACGTGAGTCTTTCCAGGCTCCTTGGGCATCAGGGATTAGGATACCACATTTGACTCTTTGTGGTATCTCTGACTGTTTTTTTATAGTCAGCAAGGTGTTGGATTTAAGGTCGAGGGTAGCAATATTCCCCTTCAACCAGTCCAGAGCCTTCTGATCGTCGCACCACAGTTTCAGGACACCCTCCGTATATACGGGTTTGCCCCTAAAAACTGGGCCCGACGCATCAGGGTCCTGACTACTCCACGCCTCGCTGATTATCTTCCTCTGTATTGCTACGAGGATGTCGTCTGCTACTTCCTTCGTAATGTGACCTGAACGCGCACACGTTAAGGCCACACCCAAATCTGCTCTAGCAGCGGAAGCGTAGCTCGTATTTGCAGCCTTTGGTTGCTGTCCGAGTCGCACTTTTTTGTGCTCCCCTCTAGGCGAGGTGGACTCTTCCAGCATCCTTTTGGCTGCTCTTTCTTTCTTCCCAGGACGCTTGGCCGCTCGCTGCTTCCTGGCGGATGTCCTAGAACTGGTTCCTGCGGCCGCGACTTCCACTTGGTCTGGATTTTTATCCTTCCCAGCTTCAGTGCGGCTACTGGTTCCAGCTCCAAGCACCCCAGTCGCAGTGGCTTGCCCAGCCTCCTTGGTTTTAGTTTCAGAAGCAGCCAGTGCGGCTCGTTCCCTTCGGCCTTTTTCCCGCTGCTTCTTGTTCTTCTTTTTGGCCTTTCCACTACTGCCTGCAGGGATAGACCCTCCTGATGGTCCGTCAGGTCGGCAAGTCACCTTTTTGGGTGCCTTGCCTTTCCCCTTACGGCTCACCACTTGCCAGGCAGCAGAGAAAAGGTCGTCAGTTCGTATTGGCTCCGCAGTTTTGTCACTCGCGGGCTCCTGTTCTTTTTTTCCCCCCCAGCTCCTTGGAACTGGTTTTGGAAACGTTCAGCGAGGTAGTTGTCCCTTTGATGGGGGCACCTGCGCTGGACGGTACTGTCCGTGGAACCGCCGGTTTAGTGACGGTTCCCCCTTGTTCATTGGTGTCTCTGGTAAGCACCTCTGACACCTCTCCCTCTTTCTTTTTGGGCCTTAAATTGTCCATAATATTTGTTCTTAAAAATTTCATCCCCCCGGCTTCCCACCCTCCATGGAGCCCGCACCTTTGGGAACGCCCTATTTCAGGCGTTAGGATTACCGGGAGAATATAGGGACGTGAAGTTGGCTCACAGCGCGACATCGGGAGCTCGATCCAGCTGGTAGATGGGGCTGACAAGGCCCATCCCCACCACCCAAATAAACTGTCACTTGCTCCGTCAGCATGGCCTTTATCACCACCCAGCCCCCCTTTTCAGGAAAACTAGGCAGCCCCCACATCCCTCGCCTGCGACCCTCTGACGGGGCGCTTGGCCATTTCCCTATCTGTGGCTAGCAGATAGGGCTACCGTTTAGCTTGAAATCCGGACCAAAGAGGGCGTGTTGCCTCTCGCCACTATATACCCCAGCGACGATCGGCTCAACCCTCCAGGACTCCTTCATCCCCGCGTACGGCGCTCGACTGCGCAGGTCCTAGCGCAGGTGGGTGTGTTAGTCCCCCGGATACACCCACTCTCTCCGGCGGAACCGTCCCCTCCTCCTTTCTCATCCGGGCTTGGGACCGGCAATGGCGGAGTTTATAATAAAATACGATATTTGAATTACTACGCAGTTCTGATTTCCTGAAAGAAAATGTTATTGTGCGACATGGTGAATATCAATTTAATATGAAGCCAACACGTTAAATTTGAATTGAGTCTCCCCATTTCCTACTTACCATCTAATTTGAAATGAAATAAAAACGATAGCATCTCTTCTCATACCTGCAGAAGTCCACTTGTAGGGAAAATTACATAATGGCTTAGATTCCAGGTGGATTGGCATTAGCAGTACAAGACGTGGAGGTTGATTGTCAAGTTGACCTAGAGATTCATGAGATCCCTGATAATCCCTCGGGCCAAAATCGGGTTTTTCTGTCAATATATTCTCAATAGCAACCCGGATTCAGGAGTTTGGTGACGTTTCAACCACGCGCTTCGGAAAGTACATAAAGCAGTTAGCGACCTTGGTCAAATAACATTATTATACAATCTAGATGCAGAAAAGAGTTATTTGTACACTCTCCACCTTATTACGAGGGGCATACTGAAATGATCGGAAATAAGAACAAAACCGGCCAAGAGCGTGTCGGGCCACGTTCAGTGTAGGGTTCCGTAGTGTTTCCCGTCCATCACAATAAGTGTTCCCACTTATGAGTTTAAAGGTGGGTATCCATTATGTTCGCGCTCCAGCAGCGCTCCGCGCTCCTGCAACTGCTCCCGGTAGTGGGTACTGTTGTTTCCATCCAAGTTCAAAATTATTTTCCTAGAAAATCCTTATAAAGTTCTACTTTTCAGATTTTTTTCATATTTTCTAAACTTATGGTTCAAAAGTTAGAGGGGGGGACACATTGTTTTTTACTTTTGGAGCGATTATTTCCGAAATTATTGACATTATCAAAAAATTATTTTAGTAAACCCCTATTCATTTTTAAATACCTTTCCAACAATATATCACACGTTAGGGTTGAAATTAAAAAAAAATCACTTCCCACTTATAGGGGGGCTACCCTAATAAAGTTTGTCCCGATACTCGGAGATGTTTTCCCGAGAAATATTGGTACTACCGATGTACTGAGCATCACCAGTGCTGTCATCTGCATAGCAATGAATGTTAAGGGTTTGCAACATATCATTGATATGCAGAAGAAACAGCGTTAGCGGTAGCACGCAGCCTTGTGGAACACCAGCATTAATAGGTTAGTAATCGGAGCTTGCACCGTCTACAACGACCTTGATGCTCCGATCTGCAAGAAAGCTGGTGATCCAATCGCACAATTTCTAGGGAAGCCCATAGGAAGGGAGCTTCGAAAGAAGCGCTTTGTGCCAAACCCAATCGTAGGCCTTCGCATCGTCCAAACTAACGGCCAATGCCTCCCCCTTGGACTCTACTGCCTCCACCCATCTATGATTTAGGTAGACCAGAAGATCACCAGCTGATCAACCACAGCGAAAACCGTATTGGCGGTCACTAATCAGCTGGTGATCCTAAAGGTACCTCATGAGCTGGCAGTTAACAATAGACTCCATTGTTTTGGAGAACAAGGAGGTGATGGCGATAGGCCGGTAGTTGGACGGGTTTGAGCGGTCGTCTTTTTTAGGGATCGAGTGGACGAAAGCTGTCTTAAATTATTTTGCGACTACGCCTAGGGAGTAGGAGTACCGGAAAAGACGCGTTAAAACCTGTGCCAACTCTGGAGCACACGTCCTCAGCACAATTGGAGGGATTCCGTCAGGCCCACTCGACTTGTGGATGTCAAGGGAGAGGAGTGCTTTGCGAACCGAGCGCTGTGGGAACTGCACTTCCGGCAATGAGCACTCACACCGCGGGATGGTCGGCGGCGTACTCCCCCCGTCATCGAAAGCCGAGTTGGACGCAAATAAAGAGCCTAGCAGATCGGCTTTCTCCTTTGCGGTATGGGCCAGTGAGTTGTCTTCCCCGTCCAGAGATGGAAGAGATAGCTGACAGAAATTCCCCTGAACAGCCTTGCCAAGACACAAGAATGCACGGGTTCCAGAAGGAAGGCGAACTAGTTTCTCGCCAATTCTGCCTATGTGCTCTGACTTTGCCTTGGCAATGACTCTTTTGAAGGACCTAGAGGCGGAATTATACTTCTTTTTTAGAGCGCTGGTGTGTAAATCCCGGGACGTTGATGCGTCAGCCCAGGCTTGGTAGCACTCCTGCTTGTAGCATGATGCTATTTTACAGGAGCGACCAAACCATGGCTGACATTTGCCTCCAATGGGCACCACAGAGGAAGGAATAAAAAGTTCCATTCCCTGAAGTACCACATCAGCGACAGAATCCGCAATAACGTTGGGATCGTCCGGCAAGAAGCAAACCCCAAGAGTAGGATGCAAAGAAAGACCGCATCCCATCCCAATCGGCTGACCTATAGTGCTAAACACGGCGGCAGCCTGCAGAATGTAACTGCGATTTCAACGTGAGTGGAAACACCATCACACCACCACACTCCGGACAAGACAATGGTCCGAGGAGCCTAAAGGGGCGTCGACGGAAATCCGATATCCGTCCGGGTGAGAGGTCAGCAGAAAGTCCAACAGGGAATGTGCATTGTTCTCAAGTTCTAAAAAAGGTTTTATTGTAACTCAATCCGAAATTATTCTATACCCGACCATTTCAGTGTGTCCTATCTTAGTAGAAAAGATCAAATATTGAAACTAACCCAGATAAATACACTACTCTATAATTATATTTAAAAAAATATACCAATTTAAAGATAGATATTTATAAACACAGCTCCACTTATTATCATTTATAATAAAATTAAATAATGAATTTTGGGCAGAAAATATCCTCGCGCCGCATTCGAAGTTCCCCTTATTTAATATAACAGGTATTTAAAAATACGAATGCTTCAATTTCAAATTTCAATCCACATTTTTTTCGACCAAAATTTAAATATTTGTTTTTTTTTTTATAGGAAAAGCGTGACAAACGAGCACACAGTTCACCTGATGGTAAGTGGTTGCTGTGGCCCATAGACATCTACATCTATCCTTGATTACGAAACAAAATGCAGATGCGTTGTCACCCGTGAGGACTAAGATGGAACAGAGGCATTCCATCTTAGAACTGCCAGTAAAAAGGGTCTACGATTCTCTACACTCACCATACGATACACAGCAGCGTTAAGCTACCATTCTACGCTGGTATTCTGTGAATTCGTGGTTCTTCACCATTCGAGCCGATCCATTTATGCTACAAGTATACTACTAATAGAGCTTGTTAACTGTAGTATTTTATACATACATTATAATATATACGATGTACTCGTATTCCTCCGGAATAATTTTAGATATTATGTGTTCTACATATTGTTATTATACTTATCGAGAAGATTAGTACAGTAAGAGACGAAAGAAGGATACTGTAACAGAAGATTAGTAACAGGATCTATTACATAACAACTCTGAACAAAAAAAACTGTGCTTGCCTAGCCACCTGCCTAACTTGGCAAATATAGCATTTATTAAATCAAAGCATTATCTAACCACAGACAAGTTGATCTATCTCTGCAACTTGAAGCAAGTCGTGATGAGCATAAATAAATTTGTATTACAAATACAACTAGGTCGGCACGTCCAAAATTACACGTCTTAAGTTAAATAAACTCCTTTATTATTTAGCATCACGATACAAATTCTGTAATTACAGATTGAATATTAACTTCACCATAACGTAAAAATAAACTACTAAAACAAACATTAAATTTGATTGATATAAGTACAGTTTATTATATGAAGCTACTTGTTACCGCTTTTTTAAATGTTCGTTTTTTTGTGTAGATTAACAAAAATATATATAAAATTCGTTTAACGCTTTGCAAAATTGTAATGAACGATCATTTTCGAAGAAGTGTTCATATTTTTTTTCATACATCCGCCGTAAAAACGAAGATTTTAAAAAATCATCGAAATCGGATGATTGTTCGATTTTTAGAGCCAAAAAACAAGGGGACCGCGAAAGTATAAAATTATCTATTTTTAGTTAATTATCTTCTATTTTTTTATTCTTTTTAATTATATTATTTTTATTATTCTATTCTTTTTAATTATAATATTTATTATTTTGGGTTATTGATAGAGTAATCACATCTGGTTGGGCTGGATAAATACATAAGGAAAAAATAAATATACTTAAATATATATTTACTATACTAACATAAATAAATAAATAATACATAAATAAAAAAAACCCAACCAGATGGAAGCCCTCGGCAGGGGAGACCAAACGGCCGAGGGTTATGGGGAAAGGGAAAGAAACCGGCGGACGATGCGGGCGGTATCGAGGAATAATTATTATTACTGTTTTCTGTTATACTTGACATGTGATTATTAATTTAATTGAATTTATAGAATGTTCGAATAAATCTATAAGGGTCTAGAAAACCTTAAAAAAACCGGCAGAATTATGCTGATATTTTACGCAGGTATTCTGTACGCGCATGTTTATTCACCGATCAAGCTGACGTTCTCGTGCTGCAGCCTATCCACCACCACCAGATCTACCGGATATATACGTGTTACAGCTACGTTGTGATTGTACCACGAGTGGGTAGTCCCGACCGGAGTAAGGACCACGCTCTCACATAATACCAGCGTAAAATAGTAGCTTAGTGCTGCTGAGTTTCGTATGGTGAGTGTAAAGATTCGGAGATTTTTATTACTGTAAACGAGGCATTCCACCTTATGCCTCAGGGGTGACAACGCATCTGTATTTTTATTCCTAATCAAGAATCAAGAGGGCTGAGCGCTCGTCTATCACACTTACTCTATTAAAAAAAGCTTACAACTGTACGCAACATAGTATTCCAAGCAATTTTCGATTTCACGTATTTTTATTATGACACATAAACCAGGGCAACAAAAAATCCTTTGTCTATAGCAAGGATATAATTAATTGACGAGAATAATTAAAATGATTTTTATTACTCAAAACAAAACATTTACTGTCGAAATCATACGAGATGAAATGATCGTAACGGGTGATAGGCTTAGTTTTCTGCCTGTGTGATCAACATTTTTTTAAATAAGGAGACCCTCTCTACTAAACGAGCATGGGGCTCACCTGATCGTTAGTAACAACCGCCGCCCATGAATAACTGCAATATCAGCGGACTTAAAGATGCGTTGCCGATCCTTTAAAAAATAGTAGATCATCTTACCTATCTGTGACGACAAACAGCAGTGCGAGTACTGATGTGTTACGTTATGAAGGGTATAGAGAACCATTATAATTACAAATTTGTAAGCATTTTGGACAATATTTACCACTTGTAATTGAAAATCAGAACGACCAGAGCAACTTTATCAAGTCATATAAATGATCATCTTCGAACCTTCCCTAAAATACGTTTATTTTCCCTCACACTGTTTATTCCAAACATAAAACTTTTATATCTGGAACAAAACCGCCATCGTTAACGTACGAGTAGATGACTTCGTATTTTCATCTAACTAGGTCATCGGAATCGAGACGACAGAGTCTGCTGAAGCCAAACAAATTCCCTTTGTTTACCACAATTTAGTCAAGTAAACTTTTTTAATAATTTGATATTTATTGAATATTTCTAGCAAGGTAGAAATAACTGAAACATAATGTTTGTTTTTTTTTTCTAATAGCGTTACATTCACACTAGGATTTTCACCTGTAACGTGGAGACAATATGCATAAATATATACATAAATTGCACAATGACAAACATCCACACCCGGAACAATTATTTGTAAGCCTTACAAATACTTTTTCCGTACGGGTTTCGAACCCGCACCAGTGCTAAGTTACTGCGTCAGTTGGCCATTAAATGTATGATATACATTTATAATGAAAATTTTGAAGGCTAATGCATTTTTAACATCTGTAATGGATTTCCGCAAAGTTAAGTACTTAGTTATGTATTTATAGCCATGCTACATATACATTATGGTTGTAGCACGAATGTGTCGGGCCAGAGAAGGAAAACGCTTCACAAAATAATAGCCATAATAGCAGCTTAATCTTCCTGCGTTTTGTATGGTGAATGTAGACCAGAGACTCTTTTTACTGGAAACGAGGCGATCTCAGAGGTGACAGCATATCTGCATATTGATTCATAATCGAGGAGAGATTTAAGCCACAGCGTCTATTTACCATCACGTGGAATGTGTGCTCATTTGTCACCCTTATTCTATAAAAAATACTGATTTTTATTCCAATAACACAAACAATATATACATCAATCACATCTGTGATAAAAGAGACCGAGTGCTTTCCGATCGGCTCGATTCACTGGCACTGCGAAGAGATGTTGCATCTCTTTGCATTTTCATTCGCATATACCATGGAGAGTGCTCTGAAGAATTGTTCGGAATAATCCCAGCCGCCAAATTTCGTGAACGCACTACGCGGAAAAAGCCCCGATACCATCCACAGCATCTGCATGCTTGGCGGTCCACCACTGTACGTTTCAAGAGGAGTTTTCTTTCGCGTACAACCTCTCTGTGGAATAGTTTACCACCAGCGATTTTTCCGGACCGATACGACCTAGAAGGCCGGCAACGCACCTGCAATTCCCCTGGTGTTGCGGTTGATCATGGGCGGCGGTAGTCACTTAACATCAGGTGAGCCGCATGCTCGTTTGCCCCCTCTTCTATAAAAAAAGACATGTTTTAAAAATTTAGACAAAATCAATACTCATTTATCACGACCTTGAATTGACTCATTTATCTCGAAATTGGATTTGAAAAAAGTATTTGAGTGGAAAGTAATAGGAAGCGACTTAAAACGCAACCCATATTTTATTTTTAGACGACAATTCTGGTGTTTCGTAATTTCGAGACACTTAAATATCTTCATCAGAAGCATTCTTAAATCCACCCTTTTCACCATTTACTGCTGCCTTCCAATACGTATATGCAACCATATTATATAACCGACTAACCGACAACCGATGTGGAATAGAAGTTATCGGGTAGCAGCATTTCACATGTAAGCGTAGTGTAGAGCGGCCTATAGTGACGGTACATGGTAAGATATACAGGAAGTCGATGGATGCAGGTGGTTCACCGTGCTTTTTGGTGTTGCTTAGAGTAGGCCTATGTTCAGCAGTGGACACTTGAAGGGCTGATTAACTGAGGAGACATCCATTTTTAGATAATGAAGTAGTAGTCACTTCGGTATTGGAATATTCAAGTGTTTTAAGAAGGGATAGAATCAAAATGTAAATGCATTGTCTGTATGATAAAATTTAGTCGTAACATGTTAATTTTACTGTTTATTAGGCGTTCCTGGCATATATAAATCGATTGTTTCGCAATTATGGTAATAATTGCGTTAAAAAAATTATCCGTTGTTCAACTCTCTCCAAATACAAAATGAAAACAAGAAAACAGAAATAGAAAATCAAATTTAACACATTCAATGCCTTTTTAAATAAGTGATTCATTAATTGAGCCTTATTTTAAATAAATAGGTCACCCGGGGGCCGTTTTATTTTATTTTATATATAGCTAGTTGACGATGATCTAAAGCCAAAACCTTGATAGAAAAAAAATTCAGGACTGAATATCATGAAAAAATAAATAACTCACGGCGCCGTGTAGTCGGTGTACAGGATAGCGTATGGCCGTGTACACGGTGCCGTGTACAGGTTTAATTGTTAACTATTTTTAAAATAATATCTTACAATTCATTTTGAGGGCCAAAAAATAAAACAATTTTTTTTTATTTTGTTAGTTTTATTTAAAAAAATGAGATTATTAATACGAAGAAATACGAATCATAGTTCTCTTATTCCTTTTGTTACATTATAAAAGTGCAAACCAAGTCAAAATTGTCTTGTAAAAACAAATGAACTAAAATATACTACCAAAACAAAATACTTCTAGGAACATAAATCAAGAAACTTTTGCCAAAATAAATTTGTAAAAAACAAAAAAAAATACTTTTATAAAGAACAAACCAAAAAACTTATTCGAAAAACAAATAAAAAAGCTTCTATCAAAAATAAACCAAAGAACTCTGGAAAAACAAATCAATAATCTCCTGCTGTTCTCTTATAAAAATGGCAGTAGTGGGTACTTATATATCAAACTTATGAATGAGCTTCGCAAAAACATTTAGTACAATACCCTGGGGCGTCTGGACAACCTTTACATTCAAAGAGCGTTGCTGTTCCATTTTTCTTTCCTCTGCAACCCTTACACTCTTTCCTCACTACTTCTTTTATTGTTCGTGTACGCTTTCCTTCCTTTTTCTCACGTATCTTTACCGTTTCTATCTTGGTTAGTTTGTGCTCCATGACCAGTGTCTTCGTTAACACATTTTGTTTAGGTAACATCTTCTCCAAAATTGAAAGACGGTAATCATACAAATTGATCTTACTCGTTGCAGAAAACTTGTTATATAAATAAAATGAGTTGCTTAGGCTCATTTGCAGTGTATGTATAAATATCTTCTTATACCAGCGCATAGTCTTCCTCTCGCAGGGATAGTATGACAGCATTTTATCCTGAAGATCAACTCCTGACATGAAGTTGTTGTAGTGCACGATTGCTGAAGGTTTTTCAGTAATTTGTCCTCTTTTATTCGTAACTTCAATCATTTCATTTTCGTGCTCCGTTGTCAAATAAAATATGAATAATGTACGTTATTCAAAAATAAAGATTTGTTTTCTCCTTTTTTTAATGTGACTGTGCCAAGTTCGATAGGATTTCCTTTTCGTGTTTTACCAAGGGTACCAGTACAATAAGTCTGACGATCCAACAGTTTTACCGCTAAATCATACGAATTGTAATAATTATCCATTTAAACACTGTGACCAGAATCTAGTTTTTCTTCCAGCAACTTCAGAACAACATTTTGAGTGTGTCCGACTCCGGCAGTCTCATCTACTGCACCACCATATATCTGAAATTTTATTACTGTACCATCAGGCTCAGTCAGAACGTACAATTTAACACCATACTTGTGTCTCTTATTTTTGATGAACTGACCAAACATTAGACGAACACGCCACAACACCATAGACTCATCCAAAGAAAACTGTTTTCCTGGATAATAAATAGCATTCATTGTGTTGTTGAAATGGTCCATAACTGGACGAATTTTAGCCAGCCTATCTTCATCGCTTGGTTCTGATATAAAATGTAGACATCGTAAGATTAGCAAGAATCGGTTCCGGGACATATATTGACTAAAACAAGATAAATTGAATAACCAATGCTTCTTCCAATAGTCGTTGAGTCTGTTGAGGCGAATTGTACCTATGTGAAGCAGTAAACCCAAAAATATAATTAATTCTTCGCGATCTAAATCTTTCCAGTGAGTTATTTTGGATTTTTCGGTTAAACCAGGTTGTCCTAAAACTCTTACTGCATTGAGGTTAGTTTCATGCACAATCATATCCAAATAATCATCGTCCAAAAGTAGCCGAAATGCTTCATATGGATTTGATGGAGCTGAAACTAATAACTCTTGAGTTTTAGTAAAATCTGTGATCTTCAATGTACCATCGGAAGTCCAATACGAAGTGGCTCCTTGTTGAGAGGGCTGCTGGTCCTCAGATTGTGAAGGTTCATGTCTAGCGAAAAGTGTCAGCGGCGTAGGGGAACTGGCAACGTTTTCATTACGAAGTGTGGGGATTTCCTGAATTGACAAGTTTGGAGTGGGAGTCGATGACCTTAGTAACGATACAGATGGTGTTGTATCAACGTCTACCAATAAATTGTCAGGAATGCCAGGATAATGCCATAATCTTGTATCACATCCGGCGAGTTAGGGTTATCCTTTTCTGTCGATATTTGACGGAAAGGCATCACTTCATTGCTACCCGCCTGATTTTTGGGGGTAATTTATGTGACAGTTCTAAAGTGTCACGGCTCACTGTAGGTCTATTTTTGCAAGACTTGCTCGAATCAAAAATGCTCTCATCACTGGATTCCGTCTCTTCTTCCTCTTCCCATTCCTTATCCCCATCACTACACTGCCAGAAAACTTCTTCCTCACTAGAGCAAACACTTTCATCAGAAAAAAAATTGTGCGGCGTTTTTAGCACGAGAAGTCAGTATACTTGTTTCACTAGAGCGCTTTGAAGGCCCGGGCTTATCACTCATTTTGGCGCGAAAATTGTATATTTTCAAATGCTCATATAGTAAGAACTGGTCACACAAATAAAAATCCGAAAACGGTTTTCGCAAGTTCTTGAATTCGAGCGTATGGCCAACTAAAAAACGTGTGCGCTTCGCAAGAGCCGACGGAAGACTAACGCATGCAAAAAATGTACGGGCGTGAGCCACGGCGCCGTGTAGCCGGTCCCCGCACCCCTCCACAGCGCCGTGTCTTCGGCCGCACACACCTTCACGGCACCGTGTAATTGGCACTGTATGTGTTAAAAAAATATATAATTTGATATTATTATTCCGATAAGCAAGAAAAAGCATTTATACTCCGTTTAAAAAGAATAAATAACAAGAAAATTTCTTTTAGACCATAAAAATGCCCACGTCCATTTACACTTAGAAAATTCTCGGCGTACTGCAGGTAATCAGACGTCAGAGGCAAGCGACCCTCGTCCCGTTTCGAGTTAAACACTGAAATAAGGTTGGGTCCAAATGTGTAGACAGACCTAATAAATAGTTTTAACCCTGGCACAGACTACACCATTGACCTTAAAACTAATTCTATAACTCTTACACATTTTGTAGAAAGCATTCTAACTTTTTAACTTATGAAATTATATTTGTATTTAATTTTGTCTCCATGTTTATTTAGGCTGCAGCTACGTTATGTCTGCAGGACTTCATTGGCGAAAGGCGAAAATCTTATAGCATTCAAATTTAAATTAGTAGTACATGCGTAATCAGTTGTTAATTTTTTTGCCAAGAAATCCTCGGCAGTAGGAGAAGAACTTAAGAAATTGGCGTTTCGCCCTCGTGCCTCTAAAAGCAAGAAAAACCGTTGGCCCTGAGTCTGATCTTCTCTATCCGGTCGTGTCAGTTTGCCGTCTTTCCGTGAGAGTAAGGGAATAAAGAGTGCACCCGTGCGTGCATATACACTCGGCACTATATATATATATAGTGCCGAGTATATATATATACATATATATATATACATATATATATATATACATATATATATGTATATATATATATATATATATATATATATATATATATATATATATATATATATATATATATATGTATATATATATATACTCGGCACTATATATGGGGGTCATTGTAGAAGCGTGCTCGTCGCGACCCCTGCCAGCCCTTTTCAGGGCTGCAATTCTACACAGCTGCGCACCCATGCGAACGAGGGTTAGGGCGTCCCCCCAAGGCGACGCACACCAGCTCGTCCCCGTTGGTGTGGAATGCAGCGCGCAAAGCGGCGATGGGGACCGCCACCCGTCACGCACAGCCCGACACGGCGGAAGGTGGAGGACGGAGTGCAGAGTTGGCACGTGGAATGTTAGAGGAGGCATGAGAGATAAGACGAATGAGTTGATCGAAATAATGAAAGAAAGAGAATTAGATGTCGTGTGTATGTCGGAGACCAAACGGAAAGGCAGTGGTATTGAAGAGCTCCCTGGCGGGACGTTAGCTATATGGTCCGGAGTCCCGGAAAGCGAGAACGCCTGCCAAGGAGTGGGAGTGCTGTTGTCGTCCCGGTTGGTCGATCTTATGACTGAATACAAGGTTGTGAACTCAAGACTTCTCTGGGTTCGCTTCAAAATGGGACTGACAAAGTTATTCCTTTTGGCTGTTTATGCGCCGGTAGCTTCGTCGTCCAGGGCTGAGCTGGAGGAGTTTTGGGAGAATATAAGAGAAGTTCTAGATTTGGTTAAGGGAAACGAAAGAACTGTTGTATGTGGTGATTTGAATGGATGGGTAGGCATCGCTCGACCAGGATACGAGTCGGTGCTTGGAAAGTTTGGAGATAAAAGGGTTAATGATGCTGGCAAGCTTATACTGGCTGTATGCAAGGAAAAGGGTCTTCTTGTGACAAACACTATGTTTAATCACAGGAAGATCCATATGTACACTAGAGAAAGAAAGAATGAGAGAAGTATGATTGATTTGTTCCTGGTGGATGACCGACTGCGAAAACAGGTGATGGATACACGAGTGTTCAGGGGTGCTGACCTGGGAACGGATCATTATCTAGTAATTACTAGATTTAGGGGTTTGTTCGCGGGTTGGCGCCACCGGACGGCAGTAACAGAACCACAGTCGGTCTGTCGCATCCGAAGCTGGAAGCTTCAAGAAGCGGATACTAGGGACAAATATCACACGAGGGTAGCCGAAAAGCTTGACACCATCGATGGATCGATGGATGATGGCAGGAAAGAATGTGTGGAGAGAATATGGCAGAACCTTAGGGATGGAATGGTAAGTGCAGCGGAAGAAGTATGTGGTACGACAAAAAGAAGTAGTAGTAAAAGAAGAGATGCATGGTGGAATGACGAAGTGAAAGAAGCTGTAAAAAAGAAGAAAAAAGCATGGTTAGACTACTTAGCCTCTAGTAACGATGAGCATATGAGAGAGAAGATGAAAGAAAGATATAAGCTGCAGAAAGTTCATGCGAAAACATTGATTGAGGAAGTACGTGAAAGGTGTAGAATAGAAGCGGACGAGAGGTTGTCGCACAACTTTAGGGAAAACTCCAAACTCTTCTGGAAAGAGGTTGGAAGGTCCCGGAGTGGTGCGACAGCTTTAAGAATGAACAAAGTGCTTTCGAGAACCAATGACGTCCTCTCAGAAAAATCGGACGTCATGCAGCGATGGAGTGAATTTTATAGAGAATTGTATGCGTGTCATGATCTTAGTGAAGGATCCGGGGGTGACGCCGTGACTGGCACGCCAGACACGGACCTCGATGACACTGAGGTCATCAGCATGAAAGAGATTGAACGTGCAATTCGAAGTTTGAAATGTGGTAAGGCTGCGGGACTAGACAGAGTTACTGCTGAAATGGTCAAGTACGGTGGGCCTCGCGTCTGGGACAGCTTTCATCTGCTGTGCAATTTGTGCTGGCGGACGGGAGATGTCCCGGATGATTGGCGATCCGCGGTCATTGTGCCTTTATATAAAGGTAAAGGTTCACATTTTGACTGCGGGAGCTATCGGGCGATCAGCTTGACCAGTTTAGCAAGTAAAGTTTATTCGAAGGTTTTGACACGCAGGATGCAAGAGAAATCGGAAAGATTCTTATGGGAGGCACAATGCGGATTTAGACCTGGAAGAGGATGCACGGATCAAATGTTTTCTCTCCGCATGATCACGGAGAAGCTTCTGAGTGTTAACCAGAGGATTTTCTGTGCTTTTGTGGATCTGGAGAAAGCATTTGATAAGGTTATAAGGAAGAAAATGTGGGAACTGTTGCCGGGATATGGTGTGGATGGTCGATTGTTAAGGGCTGTGCAGTCACTTTACTATGACTGTAAAGCCTGTGTGCGGGTAGGGCATGACCTGTCACCCATGTTTAGCGTCCAAGAGGGCGTAAAACAGGGTTGTGTCATGTCTTCCTGGCTGTTCATACTGTATCTCGACAGCTGTTTACAGAAGCTGAAAGATAGCTGTTTGGGTGTGAAATTGGGTGACATAAAAGTTAATTGTCTGCTGTATGCTGATGATGCAGTGCTTATTGCACCATCAGAAGCAGAACTGCAGGCATTAGTCACGTGTATGAAAGAGGAATGTGAAATTAAAGGTCTCCGTTTGAATGCTAATAAAACTAAGGTTCTGGTATTTGAAAAGGACGAAGAGAGAACGAAATGTGAAATATGGGTAAATCAGGAATGTCTAGAACAGGTAAATGAAATTGTATACTTGGGGAGTGCTTTCAGCCGGGATGGAAGATGTGATTTAGATGTGGATAGGCGTGTCGCTGCCGGAAACAAAGTCAATGGTGCCCTGAATGCATTAATAAAAAGGCAAGGCGTGGTGAAGAGTGCACGCCTTGCAATACATAACGCAGTGTTGGTACCGACTTTGTTATATGGCAGCGAAACCTGGGTATGCCAGAAGAAGCATAAAAGCAAGTTGAATGCAGTGGAGATGCGATCTCTTCGTAAAATGTGTGGCGTTACCATAGCCGACCGAAAGCGAAACGAAGAGATTCGCAATATGGCAGGATTGAAAGATGACCTTATCACAAAAATTGATAGGGGCGTACTCCAATGGTTTGGACACGTGGAACGAATGAGTGAAGACCGAATGGTGAAGAAAATATATAGAGCGAAAGTAAATATTAAAAGGTGTCGAGGTAGACCGAGACTAACTTTCGAAGACCATGTGAGCAAATTGCTCGAAGAGGGGAGGGTCAAGAGTACTCGGATACCTAGACGTGCATGTATGAAGAAGTTAATGAACCTGAAAGAAGCGAAAGAGGTATGTAAGGATCGTGACACTTGGCGATCTGTTCTCTCTGGCTACCCCGTTAGGGATTGTGCGTGACGATAAGTAAGTAAGTAAGTAAGTATATATATATATATATATATATATATATATATATATATATATTCCTGTCCTGCGTACTTGGTTAGTCTTCGTTGAAACTGGCCACCGTCGTAATCAAAATTCAGTCTGGAAGACGTTTCTTATTCATAATAAAACCGTGTTTCATTTAAAAAGTGACGAGGAACGGACTCTTGATTTTTATCGAGGCATAAATATATATTTAAGAAAAATAGCATCATTACGTTATTTTTACGTACAAACGTAGTTTCGCGGTCACTTGGAAGCACAAACTGGCCTCTAAGAAGTTTGGTGTGCTCAGAGGGCGAGTCAGTATTTCATGCCAGCACATCGCTTACAACTTTACAAAGCTCAAGTTCAACCTCACATGGAATACTGTTCGCATTTCTGGGCTGGGGTACCCCAGTGTTAGCTCCTTCCACTTGACCACATCCAGCGCAGAGCGGTTCGAATCATCATCGACCGAGTTTTCTGATCAGCGTGATTCACTGGCGCTGCGTAGGGATGTTACATCTCTTTGCATTTTCTATCGCATCTACCACAGGGAGTGCTCCGAGGAATATTTCGAATCCCAGCCGCCAAATTTTATGAACGCACATCGCGTCAATACTCAAGATACCATCCTCACCATCTGGATGCTTGGCGGTCCACCCCTGTGTGTTTTACTAGGAGTTTTCTTCCTCGTACAATTTCTCTGTGGAATTGTTTACCACCGGCGATTTTTCTGTACCGATACGACTTAGGGTCCTTCAAGAAAAGAGCTTAGTTCTTTTTAAAGGCCGGCAACGCATCTGCAATTCCCCTTGTGTTGCGGTTGTTCATAGGCGACGGTAGTCACTTACCGTCAGGTGAGCCGCATACTCGTTTGCCCCCTCTTCTATAAAAAAACGTACTACGTAAATTGCTAATAAAGAAGTTATTTATTTGCAGCCCTTAGGGGTGGAATCTTGTCTCCAAATTTATATGGGAAAACCCTTAAAGCATAACGTGTATTTTTATGTGGTAGAGCCACGGTGCAGCTATACCAGTTGTAGCACGAATGGGTCGGCATAACCGGGGTAGGACCACGCTCTCACAGAATACCAGCGTAAAATAGCAGCTAAAACAGTTATGTTTCATATGGTGAGTGTAGGAAATCGGAGACCCGTTTTTACTGGAAATGATGCATTCCATCTTAGTCGTCAGGGTTGACGACGCATCTGCATTTTGATTCTTAATCGAGAATAAATGTAGATGCCTATGGTCAACAGCTTTCACTTACCATCAGGTGGACTGTGTGCTCGTTTGTCACCCTTATTCTATAAAAAAAACCTATCTAAGAAAAAAGAATCATTAAAATTGGTTCACAATCCGCGAAGACATCGCGTAACATACAAAAAATGAACATACACTCGAATTAAGTACCTCCTCTTTTATGAAGTCGGTAAAAAAACGCTTCAATTGCATTACATCACGGAGGACCAAGACAAAATGCGTCACAGCCCGTATCTATCCTGGTTCTCTATACTCCTCAGACCGGAAGAAAGCAATGCAGCCACTGATTTCTAGAAACAAATAGATAAGAGAATGGGAACTACCCAGACGAACTGCCAGGCAGAAGTTTCTCATATATACAAAAAGGCGAAAAATCAAGTGTATCAGTAGCCTAGTAATAGTGTGCGATCTCAATCAACCTACAGGTCCGAATGAAATACCTTCGAACCTTTCAAAGTTCGACTTTATGCTCCCTTTTGATTGCTTACGATCGAAACGATTCGTGTTAGAATTACCTTTCTATTTGTACGAAATTACACTATTCAATAATGTATGTTCGAGTCTACATTATAAAAGTTCTTTTTGTTCTTAAAATATTTGATAAAGGACATCCGTCTATAAGTATTTATTTCTAATACTAGCAAATTTTAAGTAACCTAAGTTTTAAAAGCATAGAATATGATATACGTGGTAGAGCTATGCTGCAGTTATAAGTTGCACATATGGGACCTGTGAAGGATCACGTTCTCACAGAATACCAGCTTAAAGTAACAGCTTAAGGCTTGTGTTTCGTATGATGATTGTAGAGAACTGGAGATCCTTTTTACTGAAAACGAGACATTCCATCTTAGTCCACAAGAGTGACAACACATCTGCATTTTGATTCTTAACTGAGTATAGATGCAGATGTCTATGGGCCACAGTATCCACTTACCATCAGGGGGGCTGTGCGCCCGTTTGTCGTACTTATTCTATAAAAAATAAGAAGATATTATGAAAAATCAGACATTTGGCTCTTTCTTCTAATAAACTCTAAGAAAGTAGTTGAAGTTTGTGCTCTGCGTATTTTCAAGTAGGACGTGCGAAGGGTGCTATTTTACTATTACTGGTCATAAAGTACAAGCTTTTACCCGCGGCTCCACTTTCATTTAATTAAAACCCGATGAATATTCTAAAAGTTGCTGAGTGTCCGGCTCCTAAGCCGCAACTGCTATCTTATCGATTAGTAATGTGCTCCAGACCAAGTTTCGGTCACAGCGACCGGTCTCGATGGAAACTAGTAATCTGCGTAGTACAAATTATAGTGCCCACTTGTATGCGCAAGTACAATTGCATTCTCTATTCCCTCACTCTCATATTCCGACGGGACGGTAATCACACACGACCGGATAGAGATCACGCGCAAGACCTACGGCTTTACGTGCTTTCCGAGGCACGGGATGAAACACCGCCATCTTCCCGACTCCAGGCTGCTACTGAGAATTTCTTGACAGAAAAAACCCAATGACTGATTTTTGCCCGACCCAAAGACCAGAGCATGTACTTGAAAACGACGATATAATTTATTGTAGTGATACAAACATCTTATTAGTGTATTTTATAAATAATACCTATTTAATTGGAATAAAAAGGAAAAACAACAGCATTTTCCTAATAACAACACAAAATAATAAAAACTTGGGTTGCCAACCCGTGTGCCAAGCCAAGCAGCTATGGCAAATATCTAAGTAATAATATGATGATAATTAGGGGAGTCTGTCTTTAGCAATAGCTGTTTGACTGGAGGCAATGAAGTAATGAAAGAAAAAACACGAAAAACCAACCAAGTTTTAAAATTACCAAAAGTGGCAAAGTCAAAATAAATGATTACTTCATCATTTATTATTTATGATGTCATTCAACCACAAATTTAAAAATCTTTAATTTTTTTAGTTCTAAGCATTGAGTTTATTTAACATATTTTTTATTAAAGTACGTGACATAAAAATATACAATATTAATTAAAATAATCAATGTGTTAATTATCATTTAATCGTACTCCTCGCGATATAGTGCCACGAATGCTGGTTGCGATCCTCGCTAAATGGCTATACTTAGCTTTTGGGCTATAAATGAACCAGCTCTTGTCTTTAGCTTCGTTGACAGGATACAGTTCCCACGCGTAAACTTCCGGTACTTAATCTGTAACATAAAATAACACAAATATATACATAATCCTATCTCAGGGAATCCATATTTGGTATCGCGTATCGAGCGCCGACGTTGAGTAAAAATTAAATAAGTACCCAGCGTAAAGAGAGATTACATTTACATGCTTTTTTTTATTACGATGTACTGTACTGTACTGTATTCAGTACAATCGATATCTAAACTAGATAAAATCTGTACTATAGGTATCGGCAATCATCATTCGAAATCTAAAAAACGATTAGGAAATAATTATAAATGTTGAATTAAACAAGCTCGAAATCAATTAAGTAAATAAAGTGGCGTTATAGTGTAGTAACACTATTAACTACTTATTTATTTAGTTGTTTATTTTATCAATATTTCGTTTTGACAAAAAAAAACAAGTATTTGGGATATAATATACACTAGATCCCTACTGGCGTTGATAGACAGACAGACAATAAAATTGTAATTTGTTATTGTTATCTTCAGACACTTCAATTTTATAACGTAACGTAACGAGGAAATCCTTTGACAGCGTGCAGTTACTTTTCTACGTTTCTTGTAATAAAATACGATATTTGAATTACTACGCAGTTCCGATTTCCTGAAAGGAAATGTGCGATATGGTGAATATCAATTTAATATGAAGCCTCCATGTTAAATTTGAATTGAGTCTCCCCATTCCCTACCTACCATCTAATTTGAAATGAAAAATACGACAGCATAATAGCTTTGCATACCTGCCAAAGTCCAGTTGTGGGGAAAATAACATAATCGCTTAGTTTTCAGGCGGATTTGCAGTCCCTACTTAAGGGTCCTTCTGTTTTAAGTTATTACGTAATTAGCTAACCTAACAATCGCATGAAAACACAGTGTATCTCACAAGTAATGATTATCGGCTGCTCATATATGCTTAATTTATTAGATCGTTCGAAGATCCCTGCAGTTACGTATGATAATACTCAAATTCCATATACAGAGACCGCTAAGAACTTAGGTGTTATTTTTGATAATAATTTGTCTTGGGTCGCTCACATTAATATGATTAGCAGAAAAGTGAACTACTCTTTTCAATCTCTCAAGCGTCTCCAGATGTTTTTACCGTTAAAAACTAAGATAACCTTAGCTCAAGCACTTCTTCTTCCTCTCATTGACTACGCTGATGTTAGTTTTTTGGATGCTTCAGAGGAGCTGTTGAACAAACTGGAACGTGTTCAAAATTTGTGTATACGTTTTATTTTCGGTCTTCGTAAGTTTGATCATGTTTCAGAGTACAGGGCTCAATTAAAATGGCTTCCTATCCGTAGACGTCGAGACTTACATGTGTTATCATTTCTATACTTTCTACTCTTTAATCCTCTTGCACCTCCATATCTCCGCGAGCGTTTTGAGTATCTTGTACCCCGTGAAACTCAGTGCCGGACCACTAAACAACTACTTCTCAAAACTCCTTCTCATTTCACAAGCCGATGTGGTGGATCCTTTACAGTAAGGGCGGTCAAGCTATGGAACTCACTCCCACATGACATACGTGCTAGCTCTTCTCTTGATATATTTCGGAGCAGAGTAAAGAAATATTATCTGTCAACTTAGAATTATAAATATTTACATATTTTATGTATTTATATGTATAATTGTATATATATATATATATATATGTGTCTATGTATGTATATGTATGTATATATATGTATATATATATGTGTGTGTGTGTATATGTGTATATATGTATATATTTATTGTCTTTATTGGTATATATGTATGTAAATCAATAGAAATAAGAATAAAAGTAATAAGAAAATAAATTATACTTATATGTTATACACTTATATGATAATTGTTAACTGTAACTTATAGCCAATTTCTATTAAGTAGTGTTATGTTAATTATTAAGTACGCACGCTGCTACCTACTTGCTTTATATATAAAACTATTTCTCTCTCCCAATAGGTTTGCTGGAAGAGAACTCTTATTAGGGTTAAGCTCGCCTTTGTACATTTATTTAAATATTTCATAATTGTTACCAACTTATTGTGTGTACAATAAAGAATAAAGAATAAAGTAATACATATTATATTAAATTAAATTTCTTAGTGCGATTGCTAAGTCAATCTATATATTTAAAACATAAAAGATTTTTAACATTGATATGGTCACTATAAAATGTTGTTAGGTAAGTTAATTACGTAATAACTTAAAACAGAAGGACCCTTAAGTAGGGACTGAATAAATTAACCGACTTGGTATCACATGGATCTCACAACTTTTTACGGTAGAAAACAGAGTTGCGAGACTTGGTTTTTTTACAAGTTATGTTTTTGATGGCATCTCATTGATAAGATAGTCCTACTTTTTTACTTTCCGGTACTTTCTACTTCTTGAATACCAACAACGTACCTATCTACACCTATTATACATAATATACAAGTACACCGATTCATTCACTGCAAATGTAACTTTGTAATTTTACATTACACAAACATACATACATAAAAACTCACGCTTGTCACCAAGAGGGGTAGGCAGAGACTACAGACTTCCATTTGGCACGATCCTGACACACCTCTCTCGCCTGCTTCACATCCATACACCTACGCATACATGCTCGTCGGTTAAGGGTACTCCTAATTTGGCCCATTTTCAATAAATTGCCAATTTGGTCGATAAATTTTCGCATAGGACGTCCCTTTCCGACTCTGCCATTCACTTCTGCAACATAAATTTTCGTTGTCACTCTTTTCTCATTCATTCTTTCCACATGACCAAACCACCGAAGCATTCCTTTCTTAATCCTGGTCACAACATCATCTTGCAAACCACACTCTTCTCTTATTACACAATTTCTTACCCTGTCATTCAGATTCAACCCTAACATACTCCATAACGACCGCATTTCTACTGCGTTCATTCTACTCTCGTGCTTCTCCTGCCACACCCAACTTTCACTACCTTACGTTAAAGTAGGGACCAACACAGCGTTGTGAATTGCCATACGTGCCTTTTTCGACACATTTTAACTCTTCACAATAGAGTGTATGGCCCCATTTATTCTGTTTCCTGCATTCACTCGTCGTTTTATATCCTTATCACATCTCCCATCCCTGCTAAATACGCAACCCAGATATACAAACTCATCTACTTGCTCGATCAACTCCCCTTCTATTATTATTTCACATATCGTCTTACTTTTTTCTCTTTTAAAAACCATAACTTTCGTCTTACTTGCGGTCAATTTCATACCACTTTCTTTTAATGATCTGTTCATTAATGTAACCATCATTTGCAGCTCGGCCGCCGACGACGCAAGAAAAACTTGATCATCGGCCTACAAAAGGCATTTGACGGTTAACTCACCCATTCTTAATCAGCATTCTTCAACTTTCAAATTTTGCAAACAACTGTCCATAAATAGGTTGAACAGCCACGGGGAAGCCACACAGCCCTGTCTGACACCTTTATGGATGCCAAACCAGTCCGAGTACACTCCGTTGATCCTAACACAAGCACTAGAGTCCCTATAAAGTGACTCCAATGCCTGTATCAAGCCAGCGTTCAACCCAAATGAATTCAGTGTTTGCCATAGCACATCCCTATCCACTCTGTCATGGGCCTTTTCCAAGTCCATGAACGCACAAAAAACCTTTTGGTTTTTGGCCAGAAACTTCTCCGCGATCATGCGCATGGAAAAGACTTGATCTGTACATCCCATTCCCTTTCTAAATCCCGCTTGCACATCCCAAATTTTTCCATCAGTTTCTTTCATGACCCTTTCAATCAGTACCTTAGCATACAGTTTTGCCACAATGCTAAGAAGGCTGATGCCACGGTAGTTTTTACAGTCCTGCTGCGACCCTCTTCCTTTATATACTGGGACTATCACGGCTTTGCACCAGTCTACCGGTACTCGCTTTAGTTCGCAGCATAAATTAAACAAGAATTGCAGCAGGCCTGCCACCATTTCCTCTCCAGCCCTTAGCATTTCGAGTGAAACTCTATCATATCCGGCAGCCTTATCTGCTTTCATGCTTTTCATTGCTTTCATTATTTCATCTATACTTATCTCGCTTTCTCTTTCCTCTTCTTTCGGAGTTTCTACTTCATTTATTTTATACGTTGTCTCCTCACTCATAAAAACGCTTTCAAAATATTCCTTCCATCTCTTTAAACTCAAAACTTCATCGTTCAGTATATTGCCATTCTCATCTCTTATAGCACTCATTATAAACTGTTTTGAATTTCCCCTGGCAGTTCTTACGAGTTTCCAGAACATTTTAATATTTGCCTGGAAGTTATCCGATATTCTTCTATCATTCTTATGCGTTCTTTCTTGCTTTTTCCTTTCAACTTCTTTTACTCTCTTATTTAGATGTCTAAGAACTGACTGCCCAAGACTGTCTTTTTTCTTTCAATATCATCATTCGTACCGCTAGAATTACCAGCCTTTGTTGCTAGTAAATCGAGCCATGCTCTCTTCTTTGCTTCAACTTCCATACGTATCTCATCATCCCACCATAATGTATTATTTTTCCTATCATTCTTTCTCTTACTAACGCCACATACTTCGGTGACTGCATCCACTAAACCTTTCCTTAACATTTTGCCATACATTCTCCAAGTCTAACTCATTCATACATAATTCATCCAAACCACGTATATTTTCTTTCAGTCAACATTTGAACTTGTTTTTCTCACCTTCCTCTTGTAACCTTTCATTTCTAATACGCTGTAACGCAGTGGTAGACACAGATGACCGATGGCGCCAACGCCTGAATAGACCATTAATTCGGCATAAAACCAAATAATGATCCGTTCCTACGTTAGACCCCCGGTAAACCCTTGTATCTTCCACAGCGCTCCTCATTATTTCATCCACAATTACGAAATCTATCATGCTTCTATCATCACCTCTTTCCCAAGTATACATGTGAACCCTCTTGTGGCGAAAGCAAGGGTTCGTCACAAAAAGATTCTTTTCCATACATACGGTGAGGAGGCTTTCACCATTCTCATTTATACTTTCATCACCAAACGTTCCCAATATCCTTTCATAACCAAGCCTCCTCACCCCAACCCTTCCATTAAAATCTCCTAGCATAATAATATTTTCATTTCCCTTACATTTCATTAACACCATCCTTACCATTTCCCAAAACTGCTCTCGGATATATACAACACAAACAACTTCTTTAAGCCCACTTTCATTCGTATCCATAGCAGTCTTGGGCTTACACATTCATACGCTTTCACACATAGGCCTATTCTTTCTGAAAGGATGATACCTACTCCCTGGCATGCCCGCTCAATCTCGTCCACACCAGACCATTATGCGGTATACAGGCCATGTGTAGTGACATCATTCCCCTTCCGTTTCGTCTCATTTACACATAACACATCTATTCCTCTATCATACACCATATCGCATACTTCATCTATTTTATCATTTATTGCTCCACATACATTCAACGTAGCCAGACGGGCCTCTACAATCCACTTTTCGCCCCTCCGGGAGACAGAACGTGACGGGTGGCGAACCTCGTCGCCGGTTTTCCTCCCGGAGATTCTTTGCACCCGTGCCCCATTAAAGGGGCGCCGGGAACTCGGGGCCATTTCTTTTGTTTGGTTATATTTGTTGTGTTGTAATTTTATATATTTATATGGGATTACAAAGTTATTTATTCAGTTGGTGTATCTAGAAAAAGTTAAAAGTAAAGTAAATTTACAGCCTATATACGTCCCACTGCTGGGCACTGACCTCCTCTCATCTCTGAGAGGGTTTTAGGGCAAGGAAGTGTCCGCTGCGCTGCCCCAATGCGTATTAGCGAGAACTTCACATGTCTTCGAAACATTTTATTATTATTTCTCAGACATGCAGGTTTCCTCACGACGTTTTCCTTCACTGCCGAGCACGAGGTAAACTAGCACTTATAATTGCAATTAAAAATTTCATCGGTGCCCGCGGGAATCGAACCTGTGTTGCTCGCGTACTGTGAAATTTACAGCGAGCGCTAACCATCTGAACTACCACGGCTCATCTAGAAAACAGGACCGAAATTAAACAATATTTTAGTTTTTCCTCGATTTATACACTAAAGACATTCAAAATTTGAAGCTTCTATGTCTGCTAGAAGTGCCTTAGAGTTTTGATTATCGGTCAGTCGGTGAGTGACAAAATGAAGAAACTTTGACTAGTTATAATTCTTAAACTCTTAAACTACTGGTTCAAATTGAATAAAATTAGAAATATACCATATTTATATAATGCCTACTTGTTTACTGAAAATTCATGCTTCTAGTTTTATCCATTACGAAGTTAAAGGGGGTCGAAAATATAAAGATAAAATATGGTACGGCCGTGTCGCTTTTTGCTCGATTTGGCGGGACACTGCCGTGCCAACAGATTCGTACACTGTTCACCTTATTAGTAGAAGAGATCAAATATTGAAACTAACCGAGATAACTACACTTTATATATATATATATATATATATATATATATATATATATATATATATATATATATATATATATATTTAACTAAAGATGGATATTAAACACAGCTCCACGGATTATTTTTTTATAAAAAATTAAATAATGAAGATTTCTTATATTTACGCGAACACTACACATTTAAATAATACTAGTTTTTACGGATTTGCTTACTTACTTTGCTACTTACCCCCTTAAATCCAATCCAAGGTTTTATGAGCGATACGTAGACGACACTTTCACAATTCTATCTTTAGATAAAGCAACTGCACTCTTAGAACATCTTAACTGCTTAATTCTAAAATTCAGTTCACAATGAAGTTAGAGGCAAACGAGAGTTCGAGAGAGTATAGAAAAAGATACATACAGATAGATATTTAAACGGTGATTCTCACCACCATCCTTCACAGTTAGATACCGTGGGTAAATCTTTGTTTCAGAGAGCCCAAGGGATCTGTGACAGTAAACACCTGGCTGGCGAGCTCCAACACGTCAAGCGCGCTTCCACTAAAACATGCTTCAAGCCGCCGAAGAAGATTGGTCAGTTTTTACCATTAGTCAAGTGTAATGTAATGCAAGATGCAGGAGAGTACAAGCTTAATTGTGAATGTGGTCTCTCCTACACAGGACAAACTAAAAGATCAATTAAAACCCGCATTAAAGAACATATAGTTGATGTGAAGAATCGACGCTCCGGGAAGTTTGCAGTCTGTGAACACGTACAGGATCACCCCCGTCAATACATCAGATTAGATAGATCACAAATCCTCGCTAAAGAACACCGACTCCTTCCAAGGATGATTCGCGAGGCTATTGAAATCAAAAAACATCCTAATTTCAATAAAGAAGATGGCTGGGTGCTACCATCTGCTTGGGATCCTATAATAAATAAAATTAAATCCCAAACCAAGCATACAACTGCAAGACTCCAAGATACCATAATATGTTCATATTGTGTAGATCGGAACAAAAGTAAAATTTTAATCTATCGTAACCGCGGCTAACTATGACATCTGTACGTTGAACATCTCATTCCCCCCCCCCCCCCCACGTGACCACGGGTGCTGTAAAGTGCTCCGAACATCGGGTATTTAAAAGTTAAATATACACGATAAAATCCGTAAAAACTAGTATTATTTAAATAATGAATTCTGGGCAGAAAAAATATCCTCGCGCCGCATTCGAAGTTCCCCTTATTTAATATTACAGGTATATAAAAATACGAATGCTTCAATTTCAAATTTAAATCCACATTTTTTTTCGACTAAAATTTAAATATTTTTTTTATAGGATAAGCTTGATAAATGAGTACACAGTTCGTCTGATGGTAAATGGTTACTGTGGGCCATAGACATCTACATCTATCCTTGATTACTAAACAAAATGCAGATGCGTTGTCACCCGTGAGGACTAAGATGGAACCGAGGCATTCCGGTAAAAAGCGTCTGCGATTCTCTACACTCACCAGACGAGACACAGCAGCGTTAGGCTACTATTCTACGCTGGTATTCTGTGAATGTATGGTCCTTCACCGGGCGAGCCGAGCCATTTGTGCTTCAAATATACTACTAATATAGCTGCAGCACGGCTCTACGAGCTAATTTTTTTTTTAATTTGAAACGGGAAAAGTCTAATAATAAGTGGTCGTCTCTTAACAACGCAACAAGTGGCATGTCACTGTGATTTATTTTATCCCAGGTCATGATCAATGTGTGTTTTTTAGTTTTTTTTTACCTGATTTCCCCAAATGGAAGGTAATGTTTTTGGAAATTGTGTACGTATTGTATGTACATCCCTTTGGCATGTTCTGTAGTCTAAACGGATAAATAGATTTTAACATATTTTTCCAACAAAATTTTTCCCTTTTGAGTAAATCTTCTTACGCGGTTGGATTTTTTAATTACTGTTTTAATGTCGCGAGATTTCAGAGGTTACAGGTTAACGATAGAGCTAGTTAACTGTGATATTTTATACGTACATTATAATATATACGATGTACTCGTATTCCTTCGGAATAATTTTAGATATTATGTGTTGTTCTACATATTGTTATTATACGTATCGAGGAGATTGGTACCGTAAAAGACGAAAGAAGGATACTGTAAGAGAAGTTGGATAACGGGATGTATTATATAACAACTCTAAATAATAAAAAACTGTGCTCTCCGAGCCGCCTGAATAACTTGGCAAATATAACATTTAATAAATCAAGCATTATCTAACCACAGACAAGTTGATCTATCTCTCCAACTTGAATTAAGTCGTGATGAGCATAAATAAATTTGTATTACAAATACAACTAGATCAGCACGTCCAAAATTACACGTCTTAAGTTAAATAAACTCCTTTATTATTTACCATCCATCAAACTCTGTGCTGTATTACAAAATACCTATGTAGTTACAAATTGAATATTAACATCACCAGAACATAAATACTAAAACAAACATTAAATTTGATTGATATAGGTACAGTTTATTATATGAAGCTACTTGTTACCGCTTACGGCTGCTAATTCATTTTTGAACATTTGCTATATAAAAATATTGGCCGAGAAGAAACTGCACGCTTAATTAAATTGATGTAACAGGATAAAAAATTAGCCGTGTAGTGGCGGTTGAGAATATCCACTACCCCATATCTTCCCGTGGGTGTCGTAAGAGGCGACAGAGGAACACAGAAAAGAGATGAGGAGCAGCATCTTCCTAATAACAACAATAACATAATAAAAAACTGCGGTTGCCAACCCGCTCGCCAAGCGTGGCAACTATGGCAATATACCTCCCATGAGCAACGGCGCAAATAAACGGCCCCCAGTCCCCGGCGGCCCCGCTATTCCTGGCTACGGTGGCGACCATGGTAACGGCGGGGCAGGGGTGCTAAGAATCTCCGGCGGAGGTTCGGTTGCCACCTACGACGACTCGACCTGGCAACGTATAACGCACGCACCCTGAGGACTGACGAGAATATACTGGAGCTGGAAGAAGAGGTAGACGAGTTGCGCTGGCATATTATTGGATTATCTGAGGTCCGAAGAGAGGGGGAGGACACGGTAATCCTCGAGTCCGGCAACTTGTTCTATCACCGGGAGGGTCACCATCTGTCCCAAGGAGGTGTCGGATTTATCGTCCACAAGTCTCTCGTCAACAACGTTGTAAAGATTGGGAGTGTGTCGACGAGGGTCGCGTACCTGATACTCAGAAACACCAAACGGTATTCGCTTAATAATACAACGGGTCATACAGGTCTACGCACCAACCTCGGCACATCCCGATGAGGAGGTGGAGGAAATGTATGAGGATATTTCTAGAGCCATGCATTCCTCCAAAACCCACTACACGGTGTTGATGGGAGACTTCAACGCAAAACTAGGCACAAGAGAAGGCGGTGAGCTGAAGTTAGGGAAATTTGGAGTAGGGCAACGGAACCGTAGGGTCCAGCAGCTGGCTGACTTTATGGAGAAAGAGGGACTCTTTATGATGAACTCTTTCTTCCAGAAGCGGCCCCACAGGAAGTGGACCTGGTCGAGCCCCGACGGTTCGACAAAAAAAAATGAGATTGACTTCATTATGACGACCAGACGCCAACTGTTCAGTGATGTCTCAGTGATCGCAAGGGTGAAAACTGGCAGCGATCACCGAATGGTTAGAGGCACACTGAACCTACACGTTAAGTTGGAGAGGTCTCGTCTAATGAACGCTCCGTCCCCCTCGTGCTCTAATCCAGAATTCCAAAACCTTTCAGCTCGAGTTACGTAACCGCTTTCAGCGCCTAGAAGATTGAAATGCAGTGGACGATATGAATGACAAGCTGGAGGACACTGTCCATACGGTCGGAGCTAAGTTTTGCAAGACCCGCCGCAGAAGAACGATAAAACTCTCCAATCACACTCTTAATCTCATGGCTGTTAGACGGGAGATGAGGCTGCAATCGTCAACAGATTTGACAGCATACAGGCAACTGAACAGGCAGATCTCTAAATGCATGCGGCGAGACTTACGCAACTTTAATACTGCTCGTATTAAAGAAGCGATCGAGCGGAACCAGGGCTCCAAAGTCTGTGCCAGAGATCTGTCTGCCAGAAAGAGCCAACTGTCAAAGCTGAAGACTGAATGTGGCAGCATCGTTTCCGAGACACCTAAGATTTTAAGTGATATTGAGAGGTTCTATGGGCAGCTGTACACATCATCGTTGGAGCCACACGCAAGTGTGAGTAACGATCCAAGAGCAAGTCTTACCCGACACTATTCCGATGATAACCCGGACGTCAGTCTGAGCGAGATTAGAATGGCTCTCCAGCACCTTAAAAACGGCAGGGCCCCAGGTGAGGATGGAATTACAGCGGAGCTTCTGAAAGCGGGTGGAACACCGGTACTTGAAGTCCTTCAGAAGCTCTTCAATTCCGTCCTCCATGGTGGCACTACTCCGGAGGCGTGGAGCAGAAGTGCGGTGGTCTTGTTCTTTAAGAAAGGCGACAACGCTCTCTTGAAGAACTACAGACCGATTTCCCTTCTGAGCCGCGTCTTCGTGCTGTTTTCGAGTCATTACGAATCGTCTCGCACGCAGACTCGACGACTTCCAGCCTCCCGAACAAGCCGGTTTCCGAAAGGGCTTCAGTACCATAGCCCACATACATACCCTGCGGCAGATTGTACAGAAGCAGAAGACCGAAGAGTACAATCTGCCACTTTGCCTGGCGTATGTGGACTTTGAGAAAGCCTTTGATTCCGTCGAAATTTGGGTGGTGCTACAGTCCCTTAAGCGGTGCCAAGTTTACTGTCGGTATATCGAAGTGCTGAAGTGTTTGTACAGTAGGGCTACGATGGCTATCCGAGTACAGAACCAGAGCTCGAAACCTATCCAACTGTAGAGAGGTGTAAGACAGGGTGACGTGATATCCCCGAAACTCTTCACCGCTGCATTGGAAGACGTTTTCAAGCTACTGGACTGGAAAGGATACGGTATTAACATCAATGGCGAGTACATCACTCACCTTCGATTTGCCGACGATTAGTCCTTATGGCAGAATCGCTGGAGGACCTTAGCACTATGCTCAATGACCTCAATGGTGTCTCCCAACGGATAGGTCTTAAGATGAACATGGACAAAACAAAGATCATGTTTAATGTCCATGTCTCACCTACGCCGGTAGTTGTTGGGAGCACTATGCTCGAAGTTGTTGACGAGTACGTTTACCTGGGACAAATAGTCTGACTAGGTAAGTCCAACTTCGACCGAGAGGTCAATCGACGGATTCAACTCCTCTGGGCAGCGTTCGGGAAATTACGACACATCTTCTCGTCAGGTTTACCTCAATCTTTGAAAACTAAAGTGTGCGCAGTGCGTGTTGCCAATGATGACTTTCGGATCAGAGACGTGGTCCTTCACTGCTGCCAACAGGGTCGCTCAGCGAGCTATAGAGAGGGCTATACCCGGAGTTTCTCTTTTTTTTTTTTTTTTTTTTTTTTTTTTTTTATAGAAGAGGGGGCAAACGAGCATGCGGCTCACCTGATGTTAAGTGACTACCGCCGCCCATGATCAACCGCAACACCAGGAGAATTGCGGGTGCGTTGCCGGCCCTTTAGAAAGGAGTAAGCTCTTTTCTTGAAGGTCCCCAGGTCGTATCGGTCCGGAAAAATCGCCGGTGATAAACTATTCCACAGAGAGGTTGTACGTGGAAGAAAGCTCCTTGTGAAACGTACAGTGGTGGACCGCCAAGCATCCAGATGGTGTGGATGGTATCGGGACGTTTGCCGTGTCGTGCGTTCACGAAATTTGGCGGCTGGGATTAATCCGAACAATTCCTCAGAGCACTCCCCGTGATAGATGCGATAAAATACGCAAAGAGATGCAACATCTCTTCGCAACGCCAGTGAATCGAGCCGATCGGAAAGCACTCGGTCGTCGACGATTCGAGCCGCTCTGCGCTGGATGCGGTCAAGTGGAAGGAGCTGGTACTGGGGAGCCCCAGCCCAGAGATGGGAACAGTATTCCATGTGCGGTCGAACCTGCGCCTTGTAAAGTTGCAGGCGGTGTGCCGGCATGAAATACTGCCCCGCTCTGCTGAGCACGCCAAGCTTTTTAGAGGCCAATTTGGCCTTCCCTTCCAAGTGACCACGAAACTGCACGTCACTCGATATGTCGACGCCGAGGATTCCGATACTGGCTGAGGCAACAAGGGGAGTGCCTTGAAACTGAGGGGATACGACAAAGGGGTTCTTTTTAGCGGTTAACGCGCAAACTTGTGTCTTCTGGGGGTTAAATTGGACTAGATTTAGTCGTCCCCAATTCGAGACTCTGTTCAGCAAAGACTCGACTTCAGACACAAGTTTGTCCCGGCACTCGGAGACGTTTTCCCGAGAAATATTGGCTCGGCCGGTGTAAAGAGCATCACCAGTGCTGTCATCTGCATAGCAATGAATGTTACGGGTATGCAACATATCATTGATATGCAGAAGAAACAGCGTTGGCGATAGCACGCAGCCCTGTGGAACACCAGCATTAATAGGCTTGCAATCGGAGCTTGCACCGTCTACAACGACCTTGATGCTCCGATCTGCAAGAAAGCTGGTGATCCAATCGCACAATTTCTCGGGAAGCCCATAGGAAGGGAGCTTCGAAAGAAGCGCTTTGTGCCAAACCCGATCGAAGGCCTTCGCAATGTCCAAACTAACGGCCAATGCCTCCCCCTTGAACTCTACTGCCTCCGCCCATCTGTGAGTGAGGTAGACCAGAAGATCACCAGCTGACCGACCACGGCGAAAACCGTATTGGCGGTCACTAATCAGCTGGTGATCCTCAAGGTACCTCATGAGCTGGCAGTTTACAATGGACTCCATTGTTTTGGAGAACAAGGAGGTGATGGCGATTGGCCGGTAGTTGGACGGGTCTGAGCGGTCGCCTTTTTTAGGGATCGGGTGGACGAAAGCAGTCTTCCATGATTTTGGGACTACGCCTAGGGAGTAGGAGTACCGGAAAAGACGCGTTAAAACCGGTGCCAACTCTGGAGCACACGTCCTCAGCACAATTGGGGGGATTCCGTCAGGCCCACTCGACTTGTGGATGTCCAGGGAGAGGAGTGCTTTGCGAACCGAGCGCTGTGTGAACTGCACTTCCGGCATGGAGCACTCACACCGCGGGATGGTCGGCGGCGTACTCCCCCCGTCATCGAGAGTCGAGTTAGACGCAAAGAAGGAGCCTAGAAGATCGGCTTTCTCCTTTGCAGTATGGGCCAGTGAGTCGTCCTCCCTGTGCAGAGATGGAAGAGATGGCTGACAGAAATTCCCCTGGACAGCCTTGGCGAGAGACCAGAATGCACGGGTTCCAGAAGGAAGGCGAACTAGTCTCTCGCCAATTCTGCCTATGTGCTCTGACTTTGCCTTGGCAATGACTCTTTTGAAGGACCTAGAGGCGGAATTATACTTCTTTTTTAGAGCGCTGGTGTTTACATCCCGGGACGCTGATGCATCAACCCAGGCTTGGTAGCACTCCTGCTTATAGCATGATGCTATTTTACAGGAGCGACCAAACCATGGCTGAGATTTGCCTCCAATGGGCACCACAGAGGAAGGAATAAAAAGTTCCATACCCTGAAGTACCACATCAGTAACAGAATCCGCAACAACGTTGGGATCATCCGGCGAGAAGCAAACCCGCCCCCAAGGGTAGGATGCAAAGAAAGACCGCATCCCATCCCAATCGGCTGACCTATAGTGCCAAACACGGCGGCAGCCTGCAGAATGCAACCGCGATTTCAGCGTGAGTGGCACAACACTCCGGACCAGACAATGGTCCGAGGAGCCTAAAGGGGCGTCGACGGAAATCTGATATCCGTCCGGGTGAGAGGTCAGCAGAAGGTCCAACAGGGAAGGTGCATGATCTTCCACATCTGGAATCCGCGTAGGCGAATTAACCAGTTGTGTCAGACCATATGCCAAGGCAAAATCATGAACAGATCTCCCCGCATGATCGGTTAAACGTGAACCAAGCCATTCGGCGTGATGGGTGTTAAAGTCGCCGAGGATCACGATCTCTGCGGAGGGGATCTGCTGTAGCAACAAATCTGCAGCCATTTGGACGTGGTCGAAGAGTCGGTCTGTTTCGGCATTACCGCTATGGGACCTATAGAGGCACCCGTAGACGCGCGGATGGACGTCGCTGTCTACGCGTAGCCAAAGGATGGACAGGTCCGAACCTTCAAGTCTGCCGAGGCGTCGAGAACAGATGTCCTCTCTGACGTAAACGCAAACTCCAGCCCGAGGCACAAAGGAGTGTTCCAGTTTGTACCCCGGTTAGGAGAGATACGAGCCATCAGCCGGAGAGGACACCTGCGTCTCGGTCAGAAAGAGCAGAGCCGGCCTCGCCGTCTCGAGATGGTAGTGGACGGCGTTTAGGTTAGAGTGAAGTCCCCTGATATTGCAGAAATTCACGGACAGCGTGGCAGGGGCGCCTTGGTCTTGTTGCTCCGTTTGCCCCGAGCAGTTGTAGTCTTGAGCGGAATTTCGCCCCCCCCCCCCAGAATACGCGGGGCAGCCTGAGCACCCAAGCTCAGAAGTGGAGAAACATGGTCGTGGATGCTCAGCGAGGGATTCTCCAGGGGTGCTGGTACCCTCCTGGGGTAGTCTATCATTATTTAATTCCGCTACCATGTTGATGGGGGGGGGGGGATTTGGGCCTCCGGCCACCTGCACTCACCAGACGAAACGCGGAAGCAGAGCTTCCACTTCACGCCGGTATTCTGTGAGGTCGTGGTACCACCCCGGTTTGAGCCGGCCCATACGTGCAACAGCAAAGCTGCCGCGTGGCTCTACCACTGTTAAGACTTCGATCTTTGCTTAATATAGTGGTCCATGCACGTGAAAGGGACTTCGATTATCTTTACTTCGGACATACCTAGTTCGTATAGTTAAGTGATGGCCGTGGATAAAATTTGCTGTGTTTCAGGATGTACTAAGAGCTGTGAGTAAATCTAATTATTTACAGGTTTTACCAGTAAATATATTATTTCTTCTTTCTTTTTTATATATAAGTCAGTGTCACCTTGGACAACTAGTTAAAATTAATCAGTGGTAAGTTGTGATGGATAAAAACGAGCTTTTCAGCATTTTTTGGTAGCAAACGATTGCGCTTTTCATCGTAAACGTTACCAGCCTCAGAAAATAACCTCTCACTATAAAAGCTTCCAGGCGAAGAAAGATAAACTTTTGCAAATTTCGAAAGGTTCGGGTATTGTTTTTCGTTTGCTGACCACCACTTGTAAGGATCGGCCTTCCGATCTAGGCGAACTGTTTTCAAATAAAAATCCAACTTGTTTGCCATAGCATTCTTCTCCACGTTCTCCTCATCATTAGCATTTCCCATATTATCTGCAGCGACTTCTTCAAAGCAGTTCCGAAAACTGTCGTGTATTTCAACTTCAACAGTCCTATCATTTTCATTCAAGTTTCTTTTCTTATGCGCTGGAGAAGAATCGTCACCGGTACTACTTGGTTCATCTCAACTTTTTTTTTAGAGCTTCTAGAAGAATTTTTTGTCTTGCTCTTTCTGCTTGAACCAATCCTAAAAAACTCGTTTTAAAGCGAGGATCCAGAAAAGTAGCAACCAGATATTTGTTTTTATCATCGAAGCTGAATCGCCTTTCTAGCTCATAATATTCCCATATGGGCGATTTTTTATTAATCAGTGTCATTTTATAAGCCTTTTGACGAAAAAACAATTGAAAATGAACTAAGGAACAAACTTCTTAGCAAAATAGTAATTAAGTTTCACTTTACGTATTATTTATATACTAACAAAGCGCTCCGTGACGCGATTTACTCGCAATTGAAACAAATACAAACAATGTTTGCTTGCACCCCGCCCCGCCCTCGCACCGTCGTCGCCGGCCGCGCGAACGCAACGAGAAAAACAGGTTGTGACTTGTCTTTGTCTTATTCCAGCTAACGCGCCCCCACCAAGCATGTACTTCGCGCCGAATATTCGGCGGCCGAATATTCGGCGCTTCGGCCGACAGCGTTGCCGAATATTCGGTATTCGGTATTCGGCCAATTCAGTATTCGTGGCAAATCTGCTTTATACTTCACAAATTTCCAAATTCTACAAAAGTTCCAACACGCTTTTGTACACGGGTTCAAGCAGTTTGTGGAAACTTTCTGTGCTTGGATGATATGTATGTGTTTAAGTACCGAAGAATTTGTCATACACGTTTTGAATCCAAGTACTGGACCGGAGTAAAATGTTAAGTAATATTGCAATACCAGCATTGTATATGATAGGTTAGTAAAAACATTGTAATAATCTATTCTTAATATTATGAATGTTAAGGTTAATGTGGAAGTTTGTTCCTCAAATAATTAATTTTACAATCAAACGTGAATAATTGAATGTATAAATTTTGAATCATTGTTGTAATGTACTGTAGATCCCAGGGAACAATATTTAGGAAGCACAAGTCACACTATTGTAAGTAGTATATATTAAAAGTTACATTAATATCGGCTCGCAGTAAGCGTCCACGTCTTCTCCCTGCGGCGGTCGGTCGAGCAGTGCCGCCCCGCTCCGCGATTCCGCGCGTGCGCTTCTCGAGACGACAGAGTTATACACAACTATAAATGTCTATACGCTACATCCCTCCCTTATTAATGTTTTTTTTCTAATATAAATATATATATACAAATATAAATAACCATATCGAGTTAAGGAACTGCGATCAGCTTAACTTACAAATAAAATACATAATTACCTATTCGTACGGTAGTTTAATGAATTTTTTTCCTTTTTACATAAGTAAGTATATCAAGTACAATCAGCAAGTTCTTATTCAAATTATGTTCAATCACTGATCATCAATTATTTTGTCATTATCGTCCATAATTTTATTCACTCTAGTTGTGAATGATTAACGTCACCATTATCGTTAGTTTGAGCACCACTAGCATTATTTTCATCATCTAATACCTTCCATTGCCCTTCCACTCGTTTTAGATGTACGACGTTCCGTCTGATTTGCTGACCAGTTTCATCGTTTCGTAGAATTACGTCCCCTCCTTTGTTCGCTTCGACGGTATGTGTTTCGGGTTCATAGTTTAAGCTCAGCTTGTTTTGTTTAGATATGTTCTTGACGTATACTTTATCTCCGACTTCCAATTCACAGTTAGTAGCCCCTCTCTTCCTATCCGCATATTCCTTCCCTTTTTCCTTTAGTTCTTTATCTCTATCCCTCATTTCAAGATCCTCTGGTGGATGCGTTATGTCTTGGATCATAGGCAGTTTGTCTCGAAATTGCCGTCGAAAGAACATTTCTGCAGGTGTTTTTCCTGTAACTGTGTGAGGTGTGCTATTGTACATCACCATATACTCCTGGAGAGCCTCTTTCCAGTTCTTTTTCTCTACTTGAGAGATCTTGAGGCGTTTTAGGATGTCCCTATTCTGGCGCTCCACTTCTCCGTTTTGTTGCGGCCAGTAGGGAATGGTATTGTAAAGTCGTATGTTCCTCTCTGCGCAAAAGCTCTTAAAGTCTTCGCTGGAAAATTGTCTACCATTATCTGTTGTGAGCGTGACTGGATTGCCAAGTCTGCCAAAAATGTCTTTAAGCATTTCAATTATTTCAGAGCTTGATATGGTTCTGCATGTTTTCACTTTTTTTATATCTGGTATAATAATCCACGACTACCAGGATATAGTCCCCACTAGGTAATGGGCCCATGAGGTCGATTGCTATGGCAACCCATGGTTCGGAAGGTAAATCTCTTCTTTTTAATGGGTTTGGGGCGCTGGGAGCAGAGACCAGGATGTATCCTTTACAGGCTTTGCATATGTTTTCAGCATCTTTGTCGCACTTAGGCCACCATACTTTGGTCCTCAATCTGCTCTTCATCGCGACTATTCCCGGGTGGCCTTCGTGCGCAGCTTCAAGAACTCTTCTGCGTAACTTGGTTGGGATTACAATTTTCGTGCCCCTGAGGAGAATATCGCCATGAAAGCATAATTCATCCTGAAAAAGTTTATAGGTTTTTACCGTTTCCTCCCAGTTTCCGTTGTAAAGACCCTCTCTAACCTTCTGTATCTCTGCATCTCCAAGAGAACTCGCAGTGATCTCTTGTAATGGAATGGCTACTGGTCGTGCCAATTCGATAATCGCCTGAACATGATCTTCAAGTAATGTCGTCGGATTTGTTGCCACTTCACAGAGTCTCGATAGTGGATCGGCTATATTGGTCCTCCCCGGACTATATTTCACCTTGAAATTGTAGGATTGCAACCTTAATACCCACCTTTCAATGCGAGCGCATGGTTTAGCTTTCGAGCCAAATATAACCTCCAAGGGCTTATGATCCGTTACTAGATCGAACACCTTACCGTACAGGAACATATTGAAATGTTCGACTGCCCAGACCAGGGCTAAGGCCTCCTTCCCTGTTTGGCAGTAACGACGCTCACAGCTGCCGAGGGTTTTATTACCAAATGCAATTATTCTCGGCCCATTCTTGTTGATTTGCACCAACACTGCACCCACTGGGCTTGCATCTGCAATCACCACCGTCTTATCATGAGGATTGTAGTAACCTAAATTTGGTACCTTCATAAGTGCCGCCTTGAGATCGCTAAATGCCTTCTTTTGGGCATCCCCCCAGTCATCTTGAATGACTGTGTTTCTTCCCGTTCTTTGCCGTAGCAGTTGCTTAAGGGGTTCTGTTACCGTTGCTAAGTGGGGGATCCATTTTCCCACGTAATTCACTAAACCCATAAAACTCTGCAGTTCAGCGATATTCGTCAGGGCTCTGAATCCCTTTATAGCCGAGATATACTTGTCTAGTGGTTTGACTCCCAGTTCTGACAGTTCATGCCCTAGGAAGTGAACTTTCTTCATTCTGTAAATACATTTGTCTTCTCTCAACATCATGTTATTTTCCTCTAACACTGCCAAAACTTTTTTAAGCCTTAAGTCGTGTTCTAATAAGTCTTTCCCAAATATCAAGATGTCATCTATGAAGTTGATGACTCCTTCGCAACCTAGAAGGATTCGTTCCAGTGTTTTTTGGAAAATCTCTGGCGCACACGAGATACCAAACATCATTCTTTTGTATCGATACAATCCTTTGCTGGTAATGAAGGTCGTGATATGCCTTGAGTCGGGGTGAAGTTCGATATGATGGAATGCATCTCGTATGTCCAGCTTACTAAAGATTTTGGCTTCTCGAACTTTTGGTAACAGTTCTTCTATCGTTGGCAGTGGGTGGTTTTCACGTTGTATAGCCGTATTTGCTCGGCGCATATCCACACATAATCGGATGTCGCCCCCGTTTTTTAGCACAGGGACTATAGGCGATATCCAGTAAGAAGGACCTTTCACGACTTCTATAATGTCCCTTTTTAGTAATTCTTTCAGTTTATTCTCTACTTTTTCTTCAAGTGGGATGGGAATTCTCCGATACGGCTGAGCAACGGGCTTCACTGAATCGTCAATCGGAATGGTAACTAAAACGCCTTTAAATTTTGGAAACGCGTCAGTACCAACCTGGTTGATATCCAAATTGATCCGAAGTAGTCCCAATGAGGTTGCCATCACACGTCCAAGTAGGTCACGCATACCGTTTCTGATCACGTAGAATGTTGTGACGTGCTGTGATGTTCCGGCGAGCTTTATCGTGGCTTTAAATGATCCTAACAGCTTCAGCGGTGTTGCACTCCCGTAAGCTACGAACGTTTTGTCAGGATTCGAATCTTGATTGGTAACTTGAGCGTTATTTTTCTTCATTCTTTACCAAGTTTGGTCTGTTATAAGGTTGTGCTTGCAGCCTGAATCTATCAACATTTCCACGTTGGTTCCACCTATGTTACATATGACCTTTGCGTCGTTCTCTATATTGAAAATGTAGTCGACTTTTCTTTCATCTGTGATTATGTTTGCAGTTTCCTCGATATTGTTTGTTGTCCTGTTTTTCTTCTTTATTCCCTGACTGTTCGATGATTCTCCTCCTTCAAACTTCCTCTTCTGAGTTTGTCTTGTCCTGCATTGATCTCTGAAGTGTCCTAAGATGCCACATTTAAGGCAAGCCTTTCCTTTTGCTGGGCAGTTGTTGTCACGGGCCAAATGTCTGGGACTTCCACATCTACTACATTCCAATCTTCTTTTTTTTTCTTCTCCTTCCATGTCTCAGTACCTATTCTGTTGATTGACTGACTTTCCACAGGTTTCGTACTAAAGTTTCCTAATTGACGATCTATGGCTTCCAATGCATTCGCTTCCGCAATTATTTCATCTAAAGTGATCTTGTCTCCTGTTTTCAATATCTTCTTTCGGAGTTCTTCTGCTTTACCCTTTTCCGTTGTTTGGTCTATGATATGTTCGTCTTCTTTTCCACCAAACTGACATTTCTTTGCCTGCAGTCGAAGTCTGATAAGAAATTTCTCGAACTTTTCATCCTGTTCCTGTTTTATGAGACGAAACAGGTGTCGCTCATACACTTTACTCTGTTTGGGTGCAAAGTAGTTGTCTAATTTTTCGATTGCGATGTTAAAAAGTTCGCCTTCAGTTGCATTAGCTCCTGGGATGTTGTAGAAGACTTCTTGTAACTCGGGGCCACCAAAATGTATAAGGCTAGCTCTTTTCTTTGCCTCGGAGTCTATGCCTGCCGCTTCGAGGTAAATGTTTAGACTTCTTTTCCATCTTTACCAACGGACAGAGACAGAACCAACCTCCCCGTCACATTCGAACTTCTCTAAGGTGTACAGTGCTATTTAGGGCTACCTGTTGACAAGGTAGTAACAATGTTGCATATTATAGATTATATAACACGCTATTGCAATCTAATGCTAGTACTAAATCGTCTACTTGTCTGTGTACTTGACTGTAACTATGCCATAGGTACCCGTATCTACACCCGTAGTACACATTCAGCGCTCATGACGACACTTACTAGTCATACTGTGCAGTACTGTGGCACTTGCACGTGAGTATTACCCAGCGCGCAGCCGGCAAGCGGCAAATGGGTGCTCCAAGTGTTAGCGTAAAATTTGAACCCGTGTAAACTTCGCAATTTAATGCTATTTAGGTATGTACGCAATTTAATGCTATTTAGGTATGTACGCAATTTATTGCTATGTATGTATGTACGCAATTTAATGCTATGTAAGTATGTACGCAATTTAATGCCATGTAGGTATGCACGCAATTTAATGCTATACCGGTAATCTCCGCAATTTAATGCTTTTATTATCTATCTCATACCGCAATTAAATGCTCAGTCGCATTTGAATGCCCAGCTGCAATTTAATGAGGAAGGTAGGTTGACAAATATGTAGGTATGTCTCCCCCTGATGTACACCCATAGAAATCTAGATACCTAAAACGTGAACGGAGGATACCTACACAACTTACGGCCGAGCGAGTACCTAGTTATTTCACTTTTCCTTCTATGTTCCTTAGTCAAAATGTTATATACAGTCAACATCAGTTAGTAACGATGATAACCTTAAATACACTTTTATTTTATAGGTAAGTAACTAATTAATATTGTGGATCAATTCATTGACTTCAGAATAATGAAAGGAAAAAGAAAACTGTTTATTATGTACAACAACACACACTGTAAAGATTAAAATTAGAATTACCCTTATTACTTAGTTAGTACTTCATTCAATCTTAGAATATCATATTTAAACTTTAGATGCCCAAATTTGTGCAGTATTCATTTGCTTAAGAACAAAAAAGTTTGTATTTCATTTGGTCTTATTACCAAACTTAATTAATCACAAGAGAAGTTACTTGATTTGCCTCAGTCTTTGTAAAATTCGACATTGCTGTAAGATCCATAATTTACATTATAGTATGCGTATTTTTCACAGGTGTTCTATTGTACAACTAATACTAATAGTAAACTTCCATTTTAATAAAATGGAATGTGTAACTTTTAGCTTCATGTTTATTTGTTATATTTTGTTATGCTACTTGTGGTATTTGTTGTTTGATATTGTCTGTTGGAACATGTTGGTAGTCCTTCAGTCTTAGTCGTTCAAATTCTACATGGCTAATATGTGTATGCTGTAATTTTTTGCTGATTGGTAGTAGAGGAATTAATCTATGCAATTAATAAACCCAAGCAGGTTAGAATTTTTATTAGAGCTGTCAGTTCACATTTCTCTTTGTACTATTGTTAAGTTGTCAATATATTTCAAGTACAATATAATCATTCATTGTATATATTGATTTTACAGGTGCTGTTGCTAAGATAGGGTAAGTGCACCAATGAATGAACCCTTAAGGCAATTTCAAACTTTGAAAATTATAAGCATCTATATATGGGTGGCTGTGCTTTAATAATGCCACTCTATTACATTCAAAATTTATTCAAGTTTAATATTATATGGGCAATCTGCCGTTAAAGGACATAATTACTAAGATAATCGACATTTTATGCCAAAGCACCCAAAATCACCAGTAAATGAACACCAAAATCCAGTGCATGAACATTTTAAACTCCAATGAATGAACGTTTTCTGTTGATACTAATTAAGCTAGAAATCACAAGTTTCTGATTATTTATTAAATGTAAATGAGGTTTTATAATTTATATACTTCTTTGAATAATATAACTATGAATTTGAAAGCGATGGTGTAGGCATATTTATAAAAACACAGTGGGAAATATAAAAAAAATAAAAAGAGAATAAAACGAAAACATAACTTTTATTTAAATTGTAGGCACATTAAAATCACAGAATAATCAACGTAGCCGTTACATGCTATTCGACATACTACTCTTAATTCCAACTAGGTAATCACATTAGTAGATACATTATTTCAGTCTTTACTCTTACAAATTAGGCTTTAGGTATCACTTTTAATTAAGAACTTTGATTATGTTCTACCTAGATAATTAAAACAATAGCGGACTAGAATCATCATTGGTTATAAAAATATATAATTAACAAAGATTAAAAAACATGTTGTACCTAAATCAAATAAAAACAATTTTTATGAAACTTATCAAATTAAACCTTAAGCTTACAATATAACTAATCAACAATAAGCGTAACAAAAATATGATACCTTAATCTCTTCACATTCTAAAAATAACTAAACCGGTTAATGGTATTATTAATTTAAAAACTAACCATAAAGTGTGAGATAAGCGTAATCAGCAGTACATTTTTTCTCACTATAAAAAATATCAAAAGAATTAAAACAATTATTATTCAATATCTTTAAATACTAAATCGTCAAAACAAATTAATCCGCGCCTAGAAATATTCGGTGTACCGAATACACGTTTAATATCATCGAAATCAACTTCTGCAATATCTGGCACTATTGGTTTTGCAAAATTGACAACATTTTCCACAACGGATTTTTTTCTAAGAAAATCTACTTTATATTTTCTTTCATTGTCATTTACCATTATCACTTTTCCTACAAAATGACGCATTCTCTTTCCACTCTCAAATTGAACCAGTACATATCTATCAAATAAATTGTCCTTAAATTCAGTACAAGTCGTAGTAGTTCTCCTAGTTTCTATTTCAGTCTCTTCACTTGCTTCTAAATTATCTGTTGTTATAAAATCTTCGGCAGGTTGTGTGTGATCATCATGTTCTACTTTCATTTTCTTAGCTTGCTTTTTAAGGGGATTTTTTGGGCGTTTCAGTTGAACACGTTTTTTGCTTTGAGATTTTTGTTTGTTCAGTCTTTTTTCTTCTCGTTCCTTTCTTTTATTCGCTAATTCTTCCTCCTTAATTTTTTTCTCATCGTCCTGATTTTTTAAATATTCTTTGTATTTGAGCCCTGTTAATCCATAAGGTGCAGGCATTTTTTTTGTAACTTTAAATTTCTTTTGTGGTAAATCCGGTATTTTCAAAAATCCTTCTAGTGGATTGGATGGATTTGTATCATTCGATGAATTAATACTATTAGTGGGATCTATTACAGACTTTATTGCAGTCTGACTATCAACTGTGGACTCAAGCGAATTTTTTGCTTGATTAGTGTTATTGCTGCAACTGGGAATGGCTGGTATGGATGATGCGTTATTCTGAGGAGAAGAGCATTTATTAGGAGCGTCAATAATGGGGTCTTTTTCTACTATTATTTCTAAAGTATCATACCATGGCAATGGTATCACATCAGGTATGTCTATTTCATTCTGAATAATAAAATCTATGACATCTTCAGTTGTATCAAAGGGTGGTAAATTGGGTAAAATACTAGTCTCACCCAATAATATGGAATTATCCGATGGCAGTCGGATTGCCGAATCTATTATAATTGAACTATTAGTTGCATGCATTTCTTCAGTTTCCACATTTGTAATTTCAGACTCGACGATTTCGGGAACACTATTCCTTTCCAGTGCCTGGCTTGATTCCAGTTTGGAATCGTCCTCGTTTGAAGTAGACGCTTCTATAGATGATACTGACAGATCAAGAGGAATGATCGGGGTATTCGGTGTTATCGTGTCACTCTGTTTTTTATTCTCAAGTTGATTTCTACATTTTTTCCACAGCTCAAAATATTGATGGGGATGAGAACGGTTTAAATTGTAAGACATGACAAACTCATTTCTTATCATCTGGCCAACTTCACCTTCTATAACCTTGATCGTACTTCGTAGATCCTCTTTTTGGTCATGAAGACTAGAGGTTGTGGTGCCTTTTTGGTTTTGTTGCGCAATTTCTTGCCTTCTATTACTTATGCAGCGTGAGTAGTCAACTGCATCTGGAGACATTGGATATAAACCACAAACTCTAAATGAATTTTTTATCGTAGTTGTCTTAATGCTTCTGTCGTAAGCTATTTTAAACAACGCAGCAAAATTTTGTTTTGTTATAGGTACAGTGGATGCCTGTTTATGCTTTCTCACTACCCTTTTCCAATTTTTCTTCAACGGTCCAAATATTCCTACATCACAGGGCTGCAAAATATGAGTTGAGTTGGGATATAAACAGAAAATCATTATTCCTTTTTCACGACAGAAATCAAACATGTCACGATTGATATGGGACTTGTGGCCATCCAGAAATAGCAATACAGGCAACCGGATTTCATTTTTTACCAACCATTCATAAAATAACTTAATGTAGGTAAAAAATACAACTGATACCATCCACCCGCTGTCGGAACGGCCAATATACCAAGTATCTGGGAAATTTTGAATTACGGCTGGTGGCATTCTTTTATATGGATACAAAACAAACGGTGGTACATCAGTACCATCAGCAGAGAATGTACATAAGACTGTGATTGATTCTTTTTCTTTCCCACTTGCGATTTCGTATGTATTTTTATAATTTTTGGGCCCCAAAATCAGCCCCGTTTTAAGACAAGTCATGACGCCAGTTTCATCTGAATTGAAAATACGAGTCGGGTCATCTTTAATGTCTAAGGCATTTTCTTCCTCTAAAAACTTGTTCAATTCAGTAAACCAATTTCTGATGGCCTCTTCTGTAACCGCTGCCCTAGCTTTTGATATTATTTCAGCGTTTCTTTTAGTTACTTCGGGATGTCTTCGCAAAAACAAAGTAAGCCATTTTTTCCCCGGTCGGCCTTTTGTAAATTTATTCTCCCTCTCATTTTGTTTCAAGAATATTTCCACAGTATCATAAACTTCTTCCGGGTGCATTGGAAACCCAAGTTTAGCTTTTGTTAAAATCCAGTCTGCTAGCTTGTTTTCTTCGTCGAAAGTTAGTTGTGTTAATGGACCCATTTTTCGTTGCCATGGTACTTTATTATTTAATTTATTACTTAACGTTGATTTGGGTATGTCGTATATTTTGCTGGCTTTATTAATAGACAAATCGTTATTTGTTATACGGGTAAGAGCCTCCTCTAACTGTTGTTGAGTATAACGGAATCTTGCGTATTTCTTTTTAGTAGATTCCATTATTTTTGAACTAAAAAAAAAGAGAAATTGAAGTTGAAGCGTCTGAATATTTTTTGTAACTAATTACTGAGATAAAACTAAATATCACTGCTTGAAATATAACAAAACATTAATAGTTTATTTATTCATTCATTGGATTTTAAAAACCAGTAAATGAACGTAGCAATAATACTATAGTTCATTCATTGGTTTTTGAAAACCAGTAAATGAACGTAGCAACAATACTATAGTTCATTCATTAGATTTAAAAACTAGTAAAAGAACACTAGGGTGTTCGAATACTGGCCTAAAGGTAGACAATCAATAATTAAACCTTTCTACAAAAAATAAACCAATTCTGAGAACAGAAACACGCAAAATTAGCCAAAAGTAACAAAACAGACCAGAACCAGTGAATGAACACTCGTTCATTTACTAGAACTTTCTCACTTTCATGATCTAGTAATCGAACACCCCTTTATTTTTATTAAACACATGAAATTATAAACAAGTTGTTTTCTAATGAATAAAATAATCATTGTTCTATCTTATTATGCAGTTTTCTTTACACTGTCACTCATATAACGTGAACAACGCTAATACCAAAATGCACTGTCTTACCTGAGTCCTAAATTCTCGCTCATACAATCACGAAACACAACACAACACGTCCACTTTAAGCAGTCGCCATTTTGTAACTACGGGTCGCTGGCAAATGTTTGTGTGACCAGTTTACGTAAAAAAATTAGACCACTCGAAAAAAAAATACAGTGTTTGGTAGAAATGTTTACTTTTCTTATTATATTGAAAAAACTCACTTTTGTTCATTCACTGGGGGGTGTTCATTCATTGGTGCACTTACCCTATCACCCTTAGCTGAAGTTACAAATAAAAATAATACTCTTAAAACACGTTATACACAAGAAATTGCTTCAACATCAAGTTATGTGCAAGAGACGACTACTGCTCAAACATCCAGTAAGTTAAAATTGATTTTATTGTATAAATTAAATTGAGGATAATATATTGTAAATTAATTTTATTTAAAAAAAGTCCCACTGGGTTGGTTCTGGTAAAGGTTTAATATCAATTTGGTTTAATAGGGGGTTGTGGGGCGGGGGAAGAGAGGTGGAGAGGGATAGATTCACCCCCACCTGTCCCTCCACCATGAGATGCATGGTATTTTTATACTAAATTTTAAAGATCAAAATTGTATAAAATAATTTATAAGAAAAATCACCTTAATAGGTAGTCGGGGAGGGGGCGTGATCCCTCTTCACCGAAGCAATACCAAAGTTTAGTTGATGGAGCCACCGTTATTTCTGGGTGGTTTATGAAAAAAAAACCACAAATCTTTCTAACCAAACCTATCTGAGTTGGTGTGCCCCGAATCCTGAGCTTGCTTTGCTCGCTCTTGTACCAAATAAAACACCAAAATGTTAACTTTAATAATTACTTTAATAAGTAAACATATTTTATCACTTTTGCCATTACATTTCATCATGTTTCGCCTACACAAGTATTCCACTATTGCATTACTAAAATATACAATATCTTGAAAACGGTTAAGTTTCGTATATGGTGTTTCATAGTCGAAAAAGTCGGTAATGATGCAAACTACAACCCCCTAAATGATCTAAGTCGACTTAACCTGTAACCCTATCATATTCTATATTTCAATATTTATCTACTGTATTCCAAATTATGATTCAAAATGCAATGAACTTGCTACAATTAAATTTATTTTTACTAAACTATAGTACAAATTTTCTAGGTCTATATATAATGTTTTGTCATTTTAATTTCAGGCTTGAAGGTGACTAAGCCCAAAAGGACTCAAATTAGTACAAGAATTACAATGTTAAAAAAGAAACTTAAAAGTTTGAATACAGCAAATGAGAAATAAGAATGTATGAAGAAAGGACAAAAAGACTGAGGAAGAAAATGAATCTATTAGAAAATAGTACTTTCTTGAAATCATTTAAAAGTTTTACCTCAATGGCAACAGTTTTTACGATGCTAAAATTTCGAGAATGTAGTAAACACAAAAGGGACATATAATTCACACCTGGTGAAAGAGTGATGGCATTACATTTTTTTAACATGGGCCAAGAGCCTACAGGATGCTGCAAAAGATACTTGTTCTGCCATCACCTTTCACCTTAAGCAGGATGGTATCTAAGGCCAATATTAAGCCTGGTATAAATGAAAACATATTTTACCAGCTTAAGAACCAAGCATCTATCTAAAATGAAAGCCAATGATAAATTGTGTACACTGGTTTTTGATGAAATGGCCTTAACACCACGTACTGGTTATGACAGGATTACTGGTTTAGTTGACAATGGTGATGTAGTGAGGACTGAACTTAGAATAGAGGTATTCTAAAAAGTATAAACAGCCAATATCATATATACTCATTTTGTGCTGGCAGTACAAAAAAAGCTGAATTAGCCTTAATGATTAAAAGAAATATAAGAAAATTGAAGGGGACTGGCTTTAAAATCCTTGCTACTGTATGTGACCAGGGAACATCAAATGTTAGTGCCAAGTGGAACATAATAGATAAATATTGAAATATATATACAGGGTAACCCTGTATATATATTTCAATATAAATTATATTGGTTAAGTCAACTTAGATCCTGTAGGGGGTTGTAATTTGCATCATTACCGACTATTACGACTATGAAACACCATACATCAAACCTAACCGTTTTCAAGATATTGGATATTTAAGTTTTTTTTTTTCATAAAAATTTGAACTTTTTGTATATTGTACTATTTTTTTTTTTTGTAATTTGTGCATCTTATTTTATTTTTCTTATAACTTTTGTGTAGTAGATCTTAGGTAATTAAACTAAATTTTATGTTACTTTATTTCGATTAATTTACTTTGTATACTATTATTGTATATATTATATTACTGCCTACTTATAATTACTGTTCGATTTATTATTTTAAAATTGTTACTTTGATGAAATATGTTGATTGATCGATATTCATTTATTTATTTCTGAAATTGTGTAGATTGCTTAATTCTTAATTTTATTTACTGGTTATGGGTGTAAAATACCTGAATAAAGATGATTATTATTTTTAAATTGAGTTTTCTTTTTCATGATTTACCTTTGATTACATAATTCTGCAACTAACTTCAGAATTATGTGATCTTGTAAAATTAATTGAAAATAATCAGTACATCAGGGGTGGGGCTGTACTATATATAGAATATATTTATAGATAGATATATCGTCCGTTTAGTTCGACAACTCCACTATAGATGTCTCTGTACCACGGAATCGACTAGCAACTCCATTCCTGGTATATATAATGTACTCTGTGTTTATATAAAGGTCTTGGGTTTATAAAATTCGTTAATTATAGTCAACCAAATCTAAGAAATACATTTTGACAACTGTCAGATTTATTGCACCAAGCACGTTAACCAAAAAATGGGATAGTGCAATATTCGATTCTTAAAAAATCGAATTCGATTATTTAGAGTTGGTAATCATTTACAGTTTGGTTTGAATAATACCAGAATAAATAAAAAACGTATAATTTAAAAGAAAATATTTATCAGTTCCTTCGTATTTGTTGTTACAGCTTATTTCTAGAAGCACAATTATAAAAAATTAAGATTGAAACAAGATTAAAAATAAATTTATTCAATCACTTACGGTACAACTAGTTAAGCTGTCGTTGTTTAGATTAATTTTTTTTATTTTCAGTAATGCAGTCAAAATTAATGTCTATTTCATTCATCCATAATCAATTTTTTGGTTTGGTTTTTTTTCTACCACTTTTGCCCAATCATCCTTTGTGACATGGGCATGTGCCCAAGCTTCAAGGAATATAGAAGAAACAGTCCAAAAAGTTAAAGTCGAGTCACGAAATAAGAAGACAAACATAAAATTACGCACAGTAAGCTCCTGAAATGGCGGAAAATTGAAATTACGAGTGGTTTTTTTTTCAGCGCGGCCTTGTATATATGTTTTTTGCCTACACAACTTTACGTTGACAAAGTAAAAAAATTAAACTTGTTTTATTCATGATCTATTTAATTTAAGGAATTTTAAAAATAAACATTTAATTAAACAAATAATACACAAAAAATTAATGATTCGATTATTTGAGTATTTTTACGAATTAATTGATGAATATTTTTGTCGATTATTCGCATAAAAATGAATTTTAATCACCCAAACACTACGGTAAAGTACATAGCGACCTATCATTGAAAAGAGTTCGGCGCAGGTCGCCATCGTATTCACACGTTTCTACGCGAATCCTCTTGCAAAACCAGCAATCAAGACCCCTGTCTTACGGCGCTTAACACAGACCTCCGTGTCTACGGTCGCTAGACGCTTCCATACCGGAAAACCAACCGTCAAGACCCCTGGCTTATGGCGCTCAACCCGGGCGCTCAGTGTCTCGTTTGACTGGTCATTTCCGAACAAAAGCAGTGACCACTTGGTTACTCGGTTACTCCGTGTCGCACGTACGATACTACGCTTAAGTGTAAGTGATACAGTGATTGTGTGGTGCATAAGTGACTAGACAATTATTGAACAGAGCGCTTGCGCATTTGTAAATAAAAATATCGTTTGCATTTCTATTATATCGACTTATTTATAAACTGATACAACATGATTCGATCACCAAATGGCAATGAATCAAAGTACAACTCACAACCAGACTTGTCCAGAAGGACGGAAGAAGAAAGTAATGTTAGTATCCGTAAAAGAAAAAAAATGGACCACGACTGTGACTGCAAAGCTGAGATACAAGGACTACGCAGTGAGGTATCGCGTATGAATAATCTATTAGAAAAGTTCGTTATATCACAGGAGAAATTAATGACCGATATGCGTGAAAATATAAAAACATTGAACGAGGAGATCAAAGATATCAAATCCTCGACTTCGGGGATAGTAAAAGACCAGGACAACATCAAAGGATGTATAACAGATTTAAATAGCAAATTTTCTACGCACGAAGACAGGCTCATTTGTCTTGAAGGTAGTCTCAAGACATCTACCACTACCACTATTGATTCATCAGAGCCGAATCAGTTGAGGAAATATGAAGAAATAATTCAGGAAATTAAAGAGAGAAAAAAGAGAGAAAAAAATATTATTATAGTTGGCATATCAGAACAGACTGCTACCAGTACTGAGGAGAGAGTTGCAAAAGACGAAGCTGAGGTTTTAAACATAACAGCCGTGGTAAGCAAAGACATTCCCAAGCCGATTAAAATTTTTCGTATTGGCAAATACAAACCTGAAAAGACTCGTAGAATTAAAGTCTGTTTTGACAAACCAGAGCCTGCAATGGTACTACTACGTAACAAAGCCAAATTACCATCTAACATCAAAATTTTCTCTGACCAAACTCCTGCTCAACAAAAGCACTTTCTAACCATAAAGGATGAACTTACAAGACGCAAAAATAACGGAGAAGATGATATTACGATAAGATACATAAATGGCATACCAAACATCGTTAAATCTATCTCAAAAAACTCCAACGGCCAATAAGGCATACAAAGAATTCTGATATATTATATCAAATTGTAAGTGACTACAGACTCATACAGACAAGAAAATCAGGTGTTTCATTTCTTTACCTAAATGCAAGAAGTATCAGAAAAAAAGGAAAGTTAGACGAACTTAAATGTATTCTGAAATCGACACCAACACCTATACACGTAATATTAGTAACAGAAACCTGGATACGAAATGAAGAACAAGCCCGACAATTGCAGATCGATAGCTACACTCATTATTACAACTACAGGAACGATATCATAGGTGGAGGAGTATCAGCGTACATACACAACAACTTAAAACATCACTCTATAGAATCGACGTATCTAGAAGGAAACAACTTCTTATGGATACACCTAGAAAAATTCGGAATCAATATTGGCGTGGTATACAAACCCGGACATACCAATGTTGAAAAGTTTTTAAAAATATATGGTGCACAATTGCTACAACAAAAGAGATCAATTATATTCGGAGATTTCAACATAGACCTACTTACGAATGACAAAACTTCAACTAAGTACAAACATACAATAAGAGAATCAGGCCACAAGTTATTAAATAAAATTCACAAAAAATATTGTACTAGAGAGTCAGAGACGAATAAATCTATCATAGACCATGTCAGCACAAATCTTCAATGTGAACAATTCAATTTTGTTATTATTAACTCGTCCATGACAGACCACAAACAGATCTTCCTACAATTGAATAAATATGAACCACACAAGAATTTAAGAACGACTTATGAGGCAATAGATTACAAAAGAATGTATACTGAAATGGAATCATATGAAACGGAAGCCACTGCAGACACCTACGAATATCTTGAAAATAAAATAAAGCAAAGCGTAGCACGTAATCGAGTAGTGAAAACGAAAATACTGAACCCGCCTAAAAATGACTGGATCAACAGTGATATAATCACTGGGATTGCCCAAAGAAACTACCTATGGTTGCAACACAAAAAAAATCAGGATGACAAGAGACTAGAACAAGAATACAAGCAAAAAAGAGACACAATAGCTAAACTGATACAAAATACGAAAAATTCCTACTACTATAAACTATTTACAAAATATACTAATAATCCTAAAAAGATGTGGGCTCTTATAAATAACCTAGCAAATAACAAAACAAAACAAAGTAGTGCTCCTCCAAAGCTCTTAATAGACTCTGAACTAATTAGCGACACAGATGAAGTTTGTGATATTTTTAACAAATATTTTTCTACTATAGGTTTTCTATTAGCAAACAAAATACCTAACAAATATCACAATAGTACTTTGAATCCTGATTTCATACAACAAAAAATAAACGATCATAAACTGTCTGCCTTTACCCCATGTAATGCAAATGAAATAAATAAAATAATTCACAACCTAAATCCCAATACTAGTAGCGGAATAGACAAAATCAGCACAAAAGTCCTAAAATGTCTACAAGATCTAATCTCTGAAGGCCTGGCACATTCAATAAACAAACTTATGACTGACGGCGAATTTCCCGATACTTTGAAGGTTGCAAAAGTAACACCAATTTACAAATCCGGGCCCACAACTGACCCAGGAAACTATCGTCCTATTTCTGTACTACCAATATTGTCGAAAATCCTAGAAAAAGTAATACATAACCGATTATCAAGTTACCTGGATTCATTTAACTTTATATCTCCACGTCAGTACGGTTTTCGGTCAAAAAGCAATACAACTGCGGCAATAGTAGATTTAACAACAAAAATTAAAGAAAACCTGGATAAGAAAAGGAATGTTCTAGGCATTTACATCGACCTGAAAAAAGCCTTTGATACCGTAAGTCACCAGTTACTTTTAAAAAAGTTAGAGCACATTGGTATCAAAGGTAGTGCCCTTAAAATGTTTGAGTCGTACCTAGCAAATAGAGTACAGATAGTCAAAATAGGTAATAACCAAAGCAATACCCAACCCATTACATATGGTGTCCCACAAGGGTCCATATTGGGACCGCTTCTTTTCCTTATCTATGTTAACAATATAACGGATTTAAGACTACACGGCCATTTAACTTTGTACGCGGACGATACATGCCTATTCTATTTCGGTACTAATATGGACGAAATCATCTCAAAAGCTCAAGAAGACCTTAACATGTTGTTTGAATGGTTTCAGTCCAACCTGTTAACAATCAACATCTCAAAAACATGCTATATTATCTACAAGTCGAAAAATAAAATAATTCCCCCGCATGCTCCTTTAACAATTGACAACATTCCACTCGAACAAAAAACTTGTGAAAAATATCTTGGTCTGAGAATGGATAGTAATTTAACATGGAACAAACAGATAGAATATATAAAAAGCAAATTATCGTCGCTAACGGGTTCACTCTGTAACATAAATCAATGTATACCTAGGAAACTACGTTTCAATATTTACAATTCACTTATCAAATCTCATATATTATATTTAATAGAAATATGGGGCAGTGCCGCCAAAACGAAATTGCAGGAACTACAAAGAGCTCAAAATAAAGCAATAAAAATACTTTTCTCCTACCCATACTTAACATCGACTCGTAAAATTTTTGATGACACAAAAATAATGAACATCCGACAACTTTATATATATAGCACTTGCATTCTAATTAGGAAGATCATGAGTAAAAACATCCAAACTAGTTTGTCCTTTACCAAAAAGTCACAAATATCCAAACGCAGTCTTCGTCGACCTAGCTTGCTCGTATTGCCAAAGACACGTACCAAATTAGGGAAAAAAAATATTACCTTTGAGGGAGCACACTTTTATAACAGCCTACCTTCCCATATTAAAAATATAGATTCCTTTAACAAGTTCAAGTCTCAATTGCACAACTACATTCTTGAAAGCTACTGACTTGTAATTTCGGAGAGTGTTCGATGGAACTGTGAATACGGTGACCATTACCTAGATTAAGTTTATATTATTGTTCTCATGTAAGTGGATTATGTAATCTTTTTGTGAGAATAAATTCTTTAAACCTAAGTCAAGAAAAAAGTTGACACTGGTTATTTTATTAATATTTTGATTTATTATTTTATGAATTTTTAAAGATAACTAATACATAACATAACATTGGAAGTTCAGGCTCAGAAGGGCTAGAACCCAGAGAAAAAAAGCCTTCCCTGTCTACGCAGTTAATATTATATATCATAAAAAACACTATAGCTAGATATGCCACCAATCTAGCATTTTCTGCATGGAGTATAGAAGTAAGGAGTACAGACTATGTATTAAAAAGTGTCCATCATCATCATCATTACAGCCCTTCACAAGTCCACTGCTGAACATAGGCCACCCCAAGTAATGCCACAAAGCACGATGCTGATCCACCTGCATCCATCGACTACCTGCATGTTTTACCAGGTCGTCACTCCACCTAGTGGGGGGTCGCCCTACATTACGCCTACCGGTACGAGGCTGCCACTCGAGAACCTTTCTTCCCCATCGGTTATCGGTTCTTCGAGCTATATCGCCGGCCCATTGCCACTTCAGCTTACTAATCTGTTGGGCTATGTCGGTCACTCTGGTTTTACTGCGGATATCCTCATTTCTGAGTCTATCACGCAGAGAAACTCCGAGCATAGCCCTCTCCATAGCTCGCTGAGCGACCTTGAGCATCCTCATACGGCAAGCAGTGAAGGACCACGTCTCAGGTCCATAAGTCATCACTGGCAAATGCACTGGGTGTACACTTTAGTTTTCAGAGATTGAGGTATATCTGACGAGAAGATGTGTCGTAATTTCCAGAACGCTGTCCAGCCGAGTTGAATCCGTCGATTGACCTCTCGGTCGAAGTTGGACTTACCTAGTCGGACTATTTGTCCCAGGTAAACGTACTCGTCAACAACTCCGAGCATAGTGCTCCCAACAACTACCGGCATAGGTGTGACATGGACATTAAACATGATCTTTGTTTTGTCCATGTTCATCTTAAGACCTATCCGTTGGCAGACACTATTGAGGTAATTGAGCATAGTACTAAGGTCCTCCAGTGATTCTGCCATAAGGACTATATCGTCGGCGAATCGAAGGTGAGTGATGTACTCGCCATTGATGTTAATACCGTATCCTTTCCAGTCCAGTAGCTTGAAAACGTCTTCCAACGCAGCGGTGAAGAGTTTCGGGGATATAACATCACCCTGTCTTACACCTCTGTGCAGTTGGATAGGTTTCGAACTCTGGTTCTGTACTCGCATAGCCGTCGTAGCCCTACTGTACAAACACTTCAGCACTTCGATATACCGACAGTCAACTTGGCACCGCTGAAGGGACTGTAGCACCGCCCGAATTTCGACGGAATCAAAGGCTTTCTCATAGTCCACATACGCCAGGCAAAGTGGCAGATTGTACTCTTCGGTCTTCTGTACAATCTGCCGCAGGGCATGTGTGTGGTCTATGGTACTGAAGCCTTTTCGGAAACCGGCTTGTTCGGGAGGCTGGAAGTCGCCGAGTCTGCGTGCGAGACGATTCATAATGACACTCAAAAACAGCACGTAGACGCGTCTCGGAAGGGAAATCGGTCTGTAGTTCTTCAAGAGAGCGTTGTCGCCTTTCTTAAAGAACAAGACCACCGCACTTCTGCTCCACGCCTTCGGAGAAATGGCACCATGGAGGACGGAATTGAAGAGCTTCTGAAGGCCTTCAAGTACCGGTGTTCCACCCGCTTTCAGAAGCTCCGCTGTAATTCCATCCTCACCTGGGGCCCTGCCGTTTTTAAGGTGCTGGAGAGCCATTCTATCCTCGCTCAGACTGACATACGGGTTATCATCGGAACCGTGACGGATAAGACTTGCTCTTGGATCGTTACTCACACTTGCGTGTGGCTCCAACGATGATGTGTACAGCTGCCCATAGAACCTCTCAATCTCACTCAAAATCTCAGGTGTCCCGGAAACGATGCTGCCACGTTCAGTCTTCAGCTTTGACAGTTGGCTCTTTCTAGCAGACAGATCTCTGGCAAAAACTTTGGAGCCCTGGTTCCGCTCGATCGCTACTTTAATACGCGCAGTATTAAAGTTGCGCAAGTCTCGCTGCATGCATTTGGAGGTGTGTCTGTTCAGTTGCCTGTATGCTGTCAAATCTGTTTACGATTGCAGCCTCATCTCCCGTCTAACAGCCATGAGATTAAGAGTGTGATTGGAGAATTTTTGTGTTCTTCTGCGGCGGATCTTGCAAAACTTAGCTCCGACCGCATGGACAGTTTCCTCCAGCTTGTTATTCATATCGTCCACTGCATTTCAATCTTCTAGGCACTGAAAGCGGTTACGTAACTCGAGCTGAAAGGACCTCTCCAACTTAACGTGTAGGTTCAGTGTGCCTCTAACCATTAATCGGTAATCACTGCCAGTTTTCACCCTTGCGATCACTGAGACATCACTGAACAGTTGGCGTCTAGTCGTCATAATGAAGTCAATCTCATTTTTTGTCGAACCGTCGGGACTCGACCAGGTCCACTTGCTGTGGGGCCGCTTCTGGAAGAAAGAGTTCATCATAAAGAGTCCCTCTTTCTCCATAAAGTCAGCCAGCTGCTGGACCCTACGGTTCCGTTGCCCTACTCCAAATTTCCCTAACTTCAGCTCACCGCCTTCTCTTGTGCCTAGTTTTGCGTTGAAGTCTCCCATCAACACCGTGTAGTGGGTTTTGTAGGAATGCATGGCTCTGGAAATGTCCTCATACATTTCCTCCACCTCCTCATCGAAATGCGCCGATGTTGGTGCGTAAACCTGTATGACCTTTAGCGAATACCGTTTGGTGATTCTGAGTATCAGGTACGCGACCCTCGTCGACATACTCCCAATCTTTACAACGTTGTTGACGAGAGACTTGTGGATGATAAATCCGACACCTCCTTAGGACAGATGGTCGCCCTCCCGGTGATAGAACAAGTTGCCGGACTGATTACCGTGTCCTCCCCCTCTTTTTGGACTTCGGATAATCCAATAATATGCCAGCGCAACTTGTCTACCTCTTCTTCCAGCTCCCGTATCTTCTCTTCAGTCATCAGGGTGCGTGCGTTATATGTTGCCAGGTCGAGTCGTCGTAGGTGGCAACCGAATCTCCACCGGAGATTCTTAGCACCCCCTGCCCCGCCTATACCATGATCGCCACCGTAGCCAGGAATAGCGGGGCCGCCGGGGAATGGGGGACAATTGGTTGCGTCGTTATGCATGGGCGGATATTTGCCATAGTTGCCACGCTTGGCGAGCGGGTTGGCAACCGCAGTTTTTTATTTTATCACTGTTGTTATCAGGAAAATGCTGTGGCCATCTCCTGCCTGTCTCCCTCTGTCGCCTCTTGCGACACCCACGGGAAGATATGGGGTAGTGGATATTCTAAACCGCCACTACACGGCATAAAAAGTGTCCATAGAAAACCGTTAAATAAGGGTGGCGCCACTATAGCTACGGGCTAAATTTTAAAGAACGTGCCAAAAAATATTAAAGGGATAGACAACTTTTTCGACATTATATTTGCTAAATAAAATTATTTTCGATTTTAGAACTACTGAGCAGTTTAGCAGCACACATCAAACCGTTGACAACTGCTAAGTTCATTTCATCCCAATAGCTACTCCAGCGCTGTTGTGGAGAGTTTTTGAACTGTTATTTACTGCTTACAGATGGCACTTTTTCACCTATTCTACTACGGGAGTTGGTACTCCTTACTTCTACACTCCATAATTCTCTGTCTACGCACGAATCATTCGATATAATCGGTAAAATCCACTAGTTAGTCTGTGCACCAATCAAGCGTTATGGTTGGCAGGGAATTTTGGCGGGAACTTGGCCATAGACGGACTGTCGTTCCTGTTTTGTGGTTTGAATAATGGTTTTATAAGTGGATTTAATAAGTGGATTTTAATTCGTAAAAGTGATGTGATTTTGTGAAATAAAATGACAACTTTTTGATATTGTTGGATGCGTTCATAAACATTTATTTTATTCAAATATATATATTGCTTACAAATTATCAACCAAGTACGACCGATTGTTTTTGCGTCCCCCAACAGGGAAAAATTAAAAAACTGTGGTATCTTACCCCAGCCGGTTTGGGAATTTTAGCTAGTTCTTGAATCAAATGAATCAGTCCGATTCAATAGGTTTTTGGATCGATTCAGTGAATCGATGCGGTGCTTCGAATCGATCTAAAAAATCGATAATTTTACTTCAAAGAATCGATTTTTCAATTATGACATGCCTAGTCAGTTTCTCTATCTAGTCTGTGATATATTGTCGTTCTCGTTTCATTACTTCCAATTCCAATTACTTCTCTCACAGAGAAGCTACTTCTCTTTTGTAATGTTAATAATTTCGCAACTGAGTCCCTTATTTTAGCTCTTTACGCGTAGAAAGTAAAAAGTAACCGCTGTCTCGAGATGAGCAAGACAAATCCTTTAGCTGGTTTAATTGGCAATTATGGCGATTCTGATGAGGATTCAGATGATGCGCTAATGCGCTCTAGCTCAACATATAGTGTCTCAGATAAGAAAACCCATAAAATTCCAGCTGCTACAGGACTGGACCAGACTTCTAACATTGCCGGTATTCATCCGGCTCCCGTAGCACATTGTCGTAAGTTACTTTTAATCACACATATTTGGCCTCCTTGTATGCTTTCCGTCTTAATTAAATGTCTATTATATACGCCTAGTTAATGTTTTAGCATTAGCAGTAATTAAATACTCATTATAATGTCGTTTGAATGTTGACCACGGCGAAAGTTCCATTAATTCCACAGGTATGTGTATAAACGAAGGTATTATCTCATCCTAATATAACTGGGCCCGATATAACGCTTCATCATTACAGGTCTTCAAAATCCACTGCTAGATTATAATTAGATTTAGGCAGTTAGAGTCACAAGGGGTATCACAACATAAACAAAAATGAAAATCAACAATTTATTGCACAAATGTTGGTAATAATTGGTATTTCTGTGGCTATGCTATGCAATATAAAATGTTATAAGTGCAACAAATGTATCTCTCTTCTGGCTCTTGGCAAATGAAAATCACCATCCTAAAGTATTTATGTATTCATTATTACAGTTATTGTGTAATTCATGCCAATCTATTATGCACTCCACTTGTTATTTTATGCAATAATTGTTAAGGTGATGTATAATTATGAAGGTACAAGAGCATCATAATTATACATCACCATAACAATATATCATCATGATTGGCTCCTAATAATTTAATTCTTTAAAAGCTGTTGTTATTAACAATTAATTGATTTGGGGGTAGAAAGCTTCTGGAGTAGTCCTTATAAGCAGTGTCGATGGATGTAGATAGCTCAGGATCTTTACATGAGTTCATTATTATGGAGACAATAGTGGTGGTGTAAAAATATCTACTGCCCCCAACGACTACACAGCCCGAATATACGCCTCATGCAAGGCAACCACATTCGTACAACACATCAGACAAATACGTCGTACTTGAGAAAACGATCGCACGATCCACTTTAGTAACAACCACTTCCCTGACCTGTGAACATCTTGATGTGACTTTTTGACAAAATAAAATACAACAGACGCGCAACATGTTTCCCTGTATAATAAAATAGTGTGAAAATATGTAACCAACCAAACGTGTAACTGCAAAAAAAGGCATCATTGTTCATAGAGAAGTGAATTTTAATTTCCAAATTCATTAATTAAAATCAAATCAGAGCTCAACCTATATTTGTCACAAGCAACTTGCGTTGATTTATTCGGATATTTTCGGACTTCCCTTTCTTTTCAATGCAGTTCATTGTTTCTATACTTTTCTTTAATTACCGGCATGTGTAACTAGTGCTGTACCACTTAAACTATAATATTGGTACAAGTAAATATTATGCATGTTATCGTGAATGTTTTACAGACTTATACTATAAGCGACATAGGTGTAAGCTGAATTTTTTTAGTGAATGTACGTTAATCCATATTTATATTAATTGATTTAATAATTAAATTAAATTATTCGAAACTTCTTAAAAAAATCGTAATAAAATTGATATAATTTTTAATAGACGGCACTCAGCTCTCTTTACTGCTAAGACACCATGTCAAGACGAGTAGGAAACGGAAGTGAATTTGACAGTTTAAATAACTATTGCAGTTTTATTTTTAATAGTATTCCATTATTATTTCAATATTGTAAAGAAAGCTTGTTTTAATAAAAAATATTCTTTAAAAAAAAAAGTTATAGGTATTTTACTATATATGATACCTACTTGAATAAAACTTCTTTTGTTTATTTTTTATTTTGTACAAATTTATAGTAGAATGTAATTCTGGTACTGATTATTAGACTTAATACCAAATTTATTAGTTAAAGTTCCCATCACTATCTGCTTATTGGCAAGTGTCTCAACCTTAATTTTAACCAATTAGCTTGCATTTCAACCCGCCTCCTCTGTACTGCTTACCTCAGACTTTTGATAGACAGGTTTGGATGCAGAGGTACATACATTAGGCATCTATTCGGGCTGTGTAGTCGTTGACTGCCCCATATTGTCCTATGGGCGTCTTAAGAAGCCACAGACGGAAACTGAAGCAGTAGCATTTTTCTAATAACAGCAATAAACAGTAAAGTAACAACTTATAAAAATAAAAAGCTGCAGTTGCCAACGTGCTTGCTAAGTGTGGCAACTGTGGAAAAATCCTCTATGAGGAAACTTGTCAAAATCTCCTATGAGTAGGTAACACAAACTTCTCATAAAGCAGATGTTTTTAATTGCTTTGTTTTATAATCATTTAAAAAAAATACACTTTTTTCCTGAACTAGTGTGATCAAATCAACATTATTACGAAACACCAAATGTGAGTACAATATGTTGGGTACAATAAAAAAAAAATGACAGGTTGCACTCTGGGAGTGCCGACAGAAGTGAAAACTTAAATATTAACATTGTGCATTTTTGATATTTTGGAATGGTTAGGGAATAATTTTGCGTGAATTGCTTTAAATATCAGTATAAAAGTACTATCATTTATGTGGTAGAATACAATATTTATTTATTGCACTATCGTACACTAACGTGACAATTTATATTACATTAAAAAGTTAATCTCTCAGAAAAATCAACTTACATCCATAATTTCGATGACATCTTACGAATTTCCGATCAGGTCTCATGTCCTGATGCGAGTTTAACATTTTTTTCCCATTACAAAAAAGTGTACAACACCACTAAAGAAGTTTTCACCTTATGTTCAGTAGTAGACTTTTATAGACTGTAATGGATGAAAACCATTATGATTATTGCTTGCAATAAAAAACTATACTTTTGTTCATAGAAATCACTAAAATTCTTTCTTTTCAGCCTGGTCAGCCTGTTATGATGAAAGCAGTGGCTTCACTTATTACTGGAACCAAAAAACGAATGCTGTTACTTGGGAGGCACCTCCAGAATATTTGCTAGCTCTTAAGATAGCTCAACAGCATTTGCATACTTCAGGTAAATTATAATTTGCTTTTTCAAAATGACTAATAATAAACTCTTTTATCAACAAACATCCCATTATTGTACAGAGCTTTAGATAGGAACCTTATAGCTATCAAAAAAAGAAATAACAAACAAAAAGGCTACTTTAAAAAGTCAATACCATAACTTAAATTGAAACTTCACCCTCACTTTCCTGCGCCAACTAAATCTCTATTCTTGCACTCTTTGCATCTTTATGATATTCAGGGCACTAAATGACTAGTTCTTAGAGTGATCTTAGAATTATCCCACCATTTAAACTTAGTCAAAACTAGACTCCAAAATAGTTGTGGCCGTGATAGGAAAAGGGGAGATCTCCCGCTGGGCATGGTGTTCTGCCCGGAGAGCAGCCAACACTCCTTGTGATAGTTCAGAGATGTTCTATACATACTGTTTATGATTCGGAATTTTGATAGCGTGATTTAGGCTTCGGTGTGTTTTGCTTGCGGCGCGACGACAGTGCCGCCACATCACCCCCCTGCTCAGACCGGAGGTCGATAGTGCAACCTCGTTTTCAACGAATGTGCAAGTGCCAGGAGATTGCCTTGTAGTCTGCGGTGAGTCGAGAAGAAGGCAAGTAATCGAGTCGAGAAGAAGAGAGTGCCGTGAAGCAGAGGCGAGCAGTAAGGCTCAGAGCCGTGCCGAACACGCATAGCGCAGAGAGTAGCTTGAAGGAACAGGAAGCATTATTATTCCAGTGCTGCGATGAACTTTGTGAAGCTAGATGGCTTGAATGATATGAAGATTGCAGACAATATCTGCTCGGGAGTGAATGGGTGGGTTATTTTTATGACGATGATGAAGCTTGAAGTTTTCGAAGGTTGGTGATTGCGTGTTCAGATCACGTTGGGTGGTCACCGCCGTAGAAGGAAAAGGGGAGATATCCCGCCGTCCGTCTCCTCATCCGTGTTTAACTTGTGGTGCGACAAGCGCTGCCACATAGTCATAACAGTAGATTTCAGCTTTGTTGCATAATCATGTGCTAAATCATTGACAAACACTGGTTCCATGTTTAAAAGCTAAAGTAAGACTTAGCGCAGGGCTAGCCAACATGGGGATGGCTCCAAAACATGAGAGTTTCATATTGTCTAAATTTAATAGTATCTGCTTAATATTTGGTTATTATGCAACATTTAATGGTCGACAAAAATCTGAGTACTTTAAATTATATATTTGGTGTGTATGGGTGTTGACAAAGTTTATAATGGTTCTAAAAATCAGAATGGGCACCACGCTCCATAATCATTTTTTAAAGCAAATGATCAATATAAAATGTTTGAAGAACTGCTATGAAATTTGGCACCAATTAAAATCTCAATACTGCAATTCTATCATCTAAGTAGACTACCCTGAACATTGTTTGTATTGAAATTGGCCCCTTTTTCGCATGTTATGTTTTTGGTTGGTTATATCTACATTCTGTTTTATAATATAATCTATAATTTTCTAGGATCAACAGAAGTATCAGCTGAAGAATGGCAGTTGTACCAGCAGGCACTAGCAGAGAAGCAGAATTCGCAGAACAAAGTAGTAGCCAAAGCCGCAATTACCAAGTCTTCCAAAAAGCTTGACAAACCCAGTGTTTTAGTGAAAGATAAAAAGTCTAAGGTTTACAAAAAGAGGCCTGTGAGTGATGATGATGACGAGTGAGTACTTGGTCTTTTATTTATAAAAAAAATTTAAAACAACTGAACTATTTAAGTATTGAACTTAGTGGAAGAAACACCTAATCTTACCCTATTAACGTAATGCTAAATTGTGTTTCTTTTATACAATTACAGGTCAAACAGGCACACATTCCACCTGATTTTAAGTGGATGCTATGGCCACAAATATATCTCAACTAAGAATAAAAATTGTTCTTGGGACGGCAACAATGTGTGCATGCTGGGGTTACACTATGGTGATTTTTTTTATGTTGCAAACACTTTGCATTGAATAAAACAATTTATATGGATTTTATCACGTTTAATTAAACTTATTTTTAATTCCCGACATTTTGGGTGCTTTACAGCACTGAAGCATTAGATAGAATGTCTCATTACCAGTAAAAATGTGGTATCTACTCTCAACATACAAAACACCGCAGCGTAGTGCTGCTATGATAATAATAATAATCTATTTGCAAGAATATGGTTGTGCAATGGTGTTTAAGTACAATTTGTTCTGTATGTTCTATTATAGTAGTGTGCAAATATCAATGGTCAAATAACTTATATAACAATACTTATCAAATTTTTACAACATATATATTACTATTCAGTTAGTTTGAAAATTATTTATTATGTAACTGTGTCCGAAAAATGACAATATGATAAATAAGTATTACTATAGCTCAAGCACGATTATTATTAGTACCCGGTTGACCGAGCTTTGCTCGGTATTTTTCGCTCGATTTTTTTAATTCGTGTGTTTTGTAAATTATATTGAGATACAAATTACATACTGATGAAATACGAATATTTTTTGATCTTAGCGACATAATAGAAAAAACTGAACTGGTTATTTGAATAAAAAATCATGAGTGCAATTAGTTTAATTTAAATTTTCGTGTTTTTAAAAATACTAAAACCAGGGCTCGAAAAAATAGATTTTCTCAAAAAAGAAAGGAACTTGAAAAAAAATTAAAAAAAGTCAGTCGGTCGGTCTGGGCTCGAACCATGGTATTACGATTCCGTGTACGCCCAATATACCAATTAAGCTATTCGTAATCAATTATAAACTGTCAAAATTTACCTTCTTATTCTAACGATATTGTAGCAATTTTTCATTGCCTAAAAACACGGACAAAAAGACATTTTCTAAAAATAAATCCTAGCTAGATCGATTTATTGCCCCCGAAACTCCCTGCACACAAAATTTTATGAAAATCGTTGGAGCCGTTTCCGAGATTCCGATTATATATATATTTATATACAAAAATTGCTCGTTTAAAGGTATAGGATAGTTCAATGTCAAATATTAGTAATCTCAAGTCTTAATCCATCTGGGTGGATACCATCCATTTACCTATTTCTGCTGCTAAGAGGAGCAGCAACAGCAACTGCTGTAAGGCATTTGTTAGTATCATTATGCCTCGGAGATAACAATGCATATTATGTGATCATATCTATTTGGAGTTGCTTGCAAGTATGAGCTCCAAAAGTCACACACCACAAAGTGGACAGTAAGGTCATTTTTCGGGTTGGCTATAGACTTTTTGATAATATTTTTAGTCTAAGAGGCTTGTTAGGGTTAAGCTTGAACCTATTACAATGTTTTTAGATGTCGGAAATGCGTTTTAAACTAATTTCGATAAAAACAAATTTCACTAAAAATTGTATAATAATGAAACACAAATATGTCAATTTGTTCTCGTATTATGAAGTAGATGTCCGGTACTTGATTTTTTAAGTTTATTTTCAGTTTAGGAGGATTGTCAGGGTTAAGCTTGAACCTGTGGCTGGAGATGGGACTTATATACAATAAATTGAGTCACAGTGGAGAGCAGTCAAGAGGTTTTTCAGAAAACAAAAATATAACAATTCACATTACATTATTTCATTTACCACTATCACAGCAGAGTTTACGGCAACTTTATAGATAAGATTGGTCGAATCGGTTCTAAAACCGAATTAGCACACCCCAACTCCACATAGTCTTGTCTGCCCTACCCCTGGAGTGTTTTTGTAAAGCCGTAGGCACGGAGGGAGAGCAGCCCCCGTGCTACGCAAGGGCGAAGGGGCTGCACTTCCCGCAGTGCCGAAACCGTTGTAGAAGTAACTTTTTGTCAATATTCCTGTAGAAAAGTGAGGTTATAACTTTACAAAAAGAATTATTACTCATAAACTATACATTTCCGCAACGGGGCAAGGGTAGTGGGAGCTTCTCATGACCCCCTCCCCCTTCCAACAGCGTACGCGAGTACCGGACGTCTATAGTTTAACCCATTTTTCCTCCTCATATTAATTAATAGTACTATTACTATATTTTGTGACAAACAAAATTACGAAGTTAATTTATTTGTGAGATGATACACAAGGTTACAAATACGACATTATATGCATGAAAAAATAACAATCTCTCTGTTTTCTATGTGGTAGAGCCATGTTGCACCTATGTTATGGTTGTAGCACGAATTGGTCTACTCTACCGGGGACGGACCACGCTCTCACAGCAGCTCAATGCTGCTGTGTTTTGAATGATAAACCAGAGACCCATTTTAATGGATACTAGGCATTCCAACTTAGTCCTCAGGGGTGAGAATGGGCCACAGTATACACTTACCATCAGGTGGGCTGTCTGCTTGCTTGTCACCCTTATTCCTTTTTAGAAAGAACTCCAATTGTAGGTGAGCTCAAAATGTTAAAAATGCAATAATTTATCAAAAAAATTACATAATTACAAATTAAAACACATATTAATTTAACGGAAACAAAAAGAAAAACTAAACTCTATATAAAAATATTACATTAAGGAGTATAAATTGCATGTATTAAATATAACTGTTATATTCACTGCACATGTGCCAGATAAAGAGATGTCCTAAGTTATAAAAGTAATGAAAGATGATAATATCTTACTTAATTTTGCTGTGTTATATTTAGCCAAACACTATAGTACATTTATTAGTCATTTGTAGATTCACATGGGAAATTTTATTGTTAGTAGTTATCTTATTGACATGCTCGGCAGGTAAATCAATAATAATACTTTTAAATTTACAGAAAAATTGAGTTAATTACCTCCTACCACAACTCAGACTCTGAATCGAATGATGAAGCAGACGCTCCTGTTATTGTTCAACCTCAACCGAAGGAATCAAAACCCGCGAAAGTGCTAAAGAATCCACACAAAAAATTGAAAACCAAACCACAAGTGGTTGAGTATGGCCCAACTATGCCGCCAAACATGAACTACACGGTGCCAATTGGACCTGAACTTCCACCGAGTATGGAAAATGAAACAGTGCCTAAGTCCCCAGAAAACGAAAAAACAGATACAGTAGTAGTAGAAAAAGAGGTAAGTTCAAGAACTTTCAAAAAATCTGAAAAGTGGTTGACTGGTAAGCCAACCCTGGAACTTCCTGCTTTTATCAAGCTTGAATTGCTCGAAAATCTTCCAATTGGTTGATTTTTGAGCTCTTCAAGCTCAAAAATTCAAAAGTTATAGCAATAAAACGATTATTTAGAAATGTTTAAATGGCTATAACTTTTGAACGCCTCATTTGATTTTGATTTACTTGGCGTCATTCGACGCTTTTTTAACTGCAAAAAATTTTTTGTCAGGTCTTGAGTTGATGGATCGAAGTTTTTAAAAGTTGCAAATAAACTGTTATTAAGAAATGTTGAAATAGCTATAAATTTCGAATGCGTCGTTCGATTTTGACTTACTTGGCGACGTTCCACGCAGTTTTTCAAGTACAAAAGAGTGTCTTTTATGTTTGGAGTTGATTAGTCAAATATTTTGTAAGTTATTTAGAAAAACTGAATGTGTTACAAACAGCTCAACCGATTGACTTCAAAATCTAATCACGTCGAAGTCTCAACAGACACTTTCGAACGCCGTATCGATGATCATATCGATCAGTTAATTTGTTCTAAAGATATCGTATGATAAAACGTTGGACGTCCAGCCGGAAATCCTAAGACCTCAAAACATAGAGATCTGATGAAAACTCGCATTCTCAAAATCGGACCAAAATCTAAAACTTCCTACCTTTGAAAATTATTAATTTGCAAAGCGTGAAGTTAGTTTAGTTTACGACGGGATGTTTTCCGCAAGTTCACGTAAAAACGCGTATTTTGCTTGTGGGCAGGAATAATGTTATTATTCGAGCCATGAAATCTCCCCGAAGAAGTTCAACAGTCCTTTGATGTTGCAAGCAACTTCGGGGAGTGATCCCGGCGTGCCGAGATGTTTAGCCCTGTATGCAGCAACCTCCGTACATGTCAGCAACACGTGGGCCGCCGTTTCTTCCTCCCCCATGCGTGCCCTGCACTATCTGTAACACCTATGGTAAATAATATAAATGTTTGTTAAATGAGCAAAGTCCTATGATAGCACTTGTTACTATCCTGAACTGTGGCTGTGAAGTGGGAAGTTAAAAAAGGCAACTTAAAATGTTTAAGAAACGATTTGTGCCATTGTGCCATGTGCTACATATTGAAAAAAGTATTTTCATGGACTAAGAAATTGCTAGGTATTTTAAAGTGACAGTAGCCTCTTAGCAGGGTGCTAACCGCAAACTCATAAGGTTGTGGGCTTAAATCCGCCATTCGGCTACTGTCGTGAAGCACTCCTAACACAAGCATTTTAAACTTACCAGGAGTGCTTAAGGGGGAATATTAGTAACATAGATATCATTGCTATTATTTTTGTTTTAAAAATTTATCTGGTAGTAAAAAACTGCGACCCAGTCTGAATAAAACCACTTGTTTGGATATTATCACATTTAATTAACTTATTTTTAACTTAGTCTATTTAAAATCTGAATGATCTCAATTAGCTTATCATATTCTTTCAGTTATTAGTGGCATTGAATATTAAAAGGTAACAGTTTTCGGACCTATGATGAGATAGCGCTCCTGAAAGATGCGCAAAGAATAGCATAACAATTTTCCTGGATATATTATGTTCCTTAATTATTTTTGTAATTATCATTGACTTAATTTATTTTATTAATATGTATCATAAACCATTTGAAAATAACTTGAACTTAAAGTAGCTATTTTCACATGGTTATATTATCTGTCTCTTTCGCTTTTGACAGATTTTATATTATCCAGTAAAATTGAAAATGTTATTAAGCACTATGATGGCTAAAGTTTTCAATCTGAGGTCTCGTACTTAATGTTGCAGATAAAAATAAACAATATTAAATGTCATAAGATGATTTTTACAATATATTACAGGAAAAGAAACCATCACTGTCTAACGATAATGAAGATAGCCAGGACGAAAGTTTACTACTTGAAAAATTGAAGGACAAAGCTAGACTATTAGAAAAACTTGGTGGTGAACTACCTTCAGAATTACAACAAATGATTAATGATGAAACAATTTCAGTAACAGCCTCACCTAAATCAACAGATACAAACAAATCCAAAAACCTTGACATAGATGATTTGTTACAAGAAATAGAAAAGAAAGAGTTTCCCAAAGTTAAATCTAAAACAAACACTGATAGTAAAGATTCAAAATCGGACATAGTAAGTGCAAATAACTCCCCAAGAAGTGATGGCAGTAGAACGCCTCCATTAGAAGAACTGAAATCTCTGTTTCCGAGTAGTAAAAACATTGTTGCACTAGCTACACCCACATTGTTCCCCAGTGCCGTGAATGTTGAAGAACCTTCCGAAGTTAAAACTGGAAGCCCACAACCGAAAGTACCAGAAAAAAAAGAAAACATGTATTTAATGGATGCAAATGAACCTATAGAAAATGTGAACAGAAAGAAGCTGAGGATTTGCAATTCGGTGCTGCCAGAGAGGAAGACTGTTGAAAACAAGACAACACCTGCGTACACAACAAAATATTCCCATTTTATTGAAGGATTCTCTACAGAGAGGACTGGCTTAGGTTTCAGTAAAGAAGTAAATGGTGGTGATAGTCCAAAGAACACCATAAGTTATGGCAATGGGTTAACATTCACTAAAGGAGAGATATTGAATGAGGAAAAGGAAGATGAGGACTTGAATGATATGACCGACCTGATTGAAGCCAAGTTAAAGTATTTAAGTGAGTTGCAACCAAGTGTAGTATCACCAGTTCAAGAGATGTTTATACAGCTGCAGGTGAGTTGTTTTTTTGTTCATTTATATTTTTTTCTTTAGTCTGTTTTGTAATATTTCTTTTTTGCAATAGACAAAACTTATAAATTTTCTGGGATTTTGTTGTAAAAGCGTATGCCTGTCCTGTAAATGAATTACAGTTGTGTATCATTTTTTCTTTATATCACTTATTTTTTGCGTAGTTGGGACACATAGTGGTTGTGTAAGAATTTTCATAATTTTATATCATTCCGAGGGGGTTGTAAGGGTGAAATGGAAACTGAAATAAGAGATTCGGGTTCTTTTTAAGTAGAATAAGGGTGACAAACAAGCACACAGTCCATGAGGATCAAGATGAGGAAAGTCTTCTTTCCAGTAATGAGTGTCTCAAGTTGTTTACACTCAAAATACAATGTGTTCGAGTAGCATTAAGCTGCTATTTTACATTGGTAGTCTGCGAGTGCATGATCCTTCCCTGGTTGAGCTGAGTCAGTTATTCTACATTAATATAGCTGCAGCGTGACTCTACCATGATTAAATTATCAGGGTATCAGCATTTTTCTGATAATAACTCTTCTTCTTCTTCTTTCTTTTGTGGCGGTTTGATAAAATTCGCCAATGACGTATTGAGTAGAAAATGAAAGCTTATGAGTTTAATTAAAATAAGAGTCTGTGATAATACAAGGATTCAGTTTTCCTCCGAGAATTTTGACAAATCTATTTGTTGAGTTACCTAGAACAGATATGACAAACACAGGTGTTAGACTCTTACCCGTATGTTAAAAGTGACAAGGATTTAAAGTTTCATATTATTAGTATTAATAAAATCACATAAAATATACACAAAAGGAGTACTGGTATATGTTAAAAGAGAATTAAAATCTATAGGTCGAGGAATATAAGGAGGAAGGTAATCATAAAGGGAGGAGGATAATTTGGGACAGTTGAAAAAAATATGGTTTGTGGAACCTTCATCTAAGCCACATTCACACAATGAGCTATCCCTTACTCTGATTTTTGCCAGATGTGCATGTGTACAGGCGTGTCCAATTCTTAATCTACAAATGATTGAAGTTGCATGTTTATTCGCTTTGTTAAATTTAAAGAACCAAGGCTTGGGAGGAATAACCTCTTGGATGGCAGCATAGTGCTTACCTTTAACATTTTTGGAAACTTCCCATAATTTATTCCAATTTTCATTCAGTTTCCTTTTAGCTAGCAAAATTAGGTCATGTGAGTAAATTAAATTTTGTAGAATGCCATTAGCAATTGCATTTTTAGCGAGTACATCAGCTGTTTCGTTACCATGGATACCACTGTGGCCTGGAATCCAGGCCACTGAAACATGGATTCCTTTAAGATGGCATCTGAATAGGGTATTTCTTATTTTAAGAATTAGTGGAAATTTATGTTTGTTATGGAATTGATTGGACAAAATAGCTAACAAACAACTTTTTGAATCTGTGAAAATAACTGTTTTATTAAGATTATGTGACTCTACATATAACAAAGCTTCACTGATTGCAGTTGCTTCACCGGTAAAAGTGGAGGATAGTGAGGGGCATTTAAAGTTAAGAATGATTTTGAACTTAGGAATCCAAACAGCAGCTCCAGTATAGTCTTCATCAGACTGTTTTGAAGCGTCTGTGTACATGACAAGCCAATCTTTAAAGGTGTTTTCTATAATTTCTTTTAATTTCAAATTTGCCATTGGAGAATCCTTTTCTATACCTAGATCTAGATGAATGTCGGGTTGGAAAACAATAGCCTCGTAAGGAACATCAAAGAGTGGATTTATTTTACATTGAAAGATTGGGTAAGGAAGCTGAAGAAAAATTACAAAACTTTTAAACAAGCAGGGAGAGTCCTTATGGGTCCAGTATCGGTCAGATGAGATATACTCTGAAAGAAGGTGCAATTTAGGAATTAGGGGATGATCTGAAAGCTGGCAGATCTTAAATAAGAATCTGTCTGAAAGGTATTGCCTTCTTAATCTTAAAGGAGGATCTACGCACTCAACCTGAAGAACATTTATTGGTGAGGATTTCATTGCCCCTGTAATAATGCGAAGGCATTTCGATTGAATTTTGTCCATTATTTTTAGGGATGATTTATTGCAAGGCTCCAACAGAAAACACCCATAGTCAAGGTGGCTTCGTATTAAAGCATTGTACAGTAATTTCTGAGAAAAAGGATGGGACCCCCACCAAACACCTGACAAAGACCGAAGAATATTTATGTTTTTTTCGCATTTTTGTGTTATATATTCAATGTATGGACCAAAGGCCAATTTCGAATCAAGGATAACTCCCAAAAATTTAACATTGCCTCTAACTGGAAAAGGTTGCTTATCATATACAACGGATATATCGGGAACTCGCCTTTGGCGGGAAAAGATCACCACACTACTCTTGGCCACAGATAAAGAGAGGCCATGATTAGTTAACCATTCTTGTAAATAATCCATGGATGAGTTTAGACGGGAACATGCCACTGTGAAGTTGTTTGAGGAGATGTATAGAGCTAGATCGTCTGCATATTGAAGAACATTACAAAAAGAATTTACTGAAAGTTCTAAATCGTGAGTATATATAGAATAAAGGAGAGGACTAAGAACTGAGCCTTGTGGAAGTCCTTTCCATATAGTTTTTGGGGGAAGCAGGAGATTTTTAACATTTATAGATATTGATCTAGAAGAGAGAAAGTTAGAGACGTAATTGACTATCCTCACTGGAATGCTCAGATTAAGCATTTTCTGCCTGAGCACAGGAAGTAGCACATTATCATATGCAGAAGAAATATCCAAGAAAACTCCTATGAGAAATTCATGTTTTGAAAAAGCAATATGAATATCTGTGACCAAAGTACTTAGGCTATCCATGGTACTTAAACCTTTTCGGAAACCGAATTGGCTTTTAGGTAAGAGATTATTCCTTTCCAAAAACCACTCCAAGCGATTTTTTATTAAATGTTCCAAGATTTTTGCCAAAGTACAAGAAAGGGCAATAGGTCGGTAACTGGAAGGGTCATTGCTAGACTTACCTGGTTTGAGAATGGGCAATATAATTTGGGTTTTCCATTCAGCAGGAGGATCACCAGTAATATAAATAAAATTTAAAATGGATAGTAAGACAGTTTTAGTGTTCTCACTACTATTAATTATAAATGAATAAGGAATCCCATCAATACCTGGTGAGGAGTCTTTAAGGCCATTGAGAACAGTAAACAATTCCTGAGAAGAAAAGGGGGAATCAAATTTATCATTTGTTTTTAAAAAAGCAGAATTAAAAACTAGGCATTCATCATAAGATGGGACTGTTTGTGGTGCAAGTTTATTAGAGAATTCATCTATCCACGGGGAAGGATCATTAGAAATTATATTTTCACTAGAAACTGCACAGCGATATTTTTTAACATTTCTCCAGACCAAAGATGGGGGAGTCCTAGGTGACAGTGACTCACAGAATTTAAACCAACCAGTTCGCTTTTTGTCTGACAGTAATTTTAAGGTTTCTGCAGCAATTTTTTTATAGGAGATATAATTCTCTGCAGTCATAGAACGGGAGTATATTAATTCAGCCTCCTTTCTTCTCCTACAAGCTGCTGAACAATCTTGGTCCCACCAAGGAGGGGAAGGATACTTATTTTTGAAAGGTTTTTTTAAGGGGATTGACTTATTAGCAGCAGAAATAATTGCATTTCTGAACTCTATATAAACAGGAGCAATATTATCATTGTTAATTGGGGGAAGAGTTGAAACCTCTTGTTCCAAAACTGTAGAATATAATTGCCAATTAGCTTTGGATAGATTATACTTTAGTCTTGGGCAAAATGTAAAATTTATTCTAGGTGAAGTAGGAGGAGTGATGAATATAGGAAAATGGTCACTGCCATAGCTAGAAGGTAATATTTGCCACAAAAGAAGGGAAGCAATATCTGGGGAGCAGAGAGTTAGGTCAACGGCACTTCTAACATTTTGTAATGGGGATACTCGACGGGTAGGAGACCCGTCATTTAGAATACAGAGATTAAAATTATCAATAAGATCTAAAAATAAGGGAGCCAGTGAATCACACAGATGGGAGCCCCAAACAGTATGATGCATATTAAAATCTCCCAAAATAACCATAGGAGGTGACAAAGAAGAAATAAGTGTTGCAAGTTCTGTTAAAACATTTGCATCAGGATTAGGAATGTAAACAGAGAGAATAGAGACATCAAGGGTCTTAATAGCAACAGCATTTACTGCTGGACTATGAGAAGGGAGAGGAATTTGTGAAAATGTAACTGTTCTTGAAATTAAAATAGAGGTGCCAGCACGACCATCACTCCTATCATCCCGGAGGCATGCATAGCCTGAAACCCTAAAATGAGACTCAGGTCTAAGCCATGTCTCCTGGATGGCAAGAATGAAGGGATGAAATTTATTAATGAGGTAAATGAGTTCATTTTTTTTATTTCTAATGCTCCGACAATTCCATTGAAGAATTGGCGGGACTGCGAATGTTACGGGCTAAGGAGGAAAGCTGAGTAAGTTTTTGATGTAAGCTGAGAGGAAGTTCCGTGTCATTAAAACGGGAGATCATGTTAATTAGAATTGATATCATAAGTTCGCAGAAATTATCATTACTAGAAGAGTTGTTGTCATTTCCCAGTAGAGCACACCCATTAGGAAGGGAAGAATTAGGATTCTCAACAATTGCCTGATGAGCTGCCATATCATATCCAGAATTTAATGATTGGCTATAAGTACGTTGAGGGATAAAAATTGTTTTTTTGTATGATGCAGTTTGTGAGAGCTGAGCCGAAGGGGTTGAAAGACTGTCAGTTATGGTATAAGGGGTCTGTTGAGAACAATTACGAGGCTGGATTCTTGTTGTATCAGCAAAGGATCTTTTTGTCTGAGGGAATCTAGCTGAAGCTTCTAAATATGAGATATTTTCTTGTGACATAACAAGTTTAATAGATTTTTGCCTTAGATGTTCAGGACAAGTAGGGTCTTTTGCGGTGTGGGGACCTGAGCAGAATAGACAAGTAGGAGTTTGTCGAGAACAAGCTAAACCTTCATGATTCTGTGCACACACAAAGCAGCGAGGGGATGATCGGCACTGGGAAGTAACATGGCCAAATCTACAACATTTATGACACTGAATTAGTGGCAAAATATATTTTTCTACTGGCATTGAAGTGTAAAAACAGTAAATATGGGGAGGAAGTTTTTGTCCAGAAAAAGTTAGAACAACCGTCTGAGTTGGAACCCATGAAATGCTATTGCTGTCACTCACTGATCGTCTATTAAGTCGCCGTGCTTTAATTATAGAACCGTAGCCAGAGGGAATTTCTATAGCTGCTATTAATTCTTCTAGTGTCCACTCTATGGGAACTTGTCTAACTAGCCCCATACGAGTGATACTATATGAGGGGATGGTTGCTTCATATTTAGAAATTTGGAGAGCTGGGTGATCGATAAAAGTGTTTGCATCTGCAGCTGTTTTAAACTCCACTGATATTCTATTTCGTCCAACTTTTTTGACTCCATCATGGACTATATTTTTAATATTGTTATGATACAGAAAGTGACCGAATTTAATTGGTTTAAGAGTTACTCCAGACAGCTGATCATTTGAGATTTTACTTACGTGAACTAGAAAAGGAGCGGCATCATCTTGAGAGTACTTAACTTTTTTATTAATAAAATCAGGATGGGTATATGAGGATTGTATTGAAGGAAACTGTTGTTTTGGATCAGTAATAACTATTTTTTGTGGATGGGCAGACTCGTTACTTACTTGGGCACGTTTACGGTTAATTAGTTCTACCTTATCAATGTTAATGGGTAAGGAAAAGGAATCATTGCGACCCCTTCCGGGATCGGGAGGTTCGTCCTCCATTATACTACTACAACAAAAAATTACATAAAAACGGCACAACTACAAACACTTACTAATTTACAGATATTAAAACCTCCACCAAGACAGAAAAATTTACTATAGTAACTCAACAACACTTAATAAAATAATAAATTTTAAGCAAAAAAGGCACGACACTTGTATCTCTCACTTCCTACTTCCTTTCCGATATCTTGAACCGAAAACAAACTCGATAATAACTCAATAAATATTAATTGATATTTATATTGCCAACCTACCTGCCAAGCATGGCAATTATAGTAAATACCTCCCTATGAGGCAATATGGTGGAAGATACTATGAAGATTGCAATGATAACACTAATCTATAAATCGGGACTTAAAACCGACCCAGGAAACTATCGTCCGATATCGGTATTGCTGGTCATGTCAAAAATTTTAGAAAAAGTCATACATAATTGTTTAGAAAATTACTTACATTCATTTAACTTTATATCAGAACGGCAATATGGATTTCAAGCCAAAAGTAGCACCACTACCGCAACAATCGATCTAACAACGAAAATCAAAGATAGTATAGATAAACGGCAAGTGGTTTTAGGTGTTTTTATCGATTTAAAAAAAGCCTTTGATACAATAAGTCACAAATTGCTATTAGAAAATCTTGAAAGCATTGGAATCAAAGGTAGTGCTCTTAAATCAAATAGATCGCAAGTAGTGAAGCTGGATAATTTTCAAAGTAGTTCCTTATCTATCACGCATGGTGCGCCGCAGGGATCTATAATTGGGCCACTCCTATTTCTAGTCTATATTAACCAAATCGCAGAGCTAGGGTTACATGGTCATCTAACTTTGTACGCTGACGATACATGTCTATTTTATTTCGGATCTAAAATACATGATATTATCTTGCAAGCGCAGGAAGATCTAGAACAATTGTCTGAGTGGTTCCGTTATAACTTGCTAACGGTAAACACTTCTAAAACATGTCACGTAATTTTTAAAGCAAAGAACAAAACTATACCATTACATGACCCACTGACGATCGATAACATCCGCTTAGAACAAAAAACCTGCGAAAAATACCTAGACTCGAGAATGGACAATTACTTAACATGGAATAGGCAAATAGATCACATTAAAAGTAAACTTTCGGCACTTACTTGATCACTTCATAATATTTCCCATTGTCTACCTAAAAAATGCGTTACACTATTTATAACTCATTAGTTAAATCACATTTACTTTATCTCATAGAAATTTGGGGCAATGCTGCTAAAACTAAGTTACAGGAACTTCAAAGAATACAAAATAAAATCATAAAAATACTTTTTCACTATCCCTATTTAACAGCAACTTCTAAAATTTTCAAAACTAATGAACGTTTAACAACTGCATACATATAATACTTGCATTATAATTAGGAAAATACTAGATAAAACCATCCATACTAACTTGTCTTTTGTAAAAAAATCACAAATGTGTAATCGTAGTCGTCGTCGACCTAGCTTACTTGTACTGCCAAAGGTACGATCAAACTACGCAAAAAAAAGCATTACCTTTGAAAGAGCACAGATTTATTATAAATTGCCTTGTACTATAAAAAAATGTAAGCTCATTTAGTAGTTTAGTTCAAGTCTCAGCTATCACAATACGTAATTGAACATTTTTCACCATTAAATTGAGGCTATGAAGTTACTGACTGAGTGTTCGGCGACCATTAGAATAAGTATACTAAAATGTAATTATTATTTTCATGTAAATGGCATTGTTTGTCTTTTTTTTTTAAATAAATTTCTTTAAACTCAAGCGTATGAATGAAAAAAAAAAACTTTTTTGCTTGAAGCGTAGGGTTTTCGAGTATCCGACTTTTTTAATACCCGGGTATCGGGTATCATTATTACATATACCGGGTATACCCGGCTACCCGGGTGTTAGCAATTTTTGCAGAAAAAGAGACAATTGTCTTATACTAACCATGTTTTCTTCTGTAATAGTTTTCCTTTTGTATATGACATCTATCGCAGCTAAGTGCGCAGCGTGATTAATGCAGAGCATCATCTCTGTTGGGCTTTCTCCATCATACTTTTCCATAACCGCTGCGCCATCCGTAAGTACAAGTCAGAATGTGACGTTCACATTTCTAACCGAATTTGTGAACCATATCTCTCACCTTAACTGCGCCGCATTTCGCAGGTATTAATAATAACCAGCCCTAGGTTGAATACTGTTCTGTCATCAGAATGCAAGTTTATGTTCAAGTAACGCCGGTTTTGTAAGCTTATTCATTCACCAAGAGTTGGACTGAATCTACGATCAGAGTTTTTTATCGCTTGCAACGTGTTAACCATACTTGTTTCTTGTTATTCAATATACTGTTGCGCGGCTAAGTTGACATCTGGCACTAGCGCCTTCTAGTGTCGGGTAACAGAGCGAGGAGAGAGCTTTCCAGAACATGACCACTAATCTTTCCACCGACAGCGCCATCTGTTGTTGAAACGGAGAACTAAGCTTCAAGAAGCTGACTCTCGAACTTTCGGCGCTTTGTCGATTGGTGCGCGTATTTACTTGAATGTTCTGGATGATTCGGTACTAATGTGTATTTATAGGCGCTGCAAGATGCTATCGGGGAAGTATTGAATTCGGCGAGACAAACGAAGCTTCGGAGCGAAATAAAGTGAATTAGTGTGATTAATTATTAGTGTTTTAAATTTTAATTTGTGTAAAGAAAATTAAAGTGTTAATTTTATCGGCAATTTTTATTGTCACGAACCTCAAGCTCGTAACAATACTGTAGAACTAGTTTCATTGCCCTGCCTTCGTTTTTTGGTAGAGTTAGATGTTTATGATAAAAAGCTTCTCGGATGAATTTACTACGAGTGATGGCCCGAATGAAAATACCATCTTGTGCTACCAATTTCAGTAATTTAAGTTTAAATTCAAAAAAAAGTTGTAATTCGCGGTCTCTTTGGAACTAGGCTTGAACTTTATTCAGATTGAGATTGAGAAGACGATGTCGATAGCACTTCTTTTTCGCGTGTAAAGTTCTATTTTTCGATCTGTATTTTATGTACTTTATCTAAAAGATTTATCATAACACTTGTTGAAGAGCCTTTATAGGATAAAAATTTTTGGACGTATTGAACATTATACGGATTCCTCATTCTGTATTTTTTTTAAATTTCCGTACTTCAGAAACAGGTCTATCTAATTTGTCTATGAAAAATAAACCTCATTTAGTAAAATTTTATGGGTTATCCACTAGAAACAATTTTTAATTTTATATTAGTAATATTTAACGCAATTAACGTTCACCGAACAGTAATAGAATTGCCAACCTAATATTTTCTACACTCCTATGAAAATAATAGGAATAAAACTTTTTAAGCAAACTCCAACGAAATAAAATCAGAATACGGCGATATAACCAAACCTAACCTCAAATTTACTGCATTTCTGTAAAAAAACTCAACGCCTTAAAGGCGTCGCCTTCTATAGAGCTATTTTTATTGTTTGTAGTGCAAATTTACACATTTTTTTATATTGTTTTTAAGCCGCTGTAAGTAAGTAAGTAATAATTTTCCGAGAATTTTGATGAATTCTTCGATCAATGTAGGTACCCGGGTAACCGGGTCTGACAATGAAATAGTACCCTGGTACAAAAAAATTCTAATACCCGGGTATACCCGGATAGAAAATCCTACTGAAGCGCTGACAGAAGTTTGTTTAGTCATGATACTTTAGAGGCTAAGCGCTCGCTATAAAATTTCTCAATCCACGAGCCACCTGGATTTGATATTATGGTTGCAGCATGAATGAAGAAGCCGTTTTAGTTGCAACCGTTGCTTTTGATGTGGTAGAGCCACGCTGCAGTTATATTATAGTTGTAGCACCAATGGGTCGGCTTGATTGGAGCAGAATCACGATCTCGCAAAATAGCAGCGTAATACTGCTGTGTATCGTATGGTGAGTGTTGAGAACCGGAGACTCTTTTTCTGGAAATGAGGCATTTCATCTTAGTCCTCAGGGGCGACAACGCATCTGCAGTTTGATTTTTAACTGAGGATAAATGTGAATGTCTATGGGTCACAGCAACCACTTAGCATCAGGTGGACTGTGTGCTCGTTTGTCAGCCAATGCTATAAAAAACCTTAATGAAGCTGCATGATGTGTCTGACACGTAGCTTTTCTTTACGTGCGCAGACGTTGATATCCGCGCTGAGGTCGGGCGCGCTGCGCGCCGGGTACTTGTCCGCGTGGAGCCGGAGCGCCGGCACCGCGCTAGCTCGCCACGAGGCGGCCGCCGCGCCGCCCGGCTGGACCTGCGCCTTCCTGAGGTACCCGCGCGCACACAAGAACACACACACGCACTCACCCGCCGCTTCGCGCGCCGTACCGCACCGCGTGCTGTTCTGTACGCTGTACCAACCACACTACACTCGATACATTACACGTTACCTTCCTAGGGCACACTCATGCACACAAGCACACATGCCGCCTACATACACTATACACAAGTACTAACACTAAACACTCCAGTCGTTGTCTCACATCACACTCCACGCACCTTCGGCAAAACACACTCCACTTAACACTCCCCACGTGGACACAATATTCACCGCCTTACATTACACCGCCTCAACTCATCATACTCGCTACCTCATAACACACTGCCTCGACAAATCACACATCATTTCCCTACACCTCACCTCAATTCATTACACACCACCACATCTCATTTCGACGCAATATATGTAGCTTCAACATAATACACCCTGCCTCGTTCATACTCGACGTATGTTAGTCAGATATAACATATCTGACTAACATACGTCTATTAATTGGTGTATCACGCATTAACTACTCTTATCTTACAAAATGAACAGGTACGACGTTTGTTTTTGGATTGCCATGACTAGTTCAAGCAGAACTATTTATTGAAAATGTAATATATATAAAATTCATGTTATGCAAAAATAGATAATTGTAAAAATATAAAAGGTAATAATATCTTAAGATTTCAATATTGCAAACCAGCCTTTCACAACCACCCAATACATTTAACGCCACTAATTCTAACACCATGCGTGTTTCGCCTCAAAATAAGGCATTACCGTGATGGATCTTTATAAATAACTAAACAATTTAACCTACGCAATAGTATTATAAGTCTACGCTTAAACCATATATTTTTGCATTTGTCACACAAGAAACAATTCATCTTAGCAGATTAATTTCCAAATTTTATATAGATAATTTCAAATATGAAAAAATTTAAGATTTTAAGTTTGAGTAGTGCAAACCTAACTTCCAGGATGATCATATTGAACATCTAACACGATACGCGTTTCACCCCAAAACAAGGGGTCGTCATGATAGACTTCCTCGGCTAACTAGATAATATACAGTATTTCTTTTTGCATGCAAAATACACATCAAATTAATTTCTGCAAAATAAAAACAAGTATTTATGTACTTAGTACGGTGTGCGAAGTTTTCTTACACAAAATTATTATAATGTAAATAGTTCTCCAGTTAACGAATAATATGAAAAGTCATTTACAAGTTTTTGGTGTAATCAAGGTGTCTACTTTCTAGAATCAAAACAATCTGAGAGAATTTTTAAATTAATGTTTCTGTGCACTCTCAACTTGTTTCAGGTTGATTCTATCAAAAACTACTGGTTATTAATTAAAATATGTATGCACTGTTTTTTAACATGCAACTAATTTTATCAGTTTGTGCCAAACATTTTTTCTCTAGTGGACACCTTGGTAATTAGTATTCATCACAGTTAAATAAATATATATTATACTGATTTTGTTACTGACATAAAATTAATGTGTGTTGGTTGGTGTAACTCAAAACTTATAATTTATGTACTATTTTTCATTCTGAATTAAAAAGGGCTTTTATTTCATCAACCAACATAATATTTAAAAATGTCGTTTTTGACTATTGCAAAGTCTTATTTTTTATGCAATAATTTTTGCTATTTTGTCAATGGTGTGTTTTTGATCTAAAGATATTTTTTTTATATATATAGAGTCTCTTATCACTATTGTATATACACTTATACAGACATAAATGTAATGTTTTTTTCTTAAGAAACATGATACCGTTTTATATATCAGTTAGAAGCAAATTTAAAACTTACTGACCTTAATATCGGTGAACTAATTTATCTGTAACTTTAGTTGATAATACAAGTTAGATGTTTTAAAAATATACACTGCCATATGATTCATAGACTTTTTAATTCGTTTATGGATTTGGTAAAATCTGTGATATTTTTTCCAAATGTGATACTGTACCTGATAATAAATATTAATAACTATAGTTCGAGTTTCCTTCTGTGTTACCATCCTATCCATGTCTTTGTAAAATCTAGTGTAAGAAAGACAAAGAAAACAACATGGCAACACTGAACCACTTGAAGAATTACCGAAGAGCCGAAGACTTCGCGCCGAGGAGTATGGTGAGAGACAGATTTTATTTGTTATTCATTTATTTTCGAGAAATTACACTTTGATCTTTTCCAGAATGTCGCCAAGGAAATCTTCTTACGGAGACAGCGACAAGCGGAGTTCGTTTGTGTCTGCTCGTAAATAGTTCGAAAACACAGTGTTGCTGTTATATAAAAAGTTTGAATTATTTCAAACTCTAAAATTAAAAAGTGTCAAGATTTTAAGTAATATTTTATTGATAAATATCGATAAAAATGTTAGGCAAAGCGCAGACACAAATCAACAGATTATTATGGGTTTAGTATACACTCAATTTATCTAAGAATATACGAATCGGGCTCTACGAGTATAAAAATTTGGTTTTAATTTCCAAAAAATTCCAGAGTCCTGTTTGTATATTCGTAATTTATGAATGTTTAGATCTATAAGAGAGCCCCGTATTTTTACATAGTTGTGGTTTTCCCAAACAAGTGATAATATAAAAAGTACTTTTGAATTCGAGGAGTAATAAATGATTTAGTTTCCTTTAAAAAATACCCGTAAATTGTATTAAAATCTATATTTTTACATTCTATAAGCACCGACAGGTATATCATATAAACTAAAAAAAATAATATCTTAATGACTTGTTATTCAGAATTTGTCACTATAATTTAGCAAATTGCTTGAATGTGTTGGACGCAGAGGGTTCAGTACTTATCTCGAGACGGTTTCGGCTTCGCTTAGCTATTGATCTTACTAATCCTATGGCAAATTATTTAGAGAGAATTTAATTTCTTCGATAATCATTATAATAACATGGTTGATATAACCCCTGGGAATGAGGGGTTATATCACGAATGAGGCGACCGTTTCCAAGCTGTTTCTTAAATAAATTATGTAAACAGTTTGTACAAACTTTCTTATGGTATAATTTTCTTTGAAAAAAATCCTGCTGAGTTTCTTGTTGTTTCAAGTTGCAAGTGTGCTTTCTAGTTGGTTCTTCCCAAGACAGAGGTTTTTTTCCGAACTGAAAAGTAAATAATTAATTACTCAATAAAAATTATTTGTAATCTATATTGAATAAAAAATTATTCTAACCAGTACATTATTTTGGTCAAGACAAAATAGACAGCTATATAGCTCTAAAAGCGTATTCTTCCAAATAATAAATAAAAAATATTTGTAAAATTTTAATTCCATAGTTTTCACAGAATACCAGCGTAAAATAGCAGCTTAATGCTGCTATGTTTCGTACGGTGAGTGTAGAGAAACGGAGAACCTTTTTACTGTAAATGAGGCATTCCATCTTAATCCCCAGGGCTGAAAACGGATCTGAGAATAGATGTTTATTTTATATCTATGAAAACTTTGTTTATTTTTATTAATAAAAATTTATTATTAATTTATTGAAACCGAGTATAATAGTATAAAAAATAGGAAAAAAGAGATTTTCACTTAAAAAAAACAGTTTAAAAAAGTGTAAATAAAAGCGATTACTTCCAGACAACCAATTAAAAGTCCTTCATAAAATTATAATTCCATATTTTCGACTGGTGTTGGGAAACTCTACACGTGTAATGAGACTTGTTTGGGACAGCCCCCTCCATGTAAATCTAGGGGGCGTGGGCCACCCCCCACTAGTGGTGCTTGTACGTATGGCGTGCACAGGTCGGAGGGGCGCTACCGGTACCGGCGGGAGGCTGACGGGCTGGAGCAGTGGGAGTATCCGGCAACAGATGACACCGACATGGATATCTCCACCACACCACCTCACCCCGGCATCGAACCTAAGGTACTTCTGCTCGTTGGAAACGTGCCTACTAGCCAAATTATCATATAATTCAACATAATATATTCTTCTTTATTGGTATGTAAATCGCTTGGCATGCCAGACGTGAGCCCCTCGTTGCCAGTGAGTATTTTATGTTTGGCATCTTTCTGCCATAATCCAGTAGTCGCTTCTTATGACACCTAGGACGAAATAAGCTATGAATTATTTTACGTCTCACTATTGTTTCATGGTTCAAAAAACCTCTATGGAATAAATTCTAGAGGAATTATTTTTCATTTCATTAAAATGTATTTATTTATTATATTATGTACGTATTTGTTGATTATATAATAATATTTATGTTTTGTGTATTTTCCAACTACCTATGTACACCCTTACCCTATTTGACAGGTCACTCTCCTCTGCAACGGTTGCCTGGTAGAGATTGCTTCTAAGCTTATCGCTTAGAAGCAATCTCTACCAATGCCTCCAATTGTACCTTTAAATAGTTAATGTTTTTTTTTTACTCATATTTATTTCTGGTGTACAATAAAATATATTTTATTCATTCATTCATTTCAAAGTAAGGTAAGTTTTTACGTGGTAGAGCCATGCTGCAGCTATATTGTGGTTGCAACACGAATGGGTCGGCTCAACCGGTCCATTACCACACGAAACACAGCAACAATAAGCATATATTGAGGTGTAATATTTAATAGATTTTATAGCGGGGAAGATAATTTGTTCTAAATATGTAAAGATTAATGTTTCTGTCTTTACACTACTTTTTTTTAATTTTTTTTATATAGAAGAAGGGGCGAACGAGCATGCGGCTCACCTGATGTTAAGTGACTACCGCCGCCCATGATCAACCGCAACACCAGGAGAATTGCGGGTGCATTGCCGGCCCTTTAGAAAGGAGTAAGCTCTTCTTAAAGGTCCCCAGGTCGTATCGGTCCGGGAAAATCGCCGGTGGTAAACTATTCCACAGAGAGGTTGTACGTGGAAGAAAACTCCTTGTGAAACGTACAGTGGTGGACCGCCAAGCATCCAGATGGTGTAGATGGTATCGGGACGTTTGCCGTGTAGTGCGTTCACGAAATTTGGCGGCTGGGATTAATCCAAACAATTCCTCAGAGCACTCCCCGTGATAGATGCGATAAAATACGCAAAGAGATGCAACATCTCTTCGCAGCGCCAGTGAATCGAGCCGATCGGAAAGCATTCGGTCGTCGACGATTCGAGCCGCTCTGCGCTGGATGCGGTCAAGTGGAAGGAGCTGTTACTGGGGAGCCCCAGCCCAGAGATGGGAACAGTATTCCATGTGCGGCCGAACCCGCGCCTTGTAAAGTTGCAAGCGGTGTGCCGGCATGAAATACTGTCCCGCTCTGCTGAACACGCCAAGCTTTTTAGAGTTCAATTTGGCCTTCCCTTCCAAGTGACCACGACACTGCACGTCACTCGATATGTCGACGCCGAGGATTCCGATACTGGCTGAGGCAACAAGGGGAGTGCCTTGAAACTGAGGGGATAAGACAAAGGGGTTCTTTTTAGCGGTTAACGCGCAAACTTGTGTCTTCTGGGGGTTAAATTGGACTAGATTTAGTCGTCCCCAATTCGAGACTCTGTTCAGCAAAGACTCGACTTCAGACACAAGTTTGTCCCGGCACTCGGAGACGTTTTCCCGAGAAATATTGCCTCGGCCGGTGTAAAGAGCATCACCAGTGCTGTCATCTGCATAGCAATGAATGTTACGCGTGTGCAACATATCGTATGTTATCGGTTTGCAGCACGCCATTGATATGCAGAAGAAACAGCGTTGGCGATAGCACGCAGCCCTGTGGAACACCAGCATTAATAGGCTTGCAATCGGTGCTTGCACCGTCTACAACGACCTTGATGCTCCGATCTGCAAGAAAGCTGGTGATCCAATCGCACAATTTCTCGGGAAGCACATAGGAAGGGAGCTTCGAAAGAAGCGCTTTGTGCCAAACCCGATCGAAGGCCTTCGCAATGTCCAAACTAACGGCCAATGCCTCCCCCTTGAACTCTACTGCCTCCGCCCATCTGTGAGTTAGGTAGACCAGAAGATCACCAGCTGACCGACCACGGCGAAAACCTCAGAGCTGGCAGTTTACAATGGACTCCATTGTTTTGGAGAACAAGGAGGTGATGGCGATTGGCCGGTAGTTGGACGGGTCTGAGCGGTCGCCTTTTTTAGGGATCGGGTGGACGTAAGCCGTCTTCCATGATTTTGGGACTACGCCTAGGGAGTAGGAGTACCGGAAAAGACGCGTTAAAACCGGTGCCAACTCTGGAGCACACGTCCTCAGCACAATTGGGGGGATTCCGTCAGGCCTACTCGACTTGTGGATGTCCAGGAAGAGGAGTGCTTTGCGAACCGAGCGCTGTGTGAAGTGCAATTCCGGCATGGAGCACTCACACCGCGGGATGGTTGGCGGCGTACTCCCCCCGTCATCGAGAGTCGAGTTGGACGCAAAGAAAGAGCCTAGAAGATCGGCTTTCTCCTTTGCGGTATGGGCCAGTGATTCGTCCTCCCTGTGCAGAGATGGAAGAGATGGCTGACAGAAATTCCCCTGGACAGCCTTGGCGAGAGACCAGAATGCACGGGTTCCAGAAGGAAGGCGAACTAGTTTCTCGCCAATTCTGCCTATGTGCTCTGACTTTGCCTTGGCAATGACTCTTTTGAAGGACCTAGAGGCGGAATTATACTTCTTTTTTAGAGCGCTGGTGTTTACATCCCGGGATGCTGATGCATCAGCCCAGGCTTGGTAGCACTCCTGCTTATGGCATGATGCTATTTTACAGGAGCGACCAAACCATGGCTGAGATTTGCCTCCAATGGGCACCACAGAGGAAGGAATAAAAAGTTCCATACCCTGAAGTACCACATCAGTAACAGAATCCGCAACAACGTTGGGATCATCCGGCGAGAAGCAAACCCGCCCCCAAGGGTAGGATGCAAAGAAAGACCGCATCCCATCCCAATCGGCAGACCTATAGTGCCAAACACGGCGGCAGCCTGCAGAATGCAACCGTGATTTCAGCGTGAGTGGCACACACAAATCTCATATCCGTCCGGGTGAGAGGTCAGCAGAAGGTCTAACAGGGAAGGTGCATGATCCTCCACATCTGGAATCCGCGTAGGCGAAGTAACCAGTTGTGTCAGACCATATGCCAAGGCAAAATCATGAACAGATCTCCCCGCATGATCGGTTAAACGTGAACCAAGCCATTCGGCGTGATGGGCGTTAAAGTCGCCGAGGATCACGATTTCTGCGGAGGGGATCTGCTGTAGCAACGAATCTGCAGCCATTTGGACGTGGTCGAAGAGTCGGTCTGTTTCGGCATTACCGCTATGGGACCTATAGAGGCACCCGTAGACGCGCGGATGATCGTCGCTGTCTACGCGTAGCCAAAGGATGGACAGGTCTGAACCTTCAAGTCTGCCGAGGCGTCGAGAACATATGTCCTCTCGGACGTAAACGCAAACTCCAGCCCGAGGCACAAAGGAGTGTTCCAGTTTGTACCCCGGTTAGGAGAGATACGAGCCATCAGCCGGAGAGGACACCTGCCTCTCGGTCAGAAAGAGCAGAGCCGGCCTCGCCGTCTCGAGATGGTAGTGGACGGCGTTTAGGTTAGAGTGAAGTCCCCTGATATTGCAGAAATTCACGGACAGCGTGGCAGGGGCGCCTTGGTCTTGTTGCTCCGTTTGCCCCGAGCAGTTGTAGTCTTGAGCGGAATTTCGCCCCCCCCCCCCCCCCCAGAATACGCGGGGCAGCCTAATTTAGGGACTTAGGTTATTTTAAACATGTCAGTCCCATTGTACCTAACAACTAAATAACAAACTACAATTTCTTAAATTATTTAAACAAAAAATTAACTAAGTTATATACAATTTGAGCAGCATCAGATAATGGTTCAGACAAAATGCTTTGATATTCCCCTAGGTTACAAATTTTAATATCAGTTTTGGAAACTAATAGTTTCCTTTCATGATGATTTTCGGAACATTCCGCGAGCAAGTGTTACATCTTCTATTGTTTTGCATGTATCGCAATTTGGAGATTGTTTCATTTTCATCATGAAAGCAAACTCTCAGTCTCTCTCAGTCCCCCCCGTGACCATGGGCGCTGTAAAGCACCCGAAACGTCGGGATAATAATAACAATAAATTAATGTAATTAAACGCGATAAAATCCGTAAATAATAGTTTTATTCAATGTGTAGTGTTCGCGTAAATTTAAGAAATCATTATGAAAGCAAACTTGTTACACGGAATGTGTCCGGAACGAAGTCGCATTGCTAATACAATAATTTTCTATTCAATAGACATTGATTAAACCAAGGCACTTTCGGAAGCTGACTCTGGATGGTTTTGTACCAAATCCCTTTTTCTTGCGATCTTTTATTAAAATATTCTTTCCAAATTGTATAACATTTCTCTTTATATTTAATTAAAATTTCTGAATAATCAGGATAAATATTATATTCTCTTCCTTGGGTGATTGCCAATTTCGTCAGCTTATCAGCCTCCTCATTGCCTTGTAAACCAATGTGAGACGGTACCCACTGCAATACTAACTCACGGTTTTTTCATTGAAGTTTCGATATTTCATTTAATATCGAATATGCTATCGATACACCTCTGAGACCAGAGACGCATCGAGCAATATGTTCAAGAGCACTCTTGCTATCAGTTAGAATGACTGTTTTTTGAAAATTTGTTGTACCAGCATGTAATAGGGCATCATTTATAGCAATTAATTCAGCTGAGATTATCGTAAAATTATTAGGAATTTTAATTTTACTTTTATTACCCAGCAATGAGTCAAAATAAGGGGCACCTACACCATATTTGTCTTTGGATCCATCACAGAAAATAATTAACATTTAATTCATTTATTACATTCGACTTTAAAGTATTTATCTCCTGACATCTTTTAGCACCCTTGATACAATTTAAGTCCTGTTTAATTACGTTTTTAACATTGGTACTTGATAGCCAAGTATTTAAAGAGAACATATCTAGTGGTTCCGAAGAATACACATTATTATTATTAACTTGTTCTAATGTAATTGCTAGAAGTGGTTTCTTTTTATTTTGCCAGTACCTGTCTTGACAGATTAAGCTGAGTTCTGTTAATAGTTTAATAGTAGTATTATTAGTTCTAGATTTACCTTTCAGACAATATTTATATGCTAAAAATTTTCTTCTAATATATAGAGGCGTTATATTTAATTCACTTTCCATAACGTGTATTGGTGTACTTTTAATAAAACTTCCTATAATACGAAGTGCTTGATTTTGGATTTTATCTAATTTACAAATGTTTCTATTAGCACTCATATCATAGAAAAAACAGCCGAAATCAATAATTCTGCTTCTTATAAGTGATAAGTATAACCTACGTAAATGCTGCGGATGGATAACCCAACCATGCCCTGTTAATACTTTTTATATATTTACAAATTTTAAATTTTAATTTTATTTTTAATTTTACACTACTTTTAAAAATTAATAAACTAGAAACCACACAATATTCAAAAAAGTTGAAAAGTAAAAAAAAGAGTTAATAAATGTGCAGAAAATCAAATAACAAACTATTGAGGTATTGTTTTGTGTATAATGCGCTCAAAACTGATGAAACTTCACTTGAATGTCAACTAGCGACATCTAGTGATCGGAAGATTGGAGTTATTTAACTTGTAAGTTCGTTTTTACTTCAGGTTTATTAAAATTAAATAAGTTAATGTTGCAACCTCACAGGAGGAGCCTCCGAGCCCGCAGTTGCCGCAACCGGCACCGCTGCCGCCTCCCCCTCCCGCGTCACCCCCCTCCCCCGCGGCACCCATCCCCGGCGAGCGCGGCGCCACGCCGCCGCCGCCCGCGTGGCACGAGCCCCCTCCCCCGGGCTGCGACGAGCCCCCACCACTACCGCCGGTAAGTCATCACCTAACTTACTACGACTAGCGTGAGGCTAATATAATCATCCGGTTAATATAGTCACTTTCTTATAACTCAAAAATTTCATTATGGACAAGTAATTTAAGATCATCACCTGATTTTTTTTTTAAATTAGTTTTCCGAAGTGTTCCTGAATTATTGGCAGAGCTTTCATGTTGTTTTTTTTTAATGAATTAGTTATAGTATACGATTTAAGTAGTAAGCGGCATTGCTTAAAGTAACTATATTATCCTCACGTACAAACACAATATGCATTAAACAAAAAATTAAAAACTAGACGCATAAATATTTTTAAATAATTATATAGATACAATTTTTTTAAGATTTTATTGCTAATTCTAAACATTTTGTTTTACATAGTATATGATTGTTTTAACTTAATTATAATCTGGCATAACGGTTTTCCAAGTTTAGTGATCAGCGTGTCCTGTGACACATAGGCCTCTTCCAGCTCTTTCCACTCTTCTCTGTTGTTGGCTTTTCTAGTCCATATCGTCCAATAATCTTGATATCGTCTGTCCATCTTTTTGCTTGTGTACCTCTTTTTCTTTTGCCATCACGTGGTTGACATTCTGTTATGATTTGCGTCCATTTTATCCTGCTTTCTCTTGCCATATGGCCTGTCCATCGCCATTTTAACTATCTAATTTTCTTAATTATGTCTTCCACCTTTGTTGTAGATCTAATATCTTCTGCTCTTTTGCGGTCTTTTAGCGTCACGCCCAACATACTTCTTTCAATTCCCCTTTGACATGTTCTCAGTTTTAGAAGATGTTTCTGATTCAACGCCCAGGTTTGGCATCCATATGTAAGACATGGCAAGATACAGAAGTTAAACACTTTTTTGACTGGCCTGCTGGTCTAGTGGTTAGTGACCCTGACTGCTATGCCGGAGGTCGTGGGTTCGATTCCCACCCAGGACAAATGTTTGTGTGATGAGCACGATCATTTGTTAATTTATCTATAATATTTATGTATTTAGAAATATATAAGTATGTTTCATCAGTTGTCTAGTACCCATAACACAACCTCTGCTTAGCTTGGGACTAGATGGCGTTGTGTGCTAGTTGTGGAATATTATTATTATTATTATTATTAATAATATTATTATTATTATTTTTTCTTGGCTGTTATAGGAAAGTATTTACTTTTGAATATTTCTTTAAGGGACCAGTATCTTTTCCAAGCACAAGCTACTCTTCTGTCTATTTCCATGTCTGTATGATCTCTAAATGATATTAATTGCCCTAAGTATGTGTATTTTGTAATATAGATACAATTACATGTGATTAATTTTATGATCATGATTCCTTAATAATGTATATACTTACTATCACTTCATTATCTAAATAAATTGTAATAACGTTTTAGTATATAGGTAAAAATATTGCAGTATAAGTTCTCATTAATAACTAATAACATTATATTATCTACTACATACATTCTAGCAATAAATAAAAATGATATATCTTTTTTATGGAATGTCGTTAACAAACGAGCACACAGTTCACCTGATGGTAAGTGCCGAAGACCCATTTTACTGGAATAGGGGCATTCCATCTTAGTCCTCAGGGAAGCCAATGCATCTGCATTTTGATTCTTAATCGAGGTTAAATGTAGATGTCTATGGGCCACCGGATCCACTTACCATCAGGTGGACTGTGTGCTTGTTTGACACCCTAATTCTATAAAAAACATGGCACAAATGTTAAATAATGTGGAACCAACATTTTTTACCGTAATTGGAGTGCAAAATTTAAATTAAATACAAATTAATTATAACTGTACAAATTCGTATTAAGAGTGACCACACCTAACGCCATCGCCGTACGAATCCCCCCTACTACTGCAACCCAGGCAATACTAATAATGAAACTGCAACACGTTTTTCGTGTTTTGACGTTGCATTATGTAGTGAAAAGATTTGGTACCTATAATATTTAAATGGAAAAAAATACGTACGATCCTGACATATCAGGATCATGCCAAATGGAAGTCCGTGTCTCTGCCTACCCCTTTGGGTGACAGGCGTAAGTGCCTACATGTAAGAAAAAATATTTTGCTGAGTTTTAACTTCAAAAATATAATAGTGTTTCAAGCCACACGGTGAGCCGGATGCTCGTTTACCCCTCTCACAAAAAAAAACAAAAACATTAAACTGCATCCCACGAGTTTTGTATCATCATCATCATCATTACAGCCCTTTACAAGTCCACTGCTGAACATAGGCCTCCCCCAAGGTATGCCACAAAGCACGGTCCTGAGCCACCTGCATCCATCGACTTCCTGCATGTCTTACCAGGTCGTCACTCCATCTAGTTTTGTATACTCACTTTTAATATATTGTAAGTACACAAACTCGTATAGAGTGACTTGAAATACCACAGCTAACGCCCACTAACCCATCACTACTTCAATCCTACACCCTAACACCGGGTAATAACGCATACAAATTGTAAAACTGCGTGTTTCGCCTCTTAACGAGCCATTATTGTGATAACCTTGAGATGTATCAAGAACTTCCCTGCTACCTATACACATCGCAGTCAAGAAAACAGGCTGTCGAAGGCTTTCGAATACAACTTCAGCCGTCCCTCATGCAAAAACTTAATGGAGCAGTGGCTCCCTCCGCGACTGAGAAAGCAAATTTATTTGCATCCCTGTTTGCGAGCATTTCTCGTCTAGATGCTGGTTCTAAACCTTACCTCGCTGTGATTCTACGATGCTGAATGTCACTATCCACATGAAAGAGGTACGTAGACTTAGCTAGACGTGAACAAGGGCAGTGGACCTGGTAGTATTCTTGAAAGGGTACTAAAGATTTGTACGCCTGAGTTGTCTCCTGTTCTGCCGCGCCTGTACCGCCTCTCTCTTAAAACACTCGAACGATGCCAAAATCTTGGAAGCTAGCTTGCCAAAGTACAACCAGTACCCAAGACGGGTGTTCGTGCGGATCCTGTAATTATCAACCAATCGCCATACTCTGTAAAGTTACCTTAAAAGAAAGGACCTCCTCAGTGACTATCAATATGGTTTCCGCCGGGGACTGTTTATTGGGAATCTTCTTGTGTATGTCTCGCACTTCTGTGGTGAGGCCATCGAGAAGAACAGTGAAGCTCTCGCAGTTCACTCGATATCTCGAAGGCTTTTGACAGTATTTGGCACGCAAGTCTGCTGAGTTAACTTCCTGCTTACGGCATCCCCTTCGAATTTTGCTACTGGATATCTGACTTTTAGAGTAAACGGTTGATCAGGGTAGTCATAGATAGCTGTTCTTCTGACTTAATGCATATTACAGGCGGAGTTCCGTTTGGTCTGGCTCCTACTTTCCAAGGTACATCTGTGAAGGTTACTGATCATCTAAAGCTTCTCGGCACACAGTTGAGTGCTAACCTCATTTTTGGCGCTAACATTGAGTCGAAAGCACAAACTGCGGCCAAAAAATGGGTATTTTAAACAGGGTGAAGCGATACTACACGGCTGGACAGCTTCTAACTTTATATAAAGCTCAAGTCAGAACATGCATGGAGTATTTCAGTCAACTTTGGGATGGCTTAGCATAATATCAACTTGCCGCATTCGGCTCCGTGCAACGCAGAGCCAAGACCGACAAAAATCTGGTGGAGAAACTAAACTTCACAGCTTAGCTCACCGCCGCCAAGTTGCTTGTTTGTCTATCTTCTACAGATTGTACTTCGGAGAGTGTGCCTATGAGCTTCATAAGATCATGCCGCTATATCCATTTTACTATTGGAGTAATAGACGTACTGCAGGTTACCATCCACACTTGATTGATATTCCGAATATTCGCACTGAGCGCTATAAGTCATCTTCCATTATGCGCACAGCCAACTACCGGCGTCTGTTTTTCCGAGTGCCTATAACCTTAACATTTTCAAGGTGCGTGTAAACAAGCTTCTTCTGGGCAAACTCGCTCCATCGTAGACCTAATATTGCCTGTGTGCTAGATGGAGGTCAAGAGTGAACCTGTTTTTAATTAAGAAATATAGTAATATTTATAATCTAGTAATATAATAATTTACAGAAAGGCTTTCGACTCGGTATCGTATCGACTCGAATACATGGCTATAGAGGGTGTTCGAGCTGTACAAGATTGACTGTACAATTAAAGACTTTCTCGGGCAGTGTATGGGGCAGTGAAGTACGATCCTCTGTCATCTAGGCGAGCGGATGACGGCTGCGGAAAGCTGCATAAGGATAAGAAGGGGTGTTTTCCAGGGCGACTGTCTGAGTCCAACCTGGTTCTGCCTCTCTTTGAACCCTCTCAGTACTTTACTGGAGGAGGGGATTTCAGCTTCGGAAAGGAGGTACAAAAGTGACCCACCTTTTCTATATGGATGACCTCAAGTTATTCGCCTCCAGTCGCTCCCATCTTATGGAATTGCTAAACATCACTTGTGAATTTAGCAATTTTATTGGAATGGAGCTGGGGTCGGATAAGTGTGCGGTCCTCCATGTTGAAAGGGGAAGGGTTGCTAACTCTGAGGGCATAGACTTATCTATGCCCGTCAACTTAAGGACCCTTAAGTTGACGGGCATAGATAAGGTATGTCACGAACATTGGTATCGATGAGGCTAGTATGAAACTGTCAGTTTGCGACGTGTTTTATGCACGCTTGACCAAAGTGCTTAACAGCCTTTTGTCTATTGTGAATAAGACACACGCATATAACGGCTGGGTCATGTATACCTTTGGCATACTCAGGTGGACTCAGACTGAACTTAATAGGATGCATCATCCGAGACCGTCGGTAATGAGGCTGTACTTGCCGCGAAAGCATGGTGGGTGTGGCTTCCTGAGCGCGCTCACCATGCATAATCGCGAAGTGTGCGGCCTCCGTAATTACTTCCTGGCGAGATCGGATGATCCATTCTATAAGGACGTCATTTCTAGTGATAAAGGGCTTACCCCTCTATCCTTAGCCAACGAGCAATGGCAGTACCCAGCAGCACATAGCGTTTCCGACCGGGAGACCGTATGTAAGGAGAAGGAGCTCCACGGGAGGTACTACAGGGCTCTACATGAGCCCTTCGTAGATACAGTCGCCTCCCTCAACTGGCTACGTTTCGGTGATCTCTTCGGGGAAACCGAGGGTTTTGTCTGTGCAATACAGGATCAGGTTATTAAGACCAACAACTATCGGAGATACATCCTAAAGGATGGCACCGTTGACGTCTGTCGAGCTTGTCGCCATCCCGGTGAGTCACTTAGGCATGTTGTGATCTCCAGTTGTTCGGCGCTTTCTAACTCTGAGTACTTACACAGGCACAACCTAGTAGCCAGAATTCTACACCAGGAGCTCGCTCTGAAATACGGTCTCGTGGACCGGAAATTGCCGTATTACAAGTACTTGCAAGTAAGGCTCTACTGGGACCGGGCCATCATCACAGACAGGACTATTCTTGCGAATAAGCCTGATATTGTGCTGATGGACCGGGCACAGTCAAGGATATTTTAAGTTGACATTACCATTTCGTATGACGAGAACCTCGTGAAAGCCGAAACACATAAACGAACAAAATATCTGGACCTGGCTCACGAGATGACCGACATGTGGGGTGGTCTGCCGAAATTATTTCTGTAGTCATCTCTGCGAATGGGCTGATCCCAGTCAGCCTCTTGGGTCATCTGAGGCGACTGGGACTCCGTGACGGACCGCTCCGGACTCAAATGCAGAAGGCGGTGCTCCTCGATACCGCCCGCATCATCCGCCGGTTTCTTTCCCTTTCGTCCTAACCCTCGGCCGTTTGGTCTCCCCTGCCGAGGGCTTCCAACTGGTTGGATCTTTATTTATTTATGTATTTTTGTATTTATTTTATTTTGTTGATATTTATGTATATTTATCTTTTCATTTTAATTTATAGTTATGTATTTATAGAACCCAACCAGATGAGTTTTTTTTTTTTTTTATAGGATAGGGTGACAAACGAGCACACAGTCCACCTGATGGTAAGTGGTTACTGTGGCCCATAGACATCTACATCTATCCTCGATTACGAATCAAAATGCAGATACGTTGTCACCCGTGAGGACTAAGATGGAATGCCTCGTTTCCAGTAAAAAGGGTCTCCGGTTCTCTACACTCACCATACGAAATACAGCAGCATTAAGCTACTATTTCACGCTGGTATTCTGTGAGAGCGTGGTCCTTCCCCGGTCGAGCCGACCCATTCGTGCTACAACTATACTACTAATATAACTGCAGCATGGCTCTACCACGTATGACTACCACGTAACTATATAGTTACCCCAAATAATTTTTTTTAAAATTTATTTTCTTTGTTCAGGATTTTTTTTAACAATATATATTTGCATCTGCGCCTGCACTAGGCAATACGCTTGTATCTCAGGCAACAGTGCTCTTTCTTATGGGACAATTTAATTATGGTCTGAGGCATTCTGTCTTGCTGTTCAGAGGTGAAAACGTATTTGTGGCCTTCTTTGTTTGAAGTTGGTTACGGTTTCCCGTGGGCTGTAGTATTCTTTTACCAATTAGCATGAGTCCTAGTAAGTTTTCAATTTTATAAAAAAAATCTTTAGTGATTTGTTATATTAACTCGAATACGATATTGTATAATATTACATTACATCACTCATGATCACCTTCAGTGACAGAGGGAAACAAATCGATATATGAGCATCAGCGTCTTATTAATAACTACTAAAAAAACTGCAGCTGCCACCCCGCTGGCCAAACGTGGCAACCGTAGCAAATATTCCTCCTGTAGGAGGCAATCAACAAATATAAATAAATAAATAAAATCTCTTTATTTCGGACAAACATCCATAATTGTTATTAGGTACAAAGGAACTTATAGCTATGTTAGTAATAATTAAGTGCAGACGAAAAATTAGTTAGTTATAATTAGTTTTAGTTAGTTAGTTTAAGTACAAACCAGGCCTACCCGAGGCACTGGGCTTATGCACATGCATATTCACCCAGTGTCCCATAATAGGACAATCTGGTTTGCCACTAATAGCCCTCAGTATGGTGTTGGAGCTACCACGTATTCTGCGCATGAGCGAGGCTACACGTTTGCGCAACACCGTTTCGAAGCTATCAGTGCGCGCTTGCGCATACATGCCCGATGCGCTGCAAAATCGCGGCAGACCCAACATCACCCTGAAAGGCATTATTATACTGTACTCGAAGTGCACTGAAAGCCCCCCGCGTATAATCAACCCACAGATTACACGTGTACATTGTTTGGCAGAAGGCTTTAAACAATGTTATTTTAACTTCTGTGGTACATCGTGAAAATCTGCGGGCTAACATATTGCAGCGGACTGCCAACGCTCTCCTTTCCCTCTCCATATCACAGTCATCCCTCAGCTTCTCGTTCACAATGTGACCGAGATACTTGAAGGACGATACGCGGTGTAGAGCTACTCCATTTAGGTACACTGGCGGAACATTAAGAGCTCTGCGACTCTCTGCCTTAAATAATATAAACTCGCTCTTCTTTACATTGTAAAGAAGACCTTGAGACTCAGCAAAACGCTCACAAACGCTCATCAGTCTTCTGAGAGCAGCGACTGATGGACTCAGCAGCACCATGTCGTCGGCATAACTAATACTATTGACACAAAGACCGTCTATAGAGCATCCGACACGCATGTTGCTGAGCACACGCATCAGCTGATCAATATAGCAATTAAATAGTGTGGGAGAGGTCAAACCACCTTGTCTCACCCCACATTTAAGCTTAAACTCATCAGAAAACTGTCCAAGCCATCTGACTTGGTTAGAATGATGTCCATACCAGTATTTAAACACATTGACAATGTCATTCGGGACACCACTCGCCAACAGCTTCGCCCAAAGAATATCATACTGTACCAAGTCAAACGCCTTCGACAGATCCAGAAAAGCAGCATACACACATGTTTTTCTGCAAGTGTAGTACTTGATTATATGCTTGAGGGACATAATAGCACACTCAGTGGATAACCCTGGCCGAAAACCGAACTGGGCGTCGTGAAACTTAAGATGTTGTTTAAGTTGTCTCTCAAGCAAACAATCAAGTACTTTAGCCGTAACAGTTGCTAATGAGATCGGTCGGTAGTTGGTCTTATCCGAAATATCCCCAGTTTTATTTTTAACAATTGGTACTACGACCGTTCTCATTAGATCCGCAGGTAAGTAGGCATGCCTCCTACAGATTGTGAACAGCATTCCCAGCAACCTTGGCAGGTGAGGCCCCGCGTAAAGGAAATGCTCAATGCTGAGGCCGTCGTGCCCTGGCGACTTGCCACGCTTCATTCCCTTTATCGCCTCGAAAACCTCCTTGGCAGTGAAACGTTCTGGCACGCCGGTCACGATCGGCTCAGCAACCACACTATCACATTTATCAGCATTGCCTGTGGCGGTGACGGGCTGAACCTGGAAATGCGCTCGAAACAAGTTCGCAACATCCTTAGGGTCACTAGCGCCGTCGACACTCACCGGGACGCCGGACTTTGGACCCATTTTCTTTGTTTGCTGCCAAAAACCCCGAAAGTCTTTATTTTCATGTTTACAAGCTAGTATATTCATTTTAATTTGCTCTTGGTGATTTTGGCAGTATTTCAATTTGTTTTTAAAAGCTTTTCTCGACTCGCACATATCTATATATAAGGAGCCCTCTCGTGGCCTTCCATACCACACCCAGTTTAGGAATTTCTGGCGGGCATCTTGGTGCGCAGCCCGCACGTGTTTGTTCCAGCCCGCAAGGGGGCGGGCGTTTTTCCTGTCACCATTACCACCCGCATGGCTAAGCCTAGCTGCCTCTTGCATAACCTTTACAATGCTTAAATATAGGTTATCTATTATAACTAAGTGATCCAAACTATGATTATTACAAAGAGTATCACAACAACTACTTAATTTATCAGGAAATTCAATTTCTTTTAATTTTTCATTACATAGTTTTGTGTACAATTCTAACTCACTCTTGTTTCTATTGCTTTGCCAGTTGAGGCACACATCAAAGTTTGCTTAGGCATCAGATTAGCAATCTCGCACTGAATTTCTAAAGGGAAATGATCGGACCAGTAAACATCGTAGTGTACCTTCACAGAGACCACAGACCTCCGCGCCGCCTCAGTGATTATACAATGATCCAACCACCTCCTACTACCATGTGCTTCACTGACAAAGGTAGTGTCTGAATTTACACCCAAAATATTAAGATCAATACAATTCCAATTTAACTCATTACAAAAATTTAACATTTCAGTACCAAACAAATGCCCTGGGTGGGCATTAAAAAGTCATGTTTTGAAGCTGTTCTTAAAGATAATCTATAATAGAATTTACTCAAAATGTGAGTCCGTACTATCATATACTCAGTTTGGTTTTAGAAGCGGTTTGGGAACTAGAGACGCACTTTTTGGCTATCAAGTGCTAGTACAAAGGTGTTGGGATATGAATAAAGATCTGTTTGTCTGCTTTATTGACTTTGAAAAAGCCTTCGACCGCGTTCAACATGGCAAGTTGATTGAAATACTTCAGAAAATTGGCTTAGACTTCAACGACTGCCGATTCATAAAAAACTTATACTGGAGCCAGCGTGCAAACATAAGGGTCAACGGGAAATCATCGTCATACATTGACATAGAAAGAGGCGTACGACAAGGATGTATTTTGTCACCCTTACTGTTTAATTTGTATGCTGAAGCCATATTTTCAGAGGCACTAGATAACAGTACAGACGGCATATCAATTAATGGCAAATTGTTAAGCAATATTAGGTACGCAGACGACACGATATTAATCGCCGATAGTCTTGTGGGTCTTCAAAGGTTAGTAGATTCAGTGGCTTCCGTTAGTGTTGAATACGGTATTAACATCAATGCCAATAAGACGAAGTACATGGTAATAAGCCGAACACCTGAGCTTATCACGTCTTTATCTCTAAATGGGCAGGGTCTTGAACGGGTCACCAAATTCAAATATCTAGGCACAATGGTTGACGAAACAGGAGATCACAGCCTCGAAATACGATGCAGAATAGAGCAGGCACGCAACACCTTTTCGAGAATAAAGAAAGTTCTTTGTGACCGGAACCTAAGTATCTCTCTTCGAACACGCATAGCGCGGTGCTATGTCTTTTCTGTACTTCTCTATGGTGTAGAAGCTTGGACGCTGACAGAAGCCATGTCTAACAAACTGGAAGCGTTTGAGATGTGGGTGTACAGACGTATGCTAAGAATTTCTTGGAGAGACCGCGTACGAAACACCACCGTGCTACAAAGAATGGGGAAGGTCACAGAGATACTTACAACCATAAAGAGGAGGAAATTGGAATATTTTGGGCACGTGATGCGTAACACCAAAAAATATGAACTCCTTCAACTTATCATTCAGGGGAAAGTGGCAGGCAGAAGGAGGCCTGGCCGCAGAAGGATATCGTGGCTGAAGAACTTGCGCCAGTGGTTCGGGAAGAGCACAAGATCACTGTTTAGAGCACAAGATCACTGTTTAGAGCAGCGGTCTAAAAGTTGAAATCGCCCCAATGATTGCCAACCTTCGCAAGGAGACGGCACCTTAAGAAGAAGAAGGGCATTAAAATCCCCCAGAATATAAACTGTTTCAATATCACAATTTTCAACAATTGCCGCAATCTCACTCAGACACTGAACGTATTCTACTAAATTTTCCGCACAATCTGTAGGCATATACACACTAAAAACTAACATCTCTCGGCCCGTAGTACAAATGTTTATTGCCGCAATACGATCACTATCACATTCAATAACTGAAACACAGTGAAACTTCAACTTATTCCATAACAGCGCCACTCCACCATACGGACGCCCACGTAAAATACCTTGAGAAGTATCTACCGCTGACTTACCATAGTAGCCAAATTCCTTGCTGACATAACTGAGTTCTGATATTTCACGCGGTAACAGCCAGGTTTCTTGCAGTGCAATAATATCTGCCTTACGACTCAGATTAGTTACGCACTCCCGGGATCTCTTAAAGTTTTTACAATTAAACGAAATAAATGATGTTTCATCCATAATGATTAAAATTACGTCTCATTTTTACGTGAATCACTTTCTTTGTTATTTTCACGTCGGCGGAAATTAACAAAGCGACGAAATATTATTCCATCAGGCCACAGATTACAATCCATAAATATAGTTAGTTTATGTTTAGGAACAAATACCTTAAGAACTATAATCCTTTGTCTGCTTAGACTTTATTTTTTGTAACTTCACTGTTATGTTGGTTTTACTTTTTATGTACGATATAATGTCACTATCACATGTATCGACATGTACATTATTTATAAACAGTGGTACTAGAATATCCGCTGCGCGGAACTTTTGCTCTAAATCAATGTAGGTGCCTTTTTCGCTGTTAAAACGGTTCCTATATTTTTTCCTCTGCACTAATTTCCACTCTTCACTTTTTTCCTGTTCCTTCCAAGTAATACCATTATTATTACTACGCACAAGGTCCGACATACTCATTTATGTATTAGTTTTTATGATTGCGCGTTCAGGATCTATGCGATGCTCGTTTAATGAGGCCAGTAACGCGGTTTCAGACACGTTCGAAACCTCTGCATGGGCCTCCACGGGTACCTCGATGCGCTGTGTAACAGAGACAGATGATTCGCCATCCGGTGCACGCGATGGAGACGGGAAGCGCTGCGCAGGGGCAGACTGTGTGCCACTAGTAGTGCACTGACTCATTGCCACGGTCGTCTTTGTGTGAATATTAGATGTCGTTGTCTCGGGCGGTATATGTATTATACCAATGGGACCACTTTCACAATTAAAACTATCTTGCAAATTAGCAGATCCCCATATTCTATTCACATAATTATTGCACTCAAAATGTTTGACTAAGGACGCTTGCTTAAGATTCGTCACTTCATTTTTTAACTGTGTAAAATTCTCGCTATTTACATAATCCTCCTTAACATACTCGAGTTCATTTCGCAGCGTAATCAAATCTTTAAGTAACCTAGTGACATCGATATGATCAAATGTGACTGGAGGCAGCTTATGCAAGTCACGAGCCACAAATATCGGCAATTCTTCAGGGTCCACCTCTTTAATTGTACAGATGATGTCCTCCAGTTCTCGCTGACTTTTTCCTTCGCTCTTACGAAGAACTTTTCTTTTTGATTTTCTGAGCGACTCGAACAGAAGATTCTTCACTGCCAAAATATCCTCAGGCTTGAAAGCTGTTATACACAACCTGATAATTCCATCCTCGTCCATAATATCACATTTATTCTGAATAAACTCTAATAGCTCATTTAAAACAATATTGCACGAAGCACACTTCACGGTGGAGGTCGTTGACCCCGCCGGACCGGTCATCGATAACGCGGACACTCACAGCTAAGCGCAAGCGACGACTGATATGGGTTAGGCCTATGTTAATCAGTGGACTTAGGTTATATAGGCTGTACTGGTAAACTATAGACTTTTTATTATATTGGTTCTTAAACTCTTACACAGGAACCGAAAAAAGAGATCGGCGACGAGCTGATGTCCTTCTACAACGATATCGCGGAGCTTGAGAAGCAATCCGGTCCAAACACAGCGTCCAATTCCCCGGAGCCGCCGCCACCGCCAGAAATCAAAGATTTCAAGGCGAAAGACAAAGATGCTAAAACTAGTAAGAAGAAATCAAAGGTGCGTATAATGGTATTACGACGCAGCTCAGTTTGTCAGTCTTTTTACTTGCCGCATATACCTCGGAAAGCACGTAAAGCTGTTGGTTCGCGCCTGATATCTCTCCGGTATAGTCGGACTACTCGGACTTTGAGAGTGAGAGAATAGAGTCAACCTGTGCTCGCGCATATACTCTGGGCACTATAATTATGTTCTTTGCAGATTGCTACTACCGATGTGACTGGCCGTCGTGACCAAATTTAATATTATTATAGTAATGTCCTCTAGACCGACATTACTATAATAATATTAAACGTGCTAGAAAATAATTTCTCTCTTGGTCACTGTTTGTTTTGTTTTTTGGCAAAAAGACATAACCAATACACCACCATAAATGAAAAAAAAATTATCAATTTGTTTTAGTGTATATATTAACGAAATATGAAATACTTAGTTAAAATGCTATTGATATTGGAATCTTTAACCAGTTTAATAAAATAAAAGTATTATTGTGTGCTTCATAACTGAATAAGTCGTTACCTCATTCAATTCAATAATTGTTTACGCAAACACTACACAATTAAATAAAACTTTTTTTACGGATTTTTTCGGGTATATTAACTTATTTTATATGTATTCCTGACGCTTCGAACACTTAACAGCACCCATGGTTACAAGGGGTAGTGAGATTTTCGACGTTATAATGTTATAGTTAACCACGGTTTCCACTACGCTCTACAGACGACATGCCGCTTTGTGGCGATTTTGCAATAGAAAATTGTTACCTAGTATGTTTCAATTTAGACACTAAATCAATATAAAAAGGATGTTTTGGAAACTAGATACATTAAGTTCTAAAGTCAATATATATTTTTTATTCATTTGTTTAGTTATATTTACAAAAATGTAGTTTAAAAATTATTAGTGCGGCTGTCAGCTAGTCTGTGCACATGTTTTACAACGAATTGAAATAAATCTTTCTGAATGAGTTTCGATTTATCCTCAGAAAGATCCCTATCGCTGCTTGTTATCAGACTTATAAACGTTTAAAAGATAAAAAAAAATTAATTTTGATGAAAAAATAAAAACGCGTGAGGCGTGCTCTTTTGGATTTTCCAAACTATTTTATCCACCAGATGTCGCTTGTTGGCACTAAGATGAAATTATTTATTACTCAGATATAACAGGTTCGTCATCATTGATATGTTGCACTTTAATTAAAAATTTAATGTTTCTAGTGTGTATACACAATATATATAATAACTCAACGCTGCATTCTTTAATTTTTGTTACATTTTTAACTGTTTTTAAGTGTAAACTTTAGAATCATTGTGATTTGAAATTATTCGATTAAACGAAAAAGCGACACTAAAAAAGAGGCAAACATATACATCTATAGGATATTACCCTGCGAGAGAATAGGATAGAATATTTTGTTTAAGTGAAAACTTCTTTAGAATCATGATTTGAAATTCGATTCAACGAAAAAGCGACACTAAAAAAAGACAAACATATACATCTATAGGATTTACCCTGCGAGAGAATGAGATAGAAAATTTTGTTTAAGAGAAAACTTTTTTAGAATCATGATTTGAAACTCGATAAAACGAAAAAGCGACACTAAAAAGAGGTAAACATACACATCTATAGGATTTACCCTGCGAGAGGATAGGATAGACTATTTTGTTTAACCTCTCGAACCCCAAGCGTCCAAATTTGACCGCTTAGATATTCCATCAAAATTCAAGAGGTCAAAGGAGGATGGCCAAATTTCTACAGGAGTTGGACTTGACTTTTTTTTCATGTCCCTAAACAAAATACAGTTAGATTGGTTTGTTTTTATGTTGTAAACATAATCACGTTTAATATAATATCTAAATAGCCACGATTTTTTATAATAACGTCAACAATATTTTTAAGGCTGAATCAACAAATACCTTTTACTTTTTTATTGATCATTTCGTTAAAATATAACATTGATATGTCAAAATTTCAATCGATTCAAATGATATTAGATTACATTAGATTATTAAAATTACAAATTAAAATACGTCAACATTTACATCTCAAGCAAGTCAGAAAATGAACATTTCATATAATATTCTTCTATATTATAGAAAGCGTGATTCAAAAAGTATCTTTTTGTCACTTGTCGAAACGCGTTTAATGGAAGTCTTGTTATTTCTAAAGGCAATTTATTGTACATTTTGATTTTTAACGAAAAACCTTACTTGGACGCTTTATCCGACTGCGATGTAGACTAAAAGTGTAGTTAGCGATAAGTGAGGAGTGTTAGGTATTAGAGATCTCGTTTCCATTTGTTTAGATTTCTCTAAAATATTTTTATTACCCAATAATAGAACATCTCTTAAAGCGCACCCTACGTAAGTGCTTCATACTCCTAGAGTTCGATGTCAAAAAGGGCCATCTGTCAAACTGTCTCGTGAAGTTGACCGTTTCGACGACCAACTATGACCGATAATTCAATAAAAACTACACCTACATAATATATTGCACTAGCCTGCACAGTATGAAGTGTAAAAAACAAGGATGGCGTAATTATTATCACACGAAGTCTTTTCTGAAAGATTTCAAGGCTTTTTTGTAGTTTGACCATTTCAATTCTAGCTGAAGAGAGTTAGTCGCTAGATACCTACTGTCTTTCAGTCTTCAATACTAAAGTTGCATATGTATGAAAAATCGAGTAAAGGTAGGTTACGGGAGTAAATGAAGTGTAATTGTAGAATTTAGGAGTACTTTAAACATGTGCTCAGCACCCAACTATTCTTCTACCAACTAAACAATTACAGCAATTCTCTATTATAGTTTCCCTTCCAGACACATTATTTTCAATTAATATATAAACATAATATACTTTTCTGGAAATGTGTCTGGATTTGATTTTGCCTCTTATAAGTGAATTATGTCCACTTCCTCTCAAACAATGCTCTGCTACATAAATGTTTTCTCTGCTTATTTCAATTCGATACCCTCCGTGTAACCTGACATGTTCACTATAATAGGACCTTGCCTGTTGAATCTGATATGTTCCTAGGGCAAATAATATAACTTCACTATATTCTAGACGGGGAATATAATATTAGTATTGGAATGAGCTGTAATACTAGTAAAATCAGATGTTCGTCTATTCATATTCATACTATTTATAAAATAAAATAAATTATTATTTAATGGAAATCGTTCTCTAATCACATTTATGATTTGCTCAGCATCATTCCTGTTTTTTAGTCGAATACTGAATTTATTTAAAATGCTTGCAGCCATGGAAAACATATGCATCATATTGGCCAAAGTGGTCTACAATGTAGCCATTAGGTGTCACCAGCGAAAATGGTTTTAACAAGTTTTTGTATTTATGTAAGGACTATGTGTACTTTTGAAACATATTGGAACTTTTGTTTATAAAAATATATGTCCCATCACATATAATTATCGCATTATCATTATTTTGATTATTAAATTGCATTTGGAATATATGGAAGAGCACCTAAACCTAAAATGCCTCTATTTGTTTTTATAAGATGCGGCTTTCATATAATAAAAGTTCAAATTGTTGTTTATTCTTTCCGAGCCAATAATGAAACAATCAGTTTTTAGTGTCGATTTAACTTCACCGGCATTAAAATTGTCAAATATTTCACTTTATTCCTAAGTTATACCGCCCTCATGGCAGAAAAAGTCGGTGATGCTCCTCACCAAAAAAAAATAGTGTTAGAAAATGTTTACGACAAACTCGGTATTTTTGTTTATTTATGAATATGCTTACAGGTAAAAATATCTACATCGATAGGTCTGAAACACAAATCTGTATCCACCTTAGTTGCGAAATGGCAGCAGGTCGCTGAAGAGATCAGTTCCGATTGATGGATAATAAACATTTTGTTTTTAAATTAATAATCTGTGTAAACACGATGTTATCTATCAGTGTTTGTTTATTAAATTTGTATGCAAGCATTTATTAAAATGTAAAGATGTCAAGTAAACTTTTGTTTATCAAACAAAATTACGTACAGAAATGTGAAATTATTGTGAATCTGTGGTACTGATTAAAAACATTATCTTTTCTATACTAAGAACCATTTTAAAAGTATGCTTGTGTGTACATTTGTGATGTCTCTGTGAAATTTAGTATTACTTACCATAAAATACTTTTAAGCTATGTAAATAAATAAGATTTATATGTTAGTAAGTGATGTAAATTTATTATAGTTTTAATTTTTCTGTAATTAAAAAATTGCGATAAAATCCCTGTTTTTTTTGTATTTACCGTTACCGTTTCAACCTATCAAAAGTCCACTTTTTATAGAAGGAAGGTGACCACCGAGCACACAGTACCAGATGGTAAATAGATATTGTGGCCCATAGTTACCTACATCTATGTTCAATTATTTAGAATCAAAATGTAGACGCGTTGTCACCCGTGAGGACTAAGATGGAATGCCTCATTTTAAGTAAAAAGGGTTTCCGGTTCTCAACACTCACCATACGATACACAGCAGTATATAGCTGATATTTTACTCTGGTATTCTGTGTGCTAGATTGCTACGCTTGGCAAGCGGGTTGGCAACCACAGTTTTTTTAAGAAGACTGCTGCCCATCTTCTAGTTTCTTACCCTTTGTCGTTTCTCACGACACCCAAGGGATGATATGGGGTAATGGATAGTCTCACGCCGCCACTACTCGGTATTTTTATATTTAGTCTTCAATATTCTAATATAGAGCTATGGTAAGGTCGGGTTAAAGGTGCCTGTCAATTGCGCCGCGATGTCCCCATACTTTGTGTTGAATTGGACGACAACACTGAACGACTAAGGTGGTCACCTGCATCTCGAACTGATTATACCCAAAGGTTTCTATGTATGTATGTTACTAGACCGGAAATTTGTGTCACAGCTATGGGGAAGCTGGCACAGTAAATATGCCACGTAGTTGTGTTCTCATTTACGACAGTTACTGTTTTTAGGCAAATACGAAATAGACAAGAAAGATACATACTTGTCAGAATTTTTTTTATTTTATATACATACAACATACACAGTCATTACAGGATGAGCACCCTAATTCGACAGTGTAGCCAACGATACAATACCATATGCAACTCTACTGAGCTCACTCAGCGAACATAAAAATAAATCAGTTTGCTCCGATATGGCGTTGATCACACGCAGCGCGCGCGCGAGCGGTGCCTGCTGCATCAGTGCGGTGTGCGCGCGCGGCAGCGCCAGCAACGGCGCCTCACTCACTCAATGCGCCGCGCGCACGCATGCGGCGCATTGAGTCGCGCCATCTCCAGCACTCTCGGGTTGTGTATCTACCCCTCATCACCTTCAACACGTACATTGCGAGAGCTACTTCTCTTCTGACTTCGAGCTTGTAGTATCCTACCATACCGAGCAAAAATAGAGTAGGATACAACAAGGGATAGCCCGAGTATATTCCAAATAGTTTCAAGTACATGAATCTAATAAATTTATTTTGGATCCGCTCTAACATAAATTTGTATTTGACTTCATGAGGAGCCCAAATGACGGCGTTACACTCTAAGTGGCTCCTTACGAGTGCATCATATAGCGCTCCGAGAGCCCTGGCGTTTGTGAAATTATTTACAAGACGCATAATAATAAATAATAAACTTCGGATCACGTTGACAAAGTGCGCACATAAATAATGACAACGTTTTCATAGCCATATTACATATCGACATATCGAGTGACGTGCAGTTTCGTGGTCACTTGGAAGAGAAGGCTAAATTGGCCTCTAAAAAGCTTGGCGTGCTCAGCAGAGTGGGACAGTATTTCAAGCCGGCTCACCACCTGCAACTTTACAAGGCGCAGGTTCGGCCGCACATGGAATACTGTTCCCACATTATTACAAATATTTTGTGACCCTTGTGACCATCTCTGGGCCGGGGCTCCCCAGTGCCAGCTCCTTCCATATGATCGAATACAGCGCAGAGCAGTTCGATTCGTCGGCGACCGAGCTCTTTCCGTTCGGCTTGACTCACTGGCACTTTGAAAAGATGTTGCATCTCTTTGCGTATTTTATCGCATCTACCACAGGGATTGCTCTGAGGAATTGTTCGGACTAATTCCAGCCGCACAGTTTCACCATCGTACATCGCGACAAAACTCGCGATACCATCAATACCATCTGGATGACTGGCGGTCCACCACTAAGCGATTTAAAAGAAGTTTTCTTCCTCGCAAAACTTCCTTGTGGAATTAACTACCACCAGAGATTTCAAGAAAACAGCCTATTCCTTTTTAAAAGGCCAGCAACGCATCTGCAATCCCTCTGGTGTTGCAGCTGTTCATGGGCGGTGGTAATCACTTACCATCAGGTGAGCCGTATGCTCGTTTGCCACCTCTTCTATAAAAAAAATTGAGCAAAATCTAACAACTAACAACACTAGCAGAAATAGTTGGAACACCCCCCCTTTACACCGGATATATAAAAAGTAAAGTTAAGCTATCGAGATCATTTCTTTTAGAAGGAAAGTTGAATAAAATAAAACAACAAATTAAAACTTAAAATATAGGTATATTAATACGTTATAACGTAGCCTATGTATAAAAATATACAAAATATAAATAAACCTATTAATTTAAATGTTACGGCTAATAGCCGAAGCGCGGTTATATCTAAGTTTAGCCGGCTACAACCAGGTGCTATTTTCGGTCGGTTATAGATGTATTCGTATAAATAATATAAAGTCTATTCTCGATGATATTACTTGGTAATGATTTCATATATTTAACAGGTCATAGCTATTAACCTATAAGTAGTTGCTGATATATTTTGAGTGCTTTCGTGTTTTTGACAAATATAAGTCATTTTAATTATTATTTAATTCATACTCCGTGGCGGCAATGAGTTGCGGCAATAAGGGCCGCGGGTTTGAATCCCACACGGACCATGTATTTGTATGTTCTAGATATTTGCTCTTGTGTTTATATATTTAAACTACCGCCACGATACAGGATAAAATCCTAATAACGTCTTTAAAAAAAAAAGAAAATAAATATTCGGTCTTTACTATACCTAGGGTTTCCCGAAAGCAATCGGCCACACCAAGTTTTAGCTACAAAGAAATCGAATAGGTACCTAATGGTTGTACCCAGTTTTCGCTGGCTAAAACCAAGTGTAACCGCAAACTTCGGCTGATAGTCATACAGTGTTCTCGCACTTTGCATCAGCATACAGTAGAGTTAGAAAACAACGCATTGTGGTGGAATAATGAACAAAGATTAAAAATTTAAAGTAAATCTTTAAAATATATCAATCTTCAAAGGTCACTTGAGAAAATATTCCAACAAAAATGCTGCTTATGCACAAATGCTCAAACGCCGCTCTGCCAAATTTTAAGATACAGATATGTCTCATGCTATCTCTATCATTTTAAGTCAAAGTGACTGTGACCCCACGAGACTAAGGCCCAATTTTCATTATCACCTATCACTTGTCACTGCCTGTTCACATGCATTAAGCACTTGTCATTTGTCAGTTGCACTTGCCACTCGCACTTATCACTTCTCAAAATGTAAACCGAGCCTTAACGATACCTTAAAATTGAGTAGCGTTTGAGTATTTGGCCTGTAGACCCCCTTTAGGGGTATATGTGTTCTGTGCTGTAGACACACAAGCGCCCTTAAAATCGCACGTCGCGTCGGTTCTATTTCCGCACACATACTCTATTTCTCAATTTTTATATATATTTTATACAACAAAATCCTTACACTAAAAATAAAATAACATTGGCTTGGGTGGACTGAATCCTTGTAAATTCTTAAACATTTGAAAAGTTGAAAAAATGAGTTTTGGACAATATATTTTTTAAACAATTAAACTTATAAGTAATAATGAAAGGAAACATTAAATGTTATCAACAATTTAATTACTTAGGTATTTCATAAACGTAATTAAGTTCCAAAAAAACTAATATAAATACCAAATTATGCCAAAACATCATATTTTTAAATGGTAGGAGTTATTTTTTAACAATTGTCTTTAGATAAGTTGCAAGACAAAAAAATGCAATTATTAAGGCTAAAGCTAAATAGACAATTCTCTCATAATAATTATTAATTTTAAAATGCTCACACAACGGCCACAGACCAAAAATTCAAAATTATGATGCTAGTTATGTTGAGATAATGAATTATTGAAATATAGGCAGGTAGCGCAGAATTGGCGTAGAAAAACTTCGGAAATATTGACTATTGGACTTTCATACGAATTAGAATAATAATAAAATGATTATTCTAATTCGTATGAAAGTCTGAAGCAAAATAACGAAATGGTGGAAAACCCGTACATAGTACAATTTAAAAGTGTTTTGATGCAACATAAGTGGTCGACAGATGAACCATTCCGGGACGTAGCTAATCGCCTAATTCGCGGTTCATCTTGCTGGACGTCCCGTCAAGGTTATGCACGACGCACGACGCAAAACGACAACGAGTATCCTTGAAGTACGTCAATAATTAAATATGTCAAGCCTTGACTTTAGCGAGATGTACAGCAAGATGGGGATAATAAGGCACTTTATAGTTGAACAGTGCAACTTAAAGCATAATATATAACTTTAATATAAAATTTTGAATTGTCAACTATAAATTTTCTGCGACATTATCTGAACAAAAATCCATAACTAGAGAACTATCTATATAGCGTGAGTCTAACAAATAATATGAAAGCAAAGCCTAGCCTCAACATGTAGGACTTTGTCACTCGGCGTACTGAGCTTGACCTCGACGACCTTAATAAAATAAAATGAAAATATTGTTTTTTCGTGTCTCGTTCAACTTTAGACAGATTTGAATATCTGTCTAAAGTTGAACCAGACTAAGCGAGCTTAATAGCAGTGTCTGACCCTCTGCGTAAAAAAACAAAAATGGAAATGAACAATACAATATTTCTAATCATATGAAAATAGTGTTTGTTTTTAACAACCTTTTATTGATTAAAACTACTTTTACGGATTTTATCGCGTTTAATTTATTAAATAAAATCCGTAAAAGTAGTTTTAATCAATGTATTATAGTGTTCGTGTAAATATAAGAAATCATTATAACAACCCAATGATATAAGAAAAATAGGCCTTTTTACTTATAATATCATTGTAACAACCTTTCAATCACAAAGCGATTATTTAAATTTATTATTACAAGTGGTCATAATTTTTGTTTGAGAATCTTGTATGTAATAATATTAACGAATAGAGTTATACATATAATATGAACTATTCTTTACGCGGATGTTTTGCGTTCCCACATTTGAATTTGATCAATTGCAAAAAAAACTATTTTATATGTGAGTAATTAATTACCTAATTAAATAGGTATCTCACAAAAAAATATGTTAGTACTTTGTGTTTCTAAGGTAGATTTTATAGATTAATTGCGTTACTCATTAAAATCAAAGTCAATTTAAGAAATGTTCTCTCTTTTGATAAATAATGAGAGAGAAAGAGACGGTTGCTTAATATAGGTAAGTGATAATCAAGGAATGTTATAAGGTCATAAGTACCTACTCCTAGGCGACATCTAAATGCATTAATGCCTAGTTTACGTTTACGTAACATTATTTAATCTGTGGCCTAGTCCATCTCATTTGTTTGTGATGCCTTGCGCGTGAAAAAGATTATAGGTACTTAATTACTTGTTAACAAAATGGCCGACCGATTCAAATTTCATCGAGTGTACAAAGTCCGCCTAATAAATAATAACATTTATAGGTATTAAAGAACAATCTCGATAGCCATCATTGCAGTAATGTGTACTACGTACAAGCACAGGCAACGAGACTTGGTTATTTGCAACACGCGTTAGAGCCCGCGGGCTCAGACTTACTTAGTCTGTGACGCACAGATTTTGTTTGCGGTGTCTATTCTAATACGTAGTACATATTAATTTAATGATTATCATGCTATATCTAAACGAGTAACCGTTTAAACTAAATGGCTTTAATACACAGTCGTTTCGTTTGTTACCGTTTCACAATACACGGCTCGCAAGTACCAGGAATAAGGTACGCTGGATGACATTGAGGGCATTTCTCGTTTTCACCGTAACTTGCACTTCCGGGTTTTGATACTTTGACGTGGAAAGAAGTTTCGGCGTTATCGTCTTCGTAACCTGGATGCGGTTTATCTAATGGAAAGATATAGTCAGGGACAAAGTAGGAGCTGATGTTGTATTCAGTGTTTAGAGGAGCTGGAGTGTTGGGTAACGTTGTCGTGCGTGGTGTGACGTCACTGAAAGGTCGCTTTCCGTGTGCAGTTCTTTTGTTAGGTGCCCCCGTGGAATTAGTGGCGTTGCTTGCTTTTGGTGGCTCTAGATCGAATGCGGGCACAGCCCATTTCCATTCGTAGTATATCGGCGGGCCCATCGTCGTTGAGGGTATTTGTGAATATTCGAGCTTTGGAGGCAGCAAGTGTTTATCAGGCACTGGTATTCGACTGTTGTCTGTAGCGCCAACTGTACTTGACACTTCGGTAGTTTTGCCTGACTTTGCATTTACTGAGTCAAATCTTTTGTTTTCTGTAACGCCTTTCTTTTTGTCGATTGGGACTATGTTGATTGTGTCACCGAAGTTTTTATTCTTGCGCGGAATACGTTCTTCTTCCGAACTGACTTGACCAGCAGGTAATTCTTTATTGATTTCTATAATTTCCGTTTTGGTCATTGAAGTCTTATGGGCATCTGGTGTGTTTGGATCGAAGCGCTTTATGAAATTGAATACGGGGTCTTCTGTGATTGCTCTCCCTCTGACATCGCGACCCAAGCCCTCAGTATCATGTTCAGTAGTCGGTGGAGGGATCGGTGGCCTGAGTTCTCTAGAAGGAGGGGGGATTTTAACTTGATTGATATTGTTGTCAGGTGTTCGCACAAATGTTGGTTCAGTCCTTTGAGAAACCTGTTCAGTATTGTCTCTATTGCTTTTACCATTGGAACCATTGCTTTTATTAATAAATGTATGAGCAGTATTTTTGCCTCCATTTCTAGTCGACCAGGACGTCGGTGATCGGAAATGCTGTTTGGCGCTGTCCAGATCGTTGTTGTTTGCATCCGATATAGAATCCGCGATTCCCACTATGCTGTTCCCTGGGTGTACAGGATACTGGAAAGAATACAGGTTAAATTAGAAAACACAATTTAAATTCTGATTGTAAATGGTAAGATATGGAAGGAAGAAAGACAAAGAAAGTGTTTTGTGTCATTTCTTAGGGATTTTATGATGATGATGATGATGACGTATTATAAATAAAGAATCAAAGAAACACATTTTTCATAAAATTTTAAATTAATAACAAATAAAGCGAAATCTTCTTTTTTAACTCATTTTTCTTCTTATTCTATTCTTTTTCTCTCAATTTTTTTTATACAATAAGGTGTAACAAACGTGCACACAGTCTATCTGATGGTAAGAAGATGCAGTGACCTCACTCAATTAAGAATCAAAATACAGATGCATTCTCACCACTGAGAACTAAGATTGAATCCCTCGTTTGCAGTAAAAAGGGTTTCCGATAAAATAGTATTGAGTTGATATATTACGCTGGTAGAGTGATCCTACCACGGTTGAGCCGACCCATTCCTGCTACAACTATAATATAGCTGCAGCGTGGCTCTACCACATCAACGTGACACCATAATAGTTCAATATTGGAACTGAGCCTTCCCCATTTTAGGGAGGTGTTTACCTTATTTATCACGCTTAGCAGGCGAGTTGACCATCACAGTGCCAGACGTCTACCTCCGTTGAAGCTGGTGCCGTTGCCGGTCTATGTATTTACCGCTTGGTGTTACCAAGATGATTAAGGCGCCATCTATCTCGAGCTATATGATCTTTTTGACATATTATCTCTTAGGAACCCATGGGGCGGTATGAAGTGATGGATCCCCTTACGCCACCACCACACGGCCACCTACGTGCCGTGAAGTATGCAAGTAGAAGAAAATGGCACTTTAAAAAAAAAACTTGTTGCAACGTCACAGTGCATAATTATTGGTCTCAATAAAATTACAGCCTATTATACATCCCACAGCTGAGCACAGGCCTCCCCTCATTTCAATGAGGGTTTTAGGGCAAGGAAGTGTCCGCCGCTCTGCCCCATTGCGTGTTGGCAAACTTCACAGCGAGCGCTAACCATCTGAGCTATTACGGCTCTATGACCGGGACTCAGTGACAGGATAAATTCAACTGGGTCGGTTTAGATTAGCTATTATTTTATAACTTATTGTTGCGCGCCATAATTATGCCTGGTATATGGCACTTACGCCATCTAGTATCGAGTAGTAACACTAATCCTTCTAGAGAATTCCGTACTAGAACTTTCTACACCTAATCAGTCAGGACCAGTATGTACTCGAACATTCTAGATGTTTCAGTAGAAGAAAGCCTATATAAGACCGGTTAGGACTGCGACCGGGTCAGTATTGAATTGGGGATACAAGCGAATACTTCGATACTGCAAATTGTGTTTTATTACTTGTATGTTTTAGGTTGTAATTGGTGTTCGGTAATTAAAGTATTAATTTTGGTAATTCAATCGGCAGTTCTTATTGTCATGTACCTAAATCCGGTAACAATATTTAGGTGCTTATAGTATTTCCTATCACTATATACCTTTCATTCAGCTCCAGTCCCCAATCTATAGCAAAAACCTTCCTTAGGACATTCTCCAGAACTTAATTATGTTTGGCCCAGTTCCAAGAGGGATGGTTCCAAGAGGTATGGCTGCTAGAAAGCCCGAAAATCTCCGAAATAGACAAAACTCATGACAGAGCCAAACATCCTTAGATAAATAAAAGCTCGTCGCCTCCGGTGACAAGATCAAAGTTTTGCACTTTGATCTTGAGAGCATACACATTTCGATCGACCGGCTGGCCGACATCCAGTTGATCGACCAAAATGTCGCTGGTGCGACCGGTGGGACCGACATGCACGCGCTTCAAGCTGAAGATAACTGACGTGAGCTTACGCAGGACAGAGACAAGTGGCGTGTTCTCGTGACGGAGGCCAAGACTCACTTCGGGATCACTGCGCCACAGGAGTGAGTGAGTGAGCGAATGTATTCTCGTCCGTTAGCCAAAATCCATTAAAAATGTCGTTTCCTCAGATAGACCGAGTTCGTACCCAGCAGTGTAAATTAAAATAGTTCTAAAATGTAACAAACACTTACTTTTGTCTCCGCCTCTTTAAGTCCTTCGTAATAGTTGCTGTTGGGGGGCACCGATAAAATATCAGGACGTGGTGTCCGGAACCGCATGTCCTCATCCGACACAAATGGCTTGTCACGTTGCCCTGAAAATGTCATGTTATAATTAGTCATCATTACATCATAAAATCAAAACTCAACAGAAGTTAAATGGACAGCCTATATACGTTCCACAGCTGGGCACAGGTCTCCTCGCATTTCTGAGAGGGGTAAAGGGGAAGTAAATGTCCGCTGTGCTGCCCCAATGCGTGTTGTCGAACTTCACATATCTTTGAAATATTTCTCAGACATGCAAGTTTCCTATCGAAGTTTTCCTTCGCCGCCGGGCACGTAGTAAATCAGTACTTAAAATTGCAATTAACTTAATGATTTCTTATATTTACGACGACGAAACAAACACTGGACGACGCCACAATAAAAGTTTTAGAAAAAGGTATTAATTTCGCAATTACACCGCGAAAAATACCGTATGAGGACATTATCTGTAGTGTTGAGGACTGTCTGTATAAAAATAATATTGGTAATGAAGATTTAGAGGCCATACGTCAAGACATCTCGTCTATGTTACGTCGAAGTTCAGCGCCGAAATTAAATCTCCCCAAAAATGAATTTAACGCGTTGAAAAACTTACGCAACAGACCAGAGCTTACGATTCTCCGCGCAGATAAAGGTAATTCTACGGTTATAATGGATACGTCAGATTACAATTTTAAAATACAACAACTTTTGTCGGATGAAACTACTTATCGAAAGGTCAAAACAGACCCTACAACTAATACGCTTATAACAACTAGCGATCTAATTAAGAAATACTCCGAAAAATTGAATCTGGACGTTAATTCGATAATACCTTCATATGCCAAACCACCGAAGTTGTATGGGTTACCAAAGATACACAAACCGAATGCTCCTTTACGTCCAATAGTGAGTCAGATTGATTCGCCAACTTACAGATTGGCTCAATACTTAGCTAAAATATTATCACCACTCAGAGGACACACAAGAGCACACACTAAGGATTCATACCATTTTGTCAGTGAGATAAAAGACCTACATCTTACTGACAATGAAACCATGGTCAGTTTTGATGTTCAGTCTCTATTTACATCCCTACCTGTTGAAGACTGCATCTCAATTATAACTAGGAAACTAGAGGAAAATAACATGCCAGCAGAATATGCAGTATTACTAAGACATTGCCTTACATCTGGCTATCTATTGTGGAAGGAAGAGTTTTACAAGCAAGTAGATGGTGTGGCGATGGGCTCACCTGTATCTCCCATTGTCGCCGATATATTCATGGAAGACTTTGAGGAGAAAGCCCTCCTTACTGCACCTGTTACACCAAGGATCTACAAGCGGTACGTAGACGATACTTTCACAATTTTACCATCAGACAAAGTAACTGCATTTTTAGAACATCTTAATTCCATAAACTCTAAAATTCAATTTACTATGGAGTTAGAGGCAAATAATTCCTTACCTTTCCTAGATGTGTTAGCCATCAGAAATCCTAATAACACCATTGGTCACACTGTGTATAGGAAAAAGACCCATACAAACCGATATTTAAACGGTGAATCTCACCACCATCCTTCACAGTTAGCTACCGTGGGCAAATCTTTGTTACAGAGAGCACGAGGGATCTGTGACAGCAAACACCTGGCCGCCGAGCTTCAGCACGTCAAGCAAATTCTGCACGACAACAAGCTTCGGGTCCCGCGCCTACGTCACAGTAACCGAGTGAAGCCAGCCACAGTCGAGCGTGTGCCTGCTGTACTACCATATGTCAGAGGTGTCACAGACAAGATTGGCTATATCTTGAAGCGAGCTTCTATTAGAACATTCTACAAGCCGCCGAAGAAGATTAGTCAGTTCCTACCATCCGTCAAGTGTCATATTCCTCTACAAGATGCAGGAGTGTACAAGCTTGATTGTGAATGTGGTCTCTCTTATATAGGACAAACCAAAAGATCAATTAGGACCCGCGTAAAAGAACATATAGCTGATGTGAAGCATCAACGTTCCGGGAAGTCTGCAGTTTGTGATCATATCCTAGACGGCCCCAACCATTACATCAGATTTGATAGACCACAAATCCTCGCGAAAGAACACCGATTCCTACCAAGGATGATACGTGAGGCTATTGAAATTAAAAAACATCCTAATTTCAATAGAGAAGGAGGCTGGGTACTACCACCTGCTTGGGATCCTATAATCAATAAAATTAAAACTAAACCCAAGCATACCACTGCAAGACCTCAAGACAGAGTTAGTTCATTTTGCATGGATCGGACCATAAACAATAATTAAAAAAGCTGAAGGTACTCCGGGTTTAACAATGACATCGGGACGTCAGTCATCTCAGTCCCCCGTGACCATGGGTGCTGGAAAGCGCCCGAAACGTCGGGAATTAAAAATAAAAAGTAAAAATAAACGCGATAAAATCCGTAAAAGTAGTTTTAATCTTGCAATTAACTATTTGTTTAATTTAGTATCAACGTACTGTGAAATTTATAGTGAGCGCTTAGCCCCTGAGCTATCACGGCTCTAAAAGCCAATGATAGCTGATAATATAGCTACAGTAAGGCTCTACTACCACGTAAAAATGCATAATGTGAGTCAGCATTGAAACAGGATAGATGAAGATTACTAGGAAGTCCAGTAATAGTCATGCTTTACTTGGAACCTTAGAAAGGTGACACGTGTCGATTTCAGGTCATTGCGGTTGAAGTGGTGACATTGGAGAAGCGACTCATTTGGGTTTTTTCAACATGATCACTACGTTTAAAGTTAAAGGTGACCTAGATAGCCCCATACGATAACCTACCACCCCAATTCGTCCCGTAGGTGTTAAAAACTCTAGAAAATTCTTTATAATTTTTTTACACAACCCTTTAATTTCTTATGCAGTTGCTGATTGTGTATCTAAGTCATATAATTTTTTCCGGGCCGTACACATATAGAAAACAGTTTTCTGACTTGATATGTTTGATTATTTGGTAGGCCCCAGTACTGTTAGCTCAGGGCCGCACAAATTCATGGTCCGCCCCTGGTCACAAGTGTCGTAAGGGGCAACAGAGAGAAACTGAAATAGTATATGGGCAGGAGCATTTTCCCGATAACTCAAAATTTATAAAAAAAAACTGCGTTTGCCAACCCGCTCGATAACTATGGCAAAATCCTCCCTCAATATCATCATCATTCTCTAAACCATTTCCCATTATCTGGGGTCGGCGCAGTAAACCTTCTTGTTCCATTCCTCTCTATCAGCCATCATTTCCATACTTACTCCTTTCATTCTCATATCACTCTTCACACAATCGATCCATCTTTTATTCGGCCTTCCTCTGCCCGTGTGTCCCTCCACATTCATATTCAACACTCGTTTTGTGACATGACTTTCATTCCTCCGCATCACATGCCCAAACCATGCCAATCTGCTTCCTCTCACCTTTTCTACCACTTTACGGTTGCGCACTCCGTACCCCCATCCACCGTGTACTCTTTCATACCCGTCATTCACTCTCCCTACATGTCCATTAAAATCTCCTCCCATATAAACATCCTCACTCTCAGGTATTCCCATCATCATACAATCAAATTCCTCCCAAAACTTCTCTTTCACACTCTCTTCACAGCCTGTTTGCGGAGCATACACACTTACAACATTCACTACTTTGTTTTCAATCATTAATTTAACAACTATCATTCTGTCATTTACTCTTTTCACATCTGTCACTCGTTCTTTCATTCCACTATCTAACACAACTCCTACTCCATTTCGCTTCCCGTCACGTCCACAATAATAAAACTTGTATCCTTCCCCAATCTCTCTTGCTTTATTGCCCTTCCATTTTGTTTCCTGCAAACAGGCAACATTCACTCTTCGTCGTTTCAAAACATCTGCTAACTCTCTTCCTCTTCCAGTCATCGTACCTATATTCCAGCTTGCAAACCTCACTCTGACGTTCTTCTCTCTCCGGGCTCGCCTCTTACGTCGCACCCGCTCCGTAAGGTGCGACAACTTTTGCCCACTTCCCACAGGAGCCGGGTGCTGCCCCTACGCGTTGCCTGCGGGGTACGCCCTAGCCCTGTCATATATCCCACAACTCGTAATATTCATAAGTTTACTGCATGGGATTTGGCAAAAGTTTTACAGTCGGCCGCCTGCCTGACACCAACCCTCTTTTGCTATTGTTGGTAGAGGAAGCTACCATTTTGGGAAAAGGAAAAAGAAGGTTGGGGGTAGGAGCGTAGGTGTAAGGATACTGTTATCTCGGCAGGAAAGGTATGAGAATAACAGTAGCTCGGGGAGCCGGGGTCGCGTACCCGTATTCCATAACAGGATCACCGGAAAGGTGGACCAGCATGAAAACTTCCTGACTGAAAAATCCCCCCTCAATATCATCAAAAAATAATTAGACAACACTTAATATTAAATACTACCAATAAACAGCCTTTGTAGGTAAGTTAATAACGCTTAGTTATTTTGTATTCTACAAACATAAACGATTGTTAACAACTAGGTTTCAATTGTTGCGAACGTCGTAGTGAAGCAACGTTCTGCGTAGTTAACTTTTTATGTCCTAAATTAGTTTAGTGGTGACTTCATAATGCAAAAAAATGTCTCTTTTACTCTCGGAAATATGGAAGTTGTTGCCAAATATAAGAAAAATGTCGTATTGTGGACTAATGATCTTACGCTCGCAAGATGTCGCCAGTTGCGACTGAGGTGATTATATGAGTGGTAGAGCCACGCTGCAACTATATTATGGTTGTAGCACGAATGAGCTGGCTCGACCGGCAGGACCACGCTCTCACAGAATACCAGTGTAAAATAGCGGCTTAATACTGCTGTGTCCGGAGACCATTTCTTACTGTAAATGAGGCATTCCATCTTCGTCCTCAGGGGTGACAACGCATCTGCGTTTTGATTCTTAATTGAGGATAAATAAAGATATCTATGGGCCTGCATCCACTTACCATCAGGTGGACTGTGTGCTCGTTTGTCACCATATTTATAAAAAAAAATATTTATCACGGAAATGGTCATACAGTGTCATAATTATGGTAAAGTTGGTTTCTAGTATACGTGTACTATATATATATATATATATATATATATATATATATATATATATATATATATATATATATATATATATATATAATACACATATACTGGACGCAGCGTTTTTACTAAACGGCGCCGTTCAACTAGCGGCCTTAATAGGTTAAAGTGCGGCTGAAGTGGCCATTGGGACACCCTAAGCCCACGTACATTTATATCAATACACCTGCCGCACCTTAACCTAATGTCACTGATATTAACACTCGCGGCACGTAGCTCTAGCGCTAAATGAAATGTGGAGAGGATAGCCGCGAATGTCGTATCCACAGAAATCGTAATAAAAGACAAAACAAATTATTACTATTTCTGTGATCGTATGAGTACGGATAACGTAATGCGCCAGTCGCGTTCCGTCCCCCGTATTGATACTACATTCGCAGCCAATCAGCGCGTGCGATCGATACGCAGAGCCGATTATACGAGTACTCAATAATACCTACGTAATACGACCAATTATGCGCAATAACGGTCACCGCTAGACTTTCGTGTCGCGAGATGTATAAGATAGGTGCATTGTTATTTAAGACACATCGGCTGATTATCATTCAGGCCGCTAGTTGAACGTCGCCGTTCAACAAAAACGAGACTATTTTATTTAATTCATGCATATATGGTATTTTGTTTAGTTTAATGTTGTATTTTATCTTAAGACTAACTTTTATCGAACGACTCAAATTCGGCCCTAAGGAAAGAAGATGATACGTTATTTTATATCGCTAGATATTGGCTTCACTTCATTGAACACACTACAGTACGTCATTAGTAGGTTTTATACGTGGTAGAACCAGGCTGCATCTATATTACGGTTGTAGCACTAATGGGTTGGCTGGATCAGGGTTCACACGTCTCACACAGAATATTAGCATAAAATAGCAGCTTAATGCTGCTGTGTTTCGCATGGTGAGTGTAGGAAACCGGAGACCCTTTTTAATGGAAACGAGGCTTTCCTTCTCAGTCCGCATCTGGAGTGACAACGCATCTGCCTTTTGATCCTTAATTGAGGTTATATGTAGATTTCTATGGGCCACAGTATCCACTCACCATGAGGTAGACTGTTGCTCGTGTCACCCTTATTTTATAAAAAAATACATACCGGAATAAAACGTACGGGATAAAAAATACCGGAATAAAACGTATACCCTTGTAATATGTAAACCAAGTAACGTACTCGTACAAAGCAATAGCACGTCGGATTTACATTAAACGAATTACGCTAAGTTTGATAGACAACTCAATTAATTTCTAGGAAGGAATTCCGGTTGGTCTGAAGGTGAGTTAATTACTTCATTAGAGCATCACCAACGAAGTGTTAACTCTTAATCTCTGAAGCACGAGGTCCAAGGTCTAGTGCACAATTCGTTAGGGTTTCTGTTTGTAATATTATAAAAATAGCTCGCCCCGGCATTGCCTGATATAATCTATTAACCATAATCAAAGACCGTTTATTTGATCATGTTTCGTTAATAAATTTTCATGAAAAAAAAATAACAATGACTTCAAATCTTTCGGAATATATGTAGCCTCGATCTATCCTAACAATGCCCTCTATCTGTTAGTGCCTGTACTATTATGTATTCTGTGCTGTTGGTAAAGTGCTATCACGATCGGGTCAGGCATTTCGAATTTCGGCCCGGACAGATAGACAGAAAATTTTAAATATGGTTATTTATACTCAACGGCAATCAAATATCATTCAGAGCGTAATAGAAGCAAGTTATATCAATAATACAGACAGATACATAAATTTCATTTATATATATATATATATATATATATATATATATATATATATATATATATATATATATATATATATATATTGTATGTATTTTTTACGGCTAAGGTGGTACAGGCTGTAGTACATAATACCAAGTAAAAACTATGATCTTATTACACCAACTAATCTGGAGTGTATAGTTCTGTGGTCCTTACGCAAGGCATGCATGTGTCGTGAGGATCTTTTTAAAAAAAATGTGTTGTCACCCCTAAGGACCGTGATAAAACACTTCGTTACAAGTAAACATGTTTAAAAGCGAAAATGGTTTGTATCTTGATATCACACCGGTAATATGAGGGTAAATGTCATTACTTTGTAGGACAACGAATTAAATATAATATGCCGATTACGTGGCGCGAATGACGAACGTTACTTCATAGATGGTCACGAAAAATGCCGCGTTCAACGTAACGAATAATGACCGCAATTTTTGGAGCAAGCGAGCCGTGGCGGATGAATGAAACTAAGAGTTTATTTGGAAACCATATTTATACGCTTTTTAGTTAGCTTTTGGATTATCGTTTAAAGTGATACCTCGAACATTTGGTGGTTTTTTGATTATAAATAATACTTATTTAAAGAAATTGTTTTTGATTATTTTATAATTTACCACTGGTTCGGAAAATAACCTCTGTCCTGGGAAGAACCTGCAAGAAACCCACGGGACTATTTTTTAAAATAACAGGTTACAATAATGTACCTATGTTACATTTGACAACACAAAACAAATTAGAAATAGCTTGGTAGCGATCACCCGTCCCAGGGGTTATAATCATCTATAAATTCCTTAATATTATAATAACCCTTTTTATACAAACTTAGTTTAATAAAGTTTTTGAACTTTGTGTGTATCTTCTGGGATATTGTTGTAAAAGCGCATACATCACCCCAAGATTGACCTACTGACTTGGTGGAGTCGAGTAACTGGTACTACTACTAGCTTGTGTCTGTTTTTAGTATTTACAGAATGAATATCACTTATTTTTGTAAAACTACTTTTATTTTTGTGTATGTACATTATATTTTCGTAAATATATTGAGAGACCAAAGTTAATATATTAATTTCCTTAAATTTGTGTCTGAGCGACTCTTTAAGTTTTAAAACATAGATTGCTCTAATGGCCCTCTTCTCAAAGATTACAACGCGTCTACATTTTGATTTTTAATTGAGGATAAATGTAGATGTCTATGGGCCACAGCATCCACTTACCATCAGGTGGACTGTGTGCTCGTCTGTCACCCTTATTAAAAAAAAAACATGAAACCTCGAGTAATGAGTAATCCAAAGCCCGCGAGTAATATCGAGCTTCCTCATGAGGCAGGCAATGAATAACCATTCCCCACCATTTCCGTCACCGCTACAAATATTACATAATAATCAGAACCATAAACTACAACGACTTAAGGTACGTTTTTATTCGTATAATGTATTTATTCTCGATAAAATATATTTATTTTTATTACTTACTTATTTTACCTATACCGTACACGTTACATTTGACTATTATTATTATAGGCCGAGAATTTTGGATAGTTAACGACAGCCATATTTATTTTATGGCAAAGTTATATTATGGTATTTATTATCCACACAATATGACAAATCGATTAAGGTATTATCTGTCAAATTACGACTACTAAGTAGTTTAGTGAAGGTTCACGGAACACGTAACAAGTACTTGTGTGGCCTATAAATAATTTTTCCGGCTCTGGATGTTTTTCCTTGTGCAAATAATGTATGTAAACTGTCTCCACGAAAGAAGAGAAAATCCTAGTGTTGAACAATGTTTTTAAAAAAAAAGCGTTGCTCCAACACTAGGATTTTCTTTAGGTTCACAAATCGGTTAGATAAAATCTAACATTTTGTTAGCCGTGTTTTTTTATATATCTATAATTAAGTTCTTATAAAACTGTTAACGTTCTTCATCCTTATCAGCCAGGTAAAGTCCACAAGTGGGCATAGGCTTCTCCCGTTTTAGGAAGTATTTTTATTAAAAATTGTTTATTAGTATTCAAACTAGCAAAATGCTGATTCACCGGTGAAGGAATACGTTGTAAAAACTTCGCACATAGATAATTTAATTTTTTTACTACAGAAAGATATTTGATTAAATTATGTAATAAGTAGAAGCTTTATACGAACTTACTGTATGTTTTTTTTGTATTTTGTTGTGTGTACATAAATAAATAAAAAAAGAAAAATACGAATAATACGAATTTGATCTGTAATTACCCTGTATGTGTAGCTTGAATTTTATCTATATTAATGAAGCGTGAACGAGCTTAAACTCATATTTTTACTCAGAAATGTCGTTCGCTTAGTGAAAATGGGCCTTTTAAAATATTGGTAGCGCGACCCATCGACAAAGGCTGTTCACATTAGTACATTTACATATGACCTCAGCTTCCGCAGACGAAAGGGAAAGTCCGTCCTAACGCAAACGATTTACGAGCTGTAGCCCGAACATCTTCGAAGGTATTATAAATCATTTTTGTTTATTTAATCCTATAAAAACGCTAGTTTTTATGGCAATATTTTTAAAGACACAAGATTAAAAATTGCGTAATTGACTTACCAAATAGTTGCCGTGTCCGTTTTTACACTTACGAATTTCTTAATAGTCTTACCAGCTGGGAAATTCGAGCGCACAGTGCACCCGAAGGTAAGTGGGTAACTGCAGCATACACATATTTACATCCATCTTATCTAAATGCAGACGCGTCTTCACCTACGAGGGCTCATAATAACTAACTCCTTAATATATAATGTACTCGTTACCCTTTATTTACAAATACAATATACAATAATAAATAAAATTAAAACATCTGCAATATCGAAATAATTGACTTCTATTAGTTTAGAGGTGGAGTATGTTAGAAGACATGAATAACCATTTATAAAATGTCTGTCTGTCTGTCAGGAGGAATTTTTATTATTAAATTACTTTAATATAAACTATATCTATGTATATATACTATCTAACAAATCTCTCGATCAAAGCAGTTCCTCAGCTGACTCCGATAATTTTTTTATATAATGCTAGTTAAACTGGGTAGACGTGGTGCTTATACAGTAGTACAGTATGTAGTTTATATCATTGTCTGTGTTCGGCAACGGCTTTTATTTTAGCGCATGCAAATTAATTTATTAATTGCCGCCCTTGATTGAAAAAAAGGCAAATAAAGTTAAAAATTTTAAATTTCGTTTCTAAGTTTATTTTCAATTATTCGTATGGTGAGTGTAGAGAACCAGACCCTTTTTACTGGAATCGAGGATGAATGTAGATGTCTATGGGCCACAGTATTCAGTTACCATCACGTGGACTGTGTGCTCGTTTGTCACCGTTATTCTATAAAAAAAACTTATACATTGAATAAAACTAATTTCACGGAACGAACGTGTACGGAGTGCCTGAAACGACTAATATCGATGGACTGCCTCCTGGTCTAGTGGTCCGAATCTATAGTAATCCTGAGCCAGCCCATAATTGGGTTTTTCTGTTAATAAATTCTCAATAGCAAACCAGAGTCAGGAATTTGGCAATGTTTCTCCCCAACGGCTCGGAAAGCACGTAAAGCCGGTCCTACGTCTGATCTCTCTCCAGACGTGTCAAACATACCCAGTGCACTATCAATGCAGGGGAATAAAGAATGCATCTATGCTTGCGCATATCTTCGGGCACTATAAATCCTGTCCGCAGCTAGTAAGTCTCCGTTCAGACTTGCTGCCATGAACGAATTTCGATCTGGAGGATTATAATAGCGATCTTATCTTACCAATGAGCAAATTGGCGTCGTAGTCGCTTTCCGACTTGGAGCAGTTGACCATGTACCAGTGATCGCACACCAGCATACGCTGCTGGAACAGCGTAGTGTTGGGGCACGAGTAGCTGAACTGACGGCCCAGGCCGTCGCACATGTGGTACACCTACGAACAAACAATATGGGATTACTCATGCTATATAAATGTTGACTGAGCTTTATTAATTTTTTATATTAGATAATGTATTACGGCGTTTGATGTATTCCTTTTTTAGCTAAAGGCTTTTTTTGGTGACAGTGACAGCAGCATTTAGGCTGCTATTTTACGCTGGTATTCTGTGAGAGGGTGGTTCTTCCCCGGTCGAGCTGACCCATTCGTCAAAAATGCAGATCGCCAATCCTCTTCCTTATACGGCAACTCATCTGCAATTCTCCTGATGTTGCTGTTATTCATAGGCGACAGTAGATACTTACTATCATGTGAGGTGAGGCGCATGCTCGATTGCCCCCTCTTAAATAAAAAGCCCTTAGACGAGATGGGCGATGGATTATCTTATACGGGCACAACTAGCCAAGTTACCCTCAAACTTTTAAAAAATATATCTTACCAAGAGGGAATCCTAGACACTAATAGTTCTAGCAGCTACGCTTTATACGTGGTAAAGACATGCTGCAGCTATATTATGTTTGTAGCACGATTGGGTCGGTTTAACTAGGGGATGACCACGCTTTCACAGAATACCAGCGCAAAATAACAACTTAATGCTGCTGTGTTTCGTATGGTGAGTGTAGAGAACCGGAGACCGTTTTTACTAAAATGTTATTCCTCATGGGCAACACATCTGCATTTTCATACTTAACCGATGATAGATGCAGATGTCTATGGGCTACAACATCCACATTCCATCATGTGGACTGTGTGCTCGTTAATTATTATTAGTGATGAAAATCTCTGTCCACGCAATTTATTCTTTACTTTAGGGAAAGTATAAAAATCATTAGGGCTTAGGTCGGGGCTGTACGGCGGATGGTCTAATAATTCTATGTTTTCTTGCTCTAAAAACTCTTTTGTTCTGTGTGCGGTGTGAGAACTCGCATTGTCGTGATGGAGGATGATGCGGCGGTTGCAGTTCTCTTTACGGAGTTCAGAAACGACCTGTGGCAAACAAATGCTAGCATACCATTCTGCATTAACCGTTCTTTGTCCCTCAAGAGGAATAGTCGTAACATGGCCGGTTTTGGAGACAAACGTGGCCACCATTTTTTTTGCAACACTCCGTGAACGAACTATTTTTGTTGGCTTTAACTCATTTTCGAACACCCAAACTCGTGACTGGTTTTTTTGTTTCGGGTTCGTACGCGTATATTCAGGATTCGTCACCCGATACGATGTTGTATACAGCATTTGAGGATCCTGTGTGGAATCTTTCGAGAGTTCTGACGCACCAAGTAACGCGAGCCGCTTTTTGCTCTTCACAGAGCGAATGCGGTATCCATCGGGAAAACAACCTCTTTACACCTAATTATTCATGCAAGATTATTTGTAGTTGACTCATGCCAATGTCTAAAGTTGCCTGAATTTCGCGGTATGTCACATGTCGATCTTCCTCAATCAGCTTACTCACAGCATCAACGTTTTCTTGGGTGACTGCAGTTTAGGACGACCTTGACGGGGATCATCACCGAGCTTGACACGTCCACGTTGAAATTCAGCAAACCAGCGATAAATTGTGGTTTTGGATGGGGCTTCATCACCAAATGCAGAAATCATTCGGTCAACGCACTGTTTTTGTGTTAAACCACTTCGAAAGTAATAATAAATCATCGCTCTTGAATTTTCTCGAGTCAATTCCATTTTCTCAACGACTAAACAAGTTTGACAAAACCTTGTGATAAGACCGAGAGTCTTTTTTTGTTAATAAATAAATGGTATTCGATTTTTAAAACCAAGGAGTTTTCAATTAAAAAGATTTAAATATGACAGGAACAGTGGAAATATTCCATTCCCGATACTTTTAGTGCAGCCTAGTATATCAACTGACATTTGTACATTGAATCCCGGATTTGACATTCAATGATGGATTACATATAAATGAATGCTAATTACATTTTAATAATGTTATTGATGATGCAGAGGTGATAAGATCAAGGGAGGCTTTTTGTAAAAATCTCATTACACAATTATTATGTGTTATTACGAAGATGTGTCGGCTGTATAGATTTGTTACAAGGTTTAAGATTTTTTCTTTATTTAAATCACTCTGCTCTTCTTTGTGCAATAGTTGAAATTGTGTCACCATTATGCGCGCCATGCGTTCGGTGAATGGACCGAGAACAACATCTGTCTTGATTCTCTTTTTCAACGCAAAATTTTGTTCAGCGATGAGGTTTGTTTTATTGTACGGACACGTCACTAATCAGAATTAACGAATCGGAAGTGGAGAAAACTCAAAAGCCTTTGTTGAAACACCTAACATACACATAAAAGTCACAGTTTGTCTTACTTTATAGCTAATGATACACATTGTGGTTTTGTCAGTGTGGGTATATGGGTTTTGGTAATGATTCCATTCACCCTTATATTTACCCTTATATTTCTTTAAAAATTATCAGGCCACAATGTTATTATCAATGCAGTGCGCTAATAGAGCCATGACTGACTTCTTTATTCTTCTGAATGGTAACTATGCTCCAGAGCTTTGGTTTCAATAACATGGCGCAATATGCTACACAGCGTGCGACACCGTTAGTTAAATGCTTGAAACAACTAGCCTCCATAATCTTGGGATTGAGGATTGTTGCCGAAGTACATTTACGTTTTTGTATTTTTTTTCTCTGTACTTATTAGTCACCTAAGTCAAATTCTCACCATCTGATGATGGATGGACTGGTCGAAAATTCCTAACGACATTAAATCGTATTCGTGAGTAATAGGGAATGCAATAAAAATAAATTAATAAAGAAAGGCACAACCCCATTTGCACGTTTAATCACTAACGACGTAAAATTGTCTTATTAATAGGGTTGACAACTTTTTTGAGGGAAAAATCTTACTTAAAATTTTTGAATAAGAAAAAATAAATTATTTGCAAGAACAAAGTGTTTTCAAATTTAATTTTTATTGGTTTAAATACATATTATTTGGTCCTTAGCACACGTTAACAATTTTGGTTATTTACGTTTCAAAACTAGTTTTACAATCTAACTTTAGATTTAAATAGATATATAACTCTGTTTTATTAAATTTATGGACTATCGATTCATCTCTTTACGCCACTTCACTTCTATCACCGAAAAACCCTTTCACTGAGAGCTGAGATTGCAGAAACAGAAAGTAAAAAAAAATAATGTCATATCCGACATCTACCGTTGCGATCAGTAACAAATAATCGTTTTAATCTAGTAGACCCCGTTCTGTTTACCTTGGGAATGGATAAAATCGATAAATCATTCAAAAATTACGTATGGGAGTGTTTTTTTGCGCATTACAGTAAAGATTCCAAATAAAGTATTTTCTTTTACTCAATTCTTATTACCAAAAGTATAAAGTTTATTAATGAAAATTTATTAAAATATAAAGTAGGATACGTTATTATAAAATATGTGTTATTATTAAATGAAAATAATATCCTTTTCTAAACTATTTAAATAAAATTTCGTTAATGACAAAATGTAATACTTTTTACTAGTAATGACCATAGACTAGAGATAGTGCAGTTCTTTGATCATAGAGCATATATTAATAGAGAAGAGCACAAATTATAGAAGGCATATAACAAAACACACTCTAAACTAATACTTTCTAGTTATTTATTTCACATTTTAGATGTAAAGCAAATATATAGAAACAATAAGTTTAGTATTTAAGTATTCTTGAAAACAGTGTAGTTGGCAACCCTACTCATAAACAAAACCAACACCACAGGATATCCATAATGTTATGGACCGAGTGATAGATCAGAGTACTATTTACAATACCCGGTCAATATGAACAATGGCAAGTGAAATCGAGTTACGTAATTAATACAGATTTTTACTCAAACCTAACTTAAAATAATTTTTTAACTTTGCGCTATAAGTAACGGACTCAGCAGATTTATTATATGTGTAAATACTATATCGTGCGTGCTGTGTAATTATTATTATTATCACTTATAATAATCTTCCTCATTACTAAGACTGTAATTAACTCTTCGGAAAACTCGGGTGTTGGTAGGTATTTATTTCGTCTGTTTGACATTGTACACTCGAAAAGCTTCCGCCAAATTACGAGGAGGAAGTTTAAGAATAAAATAACAAAAAAATAATTACGTATGTAATACTCAATTGTAATAAGCAGTAAATTAATGTAAATTACACTTAGTTTTATTCGTAACCTTCTCAACGCCTTATTTGTTATTGGAAAACATTGCATTACGCTAAGACAGTGTATTACCATCACCACTTACCACCGGGTGGGATTGTATTAATATATATTATAAATAAAAAACCACATTGCTTCGTGTATACTAATTTAAAAAAAATATTTTGTTGGTACATAAGCTTTGATGTATTTTTGTTTGAAAGAAGAATAAATTTGTAGATATTCTACTAAGTTAACGATAATCGCAACACCAGCTTACAAAAATTAAAGATTTTTTTTTTGTAAAAGCGTAACACATAGTCCACTTGATGGTAGATGGATAATATGACCCACGTTCTTCGTTTCCTCAATGAATCGAAATGCAGACGCGTTATCACCTTTGAGGACTAAGATAGATCGTCTCGTTACTATTAAAAAGGGGATCCCGGCTTCCCACGGTCACCGCATGAAAAACAGCAGCACTGTTCTGCTGTTTTACCCTGGTATTCTGCGAGCTTGGCCCTGTCCCGGTCGACCCATTCGTGCTGCAGTCATATATAGCTCTATTCTCTAACTCTATTTTTATTGCAAAAATATACAATAAAAATCAAATCAAATCACTTACCCACCCCCATATTTCATCCGCTGGGAATCTTTAGCAACTCGTTAGGAGCAACTATGGGAAATGCCAGAATTTTTTATGGATATCGAATACTCGTTGTAACAATTTCCGTTACCATTACAGCCTATTAAATTCACTGCTGAACATAGATTGCCTCAAATATCCCCCACAAATGCCACGCTTGGCAGGCAGGATAGTAACCGCAGTTTTTATTGTTTTGAGTTATTATCAGGAAGATGCTGCTGCCCATCTCCTGTGTCTTATGCGACACCCACGGGACGATATAGGGTAGTGGATATTCTTATACCGTCACCGCGAGGAACAAAAGCGTGGAGTTTAGTGGTAAGGAGAACCGTCTCTGTATTAAACGGTGTCTGTAGAAAAGCGTTTAATAAGGATGGCGCCACTGTAGCTAGAGGGTAAATTTTAAAGAACTTTTTATAACTTTTTATTGCACAGACTTTCACCATACCTTTTTTTAAAATTATTATTTTATTGTTTTCATAATTTTTTATTTTCAAAATCAATCTCAACGTGTTTCAAGGCGACTTTTTCTAGGTTATATTAAATATTTTAGACAACGTAAGTAGTTGAGGTTTTAAATACATACTGCAGTTTCATGAACTACTCTAGTCATCATCATGATCATCATCATTACAGCCCTTCACAAGTCCACTGCTGAACATGGGCCTCCCCCAAGTAATGTCACAAAGCACGGTCCTGAGCCACCTGCATCCATCGACTTCCTGCATGTCTTACCAGGTCGTCACTCCATCTGGTGGGGTGTCGCCATACACTTTGCCTACCGGTACGAGGCTGTCAGTCGAGAACCTTTCTTTCCCATCGGTTATCGGTTCTTCGAGCTATATGGCCGGCCCATTGCCACTTCAGTTTACTAATCCGTTGGGCTATGTCGGTCACTCTGGTTTTACTGCGGATATCCTCATTTCCGAGTCTATCACGCAGAGAAACTCTGAGCATAGCCCTCTCCATAGCTCGCTGAGCGACCTTGAGCGTCCTCATACGGCCAGCAGTGAAGGACCACGTCTCAGATCCGTAAATCATCACTGGTAATAAGCACTGGTTGTACACTTTAGTTTTCAGAGATTGAGGTATACATGACGAGAAGATGTGTCATAATTTCCCTGAACGCTGCCCAGCCGAGTTGAATCCTTCGATTGACCTCTCGGTCGAAGTTGGACCTACCTAGTCAGACTATTTGTCCCAAGTAAACGTACTCGTCAACAACTTCGAGCATAGTGCTCCCAACAACTACCGGCATAGGTTTGAAAATTACTCTAGTCACTAACAATAATACTTTATCTACATATTGCTTGCACTTGTTCAAAGTTAATAGGCATAGTTCAATTAACTTACGGTAGATGGCGCTCGTTTTGTACCGAAAAATTTATTTGGAAGTTATTTATCATTCAACTTCAATAAACGTATTATAGTTCCTAATTGAACAATATAACTCTTTTAAATTTAAAAGGATATTTCCGCATTTATTTCTTATGCGGATTAAACGCGCTGGGTATCAGTATAATTGTATCAGGAGTATACCAGCTAGTATCTATATATTGTTTTGAAGAAGATTTTGATAAATTTTATGTGCGTTTGAGTGGGCTCCTGGATGGTTAAGTTTAACAATTCGACTCGGTAGGTGGCGCTGCTGTCGAGATACAGAAATCACCCGTGAGAAGCCGGGGCGCATCACTAGTTCTCTATTAAAAAAGTATTTTATTACGTCGTAACTGCTTTACAATAAAATACACATGTTACGTCTACAATATTGCAACAATTGTTAATCAAGAGATAAACTTGACACGTCGTCTTTGGAAGGTAACATGGTGGGATAATAACGTTCAATTATAATTACGCATCGTCTGTTTGTTTGTTCGTGATTTTGCCCTTGTGAAATGTTTTTTCCGAGTTCTTATTACGCTGTAATTATCTATTGGATAGTATTGCATAATGGCTTATAAATGTAAAGGTGTGTACACACTATATTGAAAGTAACATAGGGCTGTGTTTTGATTATGTGGACTTCTTTTTATAGAATAAGGGTGACTAACGAATAAACAGCCCACCTGATGTTGAGTGGACGTTGTGGCCCATAGACATCTACATTAAACATCCTCAATTAAGTGTCTAAATGTAGAATCGTCATCCCCTGAGGACTAAGATTTTAAAATATTTCCAACAAATAATTACCGATAGAGTAACAGAGTAAGTTAAGAGTGAATTTTGTGTGATTTTAAATGTTTTTTTAAATCAATAATCTGTCTAGTGTATGTCAAGGCAAAAAGCGTTTATTTTATATATTATATATCTTTTTATAGGACAAACGAGCACACAGTCCACACTGATGGTAAGTGGATGTTGTGGTCCATAGACATCTTTATTTGTACTCAATTAAGTATCAAAATGTAGATACGTTGTCGTCCCTGAGGACTGAGATGGAATGCCTCGTATTCAGTAAAAATGATCTCCTGTTCCCTACACTTACCATCCAAAACACAGCAGCATCAAGCTGCTATTTTACACTGGTATTCCGTGAAAGCGTAGTCCTAACGCGGTCGGATCGACCCATTCGTGTTACAACCATAATATAGTTGCAGCGTGGTTCTACCACGAAAGACTTCACAACTTCTGTCTCTCAGATCACGACACAGGTCAAACAATTGAATTTGAAACCAAACAATTAGAAAAAATATCTAAACATTACTTCACAACTACGCGTGACTACAGTAAAAATAACCTAAGTAAATTTGTAGAGTGCATTAGCTGTATAACTTTTTCTGAAATATTCAATAGATTAAATACAAATGAGGCTTTTAATGAATTTCACGAAGAATTAACATTATTCTTTAAACTTTGCTTTCCCATAATAAGACGGAAAAATAGTTTTAGAGCCGGCGGAATATCTTGGATAACGAAAGGTCTTAAAATTAGTTGCAGAACCAAAAGAACACTAAGATACAACTACTACTTAAATAGAAGCAATAATAATAGATTAGCGTAAATAAATTATTCCAAATTGTTAAGGAAATGTATAAAAAGCACGCAATCGCTTTGTAACCAAAGGTACATAACGAACTCTCGTAATAAAGGTAAAGCTCTCGTAATAAAGGTAAACTTGGGACGTAGTCAAACGATATGTTGACGGTACTGTTCCTAGGACTGGACCATTCGTAGATAATATTGTCGACAATGGAAGTACATTTACATGTGGATCTGACATAGCAAACATATTTAATAATTTTTTCATTGATGTAGTTCAAAATTCTACTAGTTCTGCTTCTGCCAATTATGAAGTTAAGTATCCCACATCAAATTTTAAAAGAAACGATTTCAGTATTTTTATAAAACCCACGGATCCTAATCAAGTTTTTTACACAATAATCTCATTGAAAAATTCAAAGTCGGCAGGGTATGACGAAATTAATTCCGACTTATTGAAACGTATTGCTCTATTTATATCGGAACCTTTGGCTCACATTATAAATCTATCTTTCGAACAAGGATGTTTTCGAGACAAACTTAAGTTGTCGATAATAAAGCCGCTACATAAGAAAGGGTCAAAATCTGTTACAGGCCTATTGCTTTAACTCCAGTCCTATCTAAAATCTTTGAAAAAATTATGCTCAAAAGAATAGTAAGCTTCCTAGATAAATATGACATTTTCGCACCGGAACAATTTGGTTTTAGGAAATACCGATCAACGCAATTAACTACCTTCACCATAATAAACAGCATCGTTAGTAATGTCAACCATAAAATCCCAACATTAGCTCTACTTTTAGACCTCAGCAAAGCATTCGATTTTGTTTATCATTCAATACTCATCTCGAAACTTGAGAAATGTGGAATAAGGGGATCTTCATTGTTATGGTTTCAGTCATATTTAAAAAACAGGAAACAATTCGCTAGAATTACAAAATTTGATACTAAAACAAACAATATAGTTAAGTTTGACTCGAAACAAAGGATTAATTGTACCGGGGTGCCACAAGGTAGCATCTTAGGGCCCCTTTTATTTCTTATTTACGTGAATGACCTTTCACGTGCACTCACACATGATTGTGTCTTGTTTGCAGACGATACGACTATCATTATGGGCTGTAAAAATATAGATACCTATGAGACGGAAATATATAAAACGTTAGAAGATGTTATCCAATGGTTAAACATAAACAAATTAAAAATAAACATTTATAATACGAAAATAATTAACTTCAAAACTTATAAGAGTAAAAACATGGAATTGAATATTACTTACAACAATTCAGTTATACAACAAATAAACACACCAAAATTCTTAGGCATTATTCTCACATCACACACACATCTTTTATAGAAAGAACATATTAATAATTTATGCATAAAAATAAACAAGTTTGTTTTTGCACTTCGAAAGGTAAAAGACATGACAACCATACCTCTATTATGGTATATCACGCTTACATTTGCTCCATTATACGATATGGCATAGTTGTCTGGGGAAATTTCTGCCACATCACGAGGGTGTTTAAAGCACAGAAAAAATGCATTAGGGCACTGTACGGCATGGATTGGTCGGAATCATGTAAACTGACCTTAAAATCAAATAATCTACTAACTGTTCCCTGCATATACATCTACGAAACAGCTAAATTTGTTAAATACCACAGTCATCTCTTCACCGCTAACGACAATACATTTAAACGAAAAATTAACCACGTGCCATTAAAAATGCCTGCGCCTAAGCTAGAACTGTTTAAAAAAAACTGTGCTTATATGGCTCCTCTAATATATAACTCTTTGCCCAAAGGAATGGCTGACCTGCCATATAAAAGGTTCTGTTGTGCCTTGCGAAAATAGTTAATCCAGGAGAGTTTCTATACTATTAAAGACTTTTTAAATAATAGCACTTGCCGATTTGGTGCCCACTAAGATATCAGATCTTTCTTTTTATTTCTTGTAACTTAGTCTATTATAATAAGTACCCGGTTGACCGAGCTTTGCTCGGTATTTTTAGCTTGATTTTTTTAATTCGTGTGTTTTGGAAATTATATTTAGATACAAATTACGTACTGATGAAATATAAATAATAATTTTTGATCTTAGCGACATAACAGAAAAAACGGAACTGGTTATTTGAATAAAAAATCATGAGTGCAATTATTTTAATTTAAATTTTCGTGTTTTTAAAAAATAGTAAAAAAAGGGCTCGAAAAAATTGATTTTCTCAAAAAAGAAAGGAACATGAAAAAAAAAATTAAAAAAAGTCGGTCGGTCGGTCTGGGCTGGTTTTACGATTCTGTGACCGACCATTATACCAATTAAGCTATTTATAATCACTAACAATCCATCAAAATTTACCTTCTTATTCTAACGATATTGTATCAGTTTTTCATTGCCTAAAAACACGGACAAAAAGACATTTTCTAAAAATAAATCCTAGCTAGATCGATTTATTATCCCCGAAACTCCCTGGACACTAAATTTTATGAAAATCGTTGGAGCCGTTTCCGAGATCCCGATTATATATATATATATATATATATATATATATATATATATATATATATGTATATATATATATATATATATATATATATATAATCGGGATCTCGGATATATATATATATCTAGATATTATATATATATATATATATATATATATATATATATATATATATATATATATATATATATATATATAGATTATATATATATAGATTATATATATATATATATATATATATATATATATATATATATATATATATATATACAAGAATTGCTCGTTTAATAGTATAGTATTCAATAATTTATATAATTGTAATCATGTAATTCAAATAACTGAAATTTAAAAGATTGTTATAATTGCAATTAAAATAGTAGTTATGAATTGTTATTCAAATAGTTCTAATAATTGTAATTTTATTCAAATAATTGTCGTAAATTTACTATGATTTTGCATGCCCGTAATGAGGGTGAAATATGTCCTGTGCTATAAGTTACTTTAACATCTTGTGTACCAACCATATTTCTTGCAAATAAATGATTTATGATTATGATTATGAAGAATATCTGCATTTTATACATTAATGTGCATTTGAAAGTTAAATACAGCTTGTATAATATACAAACTTAAAGTTCATGTGAACTTACAGCCTACAATAGTCATAAATAATGATTTCTTATATTTACGCGAACACTACACATGATTAAAACTACTTTTACGGATTTTATCGCGTTTATTTTTACATTTTATTTTTAATTCCCGACGTTTCGGGCGCTTTCCAGCACCCATGGTCACGGGGGACTGAGATGACTGACGTCCCGATGTCATTGTTAAACCCGGAGTACCTTCAGCTTTTTTAATTATTGTTTATGGTCCGATCTATGCAAAATGAACTGACTATGTCTTGAGGTCTTGCAGTGGTATGCTTGGGTTTAGTTTTAATTTTATTGATTATAGGATCCCAAGCAGATGGTAGTACCCAGCCTCCTTCTCTATTGAAATTAGGATGTTTTTTAATTTCAATAGCCTCACGTATCATCCTTGGTAGGAATCGGTGTACTTTCGCGAGGATTTGTGGTCTATCAAATCTGATGTAATGGTTGGGGCCGTCTAGGATATGATCACAAACTGCAGACTTCCCGGAACGTTGATGCTTCACATCAGCTATATGTTCTTTTACGCGGGTCCTAATTGACCTTTTAATTGATTTCTTATATAGGACAAACCAAAATTGAACCACTGATAATTTTGGGTATTTTCTAAAGACACGTATTCACCGAAACCGCTGTTTCACATCGTTTATACGTGGTAGAGCCATGCTGACATGCCATGCATTTTGATTCTTAATCGAGAAGAAATGTAGATGTCTATGGGTCACAGCATCCATTTACTATCAGGTGGACTGTGTGCTCATTTGTCACCTTTATTGTTTTAAAAAGCGTAGCAATACACGATTTATTAAATGGGTTATATTTCAGGAGTGGTTCCTTATAAAATTAGAAAAAAAATCCACTAATAAACGTGGACAAATAGAGGACTATTAAGCTTAGGACGACATCATAGTTATTGTCTTTAACTTGTGATTTTGCTTCATTCACTAAAAACAATAAAAAATGAAACTTAATAAAAAGTAAAAACTTACTTCAAAAAATAATTTCCACACATTTATATATATTTATACTTTATTAATGAATATGGATGTGGAAATTTTTGTATAATATCACATCGACTTCAGAAACAATAACATTTTTTTAAATACAATTTTTTTAGTGTTTGAAGTAGATTTTTAATCTTATTAAAAATATTTTTTTTTAATAAGGCAATCGCGTTGTTTATGGTTTATGCAGAGGTCAATATCCATTATTAAAATGCTTACAGACTGATGATGGTATGATAAAATGGACGACAGTAACTTAAAACGTTCTTAAAATATGATTTATCTGGCAAAACTAACTAAAATCTGAAGATCTTTATTATTCGTGAGCCATCTGACGTCTACGTCTATCACAGTCATGACTTTTTATATTACCTTGACCTTTTTTTTATTCGTATGATTTTTTAAAGATATATTTTAATATGTAATGTAATAATAAAAACCAATCACAAATAATCACCATTGTAAACCGTCACTTTATTGGCGAGTTCTATTCTCAACTTCTATTTTTATTCTGACTTTTATTCATTCAATACAGTATATAAAAAAAACTATTAAGTACTGAATATAAGTCTCCTCCGTAGTTGGTCTCATGGATTTTAGCATGGTTGCCACACCATGCCATGAGTCTCGTTGGTCTGGTGGTTCTAGTAGCGCGACTGCCGATTATGAAGTCCTGGGTTCGTACCCCGGGTCGGGCCAAAAAAATATTGAGCTTTTCCGTCAAGAAATTCTCAGTAGCTGCCCGGAGTCAGGAAGTTGGGGGTGTCTTACCCCCGTGACTCGGAAAGCACGTAAAGCAGTTGGTCCTGCGCCTGATCTCTCTCCGATCGTTTCGGTTTACCGTCCCATCGGATTATGAGACTGAGGGAATAGAAAGTGCACCTGTGCTTGCGCATACACTTGGGCACTATAATCCTGTCCTGCGCCGATGGCTAGTCTCCGTTGAGGCTGGCTGCCGTGGCCAAAATTGGGTCTGGAGAGCATTATGCCATGAGGGGCGAATCGACAACCGCAGTTTTTATTATTTTCAGTTTCAGAAAATGCTATGGGTTGGATTTAGAATCGTTTAGCAGGAATTTGGGAGAGTAAGGTGTTTTATTTGGTAGAAATTTGGTCCCCGGTTATAATAATACCACTCACATTAAAAGGTAATGCACCGTTATCGAAAAAATGAATAAAAACTATTATAACTTAAAATGCGTAAAGTATGTAAAATGATACATTTTTATTATTAATTGACTTTACGGCTCGGGGTTCTAGCCCTTCTGAGGAAAAATGTTACGATATTACTGTGAAAGCTGGATAGCATACAGAATTTTATGGTTGTGGCGATAGCAAAGGCAATCTGACTTTATAGATATCTGATCTGATCGAATCTGTACTAAAATTAAATCAGCACGCCCCGGATCCACGTAGGCTTGTCTGCCGTACTCCCAAAGTGTTTTTGTAAAGTCGTAGGCGCGGAGGGAAAGCAGCCCCCGCCCGTCGTAGCAAATCGCAGGCACCTGTGCAAACCGTAGTGTGCTTATTATTGTATTATATATTATGTTTATAATTTAAAGTAAGTAATTATAAAAGCTAATATTTTAGTGTTTTGTTGAGTGTAAGATTGAGCGAAGCGAGCTCAGGCCTTAGGGCACCCCGACTCGGACATTTTAGGTTAGAAGGGGATGGCGGGGTCGAGAGAGCGAGCGAAGAGAGCGAATAGACCCCGCCATTCCCTTCGTGTTTTTTTTGTAAACCATTTAGAAGTAGGAGGCCCGCGAAGCGGGGCTCCGTCGACCGGGCACCCCTCGACTGCGCTACGTGGTGCTCCCTCCCCCAACTCTCTCCCCCCATAAATCAGGTTTATGGTCAAAAACTATACAAAAACATAACCTCAAAATTAGATTTTTAAAAATATAAAAAAGAAAAACTAGGCATGTCCGGCAGGATGTGGAAGTGGGGGGCGACTCTACAACTTTCCCACCTCCCTCTCCACCATCTCCCACCCCTTAATTCATTTTGAGTTATCATTTTGAGGTTAGTTCTATGGGATTTTCTTTTTGATTTTTCTCAAGAACAGTGCATTACCATTTAATGTGAGTGGTATTATTACAATCGGGGACCAAACCTCTATTGAATAAAACACCATACTCCCCCAAATTCATGCCAAACGATTCTAAATTTCAACTGATGCTACTGCCTGCTGTTTCACTTTCTCTCTGTCGCCTCTTAGTACATATATTATGGAGAAATGGTATTCTTAAACATTATATTCATTCTCATATTAAAAAATTACACCAGTGTAGAAATTTTACTTCCTAGACCCGCACCAATAAAATGTTGATCATACAAAGATTGGTTGATATTAGGAATACTTGGAGATATAAAGTACTGAAATACTTCATCCGCTAAATAGCAGTGTTAACACCGCTGTGTTCGAGTCTGAAGTATAAGAGACCCAATATAATTACGTTCTGTAAGTCATTCCATTCTAGTTCTTTTTTCCGACTAGGTTACGCTTGTAGCACGAATGACTCGACCAGGGTAGTACCACGTTTTCACAGAATGCCAGCGTAAAATACCGATTTAATATTGCTATAGTTTTGTTTTGTTTCTTTATTACATCAAAAACGGTTCAATAAAATATTTCGAAGTTATTTGAAAAAAATAACCTTTTTCGGAATGTTTTCGTTAACAACTTCTCTTCATTTGTTCTTTTTTGAGCTTAATTAAGGAATTGATCGTTACATCTATTTAAAAGGTATTTCAAAAACATAATTTTGTGATTTCTCAAAATGTACTGGTCTGAACCAGTTCAAATGATGTAGAAATCCTAAGTTTAGTGAAGACATTTCAAACGCCGCCAAGTTCGTTCAAATCGGTCAAGCCATTCAAAAGTTATGAGAGGGTACACAAACGAAGACATCGACATCTTCGTAGAAATAGTCAGAACTGCTTCTTAGAACTTCAAAACGTCGAGTGGTGATGAAAACTCGATTTTCGAACCAAGAAGTTTTTTTATAGGATAAGGGTGACAAACGAGCACACAGTCCAAGTGATGATAGTAAGTGGATGCTGTGGCTCATAGACATCTACATTTAACCTCGATTAAGAACCAAAATGCAGATGCGTTGTCACCCGTGAGGACTACGATGGAATGCCTCAATTCCAGTAAAACGGGTCTCCTGTTCTCTACACTCACCATACGAACACAGCAGCATTAGGCTGCTATTTTACTCAGCAACAAAAAAAAGCAACAAAGCACTTAAAATTTCAATTAACAATTTTATTGGTGCCTACAGGAATTGAACCCGGGGTATCGTAGGAAACGACAGAGGGAAACAAACCAGGAAATAGGCAGGTGGTTACCAAATCATTGCAAGCGTGGCAACAATAGTAAATATCCCCGTTGTGAGGTAACCTATGCGGCGGCGAAAATGTTCGCTGTAGTAGCAGCAGTGAGTTCTAACCCTAAACACGCACAACATTTCATTGAATTAAATAAAGTGAATACAAAGTACACTTATTCTGTATTCGCGTTTCAATCCTTTGTAAACGGTAAAAGACGATTGTATCAGAGATTAGTACGAACGTCAGTTACGTCAGCTTCCTGCTTCGTAATCGATTGTTAATTTTCAAGATTACATATTTGTAAAATTATTCTTAGTACATATTGCCGAAATATTCAATTAAGCAAGAAGATCTTGTGACGAGGTTCAAGAAAGGAATGCTTCGGTGGTTTGGTCGTGTAGAAGAGATTAATGAGGAAAGAGTGACAAAGCAAATTTATGTTGCAGAGGTGAATGGCAGAGTTGGCTAGACAGAATGTTATGTTATCAAACCGTCAATATGTATTGAAAATAGACAAAACTAAGAGTATCCTTGACCGACGAGCATGTATGCATAGTACTTGAAGGTAGGAGAGAGGTGTGTCAGGATCATGCCAAATGGAGGTCCGTAGTCTCTGCCTGATCCTTTGGGTGACAGGCGTGAGTGTTTGTTATATGTTCAATCCGGATTGGCAAATTCGCATTACTCAAAGAGTTCAGTGTATTGTTTGTCAAATGAGAGTAATATTAAAAATCTTTTATTTTTTAAATAAATAGATTGAATTGGCAATCGCACTAAGCAATCGAATTTAATATAATACTAGCTTGCCAGGCAGACGTTGTTCTACCCTTTTCGACGACCCTTTGTCATGACCTATTAAAAATCCTTCCATTCGCAAAAAAATTAGGGGTAACTCATGGGCAAAAAAACTATCCTATCTCTCAAGTTGGACCAAACTGCACACGGTGTGCAAATTCGATTAAATTCGGTTAAGTAGTTTAGGAGTCCATCACGGACAAACAACGTGACACGTAATTTATATATATTAAGATGTATTACTTGTGACATACATTGTATTTTCATGCGATGGCCCAAGTCAATCTATTTATTTAAAACATAAAAGATTTTTAATATTGAAATGACCACAATAAGATGTTGTTATGTTAGCTAATTACGTAATAACTTAAGACGGAAGGACCCTTAAGTAGGGACTGAATAAATTAACCGACTTGGTATTACATGGATCTCACAACTTTTTACGATAGAAGAATTGAGTTGCGAGACTTGTTTTTTTTTTCCAAGTTATGTTTTTGATGGCATTGTATATTTTCTGTTATTTTGTTGTAAAAGCGTATACATCGCCCCAAGAATTAATTACTGATTCGGTGGAGTCGAGTAACCATATAACCATAAAACCAAGTGAAGTCGAGTTGCCATTAAACCAAGAACCGACAGCTGATGGGAAAATAAGATTCTCAAGTGGCAGCCTCGTATAGTGCGGCCTTGCTCAAGATGGAGTGACGACTTGGTAAGACATGCAAGCGATGGATGCACGTGACTCAAGACCGAGTTTTGTGGTATTCTTTGGCGATACAACAGTGGATTGGGTTTAACAGTGGATTTGTGGAGGGCTGTAATGATGATGACGATGATAGGTAATTTAATTATTTTAAAGAAATGACATATCCTAATCAAAAAATTCTTACATATTGTAATTGACATATTTTTGACAGCAAACTTAAATGCAAACTTAAATAAATTATACATGTATACACAAGTAAAAATAAAGACCTAATGACCTTTAGCCTATTATTCAATTGTTAACTTTTTCTCTAATTTATTTCAAATAATAATTAATGTTATTGTATATTTAAGTTCAAATGTTGATGTGAATATTTAAATGTTATTATGTGTTAAAGAATATTTGTACGCTGTAACGGGCAGACATATTGTATAATATAGATATCGTCATCATCAGTTTGCGGCAGTCCACGGCAAATAATAGAAAAAGTGAATCCAGACTATCGCCGTACTGATTCGAGTGAATACATAATTTCTATAAAAACTTGAAAAAACTCCGTCATAAGGTCTAAAATTGCGTAGCGCCCGCGACGAATAAAACCCCTTAGAAATTGTCAGAATCTTAAAATATTTTTTGTAAAATTATTGATTTAAGTAATCGAAATGACGAGCAAGTAAATTATGAATATTGATGTTGTGAATGTATTTGAGTGATTCCCAAGCATATAGATTAAGTAATTTCGTTGTAATTTCAATTTCAAGATAAAGACATGAATTTCCTTATATGAAAATTCTACTTTCGTTAGTGGTGTCATATTCACTATTCGATGAAACGAGGTGCATTTTTTCGCGGTGTCGCCTTAACCCGGTCTTTGGTTACACGCATCCAATTTTTCGACGTATTAATGCTATTGTATAAATAACTTGTATTCACAAGAAAATAATTTGAATTGAAAGACTATAATGTCATATATATTGAGTATCAACTTATTTATGTCGTTGTCTTAATACAATGTGATTCTACTACGTCTAAAACGTCTGATAAATATAACTTACTTTGTCTGATAAATAATAAACAAAATCTATTTAGCAATTGTGAAGTGCGCACGACTTCCCCATTCCACCGCGTACACTGACGTATCTGCTACAGATCAAAGACGAAAACACGAACACGAAAGTCGAACCGGATTGCTCACCTTTACCATAGAGGTCACAAAGGTCAGTTTACATTGCATTTTTTTAAACTGATTTAGATTAGCCATGTAGAGGCGAAAGAATATCCAATAGTCTATCATCCCGTGGGTGTCGTAAAAGCGACAGTAAAAAATATGCGAGATGGATCTCATAGCTTCCATAGTCGACAGGGACGCATTATGTCGTGTTGGCACAACACTAAATTACACAGGGGTTATTATCAACCATATTTAAAAAAAAATTGTCCGTTACGGGAAGTTCTATCCCTACAATTTTGAAGAGCTGAGCGCGGTTATACCATCGTACGTTTAATGAGCACACTCGTCATTTTCGCCTACAAGATTCGTTCAATTTCAACTTTAACGCCGCACCTAATCTAACTTTACGATTGAACTTTGTCAACGCAACACCTTGACCTGCTTGTGGGCATGCAAATGAATGTATCTTCTTATGTTTGTTCAGGAAATAAGTGTATTTTATAGCATGCGAGCAACTCCAGATCGATCCTCATCGGTAACTCTAAAATTCTCAATTGTAAAATTAAGTGTCGCTTTACCATGTACTTTAAAAAAAGTTACCTCCACACTAGGTTTTTCTCCTGTATCATGGAGGCAGTTTAAATACATATTTTTTTAATAGAATTCGGGTGACAAACGAGCACACAGTCCACCTAATGGTAGGTGGATGTTGTGGCCTATAGACATCTATATTTAACCTCGTATAAGAATCAAAATGTAGATGCGTTGTCACCCCTGAGGACTAAGGTACACTCACCATATGAACCGCAGCAGCATCAAGCTGCTATTTTAAGCTGGTATTCTGTGAGAGCTTGGACCTTCCTAGGTCGAGCCGACCCTTTCGTGCATGTTACCTTTATCTAGCCGCAGCGTGGCTTTACCACGTATAATTGCACAAGAACAAACCCAGAACCCAGACCCGGATTACTTATAGGCCATACATATACTTGTCCCGAACGGGTTTTAAATCCGCGGCCCGTAGATTTGTAACTCATTACAAAACTACTGCGCCACGGCGCCGTCAACGTACTTGATGGTAAAAGATAACATCGTATGAAAGCCATGTAAAGCAAGTAAATAAATATTTCGGGGATATGTGAGGAACGCCAACACTTTGCGGACTGCCGCTCAGGCGCAAGCAGACTTAAAAATATTAGAAGTCCTACCAGTATTATAACAGCTAGACTAGTTTACTTTAGCTATTTCCACAGCATAATTTCATGTGGGGGTTTAGCTGTGGAGAACACAAGACTAAAACTGAAATTGTATTTGTTTTACAGAAGAGCAGTCTACTATTTAAAAGTTTAGTATCGCTCAGACAAAAAAATTGGAAAATTAATATACTAATAACTTTGGTCTCCCAATACATTTATGAAAATGTAATGTACGTACACAAAAATAAAAGTAGTTTTACAAAAACATGATTTATGCATTCTGTAAATACTAGGAACAGACACAAGCAAGTAATACCAGTTACTCGACTCCACCGAGTCAGTAGTTCATTCTTGGAGGCGATGATGTGTGCTCTTCTCTACTTAAAAAAATTCTCAGAAATGTCAGAAAGTCTGTGACAAGCAGTGAATATATAACTTGTTGATAAATTGATTCATTAATTCTCTCTTCTCTTGAGATTGATTCATTTCATTTCATTAAAACCTTAAAAAATCCACTGCTGTACACAGGGGAAGCCCTGTGGGGAATTTTGCCATAGTTGACACGCTTGGCAGACGGGTAAGCAACCGCAGTATTTTTATTATTTTGAGTTTTTATCAGGAAAAAAACCCTCATAAGAGGATATCGTGTAGTGGATAATATTACACCATCACTACGCGGTGTAAGAATAAGATCGATCGTATTCGTATACGAGTAAATAACGTTTAGATACGATAGTATACAAATAATAACATTCATAGTTTTAGGATAGGTTGTGGCCTTGGAACTACTGTGGCCGTGGAAGACAAAGACGAGATCTTCCTCCGGGGAAGGAGTTCTGCCCGGGGAGCGGCCATCGCTCCTAGTGGTCGTCTATTTTCTGGATGTTATCGCTGTTAGTCTACGCGACTCTTACAGCTTCATCTGACTCAGGGCTCGCGGCCTGCAAGACCGCAAGCCCTGAGTCAGATGAGCCCTGCAAGGCCGCGAGATTCCTAGTGGTAGTTCGGAGCTATTCCATATATACTGTTTTTACTTCGGAACTTTAATAGCGCGACTAAGGTTTCGATGTGTTTTTGCTTGTGGCGCGACGACAGCGCCGCCACAAGCTGATCGATTTCGTAGTATGTCTTCAAGCACCTTGTCGTTCCAGTATTCAATTAGTTTTATCGCATCATAGTTGAAGTTATATTATTTTTAACTTATGATAAAGCAGTGCTTGATTACAATCTTACCTGGTGGTGGGTAATGTTAAAGCCAAAATAATGACTTTAAAACGCGGGAAGTAGTTCCTCCACTCAATTGCTAACTGAACCTATTAGTAACTATACCTTTTTATTTTCAATTGGTTTCTGAAGCAGCAAATTCCTTGCAGCACACACAACGTTTTAAACTAGTTTTAGTTTTTTATCGTGTATATTAATTTATTTTGTAATTCCGAAGTCTCGAGCACTTAACAGCATCCATGGTCACGAGGGGGACTGTGGTGTTTGACATCCCAATGTCATAGTTAACAATGGCTACTTAATTCATAAATATTTGGATCTACGCACAAGTCTTGCAGTTGTGCGCCTGGGTTGTGATTTAATTTTATTAATTCTAGGATTCCAAGCAGAAGCAGCACCCAGCCATCTTCTCTATTGAAATTAGGATGTTTTATTTATTTCAATAGCCTCGCGAATCATCCTTGCAAGGAATCGGTGTTCTTTAGCACTATATACAATATAGGTAGAGGCGATCCTGTACGTGTTCATAAACTGCAGACTTTTCGGAGCGTCGATTTAATCTGAAGGTAGCCGTGGGTAATTATGACATTGGGACCTCGATCTCCTCTGTTCGCCGTGACCATGGATGCTGTAAAGTATTCGGAACGTCGGGAATATAAAATAAATCAATATACACAATAAAATCCGTAAGAACTAGTTTTATTTAAATGTATAGTATACGTGTAATTATAATACAATACAATGCTTGTTGGTATAGGTCTGGGTATTAATCTATCTCATATCGTGAGACAATTTTAACATTCCTTTTAGCTAAATTATGTGTTTTAGAACTGTAGTTGCTTACGTTGACCTCTTTAATAAACGCAATATCTTCACGTACGAATTTCAAAATTAATTAATGCCGTTTTGAGTGAATGACAGGTATTGTGATTGCACTGATACAAAAACATGATATTCATAGATATTTTGAGGCCGATTAATTTGACTGGTAAAACATAAGCGAAGTAACAACTACGTAAATTAAAATATCGCAAACAAGTAAATAGTATATTATGCTGGTAATTAGTAGCAAAATAACAGGTGTAATGATTTTAATATTTATGAGTGACTTAGTATTTTTGCTAAATAACCGTAATTTGTACAGTTTGAAGTCTTTACAATTTAATAATAAATATGAATTATATTTTAAATCAAGCTTACCAACTGCACAGTGGACTATACTTCAATTACCCTATAAATTGACCACTAAAATGACCCACATTTGATAACAGATTCTTACTAAAAAAATACTTAAAAAAGTAATGGACTAGGAGGCTGTATGGCTACCACGCCTTTGGCCTTTATAAAAAACAATATTATTAAACAAAATATAGGTGCAAAAATGCTAATAAATAACAGTAAAGAAAAATACTAAAGATTTTAAAAGTATAATAAAAAGTAAAAGTAATAAGCTCGCGCCTCTGTTGATATTTGCATTGACGGTTAAAGATGAACGGTTACGCAAGATAACAGAAAGTTCAAGGTTCTGTATTTAGTTCAGTGGATTGTAGGTAGTTGGGTAGGCTGTATTTGTGACGGACACGTTCAGTTCACGCCTGTTTAATTTGATATTGTTTCGAATAAAAACATTTTAATTGTGTACTTATTTTCTAAGACAGATATTTAAAATAATGAATATGATTTTATTAAACATGTGTACGTGTAGTTTTATGCATACAAAATTTCTCAAAATGTTTTGTGTATCTTTTAAAAATGAAACCCATAGTTATATGTATATGAATGCATTATTAATTACATATTTTGACACTTATATTTTAAGCTCATTCTTAATAAAATTTAAGACTATAAATGATTCTATTTAAGAAATATCAAAAATATTGTGTCCAAAAACATAATTTATAGTAGAAGTTTTTTTTATTTTGACATTAAAATATTATACATAGCATATAGAATTTATTAAAATGGTTGCATTTATTCATTTATTTTATTTGAGAAACCTGACAAATTTCTTGTACAATTTCGGATGTCATTTTATTTTCAGATTAATTTTCAGGGGCTAAACGCTCTCCCTGAATTTCATAGTATGCGAGTACCTGGCTTCAATCCCCGCCTGTACCACTATAATTTCAAATTCACTAAATGTTCACACGCTTATGCCTAGCTGTGAGACTTTTATATAGGCTGTTTTAACGAGCAACTATCTACTTAGAAACCGTTTATATGTAGTATGACATAATAACTGTGACAGTCCACGAAACACTGCGGTCATGAACCTGTCCTGTTCCCTATACGCGTTTTCAAGGCTTGACGAAAGATTATTCGATGCTAATGATTTGTTAAATCGCTGCTTCACCTCAACGACCTTCCGGGAAGTCTGCAGTCTGTGAACATGTTCAAGATCGTCCCCTCCACCACAACAGATTAGATACACCACAATATCTCGCAAAAGAACACCGATTCTTACCAAGGATGATACGTGAGGCTATTGAAATTAAAAAAAAAAACATTCTAATTTCAAAAGAGAAGATGGATGGGTGCTGCCCATCCATCTTCTCTATTGAAATTAAGCATACCACTGCAAGACTTAAAGTACTATACTATAAGCTCGTTCTGCGTAAATCGGACCAAAAATTAATATTCAAAAACTGAATGTAGCCGGGCTAACTATGACACTGGGACGTTAATCATCTCAGTCCACCCATGACTTTGGGTATTTTAAAGTACTCGAAATGTCGGGAATATAAAATAAGTTAATAAACACTATAGAAGTCTTAAAACTGGTTTCATTCAAGGAATATAGTTTTATAATTGTTTTAACTTTAGTGCATCCTGAGTTAATGTGCAGTGGCGGTGTAAGAATATACTATACTCGGCTCGAACAATTTTGAAGAAATTTTTGTGTGTATTTGAATGGGTCACTGGATCGTTTAAAAACTCAATTGGACCAGGTAGGTGGTGCTGTTGTCGAGATACACAAATTACCCGTGCGAAGCCGGGGGTGGATCGTTGTTAATATTTTTGGTCCGATTCACGCAGAATAAACTTATAGTATCTCTAGCCATACCCCTTTTTAATTAAGGGTAACAAACGAGCACACAGACCACCTAATGGTTCGTGGCAATCTACATCTACCATCGATTAACAATCAAAATGCGTTGTCATTCCTAACGACTAAGATGGAATGCCCCGTTTCCAGTAAAAAGGGTCACCGGTTCTTTATACTCACCATACGAAACATAACAGCATTGAGCTGATATTTTACGCTGGTATTCTGTGAGAGTCCTTCTCCAGTTCAGCCGACTCATTCAAGCTACATCCATTATATTCTTATTTATATTTTTCTACGTGGTAGAGCCACGCTGCAGCTATATTATGGTTGCAGCACGAATGGGTCGGCTCGACCGGGGAATGACCACGCTCTCACAGAATACCAGCGTAAAATAGCAGCTTAATAATGCTGGGTTTCGTGTGGTAAGTGTAGAGATCCGGAGACCATTTTTAACTGGAAACGAAGCATTCCATTGGAAGAACATCCCTAAATGCCTTACCTCCTTCTGTTGATGTTGAACTATTAAATCAACATTTTTCTAATCCTTCTAACTCTTTTAATAGAGAACAGAAATTGCAAACACTTCGTTCTCTTTCTGTAACTCCGACTCCTAATTATCCTCCGTTCGTTTTTAGTCAATTTACTGTATGTGATGTTAAGAAGATCATATTATCCATCTCCTCAAATGCTGTCGGTAGTGATAACATTAGCCGTAATATGATTATTCCTCTCCTTGATGTTATCGCTCCTACTATTACTTATTTACTTAATGCTTGTGTCTCTTCGTCTAAATTCCCTCAAGCCTGGAAGAGTGCACATGTTATAGCCCTTCCGAAGAGATCCAACCCTGTCAACCTTTCTGATTTCCGTCCCATCTCGATCTTACCTTTCCTTTCTAAAGTCCTTGAAAAACTTATTTGCCAACAGCTGACCCTTTTCCTTAATAAGCACAATTTGTTGAATCCTTTACAATCAGGTTTCCGTCCTGGTCATAGTACGGCTACTGCTTTAATCAAAGTTACTGATAACGTACGGTGGGGTATGGATAATAAACAACTCACAGTCATGACCTTGCTGGATTTCAGTAATGCGTTCAATACTGTTGATTTCGATATAGTGTTGAGTCTATTGTGTTCCCTTAACATATCTCCATCAGTAATTGACTGGTTTCAAAGTTATCTCCGTGGCCGTCGGCAGTGTATTCGTGTTGATGAAACTCACTCATCTTGGTGTGATATTACTGCAGGCGTGCCGCAGGGCGGCGTGTTGTCACCTTTACTCTTTTCCATTTTCATTAATTCAATCACTCATAAAATATCTTCTCTCTACCACATGTATGCGGATGATGTTCAGATTTACACCCAGTCAACTCTTGAGAATTTGCCGAATGCAATCTCTACATTGAATAACGATTTAAATATTATTCATGAGTGGAGTAAGTCATACGGCCTAAATGTCAATCCCAAAAAATCACAGGCCATTATTATTGGTAGCCTTGTACCCAGTATTACTGGTAGGAGCTTCATCTCAAGAATTGACTGGTCCTCTGTACCACCTATCGAATTCGATGGAATTGTAATCCCTTACTTTGACAGTGTCATCTTGGTATTTATTTCGATAACTCCTTAAATTGGATACGCCAACTGAATGAGGTAAGTAAGAAAACCTTTGTCGCTCTTAGTTCACTGCGTCGCCTTCGATCATTTCTTCCCATTCCTACAAAAATTATGCTCGCACAGTCTCTTCTCCATCCGATTCTCGACTATGCTGACGCAAGCTATGTAGACATAACCGAGGACCAGCTAAATAAGCTTGAGAGACTTCAAAACACTAGTATTCGGTTCATATTTGGATTGCACAAATTTGACCATATTTCCCAATTTCGCTCACGTCTCAAGTGGTTATCTATCCGACTTCGCCGGAATATGCATATTCTTTCTATTCTGTACTGTGTATTATTTCACCCTTCTACACCTCCTTATCTAAAGGAGAAGTTTAGTTTTGTAGGGCTTCCAGGAGAACCTCTACGCTCTTCAAGAAAATTCATTTTAAGGGTTCCAACTCACAATACTTCCTTTTTTAATAAATCTTTTACTGTCCAGTCTATCAAGCTCTGGAATGCCCTACCGTTGCGTATACGTGAAGCACAAACGATTGTTCCATTTAAGCGACTACTTAAAGAGCATTACTTGTCTGAGTCGTTTGAACACCTTTAGAATAAACTAGTGATTATGTATCTATTGTTATTATCTGCTTTATATTATTGTTTGAGGAATTTTTTTATGTATATATATATATATATATATATATATATACTTGGGTAAATGTGTAAGTTTGTTTATATTTATATATATGTATGTATATTTATATTTACATATGTTTTACTTTATTTTTATTATATTTTAGCAATTTATATAGTTTCGTGTATTAGTTATTTGTATGTTATTTTATTGCATGTATTGTCTATAAATCGCTATTATATTATGTATATTTATATTGCACCACCTACCTAGTTCTCACTGTTCTAACCCTTACACCTTTGGTTGCCTGGAAGAGATCGCTATGTAGCGATAAGGCCGCCAAATTGTACTTACATAATATTATAATCTTTTTTGTGTTTTGTTAACTGTATATTTGTTTGTGGTGTACAATAAAAGTATATTCATTCATGAGGGATGACAACGCATTTGCGTTTTGATTCTATTCTTATTCGAGGATAATTGTAGATGTCTATGGGCCACAGCATCCACTTACCATCAAGTGGACTGTTTGCTCGTTTGTCACCCTTATTCCATAAAAAATATAACTACAGCATGGCTCTACCACTTAAATGCCGCTAAAATTGATAAGCTAATCTCAAAAACGAATACTAACATAGTGTTACGCACTCCAGTCGACGACACAACTAGCGCCATCTAGTGCCAGGAACGAGAGCGAGGGGAGCGTTGCAGTTTATGACATCACAAATCTTTCGACCAACAGCGCCACCCGAAGAACTAAGTTTCTAGAAAATCTATACTCGAACTCTCGGTACCTTACGCGTGTTTATTTGAACATTCCGGATATTTTGCTAATTTAAATAAATAGGTGGCGCAAGATGCGATCGAGACAGAGTTGAACTCAGCGACACAAGCGACGCTTCGGAGCGGAATTAAGTGAATTAGTGTGTTTGATTATTAGTGTTTTAACTTTAATTTGTGTAAAGTAAATTAAAGTGTTAATTTAGGTAATTTTATCGGCAATTTTTATTGTCACGAACCTCAAGCTCGTAACAATAAGTTACCATACATTAAAGTTTACCGTTTACTTCACTTGTTTCGTGCTAGGGGTCGCTATATTCATTCAAATAGCAATTGTGGGTGAACAATAGGCGCGGCGAAAAATACAAACGTATTGCCGCAGATAGTATTCATTGCTTTTAAGTTTTTTGGGATTGTTTCGTTATAATGGGACATATACAATTACGCGTTATCTGTACGCACAGGTGTTTGTAAGAAAAGTAACTAACCTTCTCTTTGAATCATAGTGGGCTTTAACCGATTTCTAAAAGGAGTAGGTTCTCAATTCTAGTGTAGGTATGTTTTTTTTGTATGTATGCGATGCGATATCTTCGCAGATTGTGAACCGATTTTAATTTTTTTTAATAAGCTTTACCTCAAGGGTGGTACGCTTAAATTTTCAAAAAAAATTCCGTCTCAACGGCAATTTTTTTTATATTGAATTAAATAAAATATTGTTTAAGGAATTTCATGCGATATCTTCACAGATAAAGTACCGATTCTAGTAATTCTTTTTTTCTTAAATAGCTTATACTTCAATGCTCGTCCCATTATAAGTTTGAAGACAAATTCCTCCCGTAAGGGTAGCAAATAAATCACTTCGTTTTTAGCAATTTGAAGTCGTTTTTTTTCTTTTTGTTAAAGGTTATAATTGTGTAGTTGTGAATATTCTTAGACGGTGTAGTAGCGGTGTAAGAATGTTCATGTTCTCAAATCATCCCGTTAGTTTCTTAGAGACTTCAGACGGAAACAAACTACGGGATGGGGAACAGCATCTTCCTAGTAACTTTAAAAAACTGCCGTTGCCAACCCGCCTGTCAAGCGTGACAGCTATGATAAATAACCTGATGAGGCAATCTGTGGATGAGGCCTATGTTCAGCAGTGGACTTGGAGTGCGGGTGTGGTGCCAGTAAAGACTCAGCCACGTAGCAGCCTACGGAAAGACTCAAGGCGCTCAAGGTTTCTCTGCGTAATAATATCTATAGCGACGATATCTATAGTAGCAGAAAAGTTATTGACGTAGCCCAAAAGGTCAATAGGCTAAAGTGGGAAAAAGTGAGACAATTGTTGAATCAAGAAATATTCTTGAATGGCAGTCCCTGCGAAAAAACACAGTGCTAGGCGACTATCCACTATATAGAGTTTTGACGTGGAATAATGTGCAAGACCATGCTTCGTTTTTTTTAATATAGGATGGGGTGACAAACGAGCACACAGTTCACCTGATGGTAAGTGGTTGCAGTGACCCATAGAGGTCTACATCTATCCTCGATTACGAATCAAAATGCAGATGCGTTGTCACCCGTGAAGACTAAGATGGATTGCCCCGTTTCCAGTAAAAAGGGTCTCCGGTTGTCTACACTCACCGTACAAAACACAGCAGTATTAAGTATTTTGTGAGAGCCCGGTCGAGCCGACCCATTCGTGCTACAACTATACTACTAATATAACTGCAGCATGGCTCTACCACGTATAAAATAACTGTGCTGAGCTGTTAGATGATGATGATGTAGGAATAACGTATTTTTATAAAAAGGTGAAATACAGATTTAGGGTTTACATTACAAAAATTAATAAAAAATTATAAAAAAACAAACGCATTGTTTTTGTGTAACCAAGGTCATGTGATTCATCCAGCAGCACAAAATTGCTTGAGAATTTAAATCGTCATTGTTTAGATTTCAAACAAGATATCTAAGCAATTAAAGACTTCTTTTTTTATGTAACATGACAGAAATGACAGAAAAAAAGATTTTAAAGAAGAATATTTTAAAATACAAGTCTCTACATAGCATAAAACAAAGTCGTTTCCTGCTGTCTGCTCGTTTAGATCTTTAAAACTACACAACGAAATTTGATTAATTTTTTGTGTGCGATGGAGTGAGTCTTGGACGGACAATCGGACCTAAAGATCACCCGTGCAAAGCCGATTGCTAGTGGCTAGTAAGTCAAGTAATATAGTATAGCTAATAGCAGAATAGGAAATCTTCATTGTTCTTTCACAAATACTATTTACAAGTAAAATGAATAAAATAATAAAATGCAAGAATAAGTTCTTCTTTTATAGAATAAGGTAAAAGAACGAGCATGATATCTGTCCGGATGAGAGGTCAGCAGATGGTCCAACAGGGAAGGTGTATGATCTTCCACATCTGAAATCCACGTAGGCGCAGTAACCACTTGTAACCATATGCCAAAGCAAAGTCATAAACAGATCTCCCCGTATGATCGGTTAAACGTAAACCGTGGCGTGGTGGGCGTTAAAATCGCCAAGGATCACGATTTCTGCGGATAGGATCTGCTGTAGCCATTTGGACGTGGTCGATGAGTCGGTCTGTTACGGTATTACCGCTATGAGACTTATAGAGGCACCCGCGGCAGACGCGGGGATGGTCGTAGGACCAGGATGGATGTAGGACGTAGGATAGGATGATGGTAGGATGGACAGGTCCGTACCTTTAAGAGCCTGCCGAGGCATCGAAAATAGATGTCCGCTCTGACGCATACGCAAACTCCAGCCCGGGGCACAAAGGAATGTTCTAATTTGTACCCCGGGTAGGAGAGATATGAAGTATCAGCTGGAGAGGACACCCGAGTCTTGGTTATAAAGATCAAGGCCGGCTTCACCGTCTCCAGATACTAGTGGACAGCGTTAAGGTTGGAACGAAGTCTCTGATGTTGCAAAAATTCACGGATAGCGTAGCAGGGGTCGCCTTGGTGTTGTTGCTCCGCTTGCCTGGAGCAGTTTTAGTCGCGAGCGGAATTGCGATGACCAATTGAGGTCATATTTACACAATATATTTGCTTTGTCGAGTTTTGTGTGTTGTGGCGCAGTGGTCAAGTTAATATGTACACCGTAAAATGTCCGGAGTGAATTACGGAAATGGCAGAACAGCGTTTGCCGGGCTACGTGACAGAAAACTACAGCTCGGTATGATCATAACTTTGTTATGAGCTTAGGGTTCGTAACAATAAAAACTGCCGATCGAATTACCAAAATTTACACTTTTATCACACTGATTCACTTTATTTCGCTCCGAAGCTTCGCTTGTCTCGCCAAATTCAATACTGCCTCGATCGTGTCTTGCCGCGCCTTTTTATACACCTTTTTCACCGAAACATCCAGAATATTACGGTAGATACGGGCGCCGACCGACCAGACACAGAAAGTTCGAGTGTGGGGCTTCTAGAAAGCTTAACTCTTCTGTTCGACACTAGATGGTGCTGTTGGTCGAAAGTCAAGATTGACATTTTCTAGGAAGCCTCCTCGCTCTGGTCCCCGACACTAAATGGCGCTAGTGCCAGGTACCTGACGTCAACTTAGGTGCGCAATACTATTAAAATGGAGCAAAATAGACTTTATCATTATCCTCTGTAGCCTTCTCCAAAAATGGATCAATAAAAAATTCTTTCGTGTATCGTGGGGGCAATTTACATACATAAATTGCACAAAGGCAAACATCCAGACCCGAAACAATCTACTTTCGGGTCCGGCTCCGGAATTCTTATACCGTTCAGAATTCGAACCCGCGGCTCAGCGCCGCAAACTAAGACGACAGCAATATAAGAAGGATTGTGGCTATATCTATAAATCTAAATTTTCTTTGTATGTCTACTAAGGGCTGTATAAACGGACAGTTTTAATTATTTTAGAAGGTTGCTAGATTTTAAAAGGGTTACTAATTTATAACAAATATGTACGGGATTATGAGGTAGTGGTAGATATATTGTATCGTAAAAAAGCTCTAGTATCACTATCCGGAGAGAAAACAGAAAAATACTTTTATATCATAGACCAGATGACATTTCCGCAAGGATACTAAAACATGGTGCATTGTAAAGTTGTCTACTGTTCTGAAGCGCCTGTACCGCCTCTCTCTCAAAACTCGAACGGTGCCATCTTGGAAGCTTTCCAATGTGCAACCAGTACCCAGTAATCGTGCAGTGTATTTACTGATCAATCGCCATCACCTTCATACTCTGTAAAATTATGTAAAAAGTACTAAATACAGTAAGCTGACGTACCATGAAACAAATGACCTAAGTGACAATTAATATATATGGCTTCCGCTTGGGACGGTTCTTGTGTATGTCACGCACTTCTGGAGCGAAGTCATCAATATAAACGGTGTAGCTCTAGCAGTTTCACTCCATATCTTGAAGGGTTTTGACAGGGTTTGGTAGCCAAGTCTGCTGAGTAAGCTTCGTGTTTACGGCATCCCTGCCAAATTTCGCAACTGGATATCTGACTTTCTGAGTGGACGGTTGAACAGGGTAGTCATAGATGGCTCTTGTAATCTAATGGATATTAATGCTGGAGTTCCTCTGTTCACTCTGCGATTCTCGGCCAGGTATTGTTGGGTATGCAGATGGCAGTACCTACGCGAGGGATTCATGTCCAGTGCAAAGGACGGATAGGACGGATAATTTATTCAGAGAAGCCATGGTGGAACGGATTAATGCGACCTAAAGTCTTGTCTTCTAACTAGGATAACGACAATCTTGTCACTTTCAACGCCACTAAAATGCAAGCCTGTCTGTTATCTATGTCGAGAAAACGGAGTCCGTTTGATCTGGCTCCTACTTTCCGAGGTACATCTGTAGTAGTACATGTGTACTGATCATCTCGAGCATTTCGGCATACAGTTGAGTGTTAACCTCAACTTTGGCGCTAACATTGAGTCAAAAGCACAAACAGCAGCCAAAAACCAGGGTATTCTGAACAAGGTGAAGTAATACTTCATGCCTGGACAACTTCTATTTTTGTACAAAGCTCAATTCATATCATTTATGGAGTACTGTAGTCATATTAGGGATGGCTCAGCAAATTATCTACTTGCCGCACTCGACTCAGTGGAACGCAAAGCCAAGACAAAAAGCTGGTGGAAACCAAGCTTTACAGCTTAGCTCTCCATCGCCAAGATGTTTGTTTGTCAGTCTTCTACAGATTGTAATACGGAGAGTGTGGCTATTAGCTTCATAAGCTCATGCCGCCATCTCCATTCTACATACTATCGATGTACCAGACATACTGCAGGTTACCATCCACACTTGGTTGATATTCCAAACATTTGCACTAAGCTCTATAAGCCATCTTTGATAATGTGCACAACTAAGAAGTGGAATGCCCTGCCAGTGTCTGTTTCCTCGAGTGAGTATAAGCTGAACCTCTTTAAGGTGAGATCATCTGCATCTCAATTAAGAATCAAAACGCATATACGTTATCACTTATGAGGACTAAGATGAAATGCCTTGTTTCCAGTAAAAAGTACTCTATATTCACAACACGAAACATAGCGGTATTAAGCTGCTATTTTACGCGAGTATTATGTGAGAGCGTCCTTCCTTCCCACTACTCTTCACATCCCATTTAATTGCAGCATTATTAGTATCATTATTTACTCAACAAATAACTATTATCTCACGGCCGGATCATTAGTAAATTGTTTGTAATAATAACATTTATAACTCCAGTTTAAAATTTTTAAGATATTATCTGTGCTAAGGCCCGGAAGAGCGCGCCATCTAACGACCTTCTTGGCACTCTTATATGAATTGAGACCCATATTTAGTAGCGAATGGCCGATTAAAACTTGAAATTGAGTGACTTGGCCAGTTAAAACTAGATACCTACTTTAATAAAGTTGCACGTTTTGTAAAGTACTTCTAGGTTAGGTACTAATATCACTGGATGATAATTCGTATGGGCGGATGGGCTCAAAGTAACGGCTCCGTAGCACAGTGGCTTAACATTGAACTGTGGCGTTGGGGGCCGCAAGTTCGAATTCCATAAAGAACAAGTATTTGTACTTTTTTATAGGATAGGGTGACCAACGAGCACACAGTCCACCTGATGGTAAGTGGTTGCTGTGGCCCATAGACATCTACATCTATTCTCGATTGTGATGCAAAATGCAGATGCGTTGTCACCCGTGAGGACTAAAATGGAATGCCTCGTTTCCAAATGGTGAAATCGTTTGTATGGCCAACAAATAAATTCTTCTGGTTAGGGTGTTTGTTCTGGTGCAATTTATGTACTACTAGGCTGTTAAACAATTTAATTTACTACTGCCTCCACGATACAGAAGAAAATCCTACTGTGGGTAACGTTTTTCGTAAGCAACTGCAGGCACGATGTAAATAAAATCCATAATGTTAAAAAATCAGCAACTACCATAACATGGTCTAATTTCCCAAATCTTGTTTACTACGCAGCTTTTTCTAGGCTTGAATACCAGCGGTACATGGTATGTTCTTTGATTAAATCCATTTCGTAAAAAATAGTGATTTCCATGATTTTACCACCCGCAATAAATTTTTACTTGCTGTTCCAAAGTTTAAAACTCCATAAAACTAGTAGTTCATTTTTGTGTAGATACATATAACTTCAAGATCCCCTGTAATATTTAAATTCAAAGCACATGTAAAAATCATTCTTATAAAAGAACAGATATAATAAATTAAATGATTATAATATAGAAGTTTAAGTTTCCGCCCCGGCTTAGTAAGGATGTTTTCTGGACAACAGCGACACCTAGCGGGTGAAATTGTGAATCTAAACCATTCTCGAATCATATTAATCACACACCAAAAGTCAGTCCTCCGGTTTAGCAGGAGTTAAGTCACATACACACGGACAGAAGATATATATATATATATATATATATATATATATATATATATATATATATATATATATATATTATTTATAGGATAGATAGTTTTATAGGATCGGGTGACAAACAAGCACACAGTCCACCTGATGGTAAGTGGTTGCCTTGGCACATAGACATTTATATCTATCCTCGATTACGAATCAAAAGCAACCACAGTTTTTTTTTTATTAATTTAAGTTGATATCAGTAAGATGCTGCCAATCTCCTATTCCAGTTCCCCTCTGTTGCTTCTTGCGACATCCACTTGTTGGTTTTGGGTGGTGGATATACTGGTACCGACACCATGCGGTGTATTTAAAGACTTCTTTATTTATTGAGATATTGCTGCAATTTCTTTGTAATATACCCACGTTTACAGTCATAAGCTGTTGTACGAATGGGTCTATCAACCGGGAAGGACCGCGCTCTGATAGAATACTATACAAAAAATGAACGACAAAAAAAGGACAGCGAAAATAGTAATGACTAAATAATTCCATTTGAATTATTTGAAGTCGACTTCTGCTTTTCATTAAAAATTTAATTTTTAATAAAACTTCAAGTCGATTATGGAACATCACAAACTTAAGATAACCGCTAGAATGTAGTCCAAATGTCCACAAAACTTTGAACGAAGAAATTTTGACAAAACAGCTCATCCCTCGCTTCTCACCAGTGCCAGCACCGGTCATGGTAACGATAAGACACCTACTGATACTGGTGTTTGCTAATTAAAAGCGAGTAATGCTTAATTTCAGAAACTAAAATTTTTAATCGACCTTCTCGTTTAGGTCAGCGGAGTGTAGCACGAGCGTATAATTGAAATGCAATTAATATCTAACAATTTTTTAATAATCTCTTCACTGACTTTTAAGTGGAGGAAGGCATATAATATAACCTTCCAATATAATTATTTTCTAAGATTATTGTAAAAGATTTGATAGAACAAACTATAAAATATCGCAATCCATACCTACTAGTAATAAGTATGTAAAAGTTTGTGAAGTTATAATTACCCATATTAATATTATGTCTTTTTTTATAGAATAAGGGTGACAAAATACAAACGAGCACACACTCTCCCAGAAAGTAAATGTTGTGGCCTATATAGACACATCCTCTACATCTATCATCGATTAAAAACCAAAATTCCGTGCAACTCTTTTACTATTGAACATAGGACATGGTTTATTCGCTATAAACTGAATAAACCGACTCACGGTATGATGGATTTCGACATTTTGTCAATCTCCGCCCTTTGAATACCCAAAAATACCGCGATTTAAGATGACCTCTCAGTATTTTACCAACTGTTACGAAAAAAGTTTATCGTATGCAATAAATCTTACATGCAATAAATTCTTAAAATAATACGCGCCCGCCATTTTGCCTGTGCCATTTTCTTTAAATTTAAATGACCTCTACTCGGGACTATGGATTATAGAGGTAAGAAGTACAGACTGTGTATTAAAAAGCGTCCGTAGAAAACCGTTAAATAAGGGTGGCGCCACTATAGTTTCGGGTTAAATTTTAAAGAACGTGCCGAAAAATATAAGTATAAAAATATAAGACGACTCTTTCTAGGTTATATTTACTAAATAAAATTAATTACTAAATAAAAAAAATTTAGAACTACTGAGCAGTTTAGCAGTACACTTCAAACCGTCGACAACTGCTAAGTTCATTTCATCCCTGTAGCTACTCAAGCGCCGTTTTGGAGAGTTTTTGAACTGTTATTTATTGCTTACAGATGGACACTTTTTCAACTATTCTCCTATGAGAGATTGTTCTCCTTACTTCTGCACTCCATACTCGGGACTCTTCAGATCCGTCGTATAAAGGCAAAGGCATTATGACTATTCTGCCTTTCAATAGAATTTTTTCCGAATAGTATTTTTCAGTTGCATCCTGTTGTTATACTAAGGCATAACTTTTTTCCTTCCAACTGCTATGATACCTTTATTATGGCAAATATTATTTTTTCATTATTTTTTAACGCAATTTACTATTGATAATAATGCAAACTATACTTGAAAATCATGTAATATGTTCATTGGTTTAAAAAAAAACGATTGACTGACTTCGCTTTTTTATGTTAAACAAAAATATTTTAAAGTATTGCAATTGAAGTAGTAACAGTACCTGCTTGTTGTGTTACAAAACTTTGCTAATCGCTTGTAACTATAAAATTAAGTCATGCGAACTAAGAACAAAGCAAAAAGCATCAATGTACACACCAGTTAACCTCCTTTCGCTGAGTCAAAGTCGTAAGACTCGAGAGATTCAACGAAATGTGTGAGTGTCAGTGGCGATTTGTTCATGTGTGTTGAACACGTGTAGTACGTGAACGTAATATGGTCATCCGGTTAATATAGTCACTTTCTTATAACTCAAAAACTACAGCCTTGTTTTCATAAATGGCTTTGTGATACGATAGCTCTTCATCGGTCAATCAAATAATAAAGGGCCAAAAGGGCGCTGCTTTATGGACACCATTTTGACAGTTGACATTAAATATTTTAGTCGATTTTAGTATGGTGTAGGGTAGTTGGTTTTTTTAAGTTGATATTTCGAAGTGATCGTAATATAGCCAAAGCCTTTTTGTTTTTTTTTTTCTTAATATTAAATTAGTTATAGTATAGAAATTTGTGTTTTTGTCTCTGTCCTTCTCCTAGTTTTGGTTTTATAGGGCGACAAAGTTTAAACTAACCATATTATCCTCACGTATCTTATAACTTATTAAAATATCATTTTGTTATTTTATTGGTGACTTGTAAACTTCTATATCACCCTATAAGTATTCTGCAGCAGGGTTCTATACAGTTACCATCCCGTTATAGCCTATCAAAGTCTACTGCTGGACTCTCTATGCCTCCCCCATAGATTACCCTACAGGAGGAATATTTGTCATTACAACGGTTGGCAGACGGCTTGACAACTACATTTTTTTAACTTATTACTAAAAAGACGACGCTGTCCATAACCTATTTTGTTTGGTGTATGGGGTGGTGAACATTTTCACACAGCCATTATACGGTACTGGGCGTTATAGGTATTATGTCGCAAATGGAAATCATAAAAACACGCAGTATTGCTTGGCTCTGGAATCTACGTGGTAGAGCCATGCTGCAGTTATATTAGTAGTGTAGTTGTAGCACGAATAAGTTGGCTCGACTGGGGAAGGACCACGCTCTCACAGAATACCAGCGTAAAATAGTAGCTTAATGCTGCTGTGTTGAGTGTAGAAAACCAGAGAACCCTTTTACTGGAAATGAGGCATTCCATCTTAGTCAGTTAGGTGACAGCGCATCTGCATTTTGATTCGTAATTGAGGATAGACGTAAATGGCTATGGTCCACAGCAAGCACTTACTATCAGGTGGACTATGTGCTCGTTTGTCAACCTATTCTATAAAAAAATCTATACATAGGGCCAAGTAGCGCATCAATATACTCGACTAAGTAAAGGTTCGCAAAAAGGTAATGAATCCTCCATTCATTGCATTAGAGTTTATCAAAAGTACGTTGCTGAATATAAACCTCTTCCATAGATTGACTAATGGGGGGAAATTCTGCCTTACTGGCCCCGCTTGACAGGTCAGTTGGAGTGGATGATAGTGAGACAAATCAAATATAATTGCAATAATGGAGTTTAAGAACAAAACTGTGAATTCATTCTCCAAATACTAACCTAGAAAACGATTATCCCACTATTTAATAAGCGGATCACTAAAAACCAACAGAACAACGTGTTCCACGCCTTACCAGTATTATTGTACCGACCTTCGAAAGTGTGTGGGAATATTAATTAAATCACCTTCCAATTCTCGGGCAACCAGACGCTCGTTGGGTCAAAGAAGGAGAATTACGTATCGATTGTATGTTATTACCCGTTTTTTGTTTATAGCATTGGGTGATAAACGAACACACAGTCGTTTATAATGGTAAGTGGATTCTGTGGCCTATACACACCCACATTTATCTTCATCTAAGGATCAAAATGCAAGTGCGTTGTCACACCTGAGGACTAAGATGGAATGCCTCGATTCCAGTACAAAGGGTCTTTGGTGCTCTACACTCACCATACAAAACAGCAGCATTACGCTGCTATTTTACGCTGGTATTCTGTGAAAGAGTGGTCCTGCCTCGGTCGAGCCGATCTATTCGTGCTACAGCTATAATATAGCTGCAACTAAGCTCTACCACGTAAAACGTGTTTCAGTGCTAAGGTTAAAATTTATTTAAAAAAAAATCATTTTGCACACTTGAGTATACCTAGATCATAAATTTTGTAGTCAATTCTTAATTATTTGTCTTCGGTGAAAGTAACCTAGACTAGAAATTGAGTGTGCCTGTTCGAAGATATAAACCCGTTAGCCATTACGCTTTGTCTTACAGAATTGTTTTACCATGTCAATACCGATAGTAATACCGACCTAATGGTGACTAAAGCTTACTTAAGCTCAATATTTAAGTTACAAATATGCATATTTCAATTACACAACGTTTCGTTAAGCTTCCTTCTACAAATCACAACAAATTGTGAGTCACAGTCCTCACCTGGCAACCGGTGTCCATATCAGCATAGTAGCCGGCAGCGCGGCCCTGACATGTAAATTTTGTCGGCAGGATATTTGCAGTACCTCTGCCGTTCTGGAAATAAAAAAAGAAACATAATTTTTTAAGTAGAAATGCTCTGAGCGTGAACTGAGAGTAACTCAAATTGTTTTGAACGGAAGTAACGTTCAGAAATCTATGTTTTGTTTACGTAGTTTCCGCGTGTATTAAGGCAGCGAAGGAATTGGATTTCGTGAGTTTATAATGTTTAGACATTATACATAATTCTTTTTATTTCTACTCTGGTTTTATTTAGTTTAATCCTACTCATAATTATTGCTTTATCTCTTTAATAGGTAAATAGAAATAAGTATAATAAACAACTTAAAATATATTACGTAAAAAATTAACCTACATGAAAACTGAGATAGCCCCTTTTTTAATAAGGTTGAAAAATGAGCACACTATTCAGCTGATGGTAAGTGGATGTTATAGCCCATAAACATCTGCATCGATCTTCGGTTTATTAATCAAAATCAAGTGCATTTTACGCACTGCATTATCACACCTGAAGAAAAATGAAATGCTTCGTTTCTAGTAAAAAGGATCTCTGGTTTCCTACATTCACTATACGAAACACAGCAGCATTAAGCTGCTATTTAATGCTCGTATTCTGTGAAAGCGTGGGCCATCCCTGGTTGAACAGACATATTCGTGCCACAACTATATAGCTGCAGTACGACGTATTTATGTCATTTGTCATAAGCAAATGTAAATTTTCGGGTTTCTTATGTTACCTTAGTGATCTCAAACAAAATTTATGAACAAAACGATTTCTTAGAATCACTCTAGTCGGATATGAGGATATGACTTACATAGTTTTTGGTTCAAAACTAAACACACGCAATTTAAAACTAACATAATAGGATAATAATTATAAAAACAAATTTTCCTATTAGATAAATATCTAAACCAGTACTTAATAAACTTATATTTACGGAATTCATCGCGTTAATTCACTAATTTTTAATTTCCAACACATCAGGTGCTTTTTAGCATCCATGATCACGGGAAACTGCCCCAGTTTATATTCAATTTTTAGTGTAATCATTATCTAAATCAGTTCAACCTGTTATAAGCCTACAGGAATTTGAAAAAACTTCACTGACACAGTTTAAATGTGATAGTAATTTCGTAACCTTTAATATAAATATTGAATTATTGACGAATTGCATAAACAACTCGATTTAAAAATAACCATTTGGTTTGGAAGGTCTCGTCTTGTGCCAAGTGTCTATTGTTCGTTTTTGAATGCACAATATTGTTAACTAAAACAAAAAGCAATTTATTATAACAATGTCATCTAAAGTTATAGTATTTAAAAATAAACCATGCCATTTTAGATGTATGTAGGTATGTAAAAGAACTAGTCTATGTACCTATGAAGTGGGGGAAATCCAAAAGGGAAATCAGTTAATGCAAAATGGAGCATATTCTAAGCATTTAGTTCTTCATCCTCCATGTAATTGTGACTGCCTCATTAGTCTAGTGGTTGTAAATGCGACAGCTGATCATGAGGTCCCGGGTTCGAATCCCGAGTCGGGGAAAAACATCAGTTATTGAGTTTAATCGTCAAGAAATCCTCAATAGCTGCCCGGAGTCAAGAAGTTGGCGGTGTCTCTCCCCTATGCTTCGCAAAGCACGTAAAGCCTGTGGTCCTGCGTCTAATCTCTCTCCAGTCGTGTCGGTTTACCATCCCATCTGAATATGAGAGTTCAGGAATAGAGAGTTCACGCAATAGTAGTATAGTCTTTATACGCCCCACTGCTGGGCAGAAGTATTCTCTCGTTTCTTATAGAACTATGGAGAAATTAGATGCCAACACCAGAGAGTGTTGGCGGAATTCAAAAATGATTTGGAAATATTTTATTTCTTAGACATATACGTGGTAGAGCCACGCTGCAATTATATTATGGTTATAGCACCATGTGTTGGCTCGACCGTGGTAGGACCACGCCCTTACAGAATACCAGCGTAAAATAGCAGCTTAATACTGCTGTGTCTCGTATGATGATTGTAGAGAACCGGTGACTCTTTTAACTGGAAACGAGGCATTCTATCGTAGTCCTCAGAGGTGACAACGCATCTGCATTTAGATTCTTACTTACTTACTTATCTTCACGCACAATCCCTAACGGGGTAGCCAGAGAGAACAGATCACCAAGTGTCACGATCCTTACATACCTCTCTCGCTTCTTTCAGGTTCATTAACTTCTTCATACATGCACGTCTAGGTATCCGAGTACTCTTGACCCTCCCCTCTTCGAGCAATTTGCTCACATGGTCTTCGAAAGTTAGTCTCGGTCTACCTCGACACCTTTTAATATTTACTTTCGCTCTATATATTTTCTTCACCATTCGGTCTTCACTCATTCGTTCAACGTGCCCAAACCATTGGAGTACGAACCGATTTAAATAATTTTTATATTAAACTAGGGATCTGCTCCGGCTTCGCACGGCTAATTTTTGGATCTCGACAACAGCGCCCCCTACCGTCTTCAAATATGAATCGAAACCAACTAGGGACCGATTAAAACACACACAACAAATTTCGTCTAAGTTGGTTAAGCCTTTTTTAAGTTTTAGCGAGACTCAGGGGCAGCAATCGATATTTACTTACATTAGGTAGGTTATTTATACTTTAGGGATACTCCTATATAAATTTAAGGAAAATTCATTCATAAGCGTGGAAAAATAGGTGATGCTGGTTTTAATATAACTATTTAGATGAAATTCTAGTTGTTACCCTTGAAGTCGATTTGTAAGTTTTATTGAAATTCAAATACTTAGTCATCGATATTTATAATCGAATGATTTATTATCAAAATCGCATAAAGATGTTTTTAATAATATTTTATTTTTATTTTCTTCAGTATGCTGCATATTTTTTTTTAATTTATGGTCGTTTTTAATACGTGTTAGGCGTGGCTTAAACTTTGTTTTGTGTCTGAGAACGTTCCGTTTCAGTAAACTATACGAACTTGTGTAAGCACATTGTTTTAATATCACATGTAATTGTTCGTGAATCTCATTGAATTTGCGCACAGTCTGTTCATTTATGTCTGAGAGTAATTATCTTCAGGGCTTATTATTTTTAATGTGTAGGTAAACGTTATTGACAGCGCTACTTTTTAAAAATTGAAAAATATTTATACCTGCCTAAACTAAACTTAGCACCGATCGTCCAACTCCTCAGTAGTATGTTTGACAATACCGTATGGGAGAGTTTTTCTGTTTCCACGCGTGTCTCTGATCCCTTTAAACTCTTTCTTACGTGGCAAAGTTACGCTGCAAATTTATTACAGTTGTACCACGAACGGGTTGGCTCGACCTGGGTATGACCACGCTCTCACAAAATACCAGCGTAAAATAGCAGCGTAATACTGCCGTGTTTCGTATGGTGAGTGTAGAGAACTGGAGAACCTTTTTACTGGAAACGAGGCATTCCTTCTTAGTCCTCAGGCGTGACAAAGCATCTGCATATTGATTCTTAATCGAGGATAGATGTAGATGTCTGTACGCCACAGCATCCACATACCATCAGGTGGCCTGTTTGATTGTTTGTCACTCATATTCTTTTAAAGAAAACTAAGCTCAGAGCTGCTGTCAGCGCTCTGTATGTGATGTTGGGTAAAGCTGCTTTTTGATATATTAACACCATAATGAACAAACACCAAGTGTACAAATTAATGTAGTTTACCAACCCAAAATGTATCCTTTAATGTCTCAAAAAGAAGTGACAGTTCACAAATATAACCAACATTTTTAGGATTTACATGCCTTAACTCCTCCCTCTCCTTTCCACCATTGGATAACCAGGTGGTTGGTGGGTCCACACCCCTTTGTGGTCGATATTCTAAGTATTCTAATTAAACGAAATCCTTCGTATTGCATAATGCGTACAGCGAAGGAGTGGAATAATCTGTCGGCGTCCATTTCTCCGTCAGATTACAATTTAGGCGTCATCAAGGCAAAAATGTATAGGCTTTTATTACGCTAAGTCAGTGCGACTTACCATCTATATTATCGACTTATCACTTATCACCAGGCGTTATGGTAGTGGAGCACGGGCTTATAATAATTATTTTTCATATTTACGCGAACACTACACATTGAATTAAACTACTTTTACGGATTTTATCGCGTTTAATTGTAGTACATACTTATTTTTAGTTTTAATTTTAATTTTGGTCATGGTTTCGGATTCTGCATAGATCGGACCAAATCTAATAGTAAATGCTTTTTTTATAGGATAGGGTGACAAACGAGCACACAGTCCACCTGATGGTAAGTGGTTGCTGTGGCCCATAGGCATCTACATCTATCCTCGATTACGAATCAAAATGCAGATGCGTTGTCACCCGTGAGGACTAAGATGAAATGTCTCGTGTCCAGTAAAAAGGGTCTCCGGTTCTTTACACTCACCATACGAAACACAGCAGCATTAAGCTACTATTTGACGCTGGTATTCTGTGAGAGCGTGGTCCTTCCTCGTTCGAGCCGACCCATTCGTGCTACAACTATACTACTAATATAACTGCAGCATGGCTCTACCGCATTAAAAACTGGAATGCTGGTGTTACTCCGGGTTAACTCTGACATCGGAACGTCAATTACCTCAGTTTCCGTGACCACGGGTGCTGGAAAGCATCCGGAGCGTCGGGAATTAAAAATGAGTACAATTAAACGCGATAAATCCCGTAAAAGTAGTTTCATTCAATGACTTATAATCAGTTAAAGAAGCGTGATTTCAGATTATTCACCCTAGTATTCAAATTTCCTGACCCGTGTTCCGAGCAGTCAGCCATTACGTATTACCTGGCACGTTCCGATACACGTAATCGAGTCACGACCCGATGCCGTTGTTTAATACAATTAGAATTGCCATTGTTAATCTGGGGTACTCGAGAGATAAAAGAGAAAACGCCTGACGGAAAGAACTAATTTTAAGTATTGCTAAATGGCCGCCTTTAGGATTAATTGTTTTTTATTAGTAGGCATTTAGGGTATTTTCCTGTCTGATTTAGAGTAAGGAATACCTATCGGTAATTGGAAGTAAAAAGTAAAATAGAAAGGAGGCTACATACGTTCTAATCCTGAGCATAGGTTTCAATTCTATCATAGACGAATCTCAGGATTAAGGATGGTACGTCCGAGGGGACGTCCACGAAATATTTTTTATAGAATAAGGTTGAGAAACAAGCACAAAGTTCACGTGATGGCAAGTTGATGCTGAAGCCCAATTTAAGCCCTAATTAATAAGGGAAAGGCAATGAGGTGAGGATGATGATGAGATGGTTTATGATTTGATATTGTTACCAATCATCATGTCGCCTTTTAGGCGTTTTTCTTTGAGCTATCTAACCGCAGTCCGAGGGTGGGAGTGCGGACCCCCGCCTCTGACTGCTCCTCCGGTTCTCTACACTCACTATAGGAAACACAATAGCATGAAGCTACTATTTCGCGCTTGTATTCTTTAAGAGCGTGGTTCTTCCTCGGCCGAGCCGAATTTGTTGTGCTATATAGCTATGATACAGCAGCATGGCTCTACCGCGTGTTAATTCTAAAATATTTTTTTTCCAATAATATTACTTTTATTTCTAAGACATGCAGCTTTCCTCAAAATATTTCTCCTACCGCCGAGCATAATAAATCACCATATAAAATTGCAGTTAATTGGCACTGACTAGGATCTTTAGTGTTACCCCACCTGAGCTGCCTTAACTCTTAACTACTAATACATCGCATTTAAATTTTAACCTTTAAAAATAAAAATCTTATATTTAATCGTAAATTTTTAAAAGATTGCAAAAATACACAACTGACAAGTCATTATTCAATTAACGCTATAAACTTTAAATATTATATTGACGTCATCTCGACGAAATGTACGCGAAGCCAGCTCAGGATAGTCCGCCGAGAATGTATGTTGCAAGACCTGTCGCGGACAGGGTGCCCGAGTGTCATGTACACAATATTTAACGTATACAGCTGCTTTTCTTAGATGAATGCTTAGGAATCTCCATGAATGTCAGAAAGCCATAATTAATATATTAGACATATTATATTGTATATCCATCCCGACGTGAATAAACGGGAAAGTAAACTAAAATTAAATAAGTGAATTAATCGAAATACGAAATAAATTTTTAAACTTATATCTTATTGTATTCAATCTATGGGGAAGACCAGCGGACGTGCGAGGGTAGTTATCAAAAAAAAAATATGTAGGTACGGCCAAAGAATTTTGAATTTCATAATTTATTGGCATTTTAAAGGCTTATATATAAAAGTTACAGCCTATTCCATTCTATTATATCTCTGAGAGGGTTTTTAGAACAGGAATTGTCCGTTGCACTGCCCCAATACGTGTTGGCGAACTTCACATGTCTTTCAAATATTTTTCCTCACGATGTTTTGTTTCACCGCCGAGCACGTGGTAAATCAGAATTCAAAATTGCATTGTACAATTCCATTTGTGCCTGCGGGGATCGAACGCTATTTCCTCGCTATATATACTATACCAGCTGTCGACGTTGTTCTGTATATATATATATATATCAAATTAAGTTATTAAATATATAATAAAGTTTTTAGTATTAGAAATAATGTTTATAAATTTATGGGTTAGATTTAATTTAAAGTATATTTATCATTGTACATTATTTTATATTGTTACAAATTAAGTTTATGTCCCAGTATTATAAATTCAACCTCAAATTTATTTATTTGAATATATATATATATATATATATATATATATATATATATATATATATATATATTCAAATAAATAAATTTGAGGTTGAATTTATAATACTGGGACATAAACTTAATTTGATACTGTTGACGTCACTTCACTGTCACCGAGAAATGTTGAAGGCATCTCTTGAACAAATGTGTTACAAACTGCTAACTTAAATAAGAGAAGGTAAACGAGCATGCAGCTCAACCGATGGTAAGTGATTAACGTTGTCCATTAACATCTGCGACATCAGAAAAATTGCAGGGGTGTTACTGGAATTTAGTAAGAAGCAATGCAGTGTTACCAGCTCGAATTTTTCCAAATCCGTACATTGGTATAAAAATTTCCGTAAAATGCCGTAGATGCTAGAAGATAGTAGAGGTCAAAATATCCGTAGATCTACAGATTTCTTAAGACGATCGAAAAGTTTTGTTTTTGTCATAGAATGGGCCAATTTTTTCTTGGGAATTTCTTTATGTCATGTAAAATTTTTGTTGTAAGTTCAATTGTAGTATAACATCGAATCAAGCTACACATATAGGAAAGTAACATAAAATTTGATTAATTGTTTTGTTTTAATCAAATTATTTTTAGTATAAAACAAATAAAATAACTAACACTAAAATATTTTTGGATAGCTAAAAAATTACTTCAATTGTTAAAATTTTTGATTGTCAGTAGTTGGCTAAGTTCACAGTCATGATAAAAAATATTATTGTTAAGTTTTTAAAAATTTAATTATACTGAAAAGTATGTGTAGTATAAAAAATTATTATGGAAATCAAATTCCATAGATTTCAACATAAATTCTGTAGTTCCGTCGTCGATGAAAAAATTACATAAATCTACAAAAAAATCCGTGGAGTTGCCAACGCTGGTAAGGAGTAGACTCTTTTCTAAAAGAACTCTCGATGTGGCGCTCCCATAAAATAGAGTGGGAGCACAGCATCACCAACGCGAGGCCGCCTACTTTTATTTTGTTCTCAAACAGCGAATAGACATTGTAATTGCAATTGCCATCAAAAACATAGCTTGTAAAAAAACAAGTCTCACAACTCAGTTCTTCTGCCGTAAAAAGTTGTGAAATCCATGTAATACCACAGAATTAATAACAGTACTACGTAGTAATACCAAGTCGGTTAATTAATTCAGTTTCTACTTAAGGGTCCTTCTATTTTAAGTAATTACGTAATTAGCTTACATATCAACATTTTATAGTGACCATATCAATGTTAAAAATGTTTTATCTTTTAAATATGTAGATTGACTTGGCCATAACAAAGTTATTTATGCAGTTGCTGTATCTAGAAAACTGGACCGAAATTAACAAATATTTTATATCTTTCCTATCTACCTTACCTTTCTAATTCCTTGATTTATACACTAAACACTAATTGTATTCTAAATTTGAAGCTTCTATGTATGCTAGAAGTGCCTTAGAGTATTGATGATCAGTCAGTCAGTGAGTGACAAAATTAAGAAATTTTGACTAGTTATAATTCTTAAATTACTGGTTCAAATTGAATTAAATTTGAAACATACCATGTTTGTACAATGTCTACTCGGTTACTGAAAAGGCTTAGGCTTCTAGTTTTATTGACTACGAAATTATAGGGGATTGAAAATGGCCTGAATTGCTTCGAGAAAAGTATGGTACGGCCGTGCCGCTTTTTTGCTCGACTTGGCGCGGGCACTGCCGTGGCCCCAAATAATCACTATGCTTCATACGATCACACAGCCTTCTTTTTGGAAACTATTTTTTTTTATATTTAGTTTATAATATTTTGCTTACTAACGTAATTTTATTGTTTAATTTATATCTTTTAAGACTATTTTTTACGCCCCCTTATATAGAAATTTGATTACTAATTATTAATAATAATGATGGGCCGTCACAATATCAATGATATGTTGCAAACCCGTAATATTCATTACTATGCGGATAACAGCACTGGTGAAGCTCTGTACACCGGCCGTGCCAATATTTCTCGGGAAAACGTCTCCGAGTACCGGGACAAACTTGTGTCTGAAGTCGAGTCTTTGCTGAACAAAGTCTCGAATTGGGGGCGACTTAATTCAGTCCAGTTTAACCCTCACAATAAAAAACAAATTAACACACACAAGTTTCAACAAAATCAAATTAACAAACACACGTTTGCGCGTTAACCGCTAAAAACAACCCCTTAGTCGTATCTCCTCAGTTTCAAGGCACTCCCCTTGTTGCCTCAGCCCGTATCGGAATCCTCGGCGTCGACATATCGAGGAACGTGCAGTTCTGAGAGATGGAATTTTAAAATTTTATTAATGACGCATAATTATTTACTATATTATAAAAGCGGGGTGACAACGCATTAGTATTTTGATTCCTAATCTTGGATAAATGTAGAATGTCTATGGGTCTCAGCATCCGCTCGCCATCAAGCAGACTGTGTGCTCGTTTGTCACACCTGTTCTAATAATTATGTAGTTAGTGATCGTGCAATTTCTGAACGAGTAAACCAGTTGTGGTCATATCCACACAGTTTGTTTTTCGGAGACGATGGTTCATAGTTATGCTATGATGCGATAGGTGGCACTGTAACCAAGTAAATATTAAATTCAATATTTACACACAAAAAAAATGCTGGCTTCGAGCCAAAAAGAAATCACAAAATTCCGAAGTCGAAAGTCCGGAGTGAATTCAGAGTAAAACTCGTCGCGCCCACCACAACATCTCATCATCGTCATCAACTAATTAATGATGATTTTTATATTTACTTAAGATATACACGTTGAATGATTTTTTTATTGAGATTATATCGCTTATATGTATTTTTATGTCGTATAGCTATATCATGTGACAACGCATTCTGCATTTTGATTCCTTATCAAGGAAAAATGTAGCTGTCTAAAGACCACAGAATCCACTTACTATCTGTTCGACTGAGTGATCGCTTGTCACCTATGAAAACATATTTGGAGTATTTAACAGCACCCTATGTCACAGAAGAATTGACTTGTTTAACTTCCTTAATCCGAATATTATAGTTAACTCCACCTAACTTTTTAAATGGTACCTCAAATAGCTTCGTATTGATACCTTTTCTATGGAATAAGGGTGACAAACGAGCACACAGTCCTCCTGATGGTAAGTGGATACCCTCGGATAAGAATCAAAATGCAGATGTGCCTTCACCTCTGAGGACTAAGATGGAATGCCTTTATTCCAGTAAAAAGGGTATCCGGTTCTCTACACTCACCATACGAAACACAGCAGCATTAAGCTACTATTTTACGCTGGTATTCTGTGAGAGCGTGGTCCTTCCCCAGTCGAGCCGATCCTTTTATGCTACAACTATAATATAGCAGCAGCGTGGCTCTACCACGTATAAAAAATTGTGCTCAAAAAATCAGTCAGTGGGTTGCATAAGAGATGACTTTTACTTTTATAAACATGCAATGACCTCATCACTTCATCAACTAAATACAATAATAAATGTGGCGACACCCGCAAAGGCGGCGTCAAGTTCAAAAGTAACGTCGTATCACTTTTTGGCGCCTTGTGAGGCGACAGTCACATTCCGATTAACGCGTTTTTGTAATAACACAATATATGTTTTATGTTATATTCATATATATTCGTATAATTCATGTATTTAAATATCAACATAATTTTGTTTAATTGTTTTTACTTATCTTTTTTATTTCATTTTTATTTAATATTGCCACACCTACGTGTCGAATTCTCATCACTCCATGGGTTGACTGGTAGAGAATTCCTCATGGCATTAAGTCCGATCTTTTTATTCTTTTGTAATAGGAAATGCAAAGCCGTAGATGGTAAAGCGCATTGACTCAGTAAAAGCCAATACTCCTTCGCCTTGAAGACACCCACATTGTAATTCGATTCGAATAATCATTGGTAAATGTTTGTACGTGCAAATTTACAGAACTTTTAAGCTTTAAGTTTATTGTTGATCCGAGGTTAGTTATATATTATTAGGTATTATAGTATTAGGTAATCAAACGTATTTCATACAGTTTCTGGTTATTTGAGATTTTACTGAAATTTCACCATCATCATCATAACACAGCCAATAATATACTGTGTCTAATCTAACATTCATGCCCTTTATCGGCTGCTACTTGGTTATGTGCTATTATCTTTAGTTATTTTTTGTGATATATCCATGCTGGTAGTTGTTGGGAGTACTACGCTCGAAGTTGTTGACGAATATGTTCACTTAGGACAAATAGTCCGATTAGAAAAGTTCAACTTCGACCGAAAGGTCAATCGACGGATTCAACTCGTCCGGAAATTGCGACACATCATCTCGTAAACGTGAAAACGAGATTGTAGAACAAGTGCGTGTTGCTGTTGCTAATGATGACTTATGGATCTGAAACGTGGTCCTCCACTGTTGGCCGTATGAGAAATACTCAAGGTCACTCAGTGGGCTATGGAGAGGGCTATAATCGAGGTTTCTCCGCGTGATATACTTAGAAATAAAGATATCCGCAGTAGAACCAGAGTGACCGGATTAAGTAAGCTGAAGTGGTATTGGGCCGGCCATATAGCTCGAAGAACCGACAACCGATGGGGAAAAAAGGTTCTCGAATGGCAGCCTCATGCCGGTAGTAGAAGTGTAGGGCAACCCCCCACTAGAAGGAGTGACGACCTGGTAGACTTGCAGGCAGTCGATGGATGTAGGTGTCTCAGAACCGTGTTTTGTGGCATTTCTTGGAGAAGGGCTGTAATGATGAAGATGATGATGATGTTTTGCTACATACTTCTTTATTACCTATTGAAACTTTGCTTTGTCTCAATTTTATAGTTTATACTACTTGTTAGTTAAGCTTACTTTCAAATAATGTATGCACTGCTGGTATCCTATGAATAAATAAATAATATACAAGCTAGGCGCCCCTCAAAGACTCGGAGGAGCGGAGAGATATTATCTATATGTATCAGAAAGATGCTGCTACTCTTCTCCTGTTTCATATTCCTCTGTCGGACACTCATGGTATGATTACTGGCATTTTTGATAATGATAAAGCAGGGGTTGATAACTCTGCTAGAGTACTGAATCATTAGAATGTTTAACGTTAAAAGCATTAAAATTTTTTTTATCGTTAAAGAACATATTATGTAACAAGACGTTGAACACGATGTGCAAATTTATTTATTCGCAAATCGACAGAGATGTGAATTTGGAAACGTGTTTTTACATAAAGTTATTTTGAGTAAAACTGTCTTTACGGATTTTATGAATTTTGATTTTATCTACTTTTAATTTCCGATGTTTCAGACACAGGGGAACTGACGTTTTCAAAGTACCGATGTCAAACTTAACCTGGAGTACCTTTAGCTTTTGACGATTAATTGCACAGTGTTAAGCAGAAATGATCCAACCCACAAACACATAAAGTTATTCAGATTTAAAAGAAAAAGCATTTTCTTGTGGCAGATGCTCCATGTTATATATATATATATATATATATATATATATATATATATATATATATATATATATATATATGTATATATATAATATATATATATACATATATATATATATATATATATATATATATATATATATCCTATACTATTAAACGAGCAATTCTTACGATAATAAATCGATCTAGCTAGGATTTATTTTTAGAAAATGTCTTTTTGTCCGTGTTTTTAGGCAATGAAAAACTGCTACAATATCGTTAGAATAAGAAGGTAAATTTTGACGGATTGTTAGTGATTACAAATAGCTTAATTGGTATAATGGTCGATCACAGAATCGTAAAACCCCGGTTCGAGCCCAGACCGACCGACCGACTTTTTTTAACTTTTTTTTTCATGTTCCTTTCTTTTTTGAGAAAATCTATTTTTTCGTGCCCTTTTTTTTAGTATTATTTAAAAACACGAAAATTTAAATTAAAATAATTGCACTCATGATTTTTTATTCAAATGACCAGTTCCGTTTTTTCTGTTATGTCGCTAAGATCAAAAAAATTATTTATATTTCATCAGTATGTAATTTGTATCTAAATATAATTTCCAAAACACACGAATTAAAAAAAATCGAGCGAAAAATACCGAGCAAAGCTCGGTCAACCAGGTACTATATATATATATATATATATATATATATATATATATATATATATATATATATATATATATATATATAGCTACTAAGTAAATTGAATGTTGATTATTGGGTTACTTGTTATTTTTCAAAAAAATCCCGGTATCATTATTTGGGCCAGTTTGCCGGCTGGATCTTTTCTGCACAACATAGTTCAATTTTGATCCAATCTTTTTTTATATAGCATTGCGTGACAAACGAGCACACAGTCTACCTGATGGTAAGTTGATGCTGTAACCTACAGACATCCACATTTACCCTCAATTAAAAATCAAAATGCAAATGCATTGTCACCCCTGAGAACTAAAATGGAACATCTTGATTCCAATAAAAAGGGTTTCTGGTTTTCTGCACTCACCATACGAAACACAGCAGCATTACGCTGCTATTTAACGCTGATATTCTGTGAGAGCGTGATTCTGCCCCAGTCATGCCGACCCATTTGTGCTACAACTATAAAATTGATGCCACGTGGCTCTACCATTTAAAAAACCGTAAAAAAACTTTTAATAATCTTTCCCAGTGCAATTTGAAACCCGAATAGACATACACGACAGCGAGTTATAGAAAATACATTACAAATATGTTCGTTCAACATTTTTAGTAACGGAAAATATACAGGAAAAGTCTAGAACTATTTCGCTTCTTAGCTCACAGAGTTCGTTTTTTTATCGCTGCATTTACATATCATCAAATAATGTTGATAAAAGCAGGTTTGTGGTTATTTCTAAATTCCGCACCAAGGTCGCAGACCACGTGCTAAAGCTGTTTAAAAATCCTGTTCCTAATAAATAAATTTTCATTTCTTTAAAGGCCGCTGTCTAATTTTATAGTGTTTTTTTACTACGTGGCAGAGCCACGCCGAAAATTCGACTCGATCAGTCTCGACCACACACTCTCTCACAGAATACTAGCGTAAATGTCAGCTTATTACTGACGTGTTTCGTACGATGAAAACCGGAGACCCTATCCACTGACAACGAGGTATTCGTAGTCCTCTACTTGTTAAAATTAGTTACAGCGCTAAGGGCCACGGGTTCGAATCACGCACGGAACATGTATTTGTATGGCCTAAGAGTTCCGGGTTTGGATGTTGGTCTTTGTGAAATTTATGTTAGTACGAGTAAACTGACCCCACGATAGAAGAGAAAATTCTAGTGTTGAGGTATAACGTTTAAAAAAAATTAGGTACTTGTAGTGGAAAATCGGCCAAGTTTTAACAGGCTAGTAAAAGTAGCGAATTCAAAATGTATATACGATGCACGTATTTTTAAGGGTAACAAACGAGCAAACAGTTCACCTGATGGTAAGTGGATACTGTGGCCCATAGACATCTACATTTAACCTTGATTAAGAATCAAAATACAGATCTGAGGACTAAAATGGAATGCCTCGTTTCCAGTAAAACGGGTCTCCGGTTCTCTACTTTTTTTTTAATTTTATTAATAAGGCACACAACAGATTGAAGACAATACAAAACACATTTACAGTAACAAAAATATTATAACTAGTCTGTAATCCAATAAAATGTGCACAGCTAAACAAAATATGACAAGTATGACGGAAAAATAAACTAATAATACATAGTACTATTGACAGTTATAAAAAAGAACTTATTTTATGATATTCGTGAAATTTACATATTTAACGTAGCAACTACAGATCTTCTAAATTGTGAAATATTAGAATTGAAAATGTCCAGATCAGCGTTACGATGTCTCAGCTCGTCAAAATTTCGAATAATGGCAACGTGGCACGTATACATTATTAATGGTGATTTCGACTATCAAAATTGATGGATGGATGGCAAAAACTTGTTACAAACAATCATCTGGCTAACTTAACCCACATTAAACGTCTTGCCAATATTTTAATGACTCTAACATTTGTGGTCTGGGTTATTGCCTCTTGGTAAATGTTTTAGCTTTTACTACGTATTTGTTAAGTTTAACTGCCCCATTGGTCTAACGGCAGAATTGTGGCGCAGTAGCTTAACAATGAATTGCAGTGCTAAGTTTCGAATCGAAAGGTTCAAACTCCACACGAAACAAGTATTTGTATTACCTACAAACAGTTGTTCTGGGTCCGAATGTCTACCTTTATGAAATTTATGTAAACTGCCACAATTCAGGAGAAAACGGGCCAAAAATCAGTTATTGAGTTTTTCTGTCAAGAAATTCTTAGTAGCAACGTGGAGTCAAGATCTTGGCGGGTTTCCTACCCGTTCGGACTGTGAGAGTGTGGGAATGGAGGGTACACAACTGCTTGCGCATACACTCGTGCACTATATTCCTGTACACAGCGCAGATGGCTAACGTACAAATCCTTATGAAATATACCTTACTCGTCTTGACTTCAGTGCGATTTATCAAGGTGTACACAGAATATGTAATAAACCCGAAAACTTTTCTCAATTTTTTTTAAATAAAGGAATAATAATATAGACTGTAACTTTAATTTTCTTACTTGTTGTTGACTAAAACTACTTTTACGGATTTTATCGCGTTTTAATTATTTTTAATACCCGACGTTTCGGGTGCTTTCCAGCACCCATGGTCACGGGGGACTGAGGTGACTGACGTCCCGATGTCAAATATTACCCGGAGTACCTTCAGCTTTTTAATTATTATCTTTGGTCCGATCTACGCAAAATGAACTAACTGTGTTTTGAAGCCTTGCAGTGGTATGCTTGAGTTTAGTTTTAATTTTATTAATTATAGGATCCCAAGCAGGTGGTAGTACCCAGCCTCCTTCTTTATTAAAATTAGGATGTTTTTTTTAATTTCAGTAGCCTCTCGTATCATCCTTGGTAGGAATCGATGTTCTTTCGCGAGGATTTGTGGTCTATCAAATCTGATGTAATGGTTGGGGCCATCTAGGATATGATCGCAAACTGCAGACTTCCCGGAACGTTGCACGAAACGTCGGGTATTAAAAATAAATAAAACGCGATAAAATCCGTAAAAGTAGTTTTAATCAATGTATAGTGTTCGCGTAAATATAAGAAATCATTACTTGATGTTCTTATAAAAAAAATTAATTAATTTCGGCCATTATTGTCACTGTACTTTTGTCATTTTATTAAAATTTCTTAAATGCTATACTGCTATAGAAATCATAATGACGGGTATTGGTGAATTCTTCAAAGGTAAGGTAAAAGCAACTTATTCCGAGGGGTGATAAAATTGGCACATATTCCGGCAAATTTAGAAAAACTGCATTTTTGAGCGATTTATAAGGTTTTTTTTCTGCAATATCTCTTATTAAATTGATGATATAACTTTGTGTAGTCGTATCATCAACGGACTGGAGCAATGTGTATACTTTTTAAAATAATTCGTTAGATTTGCGTCAGCAGCTGGTCCAAGCCCACGCTTCATAAATTTTAGACCTTGTGCACTTAAGTACCATGTTTTTTTTAATAATGATAATTTTCTCATTTTTGTTCCGTACGTGTAATTATTCGATTTCAACTATTTCAAGGATTATATTTTAATCGAAAACACTATACTTTTGTATGGTGGCATTCGGTGCCAAATATTTCAGCTGCTTCACTATTCCAATGTACATATATTATAGGTGGGGATAAGCTTCTAAGATCACCTTATTCTGAAGCATAAACACACGCAAAAACTTGATGTTCCTAATTTTATGCAGCTTGCTATGCACTTTCTTTTAGTTTCATTAACGTGTAGGTCCCTATTTCCTTCATAATAACTTTCATAAACGTGGGTACCTTGTAAACATTTATGGATAATAATTCTCAACTAAATTAATTTCATAATATCATTTTACACAACATCTTGCTTTAGAGTTTTCTCTATATTGTGTGGTTCTCCACATATTGTTTGTACTACTATTGTAATAATACGACGAAAAACGGAGTACATGTTTTTTTTTTCTATATTTACACGTTACCACCACACTAGAATTCATATTTATGAAAAATTATTCGTAGAAGATGCAAATACTTATTTCATGCGGGAATTGAACCCGCGGCCCCCAGCGTTGCAACTCACTGCTATGCCGACGACGTTACGGAGCCGTCAATTTTGTTTGCGTTGTTTTTGTGTTCTTGCCGTCATATTTACCTCGTTCAATATTTTTCTTTTATTTTTTTTTTTGTGCGAGCAACTATACAGTTCTAACAAGACCAATATAACTGCGACTAGTAGGATTTACTGTCATCGCTGTTGAAGGTTCACTGCTAAGCCCCATACCTTCAATGAATTAAAGTTGCTTAGCTGTGAGCAGTTTCACTTGGTCTAGACTAAATCCCCGTTATGCCATGTTTCTATAGTTAAAAATGGTCCGTTTTCACTTACCGAGTTTCCATTTTGCAGTAAATAAAGTGGACGAAAACTCTAAGTTATCCTAAGTTGCTATATGAGTAGTTATAAATATAAACTTCCTTTAATTTTTGTAATAAAACGGATCGTTACAGAGAAGGAAATGTTTCTTGAAAATAGGAAACGGGAATTAGTCCTCAGAGGTGACAATGCATCCGCATTTTGATACCTGATGCAGGATAAATGTCGATGTCTATGAGCCACAGTATCCCCTTACCAGTTACAGGTGAATTTATTGCTTGTTTCTCATCCTTATTTATATACCCATGACCTAAATTTAATTCCCATGCTGCATTAAAATAACAAAATACTTGTGATAAACAAAACAAAAACATCTATAGGTATATTTACCATATTTCAGGCGAATAGAGAGTATTATTGCAGTTATTATTAAAAAAAACATTTAAATGGAAAATGAACAAATAATAATTGTTTAATAACAAACAAAATTGTTTAATAAATAACAAATAATAATTATTTAAGAACAATTAATAATTGTTTTATAGAATAATGGTTACAATCGACCACATAATCCACCCGATGGTAAGTGGATGCGATAGCCGTAGACATCTACATCTATCCTCGATTAAAAATGCAGATGCGTTGTCACCCCTGAAGACAGATGGAATGTCTCATTTCCTGTAAAAAAGGTTTCCAAATCTACACTCACCAAACGAAACACAGCAACATCAATCTACTTCGTTACGCTGTGAGAGCGTAGTTCTTCCCATACGTGCGGCAACCATAACATATCTGCAGCGTGGCTCCGCCGCGTACACAAATTACATTGAATACATATTACATATATAACGATAAAAATCACGTTACTTAACACAAGATAACTTATGATACAAGCAATAACAAGATGTCCGACGCTGCACGTGAACTTTGTTATTACTCAACACCCGTACAAGAGGCAGCCTGAGAAATAACTTCCATTCATACTATTACAAAAGCCTCAAAATTGGCAACTACAGGCGGTTTAGTCTAATTTCCTTATTTATAGTCGTGTTTGTCTATATTTCTATGTATATCCATGCTTGGTTGCTGCACAATTAAAAGATGCTAGTGACGTGCAGCTTTGTGGTCTCTAAAGATCGTAGAATGGAATAGAACTGAATATTTTTATTCTATATGGATAACAAGTAATAAATATTTCTTAGTATTCAATTATTGATCCGGAAGAAACCTCCGCCTTAGGAAGAACAGGTAAGAAACCCAGTGGTACTTTTGTTTTAATATCATAGTTCATAATAATTTAAAATTGCGATTGACTATTTCATTGCTGCTTCCGGTGATCGCTGATCGCGTACTATAAACTTTACAGCGTGCGCTAAATCCCTGAACTACTATGGCTAATTTAGGTCATAAATTTAAAACATTTGAAATTAAATAGTTTTTGATATTTTTTATTATTTTCGCTAATTTTTAAGTGTTATATACAAAAATAACATTCCTGTTAAATTTAATGGTTCGTATTAAAAATTGGTAGGAATAATAATATATGGGGTAATTAAATATTTAACCAATCAAAGTTTATACCATTTTTATTTATGCATGTTCGCCATTTTATAGGCAGTTCATTGATTCTTTTGCCGAAAAAGAGCGGGTGTGAGAATCAATGAAATCTTTGAGGCGGGTTGACTGCCTCATCGGATGTTTTTTCTTTGAAGGAAATTGTCCAAATTCTGGACAAAGTGGTAATCTGTTGGAGCAAGGTCAAAAAAATAATTAAATAACAACAAGAAGAAGATTAACGGGTAAGTTGCACTAAAATAAGGAAGGATACCAACTTATGCTAAAAAGACAACGTACTTTAGGTAGATCAGTGAACAACCACTTCGCTTCGTGTCCGAGTTGTGAAATAATAACGCTATTACAAATATCTGATCTCTAACTGGCACATCACTATAATGGACAGGAATCTCGAACGCACTAACCTATTGTTACGTGCTTTTAACGCAACGAACATCTATAATTGCCTGGCGAAATTCTTTTTTTTTCATATCGCAATCGTTGCTCAACGAACATGGCGGAGAGACGACAGTTATGTCGGATGAGATGTGTCGAGAGAGTGAGTGAATTTTTGTTTTAGGTTATTTGATCATCATCATCATCATCATCATTTAAGCTCACGAATGGGTTGTTTCCAGGAAGGACCAATCTCTCATAGAATACCAGCGTAAAATAGCGGCTGTTGTGTTTCGTATGATGAGAAATCGGGTGTAGAGAACCGGAGATCCTTTTTTACTGGAAACGAGACATTCCATCTTAGTGCTCAGGGGTGACACCTGCATTTCGATTTTTAGTCGAGAATAGACATAGATGCCTATGGGCCACATCATCCACTTACCAACAGGTGGATTGTGTTCGCTTGTCACTCTTATTCTATAAAAAAAAGCCTGTTATAATTCCACTGCTGAACATAACCCTCCTTCATAGACCGCCTCATAGAAGAAAAATTTGTCATAGTTATTACGCCTGGTCTGGCCGGTGGGTTGGCAACCGCAGTTTTGTATTATTACTAAATTTTTATAAGGAAGATGTTGCTGCCCATGTCCTGGCAATTTTTCTCTATCGTGTCTTACGATACCCACGTGATAAAATGGAGTAGGAGACTATTTTACAGCTATACACTTACAGTTACACTGCTTTTACACGACTACCCCAAAAGTAGCGTAATTTTATGGTATATATATATATATATATATATATATATATATATATATATATATATATATATATATATATATATATATATATATATATATATATATATATAGTATTAAGTAGGATTGTCACGTCGGTCTAGTAGTAGTAAACGCTACTGCCCCTCATTTGGACGCGGGTTCGAATACTTGTACCGGAATCAATTATTGGGACTTTCTGTCAAGAATTTTTAAGTAGCAACCCGGAGTCAGACAGTAGGCGGTGTTTTCCGTCCGCGCCTCGTAAAATCGGACCTGCGCCTGATCTCGATCCGTTCGTGTCGGATTAGGAAGTCCCCACATTTATCGACGCGGAATCGAGTTAAGCCGAGTGCGTATCACCACACTACTCAGCTTAACGCTGATCAGTTTTTACGACGACTATTCGAAAGCTATCAGCATTCAAAAACTTCGAAGAGTCATCGCGACTAGTCTCCACTTGCGTTCGGCAGTCGAGTCTCCAAAACGGCCGCCGCGACGGCTGTTCTCTTACGTTTAGCAGTCGTCTCCTCCGGACGGTCATCGCGACGGAAACATTCGACAGTTATTGAACGCCGTACGGCTGTCTTCTCCGCCGTTATTCATCATTTAAACATAGTTCGACCGTCTCTGGCGTCGTTCGGCTGCTGCGGAAACTTAAACACGTCAACGCGAGCATTCGGCTACTATTGGCGCTGCAAGAATGCGATCAGCTAATTGGCAAACTGCTCGTTTTGCCGTTGGCTGACCTCTCGTCGCGTCGTCCGAGCCGAGCCAATGAGAATAGCATTATCAACACCCGTATTTCGTCGACATAAAAGTTTTTCAGACTGACTTAAACCAATTCCGTGTCGACAAAACTCCCTTACCACCTCATGAGAGTAAAGGAATAAAGAGTGCGCCTGTGATTGTACTCACTTGTGTACAATAATGTTGTCCTGCTCTGATGGTTAATCTCCGTTTAGATTGGCGGCTGTGACCGAAAATCGAAGTGTAGTATATTATTATGTTTTTGTTTTATATGTATGTTTCTATGTCCTAATGTAAAATTTAAATGAATAAAACTGTCAAAATCTGCCACCTATACCCTTTTTAAATGTATCGAGTATGGTATCAAATGAAATATAGGTTAAGTAGGTATTAGAATATTAATAAGTACATATCATATGCTAGATAGGTCACTCTTTGGTTGTAGCATTAATGGGTCGGCTCAACCGGGGAAGGACCACGCGCTCACAGAATACCAGCGTAAAATAGCAGCTTAATACTGTGTAATTAAAGCTGTGTTTCGAATGGTGAGTGTAGAGAACCGGAAACCCTTTTTACTGGAAACGAGGCATTCCATCTTAGTACTCAGAGGTAACAACGCATCCGCAATTTTTTTATAGTATAGAATGACAAACGAGCACACAGTCCACCTGATGGTAAGTGGATACTGTGGCCCATAGACATCTACATCTACATTTAACCTTGATTAAGAATCAAAATACAGATGTGTTGCAACCACCGAGGACTAAGACGGAATGCCTCGTTTTCATTAAAAAGGGTCTCCGGTTCTCTGCGCTCACCATACGAAACAAAGCAGCACTTGGTTTTTAAATGAGGATAGATGTAGATACCTGTGGACTGTGGCCCATAGACATCACCATGTGGCATCACCTTACCATCAACTGTGTGCTCGTTTGTCGCACTTACTCTATATTTAAAAAATATATTTATTTCTTAATTTCTCAGACTCGATACAGTACACACTCTTCCCGTAATACGTGTGCCTACTGCAAAAATTACCACACCTTTGGTGCGGTTATTGCTAATTCTTAACTTACCTAAACCATTTTTATTAACACTTTGTGGTAACAAGTCATTAAGTTTACAAGCAAAAGCAACACAATTACAACCGTAACCGCCAACACAGCTTTATATTTGGAAAAAAACTATTTAGTAATCGATTACCGAATCGCACAATCAAACGAATAGGTAATCGATATTGCATAGGCGTATCAACCATCAATGAAACGTTAACACGTTAATAAAATCCACCTCGCATGTCTTTAAACAAACGAGGTTGTGTGTAGGGTTGTCTTCTTCTTTTAAATTTAAGTTTTAAAGTCAAATTGAAAGATCGTACAACATGTAACAAAAACTCTATGGTTCCCATTAAGTGCGTTATCATAATCAGTACTCAAATGTATAGAAGAAACTTTATTTTTGGAAAACTTGACCATAAAAATTTGTGTAAATATCTATGTTAGCGAGTCGCTTTTAGCTTTAGAAAGGAGAGAGAGTGCCGGTTTTGGTCAATATGCGCGTTACACCTTCACCGCTAACCCGCCCAGTACGGAGATTGGCCGGTACAAACAGACAGGTAGACAAAAATGTAAAATTTATTATAAATATATATATGAATTCAGTAAAAATCTGTTATTTTCATATTACAAACACTCTTAAATGATATGATATATGAATGATATTATAAGCTCGTTTTGCGTAAATCGGACCAAAAATTAATATTCAAAAACTAAAGGTAGCCGGACTAACTATGACATTGGGACGTCAAACATCTCTGTCCCCTCCCCCCCCCTCCGTGACCAAGGGTGCTGTAAAGCACTCGAAACGTCGGGATAGTAAAAATAAATTAAAGTTGTTATTAAACGCAAAAAAATCCGTAAAAAATAGTTTTATTCAATGTGTAGTGTTCGCGTAAATTTAAGAAATCATTAACACTCTTCAATTTAATATACTTATTTGTATAGATATGAAATTAAAGCGTAGCTTGCCCAATTTGTTTTCCTGTTCGTTTTTCTGTTCGTTGGTTTGTTTGACTGATTAACTGAATGTTTTTATCCAGTTTAGTGTCTTTATAAATTTTCGCGACAATTTAAAATACAGATAAATCGTCATCAATTATCATAGCAAAAGTACCAATATCACGCGAACGAAGTCACGAGTTAAATAAATATATAAATATACTAAGAAAAGAAAAATAGTCGCGTCAACCACAAAAAAAACTAAATAAAATTGTATTACTATCTTAGAAGTAAGATTAAAATCTCAAACTTATCGCAAGCTAATCTCTCTAAACCCAATTATTTAAAATGTAAACATACATTAAACAGAAGCTGGTTACGTTTTGTTGCAAAAAGTGGTAGAGAGGTTGGTTACCCAGTTCACGAAGCTTTTATAAAAAAACATGAGTCAGCATTGAAAACGCACGCTTGAGGACACTACTTTTTGCCACAGGTCGAGTTGTTTAACTTTTGCAGGTCATTGTCGCTACAGGTTAAATGTAGTTATTTATTTTTAGGATCCAAAAAATCTATTTATTTCCCATAAAGTAATAGGTTAAACAGTCTTAGACCAATATTCTAAATCAACCTCGACTTCAAAGTCTAATATCGAAGTGTCAAGAGTCTAGAACTACTTGAGTATAACACAGATTTTTTAAGGCTGTAGAGTATTTTGTGAGTTCTTGTCTCTGAATACCGGCTTTTTATAGAACATTGCATTTCAGCATACTTTACAAGACGGGAACTTATCGAATTTGCTTGTATGTTTTTTTCATGGCATAGCACGATGTCTATAATTCAAAACCAAAGACTGATTTTTTGTTACCAGTAAAAAGGGCAGCCAGTTCTCGTCATCATAATAAATAAATAATTTTCTATATTTTTCCTTTAAAGGTAAAACATAAATTTATTTATGGTTAAGCACAAGTACAAAGAATATGTCTATATATAAGAATCAATTGCAGTCCGTTAGTCTTGCCAAAACTCAAAAACAGCTCGGCCGATTTTGAGTTACGATATATATGATATTTGAGCCATAGGGAAAATATTTGCCATACTTGCCACCCTTGGCAAACGGGTTGACCACCATAGTTTTTATTTTATTCAGCTGTCATTAGGAATCAACTCCTTGATAAGTTTCCCTCTATCCCCTCTTACGATACCCGTGGCGTGATATAGCTATAATACAAATGGTTATAGCTAAGTAATCGATCTCAGATCGACATGTCTAATATTCACTACACTCGTTACTTACTTGTTATTGTTTTAACTTTAGTTGATCGTTTCACGTTTGTTTTCTTGATAACCACGTGTTTTCTTTAATAATTTTATACTGACCCGGCTTTTTTGACATTTACTTCGGTATTGGGCACCTAATCGAATCTTGCCTACACGACTGACCCTAATTAGATATGGACATGATAGCATAGACCATTGTTTGATTTATAATACATTTATAGTAGATATGCGAATATATAAATATATAATTGTAGTTTAAGTTAGTATAGTAAAAAATCGACTGTTTTGGTGTGGGTAATACATAACATCACTGTTACTTATTCTATGATATCTCAGCTTCTAGATTGACAAATCTTACCAGTTTTTTAACTATTAATTGTTTATAAGTAAGCTTTTTTTGATGAAATATTTTGTGTGCGTGTGTGTGTGTGTGTGTGTGTGTGTGTGTTGAATGGGTCCCTAGATAATTTAGATTTACATTTGGACCCAGTAGATGGCTATGTTATCGAGATCCAGAAATCACTAATAAAAATAAGTATAATATAAAAACAATAGAACCAAACTTATAACAAGAATATAATAAAAATAATTTCTATATGTCTAATCACGGGTAGACCGGACTCAGTATGCACTGATTATTATCAGTTAGGCCCGTTTATGTCACGTTGTTATATTTCAATTTTTTATAGTATAATCATAACAAACGAGCACAAAGTGCACCTGATGGTAAGTGGATGGTACGGCCCTTAAACATCTACATTTATCCTCTATTAAGACTCAAAACACAGAAGCGTTGTTACCCCTGAGCACTAAGATGGAATGCCTCGTTTCCATTAAAACAAGTCTCAGGTTCTCTACACTCACCATACAGAACACAGCAGCATTAAGCTGCTATTTTATGCTTGTATTCTGTGAGAGCGTGGTCCTTCCCCGGTCGAGCCGACCCATTGAATAATGTAGTTGCAGCCTGGTTCTACCACGTATATAACGCTGGTAATCTATGCGAGCGTGGTTGTTCCCCGGTCGAGTTGATCCATTCGTGCTGCAACCATAATACATCTGCAACTTGGCTCTATCACATAATAAATACGTTTCGTTATAAATATTACCTAATTTTCATTCACCTACCAAATGAATTCACATTAAAATTCAAATATTATCTAATTTAATGCAGCTGGCGTGATATATTAAAACTTTAAGTAAAGGCGGAATTACATATTTTATCCGCTCTAAAGAAATATAGATTAATAAAAAATTATTACATTACAGTCGAATTTAGAACCTCCTCCATTTTATGAAGTCGGTTAAAAAATAAATACGATTTCTTCCAGACTGAATTTCGGTCACGGCGAACAGCCTCATCGGCGCAGGATAGGCTGATATTAGGTACTCAAGTGTATGCGCAAGCACAGGTGCACTCTCTATTCCCTCGTCGTTGTTGTCTTCTGCAGGGCATAATGCCGGGCAGGTCTCGGGCCTCGGGGTGTACCCCTTTACCCGGATGTTCCTCACGGCACACTACAGTGTGCCGGTCCTGGGCGCCTTGGTAGTAAAGGCGTGATATATTTAGCGACTTTTGTCGCAGTCGGGTAAAATATCGTTAAAGTAGGTTATCCAAATAATTGTGTTTAACACAAATTATTTTGTTAAAGTTGGCCTTTCTGCGGCATTGTCTCTCGACTTCCTAATCTATATAGGGAGGAGTTCTCTTGGATAGGATCGCCCGTCCGGCAGCCGTGAGTGCAACGGCGCGAAGCCGTTGAGGTGTTCATGTGGCCCGTTGTCGGTGCGATCGAACATACCGCGCGCCAGCCGGACCACGAATTCTTGTAGGCTCTCCATCTTTAGGTTGGCCGCTATAACGTCGTTCCGGACGTAGCGACCCGCACCGACTATAGTTCGTAATGACAAACTCTGCTGGGCCTGAAGTCGCCGCTTCTGATGATCGCTCAGGAGTGCATACCAGGCCGGAGCAGCGTATGTTAGCAGAGGTCTTATGTATGTTTTATAGATGGTTAACTTCGACTTTGTCGGTAACTTGGATGTCAGGACAGGGCGGAGCATTGCCCGCGCACATCGAGCTTTGCGTATAGCAAAGTCGACGTGTGCAGTCATACGCAACATCCTGTCAATCCGGCATCCAAGGTAGGTCACGGCCTTCTCATATGCGATCTCCTGGCCTCCGAGTGTTAGCGGTAGTGGTAGATTTCTATAGCGGCGAGTGAGTAGAGCGGTCGTCTTGCTAACATTGACGGCCATCCTCCACTCATCCAACTATGGTAGCAGCAGGTCCAGCAGACGTTGCATCCTGGCAGCTGCGATGTGGGCTCTTCTGAACGACGTGAAGTATGCGCTGTCATCCGCAAAAAGCGCTAGTTCGACGTCGTCCTCCCATTCATGCAAGTATCCTGCCAGGGTAGGTGTGTCATTAGTGTACGCCGCGTACAGGGCTGGAGACAGACAGCTGCCCTGTGGCACACCAGCTGTAATGGGTTTTATTGCGGACTCGGCGTCCTCTACACAGACGTAGAACTTCCTGCCTTCCAGGAAAGACGCCACTAGCCGCAATATAGCAGGAGGGATACTTGTTTGATCGTCTAATTTAAAGAGTAATCCTGTGTGCCACACCCGGTCGAACGCCTTCTCGATATCGAGAAAGACGCCCAACGATATGCGGCCGCGGTTGTGCTCGGCCGCAAGCAGGTGCAGCACTCTGGTCAGCTGTGTTGCTGTAGAGTGATCCCTGCTGAATCCATGTTGCTCCGCCCGAAGTTGGATGCACGGGCGGAGACGTCTTAACAGTAATCTTTCGCACAGTTTAGCTATATGCGGTAGCAGCGTGATCGGCCTGTAGTTGGCAGCTCTACGCCTGTCCTTCCCGGGTTTCGGCAAGACGATAACTTTGCCTTTCTTCCAGTCCTCCGGGAAGTGGGATGTCCGCAATATGCCATTGTAGTGCCGACCTATCTCTACAAGGACTCTATTGGGCAGCTGTCGTAGTGCACCGTTGGTAATCCCGTCGTACCCCGGCGCCTTCCTCGGTTGCAGGCGGGTTACTGTCCTCCGCAGTTCAGCGGGGGAGATGAACCACTCTCCCGCGCCACCTGCAAGCGGTGGCGCGGGCGACGACAGGAGCTCCTGCACGCGGCTCTCTTTCCGGGTATGGATTTCCAGGAACTCCGCACTTGCTGAGTTCGGCATAAACTGCTCTATCGAAATGCTCAGATAGGATATCCGCTCTGCCCTTGGCATCGTAACGTTGAATGCCCGCGTTGTTGGTCAGCGGGCAAACAGGTGGTCGAGTTTTCGTTAACTGCCGGTTTAATTTGTAGAGCGACGCATGATGTTCATCAGCCTTCCATATGCGCCGCTCCCAGGCCTCGCCCTGGCGGGCGGTATGCTGCAAAGATCCTTAGTTCCTCGCCCGCCGCCTCCATTTTTATGCCGATTGAACGCATCGTCTGGTATTCTAGCAGGTCCAGCTCCTGGTGGACGATGTCTCTCCTCACCAGAATCGCTGTCCCTCTATAAGCGACCCCTTGAGGATCGACCTCGCCCCTCCCGTAGATGGTATAATTAGGCAGCTTAAGATGCGTTGTAGGTCGTAATTTGGTTTCACCCAGCAAGATCACCTGGATGTCCTGTTGCTGGGTGACCGTGCAGAGTTAATGGATCCTTTGACGAACCCCGTCCGGGTTCCAGTAAAGCAGACGCAGGTTACTATCCTCCGTAGTGCCTTGCCAGTAGTGATGCCAGCGCCTTCATGACGGCGGTAACGGGGTCTGTCCCGGCCCTTATGTCGGCCAGGACTTGTGTTCTGACTTCGATGGCTATGCCTACCAATCTGTGGATGGCATCCGCCGTCTCGAAGCCGGACGTTGGTGGTCTGCGTTCTGCACTACGCTGTGAAGGCACTGGTCTCGGGGCATTTAAGGTGGTCTTCTCTCTTTGGGTAGAGCGTGCTCTGTAAGTAGAGCGGGCTCTCCTTTCTGGTAGGGCCCTCTCTGTTGCTCTACCCGTCGTGGTTGTCGGTGGTGGTCTTGCAGTAACCTGCGCCCGCGAGGCTATCGGTCCTGTAGTTGTAGGGGTAGAGGTACTCACAGCCTGAGGAGGAGGCTGTTCCGTTTTCCTACTCCTGTTCCTCCTCCTCTTCCTTTGGGAGGGTTGCCTCTCAGTGGCGTCATTGGCAGGAGGTCGCCCCGGTGGTTGCCCTTTGCTCTATGGGTTCCACCGTTTCCATCGGTGCTGTGGGAGGGGGTGGGGGGGGAGGCTGGTTGCCTACCCTTACCTCTGATGATGGTGGCCCACCCGTCCTCCTGTATGGTAACAGCCTTTGGGCGACTCTGGGGGATCCTCTTAGGGTTCTCCGGGAGTGGCCCAGGTAGAACGATCCCCTGCTTCCTGGCAATCCTCCTCAGGACCGGGCAGCGGCGATCGTTGGCCGTATGGCTTTTAGCGCAATTTGCGCACTTTGGCTCTTCCTCTCTACCCCTTGGGCAAAGGCTGGCAATATGCTCTCCAGCACAGCGAACGCATTTCACTGGCCTGAAGCAGTTTGCAGAGGAGGAGAGATGTCCGAAAGCCTGGCAACGGTGGCATTGTGCTGGTCCCGTTTTTCTCTGCCAGGCTTCGATGACTACTCCTCTCATGTAGAGGAGTTCGTCGATACGGTATAATTCTTGGAGCCGCTCCAGGCTCAGATGCTCCAGCTGTGCATAATAGAGGCAGCCCGGTCTACCTCTACGTGGTGGTATGACCTTTACATAGGTGATCGGGAAGCCTTTTGCCCGGATAGCCTCCTCGATCATCTTGGTGTCGGTGCCCACCGGCAGGCCCCGGATGCCCACTTTAGTGGGCTTCTCCTCTGCCGGGGTGTAGCAGTACCATGACATAGTTTGATCTTTCTCGGAGAGCTCAACCATGTACCTCTGGATGGTACGGAACTCCTCCGGGCTCTGGGGGGAAAATCTTACTCCCTTCCCGAACGGACGGGCATTGGGAGGGTGGCCCAACTTCTCGTTGAGGACCTTGTAGTGCCTAGTCCAGTCCGGGAGGCATTCTGCGACAATCGGCGGATATCTCGACTTCTCCTTCTCCTTCTCAGTTTTCTGAGGCTCCTCCGCCGGTTGTGGTCGTGGTACTGTAGGGGCCGCAGCCATATGGGCATAGCTCGTTGACGGCCGCTGTCCGTCGTCAAAAGCTAACCCGGACGGGTTGGTAATTTGCACTGGGGATGATCTCCCGGCTGATGCAGCTAGGATTGCGTACGTCGTAGAGCCCCAGCTGTAGGACTCCTCACCTCCTTGCTCGAATTGGGCCGAGTCATGACTGCGTCGGTCCGGAGAGATGGATGGTGGCTGTTGTGGCGGTGATGGCGACTTAGGAGGTGAGGTGTGGACCTTCTTCCTTGTCGCTATTTGGGGCTCCTCATCATCCGATGATGCTGATGATGGTTCTGATGAGTTACTGATGCGCTGCCTCTTCTCGCAGAGGGAGGCTTCGGTCTCTGGTGGCGTGTGCCTTCGTGGCGTCTTCATTGGTAGCTGTTGTTGGGAGGGCAGCGGTTCACTCCCAGTCGTACACTCAGGTACGATGGGCGAGAGTGCAACCCTCGGTGCGGACTCCTTACCCGGCGACGAAGGTTTCCGAGTCGGTATTTGGGAGTAGGATGAGACAACTCTCACCCTCTCCGGATTGAAAATGTCACGGTAGGCGATTGGCCTCTCCAATACGCCTGGCCGGTCCGGTGGTTTCCTCGATTTAGGAGGAGGTTCCCCCTTATCTTTTCCTGACATGTCCCTAACCTAACAGTCAGCGGTAATCTACTATAGGCCATATCTATTTTCCAGCCGATCGGCAGCAGATGTTGGTGCGCGACGCGGATGTTGGTGATGTTTTGAGAGTGACTATCCTCACTGTGGGCACTGCCCACCCTTTTTATACCAAAAGGGTTGGGGGAAGTGCGAAGGTGGCACTTTACAACGCGACTGGGCACAGGATGCACGGAGCGCATAAAGTGCCAAGAATCACCTAGGGGCCGGTGACCTCGACGCCTCACGGTCATTTGCAGCCACTGCTAACTACAAATAACGCACACCTAGGAGATCCTTTTCTCCATTCCCTCACTCTCATAATACGATGGGACGGTAAACCGACACGACCGGAGCGAGATCAGGCGCAGGACCATCGGCTTTACGGGCTTTCCGAATCACGGGTGTGAGACACCGCCAACTTCCTGACTCCGGGCAGTTACTGGGAATTTCTTGACGGAAAAACTCAATGAACTGATTTTCTTTTTGGGCCGACTGGGGATCCGAACCCGGGACCTCATGATGAGCAGTCGCACTACTACAACCACTAGAACAACGGGGCAATCATAAAAAAAATAATATGTTACTCCTAAGAAATCACGAAATTGCTGTGCTCGTGATTTTAAGTTAAAGAATAGCGACCCGTCCCGGTCCCGGTTTTGATTGTTAATAATTTATTAACGTGGCATAATTTAGGCTTAAGGTAATCAAAGACCGGTTATGTTATCATATTTTCATGTTTTCAAAAATAATTCCTAATGATTTCTTAAATATACGCGAACACTACACATTGAATAAAACTACAACGGATTTCATCGCGTTTAATTAACTTATTTTTAACTTATTTTTAATTCCCGATGTTTTGGGTGCTTTAAAACACCCATAGCCACGGGGCCGACTGAGATGTTTGACGTCGAATGTCATATCTCGGCTACTTTCAGTTTTCGAATATTAATTTTTGGTCAGATCTACTCAGAACGAGCTTAAAGTATCTTGAAGTCTTACAGTGGTATGCTTGGGTTTGGATTTAATTTTTATAACTATAGGATTAATTATAGGACCATGGGTGCTGCAAAGCACCCGAAACGTCGAGAATTAAAAATAAGTTCATTAAACGCGATAAAATCCGCATAAGTGGTTTTATTCAAAGTGATTCCTAAGCTTATGGGATAATACACAGGCTAAATTCTTCCTGATATGTCTCTCTATCTGTGCGTGAAGTTTCATTAAAAACGATTCTACCATTCCGAAGATCAGCCCGAACACAACCAGGCGGAGATACAAATATTTAAAAAATTATTACGTCTTAGGCAGATATTTCAATATTATATACAGATACTTCAATTTTGTTTATAGATATGTATAGCTTTCATAACGCAAGCTTTATCAAGATATTCCGGAGTGGGATGTTGTTTCGACGAAACCTTGCATAAGTGTAATACCCTTAGGTCAAAACTGTTTAAGAAATGCGTGGAACTATGACATAATATTATGATTTAAGAATATTTGTTATTGACTTCATTCGCGCGGAATTAGTACTATCTTATTATAAGTTTTTTATGATAAGTGATGATGATTTTTTTAACCGTCGTGAAGATCTAGAAAGACACTTATTTGGATAAAAACCTTCAGTTAATCAGTCCACCAAACTAATGAACGAACTAACGGATGGTCTTACAAACAAACTAACTAACGAGTTATGCAAACTATATACTGTATATGTAGATCATATTCTAAGTAAAGAACAAAATAACCGCAACAGCGTTATCCACAGTTGGCTCCCGAATTTATCTAGCTAACAATTGGTTACCATATAGATAAGAGATTGCCATATACAATATGTAACAACAAACCTCAGATTTCCCTTAAGTGCGTTATCAGAATTAGTATTAAAACGTATAGAAATAACTTTACTTTGGAAAATTCGACAGTAAAAAAAAATAATTAAATTACAATAAATTTTTGTTTGGAAACTGTATGCAGTTTTACTATCTGTGCATTACAGTAGACCTTCGATAATCCGACCCCTGGCTAATCCGCACCCCTTGTAATCCGACATTCCTTAAATGAATCCGTTATGGGGGGGGGGGGTTCTTCGCGAATACGTAGACAAACAGGTTGCATTTATTTCAGGCCTTGTCTCAGTTTAAGTGTGACTATGGGGTTGCAGCCTAACGGACATCCATCATTTACTTAATTTCACATGACTTTTTTTTATTGTTTAATATTTGATATGTAATTTGTCGGATTACAAGGTACTCTTTTTCAAAAAGTTCCAGACTACCAGGGGGCTGTGGCAGTACTCTATAGTCCGACAAATTTGATAATCCGACACCGTCTTGCAAAACGTTTGTCGGATTACCGCGGATCTACAGTATTAGTATTTACCGATGCGCGTGTCAGAGGTAATAAAACCAATTTTTTGGTTTAGCGCACTTAACGGGAACTTGAGGGTTTTCGTAATGTGTTTTATAAGCAGAATACCGCAGGACCTGCCAATGATGGGTGTTATTGGTACTATGGTATTCTGCACAATATAATTATTAATTTAAAAAAAAATTAAGTGAAAGCTGCAATCTAATGTAAACCTTAAATTAAGTACATACCTAACAGAAATCAAATTACGTAAGTAATATATAATATATTCATTTATTTATAATAAATGTAACAGCGCCGTAAAATGGAAAAACAAAATTTTCCAAAAATTACGTAAACTTTGAACCCATCTCATAAACATAACGTTTAGAAACGTTAATTTATTTTAATCAAATCCTATACTTCGATTTCATAGCCCATTCATAATGTTATTATCTTTATTGTGTATATTCGTAACAGAGTACTTGCGTAATCGTATTATATTATCAAACGCAGATTTCTATATAAATGAAAATAATGATTCGCCTGTTGTACAGGGAATCTAAGATACAATATTATTTTACAGCGTAAAAAGTAAAACTGGCATGTCTATTTTAATAAATTAATATACATAATTATGTGTATTAATTAAGCCCCTTAAACACGAGTGGTAAAGACGACACATCGAAAAGGCTAATCGCCGTACTGATCCGAGTGAATACATAATTTCTATAAAAACTTGAAAAAACGCCGTCATAAGGTCTGAAATTGCGTAGCGCCCGGGACGATTAAAAGCGCTTAGAAATTGTCAGAATCTTATAAAATATTTTTTTTAATTATTGATTTAAGTAATCAAAATAATGAACAAGTAAATTATGAATATTGATGTTATGAATATATTTGAGTGATTCCCAAGCATATAGATTAAGTAATTTCGTTCAACTATAGAGATTTTTAGAGGTGTTTTCGCAAACAATTATGTGAGTCAAAATTATAAAATCGTGTTTTTGAACAATCAAATTCAAGATAAAGACATGAATTTACTTATATCAAAATTCCACTTTCGTTAGTGGTGTCATAGTCCTATACTATTCGATGAAAGGAGGTGCATTTTTTCACGATGTCGCCTTAAGGAGAATATTAGTAATGTTTATAGCATTGTTAATATTCTTTAAAAATGTACATATTATGCAAATATTAGTATTATGAAAAGAAATATAATGTAGGTTATTGTAATATGTACATTGTTGAACCCAGAGATTTCTCACAAGTTTTTGGTATGAGGCTTCGAAATAATTTTTAACGTGGTAGTGCCACACTGCAACTATATGACGGTTGTAGTACGAGTGAGTCGACTCGATCGGTGCAAGACTACGCTCTCATAGAACACCAGCGTAAAATAGCAGCGTAATGCTGCTGTGTTTCGTATGGTGAGTGTACAGAACCGGAGACCCTTTTTGCTGGAAACGAGGCATACCATCTTAGTTCTCAAAGGTGACAACACATTTGCACTGTCTATGAGCCACAGCAACCAGTTACCATCAGATGGACTGTATGCTCGTTCGTCGCAGCTAATATGTTACGCTGCCCTAATCTATGCAATTTGCTGCGTTGCATCTGCTTACGACAATCACGAGGTCAGCATAACGTGATTCCGTGATCGTGATCTTATATCACCTAGTTCTAATATTTGATCGTGAAAAATCATTCTACTTCGAATTAGAGTCACCTCACTTAGATTGTAATAATTAGGCCCGGTTTACATTTTTAGAAGTAACAAGTGGGGGTGGCAAGTGCAACTGACAAATGACAAGTGCTTCGTGCGTGTGAACAGGCATTGACAGGTCATATAAGTGGGAATAAAATACGCACTAAGCACTTGTCATTCGTCAGTTGCTCGCACTCGCACTCGCACTTGTCACTTCTCAAAATGTAAACCGGGGCTCAATTGTAACATTTATTGAAATTATTGTGTTTTTTTGCTTTTTTTTTCAAGTAAAAATTATTCCTTTTCTTGCAACTTCCGGCTGGAGCCAAAATAGTTAATACAACATTTTTTTAATAAAAAAGGAGCGACAAGCAACTTACAGTTCACCCGAGGGTAGATGGTTACTGTAACAACAAAGGCTACAAGGCGTGGCCCCTCTGAGAACTAAGATGAAATGCCTCGCAACCCTAAGTTGTACTGGCTCTCTTTATCCTCCAGACCGGAACACGGCTATGCAAGCAGAAGATTGCAAGAAGAAGATATTTGACAGCAGAAATAAGTAGAGCATGAAGTGGAGAGGTAAGAAGAACCATCTCTTTATTAAAAAAGTGGTAAGAAAGCGCTTAATAAAGATGGCGCCACTGAAGCTAGAGGGTAAATTTTAAAAAACTTTTTATAACTTTTTACGGCACAGTCTTTTACCATAATTCTTTTTTATAATAATTAAACTATCGTTCTCAAATTTTTATTTTCAAAATTACTCTCGACGTGTTTCACGGCGACTTTTTCTAGGTTATATTTACTTAAGTATTTTAGACAATATACCGTGGTTCTCTTTACCTCTACACTCCATGAAGTAGAGGATAGTACCTACCCGGACTACGAGAAGAAAACGAATTCTACCACTTTGTATGTTGCACGTTGTACACTCATATATAATTGTTGTATGTTATATGCGAAGTAATGTTTTTTTTAAGAATAGGGGTAACAAACGAGCACACAGTCCACCTGATGGTAAGTGGATGCTGTGGCCTATAGATCTACATTTCTCCTCGATTAAGAATTAAAAGGCAGATGCGTTATCACCCCTGAGAACTAATATGGAATGCCTTGTTTCCAGTAAAAATGGATCTCCGGATCTCTACATTCACCATACGAAACACATCAGTATTGTTACGCGCTCCAATCGACGATATACTAACGCCATCTAGTGTCAGGAACGAGAGCGAGTAGAGCGTGTAAAGAATGACATCACAGATCTTTCGACCCACAGCGCCACCCGAAGAACTAAGTTTCTAGAAAATCTATACTCGATTTCTCGGTACCTTGCGCGTGTTTACTTGAACATTCCGGATGTTTTGCTGATTTGAATAAATAGGTGGCGCAAGATGCGATCGACAGAGTTTAACTCGGCGACACAAGCGAAGCTTCGGAGTGAAATTAAGTGAATTAGTGTGTTTAATTATTAGTGTTTTTTTTTTTTACTTTAATTTGTATAAAGTAAATTAAAGTGTTAATTTAGGTAATTTTATCGGCAATTTTTATTGTCACGAACCCTAAGCTCGTAACAATTGGTGTCAGAAGTGGGATAAAATAATGCCGATTTTACCTAAGGAGGAAACGGAGGGTGTCCGTACCCGAAGTCAACGCCAGCAGGAGACGGACCAGAGGAGATTTGGTGGTGCAACGCCGCAGATGTCTGAGGGCCAGCCGCCGGCCACGGAAGCCGGTCCGTCAGCAGCTTCTACGTCTGTGGCACCTGACTTAGGTGCTCTGATGGTGATGCTGCAGGAGCAGGCTCGCCGACAGGAGGAACAGGTCCGTCAGTTGGAAGAACAGCTGCGGGGCGGACAGGACGAACAGAGCCGCCGACAGGAGGAACAGGTCCGTCAGTTGAAAGAGCAGCTGCAGAACGGACAAGAGGAACAGGCCCGCCGGCAGGAGGAACAGGCCCGTCAGCTGGCGGAACAGGCTCGTCGGTCGGAAGAGCAGATGCTCCTCATGAAGGACCTTTACGCTACCTTTGGGAAAGAGATAAGGCAGGTGAAGGATAGGGTTGCTCAACACGACAACCGCCTGTCGGAAGCTGAAACCCGAATCGAAGAACATGAAACCCGAATCAACCATGTGAACAATCGGGTTGACAACGTGATGGCTGACGTGAAGAAAACGCTAAACGTCCTCAAACTTGGGGATGGAACTACAGCCCCCATAGTAGCTGCAGCACCTTCGCTACGTGGATTCAAAGTGCCGCCGTTCGACGGGACCTCTTCCTGGTCGGCCTACAAAATCCAGTTCGAGGCCGTCATGGAGGCGAACGGCTGGAATAAAAGCCAAGCCATGACTGCACTCACCCTAGGCCTGCGCGACCAAGCCTTAACTGTGTTGGAAGCTCTCGGTAAGAAAGTGACCTATGAGCAGCTTCTTGAGGCCTTGGAGGCGAGATATGGTGACGCTCACCTGGAACACGTCTTTCGCGCGCAGCTTAAAGATCGCGTGCAACGCAGCAACGAAAACCTGCAGCAGTGGGCCCTTGAGGTGGAGAAGATGGTTCGTAAAGCATACCAGTCTGTACCTGCGCTCATTGGAGGGAATCTGGTGCAAACATTCATCGACGGCATCCGCGACCTGGAAGTCAGAGCTGCTGTGAGGCTCGGGCACCACGAGACGCTTAAGGACGCCTTGGCCCATGCACTGGAGGTAGAAGCCGTGCGGCAGGATCATCGTTCCCATCGCGTCAGGGAGGTTGCAGCAGCTACAGTTCGCGACCGCAACAAAGGATACAGCCCTAGGTGCTATGGTTGTGGGGAAAAGGGCCATCTTCGATCCAGCTGCCCTAAGCGAACCCTAGAAAGGGAAGGTGAACGATCCCAGGAGGGTAGTGCGGCCAACAGCACCGCCCAGCAGCAGCAGGGAAACGAGTAAAAGCCAGAACCGCGGGGCGGGTGCTGGCTGATGTTAAAAGAGCCCCAAGGATCTCGATCTCACAAACCCATGATGGGAACAGTCTAATCATCAAGGGCGAGGTCAACGGAATGCCGTGTAAACTGACCATAGACACTGGAGCCTCTCGTACGGTTGTTAGTTCCCAACTTATAAGTCAGTTCCTTGGGGACTCCACATACAACCGAGAACGCATTAATTTGGTAACAGCCACCGGTCAGCGTATACCCGTCCGTGGAGAGAAGGAGATGGAGTTGAAGCTTGGCAACGTGATCTACCTGCATAATGTCATCGTGGCTGATATAATGGACGACTGCATCCTAGGCCTAGACTTTATGAGGAATAATTGTTGTGAGATCGACGTTAAGCAAGGTGTTTTGAAATGTGGACAGGAGGAACTTTTTATGGAAGGTGCGTTACCAGGGAACGTGTACAGCATTAAGAAGATTGTTCTTCCGCCGAGATCGGAAACGATTGTTCCGATTAGTCTTCCCCGAAACGCTGGGCAAGCTCACCGTTGTGTACTTGTGGAAAGGGTAAACAATGACCTTCCATGGAAAGTAGCTCGAACCTTGGTCAGGACCACGGACATCTCAGGAGTACGTGTGCTGAACCTTTGCGACCGGGACCAGATTATAGAAAAAGGCACGTTAATTGGTACTTGTGAGGAAGTGGATTGGTTACGTCGGTGCCAATATCTATCGACTGGGACCCCCAGCAAGGATGCAGAAACGAGAGTGACCACACTTTTGGAAGACTGTCGCAGTGTTCTGTCCCCGAACGAATTGGTCAAGGCGAAGAAGTTGTTACTCGAGTACGCCGATGTATTCTCGTCAAACGATGCTGACATAGGAAAGACTGGTTTAGTTCAACACAAAATAAACACAGGTGAAGAGTTGCCTATCCGTCAGCGGCCAAGACGATTGCCGGTAGCACGTGAAAAGGAAGTGGAAACCATGATTGAAGGAATGGTGAAGGATGGTGTTATTGAACCTTCCTCTAGTCCATGGTGTTCGCCAGTGGTGCTGGTGAAAAAGAAGGATGGCAGCATGCGGTTCTGTGTTGATTACCGCCGTCTGAACGACGTTACAAAGAAGGACAGCTATCCCTTGCCAAGAATTGATGACACGCTGGACATGCTCACAGGAGTAAAATGGTTTAGCACGCTGGATCTAAAAAGTGGCTACTGGCAAGTTGAAATTGACCCTAAGGACAAGGAGAAAACTGCGTTCTCGACGGGAAAGGGTCTGTGGCAATTCAAAGTAATGCCGTTTGGGTTGTGCAATGCTCCAGCAACGTTTGAAAGGCTGATGGAACTTGTACTTACCGGGCTAATTGGCGATGCCTGTCTGGTCTACTTGGATGACATCATCATCGTGAGCCGTACGTTTGAGGAACACCTTGAAAACCTGGGACGCGTGCTCATGAAGATTCAGAGTGCCAATCTCAAGCTGAGTCCGAAGAAATGTTCACTGTTCAAACGGCAAGTCAAGTTTTTGGGGTATGTAGTGTCGGAAGAAGGTATCCGCACGGATCCAGAGAAAATTGCAGCTGTAAAGGATTGGCCGGTTCCAAAAGACAAGACGCAGGTTAGAGCATTTTTGGGTTTGTGCTCCTATTACCGGCGATTTGTGAAGAACTTTGCAGATATAGCCAAACCTCTGCATAAGCTAACCGAGGAGAAGCGACATTTCTGCTGGGATGAAAGTTGTAGTATCGCATTCCAGGAGCTCAAGGACCGTCTGTGCAAAACACCTATTTTGGGATACCCTGATGCAAGCAAAGAATTTGTAGTTGACACAGACGCAAGTGATATAGGACTTGGCGGTGTGTTGTCTCAACGGAATGGTGACCAAGAGGTCGTGATAGCGTACTTCAGCAAGTCGTTGTCAAAACCGGAAAGGAACTATTGTGTCACAAGACGCGAATTGCTAGCTGTGGTAAAGTCGTTGCAGCATTTTAGCAAATATCTTCTGGGGCGAAAATTTCACTTACGAACTGACCATGCTGCACTAAAATGGCTATTGCAGTTTAAAAATCCAGAAGGACAAGTTGCGAGGTGGATTGAACTACTGCAGGAATACGACTTTGAGATCGAACATCGCAGCGGGAAATCTCATGGCAACGCAGATGCATTATCACGAAGACCTTGTCCTGAAGATTGCAAACATTGTACTAGGCAAGAGAGTAAGGGAGTGGTATCCGTGAGGATGCTCAGGGCAGACCACTAAAGTACCGGATGTTCTACAGCTGTACCATAATGATTATTCAGGAGGCCATCTGGGAGTTAAACGAACTCTACTGAAGATCCGAGAACGGTTTTACTGGGTCCACTGTCGAAACGATGTCGAGGACTGGTGTCGCAAATGTACAAGTTGTGCGGCTGTAAAGGGACCTCAGACTCGTAGTAGAGGTGCATTGAAGTTGTACAATGTTGGTGCACCCTGGGAGAGAATAGCCATTGACGTGGCGGGGCCGTTTCCGGAGAGTGAAAGCGGTAACAAGTATTTCATGGTTGTGATGGATTACTTCACTAAGTGGCCAGAAGTTTTCGCCATTCCAAATCAAGAAGCTTCAACAGTTGCAGATAAACTAGTTCATGAAGTCTTCTGTCGTTTTGGAGTACCTTTAGAGATTCACAGCGATCAAGGAAGGAATTTTGAGTCTCAAATATTCCAGGAAACTTGCCGAGTTATGGGTACTCATAAAACAAGAACGACTTCTTATCACCCGCAATCTGATGGAATGGTGGAACGATTTAATCAGACATTGGAGAGGTACCTAGCAAAAGTTGTAGACAATCGGCAACGAGATTGGGACAAGCACATACAACCGTTTTTGTTGTCATATCGAAGTTCTGTTCACGAAAGTACGGCAGTGACACCAGCTTTCGCAAACTTTGGAAGGGAATTACGGCTGCCTGCAGACCTGATCACTGGGATACCACCTGATGCCCCAAGCATTATAACCGATTATGCATATGACTTGCGGAACAAAATGAATGACATTTATGAGCACGTCAGACAATCGGGCCAGCAAATGTCTGAGAAAATGAAAACCCGGTATGACCGCAAAATGAACAATAAAGGGTTCAACGAAGGTTCATTAGTGTGGTTGCACAATCCAGTCCGCAGCAAAGGGAAATCTCCTAAGCTTCAAGCTAAATGGGACGGCCCGTACCGGATTGTAACCAGGATCAACGATGTGACCTACCGGATACAGAAAGGCGCAAGAGGGACTCCTAAGATCGTCCATGTGGATCGCTTGGCGCGTTATTATGGGACCGATAATGCTCGGGACGAGCATGTCTTAGGAGGGGGCAGTGTTACGCGCTCCAATCGACGATATACTAACGCCATCTAGTGTCAGGAACGAGAGCGAGTAGAGCGTGTAAAGAATGACATCACAGATCTTTCGACCCACAGCGCCACCCGAAGAACTAAGTTTCTAGAAAATCTATACTCGATTTCTCGGTACCTTGCGCGTGTTTACTTGAACATTCCGGATGTTTTGCTGATTTGAATAAATAGGTGGCGCAAGATGCGATCGACAGAGTTTAACTCGGCGACACAAGCGAAGCTTCGGAGTGAAATTAAGTGAATTAGTGTGTTTAATTATTAGTGTTTTTTTTTTTTACTTTCATTTGTATAAAGTAAATTAAAGTGTTAATTTAGGTAATTTTATCGGCAATTTTTATTGTCACGAACCCTAAGCTCGTAACAGTATTAATCCGCTAGTTTACGCTAGTATTAGACATCTACATCACGCATAGACATTTACATTCGTCGTCGATTAAGAATCAAAAGGCAGATGCATTGTCACTACTTAGGACTAATATGGAATGCCTCGTTTCCGGTAAAAAAGTATCTCCGGATCTCTACACTCATGATACGAAACACAGCAGTATCAAGCTGCTATTTTACGCTAGTATTCTGTGAGTGTGGTCCCCGGTCGAGCCGACCCATTTGTGCTGCAACTATAATATAGCTGCAGCGTGACTCTATCACGTATAAAACGATACTATGTATTTTATTTGCGTTTACTGTAATAGATAATTATCAAACTACGCGACATGGTCCATTGCGAGGAGCATACTTATCTCAAATCATAAACATATTAATGAGGACGGTTTCAAGATAAACTGGCTCCGAGGGTCAACTTAGTAAACATGTTATTGTTTTCGTCTATATTCATCGTCTCCCTGACAATTTAGAGTGATAGTAATATACAAGTATGTTTCGCAAGGGTTGAACGCTCCGTGGCGCAGTGGTTTAGCATTGAGTTACAGCGCTATGGGCTAACGGACGCGGGTTCGAATCCCGTTCGAAACAAGTGTTTGTATGGACTACAAGTAGTTGTTTTGGTTCTGGATGTTTGTCTTTGTGAAATTTATGTTTAATGTAAACTACTCCCACTACACAAGAGAAAATCCTAGTGTGGAGGTAACGTTTTTTTAAAAAAGAAAAAAAGAAAGTATAAGGGGTTGACGTATGACGACGAAGTAAGGTAAGGGAGTGTTGTTTGATGCGACTATGTACGAGTATATACTGTGGATAAACTAGTTTGGACATGAAAGGAAAAAGGGAGATCTCCCGCCGGGCAAGGTGATCAGCCCGAAGAGCGGCCAACGCGTGTAGCACAACTTTGATAGCGTGATTTAGGCTCCGTTTTATTTCACTTACAAACATATAAACATATAGAAGGCAGTGTAGCAATAAAGGAAGTACCCTGTTCGAGCAGACCCATTCGTGCTACAACCATAATATAGCTGCAGCATGGCTCTACACGTATAACGGGCCTTTTTAATTTCAATAATAGTATTGAAAATGCTTGTAACCTATTTTGTACGTGGCTGTAAAACCTGCTGTGTATAAAAGCACGTTTGTTACAGCTCGGTCCATTATCGTATTGTGCTGTCCGTAGATCAGTGAAAGTCTAGTGATAATTAGTATTTCTACAATTTAAAACATAACTGGTGTTCCTCTCTCCTTTACTCTAGTACTAGATAATACTCTCATATTAATAATCTTTACAATATATAATTGTGTCTGTCCGTATGTGTGACTAAATTCCTCTTAAACGGCTGGAGCGATTGTGATGAAACATTTTGCGTGTGTTTGTGTGAGTCCTAGGATGGTTCAGATTTATAATAGGACCCGATAAGTAAAGGTGTTATTGAGATCTAGAAATCACCTGTGCAAATCTAGGACAGATCGCTAGTTTAGTGACAGTTTAACTGTAATAAATAAGTCAACTACCAGCCGCTATAAGACTAAGGTTATCGACATAGCCTTATGTATCACCATGCTGAAGTAGCAATGGGCTAGTCACCTATGGAGAAGCAATAACGTTAGAGTGGAGACTGCGCTTAGGTAATGTAGTGTGGACTCTCCCTGGCTAGATGGAGGAAGATCTTTAAAATTTTGCGTGAAATAACATATAGCTGACGTGCAGCACCAACACTCCGGGAAGTACGGCCTGTGAACATGTTCAAGATCGCCCCCACCATTACATTACGTTTGAATATTTTTTTTAATAGAATAAGGGTGACAAACCAGCACACAGTCCACTTGATCGTAAGGGGATGCTGTGCCCCATAGACATTCACATTTAACACCCTGGTAAAAAAAAACAAGAAGTCGATAGATGCAAGTGGATCAGGACCGTGTTTTGTAGCATTACTTGTGGGAAGCCTATGTTTATATTGGATTGTTAGTGGTTATAACGATGATGACGATGATGATGACAAATTAACAAAAGTTATTGCTCGAAAATTGGCGCCGTTGTCAAAATTCGTAGAAAAAATCTTTCCTCAATAAACACAGATATGCGCGTTATATTGATGATGCCCTTCTGATCTCTAATAGATGTACTTGTTACAATAATGATGCCCTCTTGAACTCTACTCGACTACGGAGACAATTTCTGCTAAACCATAAACTATCAACTGTATGACAGATTTGATAGTTCCGCAAGTGCAGAAGTACCAGAGGCATTCACTCGGCCTTACCACCTACCTGCAACCGTTGTAACACTAACGAAGTAAGCTCGGAGGTAGGCAAAGATAGATATAGTATCAGATAGATTAACACAATCAATTTTTTATAGAATAAGGGTGACAAACGATCACACAGTCCACCAGATAGTAAGTGGATGCTGTAGCCTATAGACATTTACATTCAACCCCGATTAAGAATAAAAATGCAGATGCTCTGTCACCCCTGAGGACTTAGATGGAATGCCTCGATTTCAGTATAATGGGTCTCCGATTCTGTACACTCACAATACGAATCACAGCAGTATTAAGCTGCTACTTTACGCTGGTATTTTGCGAGAGTTTGTTCCTTCCCCGGTCGACCCGACCCATTCGTGCTACAACCATAGTATAGCTGCAGCGTGATCACTGCAGAGAGACATGTACAATCACCGTAACCAGGCCAAAATACTAACAGTATGTGCGTTCGCACGAATGTGGACTCTGCCTGGAATTCGAAATTGCGACGTTACGAAGTATTCTGGCCACCAGGTTACATGGTCGTCATGTACATAACATGAGTAAGCTTATATAGCCACAGTCAAGGGATTAGTAAGCTGAAGTAGCAATGGACCAGCCATATAGCTCGAAAAACCGACAACAAGGGGCAAAAAGGTAGAGGATTTACGATGAAAGTTTGTAAAAAGAATCCTCTCTTTTTTATCAGTGTGTATCATAACCAGAAATAGTTATACTCGTATTTGAAAGATGGTAGGACCCCACCACTCATGCTGTCTGGAATAAATCCGGATCGAAACAATTATACACGTATTTGGAAGGTTTTAGGGTCCCATCATCCCCTTTGTCTGGAGTCGATTTGATTCAGTACAACTTTCTTACTTCTTTCTACCTACCACGTAGTAGTTGACTACGACACATAAAAACGAACGGCAGATGCGTTGACGTTATTTCATTAACGCCTCTGATACCTTTTTTGGTTAAATATGCTTGAAGGTGTGCATTGGTTACTGTAACCACTTCATATAATGTCGAATACTTACTGTATATCACGCTAATATACATAAAAAATTTAAACTTATGAAAACCCATTTTACGTTTTAAAAGGATAAAGCTACACTTAATTAGACAGTATTAAAAATCACTTACCTGAGCAGATGTAACGTATATGCATGCTACTATAACGCACACCAACGAAATTTGTTTGAAATCCATGTTCACACTTGCTTGAGTACACATTCTAACACACGGTTGTCAAAATATCATTATCTGTAGAGAAATTTAATTCGTAAAACTTAAATAAGTTACTTGGAATACAACGACCTTTGCTTCAAAAAGACTAATAGTATTGTATTATAATGTGTATAAAATATAACATGAACAGATTTAAAAAGTAGGTACTTCGATATTTTAGAAGTATCAAAAACATTACGTTGTATGTCACTTCATTTAAAATGTGCCTATGAAGATGTTACGAACTTTCAAAACAATGTGCACAATTTTTTGAATATTTTAAACATATAAAGGTAAACTTATAAGCATTTGTTATCACATTAGCATTATTAATACATACAATAATAGATTACAAATTAATCAATTTCAATATTAAAATTCTAAATAAATCTAAGTCATTCATAAATTGCCAAGTTTTGCAAAGTTTAACCTCATTTTTTCATAATAATAATCCTTAATGATTTATATGTTTTAGTTTCAAAAATTTTTGAATAGTTTGCATTAAAATACAATTATAAATGCGCAAATATTAACATTTATTCAGTAGCTGTATAATTTGATAAACCGATTGACATTTACGATTATTGTTAGATGAGAAGACTGCACATTCACTTAAAGATTCACCTTTCGTAAATTTGTATTATAGTCGATAGTTTAATTATTGAAATCGATTAAAACCGGTAAATTTAAAATTATGGTACAGCACTAATTGTCAATTTTAGAATTATTTACTCGAAGTGTTTAGCTCGTTTCGTTACTTTATTCGCGCGCGTCTGTAGCATCCAACGACAAACGCAAGACTGGTTGCCCGGAGATGGTATCATTTGATAGTTCCTCGCCCCTACCCTGCGTGGAATCCTGAACTGTCCTTGATAACAATGTTCACACAGTCAACCATGCCAGTGCATCCGACACTGAATGTCAAATTATTTCAAGTTTTGATGGTTCTAATTATAATTGCCGGTCATTTGTTTTATTACGTACTCCGTCACGTTTTTCACATTATCTAACAAAAGCATGTAAGCGCCGTAGACATCATTTTATATTATGATGTCCATAGTTAGAACATACATTTTACGATTTAAAGTAAAGTAGATCTGATAATTCACAATTCAGTTGACAAATCACCAAAGATAAATATTAGGTGTCACCTTAACTATTTGTTTATTTTATGTACACCTTCTTTTTCAATCGAAGGTTGTTTTAAAATCCTTCTTTTGTATTTATACTGCCTATATAAATAGAAAGAAGAAATAACTATTGCATAATTATTAAGCTGTATGCTCCAAAACATTCGCCTGTCTTAACAACAATAATGGTAAAATTCCTTAAAAATATAAATAAACGTAAAGCATTGACTTACAGTCAATGCTTTACGTTTTTTTATATGTGTTATGTTTATATGTGTACCAAAACTTGATTATGGCAAAAAGTTAAAATGAAAACTGGTCAAGTGCATGTCGGGCCAATTACAATGTAGGGTTCTGTAGTTGCCCGTTACAATACGTGAACTTAGAATAGACTTTCCTGATACTACGAAAATATTAAGTATGTCCACGGTTTGATCACTATAACGATTAAAATGGGTCCTAATAGGACGATGGTAACTGAAGGACTTCTTTTCTAAGTAAACTTCAAATAATTCATATGCCAAGTCCGTAAAAATGGACCTATTCGATACTATCCATCTATTAGTTCGCGCAGTGGAACCTTAACATACTAGATCTAATAATCATACATGACCGTAACGAGCTTTCCCCTAAACCACCATCGCTCTTAACTATCATGAGGGTTGCCCGCGTAAACCAAAAGAACCACGAATGAAACTGAAGCTTACAATAACTGCTAAATAAAAAAACGAAAGAGGTCAGGATCGGTCTCTTGGCGATTAATCCTCTCTGCTTACCCCGCAAAGGTAAATGTAAGGCTATAGTAGTAATGCATAAGTCGTTTTCTTCAAAACATGTTTATTTTTTAAAGCTTACAATAATATTCACAAAGTATAATGCTCTATAAAGTTTTAGATCATTTTCTATGATATTACCATCACAAGTCCAACAAGTCAACTACTGAATATAGGGTGTCCCCAAGGAATATTGCAATGCACGGTATGCAAAAGCTGAGCTACCTGCATCTATCGACTTACTGCATTTCATTCGAGTTACAACAATAATATAGGTGCGGTGTTACCCTACCACGTGTTTGGTACGTTTAAAAAAAGAGCCTGCTCTTTTAAAAGGCCGGCATTCCTCTTGCAATTCCTCTGGTTTTACGTATGTTCATGATCCATTACTACCAGGTGAATAGTATTTTCGTTTGCCTCTTCTCTTTATCATCATCATTACAGCCCTTCACAAGTCCACTGCTGAACATAGGCCTCCCCCAAGGAATGCCACAAAGCACGGTCATGATCCACCTGCATCCATCAACTTCTTGCATGTCTTACCAGGGCGTCACTCCGTCTACTGCCAGGTAGCCCTTTCTAAGCTATAGAAATTCGTAATATAACAATATGATTATTAATATTAGATGGAAAACTGTTGTAGAGTTTTAAAGTCATGACATTTTAAGCTTATTTGATTTAAAGCTTGAGGTGAATGTCAAATAGAATAATAAAGATGTTTATGTAGCAAATTTAAATGGCGGTGGCATCTCTTGGAACTACTTTAAACTCGTTTATTATTACCTCACTTACTAACTACAGTCCATCACAAGTCTACTGACGAAGATAGGTTTTCTCCATATATTGAAACAGTTTTTTTTAAATTTAATATAGATTATAAATTATACTCTGTGAAAGTCACATTTATGTTTAATTTACCACTGATTCGGAAAACACCTCTGTCCTGAGAAGAATGAGTTAGGAACCGAAGGGATTTTTTTTAAAAGCACAGTTTACAATAATTTAATATGTTACACAAAAATAAACAAAGCAAAAGAAATTAGAAGTATCAGTTTCCGTAAATTCCTTAAAATTGTAATGACCAATTTTTTTAAAGATTGCCACAGAATGTGGCACTTTTTATACGTGGTAGAGCTACGCTGCAGCTGTGTTTTAGCACGAATGGGTCGACTCGACCGGGGAAAGACCACGCTCTTATAGAATACTAGCGTAAAATAGCAGCTTAGTACTGCTGTGATCGTATGGTAAATGTAGAGATCCGGAGGCACTTTTTTACTAAAAACGAGGCATTCCATCTTAGTTCTCAGGGGTGACAACGCATCCCCCCCGAACGGGTTCCCGCCTTGTCGTGGCGGGAGGGCTTAGTAGCCGTGGCTTGGTCTCCCACGGTGAACAAAGAGGAACCCACTTGGCTGGCTCGAGGTGAAGGGCAGGCCTGAGGTGGCCACTCCGAGTGGGCTTGGGGAGCCCACTTTGGATGTGTGCTGGTGGACTGCAGCGAGTGGGGACTCGCGCACCCTCTACCGCTGCAGCCGAGGTGGAGTCGCGGAGGAAGAGGAGTGTTGGTATGACGATGCGCCACTCGCCCTATCCTTCGCGACTCAAACGGGGCCGCACCGTTGATGCGGTGGTGGTGGGGCTGCGGGGGGAGAGGATTGTCGGTATTGCGAGGCGCCGCTCTCCCTACCCTCCGCAGCCGAATCTTGGTTGGCGGCGGAGCCATAGACCAGATCCGCCGCTGGGGTCGGGAAGGCTAGTGCTTCTAAGTGCTCGTTTTTCCTGGCCCCATGGCCTTTGTGCATCGGACGCGGGGGCGTCTGTTGCACAGACGTAATTGGAGGCCGTGGAGGAAGGCGCGCCATGTGTTCTGGTGCGCCTTACCTGGGAAGGAGAACGGGGAGGAATTTTCCTCTCCCGAGGAGGTGCTGCCATGGGGCGGCAGGCGCTAGTAGGGCTGCGGATGTGTGCGAAAGCGTTCCCGTAGCCCTGCCAATATGCGACAAAGGTGGAACACCATGGGGTTTTAGTCGGTGCGAGTCCGACATAACCCGTCCTTGCCCCCGCGAGGCGGGTATGTGTAGGCATTTCCCCATGTAAAAAAAAGGGGGTGACAACGCATCTGCGTTTTGATTTTTTTCAATTTTTCAATTTTCAATTCTTAATTGAGGATAAATGTGGATGTCTATGGGCCACAGAATCCACTTAGCATCGGGTATACTGTGTCCTCGTTTATAACAGCTTTTTAATAAATCCATGTGAAAGTATATACGGCGTTATAACAAAAAAAAAACCATTTATATATTGTCTCTCTGTCTGTTTGTTTCGGCCAGCCTTCGAAACAGCTGAACCGATTTTTACAGGAGTTTCACTGGCAAATAGGTGATTTTATGAGTAGTAACATAAGCTACGTTCATTTTAGAAAAATATAATTATTTATAACATAGGGTTCTGTATAAAAAATTAAAACTGTAATCTGATTATAATATATTTCACGCGGGTGAAGTCGCGGGGAACAGTACTTATTGTAATTATTATATCGTTATCCCTCAACAGTTCTTAGCCCACTGCTGTACAGACCAAAATGCAATATCAATACATTAATTAATATTTTTTTATAGAATAAGTGTGGAAAACGAGCACACGGTCCACCTGATGGTAAGTGGACGCATGCGACCTGTGCCGCACTCCTGAGGACGAAGATGGAATGCCTCGTTTCCAGTAAAAACAGTCTTCGGTTCTCTACGCTCGCAAAACGAAACACAGCAGCAACTGTTATTTCACCCTGGTATTCTGTAAGAGTATGATCTTTCTCTGGTCTAGTCGACCCATTCGTGCTTCAACAACAATATACTCGTAGTTGCAGCTTGGCTCTACCACGTTCAATGTGACACAGTTCGTGGTAGTGGAGGGTGTGCCGTGTGGTGGCGGTGTAAGAATATCCATCGCCCCATATCGCCACATGGGTGTCGTAGCAGGCGAAATAGAGAAATGGTACAGGCGATGGACAGGACCATCATTTTCCTGAGAACAATTCTACATAAAAATAAAAACTAAGGTTTCGAAACCGCTTGCCAGGCAGGCAAATGGAAATGTTAAAAATTATAAGCCGAGATCCACGTAATAAAACAAAACGAGGTCTGACCTAGTTTGCAGAGCATTTTCTACCCTCCTCCAATCACGTGCACTATCCCCGTCACCACTAATCCTCCTACCCCTACGTGGTGGAGCCACGCTGCAACTATATTATAGTTCTAGAGCGAATAGGTCAGCTCGAGCGGGGTACGACCACGCTCTCACAGAATACCAACGTAAAATAGCAGCTCAATGCTAATGAGTTTCATATGGTTAGTGTAAAAGAGAACCGGAGACCCTTTTTACTGGAAACGATTCCATCTTAGTCCTGAGGGGTGACAACGCATCTGTATTTTGATTCTTAATCGAGGATAAATGTAGATGTAGATGTTTACTGGAAACGATTCCATCTTAGTCCTCAGGGGTGACAACGCATCTGTATATTGATTCTTAATCGAGGATAAATGTAGATGTAGATGTTTACTGGAAACGATTCCATCTTAGTCCTCAGGGGTGACAACGCATCTGTATTTTGATTCTTAATCGAGGATAAATGTAGATGTAGATGTTTACTGGAAACGATTTCATCTTGGTCCTCACGGGGTGACAACGCATCTGTGTTTTGATTCTTAATCGAGGATAAATGTAGATGTAGATGTTTACTGGAAACGATTCCATCTTAGTCCTCAGGGGTGACAACGCATCTGTATATTGATTCTTAATCGAGGATAAATGTAGATGTAGATGTTTACTGGAAACGATTCCATCTTAGTCCTCAGGGGTGACAACACATCTGTATTTTGATTCTTAATCGAGGATAAATGTAGATGTAGATGTTTACTGGAAACGATTCCATCTTAGTCCTCAGGGGTGACAACGCATCTGTATTTTGATTCTTAATCGAGGATAAATGTAGATGTAGATGTTTACTGGAAACGATTCCATCTTAGTCCTCAGGGGTGACAACGCATCTGTATTTTGATTCTTAATAGAGGATAAATGTAGATGTAGATGTTTACTGGAAACGATTCCATCTTAGTCCTCAGGGGTGACAACGCATCTGTATATTGATTCTTAATCGAGGATAAATGTAGATGTAGATGTTTACTGGAAACGATTCCATCTTAGTCCTCAGGGGTGACAACGCATCTGTATTTTGATTCTTAATCGAGGATAAATGTAGATGTAGATGTTTACTGGTAACGATTCCATCTTAGTCCTCACGGGGTGACAACGCATCTGTATTTTAATAATAATAATAATAATAATAATATTCCACAACTATCACACAACGCCATCTAGTCCCAAGCTAAGCAGAGCTTGTGTTATGGGTACTAGACAACTGATAAACATACTTATATATATCTAAATACATAAATATTATAGATAAATTACACCCAGACACAGAACAAATGATCGTGCTCATCCACAAACATTTGTCCTGGGTGGGAATCGAACCCACGACCTCCGGCATAGCAGTCAGGGTCACTAACCACTAGACCAACAGGCCAGTCATTTTTGATTCTTAATCGAGGATAAATGTAGATGTAGATGTTTACTGGAAACGATTCCATCTTAGTCCTCAGGGGTGACAACGCATCTGTATTTTGATTCTTAATCGAGGATAAATGTAGATGTAGATGTTTACTGGAAACGATTCCATCTTAGTCCTCAGGGGTGACAACGCATCTGTATATTGATTCTTAATCGAGGATAAATGTAGATGTAGATGTTTACTGGAAACGATTCCATCTTAGTCCTCAGGGGTGACAACGCATCTGTATTTTGATTCTTAATCGAGGATAAATGTAGATGTAGATGTTTACTGGAAAAGATTCCATCTTAGTCCTCAGGGGTGACAACGCATCTGTATATTGATTCTTAATCGAGGATAAATGTAGATGTAGATGTTTACTGGAAACGATTCCATCTTAGTCCTCAGGGGTGACAACGCATCTGTATTTTGATTCTTAATCGAGGATAAATGTAGATGTAGATGTTTACTGGAAACGATTCCATCTTAGTCCTCACGGGGTGACAACGCATCTGTATTTTGATTCTTAATCGAGGATAAATGTAGATGTAGATGTTTACTGGAAACGATTCCATCTTAGTCCTCAGGGGTGACAACGCATCTGTATATTGATTCTTAATCGAGGATAAATGTAGATGTAGATGTTTACTGGAAACGATTCCATCTTAGTCCTCACGGGGTGACAACACATCTGTATTTTGATTCTTAATCGAGGATAAATGTAGATGTAGATGTTTACTGGAAACGATTCCATCTTAGTACTCAGGGGTGACAACGCATCTGTATTTTGATTCTTAATCGAGGATAAATGTAGATGTAGATGTTTACTGGAAACGATTCCATCTTAGTCCTCAGGGGTGACAACGCATCTGTATTTTGATTCTTAATAGAGGATAAATGTAGATGTAGATGTTTACTGGAAACGATTCCATCTTAGTCCTCAGGGGTGACAACGCATCTGTATATTGATTCTTAATCGAGGATAAATGTAGATGTAGATGTTTACTGGAAACGATTCCATCTTAGTCCTCAGGGGTGACAACGCATCTGTATTTTGATTCTTAATCGAGGATAAATGTAGATGTAGATGTTTACTGGTAACGATTCCATCTTAGTCCTCACGGGGTGACAACGCATCTGTATTTTGATTCTTAATCGAGGATAAATGTAGATGTAGATGTTTACTGGAAACGATTCCATCTTAGTCCTCAGGGGTGACAACGCATCTGTATTTTGATTCTTAATCGAGGATAAATGTAGATGTAGATGTTTACTGGAAACGATTCCATCTTAGTCCTCACGGGGTGACAACGCATCTGTATTTTGATTCTTAATCGAGGATAAATGTAGATGTAGATGTTTACTGGAAACGATTCCATCTTAGTCCTCAGGGGTGACAACGCATCTGTATTTTGATTCTTAATCGAGGATAAATGTAGATGTAGATGTTTACTGGAAACGATTCCATCTTAGTCCTCAGGGGTGACAACGCATCTGTATTTTGATTCTTAATCGAGGATAAATGTAGATGTAGATGTTTACTGGAAACGATTCCATCTTAGTCCTCAGGGGTGACAACGTATCTGTATATTGATTCTTAATCGAGGATAAATGTAGATGTAGATGTTTACTGGAAACGATTCCATCTTAGTCCTCAGGGGTGACAACGCATCTGTATTTTGATTCTTAATCGAGGATAAATGTAGATGTAGATGTTTACTGGAAACGATTCCATCTTAGTCCTAAGGGGTGACAACGCATCTGTATATTGATTCTTAATCGAGGATAAATGTAGATGTAGATGTTTACTGGAAACGATTCCATCTTAGTCCTCAGGGGTGACAACGCATCTGTATTTTGATTCTTTATCGAGGATAAATGTAGATGTAGATGTTTACTGGAAACGATTCCATCTTAGTCCTCACGGGGTGACAACGCATCTGTATTTTGATTCTTAATCGAGGATAAATGTAGATGTAGATGTTTACTGGAAACGATTCCATCTTAGTCCTCAGGGGTGACAACGCATCTGTATTTTGATTCTTAATCGAGGATAAATGTAGATGTAGATGTTTACTGGAAACGATTCCATCTTAGTCCTCAGGGGTGACAACGCATCTGTATATTGATTCTTAATCGAGGATAAATGTAGATGTAGATGTTTACTGGAAACGATTCCATCTTAGTCCTCAGGGGTGACAACGCATCTGTATTTTGATTCTTAATCGAGGATAAATGTAGATGTAGATGTTTACTGGAAACGATTCCATCTTAGTCCTCACGGGGTGACAACGCATCTGTATTTTGGTTCTTAATCGAGGATAAATGTAGATGTAGATGTTTACTGGAAACGATTCCATCTTAGTCCTCAGGGGTGACAACGCATCTGTATTTTGATTCTTAATCGAGGATAAATGTAGATGTAGATGTTTACTGGAAACGATTCCATCTTAGTCCTCAGGGGTGACAACGCATCTGTATTTTGATTCTTAATCGAGGATAAATGTAGATGTAGATGTTTACTGGAAACGATTCCATCTTAGTCCTCAGGGGTGACAACACATCTGTATATTGATTCTTAATCGAGGATAAATGTAGATGTAGATGTTTACTGGAAACGATTCCATCTTAGTCCTCACGGGGTGACAACACATCTGTATTTTGATTCTTAATCGAGGATAAATGTAGATGTAGATGTTTACTGGAAACGATTCCATCTTAGTCCTCAGGGGTGACAACGCATCTGTATATTGATTCTTAATCGAGGATAAATGTAGATGTAGATGTTTACTGGAAACGATTCCATCTTAGTCCTCAGGGGTGACAACGCATCTGTATTTTGATTCTTAATCGAGGATAAATGTAGATGTAGATGTTTACTGGAAACGATTCCATCTTAGTCCTCACGGGGTGACAACGCATCTGTATTTTGATTCTTAATCGAGGATAAATGTAGATGTAGATGTTTACTGGAAACGATTCCATCTTAGTCCTCAGGGGTGACAACGCATCTGTATTTTGATTCTTAATCGAGGATAAATGTAGATGTAGATGTTTACTGGAAACGATTCCATCTTAGTCCTCAGGGGTGACAACGCATCTGTATATTGATTCTTAATCGAGGATAAATGTAGATGTAGATGTTTACTGGAAACGATTCCATCTTAGTCCTCAGGGGTGACAACGCATCTGTATATTGATTCTTAATCGAGGATAAATGTAGATGTAGATGTTTACTGGAAACGATTCCATCTTAGTCCTCAGGGGTGACAACGCATCTGTATTTTGATTCTTAATCGAGGATAAATGTAGATGTAGATGTTTACTGGAAACGATTCCATCTTAGTCCTCAGGGGTGACAACGCATCTGTATATTGATTCTTAATCGAGGATAAATGTAGATGTAGATGTTTACTGGAAACGATTCCATCTTAGTCCTCAGGGGTGACAACGCATCTGTATTTTGATTCTTAATCGAGGATAAATGTAGATGTAGATGTTTACTGGAAACGATTCCATCTTAGTCCTCAGTGGTGACAACGCATCTGTATTTTGATTCTTAATCGAGGATAAATGTAGATGTAGATGTTTACTGGAAACGATTCCACCTTAGTCCTCAGGGGTGACAACGCATCTGTATTTTGATTCTTAATCGAGGATAAATGTAGATGTAGATGTTTACTGGAAACGATTCCATCTTAGTCCTCAGGGGTGACAACGCATCTGTATTTTGATTCTTAATCGAGGATAAATGTAGATGTAGATGTTTACTGGAAACGATTCCATCTTAGTCCTCAGGGGTGACAACGCATCTGTATATTGATTCTTAATCGAGGATAAATGTAGATGTAGATGTTTACTGGAAACGATTCCATCTTAGTCCTCAGGGGTGACAACGCATCTGTATTTTGATTCTTAATCGAGGATAAAAGTAGATGTAGATGTTTACTGGAAACGATTCCATCTTAGTCCTCACGGGGTGACAACGCATCTGTATTTTGATTCTTAATCGAGGATAAATGTAGATGTAGATGTTTACTGGAAACGATTCCATCTTAGTCCTCAGGGGTGACAACGCATCTGTATTTTGATTCTTAATCGAGGATAAATGTAGATGTAGATGTTTACTGGAAACGATTCCATCTTAGTCCTCAGGGGTGACAACGCATCTGTATTTTGATTCTTAATCGAGGATAAATGTAGATGTAGATGTTTACTGGAAACGATTCCATCTTAGTCCTCACGGGGTGACAACGCATCTGTATTTTGATTCTTAATCGAGGATAAATGTAGATGTAGATGTTTACTGGAAACGATTCCATCTTAGTCCTCAGGGGTGACAACGCATCTGTATTTTGATTCTTAATCGAGGATAAATGTAGATGTAGATGTTTACTGGAAACGATTCCATCTTAGTCCTCAGGGGTGACAACGCATCTGTAATTTGATTCTTTATCGAGGATAAATGTAGATGTAGATGTTTACTGGAAACGATTCCATCTTAGTCCTCAGGGGTGACAACGCATCTGTATATTGATTCTTAATCGAGGATAAATGTAGATGTAGATGTTTACTGGAAACGATTCCATCTTAGTCCTGAGGGGTGACAACGCATCTGTATTTTGATTCTTAATCGAGGATAAATGTAGATGTAGATGTTTACTGGAAACGATTCCATCTTAGTCCTCACGGGGTGACAACGCATCTGTATTTTGATTCTTAATCGAGGATAAATGTAGATGTAGATGTTTACTGGAAACGATTCCATCTTAGTCCTCAGGGGTGACAACGCATCTGTATTTTGATTCTTAATCGAGGATAAATGTAGATGTAGATGTTTACTGGAAACGATTCCATCTTAGTCCTCAGGGGTGACAACGCATCTGTATTTTGATTCTTAATCGAGGATAAATGTAGATGTAGATGTTTACTGAAAACGATTCCATCTTAGTCCTCAGGGGTGACAACGCATCTGTATTTTGATTCTTAATCGAGGATAAATGTAGATGTAGATGTTTACTGGAAACGATTCCATCTTAGTCCTCAGGGGTGACAACGCATCTGTATTTTGATTCTTAATCGAGGATAAATGTAGATGTAGATGTTTACTGGAAACGATTCCATCTTAGTCCTGAGTGGTGACAACGCATCTGTATTTTGATTCTTAATCGAGGATAAATGTAGATGTAGATGTTTACTGGAAACGATTCCATCTTAGTCCTCAGGGGTGACAACGCATCTGTATTTTGATTCTTAATCGAGGATAAATGTAGATGTAGATGTTTACTGGAAACGATTCCATCTTAGTCCTGAGGGGTGACAACGCATCTGTATTTTGATTCTTAATCGAGGATAAATGTAGATGTAGATGTTTACTGGAAACGATTCCATCTTAGTCCTCAGGGGTGACAACGCATCTGTATTTTGATTCTTAATCGAGGATAAATGTAGATGTAGATGTTTACTGGAAACGATTCCATCTTAGTCCTCAGGGGTGACAACGCATCTGTATATTGATTCTTAATCGAGGATAAATGTAGATGTAGATGTTTACTGGAAACGATTCCATCTTAGTCCTCAGGGGTGACAACGCATCTGTATTTTGATTCTTAATCGAGGATAAATGTAGATGTAGATGTTTACTGGAAACGATTCCATCTTAGTCCTCAGGGGTGACAACGCATCTGTGTTTTGATTCTTAATCGAGGATAAATGTAGATGTAGATGTTTACTGGAAACGATTCCATCTTAGTCCTCAGGGGTGACAACGCATCTGTATTTTGATTCTTAATCGAGGATAAATGTAGATGTAGATGTTTACTGGAAACGATTCCATCTTAGTCCTCAGGGGTGACAACGCATCCGTATTTTGATTCTTAATCGAGGATAAATGTAGATGTAGATGTTTACTGGAAACGATTCCATCTTAGTCCTCAGGGGTGACAACGCATCTGTATTTTGATTCTTAATCGAGGATAAATGTAGATGTAGATATTTACTGAAAACGATTCCATCTTAGTCCTCAGGGGTGACAACGCATCTGTATTTTGATTCTTTATCGAGGATAAATGTAGATGTAGATGTTTACTGGAAACGATTCCATCTTAGTCCTCAGGGGTGACAACGCATCTGTATTTTGATTCTTAATTGAGGATAAATGTAGATGTAGATGTTTACTGGAAACGATTCCATCTTAGTCCTCAGGGGTGACAACGCATCTGTATTTTGATTCTTAATCGAGGATAAATGTAGATGTAGATGTTTACTGGAAACGATTCCATCTTAGTCCTCACGGGGTGACAACGCATCTGTATTTTGATTCTTAATCGAGGATAAATGTAGATGTAGATGTTTACTGGAAACGATTCCATCTTAGTCCTCACGGGGTGACAACGCATCTGTATTTTGATTCTTAATCGAGGATAAATGTAGATGTAGATGTTTACTGGAAACGATTCCATCTTAGTCCTCAGGGGTGACAACGCATCTGTATTTTGATTCTTAATCGAGGATAAATGTAGATGTAGATGTTTACTGGAAACGATTCCATCTTAGTCCTCACGGGGTGACAACGCATCTGTGTTTTGATTCTTAATCGAGGATAAATGTAGATGTAGATGTTTACTGGAAACGATTCCATCTTAGTCCTCAGGGGTGACAACGCATCTGTATATTGATTCTTAATCGAGGATAAATGTAGATGTAGATGTTTACTGGAAACGATTCCATCTTAGTCCTCAGGGGTGACAACGCATCTGTATATTGATTCTTAATCGAGGATAAATGTAGATGTAGATGTTTACTGGAAACGATTCCATCTTAGTCCTCAGGGGTGACAACGCATCTGTATTTTGATTCTTAATCGAGGATAAATGTAGATGTAGATGTTTACTGGAAACGATTCCATCTTAGTCCTCAGGGGTGACAACGCATCTGTATATTGATTCTTAATCGAGGATAAATGTAGATGTAGATGTTTACTGGAAACGATTCCATCTTAGTCCTCAGGGGTGACAACGCATCTGTATATTGATTCTTAATCGAGGATAAATGTAGATGTAGATGTTTACTGGAAACGATTCCATCTTAGTCCTCAGGGGTGACAACGCATCTGTATATTGATTCTTAATCGAGGATAAATGTAGATGTAGATGTTTACTGGGAACAATTCCATCTTAGTCCTCAGGGGTGACAACGCATCTGTATATTGATTCTTAATCGAGGATAAATGTAGATGTAGATGTTTACTGGAAACGATTCCATCTTAGTCCTCAGGGTTGACAACGCATCTGTATATTGATTCTTAATCGAGGATAAATGTAGATGTAGATGTTTACTGGAAACGATTCCATCTTGGTCCTCAGGGGTGACAACGCATCTGTATATTGATTCTTAATCGAGGATAAATGTAGATGTAGATGTTTACTGGAAACGATTCCATCTTGGTCCTCAGGGGTGACAACGCATCTGTATATTGATTCTTAATCGAGGATAAATGTAGATGTAGATGTTTACTGGAAACGATTCCATCTTAGTCCTCAGGGGTGACAACGCATCTGTATATTGATTCTTAATCGAGGATAAATGTAGATGTAGATGTTTACTGGAAACGATTCCATCTTAGTCCTCAGGGGTGACAACGCATCTGTATATTGATTCTTAATCGAGGATAAATGTAGATGTAGATGTTTACTGGAAACGATTCCATCTTAGTCCTCAGGGGTGACAACGCATCTGTATATTGATTCTTAATCGAGGATAAATGTAGATGTAGATGTTTACTGGAAACGATTCCATCTTAGTCCTCAGGGGTGATAACGCATCTGTATATTGATTCTTAATCGAGGATAAATGTAGATGTAGATGTTTACTGGAAACGATTCCATCTTAGTCCTCAGGGGTGACAACGCATCTGTGTATTGATTCTTAATCGAGGATAAATGTAGATGTAGATGTTTACTGGAAACGATTCCATCTTAGTCCTCAGGGGTGACAACGCATCTGTATATTGATTCTTAATCGAGGATAAATGTAGATGTAGATGTTTACTGGAAACGATTCCATCTTAGTCCTCAGGGGTGACAACGCATCTGTATATTGATTCTTAATCGAGGATAAATGTAGATGTAGATGTTTACTGGAAACGATTCCATCTTAGTCCTCAGGGGTGACAACGCATCTGTATATTGATTCTTAATCGAGGATAAATGTAGATGTAGATGTTTACTGGAAACGATTCCATCTTAGTCCTCAGGGGTGACAACGCATCTGTATATTGATTCTTAATCGAGGATAAATGTAGATGTCACTTACCATCGCGTGGACTGTATGCTCGTTTGTCATCCTATTCTATGAAAAAAAGTCACTTTCAATTGAGGCTATGCCTCTTTTAGTGGCGATACACGTATTATTGATACTATTCTTTCCTAGTGTAATGGTGTTAAGAGTAAGGGTGCTGAGATTAGTAGTGACGGCGATAGTGCACGTAATTGAGGTAAGGCGGAAGGTCCTCTTCAAACTGGGTAAGATTCATTTTTAACATCGTTAATATAATGGATTCCCGTAAAAAACGCTTGAACCAAATTTAACAATTATATTAGAATTAAAGAAAACTGCAGACATATTTTAGAATATAGGACGTGATCATCCGGTTATTCGGTAAATATGGTCACTTTCTAATAACTCAAAAACAACAGCCTTATTTTCATAGATGGCTTTGCGATACGATAGCTCTTCATCAGTCAATCAAATAATAAAAGGTGAAAAGTGTGGTATCGACGCCATTTTGACAGTTCACATTACAGTAAAAATTTTTATGATGTTAGTATGGTGTAGTGTAGTTATTTTTTTATTTATTTTTCGAAGTGTTCCTAATTATTATCAAAGCTTGATTGTTTGTTTTTTCTTAAAATATTTGTTATAGTATACAACTTTGTAGTTTTGTCTCTATCCTCCTCTTAGCTATGGTTTTATAGGACGGCAAAGCTTAAAGCCATATTACCCTCACGTACCTAATAATAAAAATAAGAACTCTGCCAAATTCTGTGCTAAAATTAATTAAAATAATTTTTTATTGAAATATTCGTAGAGCAAATTAGATTAATTCACATAATCTTCCTAATACGACAGTTTTTTATCAGATTTGTTGCGAATGACTTTTAGTTCAAATATAGTTTCGTTGCGAAAAATAAAATTTCGTAAACCTCTCCGTTTTTAAACTGGTCCATTTTCACAATCTGCATCTGATTATTTATTGTCCCACCATCTCCGATAGATAACAAAAGTAAATCGCTCCATATCGATCAGTTAGTGTCGTAAGAAACTATTAAAATATTTGCATCTTCAATATTAAATATATTTTCTAATAGAACATCTGTGATAAAAACGCACACAGTCCACGTGATGGTAAGTGAATGCTGTGGTTCAGAGACATCTACATCTATGTTTAATCAAGAATTAAAATACAAATGCATTGTCACAATTGAGGACTACGATGTAATGCCTTCTTTCCATTAATAAGGGTCTTCGGTTCTCTATATTCATCATACAAAACACTGCAGTTTGTTTTACTATTTTACTCTGATATTCTGTTATAGAAGGCGAGAAGAGAGTTATAATAGGCGACAGAGGGAAACAAATCAGGAAATGGATAGCAGCGTGTTCCTAAATCCAACAAAAAATAAAAAAACTGCTTGCCAAGCTTGGCAACTATGGCATATATCCATACGAGGCGATCTATGGGGGAATGTAGCAGTGGACTTTGATAGGCTTTTTTATAGTATTGCGTGACAAACGGGCACTCAATCCAGATGATGGTAAGTGGCTGCTGTGGCCCATAGACATCCACATTTATCTTCAATTAAGGATCAAAATGCAAATACGTTGTCACCCCTGACCCCTGAGTACCTAACTAAGATGAAATGTTTTCATTCCAATAAAAAGGGTATCCGGTTCTCTGCACTCACCATACGAAACACAGCAGCATTGCGCTGCTATTTTACACTGATATTCTCTGAGAGCGAGGGCCTGCCCCGGTCGAACCGACCCATTCGTACTACAACTATAGTATAGCTGCAGCGTGGCTCTACCATTTAAAAATAATAAAAGAATAAACGAAACATGTTTTACTTTAGTTGACCCTATTGCATGCTATATTTTCTAGCTTTGTATTCTCCTAAAAGATTAGTAAGAGTAAATAAATTAAACGTAGACAAATAATCTACATATCTCTTTATTGTTATTATTTACACAGCTTTTATGTTTTACAGTAGTTATAAAAATATAATACAACATAACACATTAACCATTTCTAATGTATAAAATGATTGCTTACAGAGGTACTACTACTAATAAATACAAGTAGATTAGTGGAAACGCAGCTGTTACAAAATAAACTTCTCCCTGTATTTTGAAGCTCATGTCCCACATATTGATGTAAAAGAAGATTTGTATCATATAAGAGATCTAATCAATTTGATGTGTAGCTTGAATAGATACAGCTCATTCCAGACCGCCAGTAAGTGTTGACATATTTTAAAGGTATTTCGTTATATATGACGTAAGAAAGATAACCCAAACACTATTGTAGGCGCTGATGACAAGGCAGTCAATTTAGTGACCATTTTCTTTACCATGACACCATATTTAGCTCGCAAGACATTCTTCGGAAGCAAAGTCATACTCTACCTGTTCACAAGCGGGTGTGTTGATGCTCAATGATGCGATTTAATAAACAAATTTGATTCACACTCTTACTCACTCACTTTAGAACCAAATGAGGTAAGAAATAGATTCAACAATCGTCCCAGACGGATTTCTAGATAAAAAGAGATTGTAGATTTGTTTGTTTTTCACATAACAATTTACTTAAAATTACAAAGTTGCCAACCTTATGAACTTAAATACAAAGACAAAAAGCACAAAAAGAAATCAATTATTGTCACATACCATACATATTGAATAACTTTATTTGCACAGTAGAGCCACGCTGCAGCGATATTAATGGTTGTAGCCCTAATGGGTCGGTCGGACCACGCTCTCACGGAATACGAGCATGAAATAGCAGCTTCATGTTGTTTTTCGTATGGTGAGTGTAAAGAAACGGAGACCCTTTTCAGAAGAAACAAAGCTTTCAATTTCGGTTCTGTGACAACGCATCTGCTTTTGGATTCTTAATTTAGGATAAATGTAGATGTCTATAGGCCTCAGCGTTTACTTCCCATCAGGTGGACTGTGTGCTTGTATGTCGCTCTTATTTTATAAAAAAACGTATATAATATTTATTCTAGAGTTAAAACAAACTGGAGCGTAGGAAGCCGGCTATTGACCGTCCATGACATTTGACTTTGATGTACTTTTATTTTAGAAAGCTGTTGTAGGTCAAAGATTAAATAAAACGTAAACAATCTGGATCCAACGCTAAATACTTTCATGGTTGGTCAGGTGGGAGAATTTTTAACTACAATAAGCCACAGCTTGACTACCATCCTACCTAATGACAAGTGGTGATATAGCCAAAGATAATAAATGGAATTATTAGACGTTACTTTGCAGAAATCTATTATAAATTTTAAATATGTCAAAAGTTTATTTACCTTCTTTACATTTTTCTTCATTTATTGTAGCAGTGACTACGTTGCTTTTAGCCAAAAAAATACATCCATCGCTGTAAAACGAGTACATCACCATTTTATCGTCATATATCAGGTCATTCCCAAGCAGCATGCAAGCTGTATACTAGCTGTATTGAAGTTCGTTTTTATACTAGTGGGTGTATTTTCGAGATATATAAAGGTTGTAAGCGGTTATAGAGTAAAATATTAGCACAAATTGTAAATCTTTATGCGTTAGTAGCGCTGTACAGTAGCAGTACACGCTTAAATAGGCTGTATAATAGCTGTTTTACAGCTGTTGTCTGGTGTGCAGGGAAACTATTATACTACAGATGTTGTGTTATAAGTAGCTGTTAAAGATAAGCGCTCTGAATTGGGTTTTGAACGGAATTACACATGAATAGAAAACAATAAGAACTTTAGTTTCGATGACTAAATTGTATTTATATACTTTATTGAAAGATGGCGACATTTAATGTCAGAGCAAAATATAAATTTAACATATAGATATTATACTCGTATTGAAGTTGAGTTTTGACAGTTTGATTATGCCATTTGATTAATAGTAAAATTGTACATGTTTTCTAACAAACATTGCTATTTTGCAGAGCCAGCTAAATAACCAAATAATATAAGGACAAAATACTAATTACGGTAACTAAATATCGGTTGTATAGGTTAGAATAAAAAAATAATGGATATGAAGGCACATTAGGGCACAGTGACCATTAGTCAAACTGAAAATAATGGTATAGGCTAAAACTAATGTCTAACGTTCCTAAAATTATATTTTAAATTTTGTTTTTTTGGGTTCTAAAATAGCGACAATTTGCAGCAGCCTAATTGGTGTTTCGAGGATTTTATAGTCGTTGTAGTTGTAATATGTATGTTATGGATTCTATCATGCAGCCATTAGTTTTTAATCAGTAGTACAATAGAATACTTTCATTACTTACGCTGCATAGCAGTTATTACAACATAACATGTAATTCTCTTTAGCGATACGTATAAAACATGAAATACCTTGTCTTGGAAACTGTGATGGGTAACTTTTATTTAGACTTAACCTGATCTTATAACTAATATGCGGGGAAAAAAGAAAAAAATTGTCTTTTTTTTCCTCACATATTGAGAACAAGTTAATTTTGTTCACTAGCACGATATAAACACGCAACACGCAAAAGGGGCGATATTCTATTTCTATCACTTAAACAGATTTAAATAGTCCTACTATGGCTCTTATTTTTTTTAGTTTTATATCACCCTTATAGACAGAATTAATAAAACTACTGTATTTACATGGGTGTACAATTACGCCATTAAAATAATCTTATTTTATTTAGAATTATCTTCCTATTGTAATTTGTAAGGCTCGAACCATAGATATAAAAAAGCAGTTTTTTTGAACTGCTTATTGTACTTCTATGGCTCAAACAGTACCCGTCTTTAATAGGCGAGTTAAAGAGCAGTATCTTTCTTTATCGTCCCAACTCCCAATGATTGCTCTCAATGATCATGCACGATTTGTGTTGTACGTATGTGTATGTACTTATGCATATATTTACTATTTATATATGATATTTTAATTATCTTAAAAAAATAAATCTTTTATTTTTTACTTTGTAACAACACTCTGTGTATACATAAATTGTTAAATAAATTAATTAATATAATTTAAGTTCTTTTTATTATTATAACAAATATTACATATTTTTATGTTAAGTAAGTAAAAGATGTTTCATAAACAAAGCGCAGGACCCAGTTACTTTTGCATCTGTTTACTATTTAAATCTTAAACACTGAATACCTTAGCGATTAGACTTCCCGTCGTCTAGATATTAAGTCCACGGACGACTTGCGCTTACGAATTAAGTGTTTAGTTGCAATACGACTTAACAAAAGCAGTACTAATTAGGAACTCAGATTAAAATGAACGATGCTAAGTGTCAAGGCTTAAATATGTGCGATTGATAAACAAAAATAATTATTTTATGATTTGTTAGTACTAGTGATTACTAATGTTACCACAGTTTCTGTATTTATTCAGTACTAACACGAAACTCAAGCATCGAAGTGAATTGCATTATATGACTTAATACGCTAGGGTGACGCACTTTTGATACTTTAAGGACGAAAAAAATAAGTTAACTGCTATCCAAGTCATTTGGCTTATGATTTGCTTGGGTCACGCTTCAGTTGCTTTATGTATTGACTAGGAAAAGACGATGCTCTCACAGAATACTAGAATGAAATATTAGCAAAGTTAGTCGCTATATTTCGTTCGATACACGTTTTTATTTTTCTTCTTAATCGTGAATAGATGTAGAAGTCTACGAGCTACAGCATTCACTTACCATCAGCAGTACTAAGTACCCGTTTGTCACGATCTTACTGAGCAATCTCCCTAGATCAGCTAAACGTTTTCAGCTTCTGGTAGCTTCTTCCAACCGGCAGAAGAGATTATTTAACTGGATTGTAAAAGTCACACATGGGAGTAGTCCTCTCCAAAAGTTATTTGAGTATATGAATAATTTAGTTTTTATGCAAACAAACATGCAGCACTCCTGATTGTAAGTAGCTACCGGCACTAGCGGAAAACTGCAACACTAGTGTAGTCGCAGGTGCGTTGCTGGCCTTTTAAGAAAGTAAGTGTATACTCTTTTCATGAAGTTCTCTAGGTAGTTATTCGGATTACTATAGTAAGAAGAGATCAACTGCTTCTACATTTAGCTACCCTCCTATTTTTAAGCTTTTTGCAGTCTGTCAGAAGTCAGAAGGTACAAGTTACCACGAGTCCTCAGTTTACGGCAGATCATTGTGCCTAGGTATAAGATTTGTGGTTTTTTTTAAATGTAATAAGGGTGACAAACGGGCACAAAGTCCACATGATAGTAAGTGGATGCTGTGACCCAATGATATCTACATTTATTCTCGATTAAAAATCAAAATGCAGATGTCACCCGTGAGGACTAAGATGGAATGCCTCGTTACCAGTAAAATGGTCCTCCGGTTCTTTACACTCACCACATGAAAAACAGCAGCATTAAGTTGCTATTTTACACTGATATTCTGTGAGATCGTGGTTCACTCCCGGTCAAGCCGATTCATTCGGGCTACAACCATAATATAACTGGAGTGCGGCTTTACCACGTATAAGCTTTGCTGTACAGAGTCGGTGCTCTATGCACAATACAAGGTAGTTGCGGTTTAGTACCGTTAAAACAGTCGCAGTACAGTGGCCCGTGATTGTTTGTACGAATGAAGAAATACAATACGAATTTTTACTGTATGTTCGTGTTGTATATACATATGTTTTACTTATAAAAATTGCATAAAAACACGAAACAATTATTATTTGTCGCCCACAGCGCCACGCCCAATGCTCAGCCACTGCACTGTAGTTCAAAAAATATGATCGTTGCACCAAAGAATGATTTTAATCTAAAAAATCAACATTTATTAACTGTGACAGTAAAAAACTGACTGAAAAGAACTAAAAAGAATTTTAAAAAATTCGACACAGCTTCTTCAGTGTTAATTAATTAATTAAAGTATCAAAGTAAGTCGAAGAATAAAAGCAAAAGCAATTATGAATTATGTTTTATACATAAAAATAATAAAATTCTACTAATTTAATATACATACATACAGTCAGGCTAAAAAATGTGTGTTAGAAAGCAAAAATTAAACGCTGTAATTTTTTATGTAAAAAGTTTAAAACGAATGTCTCGTAAATAAATAAGATTTGGTAACCCCATTACATTCTTGTGCGACGCTCCATAAGAGGACTTAGAACACTAGACAAGGCCATGGAAGGCTTTGTGGAGTGCATTTGCTTTTCGAGCGCATTTAACTGTAATTCAAATTTGTTAGCAACAATACATTTATAATTACATACTTATATTACGTATGAAATATACGATCACGATGGTTTAAGTTCATACTGGAAGTAAAATAAGCTTTTAATAAGCATGTGCCAAAAAGTCAAAGTGAGAAAGATTTTTCTGTATCTTAAAGGCAGTTTATATAGATAGATCTTACGAGGACTAATATCCAGACACCCGCAACTATAATTTGTAGGCCATACAAATACTTGTTCGACCGTGTAGTGGCGGTTAAGAATATCCACTACCCCATATCTTCCCGTGGGTGTCGTAAGAGGCGACAGAGGGTGACAGGCAGGAGATGGGCAGCAGCATCTTCCTGATAACAGCAACTGTACGACAAAAAAAAACTGCGGTTGCCAACCCGCTCGCCAAGCGTGGCAACTATGGCAATATACCCCCCATGAACTATTACACAAATAGAGAATAAATAGAGGGGTGCTAAGAATCTCCGGTGGAGGTTCGGTTGCCACCTACGACGACTCGACCTGGCAACATTTAACGCACGCACACTGAGGACTGACGAGAAGATCCTGGAGCTGGAAGAAGAGATAGACAAGTTGCGCTGGAATATTATAGGATTATCCGAGGTCCGAAGAGAGGGGGAGGACACGGTGATTCTCGAATCCGGCAACTTGTTCTATCACCGGGAGGGCGACCATCTGTCCCAAGGAGGTGTCGGATTTATCGTCCACAAGTCTCTCGTCAACAACGTTGTAAAGATTGGGAGTGTGTCGACGAGGGTCGCGTACCTGATACTCAGAATCACCAAACGGTATTCGCTGAAGGTCATACAGGTTTACGCACCAACCTCGGCACATCCCGATGAGGAGGTGGAGGAAATGTATGAGGATATTTCCAAAGCCATGCACTCCTCCAAAACTCAATACACGGTGTTGATGGGAGACTTCAACGCAAAACTAGGCACAAGAGAAAACGGTGAGCTGAAGTTAGGGAAATTTGGAGTAGGGCAACGGAACCGAAGGGGCCAGCAGCTGGCCGACTTTATGGAGAAAGAGGGACTCTTTATGATGAACTCTTTCTTCCAGAAGCGGCCCCACAGGAAGTGGACCTGGTCGAACCCCGACGGTTCGACAAAAAATGAGATTGACTTCATTATGACGACCAGACGCCAACTGTTCAGTGATGTCTCAGTGATCGCAAGGGTGAAAACTGGCAGCGATCACCGAATGGTTAGAGGCACACTGAACCTAGACGTGAAGTTGGAGAGGTCTCTTCTAATGAAGTCAACGCTCCGTCCCCCTCGTGCTCTAATCCAGAATCCCGAAAACTTTCAGCTCGAGTTACGTAACCGCTTTCAGTGCCTAGAAGATTGCAATTCAGTGGACGATATGAATGACAAGCTCGTGGAAACTGTCCATGCGGTCGGAGCTAAGTTCTGCAAGACCCGCCGCAGAAGAACACAAAAACTCTCCGATCACACTCTTAATCTCATGGCTGTTAGACGGGAGATGAGGCTGCAATCGTCAACAGATTTGACAGCATACAGGCAACTGAACAGACAGATCTCCAAATGCATGCGGCGAGACTTACGCAACTTTAATACTGCTCGTATTAAAGAAGCGATCGAGCGGAACCAGGGCTCCAAAGTCTTTGCCAGAGATCTGTCTGCCAGTAAGAGCCAACTGTTGAAACTAAAGACTGAATGTGGCAGCATCGTTTCTGGGACACCTGAGATTTTGAGTGAGATTGAGAGGTTCTATGGGCAGCTGTACACATCATCGTTGGAGCCACACGCAAGTGTGAGTAACGATCCAAGAGCAAGTCTTATCCGACACTATTCCGATGATATCCCGGACGTCAGTCTGAGCGAGATTAGAATGGCTCTCCAGCACCTTAAAAACGGCAGGGCCCCAGGCGAGGATGGAATTACAGCGGAGCTTCTGAAAGCGGGTGGAACACCGGTACTTGAAGTCCTTCAGAAGCTCTTCAATTCCGTCCTCCATGGTGGCACTACTCCAGAGGCGTGGAGCAGAAGTGCGGTGGTCTTGTTCTTTAAGAAAGGCGACAACGCTCTCTTAAAGAACTACAGACCGATTTCCCTTCTGAGCCGCGTCTACGTGCTGTTTTCGAGAGTCATTACGAATCGTCTCGCACGCAGACTCGACGACTTCCAGCCTCCCGAACAAGCCGGTTTCCGAAAAGGCTTCAGTACCATAGACCACATACATACCCTGCGGCAGATTGTACAGAAGACTGAAGAGTACAATCTGCCACTTTGCCTGGCGTATGTGGACTATGAGAAAGCCTTTGATTCCGTCGAAATTTGGGCGGTGCTACAGTCCCTTCAGCGGTGCCAAGTTGACTGTCGGTATATCGAAGTGCTGAAGTGTTTGTACAGTAGGGCTACGATGGCTATCCGAGTACAGAACCAGAGCTCGAAACCTATCCAACTGCAGAGAGGTGTAAGACAGGGTGACGTTATATCCCCGAAACTCTTCACCGCTGCATTGGAAGACGTTTTCAAGCTACTGGACTGGAAAGGATACGGTATTGACATCAATGGCGAGTACATCACTCACCTTCGATTTGCCGACGATATAGTCCTTATGGCAGAATCGCTGGAGGACTTAAGCACTATGCTCAATGACCTCAATAGTGCCTCCCAACGGATAGGTCTTAAGATGAACATGGACAAAACAAAGATCATGTTCAATTTCCATGTCACACCTATGCCGGTAGTTGTTGGGAGCACTATGCTCGAAGTTGTTGACGAGTACGTTTACCTGGGACAAATAGTCCGACTAGGTAAGTCCAACTTCGACCGAGAGGTCAATCGACGGATTCAACTCGGCTGGGCAGCGTTCGGGAAATTACGGCATATATTCTCGTCAGGTATACCTCAATCTCTAAAAACTAGATTGTACAACCAGTGCGTGTTGCCAGTGATGACTTACGGATCTGAGACGTGGTCCTTCACTGCTGGCCGTATGAGGACGCTCAAGGTCGCTCAGCGAGCTATGGAGAGGGCTGTGCTCGGAGTTTCTCTGCGTGATAGACTCAGAAATGAGGATATCCGCAGTAAAACCAGAGTGACCGACATAGCCCAACGGATTAGTAAGCTGAAGTGGCAATGGGCCGGCCATATAGCTCGAAGAACCGATAACCGATGGGGAAGAAAGGTTCTTGAGTGTCAGCCTCGTACCGGTGGGCGTAGTGTAGGGCGACCCCCCACTAGATGGAGTGACGACCTGGTAAGATATGCAGGAAGTCGATGGATGCAGGTGGCTCAGGACCGTGCTTTGTGGCATTACTTGGGGGAGGCCTATGTTCAGCAGTGGACTTGTGAAGGGCTGTAATGATGATGATGATGATGACAAATACTTGTTACGTGCGGGATTCGAACCCGTGGCCGCCAGCTTCGCAACTCATTGCTAAACCTGCGCCACGGAGTCGTCAATTTAATATATGTTTATTTGATGATTTTTCGAGCATCAAATAAACTTACATAGTATGTAGACATTCGGTAGAGTATATTTACACAAACCATTACAAGCCACTTATAAACCCCCCCATAATTTAAAAAACTGTTGGACTTACACACATGTATGCATAACTAAGGACCACTTAAATATCTAGAATATCAAATTTCAGCCAAAAACCTTTTGTAGTTCTGAAGTTATTAATGTCTGTAAATGCCACCTTTTCACTCATAAACTCACTCATAGAAGAACCTAAGCCACTTCTTGGTTAATTAGGAACTTACTAAGCATATACGTACAAAAGAAAAATACTGAAAACTAGAAGATATCAATATTCAGTGTCAATAAATTTATTGGTACAGGATTGTCTATAGTAGCTATAGGCATTCCAAGAACATTGTACACTATATTGTAGGTACATACAGATCATAAGGTTTAAGTGACTGCTTTGAACCTTGGCTATATCTCTATAATTTTTTTCAGCAAACCAGACAACCTCGAATGTAATTTGTACTTAACTTGGCTCTCTTTTAACATATGGGTTTTGTGAGGATAAAATACAAAACAAACAAATAAAAAATTACAGATTCTTTATTTAGATTGAAAGATACACCATCGATAATATAAATATACATTGTTACAAACAAAACAGTTCTTTTTTGACAAAGGATATGTCTTAACAGGTGTATTTGTCATTATAAAAAAAAAACAAAACAACAAGACATAAACTCTAAAACAAATAGAAATCAAACCTAAAACAACAAAGAAACAAAAGTAAACGCACCACATCTAGTATTAATTATAATAAATAATAGTTTAGAATTATTAATCAGGCGAGGTAGTTAATACCAAGTCTTTACATTTTCTTTTAAATACACGTTCGGGATTGCTAAAGATGTCAATGTCATGATTTTTTAAGCTGTTGTAAGTCGCATACATCTGCTTAACGGAGGAAACTTTCCAAGATTGGTTCTACTAAAGAAAATATTGAATAAATTAGTAATTGGGTGTCTAGGAATATGATAGGGGATTTTTAAGCACACTTACTGCAATGATCTTGGTGAAATTAACTTACCGTGTAGAAGTTTATGTAGCATCATTAAGTCTAAAAGTTTTCGTCGGTTAGCCAGGGAACTCATTCTCAGTATAGTATGGACAGTTTTGAGCTTTCTATGCAATTAATCGAGTGAAGTCTTTTTTGAATACGCTCGATTCTGTGAATATGAATTTTATTTCATTCCATATCAATGAGGCATATTCTAAACTGCTACGAATGAATGCATTATAGATAGTTATCAGAGTCTGAGCAGTTTTAAAATCATTACACGTACGTTTGACAAAACTTAATGTTTTCCATGAACACGTTACCGCGTTATCTATATATTCTATGAAGCTAAGTTTGTTATCAAGAATTACCACAAGTAGAGGGTTTATGAATTTAATTTATATATACTCGTAAGTAATTGATGGTCCACGATATCAAATCAAAAATCCGCGCTGTGCCTCTACAATAATATTTTTAAATGATTTGTTGAAATTGGATAAACTATGCGTTTATATATCTTTGGAAATAAGCTTATAATCGAAACCCGTCTATAATTTTTAACATTATCCTTATCTCCTTTCTTGGAAATGGGTATAATATAACATTTCTTGTCAGTTATAAAAAACCTGGTTACTAAAGATTTAGTAAAAGTTGATTTTAGAGGAGGAGTTAGATATTTTGATTTCAATTTTATAAAAAGAGGTGGAATGTCATCAGCCCGCTCTTTTGTAATTATAGAGTAACTTGAGTATTCCAAGGATTTTACGGTCTTTTAGTTCTATATCATGCAGAGAACTTTGTGGATACGCATCGAACAATACAGGAGCTGCAGTACCACTGGGGTTGCGAGAACACAGATGAAAAATATTGAGCGAAAAGATTACATATCCCTACACCACTATTGGCCAAAAGATCATCTAGGTACATTTCTTTTTGAAAAGCAGAATCGCAGGATTTACGTAGACGGATGAACGACCAAAACTTTTAGGATTAGACTGAATGGATTTTTTTGTCTCTCGTATATAATCTAAATAATTAGTTATTTAAGAGCTTAAGTTCTAGTGTCTCTTCGTTTTTTGTAAATTATCGAATATTTTCTTTTTCTTTTATGACTTTAATTGAGTTTGGTGTAAACCGAATACGAAACTTTAAATTACGTGGCTTTGTTTTGGGTACAGTTTCATCAATAATAGTATAAAGTATTTTGTAAAACCTAAATACCATGACATCGAACTTTACTTAACTTAGAATTTACTTTAATATAATCTGCCTTTTTAAAATTGTAAGTAGCAAGTGATTTACTATTCAATAAACGTATTACTGAAATAATCACATTTATGTCTAGAAAAGGATGACGACTATCAGTATTATTTATTGGGTATGGACATTCAGCAACAATTATATCCTTAAGATTAATTAAAACAAGGTCAAGGATTCTGTTTTAAGTGTTTTTCACAGAATTAACTGTGATAAACTATTTAAAGAAAAAAATCAAAGAACTGAAATCCTAAATTACGAGTACAGTAATAATTGCTTGGAGTTAACTTGTTTACGGAATCGGTAACATCGGTAATCCAGTCTATAAAATTCAAATTAAAATCGCCCAATATTATAATGTCGTTACTACATAATTGCATTACAATATTGCGGTTGTCAAGAAATTCATCTAATGATGCCAAAACTTTCTACACAAATAAAGCTGACAAGCGCTCAGCCCACATAATGGTAGGTTAATGCAGTGATACATAGAAATCTACATGTGACATATGTTTTTGATAGGATAAAGGTGACAAACGAGCACACAGTTCACCTGGTAGTAAGTGGTTGCTGTTGCCCATAGACATCTACATCTGTCCCCGATTACGAATCAAAATGCAGATGCGGTATCACCCGTAAAGATTAAGATGGAATGCCTCGTTTCCAGTAAAGTGGGTTTCCCGTTCTCTATACTCATCATACGAAATACAGCAGCGTTAAGCTGCTATTTTACGCTGGTATTCTGTGAGAGCGTGGTCTTTCCCGGTGCAGTTGACCCATTCGTTCCACGTAAAAAATAACTATAACCAATTATTCTAACTGTGATCATCAAAGCCCTTGATTTCTTAAATAATATGTGTGACAAGCGAGCACACAGTCTATCTGATGGAAAGTGGGTATTGTGACCTATAAGTATCTACATTTTTAGTCGGTTAAGAATCAAAATGCAGATCAGTTGTCACCCCTGAGGTATATATTGAAATGCCACGGTAACTGCAAAAACACAGCAGCAATTAACTGCTATTTTAAGCTGAAATTCTGTGAAAGGTGCATATTTCTCACTCTACATGGTTATTAATCTATTACAACAACAAACTCTCGGAAAGCAAAACGGATTAGCACACGATATTGCAAGTATGGCGTTACAAAATTATTACACCAAAACCGAAGCAAATCAATGTTTATTTTTATCGACGGAAAACAAGAAAAATATAAATTTCGATATGCAAATAACTATAGTGAAGCCCTTAATATTAACGATGTAACTACAGGCGCCTGGGCACCGACCTTGGATGCAGTAGCTTAGGAAATAAGCGCTTGTCTTATTTCCTTTTTATACGTGTTGGAGCCACACTGCAACTATATTATTGTTGCAGAATGTCGGCTCGACCAGGGTAGGACTTAGATGCTCTCACAGAATATCAGCGTAAAAAGCAGCTTAATGCTGCTATGTTTCTTATGGTGTGTGTGTGTGGAGAACCGGAGGTCTTTCTTTATTGGAATCGAAACGTTCCATCTTAGGTACTCAGGGATGAAGTTTTTTTTTAATAATACAAGGGTGACAAACGAGCGCATTACCACCTGATGGTAAGTGAACGCTGTGGCCTATAGACATCTAAATTTGTCATCGATTAGGAATCAAAATGCAGATGTATATGGGCCGCAGCATCCACTTTGTGCCCGTTTGTTATCCGAATTGCTAAAAATGTATACAAAGAAAATATCATAAAAATTTATAAGTCGAGTTCCATCTCTATAAGAATCTATGAAATTGTTTGCAACAAATTTTAAGTACTAATTTTCAGCGTGCTCGGCTGCGAAATAAAACATCGTGAGGAATCCAACATGTCTAAAAATTTAAAATATTTTAATGGGATGCTTCGAACAATAGAATAGGTTCTCAATTCGACTATACGAGTACGTTATATTTTTTTTTTGTGTGACTGCTTTTGTTTGTGTCATCTTTATTCTACAAAAATATATTGGCTCTCTATACGCTTGAGACCGATCACGCCAACACCACTATTTGGCAGAAAATAAGTAAAAAGTTGGGGTATGTACCAACTTTTTACTTATTTTCTTTTAAATTGCATTATAAATTTTAAATTTCCATATTAAGAATACTTTTTTTCGTCTGTTCCTCAAAGTGCTATAAATGTGGTGGTATAAATGTGCAGCATCCAATACTTTTTTACTAACATAAAATCCGTAAAAATGGTTTTATTTAAGAGTTTTTCACATCAACAAAAGAAAAAGATGTTGATGTCTACAAGTCACAGCTTTCACTTACCATTACGATGTACTGTGTGTGATTAAAAAGACGTCAGGCGGTCGTTCGTTTTATGTCTATAAATCATACCGCAGTCAATGCAATGTGATTTATCGATAGATATCAGCAATCATCAAATTAATCGAATGTCTAGATACTCCCTTACATATCTACATAAATAATATAATATTTTAATCGATTTAAATCTCTCGATGTTTCTTGATTTATTACACGTGGGTAAAAGAGTGCATTGAATGGTTCGATATAGTCACTATAGAGTTGTAAGAACATTGTTGATTTAAAGTTACATCAATGCTGCAGTTATATTAGTAGTATAGTTGTAGCACGAATGATTCGGCTCGACTGAGGAAGTACCACGCTCTCACAGAATACCAGCGTAAAATAGTTGCTGTGTTTCGTATGGTGAGTGTAGAGAACCGGAGGCCCTTTTTACTGGAAACGAGGCATTCCATCTTAGTTCTCACGGGTGACAACGCATCTGCATTTCGATTCGTAATCGAGGATAGATGTAGATGTCTATGGGCTACAGCAACCACTTACCATCAGGTGGACTGTGTGCTCTTTTGTCACCATATTCTATTAAAAAATTGCTTTTTAAAATGTCGGAAATTAACTTTTCTTCATAGTATCATTCAACGCAAGTTTTTTTATATTTTGTAAAGAAATTTATTCATTCGTAAGCACATTCTTTAGCGTCCCGAAAGTTATTAACTTTAACTTATTTCTTTTTAACTGACTTCAAAAAAGGAAGAGATACTTAATTCGACTGTATGTTTTTTGTGCGTTCTATTTCTCAGGACTTTTTCTAAGTAAGAGTTTTATTTGAAAGCTGATGCTTCTCATATAGTTCCATATAAATTTGAAAAAGATATGACCCGTAGTTTTGAGTTATCCTTAATAATGCGTATTTAATTGACTTTGACTACATTGATGACGTTCTCATTTTATTTACACTGAAGTCGGTTGTACATTTTTTTTATTTTACCACTTGTATAGTGGTTTCTTATATTTACCACTTGTAGTTTTATAACAAACAAAAGAGCACATATCCCACCTCATCATACGTGATACAGTTACATACCTGCAATTTTAATATAAAAATTGAAAAAAAATCGAGATATAATATATACTTAGACATAGAAATATAGACATAGACAGATAATATTTTGACTAGTCTTCGGTACTATGAAAACTCTGTGGGATTGAGATTCGGCGTCATTTAATGAATATATAACCCATAGCAGATTACATGCTGTTTATTAAGTGTTAATACATGTTCATTATCTGCACTGCACTTAGAAGCAGTTCGGTAGTTGTGCTCCCTAAGTAATATTTTGTTTCGAAAGTTTTTAATCACGTTTAGTATGAATAAGATCTCATAATTATAGTGCCATTGAATTATACAACACTAGAGGAGCAAACCACATTACCGCGTGTCGAAAAAAGTGTAACCACTATCCAAACGCGACGACGTAGCTTTGAAATTAATAACAATTTTAAATAAACATATATCTATCTCACTTACACAAGTTGCGAAAACAATATCGTCGCTAGGATTAGATAAAGATGCAATATACAAACATGCAATGGTGAGTTGGTGTGGCTTACAATATGAAATTTTACCTAAAATACGCAATAAAAATGAGATTTTTTAAGCTGCAGTAAATTGTTTTTATGTTAAAAAGTATATTTTATTTTAAAATCTTTATTGCATCCCCTTAGAAAAAAGGATACAAAGCTTATCAGATGAATAGAAGTATATGTAATAAAACATAATATTTTTATAAGTATTTTTATTGTACTAATAAATCAAATAATATAAAATAAGTAATAAAACATAATTAACATAAAACTTATATGAAATTATAATTAATATAAGATTATTAATATAAAATAGGTAATAAAATACATTTAATAGATAGGTAATTCAAGAATAAACTAAAATAAGAATAATTAATTATTTTGTATGAAAGTACGTTTTACGTAGTTTTTATTATAATTTCCAAAATATTTAAAATTAGAGGTAACAAATTAACTTACTCCATTAATTATATAGTCTCCCATTAATGTAGGGAAATGTAGGAAAGTGGCAATATTGAACCTAAATGGCAATATTCGATAATTTTATTGAATTATTGGAGGTTTCTTGCGTTTAAATGAAAACAACAACTAAAAATTATGTGTTGAAAGTGATTCCGCTTGATTTATTACGTTTTTGTGACCTTGAATAGCATTCTTTCACTACGCATTTACCCATGTTTTGTCGCGGCGCAACTCTGTCGGCGGCACATTGAACACTGAACTGACGTCATCTGTGGCTCATGGCTGTGGCCATATGTGCAGTGACAACGCTTTGGCGCGGTTATTACTGATCTAGTGTAATATATAAATCAATGTATAGTGCGTAAAGGTTGTGTTGTGACATAAAATTCTCAAGAAAACCTAGTCTTAAAGCATATTTAAACAAAGAAATGTTGAAATCGTTTGTTTTTGTTTACATTGAGCGGTTGAGGAATAATTGTGAGTGCCGGTGCGCTGAGCTCCCTGATACGCAAACTGCGATCTTACTCGTACTGTGGACTGCTAATAGTCGCATACGCCCGGCTAGCTTGTAAGCATCGCCCGACCGAGTACTGATAAGGTAATACTGATAGTACAACGATAATTCCGTGCAATACATTTGCGTCCACGAGGACGAGATCGCATGGTTTGTCTTTTGATCGTAACCTAATTATATTTGAGTGGATTTATGATGTCTAATGCAAATTGGGGCCGTTGCTTTTCCGAAAATGATAACTGTTACGAATTTATTGTTTGCGTTAAATGTGAAAAAAAATATCATTATGCATGTATGATAATTGATCGTAAAATTATTACCTCTGGTTTACTAGCGACATAATGTGAACCAGCCAAAACGAGAACCTACAACCAATAACGGCAAATAAAGATAATACACCTGTGAGAAATGTCAATACCGTAAGGGGAAACAAAAGAATGGCCATTGGATCGCCACAGTCTGATCCCGAAAAAGTGAACATTCTACGGAAGACATCCGTCAAGTGGTAGAAGGTGTGATGAAATATAAAATAAATGATCTATTTAAAAGATTAAATGAAAACTTAGTTGGTTTCTTCGCGAAGGAAATTAAACCAATGAGAGATGAATTGTCGAGTATTAAGGAATCTTTAACATTCATTAATGATCGGTATGAAGACATAAAGAAAGAAAATGAAGCCTCTAAACTAAAAGTAACAACTTTGGAGAAAGATAATGCAGAACTGAAAGGAACTGTACATGCATTAGCTCAGAGAGTAAATCAAATCGAACAACACTCCCGTCAGTGTAATTTGGAACTCCAGAACCTTCTTGAGTCAGGAAATGAAAATCTTAAAACAATGATAACAAAGTTGAGTGAAGTCATTGGTAGCTCTCTGAATGAAAAGGACATTCTGAATTGTACACGCACTGCCAAAATGAATCGCGAATCCAAGCATCCAAGATCTATAATAGTACATCTAGCTTCACCTAGGATTCACGATGAAATGCTGGCGATGGCCTCAAAATATAACAAGGTGAACTCACAAAACAAACTTAATGCTACACATCTTGGATTAATAGGACACATCACTCCTGTTTTTGTTACTGAACATCTATCCCCAGTGAATAAGGCTATTCATGAGGCGGCTAGACTCAAAGCAAAGGAGAGCGGATATAAATATGTGTGGGTGCGTAATGGCAGAATATTTATGAGGAAGACCGATGAGAGTGACTATATTCTGGTAAAAAGTTTAGAAACCCTAAAAAAACTTATTTAAGTAATTCTTTTAGTTCCTTTCTTTCTTATTGTCTGTTATATGGTAAGGTTTTTAATAAAATACGATACGCTAAAATTGTACTATCAAAATTGTAGTGGTCTTAAGACCAAAACACATGGTTTCTATAATCAAATACTATGTAACAACTTTGAAATAATAATACTCACTGAGACCTGGCTAAATGATTCTGTTTCGAGTAGTGAACTTTTTGACCCTAGATATGTAGTACATAGGAGAGATGGATCTTCTACCAGTAGTACCAAGAAAGAGGGAGGGGGGGCTTAATAGCAGTATCTAGGAAATTAAAATCAAAGTGTTTAAAAGTTTGGGAGTTGGATCTGGAGGATTTATGGGTTTTAGTCTAACCGCCAGTTTCACACTCAATTTATCAAATTGCTTTCTGTGCCATTTATTTACCATCTCCTATAAAAGAGAAGAAGTGTCTACATTGTATAGTGGGTGATTTTAATCTATTTTCCATAAATTGGAGCTTATTAGATGAGCTTTCCACTGTTAGTCAGTCATTTATTGATTTTTTAAACGTTAATGATTTGAATCAGTACAGTCGTATAAAGGATCAGAGTTTAAATAGAACACTTGATTTGGTTATTGCAAATTTACCAAACTGCACAGTAGAACAGGCACTTTGCTATTGAATGAAATAAGATTACCTTATAACACTCAAAACGTACAATAAAATTTTTATAGAGCTAACTATGATAGTATTTGTAAAGAATTAGCGAGTTGTGATTGGGTCAAGCTACTTGATGGGTTGACAGATGTAAGTAATATGCTACAAATTTTCTACCAGAAAATTCGGGATATTATCAAAAAATTTGTCCCCAATAAATCGTCAAAGAACAACAACTACCCACCTTGGTTTGATCGGAATCTAATTAGAACCTAAAAGAAAGGTATGAAGTTAGGTGTCGTCACAAGAAATATAAAAATCCTAGAGATGAGCTTGAACTGCAATTGCTAAGTAAAAGATGTACGCATATGGCCACAAATTGCTACAACAAATATATAAAACTAATAGAGTGTGACTTAGCAAAAAACCTAAAACTGATTTGGTCTTTTGTCAAGGCGAAACTTGGTGGTTCAGATGCCTATCTCCTATCAATGACTGACGGTACGATGGTAACTTCTGATGGAGTGGAAACTTGCGAACTTTTTTCTTCACACTTTTCATCAGTGTACTCTGAAAATACTGAATGTACAGAGCAGGGTTATGTTTATGACCATTCAGAGTCCTTGAAATTAATAGCCTTCACCTAGCACAGCGGAAAATTGATCATGATACCCTATTAAATAAATTACAAAGCATTAAATGTAATAAAGGAGCAGGTCCTGATGGAATCCCTCCAGTGTTTGTAGTCAGATGTGCTGAATACCTTGTTAATCCACTATTAATTATATTAAATTTTTCTCTTTGTACTGGGTAGTTTCCTACTCTATGGAAAATAGCTAAAATCGTTCCGGTTCATAAAACGGGCAGTGAGTATTAAGTAAGAAATTACAGGCCAATCTCTATACTATCAGTCTTTGCTAAATTATTAGAGTCAGTTATTTGTCCTTATCTTCAGAGACATATCAATCTTCACTTAACCATTAGCCAACATGGTTTCGTTAAATCTAGGTCTACGACCACTAATTTGGTACATATACGGAAATACTAATTGGAGCACTTGATGCGTGGAAACAAGTCGACGTAATATATATTGATCTTAGCAAAGCATTTGATCGGGTCCCACATGACATATTGGTTCGTAAGTTAGCTGCCTACGACATTACTAGTATTATGTTAAAATGGCTAAAATCGTATTTAAAGGACCGAGCGTTTTTTGTAATAGTGAATGGATATCAGTCAGGTTTAAAAAATATAAATTCTGGTGTGCCCCACGGGTCTCATCTTGGACCGATTCTGTTTGGGGTGTTCGTAAATGAAATTCCTGAATTGATGAAATGGTCTCATGTGTACTTGTATGCGGATGACTTAAAAATTTGCAAGACGATTGTGTAAGAGAACGATTCAATAAAGCTACAGAACGATTTCGGTCAACTGATTAAATGGTGCAAAGTAAATCGTATGGACTTAAACATTAGTAAATGTTTCTATGTGCAATATGCGATAAAAATAACACTATCGACTATAACTATCACATTGGATATAATGATTTCTCTAGAAAACCGCACGGATATTATTGATTTGATTTTTGCTTCTAAAATTATTAGTGTTATTGACTGTCTTGAAATTTTAAGTAAACTTAATATATGCGTTCCCTTTCGTTACCCGCGTTACGCTCGTAAGATTACACCATTGACTAAACCATATCGAAAAACAGTGTTTGGCTCCAATTCTCCAATTGCTAGAATTAGTAAACTTGTTAACAAATTTAGAGATAAAATTAATATATTTTTCGACCCACCTAACAAGCTCTGTCGCACCTTAAGAGACCATCTTTTGTAACATTCTATAAAATATGTTCTTTCCTTTTCGCTTCTATATATTTTTATTTGTTTTTAGTTATAATTTCTTTTAATTTTTAATTCTTTCTTTATCCTAGTAATATAGGTACACAGTGCTGAGAAAGTTATTTGCATGTTGTATCTGCCTGTAATTATTTGTACATTTTAGTTCTTATCGCTTAATTGTATTTAAGTAGCATGTAAGGAATGATACAAATATTGGTGGATCAATAAAAAAATAATAGATAGGTCTATCTCTCAGGATTTTTATTTTTATCTAAGGTAACGGTAAGGACATGGACAAAGATAAGAGCTTAAGTTAGACAAAATGAACAGGTTTTCGGTAAATTTATATACTTTTAATGACAAGTGCGGTGGTTTCAAACCTTTTCTATTTTTTTTAATAGAATGGCAATGATTTATGCCCTGTTCTTCTTTACAAAGTTCAAACTTGGTAATTTTTGTGAGATGAAAAACTTAACTGTACAGAAAAGAGATTTCGAGAGAATTAAATACTTAACATTTGAAATTCAATTTACTTAATTACCCTTTTCTAACCTTTGGTTACTCACTGGCTAGATCGTTAATATTATTATCCGAGAAATCATTAATAACAAAATGAAGTGTACCTTATACGGGTACATGTCAAATTACTAAACTTAACAAGAGCTTAATTGGCAAGTCTGTACTCTATGATTATATTATTAACTTAATTTGACTGCCTCGTTGGCCTAGTTGTCTTCTACATGTGCTGATTATGAGACCCTGAGTTCTAATCCCGGGTCAGGCTAAAAATCTGTTGTTGAGTTTTTCCATCAAGAAATTTTCAGCAGCTACCCGGAGTCCGGAAATTGGTGGTTTAACGCCCCCGTGCCTCGGAAAACACGAAAACTGATCTCTCCGGCTAGTCTCCGTTGAGGGTGGCCACCGGGACCAGAATTCAGTCTGACGGACATTATTATTACATGTGGAGTTGCACAGATGACTGTATTATTTAAAATAACATAAAACGTTATTAATTACCTAACTTGACTTCATACGAGACTCCTGTGAAATATAAGCTAACTCTCCTCGAAGATATCGTTTTTATTAAATAAAAGATGTAGAATTACCTCCTACATCTAACTTACTCAACTAATTTGCTGTTGAGTCAGTTAAAAATAACGTAATGTGTCATGACCACAATATGAAAAAATGTATACTACAAACGTACAACACCCACACGTCATCGTCACCATATTTAACGAAAACAAAATTTTGTCATACACGCGGTCATATGAATCAGATTAGATGACCAGGTACGTGATAATTATGGACAACGTGGAATGACCTGGCTACTTATTTGTGAGTCTTGATTTGACTCACAGCCAGTGATTAGTCACACTAAGGTTATTAACACATTACTTAATGATTTAAAAAAATTTATTAGTGATAGTTGAAAATCGTTCGAAGATCATGACAGTTATGCAAATATGCATATTAATGTGAAATATAAAATAAACGATAAATATTAATTTCTAATCGTAGTGGAGCTCGACCGGGGACGACCACGCTCTCACTTCTGTGTGTATTCTTACCAGCGTAAAATAGCAACTTAATGCTGCAGTTTCGTATGAGTGATAGTAGAGTACTTAAGACCCTTCTCACTGGTAACCAGGCATTTTACCTTAGCCCTCAAGAATGACAACATCATGCGTTTCGAGTCTTAATCGAGAATAGATGTAAATGCCTATGAGCCACAGCATCCACTTACTATCAGGTGGACTGTGTGCTCGTTATTCTCTTATTCTAAAAAAAGTATGTTGGTGAAAAAGAAAGAGACAAGACAATAATTTATATAAAAGAAAGAGATACGTATACTCAGTGTATTATAACTGCAACATAAAACGTATATAAAACGTATGCTCAACAGGAGAAGGACTACACTCGTACAGAATACCAGCGTGAAATAACAGAATATTGCTGCTGTGTGTAGTATTTTGGGCTACGAGAACTGAAAACCCTTTTTACTGGTAACGAGGTATCGCATCTTAGTTCTTCTGAGTGACAACGCATATCCGTATTGATTTTGTTTTATTTTAATTTTTTATTTAATACATTATCCGCAAAAAAAAAAACGGGGCAAATTAGGAGTACTCTTAACCGACGAGCACGTATGCGTAGGTATATGGATGTGAAGGAGGCAAGAGAGGTGTGTCAGGATGGTGCCAAATGGCAGTCTGTAGTCTCTGCCTACCCCTCTGGGTGACAGGCGTGAGTGTTTACGTATGTTTATGTATTATCCGCACACTAGGATTTTATCCTATATCCTGAGGTCAGTTTACATGGACCAACTGAAAACTTCACAAGGACCAACATCCGAACCCGGAACAATTATCTGTAGGCTATACAAACATTTGTTTCGTGCGGAATTCGAACCCGCGGCTGTTAGCGCCGCAACTCATTGCTAAGCCACTGCTCCACGGAACCGGAATGGTTGTAATTCTTAATTAACGATAGATGTAGGTACAGGCTACAGCATCCACTTACAATTCGATAGATTTTTTAATAGAAGTTAGGTAACTAACGAACACACAGTCAGATTGTGAAGTTGATTTATATAATTATTTCTATATAAAAATATTGCCTCTACTAATGCTGCATATTAATTTGTAACACCTTTTAAAAATCAACAACTTTAACACCTACTACAAAGGTGACCTACATGCCCTAATTTTGCAACGTAGTCATTAGCGACAGAGGAAATAAAGTTCAGATTGCGTTTTATGCATCCCTCTTAAATCAGTTGCATAGTCTTTGATGGACGGGTATAATATACTCCAGACCGAATTTTAGTTGCTGCCGACAGTTTCCACGTAGACTAGCCATTTGCGCAGAACAGGATTAAAATCCTGTTCTACGCATGTATTAATGTCATTAAAAATTAATTGTTAATTTATTTTAATATGAAACTAAATTACTCAGACTCCTATAATTATTTTAACGGTAAGGTGGTTAGATCATTGACGGCCAAAACAAATAGCAATAACAAATATATATGGCAAAATACATAGATTAAAAATACATGTGTACTTTTTTCACCTGAATTTCTTAATAGTATTATATTTTTGCATATTTTTTTTTTTGGGAAAATACTATATTTGTTCGAAAAGAAGGTGGCAATCCTACCTGGTAAGGTAGATTTTTGCTTAAGTCATAATATTACTCTATGTGTGTGTGTGAGTGAGTATCTAGCCGTGTTATACACCGATTTACACTTTGACAAGTACAGTAGCGAGTTTAGTTACAGGGCAGTTGACAGTAAACAAGCGTTCAGATGTCTTCATGGCGAATTTAGTTTAAAAAAGTAGGTACAATTTAATATTTTGAGGGTCGAACGCGAACACGTTGTGTCCTGTCAAATTATACACTGAACTAAACACGCTCGTTCGTGGCAGACGCGCGAGAGGGCAAGCAACATTTCGCACTAAACTCGCTGAAAAATCGTCCCGACGCGCTGCGCTGGCTATCCCGTTCAACTTAATTCTTAACTTGCTACTAAACTCGCTAATTTCCGTTCAAACGAAATTTTCTATTTAACTCGTCAGCTTCACAAGTTAACTCGCTACTGTACTTGTCGAAGTGTAAATCGTTTTTGATCCAGAGAGCGTTGAAAGTTAACTTATAAAGTTACGGGATAAATTTTGAATACATTAGCTTATATATTACACTAGTGACCCGCCCCGGCTTTTGCCCGGGTTGAACAATTATCGATCTTAAATGTTAGGTAGATATGATTAATCTTAAAACTTCATGTTATAGTTGCACCACATTTTTTGCTAAGTTTTTCCGAGGTTTTACAATAAATCAACTCTGCATTTCATAACCTAGAGAGACCAATATGTCCCGCCGCTCCGACTACCACCTCAATTATAGCAACGCGCGAGAGTTTTTGTATAGAAATAGTTATTTTAAGTTATCGTTAGAAGATAAATATTTACTGCCACGGACCAATTTAAAGTTTTTCAGGAGGTACAATTAAGCCATACATTATTTTTATGTAACTTTATCTATTGACCCAGCGCTCGCCGTGAAAGCTCTAGTAGACGAATATCATCACAAATTGAAACCATAATAGTAGAAGTCTGTGACTATCTGGAATAATGTTCCTTTCAAATGCTAAAGAAATTTTTAAATAAGTCACTCTGTATCGGATTGGGTCGGCTCGACCGGGGTAGGTCACGATCTCACAAAATACCAGCGTAAAATATCATCTTAATGCTTCTGTGTTTTCTAAGGTAAGTGTAGAGAAGCGGAGATCCTTTTAACTCAAAACAATTCAATACATCTTAGTACTCAGGGATGGATACGCATCTGCATTTTGAATCTTAAGAGAAGATAAATGTAGATGTATATGGTATATGGTTCAACGCATCCTCTTACCATCGTATGAAATGTTTGCTCGTTCGTTGCCCTTATTCTAAAAAAAATGGTGCGTACCTATCGGAGATTTCCCTTCAGCCCTCCACATATACACAAACCCACAAAAATCGCACGCTGTTTTTACATTTATTTATTTATAAGGTATACCTACAGCAAAACATATGAAACATTAACATCAACACAATAACAAATGTATATGGTTAAATATGTTTGCTAAATACACAACATTGGTGGTCTATTCTATTATATTAGAATAGTTTTAGTTTCGTATGTAACTATCGTATTTATTTATTGATTTATTTTATTTTTATTTATTGTTTTATTTTATATAAATTACGTAACATTGTGTATATTATTTATTTTTTAGTAGTACTAATGTATGCACTAAGTTTGCAATTTCAATATAATTTCCTTTATGGGTCTGTTTATGGGTACTGGAAGATATTTCAGCTAATTCGGAATAAGTAGAACCTTTGTACGAATTTACTATAAGACTACTTCTGTATCTTAATGTGTGTAGATAAAATAAATTAAAAAAAAACATTTACCGTAATGTGTAGCATATTATATTATAATGGTACTGAATACAAAATAATTTATATTAAGAAAAAACTAACTAAGGAATGAGTGTGTGCTGAGAGGGTGAAAAGAAATTGGTCAATTTTTTGAAGCATTTTACATTACTAGTATAGATTTTCTTTCAACAAAAAGAAAATGTTGTTAAAACATCGTATTGAACCAGTGAACGCAATTATTTTATTTGAACGCTCTAACTCTAAGTAAAATAACCTTGGCTCAAAGCGAGAAAAAAATACGTTTAATCGTTGTGCGAACAAAATCACAATAAGTTATAATTAGATTAAAACCACGGGAATCGCGCAAACAATTAATTAAAACTTTATTTGTTAAAATTGCTTTTTATAGTACCTACATAATAGAGCAATTATGTTTTATAGCGTACTAACCATGTGCGCCATTTTGTTTTGCGTGAACGTGATTCATGGAAAAGATCCTTTAAATATTTTGATACTATCAAAACTCAGAGGTAATAAATGTTCACTTAATTTTTTCTGGGCGGTTTAGGTTTCATTTGTATTACTATACTCTATGGTGTTAAGTACCGCCTCATTTGCATAAAAAGGATTATTTTATTTGATTAATGCATTGGTTTAAAAAACACATGAATTTATAAGACTTCGTGATACTAAAGCCTTTATATTTTGTTATTTATTGTAGCAGTAGCTACATTGCTTTTAGCTAGAAAAAATAGGTACGTCAATTATTTAAATAGTCTTTACAAAAAAATCTTTGCAAAGCTTCCTGGAGACGGTAACTACTTATCCCAACTTATCGAGATAAGACGATATCCAAAGGCACCAAAACGGACGAAATATCATGAGATTTTCGTCACCGTGTGTGTAGAGCTCTAGTTTTAAAATAACTTTGAACGATAATAAAAAGAGCAGCAAACTGCTTGCGGTGATGCTCCAGTTAAAACCTGAATTACAATATACTCTAAATTTACACCTTTATGTCTGAAATTAAATTAAGTCTCTTTCACGACGTCAGAAATTTAAATTTCGTTGGACACTCTTTTTTTTTAAATTTCAATATGAGTTTGGTGAAACGGCTAAAGGAACTTCCATTCATATGCCTTTTCATTATTAATGAGAAGTTAAGCTTTTTTAAATAAGGTTTTTTTTTTAGCATTAGGTGACAAACATGTACATAGTCCACCTAATGGTAAGTGGATGCTGTGGCCTATAGATATCTACATTTATCCTCAATTAAAAATCAAAATGCAGATGCGTTGTCACCACTGAGGACTAAGATGGAGTGCCTCGATTCCAGTAAAAGGGGTCTTCAGTTCTCTACTTTCACCATACGAAACACAGCAGCATTACGCTGATATTTTACGCTGGTATTCTTCGAGAGCGTGGTCCCGCCCCGGTCGAGCCGACCCGTTCATGCTACAACCACAATATAGCTGCAGCGTAGCTCTACCACGTAACAAAATGTGAATTATATGATTATCTTAATATTAAGTCGATATTTAATCTTTATATAGTATAAAATAAAGTCGCTTCCCGCCGTCTCTGCGCTTAGATGTTTCAAACTACGCAACGGATTTTGATTGGTGGATTTTAATGATCCAAGAGGAAGGTCATATGTTGTCGAGATCCAAAAATTACCCGTGCAAAGCCTGGGGGAATCGCTAGTGCAAAAGAAAATAGACACTGAATTTTGATACTTTCAATTGTAATATTTATACGTCCCTATAGTAAGTCATTAATATCCTGTTTATCGATCATACTATTTGTTACAAAATATAATTTCTTTCATAGTTTAATTACTTATGGACTAAGTTACCAATTTTTTTTGCATGCCTTAGGCCCCGTTTACATTTTGAGAAGTGTCAAGTGGGAGTGGCAAGTGCAAATGACAAATGACAAGTGTTTAGTGCGTGTGAACAGGGAGTGACAAGTGATAAGTGGGAGTAAAATGCGCTCTAAGCACTTTTCATTTGTCACTTGTCAGTTGTCACTCGCACTTGTCACTTCTCAAAATGTAAACAAAACGAATCAACTATCCGGAGAGCATGTGTTTTTATTTGGTACGGCTCCGCATGGATGAGTCAAACAATGAGTTTATAAGAGGTATAAAATTTACATCAATATCCTAACAACGATCGCGCGACTCGTGGCCCAGTAGGCAGCGTATCTGGTTACTGTTATGGGTCTTAGGTTCGAATTCAAACGGGGTCAACATTTGTGGATTTTTTTTGATATTCATATCTCGATGTTTTGTGACTGTTCTGCTAATTTATCTAAACGTACCTTCGACCTGATGACATTGGTTGGTAGAATTTATGATTACATGGGATAGTCGAATTCCGCCCAAAGCAACCCCCTATATCGTTTTGGCTCACTTAGCGGTCAATCTCCGCAGAGTCTATTTCGCCTGAGGATGCCTCGTTTAGAGGCCAAATACGTATCCTAATAAGTATAAATTATAATATACAGGTATAAAAGTGGATAAATAGTGACGAGGATAGCATGCAATTGAAGTATGCCGTGCGGTGCTCTTCAAACTAGACAGATCATTTTATTCTAATACTTGGAAATGAAATGAAATTAACGATTTTTTTAATGAAATGAATGATTTATATCCATACAGACTGTTGCATAATACTTATTGAAAGTCATTTTTTTATTTACCACTGGTTCGGAAAAAAACCTCTGTCCTGGGAAGAACCAGCAAGAAACCCAGCGGGACTGTTTTTCAAACATATTTTACTTTACAATAATTTATTTTGTACAATTTCTGAATGAATTTTATACAACCAGCATGGTGGCGATCACCTCGTTTCCAGGAGTTATTTTCATTTAAGTGTTCTTTGATATTATAATAAATCCTTTGTACAACTTTTCATTAATAATCGGATCGTAGGTAATTAATTTTTAACATCAGTTTTCTTATAATCGTAGGCTATTAACCGTGTAATCAAACAACTGTTTTGAAATAGAAGTAAGCACAATAGAAGAGCATAAAGATATATATATATATATATATATATATATATATATATATATATATATATATATATATATATATATATATAGTAAGTAATGTCCGTGACCCTGAAGTGTAAGTTTAGTAACTGAAGGCTGTAATGGAGATGTAGGTTACAGTACATCTGTTCTTGATTCAGACTGCCGCGTTGGTCTAGTAGGCATAAGCGCGACTGCTCGTTAAGCAGTCTCAGGTTCGATTTCCGGGTCAGACTAAAATCAGTTACAGGAATTTTCCGTCAAGAAAAAATTCAGTAGCAACCCAGAGTCAAACAGATGGCGGTGTTTTCAGACTCGTGCTTCACAAATCACATAAAGCCATACTGGACTTGATCTGTCTCCAATCGTTTTAGATTGTCGTCCATTCGTGCTATGAGAATGTGGGAGTAGAGAGTGCACCTGCACTTGTCCATACACTTGGGCACTATAATCCTGTCCTACATTAAGACTAATGGGCGTAAACGAAATTCGGTCTGGAGGAGAACATTATTATTCGATTAAGAATCAAAATGCAGATGCGTTTGTACTTCGAAAAACAAACATAGACACCTCAATCCTAGTAAAAAAGACTCAAGTTCTTTACACTCACCTTATGACAGCAGTATTATCTTTATAGTAGTAGTATAAAGTAAAGTTACAGCTTATATACGTCCCACTGCTGTGCACAGGCCTCCTCCCATTTTTGAGAGGGTTTTAGGGCAAAGAGGTGTCCGCCGCGCTGCCCCAATGCGTTTTGACGGACTTCATATGTCTTCGAAATATTTTTTTCTCAGACATGCTGTTTCCTCGCGACGTTTTAGCACATGGTAAATCAGCACTTAAAATTGAATTTCTCTGGTGTCGGTGGGAATCGAACCCGGGTTGCTCGCGTACTGTGAAATTTACAGCAAGCGCTAACTTATCGAGCTACTATGGTAGTAGTATAATAGTTAAAAATATATAGAGTTTAAAATACTTAAACAACACGTATTGATCAAGACTTTCACTTGGCAGAGCCATGCTACAGCTATATTGTGGTAGCACGAATGGATTGGTTCAACTGGGAAAGGACCACGCTCTCACAGAATATCAGCGTTAAATATCTGACGACTCCGTGGCGCAGTGACTTAGGAATGAGTTGCATACCTAAGGGCCGAAGGTTTGAATCCCGTACGGAACAAGTATTTGTATGGCCCACATAAATTGTTGCGAGTCCGAGTGTTTGTACTTCTGAAGTATATATATATATATATATATATATATATATATATATATATATATATATATATATATATATATATATATATACATATATATATAAACTCCCCCTGAACTGAGAAAATCCTAGTATAGAGGATAAGATTTTAAGAAAAAAATAAAATAGAAATAGCAGCTTAATGCTGTTGTGTTTCGTATGGTGAGTGTAGCGAATCGGGGACCCTTTTTACTGGAAATGAGACTTTCCATCTTAGTCCTCAGGGATGACAATGCATCTGCATTTTGATTCTTTACTGAAGATAGATAAGGATGTCCATGGGCCAAAGCATCCACCTACCATCATGTAGACTGTGTGCTCGTCTGTCACATCAAGAGCTGTGCTAATCCTAATTAGAATACTAGGTTATAGCCATCAAGTTATTGTACTTTCACGATTCTAATACGTCTGCAAAATTTCAGATCGGTCAGACGTCAGAAAGTGGAATAAAAAAGAATTATATTCGTACTTACATATATCAAGCTAATAATTTGTGTTAAAAAAACAACACGTAACAAATCTCTACATTTATATAAAGTTGAGGTGTCTGCATGTAATGTATATTGCCTTTTATTGAGCTGAAGGGGTTATTTATTTGCATGTCATTAGGACATGAGTGACCTTTTTTTGTCTGTGTGCGCGGGCACATCTTTGGAATAGCTGAACTGATTGTAATGAAACTTATAAAACAGGTATAGAGCAATGTCAGGGATGATCTAAGTTATACTTTACTGAAAAACTTGGAAAACTTCTTTTACATGGTAGAGTCACGTTGCAGCTATATTATATTTTTAGCACGAGTGTATCGACTCGACCAGGACAGGACTACGCTCTCACAGAATACCAGCGTTAAATAGCGACGTAATGCTACTGTTCTTCGTATGATGAGTGTGGAAGAGAACCTTTTAACTGGAATCGATTCATTCCATCTTAGTCCTCAGGGGCAACACCGCATTTGCATTTTGATTCTTAATTGAGGATAAATGTGGATGTCTATGGGAAACAGCATCCACTTACCATCAGGTGGACTGTGTGCTCGTTTGTCACACAATGCCATAAAATACTTTTTGAAAAAGAGAATAATTTTATGAAAAAATGGTGTTTAACTGTTCTAAATCTAAATATCTTCACATTAACAACTGCTACCACGTAGTCGCAGAGTAAAAATGTCCACTAGCCCATATCACAGCGCGGGTGTCGTGAGAGGCGACGGAGGGAAACAAATCAGGAGATGGGCAGCATTGTCTTCCTAATAACGGCTAAAATAAAAATCATGCCAACTTTTGCAAGCATCCACTCTATAAGGCAATCTATGGGCGGGGCCTACGTTCAGCAAAGGAAATCCGTGGCACGTGACTAACGTTACAGACAAGTGACTGATGTCTTTGTTGAGGTTTCATTCATCTACCAAAGCTCCGAAATAAAGGCGGACAAATTCAAAGATCCGTTTCTACGGCGATGTTTTTTTTTTATATAGTGTAGATGTCTTTATTTACATGCCAGATTGTCTTCATTGTTATGAAATTTGAAATAATTTTAACACAGTCCTGTAAATAGAGTCGATATAAGCATTTTCACACAAAATGCAGATGTCCGTTTCTACTTTGCTGCCATCGATTTATACCGACACAAACTGCCCCTTTAACATTGCTCCAAGTAAAACAAAAACTTTATTTTCTCCGCTGTAACGTTAGTGGTAACCCAGACAAAACCGGGGTGAGTCGCTAGTCACGTATAAAGTAATCAGGCCACAGACTCATGACGAATTGTGTGCCCGCCGGCCAATTTGAATTTCAAATAGCCGTGCTTGATTAAAATATTGTACAAATGTCTTGTTTATTGCCGTAATGTACGATTTGATGACGACGCACAAACATCCTGGTCTGCGTCTTTTTTTTGTTTTTAATAAAAGTGCCGAATGACACACTGTCCACCTGATGGTAAGTGGATACTGTGGCCCGTAGACATCGACATCAATCCTCCATAGAAAAAGTCAGATGCGTTGTCAACCCTGTACTATCTTGCGTTGTCAATCCTGAGGACTAAAATGGAATGCCTCGTATCCAGTAAAAAGGGTATCCGGTCCGCTACCCTCACCATACGAAACATAACAAAATAAATACGCTATTTTACGCGAGACTGTTATCCTTTCGCGGTTCTGCCGAACCATTCGTGTTACAACTATAATTAATTGCATCATGGCTCCACCACCTACAAATAGTGTCTGCACTACTTTTTCGCATATTCTATGTGGCTACGGGTATTCTTTGAAGTGTGCTGGCAACGTAAGAAAATGCACCGCCAGTGGAATATGGGGGGGGGGGGGTCGAAACATTGTAATATATGATATCTTAAAGTCTTGTTTCATGTCTCGTTGGCCTAGTGGTTGTTAACCCGATTGCTAATCATGAGGTCCCGGGTTCGAATCCCGGGTTGGTTCGAAAATTAGTTATCGGGTTCTTCTGTCAAAAAATTCTCAGTAGCAGGTTAGAGTCAGAAACTTGGCGGCGTTTCACACGCAGATCCGTTAGTCCTGCGCCTGTTCTCTCTCCAGTCGTGTTGGATTACCGTCCCATCGGAATATGAGTGTCAGTCAATCTAGTCTATGAGTGTCTACAATCCTGTCCTGTGCAGATGGCTGACCTCCGATGAGACTGGGCGCCGCGATCGAATTTCCGTCTGGAGGACATTTTAATACTATAGCACAACCTGTACATGCTCCCTCACAATTGCTTAATATTTAGTAAATAAATGTTTAGTCAATACCCTGTCATTAGTCGACTTCTAAAAGAGGAGGAAGCCTCATATAAAATTGGACGAAAAATGTTACTTTTACCAAATTAATCAAAATAGTGACTTTCATTAGGTATTATTTATAATCTATATTGAGTAAAAAAGTTTCTGTCTCTGTTTCTGTTTCAACCCTAAGGGAGGAAAAATAGAGGATAACAGACACATGTCTTCGAAATATTTCTTAGACATACAGGTTTCCTTACGAGGTTTACACCGTTGAGCACGTGTTAAATTATCACTTGAAATTCTAATTAACAATGTCATTGGTGCCGGCGGGATAGAATCAGGGTTGCTCACATACTGTATTTAAAGCTCAGACGCTAAACACTTACAGTAAGTTACTCGACTCCACCGAGTTAGTAATTTATTCTTGGGGCGTTGTATACGCTTTTACAACAAAATCCCAGAAAATATACAAAATTTGGACTTTATACAAACTTAGTATAAAAACTTTTTTATACTAAGTTTGTATAAAAAAGGTTTTGATTATTATTTTATTATTATTAAGGAATTTATGGATGATAATAACCCCCGGGAACGGTGATCGCTACCAAGCTATTTCTAATTTGTTTTGTGTTATTAATTGTAACATAAATGATTTTAAGCTGTTATTTAAAAAAAATAGACCCATTGGGATTCCTTCTGGTTTTTCCCAGAACATACGTTTTTGTCCGAACCGGTGGTAAATTAAAAAAGTTACTTTTAATAATCTTATATATAATTTATATTTAATAAATAAGTTTCTATTTCTGCTTCTGTAAAACTACCAGACAATATACCGAGTAGTGGCGGTGTAAGAATATCCAGCGGTGTGAGAGGCATCAGATGGAAACAAATCAGGAGAGGGACAGCAGTGTCTTCGTAATAACGACTAAAAATAAAAAATGTACTGTGGTTGGTTGGCAAACTTAGCATGTTTGTTACGTGGTAGAAACATACTGCAGCTGTATTAGTAGTATAGTTGTAGCACGAATGGGTCGGCTCGACCGGGGAAGGACCACGCTCTCACAGAACACCAGCGTCAAATAGCTTAATGCTGCTGTGTTATGAATGGTGAGTGTAGAGAACCGGAGACCCTTTTTATTGGAAACGAGGCATTCCACCTTAGTCCTCATAGGTGACAACGCATCTGCATTTTGATTCGTAATCGGGGATAGATGTAGATGTCTATGGGCCACAGGAACCACTTACTGGTGTACTGTGTGCTCGTTTGTCACCCTATCCTATTAAAAAAAATAGTTGCCACACTAGATAGGCGGTTTGGCAGCCACAATTTTATATAATTTCTTATAGTTTTTAGTAACTCTTGAACCATTTTGAACACCTCGAATTCTACCAGAAAGCAAACAAACAAACAAGCATGTCGAAACAGTTTACATCGGTATCGCAAACAGAGCACCTCCGAAAACAAAGCATTCACCAACATCCTAAGCAAATAATGGAACAATTAAAACCTTGCGCAAGCCACCCTGCTGACCTGGCGCTTCACACAATGGCCAATGCCTTAATTGGCTTTTGTCCATTGAACGTGTGTTGAAGGACCGGACTTATTGAATAGAATTTACACGTCAATCAGAGTTTGTTTTTGTCGGGATTTGATGCCGGTGGCGAAAATGGTGATGATCTCCTTAGCACTTACTTCGAAATGTCGAAATGTTTAGGTGGAGGCAAATATTTTATAGTGCTTTAAATGTAAATAGGCCGTGGTTTAAAAGAATATATCATCCCATTTCACCCCGTAGGTGTCGTAAGATGTGACTATTGAGTTAGTGATAAGAATTAAACATTGTGTACAACCGACTTAAATATAAATAAAATGAGAACATCATCATTGTAGTCGAAATCATTTTTTTAATATAGAATAAGGGTTACAAACTAGCACACAGTCCACCTGATGGTAAATGGACGCTGAAGCACATAGACATTTACATATATCCTCGATTAAGAATCGAAAGATGATTGCCTTGTTTCCAGTAAAAAGGGTATCCTGTTCTCTACACTCACTACATTAAACACAGCAGCATAAAGCTGCGTGGTCCTACCCCGGTCGAGCCGACCCATGCTTCAATCATAATTTAGATGCAGCGTGGCTCTACCAAACACACTGGTATTGCGACCGTCAACTCACTTGCTGATGGTGAAGATTAAGCCTCATTCTCCCTACATTCTTACTTGAGAGACCCATATTCAGCCGTAGACTTTTTCAGGTTTATGATAAAGAAGAAAAAATATAAGTTGTTAGAGTCTCGATCTCACACTCGAATACTCTAATGTTACATTTTACTGGAAACAAGGCACCATCTTAATCCTCAGGGGTGATATCGCATCTGCATTTTGATTCTTAATTGAGGATGAATGTCTATGGGCCACAGCATCCACTTACCATCAGGTGGATTGGGTACTATTTTATCACACTTATTATATTAAAAAATACAAAATAAAGCATTATGTTACCATTAAAAACGCGTTGCAGTGCCAGGTTCGTCCATAGAAGGACCATGCTCTAACAGAATACCAGCGTTAAATTTTAAAAAAAAGTTACCAGCTACGTAATACTGTTGTTCTTCATATGGAAAGTGTAGAGAACCGGAGGCCTTTTAACTGATAACCAGATATTCCATCTTAGCTAGCAAGAATGGCAACGCAACTGCATTTCCTAATTGCGGATAGATGTAAACGTCCTTAGGCCACAGCATTCACTTACCTGCAAGTTAACTGCGTGCTCGTTTGTCAACCTTATTCTATAAAAAATGCAATTAAGTGTAACCAAGGCTACACAGTCCACTAGAATAAAAGTGTATGCAATGTCATCGTTGAGAACTAAGATGGGAAACCCAGTAGTCGTTATACATTTTGTACATGGAACAGCCATGCTGCAGCTATATTATGGTTGTAGCACGAATGGGTCGGCTCGACCGGGAAGGGACCACGCTTTCACAGAATACCAGCGTAAAATAGCAGCTTAATACTGCTGCGTTTCGTGTGTGGTGAGTTTAGAGCTCCGGAGACCCTTTTTTACTGGAAACGAGGCATTCAATCTTAGTCCTCAGGGGTCACAACGCATCTACGTTTTGATTCTTAATCGAGGATAAATGTAGATGTCTATGGGCCACAGCAGCCACTTACCATAAGGTGGACTGCGTGCTCGTTTGTCACCTTTATTCTAAAAAAAAACACAGGGTTTCCGATTCTCAACTAACCATACGTAGCACAACAGAATTATTTATTTACGCTGGTGTACTGTGCCTAAGGATGCGACACATTCGTATTGCATGTATAGTAAAACTCCAGTATCGCTCGCTCTGAAATGTATTGCTATTTGATCTGAAGCAATGCTTATACCGAAAGCAAGGTAAAATCATATACCATCACAGCACACATACACACACATACATAGCTAGGGTTGTTCGACTAGATCAAAGGTATCGACTATCTACCTGTTATGTCTAGTAATTGACTGTTTAATTGCTGCAAAAATTATTATATTGAGAAAGAAAAATATCACGCAACGTAAAAATTTAAAATCACGAATTCTTCAAGGCATGACATACATTTACTAAACAATAGTTAGGGCAACAATACGCCGGGGTTCACTTCTCGGTCAAGGCTCTAAAGGTGCGACTTAAATGGATGAACTGGCTACAAGCTTGGTGCCGAGGTCGACCTCTGTACCCGAATCAAATCGCTTCAATCCTGAGCATTTAAGTTAAATTCAACTAATTGCTTTCAGATTTGAAATAAACAGATTGTTTTTATGATTATTGTTCATAATTTGTGACTATGTTTTATGATCATTGTGTTACAGTAGTTATATATTTATTTCAAGACTTTATTCATATATTTATTTAAAGCGTCTAAGGTCGCTGTATGACACATGTCACCTCCGCTAACACTAAAATCCTTTCAGACATGAAAGGAGGCCTGTATGTATATAGGTTGTAACGTCGTACTCATCGTGTAATATCAGCGGAGCTTCTCATTGAAAGAAATTTAATAGGATGACCATGCTAGTAAAGGTCGCTTTGTCTGTGCCTTATTTATGAACTTTGTGCTATATCATATACTTAAATGGTATTTTACTGGAAACGAGAAATTCCATCTTATTGGTCAAGAGTGACGATGTAACTGCATTTTGATTCTTAATCGAGGATGTGTAGATGTCTATGGGCATCCACTCAACAAAATGTGTGCTCGTTTGTTATCCACATTTTATAAAAAAATATGCAACATTTACTCACCTTCGTATTGGTGATGGATGACCTCAAATAATTACCCAATTCAACCAATGCAGTTGAGCTGCATTATAGAGATTAATTTGCTTTTAAACTAAAGCTGGATTCGAAAACATTTCGAAGTGTTACTGATGCAGGATGTATTTAATTGCAACAGTAACTGTTAAAATATCCAATGACATAACCTTATGATTCAGCAGGACACTCCGTTAAATCCAGTCCAGAGTTGCTAAATATTTCAATGACTAAGACTTTTATCGCTTTATTTGATATTCTGTTATACTAGATATCTTTTCATATAGTAAGAATGAATGAGAAATGATTGACAAAGTAAAAATATGTTTCACAAGTGAATGGCAGAAGTGTTAAGAGACGCCCTAGTTAGAAATTTATCGACCAAATGGCGGTATATTGAAGACAGAACAAATTAAGAGTACCGAAGAGTAGTTACTCTTTATTTGTCCTGTTTTGTTGTTTTCTTGTTTTGTTGTTTTAGACAGGGTTGTATCAGTATCGTGCCAAAAGGAAGTCCGTATTCTCTGCTTACCCCTGTGGGTGAATGTGACTGTGTGGATTTAGTATATATAAAAAAAAGAAAAGAATGTAAGATGGTCGACCGCAATAGAGCGAAGGCCTGATAAATCATGCAGGTCGGTCGATAGATGTATGTGACACAGATCCGTCCTTTGTGATATTCCTTGGAGGGTAGTTTATTCAGCAGAGGACTTGTGAAGGGTTGTGATGATGAATATTATGAGTATGCAAAATCAAAATCTAATTATTATAAAATGAAGTACTCGTGTTTTTAATTATTTATCAATCATTTAATGATTTATAAAACATTTGTAAATGTTTGTATGTATTCATCTTCTTTATCGTAAGCCTATTAAAATTCACATGGGCCTCTCAGCTTAGAATATCTACGAAACTACCGTATGTATGTGACGGGAGGTTGATTGTACATGGACTCGCTGCGTTCAGAATTCCGAATCGGAAATCCGAAACGGAATCCTGAAATAGAAGTCCGTATGTATGATGCGGTCCTCATGGACCAAATAATTAATAATAATAATAATTAATAATGCCTGGCCAATATGAATAATGTCCAATTTGAGTAAACAACGTGATAAATACTATTAAAATAATTAAATTTACCGAGATTTACGAATTAAGTCCGTTATTTATCGGGCAGAGTAATAAAAAGTTAGGTAGGTAATGTTTTTTTTATATATAGGATAGGATGACAAACGAGCACACAGTCCACCTGATGGTAAGTGGTTGCTGTGGCCCATAGACATCTACATCGATTACAAATCAAAATGCAGATGCATTGTCATCCGTGAGGACTTAGGTGGAATGCCTCGTTTCCAGTAAAAAGGGTTACCAGTTCTCTACACTCACCATACGAAACACAGCAGCATTAAGCTACTATTTGACGCTGGTATTCTGTGAGAGCGTGTTCCTTCCCCGGTCGAGCCGACCCATTCATGCTACAACTACACTACTAACTGCAGCATGGCTCTACCATTTTTTATGATGTCACATATTTAACCCTTAAAGACAGTGGAAATAAGGTTTTTTTTTTGTAGCGCAAAGTAAAGAATACCCCATGGCTGCTATTTGATAGTGCAAATTGGATTTTTCCTTCCTTCACATTTTTACACTTGTTAATTTCAGATTTGGTACATTGTTAACATATACTGGATGATTTTTTTAAAGTCTGGAAAAACATAGGGTGTAACAGGTGAACGGAGTAGAAGTCTATGGCACTGATATTTTACAAAAAAATCATCCAGGATAAGTAGGTAGATTAGGTTAAGTTATATCAAATTGCCAAACAGTTATACTAGCTACGTTCTATAATAGCAACGTTTATTATAATGTCCCCACATGGTGATAAATAATGAAGCTGAAATCGGTATTAATTACGTAGCTCTATTTGACTGGTCATTACGCATATTGCCCGGCCATTATAAATAATGCTCTGATTAAACTCTTAGTCTATAACATCCACAAGCCTCTCCCGTTGTAAAGATGATATGCTTAAATTTTCACAATTTGACCCCAAATTTTATTTGTTAATTATTATATTATGTAGAACAAAAAGACATTTAATATTTTTTAATAGTAAGGTACGTGAGAGCAATATGGTCATATTAAGGTTTGCCGCCCTATAAAACCAAAACTAGGAAGAGGACGGAGACAAAAATACAAAGTCGTATACTATAACTATTATATTAAGAAAAATATAGCAAACAAGCTCTGGCATTAATTATGAACACTTCGAAAAACCAAACTATAAAAAACTAACGACACTACGCAATACTAAAAACGACTACTATAATGTCAACTGTCAAAATGGTGTTGATGAAGCGGCGTTCTATTTGATTTACTGATGAAGAGCTATCGTATCACAGAGTGATCTATCCAAGCAAGGCTGTAGTTTTTGAATTATAAGAAAGTGACCGTATTAACCGGATGGCCATATTACCCTCACGTACTTTATAAAAAAAATTCTGAATGAAATCATTTGCTGGCCAGACAGACGTTGTCCTGTACTTTCAGATCGATGAAACTCACTCCAAATTCGCCTCGTGTTTGTTTCAATGTAAACTAAATTTATTACAAATTCGACCACAGCGCCACCTACTAATTAAAAAGCTTCGTCTTTTGTAATGCGTTAAGTTATGGCTCTACTGAGGATCAGCGTTACGAATTGAGGTCTGTCTTCAATTCGTGACTTAAAGCTGAGTGATGACCATTTATGTGCATATCAAGTAATTTTTTTTAAATATTTTTGTTAATAGGAAAATATCCTTTTTTCTGATTTACCTGGTTTATTTTTCTTTGTTATAATATATGTGCCAAATTTTTTTTTTTTTTTATAGAAGAGGGGGCAAACGAGCATGCGGCTCACCTGATGTTAAGTGACTACCGCCGCCCATGATCAACCGCAACACCAGGAGAATTGCGGGTGCGTTGCCGGCCCTTTAGAAAGGAGTAAGCTCTTTTCTTGAAGGTCCCCAGGTCGTATCGGTCCGGAAAAATCGCCGGTGGTAAACTATTCCACAGAGAGGTTGTACGTGGAAAAAAACTCCTTGTGAAACGTACAGTGGTGGACCGCCAAGCATCCAGATGGTGTGGATGGTATCGGGACGTTTGCCGTGTAGTGCGTTCACGAAATTTGGCGGCTGGGATTAATCCGAACAATTCCTCAGAGCACTCCCCGTGATAGATGCGATAAAATACGCAAAGAGATGCAACATCTCTTCGCAGCGCCAGTGAGTCGAGCCGATCGGAAAGCACTCGGTCGTCGACGATTCGAGCCGCTCTGCGCTGGATGCGGTCAAGTGGAAGGAGCTGGTACTGGGGAGCCCCAGCCCAGAGATGGGAACAGTATTCCATGTGCGGCCGAACCTGCGCCTTGTAAAGTTGCGGGCGGTGTGCCGGCATGAAATACTGTCCCGCTCTGCTGAGCACGCCAAGCTTTTTAGAGGCCAATTTGGCCTTCCCTTCCAAGTGACCACGAAACTGCACGTCACTCGATATGTCGACGCCGAGGATTCCGATACTGGCTGAGGCAACAAGGGGAGTGCCTTGAAACTGAGGGGATACGACAAAGGGGTTCTTTTTAGCGGTTAACGCGCAAACTTGTGTCTTCTGGGGGTTAAACTGGACTAGATTTAGTCGTCCCCAATCCGAGACTCTGTTCAGCAAAGACTCGACTTCTGACACAAGTTTGTCCCGGCACTCGGAGACGTTTTCCCGAGAAATATTGGCTCGGCCGGTGTAAAGAGCATCACCAGTGCTGTCATCTGCATAGCAATGAATGTTACGGGTATGCAACATATCATTGATATGCAGAAGAAACAGCGTTGGCGATAGCACGCAGCCCTGTGGAACACCAGCATTAATAGGCTTGCAATCGGAGCTTGCACCGTCTACAACGACCTTGATGCTCCGATCTGCAAGAAAGCTGGTGATCCAATCGCACAATTTCTCGGGAAGCCCATAGGAAGGGAGCTTCGAAAGAAGCGCTTTGTGCCAAACCCGATCGAAGGCCTTCGCAATGTCCAAACTAACGGCCAATGCCTCCCCCTTGAACTCTACTGCCTCCGCCCATCTGTGAGTGAGGTAGACCAGAAGATCACCAGCTGACCGACCACGGCGAAAACCGTATTGGCGGTCACTAATCAGCTGGTGATCCTCAAGGTACCTCATGAGCTGGCAGTTTACAATGGACTCCATTGTTTTGGAGAACAAGGAGGTGATGGCGATTGGCCGGTAGTTGGACGGGTCTGAGCGGTCGCCTTTTTTAGGGATCGGGTGGACGAAAGCCGTCTTCCATGATTTTGGGACTACGCCTAGGGAGTAGGAATACCGGAAAAGACGCGTTAAAACCGGTGCCAACTCTGGAGCACACGTCCTCAGCACAATTGGGGGGATTCCGTCAGGCCCACTCGACTTGTGGATGTCCAGGGAGAGGAGTGCTTTGCGAACCGAGCGCTGTGTGAACTGCACTTCCGGCATGGAGCACTCACACCGCGGGATGGTCGGCGGCGTACTCCCCCCGTCATCGAGAGTCGAGTTAGACGCAAAGAAAGAGCCTAGAAGATCGGCTTTCTCCTTTGCAGTATGGGCCAGTGAGTCGTCCTCCCTGTGCAGAGATGGAAGAGATGGCTGACAGAAATTCCCCTGGACAGCCTTGGCGAGAGACCAGAATGCACGGGTTCCAGAAGGAAGGCGAACTAGTTTCTCGCCAATTCTGCCTATGTGCTCTGACTTTGCCTTGGCAATGACTCTTTTGAAGGACCTAGAGGCGGAATTATACTTCTTTTTTAGAGCGCTGGTGTTTACATCCCGGGACGCTGATGCATCAACCCATGCTTGGTAGCACTCCTGCTTATAGCATGATGCTATTTTACAGGAGCGACCAAACCATGGCTGAGACTTGCCTCCAATGGGCACCACAGAGGATTTTACGCTATTTTACGCTAGTATTCTGTAAGAGCGTGGTCCCGCCCCGGTCGAGCTGAACTATTCGTGCTACAACTATAATATAGCTGCAGCGTGACTCTACCACGTAAAAAATATCTTGACACCGGCAAAGTACAATAGTACGGGTCGGAATTTTTTTCACCGTTTCTTCTCCAGTCACAGGAAACTCATTTTAAAATGACTGTGGATTTTAAAAAAAATACTACAAATTTTTTATTAAAAAAGTATGTACAAATTGTTTAATATACCAAGTTCCATATTCTTACATTGACATCCGATTCTTAGCTCTTTATTTAAAAGTAAAAATTAAAAATTTTTACTAAAAACTTCAAGACTCCATCTCATCGCGAAGTCAATTTAATTAAAAATAAGTTAGGTACTAAACTCGACACGATCATACACAAAAGAGTTAATAAAAACGTGGTAGTAATAAATAATAAATAAAAATAACAATTGCTAGACGGAATTTTAATTTCCGACGTTGAAGAAGTAAACGATCATTTCTTAAAATAGATACCTATCGTGCGGTGGTAAAATAAAATGTTAGATAGCGCGATTTATAGTGTTAACTAATAATACTTAAAACCGAAAAAATATAAGCCTTCTTTCTTTGGAAGTGGGGTAAAAATAACTTTTTAAAGAACCTTGTTGACAAACTAGCACACAGTCTATACGTGGTAGAGCCACTGCAGCTATATTATGAGTGTAGCACAAATGAGTGGCTCGACCGGGGAAGGACCACGCTCTCACAGAATACCAGCGTAAAATAGCAGCTTAATTCTGCTGTGTTTCGTGTGGTGAGTGTAGAGAACCGGAGACCCGTTTCACTAAAATCGAGGCATTCCATCTTAGTCCTCAGGGGTGACAACATCTGCATTTTGATTCTTACTCGTAATCAAATTTAAATGTAGATGTCTATGAGCCACGGTATCCACTTACTGTTAGGTGGACTGTGAGCTCGTTTGTCACCCTTATTCTCACCCATAGACATCCACATATGTCATCGATTAAAAATCAAAATGCATATACGTTGTCCCCTGAGGACTAAGATGGGACGCCTCGTTACCAGTAAAAAGAGACTCCGGTTGTCCAGAAACGCAGCGGCACTGCACTGCTGTTTCTGCCGGTATTTAGTAAAAGCGTGGTCTTATCCGGCTGAGCTGACGCGTACGTACTGCTCCCATGTATAGTTTCGACGAGAGTCTTCCATTCATCCATTCAACAGCCTATAAAAGTCCTACTGTAGAACATATGCCTCCGCTATAAATTACCTCATAGGGAGGATTTTGCCATAGTTGCTACGCTTGGCAGGCAGGTTGGCAACCGATGTTTAAGATAATTCTTAGTTATTATCAGGAAGATGCTGCATCCCATCTCATGTTTGATTTCCTCGCGGAGGTGTCGCCTCTTACGGCACCCACGGGGCGGTATGGGGTCGTGGATGTTACACGATTAACATTTAGTGGTGGTGTAAGGATATCTTTTTCATACGTAGTAGTTTGCTACAGCCATATCATAGCTGTACATGGTAGAGCCATGCTGTAGTTATATTAGTAGTATAGTTGTAGCACGAATAGGTTGGCTCGACCGGCGTAGGACCATGTTCTCACAGAACACCAGCCTCAAATAGCAGTTGAATACTGCTGTGTTGCATATGGAGAGTGTAGAGACCCGGAGAACCTTTTCACTGGAAACGAATCATTCCATCTTAGTCCTTAGGGGTTACAACGTATCTGCATTTTAATTCCTAACCGAGGAAAGATGTAGATGTATGATAAACTCGCGATACCATCCATACCATCTGAATGACTGGCGGTACACCACTAAGCGATTTAAAAGAAGTTTTCTTCCTCGCACAACTTCCTTGTGGAATCAACTACCACCAGATAATTTTCCGGACCGATACGACTTAGGGATCTTCAAGAGAAGAGCCTATTCCTTTTTAAAAGGCCGGCAACTCCTCTGCAATCCCCCCGGTGTTGCAGCTGTTCATGGGCGGCGATGAACACTTACCATCAGGTGAACCATATGCTCGTTTGCCCCCTCTCCTATAAAAAAATATGTCTATGGGCCACAGCAACCACTTACTATCAGGCGGTTACTGTGTAGTTGTAAGTCACCCTTATTCTATAAACAAAACCCGTTTTGTAGCGGTGTGGATCAACAAGGTTAAAAACAGCTTTAATTAAGTATGCAAATTTATTAAAAGTAACAATTTGAGCAAAGCCGCAGCAATAATTATCGTATATAAAATGCCTAAACAAAAACAACAATTAACTAACAGTTTAATGATAAACGTTGGACATGACAGTGCGTGCGAACTTGTTGCGTCGATTATAATACCCCCACGTCCGTTCGCATTGGTCTAAACACATTTGTTCTTCATACGACAGGTTAGATGTTACAGTTATTTTCGTGGAACTGACGTGGCGTTTGCCAGTCACCAAGTGGACTGTGCGTTTGCACAGTCCATTTGGTGGCAAGTGGTTACTATAGTGCATGGACACTTGCAACCAGCTTCAAACAAACAAGGTTAGAGATGCTATGTCATCTTTGAGGACGAAGATGGAATGCTACACAATCTGTAAGCATACTAGTTCTCCAAATCCTTCTGCGCGGAAGTTGGCGTTATTTTCTACATTTATCCTTGATTAAAATCAAAATGCATATACGTTGTTACCCCTGAGGAATAAGATGAAATAGCTCGTTTCCAGTAAAGAGGGTCTTTGATTCTCTAAATTCACCACATTATGTAACACAGTAACATTAAGCTGCTATTTCACGCTTGTGTTCCGTGAGAGAGTGGTCCTCATAGAAATCGTTATATTGTCTTGTTATTACGATTTCTGTGGTGGTCCTACACCGGTTGAGCCGACCCACTTGTTGATACAACCATGACATTGCTGCAGCGTGGCTTTACCGCGTAAAACTTTTTTAACCATTTCAGGTGAAGTTATTTTTTAATTTTTCAAAAAAATATTAGCATCTATAAAATACTATTAGTTTTCAAGAGTCAGGAGTGGTTCACGCCAGTAGTCGAATGGCGGAATCGAACTCACGACCTTATGATTTCGCAGTCCGTACCTACTCTTAACCAGTAGACTATGATCGCTTAAAGCAAGTTGGTAAAAAAGTTTCTAGAATCACACTTAAAATACAAAGAATCATTAAACACATCTTTAAAATCTTTAAAAAATTTACAGTCTACTAGTAGGAACTTATTTTTTTTTTCTAGCAAAAGCAACTGCCGTCAAGATGAACAAGATGCAAGGTCCGAGCGAGGTGAACAGCCGGAAGCTAAAAAATTTAAAAACATTGTTCATTTAAAGATCTTAATATTTTCATTCTTAATCATAATATAATTTAAACTTCAAGCGGAAGTATCAAAGTCTAGGTTTTTAAACTTCCGTTCCAAATTCAGTAAATTGAAACAGTTATGATTTTTTTCTTTAGAAAAACGTTTCCCCCATACTAAGATTTTCTCGTGTTTCGTGGAGGCAGTTTACATACATAAATTGCGTAAGGAAAACATCCAGACCTAGATCCATCCAGACAAGGCATCAGACAAACAAACAAAGATAAACGGAGCGCTGCGCATATATGCTGAAACCGTACTCAACTTCTTAAAACACTCACGAACACAACATCTTTCTTCTTTCTATAAGTCGTAAATCGAGTACGTTATAAAAGTCCACTATTGGACGCACACATATGCACTTATCATCACACGTATGTGTACGTCAGTGCGTATTCTTTACAGTAAGTTTAATACATGGTAGAGCCACATTACAGCTATATTATGGTTGTAGCACAAATGGGTCGGTTCGACCGGAGAAGGACCACGCTCTCACAGAATACCAGCGTAAAATAACGACTTAATGTTGAGATGTTTCGTATACGGAAACCCTTTTTACAACCCTTGTACACAAAGCATCTTTTGACAAAGCATCTACATTTTAATTCTTAACAGAGGATAGAGTAGATGTCTATGGGCCACAGAATCTACTTACTATCTGGTGGACCGTGTGCTCGTTTGTCACTCTTCTCTATATAGTATAAAACAATGTCACTTCCCGTAGTGTGTAGTTTGGATCTTTTAAACTACGGATTCTGATGGGGTTTGCATCAATAGACAGAATGATGTCAAGAGTAAGATTTATATATATATATATATATATATATATATATATATATATATATATATATATATATATATATATATATATATATATATATATATATTATAGGGTAAGGGTGACAAAAATTTTTATATAAATATAGTGACAAACGAGCACACAGTCCACCTGATGGTAAGTGGTTGCTGCGGCCCATAGACATCTGCATCAATCCTCGAATACGAATCAAAATGCAGATGCGTTGTCACTAGTGAGGACTAAAACAGAATGCCTCTTTTCCAGTAAAAATTATCTCCAGTTTTCTACACTCACCACACGAAGCATAGCAGCGTTGAGCTGCTATTTTACGCTGGTATTCTGTGAGAACGTGGTCCTTGTCCGGTCGAGCCGACCCATTCATGCGGCAACTATACTATATAAAAACTATTAGCGTTTGATCATCGGAATTAGAATTTCGTAATCAAAAAATAAAGCGTTTTAATTAAATTTTCATCAATAACCTGAAGTGGCAATGGGCTATGCAGGTCAAAGAACCGAAAGGATGGATATTCGTAAAAAGGTTCGAGAGTATCGACCCATTACTAGCAAACGTAGTATTAGGTGTATTAGAACCTAATAGGAACCCAGCTAGACGATACTAGTCTTTGGTAAAGTCCTTTGTTCATCAGCAGGCTTACAATCGGCTTTCTTTTTCTTTTACATGGGGAAACGCCTACGCGTACCAGCCCCGCGTGGGCAAAGACGGGTTATGTTGGACTCGCACCGACTGAAACCCCATGGTGTTTCACCTTAATCGCATATTTGCGGGCCACGGGAACGCTTTCGCACACATCCGCGGCCCCTCCAGTGCTAGCTGCCCCTAACGGCCCAACCTCGAGAGAGGACTGCTCCTCCCACATCTCCTTCTCAGGTGAGGCGCTCCAGAACACATGGCGCGCCCTCCTCCGCGACCTCCAACTTCACATTCGCAACAGACGCCCCCGTGTCCGATGCGCGAAGGCCATGGGGCTATGAAAAACAAGCACTGAGAAGCACTAGCCTTCCTGACCTCAGCGGTAGGGGGAGAGGGCACCGCTCTCGCCGCAGCCCAACGACGCACATCCGAAGTGGGTTCGCGAAGTACACTTGGAGTGACCTCCTCAGGCCGGCCCTACACCTCGGGCCAGCCGTGTGGATTCTTTTAGTTCACTGCTGGTGAAAAAGCCACGGCTGCTAAGCCCCCTCGCCACGACAAGGCGAAAACCCGTTCGGTGGGGGATGATTGGCTACGGTGATGATGAAGATAATGTTTGTAACTAATAATAAAAGATACTTAAGTCATAGCAAACTCAATTTACGAATACAAAATCATTGCAGACACCTTTTTTAAGGTCAAGAAGGCGCCAGTAGGCGTATGGCACTTCGCCGAACCAGATTGCTATCCCTATTACAAAACTGCAATCGAGGGTCAAAGGTTATACTCAATCAACCTCAGAGAACTGGACATTCGCCCTGGGTTGTTTATATATGAGGTTTTATTATTGTGTCCCTTCACTGTAAAAAGGTTAAAGCAAACAGAAAATGCATAATGGTATTATGTGTTTACACAAGAGGGCGACAGTTGATGGTATGAGTGTGGTATAAAGAATCTATCGCCTCATTTCATCCTGTTGGTATTCGTCTCGTTTAAACCAGGCTTAAAATACCCAGACCGCCGACAAAAAACGCATTGAAGGTGAGAGATGAAATTCATACGTGGTAGAGCCATGTTATATCTATATTGTAGTTTTAGCACTAACGGGTCGACTCAACCGAGGTGGATCTGCCATGCGCTCACAGAGTACCTGCGTAAAATAGCAGCTTAATGCTACTGTGTTTCGTATAATGAAAGAAGAGAACTGAAATTTATTTTAACCTCTCAATCCCCTAGCATCGTCGCATGAGACCACTGCCATATTCCGTCAAATCCCTAGCGGTCTCATGAGGTTGCCCCACCCACACTTTAACCCATAAATACTTATATATGGGACTACTTTTCTATGAAGAAGTTTGGTATTATATAATCAATATGAAATTTTCTATCCTCTAGTGCACGGGTCGGCAACCTTTTAAGTCAGAAGAGTCAAAAATTACAATTAACAAAATATCAAAGTTTTTAAAGAGCCACAAATCAATAAACTGCCACTGCGTTGGCAAAGATACATCGATTGCATGGGTTTACTTTGATCAATAGAAATAAGAATATAGAAAAAAAATTACGTTAACTTATTTCATAAAATACGGCAATTTGGCTAATGTTTAACGTAAAGGTCTTTTTTCTCAACATGGTAGAGCCACTCCGCAGCTATATTACGGTTGCAATTGACTGCCTCGTTGGTCTAGCGGAAGTAAACGTCACTGCTGATCACGAGGTCCCTGAGTCGAAGCCCGGGTCAGTCCGAAAAATCAATTATTGAGCTCCTCTGTCAAATTTTTATATTAGATTATACGTAAAGTAATAGACTGGTATTTATAATTACCTGTGACTATTAGTCGATCTCATTCTTCATTTATTTTAAACAATGAGACTAAAATATGTACTTAAACGTATCATACGAAGATGTGGTCGTCTAGACTTGCTTGAAGTCTTTTATTTAAAGGGGCGACTCCTATTTAGAACCCAAAAATTGATCTTGTCCCATAATTTGGAAACTGTAATAGATGACAATATCGTTGAGGTCAAAGAATTAAAAAAATCACTAAATAACGTCGTGTTTTATTCATAAATGTTGCTACTGATACCGTAACAGAATTTAATTTCAAACAATAAATCCTTTATTTTTATCCTATGTCCTTTATTTATTAATCTTATCAAACCATCTAAAACATAAAACGGGAGTTGGCAACCCTATCACAGAGTAAGGGCCAGAGGGGAAGCTTCCTAACAACGTCGAAAATGTATACCTGATAGGTAGGAAAAAACAACAATATTATAGTTTAAATAACATGTGGTTTCATTGTAACTTAAATTAATATAACAACATGTATATTTATTTGTAACTTTAATTGAATTTGCAAAAATTTCATATTTCGTTAATTTTCATAGTATTATGTCTTATGGAATCTTGCTGTAGGGTAAAGTGGCGAATATTGAGAAAATACGTGCAATTTATAATTAAAAACCGCTTGGAACTCATGTGACCCTATGGTCAACTCAAAGCGTTTGTTGTGTTACCGTCTTTTAATGTAAACAATGACACTCGCTCTCAGATCTCACTCCAGAGCTAGATGACCTTGTCATTACATAATGGGATATAGACCAACATTATAAGTCACGAACGAAATTATTAGAGCTATTAAAATAGATTTAATAGATGCTAGAGAGATTATGAATGACTTATTGATTGCAAATCTTCAGATTGTAAAACTAACCTTTAGGTTTTCATGTTATTATGTAATGTAGCCGCTATTTTATTATATAAGCATGGTACGGAAAAATGTCAACGGATAATTTTTCTGTAACTGGTTTATCCTTACAAATCTATTCAACCACATATTGCTGCTGGGTGTCATCGTAAAAAGAGAAGTAAATGAGAAAAAGGTACCTACCAAAAATGCTTATTATGTAACGACTAGGCGTTCGGCTCAAAAGGCTCAAAAAAGTTCGGCTTCTGCCTTGCACAACTTACATACTTGTGGAATCGACTACCACCAGCAAATTTTCCGGACAGATACGACTTGGGACTTTCAAGAAAAGAAACTAGGTAGGTACTCTTTTTTAAGAAGACCGACATGCAACGCATCTGCAACTCCCCCTTTTTTTTAACATGGGGAAATGCCTACGCATACCCGCCTCGCGGGGGCAAGGACGGGTTATGTCGGACTCGCACCGACTAAAACCCCATGGTGTTCCACTTTCGTCGCATATTGGCAGGGCTACGGGAACGCTTTCGCACACTTCCGCGGCCCTACCAGCGACTGCCGCCCCATGGCAGCACCTCCTCGGGAGAGGAATATTCCTCCCCGTTCTCCTTCCCAAGTAAGGCGCACCAGAACACATGGCACGCCTTCCTCCACGGCCTCCAATTACATCTGCGCAACAGACGCCCCCGCGTCCGATGCGCGAAGGCCATGGGGCCAGGAAAAACGAGCACTTAGAAGTACTAGCCTTCCCGACCCCAGCGGCGGATCTGGTCTATGGCTCCGCCGCCAACCAAGATTCGGCTGCGGAGGATAGGGAGAGCGGCGCCTCGCAATACCGACAATCCTCTCCTCCCGCAGCCCCATCACCACCGCATCAACGGTGCGGCCCCGTTTGAGTCGCGGAGGATAGGGCGAGTGGTGCATCGCCATACCAACACTCCTCTTCCTCCGCGACTCCACCTCGGCTGCAGCGGTAGAGGGTGCGGAGTCCCCACTCGCTGCAGTCCACCAGCACACATCCGAAGTGGGCTCCCCAAGCCCACTCGGAGTGGCCATCTCAGGCCGGCCCTTCACCTCGGGCCAGCTACGTGGGTTCCTCTTTGTTCACCGTGGGAGACCAAGCCACGGCTACTAAGCCCCCCCGCCACGATAAGGCGGGAACCCGTTCGGGGGGGATCTGCAACTCCCCTGGTGTTGCAGTTACTCATGGGCGGCGGTAATCACTTACCATCAGGTGAGGAGCATGCTCGTTTGTCTCCTCATAAATAAAAAAGGAAATATTGTACATTAATATCGAATGTAAGTACGTCAGTACATAAAATTTCAGTAGTTATTGAAATATTGGGTTAGATTGTAGTATATAAGCACAGTCTAGTCAGAAGAAATAGGCCTAAATCATCGATTCAAAATCGAGTTTTTCTAAGTGTGCGTGCATGCGTGCGTGCATACGTGCGTGTGTGTGTGTGTGTGTGTGTGTGTGTGTATTTGTGATTGTGATATTTTCCCGCTCCATCCTGTATATTATTCAATATCATTGTTGGGCTGGGGTTAGTCTACTCCTAACTTTTGATATAATAAATAGGACTAGATTAACACCTATTCTGCTCTCCTGTCCGGCGAGCAGTTTGGCGTATGGCTCTGGGGGAGAGCGCAGGTCGTGTTGATCCCCAGGGCAAGTCTGAGGAGTTCTCCTTCACGTGGTTGCCACCTGTTATTTGGTCTGGTTCAATAGGAAACAGACAGAACAGAAACACTCGGACGATCCTCTTTTTCTTTTCTTTTATCCCTTCCCCTTTTCCTATCCCAACCCAATCCAAGGTGTCAAGCGTACCGTGCCGATGGATGCGTGGCTGGAGGGAGTCCAGTCGCAAACGGTGCCTACCCGAGACCAGGGCGATTCGGGTAGTATTTTAGCCCTTCCCTCGGCATGCGGGGCTCGGTGACCAAGTATTTCCCTAGCTACTCGTGGGAACAAAATGGATGAAAACCGACATTTTGTTAGACAGTGAGAAGTCTCCTTTAATGGAATTAGCTGCAGGATTGGAAGATGCTCTTTTAGCCTCACCAATACCCCGCAACAGTGCGCCCCAACCTTGGACGAGCCGTGAAGTGGAGGGCACGTTTATCGCGGAAGGCAGCCGAACCACAATCGGAAACGAACCAGGGAGGGGAAAAGAAAAAGTTCGCTAGGCCTTATAAGCTTAGTGGGGCTGCGAGGGAAAGGTACCGAAGGCTGATAGCAGCTGAGATTGGAGCCGAAGAGGCCCTCTCTCTCTGACAGAAGCCTTGGGACGAAATTCCTCTGTCCAAGCCTCCCCCTGTTCCGAAGGTGAAAACACGCAGTCGGTCTGAGGAAGAGTCCCACAAAGACCAGCCCAGGAAGACTGTGAAGCTGGCAACGGAGGAGAAGAAGCTTAGCTTCAGTGCCGTAGCTGGCTCCGCGCGTATAGGAATTCGCAATTCGAATCCTATGAGTGTGGAGCAGATGCGGCTGGTCCACCGGGCACTAACACAGGCCATCGCTAAGACGGCCTGTGGGTCGCAACCGGGAATGGGCCCAAAATTTTCCGGTTCCACACACAAGCCAGGTTGGATTCTGGTAACGTGCATGAATAAGGCAAGCCAGGACTGGATTGTGGGTGAAATCGGAAAACTAAAGCCCTGGCCGGAGGCAGAGCTCTCGGTAATACCCGAGGGCGAACTGCCTAAGCCTACGCTGGGCATTACCTACTTGCCCCGCAGCGAAGCCGACTCTCCGGTGGAGGCAGCTGTGTTGTTGAGGGCACAAAATGAAGGGCTCCATACTGAGCTCTGGAGAATCCTCCACCGTAGGGATGAGGAGAATCGGTTCCTAGTAACCTTTTCTCTGGACGACCCATCTGTGGAGGCTCTTCGGAAGGCAGTCGGCAGAGTCATCCTTGGCTTTAAGATGATAACTTTTAAAGTCAGTGGAGGCTCTGACGCGGCAATGGAGCCCGAACCGCCTCAACCCCAACCCCAATCTCCTCAGCCCTCCACCTCTCGGGGTGAGGCTGGAACGCCACCGGTGAGAGTGACGAAGACCCAAGGCGCAGATTTCGCCTCGGTCCGACGGCCTCCGCTGGTGTCGTCCAGGCCGGAGGGGAGGGGAGGTGGGAGCGGTTCGAAGAAAGGTAAGGCGGGGGTCAAGTTTGCAGGAAAAGGACGTCCTCGTCCTCAACAGGCGGAAAAGACCCCTGCCCCCCGCACGCCCATAAATGGCTAAACCCAAGGGTAAGACGAGGGTCCTCCAAGTAAATCTTCACCATGCAGCAGCTGCTTCTGCCGTGGTGGAGGTTTGCTTTGCAGAGGACAACATTGACCTCGCCCTTATACAAGAGCCTTGGGTTGCCAACGGTCAAGTTCTGGGATTGGCGGCTGCCTGTAAGATTCTTGTCAATACCAAAAGCAGTAGACCCAGAGCTTGTATAATTTATAATAAAAATATTGAACTTTTAGCTGTTCCAGACTACTGCAACGATGACCTGGTTACAGCCTTCATAAATCTCAAGGGATGCACAGCGGCCAGAGTAATCATTTGCTCAGCCTATCTTCCCGGCGAGAACGCAGAGTTAGAGCGAGTGGCGGAGTTCGCCCGAAAACACAACTCCGAACTTGTGGTGGGTTGTGATGCTAATGCTCACCACACAGCCTGGGGAAGCACCAACATCAGTAAGTTACTTTATGATTTTCTCATCTCCAACCGCCTGGTAAGCCTAAACTTAGGTTGTACACCAACCTTTGTAACGCGTGCTAGGCAAGAAGTGTTAGACATAACCTTTGCTACCAATAACATGTCCAGGCGGATTAATGACTGGCATGTTAGTAGCGAAAACTCGTTGTCTGATCACAAGCACATTAAGTTTGTGATTGGAGCATCACCATCCTTTGAAACCGTTACTTTTAGGGATCCGAAAGCGACCTCCTGGGATATCTATAGAGATAGCCTAAGGAGGAATTTGGAAACGTTTCCTAAAAGCATCAAAACAATTGAAGCTCTGGAGTTAGCGACGGAGACAGTAACCGTAGGTATCTGTGAAGCCTTCGAGGACAGTTGTCCCGTCAAAACCAAGACCTCAACACGAAAAGTTTTTTGGTGGAATTCGAAGCTGAAAGACCTTAGGAAAAAAACCAGGAAACTACTTAATAGGGCTAAGAAAATCAAAGAGTGGGATATTTATAGTGCAACCCTAACTGAAAATAATAAAGAAATTAGGAAAGCCAAGAGAGCATCGTGGAGGAAGCTATGCGAGGAAGTTGATTTTTTGTCTCGCAGTGCAAGACTACACAAGATGATGAAAGCTAAACCTAATCAGATCGTGCTTCTTAAAAAGCCGGATGGTAACTTTACTAATAGTGAAACAGAAACATTGGAGTTACTAGCGTCAACCCATTTCCCAGGGTCATACAAGACTGGCGTAGGGCTGCAAAGATAATAAGGCCAAACCTGGTGCAGTGGGCTGTTGACTCCTTTGAACCATTTAAATCAAGCGGGGAGGATGGAATAATTCCCATCCAACTACAGAGGGGTATCGACATCCTTCTTCCTTATCTGGTAAAAATCTTCAGAGCAAGTTTTGCATGGGGATATATTCCAGAACGATAGACTAGTGTCAAGGTTCTATTTATACATAAGGCTGATAGAAAGGACTACGCTTTACCAAAGTCCTTTAGACCTATAAGCTTCCTTTCTTCTTAAGACATTGAAAGAAAGAAAAGAAAGAAAGAAAAACTTTATTTGAAATCACAAAGATAAACAAAAAACTCGAAATATTACAATAAAAAATAAAATGGATTTTTGTGAAGTCAAATTAGGTCCCTATTTCAGCTAACTGCTGCTGTACCAAATGACAGCAGCGCTGATTTTCAAATAGAGCCCAATATTCACTTCACGGACGGTCATACACTACTTAAAGCTAAAAATAAAAAATAAAATAAAAAACAACCACTCTGAGAAGTGAGTGGGAAAGGAATGAGTATAAAAGAGGTATTACTTGGAACTAATAACAAACTGTATAAGTGAACTGTACACTTGCATATCACATACATATCTATACATCAATACATACGTATATACATCATACACATTTAAATGTACGTACATATACATTATAAAGTGCTCAACAGCTCAACATCATAGTATAGTATATTATCTAATCTTAATAAAACTAAAAAAACTGAATTTAATTGTAAAGTTTTTACGATTTAACAACCATAAACAAAAAGAAACAAAACAGTGAGTAAACTGAAAATTAGTGACGGAATTAAAAAAATCAGTTAATCTTATCCAACAATTTTTCCAGCGTTGATTAGAGGACCCCTTTATATTGTGCAAGTAAAACAAAAAAAATTAAAGTAAAAAAAAAATAATTTTAAAATTACGAGGGATTATGGTCTTGTATTAAAATTGCTGATAGCTTTTTTTTTTAATGTTCCTATAGTTTTTAAAGCACGCATTGGTGGAGGCAGATCGTTCCAGCAGCGAGAAGCTGCGTACCTAAAGGACCCTCTAAATGCCATTGTTCTATGTTTTGGAATAACAAAGACGTTAGAACATTTACGTTTCGGATATTTTGACTGTTCGCTAACCCACACTAATTTGTCATATAAGTAACGAGGTGTTTTTGAAGAAATTATTCCAAATAATAAGGTAGCAAGGTGTAACTTTCGACGCGACGACATTTTTAATAGGCCTGCATTATTAAGAAAAGGAGTAACATGCGCACGCGGTGGTATATGAAAGCAGAACCTCGCACATTCATTTTGTACACGCTGTAATAAGTCTCTGAGTCCTACTTAATAGACATGGTCCAAACACTACGTCACAGTAATTTAATTTTGACAAAATCAAAGACTCGCATAATCTTATCCTTGTTTTCTCTGTTAGAAATGGCCTGATTTTATACAAGATTTTTAATCTATAAAAACAGTTTCGTACACTTTCTGTGACATGTGCTTCGAAGCGCAGATGGTTATCAAGCTTTAGGCCAAGGTTTCTAGCCTCGGAGATTTGATCAATTGGATTGTTTCCAATTTTTAAAACTATTGGGACATTTACAAGTTTAGCAATCATTTTTTTTGACCCTATTAACATAAACTTTGATTTGTCAGGATTTAGAACCAAAGAATTTAATTTTGACCAAGCAATAAATAGCCTCTAAATCGTAATTTATTTTATTAATAGCTTGAAGAAGGCCCATTGGCGATGGTATAAATGAAAAGTACATTTGCAGGTCATCAGCATATAGGTGATAGTGACAGTGATTAATGTTCTTAACGATATCTGCAGAATATAGCGTGTAGAGAACAGGCCCTAGTACCGAGCCCTGTGGGACGCCTCGTGTAACATTCTGGGGGGCTGACTGAATCCTAGTACCGTCACTTTTAATGATTTCTACACATTGTTGCCTTCCCGTGAGATAACTGTCAAACCATTTGACTGCATTAGCATCAAAGCCATAGAATGCCAACTTAGCCAGGAGTAATGACTGATCGATCGAATCAAATGCTCGGGAGAAATCTAAGAGCACTAAAATTGAGCACATACCTCCATCTTGAGCCGCAAGTAGGTTATCGGTTACCTCAAGCAAAGCTGTAGTAGTGCTGTGGCCCTTGCGAAAACCAGATTGCATAACAGGCAGTACGCCATTAATTTCAAGATAATCTGTCATCTGCTTGCAAACTACTTTTTCTAGTATTTTGGATATGCAGGGCAATATACTAATAGGTCGTAGGTCTTGAATCGAAAGAGGGTTGTTCTTCTTTGGTAAAGGCTTGACAATTGCGAGTTTCCATAAATTTGGAAAAACTGCACACTGAATCGATTTATTAATGATAGTAGTTATTGTCGTTAATGATTGGGGTAGGGTCATTAAAAGCATCTGTAGGGAGATATTGTCTATACCTACGGCATTGGATTTTAGTTCTTTAATAGTTTTTAATATTAATTCTTCTGCTACTGTCGACAAAGTAAAATTATTAAAATTGTGCCTATTTTGTTTATAGTAATCAATATGAGTAATTGGTACAGTGTCATCCTCAGGTATATTTAAAAAATGTCTATTTATCAAATCAGGGTCATTGAACTGATGAGGAAGTTCCTCAGCCTTATTTTTGAGATTTACTACGTTTTTCAAATGTTTCCACATAGTCTTGGAATCCTTACTACTTTTATTTATGTACTGTTCGAAATATGCTTTCTTTTCATTTATCATGGCTTCTGTTACTATCAGCTTCATGTTTTTATAACAATGTTTAAATGTGTTATTTTTTGATTTTTTGTATTTAGCATGGTAGTCGTCGCGAATTTTGATCATTTTGCGTATTGTATCAGTAATCCAAGGGTGAGGCGGTGATTTGAAATGAGTGGTTTTAAGTGGAGCATGCAAATCGAACAGAATGTTTGTAGCAGAACAAAAATAAGAAACCATGTCATTGACGTCATTAAAATTTGTACAAAGTGACCAATTTATGCTTTCTAAATCACGAGTAAATAATTCTGTAACAATATTATTTAGTGGCCTATATGTTATGTAACGAGGACTAAGTTTTTCCTTTTTTATATTAAATTCAGCAGAAACAATAGCATGGCTTCCCAAATCGGGCAAGTATTTGACTATGGTGTTTCGTACTCGAGCATCTGAACAGATCAAATCTAGCAGTGTTTCGCTGTGACTAGTGAAGTGTGTCGGAGTATTAACAACTTGTTTTAAGCTATGACATTCTAAGAATTGGCATAGCAATATAGTCTTGTTGCTTCCACTTTCCAAAATATTAATATTGAAATCACCAACCAAGATAACCTTATCCGCGTTGGCAAAAGTGGAAACTGATTCAGCCAACGCATCCAAGAAAATATTAATATCTAGCCAAGGGGGTCTATATGCGGTGCCAATGATAAGGTTGACTCCTGAAATATTCATTTTTATCCACATCTGTTCTACAGAGGGAGTAGAAGGATGTGGACAAATTTTAAATGCCAAATTTTTATGTATATAAAAGCCTACTCCTCCGCCTCTTCCTCTTTTGATTTGCTGAGGCCTAGGATTATGTCGCAAACGATATTCATCCAGTATGGGAGCTATCACCTCTTCTCCAGCCCTAAGCCATGTCTCATTAATGGCCATAATGTCGGGCTTTAGATCTTTCATGGCCACAATGAATTCCTCATGCCTAGAACCCAAGGAGCCTGCGTTTAACAAACCAACTTTTAAGTATTTCAAATTACCCATTTCAAATAGTATATGAATACTTTATTCTTTATAACAGAAGCTAGTAAATGACCAGTCTGTGCGTTATAAGTAGATACGGATGTTAAGGTCGGTAACACACATATTAATGGTATATAAATTCTCCCGCAAAGTAGTATGGTGTAGTCATAATTATAGATAAATAAACAATATAAATATACGAATTGATGATTGTTTAAGTTAATAGAGAATGAAAGGATATATATTATAATATAATACAATAAATAAAAATAATATTTATAATTTGATGGTTGTATAAATTGTTCCAAATAAATATTCCCCACATATTTGACGTAAAGAAGTATATAGTACACAATCTTACTAATACAATAATTTGGTATAAAATGTACATTCAACTTTCTCTTGAAATCATGATAAGACGTTATTTCAAACCTTATCGGAACCAAAAATACGAACAAAGTCATCCTTCGTACGAATATAGCAGGCTGGCTTCCCTTCACCTTGGCGCGCATAAATGCGACCTCTCTTTGTCCACGAGTAACGCCACGAGAATTTACGGCACGCCTCACGGACTTTGTAGAAAAGCTGCTTATTGTAACGGGTTAGTCGCTCGTTAACGTAAAGTCGGTGTGGCGGGGCGGCTGAGCCCAGTTCCGTGGTGGTGAGTGTGCGGCGCACACGCGTGGCGCGCAAGAGCTCGTCGCGCAGCTGACGGCGCGCCAGCCGCACCACGACGCGGCGGCTCCGCGGTACTACGCTACCCGGCGACCCGCCACCAGCCGCCGCTTGGACCACTCCCATGCGCTCCGCAAACACTATGTCTCGCTCTTCTAGTGGCACACGTAGTCTGGCTGCGAGCACGGACACGGTGTGAATGATATTTTCACCCTTTTCTTCCGGTAGATGCCCGATCTCCAGATCCGAGAGCAGTGCCTCTTGGTCCCGATCGTTGAGTTCTAGTTTTAACGAGTTTACCGTTCGCTCCAGTTCGTCAACCTCAACTGCGGAGGGTTTGTGCCTTTGCTCAATTATCTCAAGCCTACGCTCGATGCCATCCATACGCTCACTAAACCCTAATACGGACGCTCGAAGTTCACTAATCTCCTTTCGCAGTTCACGCATCTCAGCTGTGCAGGTCACTAACTGGCGACTGAGCTCTTGAGCAATCGATTCTTCACCGGATTTCATGAGTAATGTCTTAGACAAATCGCTGCAGGGTGGACTAGTAGTGACCTCCCGAGGTAACACATTATCTTGTGATATGTTACCAGATATCACTCTTACAGGAGTAGATGTATTGTCCCCTTTTCGTGACTTCCTTTTGCATTCTGGACATGCCCAATCGTTGCTTATAGTTGCCGTATCAGATACTAATAGACATCCACGATGAAACACAATCGCACAAACAGTACAAGTAACGGCACCTGTCGACGTAAGAAGTTTACCACATGCTCCACACTTTGGCATATTGAGTTTAATGGGTGCTAAGACTGTTGTACAAAAGATGGCGCTAATTAAACTCACCAACTAGTTGCTATCAATGCTACTATGAAATTAAAGATCTATGTACCCTCTTCTGGGCTTAGAATGTCTAAGATCTTCTAGATTAGAATAGGCGAAAAAACCTCACCAATCTTAGTTGTTCGTATACCGTCCGTGACGTCAATCCACTCATCATTCAATCTTCAATCTCACTCTCATCAATCAACATTGGAAAAGCTTATAGATAGATATATAAGGGATATAGCTCTAGCTACGAGGCCCATACATTACAACCAGCATGCTTACCGCAGAGGCAAATCTACGGAAACAGTCCTGATCAGTGTCATTGACAGGGTCAAAAAAGCACTGGAGGATAATGAAATAGCTCTTTGTGCCTTTCCAGATATTGAGGGCGCCTTCGACAGTAGCCCCACATCACTGCTGATTGGGGGCCTAACATCTAAAAATGTTGACCCCACAACCATCAGATGGGTGAAGTCGATGCTCTCAAACAGAAAGGCAAAAATAGCGCTGTTTCAAACTTCGATTGAGGTTGCAACCACAAGAGGCTGCCCACAAGGAGGTGTTTTGTCACCCCTTCTTTGGACTCTTGCCGTTGACCAACTATTGTACAAAATGGCAGACCTACGCATTGGCATTGACACATTGGGTTATGCTGATGACCTTGTGATCATTGCAAGGGGCTTTTGCCAAAGTACTTTATCGTCAATAATACAAAGAGCCCTAAACACCATAAATAACTGGTGTAGGGATAACAGTTTATCAGTTAATGCTGATAAAACTGTTATAATACCCTTTACCAAAAAGAGACGGTTGAACAAATTAGTCCAACCAAAACTTAATGGTAAGGAAGTACCATTTTCCACGGAAGTTAAGTACTTGGGCGTAACAATCGACCAAAAACTAACGTGGAACTCTCACCTTAGCAACGTATGCCATAAGGCAAAAATTGCTTTAGGTACGTGCAGTCGTTTGGTCGGGAACAACTGGGGCTTGCGTCCCAGTATGGTCCTATGGCTGTACAGCAGCATAGTGAGGCCGATTCTCACCTACGCCTCTATTGTCTGGTGTAACAAGGCCAACCAAAAGACGACTGCGGACCGACTAAATAGTCTACAAAGGACTGCCTGCCTAATGGCAACTGGAGCTATGCGATCATGGCCTGGAGCGGCTCTTAATGCACTTCTATGCCTAACGCCCCTTGATCTCTATCTAGACAAGGAGGCGAGGGATAGTTTGTATAGGATTAACGCCCAGGGCGGTGTGAGCTTGCTCTCCTACAGATTGAGATCCATGCTCGACTCAATTAAGGAATCACCGGTCTTATGCATGATCTCAGATATCATGCGTCCACTATATACTTTTGATGAAAAGTATATAGTGGAATTACTCTCCAGAGAAGACTGGCTGAATGGCCAGGTTATCTGTGAGGTCGGTAGCCTCATATGGTATACCGATGGGTCTAAAATGGGCCTCGACGTAGGCTTTGAAATTTACGGGGAACGCCCCAAATTCAAACTTAGTATGAATTTGGGTAGATACACCTCTATTTTCCAGGCAGAAATTTTCGCCATACTTCGGTGTGCGGAAATCAATCTGCAAAAACACTACGTCAACCAAAAAATTTACATAAACTCTAATAATCAAGCAGCACTCCTAGCGCTGAGATCAAAGTTCAAAGCTAGTTGTAGACTGCGTGAACCGTTTAAACGCCCTGGGTTGTAAAAACAGAGTCGTTTTAAGATGGGTTTCGGGTCACGAGGGTATTGTAGGCAACGAATTTGCCGACAAACTTGCACGGGAGGGCTCAAAGTGCACACAATTTGGACCCGAGCCATTTTGTGGAATCTCAAGAAGCCTAGCCCGATTGACCCTTGAAACTCTTTATCACAATAAATCACTTAAGATCTGGTCTGATACACCAGGCTTAAAACATTCTAATACCTTAATCCGGGCTTTTGATCGTAAATTCGCTTCAGAAGCCCTGGGATTAAGTAAAAATAAATTGCGCATTCTGGCAAGAGCACTAACTGGACACTGTTGTCTTAAAAAGCACATGTCCATCCTGGGACTAAGCAACTCAAGGATGTGTCGGTTCTGTTCCGTAACGGAAGAAACACCTCTACACATCCTAACCGTTTGCGGACCCTTAATGCCATCTCAGCCATTATTTCATCATTATCATCATCATCTCAGACATGGTTTGGTCGCTCCTGTAAAATAGCATCATGCTATAAGCAGGAGTGCTACCAAGCCTGGGTTGATGCATCAGCGTCCCGGGATGTAAACACCAGCGCTCTAAAAAAGAAGTATAATTCCGCCTCTAGGTCCTTCAAAAGAGTCATTGCCAAGGCAAAGTCAGAGCACATAGGCAGAATTGGCGAGAAACTAGTTCGCCTTCCTTCTGGAACCCGTGCATTCTGGTCTCTCGCCAAGGCTGTCCAGGGGAATTTCTGTCAGCCATCTCTTCCATCTCTGCACAGGGAGGACGACTCACTGGCCCATACTGCAAAGGAGAAAGCCGATCTTCTAGGCTCTTTCTTTGCGTTTAACTCGACTCTCGATGACGGGGGGAGTACGCCGCCGACCATCCCGCGGTGTGAGTGCTCCATGCCGGAAGTGCAGTTCACACAGCGCTCGGTTCGCAAAGCACTCCTCTCCCAGGACATCCACAAGTCGAGTGGGCCTGACGGAATCCCCCCAATTGTGCTGAGGACGTGTGCTCCAGAGTTGGCACCGGTTTTAACGCGTCTTTTCCGGTACTCCTACTCCCTAGGCGTAGTCCCAAAATCATGGAAGACGGCTTTCGTCCACCCGATCCCTAAAAAAGGCGACCGCTCTGACCCGTCCAACTACCGGCCAATCGCCATCACCTCCTTGTTCTCCAAAACAATGGAGTCCATTGTAAACTGCCAGCTCATGAGGTACCTTGAGGATCACCAGCTGATTAGTGACCGCCAATACGGTTTTCGCCGTGGTCGGTCAGCTGGTGATCTTCTGGTCTACCTCACTCACAGATGGGCGGAGGCAGTAGAGTTCAAGGGAGAGGCATTGGCCGTTAGTTTGGACATTGCGAAGGCCTTCGATCGGGTTTGGCACAAAGCGCTTCTTTCGAAGCTCCCTTCCTATGGGCTTCCCGAGAAATTGTGCGATTGGATCACCAGCTTTCTTGCAGATCGGAGCATCAAGGTCGTTGTAGACGGTGCAAGCTCCGATTGCAAGCCTATTAATGCTGGTGTTCCACAGGGCTGCGTGCTATCGCCAACGCTGTTTCTTCTGCATATCAATGATATGTTGCATACCCGTAACATTCATTGCTATGCAGATGACAGCACTGGTGATGTTCTTTACACCGGCCGAGCCAATATTTCTCGGGAAAACGTCTCCGAGTGCCGGGACAAACTTGTGTCTGAAGTCGAGTCTTTGCTGAACAGAGTCTCGGATTGGGGACGACTAAATCTAGTCCAGTTTAACCCCCAGAAGACACAAGTTTGCGTGTTAACCGCTAAAAAGAACCCCTTTGTCGTATCCCCTCAGTTTCAAGGCACTCCCCTTGTTGCCTCAGCCAGTATCGGAATCCTCGGCGTCGACATATCGAGTGACGTGCAGTTTCGTGGTCACTTGGAAGGGCAGGCCAAATTGGCCTCTAAAAAGCTTGGCGTGCTCAGCAGAGCGGGACATTATTTCATGCCGGCACACCGCCTGCAACTTTACAAGGCGCAGGTTCGGCCGCACATGGAATACTGTTCCCATCTCTGGGCTGGGGCTCCCCAGTACCAGCTCCTTCCACTTGACCGCATCCAGCGCAGAGCGGCTCGAATCGTCGACGACCGAGTGCTTTCCGATCGGCTCGATTCACTGGCGTTGCGAAGAGATGTTGCATCTCTTTGCGTATTTTATTGCATCTATCACGGGGAGTGCTCTGAGGAATTGTTCGGATTAATCCCAGCCGCCAAATTTCGTGAACGCACGACACGGCAAACGTCCCGATACCATCCACACCATCTGGATGCTTGGCGGTCCACCACTGTACGTTTCACAAGGAGTTTTCTTCCACGTACAAACTCTCTGTGGAATAGTTTATCACCGGCGATTTTTCCGGACCGATACGACCTGGGGACCTTCAAGAAAAGAGCTTACTCCTTTCTAAAGGGCCGGCAACGCACCCGCAATTCTCCTGGTGTTGCGGTTGATCATGGGCGGCGGTAGTCACTTAACATCAGGTGAGCCGCATGCTCGTTTGCCCCCTCTTCTATAAAAAAAAATGCGCAAACGTAACACTCATATGGGACACTATCTACTCCGCCCAGAAGAAGTGAAATTGCTCACGGCTAAGCAACTCCTTCGATTCATTGAAGACAGAGGGCTTAGCAGTGAACTACAGCCATAGCAGCGATCACAATAGATCTTCTAGTCGCAGTGATACTGGTCTCTTTACCTAGACCTGCAAAGCTGCTCGCACATAATAAAAAAATATCATTGTTAAATATATCATATAATCTTCGATCAACAATACCAACTACATAACGGGTCACGTACAAAATCATAGCTAAATACTGTCCGCATGAATATAAACTATGAAAAGACTTAAATGAAATAACATTATGTGTGAAATCAACCTTAAGTTATAACAAATAAAGTTCTTTTTCCCGTTATTGCCTTGCGAGCTAAACTCTCACGTGCAAGAGCTCACGTCTCATGTGCGCTCTTCTTTACTGAGATGGATTTCTTGCGCCGACCTGACATCTAGTTGGTATTGTTGATCGAAGACAAATATGATTATACATATGTCAATAGGTGCTGCTTGTGAAGATTTGATATCGCTGATGTTATACAGTTTTAATTTTATTTGTTCCCAGTAGTAGTAGTTCTTATAAAAATATTAATAAAAAAATTATGAGATGGTGAGATCTCCTTAAAAATATTACTTCAACCCAAAGTAATCCTAATCAAATAATGAAATTAATGATACGATACGATATAAAGCTATTACGAGCTATAGTTTGTTTAGTTATTAAATGATATATCTGACCCCGTATAACAATGGCCCATTTAATTTGGCGAGAGTCCATCTTGACCTAAATTTTCACGGACATTTATCTCACGTATTGTGGACTTAAGCGCCCTTGTACAAGCCAAAGATAAATTATGTCGATTCAAGAAGATCAAAGTTCGCCTCAACATTTTCTGGTGCAGAAACCTTTGGTTAATGAGTCAGGGGTGTCAGTCAAGTATGGCATAGTTTGCTTTAAGCTTTGAATTATCTTTAATAAGCGATGGAATTGCCACCAAATCATTAACTGGTTACGATTCAAATGGAATTTCAAAGGTCGATACCAAAGATGTAAATGGAATGCATTGTTGTCAGTTTTTATACAATAATAATAGGGATGTAACGATACCGATATAATCGGCTGACCGATATATCGGGAGCGCCGGTTAAATATCGACCGAACTATTCTAAGTGCGTGAATCGAAAACGCACGTTGCCGTTCCGTCGCAAGCAATTTCTTCATTTATTCATTTTGTACAGGCAGGTTGGTGGGAGAGCCGCGCGTGCTAGATTGATAGGTAGAAAATTTATTTGCTTAAAAAAACATGGTCGATACTATGAAACTGACATGTTTTGCCATAATTAGCATGCAAAAATTAAATTAAATACAATTAATTAGGTACACTAATGATATAACACTTTACGCTATTAGTTGAAAGTTATGTACAAACATTCTTTTTAAATTAAAATATTTTGTACAAATAAATACAGAGAAATCTGAAATCGTTATCCAATAAATTTTTCATAACAATGCTTTTATATACTTAACATTGGTTAACAAATTATTAATTGAATTAGCGGCGTTTCCGTGTTTCGTGAACGTTGATTTTTTCCGAAATCGAAGAAGCTTGTGTAAAGGTCTATTACTCGTTGCCAGATTTCAATGTTAGTTACCTCAGAACGTTTATTTTAAACTGCAGGCCTCAAACAAAATTATCATCATAACAAATTATCTGTAAATAATTTGATAACTATTTTTTTATTAAATTTTTTTTTGTGCTTGTGTTTTTATTAATGCTTTAAAAATTCTGTCAAAAGTACAGTTCAAAATTTGATCGTGTATAAAAATTACTACTTATCACTTTTATTATAATTAATTACTTAATTAATTACTTTGTTTACTTTACAGCTTATAATAGTCAACTGCTGAACATACGCCTCCCCCTAGATTTCCTTATGGAGGGGTTTTGCCATAGTTGCCACCCTGAGCACGTGAGTTTCAACCGCAGTTTTAATGAATTTGTGCTGTTACCAGGAGGATGCTGCTGCCCGTCTACTGTCTCAGTTTCTCTCTGTTGTCTCTTACGACACCCAGGAAACGATACGGGGTAGTGAATAATCTTACTCCCTCACTACATGGTCACTAAGCCTGCTCAAGAATAATTCTTAATGAATAAAAATTACTAATTTTGATTTAATACTCTCTTTATCAATTCAAGGTTAAATTTATCATAGTTATTATACATCAAATATTTTAGTTTTTATAAATAAAAATATTGCTAGCTTTTTGCATTATTAAAACACACAAACAATATCTGAAAATCTTTTTGTATTGCCCTCTGGCAGTCTATTTGATAGAATCAGGTGCTACTTTACGGAAATTCATTATAATAAATAATTTATTATTTTGCTACGGCGACTGACCGACTTAGCAGTCAGTCGCCGTAGAGTCTACATTACCTGAGGATGCCTCGTGTAGAGGCGAAACACGTGTCGTATTGCCGTCGATGGTGTGTCTTACCTGGAATAGTGGTGTGTTGGAAGTAGTGGTGCCGGGAGTAGTGGTGTTGGGAGTAGTGGTGCTGGGACTAGTGGTGACGGAGTTGTGCATGCAATTGAGGGAGGGCGGGAGGTGCTCTTCAATCCAGGTAAGACACATCATTGTAATTGGTTAGCGGAAGGTTGCAAAGTAATAAATTATTTATTATTCTCTGGCAGTCTGTTAAAAATGTGTAAATCGATATCGCTGATTATTTACTACAATAATCGGTTTTCGGCAAGATTATTCATCGTTACATCCCTAAAACATAATAACAGTGATTAGACGTTACTCACTTATCACTCAGTATGCGGAGTCTTCCTGTGCATGAGATCTTTCCTTTCAGCTGCTTCATTACGTATAAAATTGATATCTTCACCAACATATTTTGAATCATTTCTCAATCATAAAACGGAGTTTGTTTTAGAAGGGTATTAGGTATTATTTAAACGCGAAGTTTTTAGAGATCAGCAATATATACAGGGTTATTTTGCCCAAATTTGCAGAAAAGTTTCAAAATAAGTAATATAAGCTATCACAAATTATGTATCATACCCTTCTACTCGATATTTTAATAAAAGTGATGGAGTAGTGGCTTATGTTAAGAATGATATGGCTGTTAATGTAAAGGAAATTTTACTTCAAAATGCCTCGTGTCTTCAAATAGAAATAGAAACAGTTATAATTTTGGCTATTTATAGATCACCTAATACAAATGCAGACATCTTTATAAATTCATTAAATGATCATTTGGAATCTATAAGTATGTGTAAAAATATCATATTATCAGGTGATATAAATATTAATATTATCTCCAAAGACTCAGAACAAAGTTTGGAGCGGAATAATCGATTAAAATATCTAGATATGCTAGGTACTCATAGTGTAATGATGGGACATTGTTTCCCTACTAGGGAAGATAGTTCTTTAGATCATATAATGCTTAAACTTACGCACGATAAAGTGGCCCAAGTTGCAGTTTTGAACACGACAATAACTGATCATACTATGGTATTGCTACACATAACTAATGTTAAACCTCAATTAGTGTATAATAAAACAAAATGTATTGTGGATTTTGAAAAAGCTATAATCGATTTAAAAAATAAAAACATACATGAACTGCTTTTATGTAATGATCCAAATGTATTAACCGAATTATTGTTAGGAAAACTAATGCAATCTTTAAAAGAAAATACAAGACTGCTTCTTGTACCTAAATGTAAACGCATAATTAAGCCTTGGATGACTCCATGTGTGCTGCGTTGTATCAGGCATAGGAATAATCTACAGCAAAAGCTCCGTCAAAGTCCCAACGACGAGGTTCTTAGAATTTCCTACCGAAGATACCGAAATTATTGCAAAAATCTAGTTAGAAATTTGAAACGGAAATATGAACAGAAGCTTCTGGAGGTCTCGGTGGGTGATTCTAGGAATCTCTGGAAAAATATTGCTAAAGTAACATATAGGAAGCACTCTAAAAGGGATAATACAAAGTTACTGCAGATTGGGCCTTGCGCAGGTGATTCCGTTGATCAAGCTAATAACTACTTTAGTTGTGTGGGCAAAAACTTGGCCGATGCGATTGTCCGGCCAAACAAGACACAATTTATGCACAATTTTTGTACAAATACTCAGACATCATCTTTTGTTCTCTACGATACAGATATGGAAGAAGTACACTCTATTCTGATGGCATTAAAATCTAACAGTGCACCAGGCTGGGACAACGTTCCAGCTAGTTTCCTAAAACTTGCAAGAGCAGAAGTCGTGCCGGTTCTTTGTCATTTAGTGAATCTTTGTTTTTGCAAAGGTATATTTCCGTCTTTGCTCAAGGAGTCCCTAGTAACACCTGTGCATAAGGGTGGAGATGAGAAGGATATCAACAACTACAGACCAATTTCGGTATTGCCGGCAATATCGAAAGTTATAGAAAAACTTATCAACAAGAGGCTCATAAGTTTCCTCAATAAGTTCCACATCTTATCCAGCTCACAATTTGGCTTTCAAGCAGGGAAATCGACTGAAAACGCTGTAGAAGCCCTAACTTCTGTAATTGTTGATAATCTTGATAAAAAGACAAACTGCCTCGCAGTGTTTCTTGATCTTAAAAAGGCATTTGACACCGTGTCTACACCCATCCTGTTGCAAAAGTTAGAAAACTGTGGGATTAGAGGTGTGCCCCTTGACTTGCTTAAAAGTTATATGACTGGGAGGACTCAGAGGTTAAAAATAGGTTCATATATAAGTCAAAAAACTGGTCTTACTTATGGCGTACCGCAAGGAAGCGTCTTAGGGCCCACCCTGTTTCTAATATACGTAAACGAACTCTGCAATATGAAGATCCCTCATGCTAGCATATTCTCATATGCTGACGACACTGCCATTGTGTTTACAGGCGACTCCTTCAACAATTTAAAGATGAATACAGAGTACGGTTTGGCTGTGATTTCGCAATGGCTAAGTCTTAACTTACTAACATTAAATACCATTAAAACAAACTATATTTTGTTTTCCATAAAAAACAGTCTGCCTGACTTTCCCAGTGATATTAAGATTCATTGCTGTCAGCCGCTAGTTAGCACGAATTGCAACTGCCCCACTATAACTAGACTAACTTCTACGAAGTACCTTGGTGTCTTAGTGGACCAGAGACTTTCATGGGTGTCTCATGTCGAATTAGTTTCTAACAGATTACGTAAATTAATGTGGATTTTTAAAACACTAAGACACGTTGCAAGTAAAAAGTTACTTGATCAGATCTATATTGCGTTGGCACAATCTGTTTTGATTTATTGTATAACGATATGGGGGGGTGCAGTAAAAACTCATTTTATACAATTAGAACGAGCTCAAAGGGGATTATTAAAAATTATGTATTTCAAAACACGTCAGTTTTCAACAAATTCATTGTATTTATATGCAGATTTATTGTCAGTTCGTAAACTATACATATTGCACGTAGTTCTGAAAAAACATATGTCCTTTAATGTTGACACCAATATTTTAACTAAAAGAAGAAAAGATAGAGTCGCCACACTAAATTACACCAAGACTAAATTTGCTCGCAATCAGTACAAAAACATCTCGTCTCACTTATATAATCAAATAAATAAAATACTAGATATATATCCTATGACTTATAGAAACTGTAAACTAAAACTCACTGAATGGCTGAAGACATTAGAATTTATTGAAGTTGAAAATCTGTTAAAATTGGAATTTTGATATGAGGTTATTTTTGTGTAAATCACTCACTCATTACATACATACACACATCATAACCTCCATGTACTTGTATATATAACTACCACCTCTGCTCAGTGCCTTACGCTGATCCCAAGACCTTTTATGTCGTAGGGCTGTGCATGGGGGAAACGTATGTAAACTTTCACACAACACATTACACTCACATACACTACACACATACTACACACACACTACACATTCACTACATACACACACACTACATATATATTATTTTTACTTTCTTTAATTTGTACAAGCGGTTCTAGCTTTAGTAAATTTTATGATATGGAAGAGGGGCTTACTTCTGATACGGGCGCATTATGCGCTCAATAGAAGAAGTCTACCATGATATATGTATTTGTCAGACCGTGGTTATGAATAAAACTTTTTATTTATTTTTTTTTTTATTATTTATAAGCAAATGGTGAAGGAAAATCTCAAATATTCTGTCCTTTTTAACCCACGACGGAATGGAGAAGGTATAATATGCGTTTGGGGTGAGAGCAGTAGCGGCGTTAGGGCAGTGCGCCTTTGGGCGACCGCCTAAGGGCGCCAAACAAGAAAAAGTAAAGTCCGAAATTATATCGCGAGTAAAAAAATCCAAATACTATGTGATTACAGCTAACTGCACCCGAGATATTTACTCACGTAGAACAACTTTCATTCACAGTCCGATTTGTTGATTTATCATCAATAAGTGTAAAGGAGCATTTCATAGAATTTTAAAAAATCGGTGACACCAGTGGTGCAGGTCTAACTGACTCTATGAATCTGAATTATTATTAATCTTTTAAATAAACATGGACTTAAATTGGGTATGACAACAGAGCGAATTTGAAAGAAAAAAATGTTGGTGTCCTAAGAAAATTTCTGGACTAAAGCTCCTTAGGTGTTTATATATCGTGTCTGCCATAGCTGCAATCTCGTACCATGCTGCTAAGTCATCAATAAAATCTATTACTTTCTTTGGGGTACTTCAGAGGTTGTTTACAATGTTTTCGGCTTCAGTTTAACGATGGAATATTCTAAATTATCGCTTAGATTTACATTCAATATATAATATAGAATCAATGGCTGTCTGTTAGTATCATTAAAACTTGAATCTGTCGCGACTGATTCTGATGAAATTTTTGTGTGCATTTGAATAGTTCTTTGGATGGTTTTTTTAGATTCACATTTGGACCCGGTAGGTGGCGCTGTTGTCGAGACCCAGAAATCGCCCGTGCTTAGCCGGGGCGATCTCTGGTATTCAGTAAAAAAAGCTCAGTAAAATACGTTGGGAAACAAGAATAAGCAGTCCAGTTAGTAAACAGAACAAGTTAAAGCAGTCGGTTATCTTATTAGTAACGTTCATGATGTTTTAATTACTTTGGCTATTGAAGCCGATAAAACCGACAATACATTCTCTTCGAGGCCACTACTCCAGCCCAGCAGCTGAAAGATTTCAGCTCTCTGAAAAACTTCATTAGTAAATTCCTGCGATCACCAAATATGGATCTCGCTAAATGCACAGCGATGCGCAGGAAATACTGCTCTTTCTTGAAAAAATGCAGAAAAACAAGTTTTTAAAGCGTCATTTCATTAGCGAGACAGTTGGCGGAAGAACTTGAAATTCGATTCAATTGCAAGTATTTATAATCACAAGTATAAGACTTACCTACATTAAACGCCAAGTGAAGATTTAGCTGCCAGTGATAAGCCTATAACTGATCCACAAAAGGAACTGGAAGTCGAATTAGTCAACTGCCTTTTGGACACATCTTTAAATATACATAGTGACAGATTTGAACAGTTAAATGAGTATTCAAAACCGTGGTCTTTCTTGTATATCATATAAAAAGGTTTCCGGAAAAAACAGACTTTCTAAAACTCTGTGGTGATCTGCAATTAAAATTAATAATGGGGTCGAAATCGGATGTAAAGGTCATTCGATGAACTCATAAGCCTGAAATCCCTTTTGCCTGATTAAGACGATGTTGTTACCCCTATATATATTTAAAATTTCATTAAAGACCCATAAGTATCGTAATGTAAAGTAGCGAGTGGGAAAAGTAGTTGACAAACTTGGCAAATTTGTCAATTGAAAATAACTTTATACGTCGTAGAGCCATGCTGCAGATATATTCATAGTATAGTTGTAGCGCCAATGGGTCGGCTCGACCGGGGAAGGACCACGCTCTCACAGAATACCAGCGTAAAATAGTAGCTTAATTTTGTGTTTCGTATGGTAAGTGTAGAGAACCGGAGACCCTTTTTACTGGAAACGAGGCAACGAGGCCTGTTGGCCTAGTGGTTAGCGACCCTGACTGCTATGCCGGAGGTCGTGGGTTCGATTCCCACCCAGGACAAATGTTTGTGTGATGAGCACGATCATTTGTTCTGTGTTTGGGTGTAATTTATCTATAATATTTATGTATTTAGAAATATATAAGTATGTTTATCAATTGTCTAGTACCCATAACACAAGCTCTGCTTAGCTTGGGACTAGATGGCGTTGTGTGATAGTTGTGGAATATTATATTATATATATTACTAGATGGCGTGTTATGCAGTAACATAATTTATTATTATTATTATTATTCCAACACATCTGCATTTTCATTTGTAATCGAGGATAGATGTCTATGGGCCGCAGCAACCACTTACCATCAGGTGGACTGTGTGCTAGTTTGTAACCCTATCCTACAAAAAAACATTGTTTTATTTTATTTTTCACATGTTTAAATTGGTAAAAAGAGCGGGTCGCCGGTATAAATCTCGCCCAGGATGCCGGTAATGTTAAAACCCGCACTAGGTGAGAGGTTGTTTGTTTGTGTGTGCAAACGAATGTTCTCATTTATCTCCAAAACGGTTAAGATACGGCTTCTCAGTAAAATTTTTGAAAAAATCATTTTGAATCAATTGTTAATCTTTTTTAATTCAAATAATTTACTTCATAAAAATCAATTTGGTTTTACAAGGCGTCACTTAACGACTGACGTAGCTGTCGAGTTTATGAAATACATTTTCAATGCCTAAGACAATTCACAAGACGCCTTAGGTATTTTTTTGATCTTCCCTAGGCTTTCTATAGTGCTCATCATGAGATATTAACCAGGATACTACAACATTACGGTATCAAAAATCTTATTATTTCGTATTTAAATAACTGTACTCAAAAAGTCATTATCAAAGGTAAAGGTTCCTCCGGATCAGTAGTATCAATGTGTGCTCCTAGGTGCTTGATTCTTGGCCCATTTCTGTTCTTAGTCTATATTAGTGACTTACCTTATCTTGTAAGGGACAATCACGATATAATATTCATTTTCAAATTCGATCGACACTAAATTAATTTTGAAATTAGTAGTTGGTTTAACGCTAATAATTTGCTCTTAAATGACAAATGTTTAGTAGTGTAGTTTTTGTACGCTCCCATGGTATTATGGGTATAAAATGAAAGGGTTTCCTGAAAAAATACGAAAAATAAAATGCCATCACACTCAATCAAATATGATCGACTCCCAAAGATGGCGGACTATGTTTTTTAATTCGCTTCCATTATATATTTTATATTTATTGATTCCTGTCGAGCCAACCCGTTCGTGTTACAACCATAATGCAGCCGCAGCATAGTTCTATCAGGTACAGAAACGTGTTTTTCAACTGTCAAAAGTATTGACTATTAAATAATAATATTACGTAGACAGAGAAACCTATAGACAAATTGACGCCTTCTTTCGCATTCGCACACGAAAAAGATAGATTTATGCATACGTCTTGCATAGAAATGAGATAGAGCGTTGTGATTGTTTGTCCCTTTCTCCGTGCCGGTTTTTTTGTTTAGCAAACTCTACAGTTTGCTAAACAACTTTAACAGCGTAGCGATTTAAGGAGTTTACAAGTTGGTTTAAGTGAGAAAAAAAGTGTTTTGTGAGCTTAAGATTGGTGAATCTTGTTCAGTTCAGTTCTTAGAACAATTAAAATTTTTATCTAAATGTGTTTAAAAGTCATAAAGATTATTGTATAACCTAAAAATTCGTTATCGTCCTTTCTCACTCGAGGCCATGCCGATCATTAGTCTATAGGTTTCTCTGTCTACGTAATTATGGGTGCGTTTGGCAGAAAAAAGCGCTAGCAAGCGCTTACTAGCGCTAAAATAGTTTTCGACCAGGACACGATTGCTGCTTCAGTAGCGCTGACACATTCCGCCATTTTGCTTATTTAATTTGTTTGTTTTGAAATAGAGTTTATAAGTTGTTTTGTGCAATATTAGTTTTAAGTAATATAATGACATGAATAAACATATACATGTTATTAAAAATTTATGATTGGTAAATTTTTAATATGAATACTTCACAAACATATATTTAAATTAGGTTAGGTTCCCCGGTTAAAACTAACATCGTGTCCTAGAGGAAAATAGCTACTTACGATTTGACAGCGCTCACCGCTTACGATCGCCATTTTGCTTACAAGTGCTTGCTAGCGCTTTTTTCTGCCAAACGCACCCATTATGTTATTGTTAAATAGATGTCAGGCGCGAATGTTGATCACTAAATATGAGCAGGAGTTCAGCAAAATTATGTAATACTTTCTTACGCGTCAACAAGAACTTGATTAAATAATTATAGACATACCCTGTTTAGCCAGTTATGTTAATTCCACTACGTTTAATTTTTCTTTGCTCTTTTATTAATGCTATGTGTATATATGTACGAGTATATGGTGAAAAAAAAAGAAATTTTATTCAAGGCCAATACGATACAGAGGGAATCTTATTAAAACCGTTTTACTTATATGAGTATTTAATTGCAGCAACGAAATGTCTACCGACTCGGCATAGATCGTAATGTTGCTGCAACACTGTTTGTCTGTCGGCGTCGGTAACAGGGACTCACGATTAGCAGACATTAGACAGCCATAGGAATATTTTGATTTTGAATTTAAAATTTTTGTGAATGGATTTGTATTTTACCACGTTTTTATTTAGTTACTTTATTGTTTGTGTGTCTGATTCTGAGAACTGTGGTAGCTCAGATGGTTAACGCTCGCTGTAAATATAACAGAACTCAAGTAACCCGGGTTCGATCCCCGCCGGCACCAATGAAATTGTTAATTGCAATTTTAAGTGCTGATTTAGCACGTGCTCGACGGTAAAGGAAAATATCGTGAGGAAACCTGCATGTCTGAGGAATAAGAAAAAAATATTCCTAAGACATGAGAAGTTAGCCAACACGCATTGGGACAGCGCGGCGGACGCTTCCTTACTCTAAAACACTTAACTGCCTCGTTGGTCTAGTGGTTGTAGTAGTGCGACTGCTGATCATGAGGTCCTGGGTTCGAATCCCGGGTCAGGCCGAAAAATTAATTATTGAGTTTTTCAGACAAGAAATTCTCAGTAGTTGCCCCGAGTCGTCGTTGTCGTCGTTGCCGTCTGATCTCTCTCCGATCGTGTCGGTTTACCGTCCCGTCGGATTATGAGAGTGAAGGAATACAGAGTGCACTTGTGCTTGCGCATACACTTGGGCACTATAATCCTGTCCTGCGCCGATGGCTAGCCTCCGTTGAGGCAGGCCGCCGTGGCCGAAATTCGGTCTGGAGGACATTATTATTACTCTAAAACCCTCTCAGAAATGAGGGGAGGCCTATGCCCAGCAGTGGGACGTATATAGGCTATACATTTACTTTTACTTTACTTTTATGTGTCTGGCCTTCTGAGTGGAACCTTGCAACTCAAGTTCCCAGCACTTCCCGATGAGCTAGGACTTGAAATTTCGAACATACCTCGAAATTTTTTGTACAAAATTAAAAAAAAACACTTGTTTAGGATGTGTGTTTAGCAGGGTTGGTAGACGTCACAAGGATACGACTTCAAAGATCTAAGAGGAATAAAATTATTTAGTTAACTAATAATATTATATATAAATTACTTAAAGTCGGTATATGAATGATTTTGCACTCGGCGATCGAACCAAATAGAGTAAAGTAACCGTCATGAATGTTTATTTTAATCTTTGTGGTCTTCTTTTATTATTTTACTAAGTACTCATAACTTTTTAACTTTATTTGCTTAAATTATAAACAAAAGTGTGTATTTTTATTTTGTTATCAGTTTGTTTGTGTGTCGTTTCTCATGTAAGTGAATTTTAATTCTTTTGAGAAATAAATATCTTAAACCACGTAATATTAATTTCCACGTAAAAGGAGAAACAAAGAAACTTTTTTTCTTTTATTCTTTCCTTTTAGATGTTTGAAGTTTTATTTTTATTAAAAGTTTAAGTTTTATACTACAAAATAGATTCAAAATATGAGGTTTGCTTGGGTTATCTTTATTTTTCAATCTATTTTCCATATAATGTAACGTATACATTTAATTACCTGCTTTGCTATATAATTCTTTGAGATTTTTCGGTTATTTCAATCCTAGTTGACGTATCTTTTTCATGGGTTCTACAATTTGCTCAGAGTAATTTGCATATGTATGTATGTAAATACTCTAACACAATTTGCCTTACTAGCGCCTGTCAAAATATGCATACATTTTTTTGTAAATATTACGTGCCTTAAAATTTTAATAGGGGCCTAAATAAAAAGTCCAGGGTTTTTTGCAATAACGTATGACAAAATTGACAAAAACATAATAATTAAATATATAGAGATTGGTTAAATTGAGATAAGTCTTCATCTAATTATTATAAATGTAAAAGCATGTTTGGTTGGATGTTTGTCCTTCAATCCTTCAATCACGCATGAACGAATGCACGATGGACGAATAACAATGAAATTTGGACTGTGGTCGATTTTGTACTTCTTATTTTACATCTAGGGAAACTAGTGAATTCCTAGATGAAAACTAAAAGAGAAGATAGTAAGTGGTAGAAGATAGTAAAAGACAATATTATGAGGAAAAGCGGTGTCTTCCCGATAATAACTCAAAATTATAAAAAAAATCAATTGCCAACCCACCTGCCGAGCGTGCCAACGTGGAAAATCGCTCCTATGAGGCAATCTATGGGGAACGCCTACGTTAAACTGTGGACTTTTATAGGCCGTAGTAGTATTGGCAACGAATGGTGACTGCCACCATCCGTTGCCAAATGCCGTTGCGTCAGGGAATTCTTCGTACCATTTTGACCCTTTTGAGCCGTAATGGTAAGGCCTGCCACATACATATATACAGAAATCCGTTTCGAGATCCCGTTTCGGAATTCCATATGTGGCCGACCTACGTGACTACCGCCGCCCATAAATAACTTTAGGATATTATTGCGTTTAGTTTTATAAATACGGATTTTATTCCATATGTCGTTTTCGCGTAAACATTAGAAATTATTACACTCAGCAAAATTGACAAAATCTCTATTTTTTATCTTCATCAACATTATCAGGTAAAAGTGCATTGCTGGACTGGATCCTCTCACGTTGTTGAACATCGAGTTGTATAGTGTAGGCAACGCCACGAGTCGTGGAAGTGTGCAGACGCAGAAGCGAAAAATAGGTGTCGGCACGGTGAGGTGTGAGGTACGGGGAAGCGAAACCATAGCAACGGGCGACGCGCTACTCCCAAGTAGTTTCTCCCTGCGTCCCGTCGCCCGCGCACCTTCTTGTGTCGTCTTTTGTACTATCGATATCGAAAGTGTTGGCGACTACCCGTTATAAAATTTTAAATTTTTGCGAGTATTTTTGAATTTTTAAAAATATTGTTCTATGTATATGTGTATAATATTTTCAAATAGTTTGCAAATATTTATTACTTTACAAATTATTTTGGGACTATTTAAAATAGCGTAATTCGTAGTATATTGTATAAAGTTGTAAATATTTTGTTATTTTCTACTCGATGATTTTTTTTTTGCAAATTATTGCATGTAAAATATCCTTATAATCGAAGGCTATCGCATAGTATAGTTTAAACAGCAATTACAAATACAAAAATACAAATACAAAATATTTTATTTCTTTAACTAAGTGTACATAAAATGCAAAATATTATTTAGAAGCAGTTAAAACCTAACGATGATGTATAAATATATCGTTCCGTTTTCGTGGAGACTTTGATTTGTAGTTATAATGTTGACCTTGGACTTTTTACATATTAAAAATTTCATTTTTCTGCTTGATTGTACATGCGCAGTAGACTCTATTTAATTTAATGATTTCTTATATTTACGCGAACACTATACATTGATTAAAACTACTTTTACGGATTTTATCGCGTTTTATTTATATTCATTTTAATACCCGACGTTTCGGGTGCTTTCCAGCACCCATGGTCACGGGGGACTGAGGTGACTGACGTCCCGATGTCAAAGTTAACCCGGGAGTACCTTCAGCTTTTTAATTATTGTCTTTGGTCCGATCAACGCAGATTGAACTAACTGTGTTTTGAAGTCTTGCAGTGGTATGCTTGGGTTTAGTTTTAATTTTATTAATTATAGGATCCCAAGCAGGTGGTAGTACCCAGCCTCCTTCCCTATTGAAATTAGGATGTTTTTTAATTTCAGTAGCCTCACGTATCATCCTTGGTAGGAATCGATGTTCTTTCGCGAGGATTTGTGGTCTATCAAATCTGATGTAATGGTTGGGGCCATCTAGGATATGATCGCAAACTGCAGACTTCCCGGAACGTTGATGCTTCACGTCAGCTATGTGTTCTTTTACGCGGGTTCTAATGGATCTCTTTGTTTGCCCTATATATGAGAGACCACAATCACAATCAAGCTTGTACACTCCAGCATCTTGTAGAGGAATATGACACTTGACGGATGGTAAGAACTGACTAATCTTCTTCGGCGGCTTGTAGAATGTTCTAATAGAAGCTCACTTCAAGATGTAGCCAAGCTTGTCTGTGACACCTCTGACATACGAGTATGGTAGTACAGCAGGCACACGCTCGACTGTGGCCGGCTTCACTCGGTCACTGTGACGGAGGCGCGGGACCCGAAGCTTGTTGTCGTGCAGAACCTGCTTGACGTGCTGAAGCTCCGTGGCCAGGTGTTTGCTGTCACAGATCCCTCGTGCTCTCTGTAACAAAGATTTGCCCACGGTAGCTAACTGTGAAGGATGGTGGTGAGATTCACCATTTAAGTATCTATAGGTACTACTGCATATAGACCGTGTCATTGAACAACCAAAATTGCACCGACTCTTTGATGCTAAAATGCTTAAGGAGCACCAACGCGCGCTCGTATGCGTGCCGTGCGTCCGTGCAGTGTTTCCACTTTTAGATATTTTACACTATTTTATGGTAAATTAATATAGGTAGGGCGTTTCTTCAAGTTGACAGTATTTCAGTAACCGTGAAAATTTTTAAATAATTTGGGGTTCAGTCAAACTTGAGGTTTTCTACACCCACCCAATGCATTTTTTTAAAGATTTATCGAAGGAGATAGGGTCAAAAGAGCTAGAAAAGTGTTAAATGAAAAAGTTTTTCATTCTGTATCGAAATAATGGTGTAATATTTTACTTAGTTACATATAAATTATTGCTATGATACTAAGTGTTATTATAATTTAAAAATGAGAACGTCTACTTCAAAACAAAACTCAAGTTTTAATTTTTTTTAAAGTTTCTATAAAAATTTATCGTGAAATTATATTCAATACTTGCAATGATTTTGTTAATTTAGGGAGTATTTCTACAGGTTCTAGTAAAAAACCAAATCTGGTTCAGTTGTAGTTCATGAGTATTTAAAAGATAGCGCTGCTTTATTCTATGCTTAAACCGTGAAAAATTTTTGTTCACACGACCATATTATCTTGTCATTTATATCGATGCAACACACAGACTTTTTAACATGCTTTTATTAGCTTCGCTTGTATCTATCTATGTAATGTAATTTCCACCTACTTGTAGATGATCGATTGAATTGCGCACCCGTATCAAGGAACGATGACAATATAATAATTTAATAACTTCATCCTACCCTATCAGGATACTATCACATTTACTAGGATAAAATGAAATAATGAGAGCAAATTATCTTCCGCTCACTAGATGTCGCTAGTCGACACTGAGTTGAAGTTTTTGTTACACAATCTCATTTAATTCAGAGGTTAGTTTTAAATAAAAGTTTATTAATTTCTAAAATATTATGTTAAATATTAATACACAAAACAATCCCTCAGTAGTTTACTCTTTAATATTTTGCACATTTTTAATTTTTTTATTTATCTACTATTTATGAATATCTGTGCTTCGGTTTATGAATTTTAATGATGAATTAAATAAATGTTAATCTTTACATTTTTTAAACAAATTAACTTCTCCGCTATGAAATCTATCAAGTATAATGCACCCCATTTTTACTAGCTAGTGGCAGAAAATGTCATGGATGCCATCATTATCGGGATCAACACAACTCATAAGTGTTTTAAGTCTCTAAGTTTTTTTAGCTCTTGTATTATATGTTAATAATACAAGAGCTAAGTCTGATCGTGTGATTCAGTTTGGACAGCTCTCTGCTCCTTGTTTCTCACGTCACGACTTGATTTATTTTTCATATAAACTTAAACCTCCGAAACAGAAACCTATTTTTCTGCAGTTACGCAATTTTTCAAGAATAAATATTGAGAGTCTCAGGAGAGACGCATCTTCAATTGATTTTGGCCCTTTGGTGGCAGCTTCTAACGTCGATGATAAAATATCCTTTCTAAATAATAGCATCCTGAATCTGTATAATATTCATGCTCCGGTACATTATGTAAAAGTTAAGCGTCCTCCTGCTCCCTGGATGACTAAAGGGGTACAGGTGGCAATGGCACGGCGAGATCGGGCTTTCCAGAAGTATAAAAAGAATCGCTCAGAAAAAAATTGGTCTAACTTTAAAACGTTAAGAAACAGATGCAATCAGGTGGTACGAAATGCTAAACGCCGCTACATTCATGACAAAATAACTAATTCTTCGCCCACTGATGTGTGGAAATTCCTCAAGTCTATCGGAATTAATAAAACTAATTCTCCGGAATATGACGCCTCTCTCAATTTGGATGACATTAATCGTCACTTTGTTTCTATTACTTCATTGGACCCTCAAGTCCGTTCTCAAACAATTGCTTCTATAGAATCAATGCAGCGTCTCCAGATCCCTGACTTTTGTTTCTCCCCTGTTACTCAGGATGAAATTAAAAAAGCTCTGTTAGCCATTAAATCCAAGGCTGTGGGTTATGATGAAATTAGTAAGCAAATGGTGTCTATGATTCTTGAGTACCTTCTTCCAGCTATAACACACATTATAAATTATTCTCTGGACTCAGGTCAATACCCTTCTGCATGGAAAAAAGCTTTTGTAAGACCTCTTCCTAAAATACCTAATCCTGTTTTCCCTAACCATTTTCGTCCTATTTCAATTCTCCCATACCTCTCTAAGGTTCTGGAAGCCTGTGTTTTTAAGCAAATATCTGTATTCGTTGCAAAACATAACCTGCTGAATGAATTTCAATCGGGGTTTCGCTCTGGTCACAGTACTACCACTTCGCTTATCAAAGTCACAGACGATATAAGAAAGGGCTTAGATGAGCAAAAATTAACAGTGGTGGTGCTTATTGACTTTTCAAACGCTTTCAACACAGTGGATCATGGTATCCTCCTATCCATCCTTAAACACCTTAAATTTTCATCCCCAGCCTTGGAATGGTTTTCTTCTTATATTCGCGGTCGCCAGCAATCGGTTCGCTCAGGTCAGCGGTTTTCTGCATGGGCTGAAATTGAATCTGGTGTGCCGCAAGGCGGAATACTTTCTCCTATTATGTTTTCCTTATTTATAAATTCTATCTCCTCAGTTTTAGATTGTTCGTACCATCTGTATGCGGATGATCTCCAGCTCTATGTACAATCAAGCTTAAACAATCTTAACTTTGTAATACACAAATTAAATGATAACCTGGAAGCCATAAGAGAATGGTCATGTAAATATGGCGTTTCTGTTAATCCTGCCAAATGCAAAGTTGTAATATTCGGAAGTTCGCAATTATTGGCTAAGGTTGATTATGGATATCTCTCTCCTGTATTTTATAATGGAAGTTTGATTCCATATTGTGATTCCATAAAAAATCTTGGCCTGTACATGGATAAAACTATGACCTGGAAATTGCAGATCTCTGAAGTTAGTCGTAAAGTTGTTGCTACCTTGCGTTCCCTTTATCGTCTTAAAAATTTCCTACCCGTCAAAACCAAGCTAATGCTGGTTCATTCCCTTATTCTACCTATTATCGACTATGCCGATGTATGTTACCCAGATCTGTCAGAAAATCTTCTAAACAAGTTGGAGCGCCTTCTTAATAATTCCATAAGGTTTATTTTTGGTTTACGTAAGTATGACCACATATCATCCTATCGTTCAAAGCTTAAATGGCTACCTATACGTCAAAGGCGATGCTCTAGAATTTTACTTGTACTATATTCAATTTTAAACGATCCCAGGTCACCTTCTTATCTTAAGGATAATTTTCATTTTTTTCATCCGATCGACGGTCGAACATCCCGACAGTCAAACCGTCTGAGGTTAAGGTTTCCACAGCATAAGTCAAATTTTTTCAGGTCGTCTTTTACGATACAAGCTATACAACTTTGGAACACCCTCCCCAACGATATTAAGAATGCCACAAATAAAAAAGCTTTCAAAGTTCTTCTCCGAAAACATTACCTGAAGGAAACTACTAATTAACATTATTTTTCCTTAATTTTGTCTTCTTTCTTCTTTTTTACTTCAAATATTTATCTCAATATATATTATTCAAACATTATATTATATATATATGTATATATGTGTATGTATGTATGTATATATATATATATATATATATATATATATATATATATATATATATATATATATATATATGTATATATATGTATATATATGTATGTATGTATTATTGTACGTATATTGATACTATATGTGTGTATATTTAAATGTAATGTGTATGTATGTAATTTGCATATATGTATATTTTAGTGTATAAGCACTTATTTACGTATAATGGTCGCACCTGCCAACAATTATCCTTGCCACCCAGGGTTGACTGGCAGAGAATGCCACATGGCATTAAGTCCGCCCTATGTACCCTTTAGCTTAAGGTGTTACGTGTAAGTTTATAAATAAATAAATAAATAAATAATAATATGATTTTATAATGTTACTAGTATATAGGTAACAATTTTTCTATTGTATATATTCATATTTCAATTCTGCCACCGATTCAAAACGTTAAACAAAGAAAACTATCCAAGAATTACTTATCGTGACTTTTGGTCTGCAATTTTAAATCATACCACCGCGTTAATATTGACTCAAAGTCGTGAATATTTGCTTCATCAGGTCGGATTCCTGAAAGCGGCGCGTTCAGTTATCAAATGATATCACGCAAAACGATACGAGATGCCTTATCGTTATCAGCTGCATATCTCGAGGAGTCCTCAGTTCGAACCCGGCTGCCGTAGCCGACGCAGTCATGATGAAGTAGGTAGCAGCACCTTTGAAAAATGGTGAGTAATATTTGTATTGATAATTATTGTTAATATATTCATTAACGAAAAAATATAACGTGAGAGTCGCTCGAGGAATTCAGTTTATCAGTGAAATATTGCATAAGTTATCCATTATAATGGTAGTTTCAATTACGCCGCAGTTAAAGCGTGTTGTGATGTGTATTTAAATTGTAAGTATGTACCTCATAATAAAAGTAGATGAGAGATGTGTAATGAGTGTATGACGGTATAAACCACGTAGTGGCGTGGCGGTGGCAGAATATCCACTAGCCCGTATCATCCTGCGGGTGACGTAAGAGGCGACAGGGGGAAACTGAACCAGGAGATGAGCAGCAGCGTATCCCTGATAACAAATTAAAATAATATAAAACTAGGGTTACCTAACCGCCTGGCTTGCGTGGCAACTATACCAAAACACTGCCAATAAGGCAATCTAAGGGATAGGCTTAAGACCAGTGGACTTTTAACGGCTTTAATACATGGCTGGATGGAATGACGGTGAAAGTAAAGCCATTATCTTATTTCTTCCTGTGGATGCTGGCAAAACTGGTGGGGCTTTAGTCTCTGTCGAGATCTAGAGGATAGTGAATCAACAAGTAACAACAAAACTCACTATAGCGTCAAGTTTGAGCGATAGAGTGTTACCTTGAAGATTGAAGAGGTTAATGTATTGTATATTGCAGTATTTATACCTACTTCTTTTCTTCTTCCAAAGTATGCTAAGGATATTAAGTTGAGATTGTGTTTGCAGTACTAGCCTAAGATAACCTTTTTTCCATCAGTTTTTTTTTATAGAATAAGGGTTAAAACGAGCATACATTCCACCTTGCGTAAGTGGATGCTGTGACCCGTAGACATCTACAATTCCATCGATTAAGAATCAAAATGCAAATGCGTTGTCACTCCTAAGGAATAAGATCGAATTCCTCGTCTTCAATGAAAAGGGTCCCCGGTTCGCACATTCACCATACGATACTGTAAGCATTAGGCTGTTATTGCTAAAACCAGAATATAGCTGCAACATGACTCTCAAGTGAAAAAATTGTGTTGAAAGCTTAAAAACTTGAGCCGACCCATTCGTTCTAATACCATACAATATTGTAGCGCGCTCTAACATAATGATTATCACAAATTCTCTACGGGAGAAATGACTCATTCGTGTAATGTGAATCATTTATATTTTAAAATAATCTACAACAAAACCTTCATTTACCTAGAATAATTAGTAAAGTATCATCAAATTGTTAATTGCAATTTTAAGTGCTGATTTACCATGTGCTCGGCGGTGAAGGAAAACATCATGAGAAACCTGCATGTCTGAGGAATAAGAAAAAAAATATTTCGAAGGCATATGAAGTTCGCCAACACGTATTGAGGCAGCGCGGCGGACACTTGGTTGCAATGAAACCCGCTCAGAAATAAGGGAAGGCCTGTGCCCAGCTGTGGGACGTATATATGCTGTAACTTCACTTTACTTTACATCAAATTTGTAAACCATCAAAATAAGAATAATGTATCTCCTTATATAAAAATCAATTGCTACCCGTAAATCTCGCTAAAACTCAAAAAATTCGCGACTGATTTTGATGAAATTCTAGTGTCCATTTGAACGGGTCTCTAATGGTTTAGATTCACATTTGACCCGGTAGGTGGCGCTGTTGTCGAGATCCAGAAATCACACGAGTGAAGCCGGGCGGAGGGCTAGTTACAGTGACATTATAGTATATTAGTACAGTATATTTTAGAACAAAATAAACAAAAGAATATAATGTAGGTACTATACAGGTTTCTTCTTTTAATGTTGATTTATACAATTTGTTTTTATTATAAATTATTTTTGATCGTTTGAAGTTTAATTGTTTTAACGCTAAACTTTGAAAATAATTATATGAAACGTGTCCTTGCATTGTTCTTTGTGACTCACATATTTAGTAATGCGATAATTTTCATTGTTTGTTGCTTTGGTTTTTAATAGATTTCAATTGGCATCGTTTACAAACATAATTGTTACACACATTTTATTGATTTGCTTTCCGTTTATTTAGCGACATACTTTATAGCATCACGTCTGTAATACCCGGTATAATCTAACCAGCTTCGAGCTACTCGGACTTGGTTAGCCTTAAAAATGTAGGTCTAGATGGAAAATTGTGAAATTAGTGATAGGTGGGCCAGCTCTTTACCTACAAATTCACAAATGTAATGTGCATATAATAGCCTATTCCTTCCTCTCGCTTATCCGCAATCAGTGGGAGTGATTTCATGACTGACTTCTTTCTGACGAAAGTGTCTAACAGGAATCCGGGGAGGCACGCTATTTGAAGTGTGCTGTTATATAAACTAATTTATATGTGTAGACTATATTAATGAACACAATATGCGAGCAACCCGAGTTCGAATCCCGCCGGCACCAATGTTATTGTATAAAATTGTAAATTGTAATTTTAAGTTCTAACCACGTGCTCGGCGGTGAAGGAAAGCATCGTGAGGAAACCTGCATGTGTGAGAAGTAAAAAAAAATTATTTCGAAGACATGTGAAGTCCGCCAACACGCATTGGGGCAGCGCGGCGGACACTTCCTTGCCCTGAAACCCTCTCAGAAATGAGAGGAGGCCTGTGCCCAGCAGTGGGACATATATAGGCTGTAACTTTAATTAACTTTAACTATATTAATAAATGTATTTACTGTTGATAATAAGTGTCTGAAAAAACTGCAAGTTGGTAATAATTAATAAGAATTCGAATGAATGTTTCCGAATTTAACTTTTATAAATTTTCAGATTAATTTTTGTCGCTCTTCAATTTATATTTTTAATTTTGATAAAAACAAATAGCTTTTTGATGATATAATGTTAACGTTGCTTATTATCAAGAAGTGATGTCAGATGTGACACATCATGTGCGACTACTGTAAGGCTCGCTTATTTTTTTTATAGAAGAGGGGTTAAAGGAGCATGCGGCTCACCTGATGGTAAGTGACTACCGCCGCCCATGATCAACCGCAACACCAGGGCAATTGCAGGTGCGATGCCGACCCTTTAGAAAGGAATTATTATCTTATTAGTCTCACATAAATATGGCACCTATAAGTCCCAGACCAACATTTTTTATGCCAATCTGCAATCAGCCGAGTCGACTTTCATCAGATGTGTTGTATTGTGTTTGTCGGGGGATACTCCTCAGTAGGAGCTACCTCTTCAATTTTTAACCTGGTATCTAGATTTTTAATTTCACAGCGTTTCAGTCGTTCGCAATACCTGATTTGCGCCAGGTTAGCAGCTAGGTCGTTGGGGTGCTTTTGGAGGCGATCCTTGTATTTCCCTTCGTACAGAGCAAATTTCTGCTTCACCGTCGGCATGTTGAGAGCCTCGTGAATTTCACTGTTTGTCACAAGCCATGGTACATCGTAGTATGCCGTTTTGCACTCGTTGTATGATTTTTATACTGGTGTTACAAGCGCTCCCCCTGAGTTGGATGCCATAAGTCCATACTGGTTTAAGGATAGTCTTGTATATGAGTAGCTAATTATCCGTGGACAATACCGAGTTGCGAGCCATTAGCCAATACATGTTTTTGTACCGCATGTCAAGTTTGTTCCTCTTGGTTTTTATGTGCTTCTTCCAGGTAAATCTCGTGTGATGCATACCGAGATATCGTACCGACTCGCTTTGTAGAAGCACACTGTTTCCCAGCGTCACTGGATAGTAGTCCCCTTTTCCTTCCTACGCCTTCACCTTGAGAAGGCGATATGTACAAACTTGGACACGCTGAATTTAATTCTCCATGTTTGCTGTCAGTCGTCCATTTTGTTTGGGCTTTCTTGCAGTGCCAGACCAACATTGCAATATATTTTTCAACTGATAATAATAATTTGAATTAGCACTACCAGTTAGCATTAATTTCAACAGCTTTTAGAAATCGTTTTTAAACGTAAACCTTATCCTTTCCTTTGTCCACTTGATGGTAAGTAGATGATGTGGCCCATAGACATCTACACATCTACGGTTAACAATCAAATGCAGATGTGTTGCCACTCCTGAGGACAAAGATGGAATGTCTTGTTTCCAGTAAAAACGGTCTCCGGTTCCCTACACTGACCATATGAAACACAGCAGAATTAAATGCTATTTTACGCTGGTGTTTAATGAAAGCCTGTTTCTTCTCCGATCAAGTCAACACAATCGCGCTACATCTGTATAATATAGCTGAAGCGTCGCCCTAGCACGTATACTTAAAGTTTAAATACACGTAAACAATACTTAAGGTCTTATCAGATAATTTAGCATTCCGTTCCCTATTTTTATACTGTAATCTTTAAATTGAAATATATAAATGAAAATAAAGATATTAATGATAAAATTATAAAAAATATAATAAAAGTAATATATTGTTATCAAGAGCGACAAAAACTACTTATATTATGAGTTATTCCCGTAAATATACTCATTATTGATTTTTTTCTTTGGTTATTGACTCGTACGATTATACTTTTGCCGACGTCAAGTAATGGATAATTATCCTTTATAATATTTTATTTCAATAATTTCTTCAATAGATTATGTTGATGTGTCATATTGAGTTCTTGGGAGATTTTGACGACAGTTTAACCCAATATATAGTCAATAACGACAGTATCTCAACTTGTTAAGGTGCCTAATTGAAAACAAAAAAAGGCTTACATAGCCTTATATCTAAAGGCTTATATAATACTTCACATGCTACTCAATATTCAATATATTTATTTGCATTCCATAATGTAGAAATTAATAATATTCAATTTTCACAATATGGACCATGTCGGGTATAGCAAATTAGAACAGAGGAGGACGCAAAAATGTTTTATTATTCATTATAATTATTATATTATTCATTATATTTATATTATTCCTTATTATTATACTATCATTCTTCGTGTTATTCATTCATTTATTTATAATTTTCATTATTATTATTACATTTGTCATTCAGGTATTCATATAAAATATAATAACATTTATCGCATCTCATTTATTTATTATAAATCGCATCTCATTTATGCACAGAAAACATAATAATAAGACAATATTAATATATTGTCTTATTATTACGATTTCTGTGCATTTATGCATCAAAAACCACTTTAAACCATTTTAAAAACTTCGCGGGCCAACAATCCGTCGGTGGTCAAGATCAAGATCCTTTCAAAACTCATCATATATACATTTGAATAACAAATGCTGCGATAGTGTTGTGACTACTCCGATATTAAAGTTATCGATAAAATTTCATCCCAGTCCTGTTTATTCACTATATGTGTAATGACCCTCCACTATATGCCTCCTTTCCAATACTGTTGCACTAAGCGTACCTCTCACCCGGGTGTCTCCACACTTTAGTCCTTCCATCATCTGGCTGGCAGAGATAATCAGGTTTCATCTGTGAATAGAACTTGACTTGCTATGGCATGACCATATGAATGAACATTATTGTTAAGGTTGCTAAGCCAGAGAATTAAGTGAGGAATTTAGTATTACTCATGGATTTAGGAGAGAAGCTGAAATAAAAGTGATCTTAATATCGTGATCTATATTTGTATCCGAATTCATTATAGTCTGAAATTAAATATTTAAGTTTCAAAATGACTATTATACAAAAATATTTTATTCTCCCTGTTTCCATTTAAAAATGACAATTTAGCTCACTGTTAATAAATTTCCATCAAAGCTAATTTAGAACGGGTTTTCCCTAGTTAAAACTAGTTTTTACTAAATACCTTTGTTAAAACTAGAAATACCTAGTCAAAGCTAGAATTTACCACTGATACATTTGATTTTCAGAAACTAGTTGTCACTCCGAACTTTAGTAAAACTAGTACTAGAAAAACTAATTTTGGATTGAAAACAAGATATGTATACTTACCAAATATTTATTAAAAGTTTTTTACACAGGAATATTGACATAATTACTTCTAAAACGGCTGCGGCTCTGCGGGAAGTGCAGCCTCTCCGTCTTTGCATACCAAATCACAGGCATCCAAGCTCACCTCCGCAGCTTCGGCTTATTGGTCGCCTTCGGTGATCAGCCTCAGCCACTACGGCTCGCACAGATTCCTGTGATTTGCTACAGCGAGCGAGGACTGCTCTCGCTTCGCGCCTACGGCTTTACAAAAACACTCTAGGGATAGGGCAGACTAGGCTACGGGAAGTCGGGGTGTTCTGATTCGGTTTTAGTACAGATTCGACCTATGTTATATACGCAATCAAATCAAATCCAGAACCAAAGATTCGGCCGGAACACTTTTAACTGACTCGCTTCGAAAAAACGCGTTTTGTCTAGTAAGAACTAGTTTTACCTGATGTTCAATTATGAGTATTAGTTAATTCTAGTTATAACAAAGGAATTACGATAAAAACTAGTTTTAACTAGCGAAAACGCGTTCTATCTAAAACTGGTTTTAACTGTAGCATATATATTTAAGATCCATAAAGCAGACTGTTTCCTGACTATTCAACAACTGTCCCGTCCACTAAAACCAGCAACACACGCACAAGTGTGTAAAAGCCATGTTTATGAGAATTTCTTAAGATAAACGGATGACTGGTCAACTTATCTCCCGCTATCGGATGACGCAGCTCTGTGTTATTTATGTGATCTAGTGCTGATTGTATAGTGTGGGGGGATATATAACTAGGTTAAACATTAAGCAAATATTGGCATTGGGCTTAAAGATTACTGTGTGATACAGATACGATAAATCAAACTTAAATTAAAAATGTTAAAAGCCAGTCATATTTTTGCAAGGCACAATATATATTAATAATTTATATTTTATAATATTATTTCCTTTTTTAAAACTTTAACAGGCCAACGTTTTAACAAGATCACGCCAAATGATACCTCACATAATACCAGCGTAAAATAGCAGCTTAATGCTGCTCTGTTTTGTATGGTGAGAACTGGAGACCCCTTTTACTGCAAATGAGGCATTCCATCTTAGTCCTGAGGGGTGATCATCTGTATTTTGATTTGAGGAAGATTAATTAATCAAGGATAAATGTAGATGCCTATGGGCCACAGCATCCACTAACCATCAGGTGGACTGTGTGCTCGTTATTTGCCCTTATTGTATAATAAAAAACTTTGCAGGACTCAAACATCTTCTTCCTCTTTCTATGGACAATCTTAATTTTTTGCTACTTATCAAGAATACAAGCATTTAGGGAACGCTGCAACTAAATTATAATTAAAGCATGAATGGGTCAGCACGACCGGGGCAGGACCCCACTCTCACAGAATACCAGCGTAAAATAGCAGCTTAATGCTGCTGTGTTTTGTATGGTGAGTTTAGAGAACCGGAGACCCCTTTTACTGCAAATTAGGCATTCCATCTTAGTCCTCAGGGGTGACAACGCATCTGCATTTTGATTCTTAATCGAGGATAAATGTAGATGACTATGGGCCACAGCATCCACTTACCATCAGGTGGACTGTGTGCTCGTTTGTTACCTTTATTGTATCATGATTTAAAAAAAACCTTTGCAGGTCTCAAACACCTTCTTCCTATTTCTATGGAGAATCTTAATATTTTATTACTTGTCAGGAATGCAAGCATTTAGGCTAGCTATTATTGCTTAATCATCCATGATTGTTTTGGCTCTATGTTCAGTTAACTTTTAATGAAACGGAAAGGACTCTTTCTTTAGAACTTAAGCGACAAACTGTCCAATGATCAATGACCAACTAACCTGATTGTAACTGGCCACTGCAGCCCTCAGATATTTGCACCCACTACGCACTATTATACTATAATAACTCTCTATGTATACAAATAGCTCTTTGTAACCTTTATGATGAAACAACAGTGCACGTATTGCTGCTTGACAGCAGATATAGGTAAGAAGGTGGTGCTTACCCCAACAGATTCCTAGGCAGAAAGTGTCCCACCACTTAGTGTAAGAAAGTGGGGTGTTAAGTTCTTTTAGACTGATTAATATGCTTTCATCTTCTAGGATACCCAGACGATTATAATCGTTAGCGCTTTCGGTGGCGCATGGCTGCTGCTACTCGTAGTGGTGCTGGTGATGTGCTCACAGCTCAACAGCCTGCGCGAGAAGGTGGCCGAGATGTCAACCACGGGCCGCTTAAGAGTGCAGTACGTAACGTTCTAATTCAATACGATATAGCCCCCATACGTTTACGTGGCCACGCTGCAGTTATCTCACAAAAGCAAGAGTTATAATTTTTTTTATAGAATAAGGGTCTCAAACTAACAGTCCACCTGATGGTAAGTGGATGCTGTGGCCCCACAGATCTAAATCTATGCTCGATTAGGGATCAAAATGCAGACGCACCCTTGTGGTCTAAGATGGAATGCCTCGTTTCCAGTAAAAAGGGTCTTCAATTCTCTACACTCACCATACAAAACACAGCATAATTAAGCTTCTATTTCGCGATAGTGTTCTATGAGAGCATGGTTCTACCCAACCTAGTCGTGCTACATCGACCTAGTCGTGCTACAACCAAAATATAGCTGCAGCTTGGCCCTACCACTAATGTGTGGCCACAAACGATTGTTCCGGGTCCAAATGTACGTCCTTGTATAATTTATGTATGTGCACCGAGGTAATATAAAAAAAAAAGAAAAAGTACACTGCAGCTATCTTATGGCTTTGATAGGTCCGTTTGACCAAGGAAGGTTCCACGCTCTCACAAAATACAAAAGTGATAGTATCCTAATGGTACGGTTCGGTCTGCAAACTCAAAAGTCATAGGTTCAAATCTGCTCTTCGACTATTGTCCTGTACTATTCCTAAGACAAGCACTTTAAGCTTAAGTACTTGAAGTGGCTAATTATATAATATTTTAATGGTTACTATTCTTTTTTATAAAAAACCCAGCGGGACTATTTTTTTTCCAAGAATAGCTTACAATAATGTTTACAATAAACAACACAAGACAAATAAGAAATAGCTTGGTAGCGATCACCCTTCCCAGGGGTCATTATCATCCTTCTTCTTCTTTAAGTGCCTCTCCATTACTGAAGGTCGGCAGTCATCCTTCTAAATTCTTCTTTGTTCATGGCTAGCCTGAACAGATCTTCAACTTTCTTTATCCCAGACCATTTCCGGATGTTACATAGCCACGACATTTTCCTTCTACCAACACCTCTTTTACCCGCTACTTTGCCCATCACAATAGTCTGCAGCAGTTGGTAACGTTCATGCCTTAGCACGTGTCCTAGGTACGCAACTTTTCTCTGTTTGATGGTTTTGACAAGTAAGGGTTCACTCCTTTTCATCTGTTTGAGGACCTCAATGTTGGTAACTTTATCTGTCCAACTTATTCGGAGCATACGGCGATATATCCACATTTCAAATGCTTCTAGTTTCCTACGGAGATCTTCTTTCATAGTCCAAGATTCGCATCCGTATAGTATGACAGGCCAAATATAGCATTGCATGAGTCTTGTACGTAGTTCGATTGATAGTCTCCTTGTAGTAAGGACTTTGCTCATCCTCATGAAAGAGGCTCTTGCAGTTTCAATTCGAACTCGTATTTCCATGTCACTCTCCCAAGTGTCAGTTACCCAAGATCCAAGATACAGGTACTTCTGAACTTGTTCGATACTATCTTGTCCTATACATACACTACACTGCTTTGGCGCTCTCGAAACTACCATGATTTTGGTCTCAGACACGTTTATATTTAGTCCTGATTTTGTGCTGCACTCGATTATGCGGTCTAGTATTTTTTGAAGACCTTGTTCTGAAAATGCAATAAGAACAGTGTCGTCAGCGTATCTCAAGTTGTTAATCAGTTGGCCATTGACAAGGACTCCTTCTTCAACGTCTTCTAGCGCTTCGTTTAAAATATTCTCCGAGTACAAATTAAATAGCAGAGGCGACAAAATACATCCCTGACGTACTCCTCTTTGGACAGCGATTGAGTCGGTAAAACCTTCCTTCACCCTTACGTTTGCGTTCTGTTGCCAATACAGATTTTGGATTATGCGTATGTCTTTCGTATCAAGGCCGATGGTCTTCAAAATGTGTATAAGAATGTCGTGCTTAATACGGTCAAAAGCCTTCTCATAATCTATGAAACATATGTATACATCTTGTTGCATATCATAACATTTCTGTACAAGAACATTTAACGCAAACTGGGCTTCTCTTGTACCCATTCCAGCTCGGAATCCAAATTGAGTGTCTCCTAGTTGTTCCTCACACTTATGTCTTATGCGATGGTGAATCATGGCTAGGAAGAGTTTTAGAACATGGCTCATCAAGCTGATAGTGCGGTAGTCTGAGCACGTTTTGGCGTTTCGTTTTTTCGGAAGAGTTATGAAAGTAGATTTGACCCAGACCTGAGGAATGTTACCAGAATTATAGATAGAGTTAAATAAATTTATAAGTACATCAACTTGTTCAGGTTCTAAAAGTTTAAGAAGCTCAACGTTGACCTTATCTGGTCCAGTGGCTTTTCCAGACTTTGCTTTATTAAGAGCAAAAACAACCTCAGATCTTATGATTTCCGGTCCAGTTATAGTTTCAAAACTCTGCGGACAACTACGATTATTGTCTTGAAACATCTCAGATATATAATTTTCCCAGGTCTTTTTAACTGTAGTAGGGTCTGTGATGATTCTCCCAACATTGTCAACCAGAAAACCTTGTCTATGCTTCTTTTGAATGTTAGCCATTGCCTTAATTTCTTTATGAAGATTAAACGCATCAAGTTTGGCCATCAAAGATTCCATAAGTTCACATTTTTCTTTATGCCATGTGATATAGGCTACTCTAACTTCGCGTCTGATACGTTTGTGAAGAGTTTTATATTTCTGATGATCAGAAAATTTATATATGCGTCTTTCTTCAATAAGTTGAATGATTGAGTCGGTAATTCAAGGATTTTTCTTTGAAACAGGTGATGGCTTAAGGAACCTATCATTGATATCCCATATCTTAGACTTCAGACTTTCCCACAGAACATCAACGTCAGTATTTCGTTTCTTCTTTTCTTCCACTGCCCATTCATTAATTGTTGTATGCACTTCCCCTTTCATTGTTAGATCTTTTAACTTACTGATGTCAACAAATTTGTTGTTAACTCTATTTTTGCTTCTGCATTTTAAGCGGCAAGTCAAATTAACAATGACAGGATTGTGTCATTCTGTCCGAACCGATATCTGCACCAGGATACGTTTTGGCACTAGTAACCCTATTACGAAACCTGTGATTGATAATAATATAGTCTATTTGATTTCGAACAATATTTGCCGGAGTATGAGATGGTGAGGTCCACGTATAAAGCTTTCTTGGCGGTAATTGATACAAAGTATTTGTAATCACTAGACTTTTTTCTTGACAAAATTGTACTAATAAATCACCTCGCTCGTTACGCGATCCTAAGCCGTACTTTCCTACCACTCCTGGGACTTCACCATGCCCGACTTTTGCGCTAAAGTCACCCATAATAAGATTTATATCCTCCTTCTTTGTGTGTCCGAGGAGTTCTTCAAGTTCTTTATAAAAGTTTTCTATATCTTCTTGGCTCTTATCAGCAGTTGGTGCATAAGTTTGAATAATATTCAATCTTTTGGGCATGGTGTCTAATTGAATCATCATAGCTCGATTCGAGAGTGGGATGAAGGTACTAATGGCATTTTCTAAATGTTTGTTTACTATAATAGCAACTCCGAATAGTCAGATGTAGTGTCCTTTCCAGAGTAGTAAATTATTTTATCTCTCTCAATCTCTTCTTTACCGTTCCCACACCATCTAGTTTCACTCAGTCCCATAACCGGAACTCCTAAACGATCCATCTCCATAGCTATATTTAAGATCTTTTCTCTTTGTAATAAACTTCTGACATTCCATGTACTTACTCTAAATTTTTTTTTGAGTTTTCCGCCCGGGGATGCTTAGCCACCCTGTTCCATTTAAGGAACGCCGGGCACTCGGGGTCATCACCGTAGTTTGTCTTTCCATTTTTAGTGTTTTAGTCAAGGATGACTAACTAAGGAATAATAATAATGATGGTAGTTTCCTCTTGCTTTCCATCATCGCAGTTATCAGCCGTACCGTTGTTTCAACCCCGCCTGATATTAAATTTAACAGAACCGTTTTCGATCTCCTATTAATAATATCGATGCTCCTGCCCATCGACAACCCAGGGTGAAATCTCCTCCGCCAATTCGACCGTACCAAGACATTTTCTCTCCGCTGTCATTGCCGTTGCACTTCACCCGTACCCTGGGTAAGGGATCTACGATATACCCCGTAGGGCTGGGTCCCTGCTGAACTTAGCCACTTTCGTACTCCGGCCTACTGAAGTACAAAGTGCCCACCCCCGCGACGTGGACGCGTCAGACAGGGGTTACCCAAGTGGAATTAAAGAATGTGACTTTAATTCCCATGGGTCGGGTTAATGATTGTGTTTGAGGCCACAACCAAAGGCTTATTATCATCCATAAATTCCTTAATATTATAATAACCCTTTTTATACAAACTTAGTTTAATAACATTTTTGAACTTCGTGTATGACAAATTTTGTATATTTTCTAGGATTTTGTTGTAAAAGCGTATACATCGCCCCAAGAATGAATTACTGATTCGGTGGAGTCGAGTAACTGGTACTACTAGCTTGTGTCGGTTCCTAGTATTTACAGAATGAATATCACTTATTTTCGCAAAACTACTTTTATTTTTGTGTACGTACATTACATTTTCATAAATGTATTGAGAGGCCAAAGTTAATATATTAATTTCCTTAAATTTTTGTCTCAGTGACTCTTTTGGTTTTAAATTATATATTGATCTAATGGCCCTCTTCTGTAAAATAAATATAATTTCAGTGTCTAACTACACTAACATGTCCATTCACACCTATAAATGTCAACACATATCTTTTGACATTACAATCATTTCCAATTTTCGTGTCAAGCGTTGCTGCATGCAAATTATTTAAAAAAAGCGGCCAAGAGCGTGTCGGGCCACGCTCAGTGTAGGGTTCCGTAGTTTCCCGTCCGTCACAATAAGTGTTCCCATTTATGAGTTTAAAGGTGGGTATCCATTATGTTCGCGCTCCAGCTGCGCTCCCGATAGTGGGTACTGTTTTTTCCATCCAAGTTCAAAATGATTTTCCTAGAAAGTCCTTATAAAGTTCTACTTTTCAGATTTTTTTCATATTTTCTAAACTTTTGGTTCAAAAGTTAGAGGGGGGGACACATTGTTTTTTACTTTTGGAGCGATTATTTCCGAAATTATTGACATTATCAAAAAATGATTTCAGTAAACCCCTATTCATTTTTAAATACCTTTCCAACAATATATATCACACGTTAGGGTTGAAATTAAAAAAAATCACTTCCCACTTTACATATAGGGGGGCTACCCTAATAAAACATTTTTTTTCAATTTTTATTTTACCACTTTGTCAGCGTGATTGATACACATATTGGTACCAAATTTCAGCTTTCTAGTGCTAACGGTCACACAGATTAAGCGAGGACGGACAGACGGACAGACAGACATGGCGAAACTATAAGGTTCCTAGTTGACTACGGAACCCTAAAAATGCCAAATTGCGCATTATTTACAAGTAAATATGTATTAAAATTTAATCGGTTTGTTTTTTTTAATGATGATCTTGAACATTAATCAAAAGTCTAAAATGTGTAAATTCACTCAGTCTGTCAACACAGCGAATCGGGTTTGTAGTAGTGATAACTGATGACACGACGTAATTGCTTGTATGTGTGCTCCCGGTGACGCCGATCCTCGTACAAAATAAGGTTGACAGCTATTATATAGTGTATTATAGTATTCTATGTATAAAAGTATAATAGTGCTTTTGTTTCATATTATGATTGACGGAAATCCGCTTCTCATCTGCTTTTAGACTGATAATCGAGTTAGATATAGATGTATAGGCCACAGCATCCAGGTGGGCTTTATGTTCCTTTGTCATCTTTATTGTGTAAAAAAATGTGATAGCTTTAGTGGAATAGGCTGGCCATAGCTCGAAGAACTAACAACCGTTGAGGAAGAAAAGTTCATGAGTAGCAGCCTTGTACAGAAAAGCGTAGTGTTGGGTGGTCACTGCGACGCATGCGGTGGATTCAATGCGAGTGGCTCAGGACCGTGCGTTGTGTCAATTTATGAGGAGGCCTATGTTCAACAGTGGATGATCAATCAGTTGTAATGATAATGATGATGATGATACTGCTACTATTTTTCGTGTATTATCTGTAACAATTCCAAATATAAATAGTAGGGATATTCTCTGCATAATAAGAAGCCCAAGACCAATAGCAAACTTTTACGTGCAAACAGTTAGCCTAATGGTAAATGACCCGTAGACATCTGTCATCGACTAAGAATCAAAATTCAAGTGCGTTGTCACTCCTGAGAACTTAGTGGAATGCATCGTTACTATACTAGTAACGATGCATTCCACAAAAGAGTCTCCCGTGTTCCACAGTCACTTTATTTTAAGCTGGTATTCTGTGAGAGCGTGGCCTTCCCCCGGTCAATCTATTCATATGCATAGCTGCATGGTGTTTCTACCACGTAAAAATTATAGAACAAAATTAACTAATAATTTTTTTCTCTAATATTTAGGTGCTATTTACTATAGTGCAAACAGTAGCAAATAAACTTTAAAATATATAAAAACCCAATTTATTCTAGAAAACTTAAGATGAACCCAGACAAGAATTACGCGTTCCACAACCCAACGCTGGTGCCCGACGAGGAGCTGAGCAGACGTGGCTACTCCATGTACGTGGGAGCTGATGATGATGTGGAAAGCGGTAGAGGCACGGAGCGGTACGTTGGCTATTTGGATTTCTTTTTATTTTCATTGATATATATATATATATATATATATATATATATATATATATATATATATATATATATATATATATATATATATATATATAATGACTTTCATTTCAAGAATTACAGAAAGAAAGTCATAGACGTGTGAAGTGACGTAAGGGAAGACTATGGAAATGATCATTTCCATAGTCTTTCCTTATTTTGTCCCGTAGTTTGTCGGGTACAATGAATGAGCTTTTATATTTACGCAAATACTAGACATGGAATTAATTTAATTTTACAAATTTTATCGTGTTTTATTTTGACTATTTTACGTCAGGAATTAAAAAGGTTAAAATTGAACTCCATAAAATCCTGAAAATTAATTTTATCCCACAATTTCAATGAAATTCTAGAGCGTGGATTCAAATATGCGCAACGCGTTTTCTATACGATCTACGATCGCCCTAGAACAGCGTAATACTCGTATTGACGCACTCTTCAATGTTTCCTCTGTGTGCGTGACTCGTAGCCCGAATCATTTTGATACCATAGTTTTTTATGATTTAATTTTGTGTATTATTATTTCTTTGTTAAAAGTAAAAGCAAAGTCGATTTCATGTATTAAATTTTAAAATAGCAGATTATTATTGACATTGACCGTTTTTTTCTGGGGTTAAGACATTTAAAAAGAAACGCTTAGCTCTTGGTCAACCACAGTTCTTTACGATTTTAGGCTAAAGTCTCATTAGAGAGAGAGTCGTGGTAAGTGAGGAGCTAAGCATTTACTGTAAATTTTACAGTACGCAAGCGACCCCGCCGGCACTAATGTAAATGTAATGTAAAAATTGTTGATTGCAGCTGTAAGTGCTGATTCACCACGTACTCGGTAATGAAATAAAACATCGTGGGAAACCTACATGTCTGAGAAATTAAAAAAAAACATGTGACGTCCGCCAATACTCATTGGGGCGTGGGGGCAGACACTTCCTTCCCCTAAAACACTCTTTGAATTGAGAGTAGGTCTGTGCCCAGCAATGGGATAATATAGGCTATCACTTTACTTTACTTTTCCTTCAACTTAGTGGAGAGTGTGCGGTGATTTTTCTGGTGCAGCATTGTGTTATCCATACAAATCGAAAGCCAAGGCAATGAGGAAGGTTTTGTAACGACAACACGCTACATGCTCCACCAAATACTCTCTATTGAGGCATTTACCTTTTTTTACACTAATTTTATTAAAAATAATTATGTTGAATTTCCTAAATATACAGTAGATATACAATCGTATTTTAGTTAGGGATCAAACTAAATAGAAATCAAAACAAATTGTACAAGTCTTTTAACCCTTCAATCCCCATTAAATTCCCACGCAGTCGCATGCGCCCGGCAAATCCCGAGCGGTCGCACGGTACCGCACCCACCCACAGCACTTAAAACCATTCAAACTTATATTTAGAGACTACTTTTCTGTGAAGAAGTTTGGTATTATAAAATCTATACAAAATTCTCTATACAGTGGTCTAAACAAAAGTCAGGTTTTACTTCATTACAAAAAGATTTTATTGTATTTTGACAACAAAAAAAACATACCAAACGGATGTCGGCAGCGTGAAAATCACAATTATTTAAATTTATATTACTCGAAATTATTTACGTAAAAATATAAATTATATTCACACAAAAACTTTCATTACAATTTTATAATAAAACACTTTACTAAAACACTAATATAACACTAGAAAAATCCAAAAATCAACACATTGAAGTAATATGTACTTATATACTAGAACAGCTATCTCAAACAAAAAATGTGCGCTACTCTGTGTTCCCGCGGTTGGTTTTTTTATCATAGAATAAACATAAGTAGAACGATCCGTGGGTAATATTATATTGTTAAATAGGTAAATTATATCGAGAACAATATTTAAATTTTGTCATTTATTTTGTACATTATATTTACTTATTTAATATAATATTACATAATATTATATCACATTTTAATGATATTTTTATCCGAATATTTTAAAAGGTATCTATGTCAAATATAAAAAAACATGCTAAATGTGTGTTTAACAAAACTTATTAACATAACATTTAAATTACCAATATATTTATTTAAATTAAAATAAGAGTCGTTCATAAATGCTGGGCACGCGAGTTTTAAAAATGGACAAATTTTTTCCACTTTGACTTTGATATGAAAACCTAAAAATAAAATAAAAGAATAATAAAAGAAAAATTTAGCCTAATTATAATAACTTATATATGTTTCTACAAAAAATGTGTATAATAATATATTCGTCTTATACTTAAGCACCCACAGAAATGTCGCATCTGAACATATTAATTTCATAATCTATATTTCATGACACGAGATGGCGTCTTAGGAATAATTTGTTTTATTATTAATCTATAACACTTTTTTATGATTAAGTATCTTATTAACCGATGAAAAGTAATTCCTTGGTTTTTACTGAAATTTCTTGAATTATTTGTGCAATATCTAAGTATACACGACGGCATATTTTTATGAAGAATTTTTTTTTAAATCAACACAACACGTGACAACTCTACAAGCGCCTAGCGAGTGACTGATTAAAGTGCGGTGTATGCACCGCAGTTGAGTGGAACATAGTAGCTGAATGCAGTGTCGCCTCTAGTACGTAGTACGTAATAGCTCAATGAATCAACACAATAACATTCACACGAAAATAGCGATGAAATTAACGTAGATTATAAATAAATATCCATAGACTACCTAACTTTTTGTTCAAATAGAGGATAGAAAATTTCATATTGATTCTATAATGCCAAACTTCTTCTTAAAAAGTAGTCTCTAAACATAAGTATTTATGGGTTACAGTGCTGTGGGTGGGTGCGGTCAAATTTGACCTCTTGAATTTTGACGGAATATCGAAGCGGTCAAATTTGCGTTTGAGAGGTTAATATTAACCGCTGAATACGCTATTTAATTGTATAGTTAATATTTTATCTGGCTCAAAAGACCAATGTTCAAACCACTCCCTATTTGAATTGAATGTTATAAAGCTGTCGTAACATATAGATTTAAATGCCTTTTTTAATATAACAACGAAACTAAAACAAAGTCTTACAAGTAGTAACCAACTATAGGAACCAAATTTACTTAATGATCTTTTTACTAGTGTGCTATAAAAATAGTTGTATATAAACTCTCCATTTCTTCCAGGCAGACGGGTGGGCAGTTCGTAGAGGAGCTGACGCGCGAATTAGATTACAGACAGCAGAAGCAAGCGAACGCGCCTCCCTTCTTACTGCAGAGCATAGAAGAGAACAGAAAGAAAAACAGTAGAGCCCTGAACAACCTTGTCGCATCTAACAGCCGCCAGAGCATCACTAACCCTAACTTCATTTACTAATATATAATTAGCTTATTATTATATGAATAAAGGACAGCTCGTTTCTTATATCAGACGTATGCTTTTGCAACACAATCCGAATTTTAATCTCTTAAAATGATTTGCTCTATTTTTTTTTTCTTTAGCACTACGCTCATTAATATGAAAACCTGAAGTCCGTAATATACTATGCCTACGCTATTTTACAAGAACATATATGCAGATCAAAAAAATTACATTTGCGTTAGAATTATCTACGATTTGGACACTGAGGACGCAAAATAGTGTTCATTTATTAGATAATATCATAGTAATAAAATCAAAATAATGTTAAAATTTCAGATAAATTGTGCAAAGCAACGTTTGTATTAACTACGTCATATTACATGATGCTGTGCGAGAGTTGAATTTATGTTAGGGCAAAAACCGCAGTTATTAAAGCAAGAACCAAAGCCATGAGTGAGAATGCAATAAAAATTGTTTTTCCTTAATTTTCGTTTGCAAAATTTAAGTGAAAACATTTAGTTTTAAGTTGCGTTTGTAAGTTCGCTTTATTTATTAAAAGTAAAAGCTGACAAGATCTTTTATTACTTTAGAGTTTGTTTCAACGATGCTGCATCAAGATTTTTACCAAGTGGTACAACTCCATATGTGCCCAGGGCTTCGTGGACAGGTGCTACCTATTTGTGCTGCCGAATGGCACTGCTGTGGTCCGTTCAAGGTACAGAGAGCAAGTAATTACGGCTATGAGGCTTTCCACCTTAACCCTCAGAGGTAATAACACATTTGTAGCCTTCTCTATTTGAAGATGACTGCAAGTGTCCATGGACTGATTAGATATGATAAGCAAAAAAAAGATAACAAATTAATCATCCACTTCCATCCAACTTCACAAGTCCACTGCTGAACATAGGCCTCCCCCAAGTAATGCCACAAAGCACGGTCCTGAGCCACCTGCATCCATCGACTTCCTGCATGTCTTACCAGGTCGTCACTCCATCTAGTGGGGTGTCGCCCTACACTACGCCTACCGGTACGAGGCTGCCACTCGAGAAACTTTCTTCCCCATCGGTTATCGGTTCTTCGAGCTATATGGCCGGCTCATTGCCACTTTAGCTTACTAATCCGTTGGGCTATGTCGGTCACTCTGGTTTTACTGCGGATATCCTCATTTCTGAGTCTATCACGCAGAGAAACTCCGAGCATAGCCCTTTCCATAGCTCGCTGAGTGACCTTGAGCGTCCTCATACGGCCAGCAGTGAAGGACCACGTCTCTGATCCGTAAGTCATCACTGGCAACACGCACTGGTTGTACACTTTAGTTTTCAGAGATTGAGGTATACCTGACGAGAAGATGTGTCGTAATTTCCCGAACGCTGCCCAGCACACACACACACACACACGCGCGCGCGCCCACACTTTCGCACGTATCTATACAATAGAGTTTTAGTTTCATTATTCATTTATTTATATTTTTATTTTTGCCAAAATATACTCAGTTTTTACACTTGTTTTGTGAGAAGACACTGGTTCCTGAGATACAGGTTCACATTAGGAGCCAGGGACTTCAGGGACTACATTTTTTCTATAGGATGAGGGTGACAAATGAGCACACAGACCACGTGATTGTAAGTGGATGCTGTGCCTCATAGACATCTACATTTGTCCTCGATTAAGAATCAAAACGCAGAGGCGTTGTCACCCCTGAAGACTTAGATGGAATGCCTTATTTCCAGTAAAAAAGGGACTCCGGGTCTCTACACTCACCATACGAAACACAACAGTATTAAGCTGCTATTTTACGCTGGTATTCTGTGAGAGCGCGGTCCTTCCCCGGTCGAACCGACCCATTCGTGCTACAACCGTAATATAACTGCAGCGTGGCTCTACCACGTTACAATTATTTGTTAAAAGTTATTTATAAAGTGAATTAAGGCATTATTATTATTATTACTGTAATTGCCTTTTACCATCAGGTAGTCACTTCAATTATTTACACTTAATTCCCTCGACAATTGTGCGTAACCAAGTACACTACACAACGTAGTACATCTTTATCTTTATCATTAAAGCATATCGATAGTCCCCTGCTGTACATAGGCCTCCGCCATACATTGCCATAGTTGCCACGCTTGCCACGCGGGTTGGCATGCGCAGTTTTGTATTATTTTGTGTTGTTATCAGGAAATTGCTTGCTACCCAACTGTTTCAGTCTCCCTGTGTCGCCCGTTACGACACCCATGGGATGATATAGGATAGTGGATTTACTTTCGTTGTCCCCGCATGTACTTTCTTACTAAGTAACAAGTGATTGATTTTTGTACATACTATATTCAGCCGTTCAGCGCAGCCAACAACTTCTTCACTCTGAAGATGTTCTCCATCACCTTCATTATTACAGTAAGATACTATTAATGGTTTCTTGTATAATTACGCGAACAGTACATATTAAATAAACATTTTTTTCGTATTTTATTGTGTACTATTATTAATATTATGCTACATATTCTTCTTATACTATAATAAGTTACATAAATAATTACTTATTTAATTAAAATTTATAAATCTAAAACTTATACATTAATAATTACTAGATCTCTACTAGAGTGATAAGGTTTATTGACATATTCGCTCTCTTTACATCTTAATAAAATTGGTAATTAGATACATAATTAATTTTCCTAAAAACGTCGTGACACGCTGCCATTTTAAGTTTATTATTTTATTTCTTTTAAGAAAAAAATAGGTACAAAAAACCCAAATTTCATAAAATTAATAACAATATATGTATAAACAATCTATGATCATAGTTCTAGTTTGAATTTTATGCACGTACTTCGAGTTAGTGAGCAATTCGAAGCAACTGTCAGAGTATTATTCTTATATAGGTATCATGCGGGATAATAAAAAGTAAAGTAAAGTAAAATATAGCCTATATACGTCCCACTGCTGGGCACAGGTCTCCCCTCATTTCTAAGAAGGTTTTAGGGCAAGGAAGTGTCGGCCGCGCTGCCCCAATGCGTGTTCGCGAACTTCACATGTCTTCCAAATATTATTTTTTTCTTATTCCTCAGACATGCAGGTTTCCTCACGATGTTTTCCTTCACCGCCAAGCACGTGGTAAATCAGCACTTAAAATTGCAATTAACAATTTCATTGGTGCCGGCGGGGATCGAACCCGGGTTACTCGCATGCTGCTATATTTACAGCGAGTGTTAACCATCTGGGCTACCACGGCTCATAACACGGCAGCATAATAAACATAACGTAAATTATTATAATTATTTCTTATATGTGCGCGAATAATACACATTAAATGAAACGTCTAACCGGGGTAATCCGGGCTAACTATGACGCCCCGATGTCATAGTTAGCCCGGATTAAAACCTCAGTCAGCCCGAGACCATGGTGCTATAAAGCACCCGAAACGTCGTCAATTAAACAGTTAAAATTAAACGCAATAATTCGTAAAATTAGTTTCAGATAATAAATATAATAGTTTGCAATTATTGATTGTGTTGTGCCGCAAGATACATATCATATTAATATATTATTTTTAGTGTTCTAAGCCATTGCTTTACTACTATATCCCATCTGATGGTAAGTGGCAGCCGAAGCTGGTGAAGCGCACTAACTTAATAGCCTATTCACTCTTGCCTTGAACACACCCACATTGTTATCGTATGGAAAGACAGATGCAGGCAACTTATTCAAATTCGAATAAAACAAATCAATAACTATAAACGATTCTTTTGATCTTCTTTACGGTGGGCTTTGCATGGAACCGATGAGAGTCCATAATGTTTTTTCTACAAACCCCCGCGCGGCATTTTGTATGTGAAATTAAAGCATTTCCTTTTAATTGTCTCACTTTACTTCTGTCTTTGTTTGTGACACGAATTGTATTTTCTCCAAACATCTCTTTGCTTACACTTTCTCTGACTTTATTGGCTTTTGAAGTGTAAAAATGCATATCACTTCCCTCAGTATTTCTACCAACATAACTAAAGTATGGTTTAAATCCGCCGGATTCTTGGGCAGGATATTCTGTGTTCTGTTTCTGCGTCTGTCCCAAGTGCTTTAGATAATTGTAGGTGTTAGAAACTTCTGTTTCACTGGTTGGTTTAAAATTTGAATAGCTGATGTAGTTAGTAGAGTGTTTAGCGTTTTCTAATTTCTTAAATTGATTGTTAAATACATCATCATAATTATGATTGTAAGGGTACGTAGGCATTGCTTGAGTATTCTCCAAGGCAGGATTGGGATTGGGAGGGAAGGAGGCCTTGGCTCCCTTTAATTTAATTTTGGCTGCATCAAATGTGTCACTCGGGGGCAATTTTTCCCCGTAAAAATCTTTGTCAGACGTTTTACCATACAAATGTTCTAACTCCTTGAAATTTTCGCTCCAAAGCTGTGGTGTACCTGTTAATAAAAAAATTGTTGGTCACTCAATTGATTTTGACGATTTCATCATTTAATCGATAAAAATCAGTACAACATCTTATAAAAATAGACTTATAATCTATATACGTCACAGCTGGTTTCCAGGTCACATGTATCCCCTCATTTCTGAGGGTAAGTGGTAAATAAGTCCGCCACACTTGCTTCATTCATAGAGTACTTTTTACGCGTTTTGACGACCTTTACATGTTTTCTTTCATTGCCGAGCTGGTAAATCAGCACTTACAACTCCAATTAACTCATTCATTGTGCCGATGGGGATCGAACCCAGGTTGCTCGCATACTGTGAATTTTACGAACAACGGCTTGCCTCTGAGCTATCACGGTTCAAATTCATCTTAAAAGTCTAAGTATTTGGGTATATATAGATTCTACTTTATTTATTCATTACAGGATTCCAAGGAGGTGATAGTACAACACCGCCTCCAGTTGGAGTTGGAGCAATTGCGTAGTATAAAATCAAAAATAAGGCAAGAAAAGTACCAAATTGAGTCAGTCAGTCAGTACCCCGTGACCATGGGTGCTGGAAATAAAAATAAAAATAATTAAAAGTAAAATTAAGCGCGATAAAATCCGTAAAAGTAGTTTTAATCAATGTGTAGTGTTCGCGTAAATATAAGAAATCGTTAAAGTACCAAATTACCGAAAAAAGACTATGATATGCGATAACGTCGCAGACACTGCTGAGACTGAGTAATTAATATACTTTACGTTTACAAAATGTAGAACAGATTGTAAATGTTGAAAAAAAATTAAAAAAAGAGTTACTTTTTCGCATACATTATATTTATTTTACATTAATTATATTTTAATAATGCGGGAAATAGAGTAAATGGGGCCTTGCACTCTATTGTAAAGAGTCAAAATGTCTCGAAAAAGGCACGTATAGCAATTCACAATGCTGTGTTGGTCCCTACTTTAACGTATGGTAGTGAAAGTTGGGTGTGGCAGAAGAAGCACGAGAGTAGAATAAACGCAGTAGAAATGCGGTCGTTAAGGAGTATGTTAGGGCTGAATCTGAATGACATAGTAAGAAATTGTGTAATAAGAAAAGAGTGTGGTTTGCAAGATGATGTTGTGACCAGGATTAAGAAAGGAATGCTTCGGTGGTTTGGTCATGTGGAAAGAATGAACGAGGAAAGAGTGACAAAGAAAATTTATGTTGCAGAAGTGAATGGCAGAGTCGGAAAGGGACGTCCTAGGCGAAAATTTATCGACCAAATTGGCGATTTATTGGAAACGGGCCAAATTAGGAGTACCCTTAACCGACGAGCATGTTTGCGTAGGTGTATGGATGTGAAGGAGGCGAGAGAGGTGTGTCAGGATCGTGCCAAATGGAAGTCTGTAGTCTCTGCCTACCCCTCTGAGTGACAGGCGTGAGTGTTTATGTATGTTATGTTTAATTATATTTTTACATTTATTGTTATTTATTACATTATACACGGAAGGACACGCGAGAAAATAAATTTATATGAAAGTATGGAAATTTTATTGCTTTGGAAGTATATTTTAATTAAAAAAAGTAAAGTATTTTAATAATTATGTATCAATTATTATTATTGTGTAATATTATATTTCTTTTATAGGTTTTTAAAGACATTTTCCTGTTTATATTTAAGTAAGGTATGAAGTAAACAAGTTCTTGTAACATTTTTAATATTTCAAATGAGAAAGCGTCTCTACATTTGTGGATACTAAAATTGTCTTACTCAAACTTTCAACGTTCGATTTCTGACGGACTTTAGCCAGGGCTGTCATTTTTAAATCATAAATTATGGACGTAGACATACTTAACCCGATAGTTAGTAGATACTGTGGTCCATAAACATTAAATAATTCATTTACTAAGACTGAAAAAGTAGATGCGTTGTCACTCCTGAGGCCTAAGGTCCTGTTTTTGTTTCTACATACGAAATTTTACGCTTACGCTTTTTTACGCAATTTTGTAAAAATATGTTCCTTTCCCGGAGCAAAGTTATTCGTGCTGAAATACGTAATACATTTTTAGCTGCCACTCTTCTTTACATCTTGTTGGCGCATTTTCGGAAAAGTTTATGTCGTCCAGTAATGGACTGATAGACTCAAACTGAAAAGGAGGTTTACGAGAGCCAGTATAACATTAGGGGCTATCTGTATAATATATATACATTCCGTTTTTCATTGATTTGACATTTGAATTGACATTACTGCAGGTGTACTTGGGCTGGCAGTGACCACTGTTAACTTGTTTTGGGCGTAACTCATAATTTCGTCTAAAATTACACTACTAAATGCCTTATTTTGAAGAACAGTACGGTCTTAGTAGAATATCCTTAACTTAGTTTGTTGGGTATGTATTTTATGGCATTCAAATGTTATTCTAAATGGCTTTTTTGGATTATAACGTCATAAATAGATTTATTATAATAGTAACTGTGACCGCGACTTTTTTCGCATATACATACTCTAATTTGTTTTTTAATGGTTTTACTTATGGCTTACTTGGGGCCTATTATTTTTGTTTTCTGTTAAGATATGTTTATACTTCAAGTATAATATACTTCAAGTATAATTTCGTTACAAAAACCGATCAAAAGGAATAAATGACTCTAATGCCAAGGGTTTTGTACTTGGGATATCTTTTTTGCATTTTGTTTACTTAATTTTATTATAGAAGAAAGTCAAATGAGCATTCGGCCTATCTGATAGTAACTAAGAGCCGAATATCACCCATGAACAATTGTCACACCAGCGAATTACAAGAGCGTTGGCGGCCTTTTAAAAAGGATTAAGCTCGTTTTTCTGAAGGTCCCTAAGTCGTATCGGTCTGGGAAAAATCGCCGGTGGTAGACGACTACACAAAGAAGTCGTGCGAGGAAGAAAATTTCGCACAGTGGCTGACCGCCAAGCGTCCACATAGTATGGATGGTATCCTAAGTTGAGTCACGCTATGCAATGGTAGAATTTAGCGGCTGGAACTAATCCAAACAATTCCTCTTAAATATAAAAAACTGCGATTACCAACCCGCTTTCCCAGCGTGGCAACTGTGGCAGATATCCCACCTGTGGGAGATCTGTGGGGAAGGCATGTATTCAACGGTGGACTTTAACAAGCTGTAACGGTATATTCCTTAAAAAACATTATCCCAGAAATGTGTGTGACAACCCTGACTTCGAATGAAACAAATGGTATTTGCCCATTACTTTTACTGAACTTTCGTGAACTCATTCTTACATCACACTTAATCGCGAAAATGACAAGTCACAACGTTCAATGAGGTAGTGATTGTGTAATTATATTTGGTAAACCATCTCCAATATCGGAATGCTTCTGTGGCTTGGACACGTAGAAATAATAAATAAGAAAGGAGTGACAAAGCAAATTTAAGCTGCAGTGAAAGGCAGCGTCGACAAAGGACGAAAGTTTTTCGACCATATGGACGATATATTGAAGATGGGCCAAAATAAGAATATCTCCATAATGACTAGCATGTATGTGCCTATATGAAAGTTTATGCTTATTTTTGATTACTATAGACTAGTAACTTTCACTTTTCAAAGTCTATGCTATGTCATATCAAAGAAAGTACGATCTTTATGCCTAAGGTAAGATATAGAGAGTAGATCATTATTACCGCCCCTCACAAGTCAACTGCTGAACATAGACCCCCCAAGGAATGCCGCAAAGCACGGTCCTGAGCCACCTGCATCCGTCGTCACTAAATCTAGTTGGGGGCCACCCTACACTTCACAGAGAGTAGATACTTAAGGATAATCCGAGTAGTGTGTAGTAGATGTAAAGTTCGGTAAATAAATCTTTCAATAATTTAAGTCGGATGTACAAACTCAACTTTGCAGTGAAAAAAATATGTTCTCCCATATACCGATCTACATTAAGTCCGATGCTCCAACTGTTAACTACTAATTATGCAAACCATGCAAACTTACTTCTTTACTAATTTTATTATTGTAGGTCAACGAGAAAGTTTCAATGAGTCAATTTCCGAGTGTCAAAATATATAACATAAATGGATACGTATTTTGATTACGTTAACTTAGAAGCTTGAATGTTAATACCGCCAAAAGACAATTTTATTTTCTATTCATCTGTCAAGAACCGTTCCAGAGAAAAATGTCTGTACTATTATTTATAAAAATATAATATTATTATTGTTACTATAATATTATTTATACTCTATATAGGGTCTTGACAGATGGACAAAAAGACGGACTGGTAAAAGGTGTCTCAATTTTTCCTTTTGACGTAGGAACACTAAAAATGAATATTTCTTTATTTGTACTATACAAGATTACTTATGTAAGTGAGTGTCCCTAGATTAAACCTACATACAATAAGAATTTAATAATTTGGGTGTCCCGCTGGAATGCTGCTTCGTCTGATCTCTACTGATCACCTTCTATGAGTTTCTTTACCACTCATGCGATGACCATGAAACTTTGGTAAGTTTTTTATTTTATAGAATACGGTTGACAAGCGAGCACACAGTTCACCTTGATAAGTGGATGCTGTCGCCCATAGACATCTAAATTTATCCTCGATTAAGAACCAAAACGCAGATGCGTTGTCACCTCTGAGGACTAAGATGGAATGCCTCGTTTCCAGTAAAAAAGGGTTTCCGGATCTCTACACTCACCATACGAAACATATCCGTATTAAGCTGCTATTTTACGCTGGTATTCTGTGAGACCGTGGTCCTTCTCCGGTCGAGCCGATCCATTCATGCTACAACCATTATATAGCTGCAAATCAAATCCACCCCAATATACTTTACGCACGGCAATAAAACCATAAATTTTGTGAGCATCGTTGACCTTGAATTAATCAAAGAGTGACTTTCAATAAATAAAGTACGTGAGGGTACCTTAAGCTCATCGTTAAGGTCACGTTAAGCTTTGCCGTCCTATAAAACCAAAATTAGCTGGAGGACAGAGACAAAAACACAAATTTGTATACTACAACTAAAAAAAGTCTTGGCAATAAATATAAGCACTTCGAATAAAACAACTTACAACACTAAGTACACTATGCCAACTATTATTTATTCTGTGACCATACTAAAATCGACCAAAATATTTACCACAATGTGAACTGTCAAAAGGGCGTCGTTGAAGCAGCGCCCTTTTGACCCTTTAATATTTTATTGACTGATGAATTGCTATCGTACCAGAGTCATCAATGCAAACAAGGCTGTAGTTTTTGAGTTCTAATAAAGTGACCGTAGTAACGGGATGATCATATTACCCTCACGTATCTACTGTATTATTTATACTCTATATTGAAAAAACTAATTCTGTTTCTGGGCACAGCTGCTATTGTATATAAAGCACTTAGACTCTCACCATCTTCGTCGGTTTTAGTAACTCCACCGCCGCGTGCACCAGCCAGCAACAACACCGTAAATAGAAACCAGGTCTGCATCTGAAACGCGCTTTTTCGTTACTTTTTGATCCATTGGTAATTAGGTAATAGATAGTGACGCACCTACACTGCGCATCACCATCGGGATATTTTTTTTTTTATAGGATAGGGTGACAAACGAGCACACAGTCCACCTGATGGTAAGTGGTTGCTGTGGCCCATAGACATCCACATCTATCCTCGATTACGAATCAAAATGCAGATGCGTTGTCACCCGTGAGGACTAAGATGGAATGCCTCGTTTCCAGTAAAAGGGTCTCCGGTTCTCTACACTCACCATACGAAATACTGCAGCATTAAGCTACTATTTCACGCTGGTATTCTGTGAGAGCGTGGTCCCTCCCCGGTCAAGCCGACCCATTCGTGCTACAACTATACTTCTAATATAACTGCAGCATGGCTCTACCACGTATAAGCGATCGATATCAGCAATACGAAGTACTTTTTTATCTCTCCCAAGTGAAAAGACTTTGCAATAACCACCAGCTATAGTAGATATGATTTTTTATATAGAATAATTGTGACAAGCGGAAACACAGTCCATCTGAGCGATGAGTGCAGAGAAACAAAAACCTTTTTTATTGGAAAACATTAAAAAAGAAGTACTTATACCATCATTGTCCTTAAATACTGACAACGCATCTGCATTTTGATTCTTAATCGAGGATAGATGTAGATGTCTATGGGCCACAGCATCCACTTACTATCAAGTGGACTGTGTGCTCGTTAGTCACCCAAATTCTATAAAAAAAATCATGACGTACGCATTGCTCAGTGACTATCCTATGAGTGAAATCTAGTTTGGAACTGCAACTAAATGTTCGGTGTTGGATTTAGATGGCGGGGTTCTTTTAGTACCTAGAAGTCCGTCTAAGTAAATGCTATCCTGTAACGTACCACCAAGCATCAGCCAAACTATTGTTGTGTTCCGGTTTAAAGTGAAAATGCAAAATGCAAATATGTTGTCACCCCTGAGGACTGAGATGGAATGCCTCGATTCCAGTAAAACGGGTCTTTGATTCCCTTCACTCACCATACGAAACACAGCAGCGTTGAGCTGCTATTTTATGCTGGTGTTCTTAATAATATCTACATAATACATACGTAATATAGCTGCGTGGCTCTACCACGTATAAATCATTTATGGATGAAATAATAAATACCGTATGCCGTGATTATAAAGAAAAAAAAATTGAATGTAAAAATAACAGTAAAGAATGAGCCTACCTTAGAGAAGCCACAGTTGCTCTACTTTAATCTCATCTCTGTCTGCAACACGGTCCTCCGGAACTGATTACTACAGGAAAGTAAGCGATTGAGATAAGTCACATCGTATTTAAGCTCGCCCCGCAACAGCCGACTGCCGGACTCGGTTGCAAACATTCGCTGCCTCGCTATAACGAATCTGAAAAAGGTAATTATATAATAAGAAGCCACGGTAAAAATTTCTCCTGTATCCTGAAGGTAGTTTACATACACGAATTGCACAAGGATACACATCCAGAGTCGGAACAATTGTTTGTAGACCATATACAAAAACTTGTTCCGTGAATAGTTGAAACCCACGGACCTGCAGTACCGCGACGAAACGCTTAGCCACTGCTCTAAAAAGCTGTCAAAATAAAATTAGAACTTACAGATACCTCAACTTCTAACTGAAATAAGAACTTATATTTATAGGTCTTAAATGCAGTTTAAAATCTGCTCAAGTTTTATAAATATTAAGTACATTTCTTGTAATCAAATTAAAGAAATTGAAGCGGAAAGCTTTCCGCTTGTTTGCGAGTGACAGGATTTAAGGTAAGTAGGATTGTATTGACATTAAAACCGTAGCACTGAAGAACACTAAAGGCATGACTCAGCTTTGAAAGTGCAGGATATATAGAAATGTTCCGGGTCATACCAGAGGAACTAGTAAACTGAAGTAGTTTACCAACTCTTTTGGCATGACCCATAACCGATACAGTACAACCATTGTTATTATGGTAGTTTAGGAAAGGGGCGGGGGATTCATTAACGTAGTGATTTTACCACCAGTGAAAAAAATAGTAAAACTTAGTAAAGCTTAATTTGTCGTAATTACTATGTAAATGTGTAGGTTGCTCGGATTAACATTCGACAAAGAATAAAGAAAGGCACGGATTTGTCGTCTCCTCTGAGAACTACGTACTAAATATACGTGGTAGAGCCATGCTGCAGTTATATTAGTAGTATAGTTGTAGCACGAATGGGTCGGCTCGACCACGGGAGGACCACGCTCTCACAGAATACCAGCGTGAAATAGTAGCTTAATGCTGCTGTATTTCGTATGGTGAGTGTAGAGAACCGGAGACCCTTTTTACTGGAAACGAGGCATTCCATCTTAGTCCTCACGGGTAACAACGCATCTGCATTTTGATTCGTAATCGTGGATAAATGTAGATGTCTATGGGCCACAGCAACCACTTACCATCAGGTGGACTGTGTACTCGTTTGTCACCCTATCCTATATAAAAAAAGAACTTGAAACTCTTCATATGTGATAGAGCCACGCTGCAGCTACATTATGGTTGTAGCACAAAATATCAGCTCGACCGAGGAAGGACCGCGCTCTCACATAATACCAGCGTAAAATAGCAGGTTAATACCGCTGTGTTTCGTATGGTGAGTGTAGAGATCCGAAGACCCTTTTTACTGTAAACGAGGCATTCCATCTTAGTCCTCAGGGGTGACAACGCATCATTTGATTCTTAATCGAGGGTAAATGTAGATGTCTATGGGCCACTTACCATCAGACTGTGTGCTCGTTTGTCACCCTTATTCTATAAAAAAAGAACTAACAGCCTCACAGCCTGCAATTATACTGACTCTCTATACCCTTCAGAACGGTACACGGCAGTACAAGCTCTGCTATTTGGTGGCAGCAATAGAGTGTGGCACCTACACAGCAGAACTTTTAGGTAGACAGAACAATCCTACCACCTAATGCAGATGACTCGCCATCAAGTGGACTGTAAATTTGTTTGTCACTCCGATGTTATAAAAAAAAAACAAATTCGTCGCAGAGAGACCGCAACGCGTTCGGTGACGGCCTCGGAGAAAGTCAAGTTCAAACTCTTCATATCCTATCCGGCTCGTTTCCGACGTCTGTAAACCATCGAATGTGATCTAGATTGTTTTCCACGGTTTTCCTTCAGCTGGAAACATTCTAGAAAATAAAATCCAGTGGGGGTGGGATTTTATTTTCTATTAATTAATGAAAAAAATATTTCGCCAATTCATTTTGAACGTTATTAACAATAAAGTAAAAGTATTAGGCGTTGCCGAACGTGACGAAAAGGGGTCGCATTCAGCATTTGGTGTGACGAACCACAGCCACTGTTTTTTCCCGTGTTGCCCGTGTGCGATGTGTGTGCGACTTGATGCCAGGCCTCTGGCACTCTTGCTACCTGCGTGAAATAATCACCTACAATCGCAAGGCGCCCCGGGCTTCATACGCAGTCGAGGCTAGCACATTGCAGGCGATTCAATGTTAAAGATTTTTAACGCTTTTTACCGCCCACAGGGTGAGGTTCTTTCACCTCTTCTGTGGAACATGGTCATTAAAGAACTCATCAGCAAATTAAATGCTAATCATTTCCATACAGTAGGTTATGTAGATGATCTGACAATACTGGTCTCTGGAAAGACAGCAAGCATGGTGTGCGACTTGACCCAAGCGACTCTCCGTATAGTGGAGAGATTGTGCAGGGAATATGACCTAACAGTTAATTCAAACAAAATGTTTCTATCATCTTCCAAGTCTTTTCAGCACAAAAATCCAGCTATCCTCTGAGGTAAAGTACTTAGGTCTAACCTTGGACAGTAAACTCAACTGGAATTAACACATAGAAAACAAAATCAACAAAGCTAGTATTACTTTCTAGCAATGCAGAAACATGATTTGAAAACGAGGGATATTGACGCCAAAAATTATATTGTGGCTGTACAAAACTGTAATTCTATAATATATATATGAATTCCATCAACGATTAAATGAGATATGTAAGCACAACAATGTGAATCTGCAATGGATTAAGGGACAAAGTGGATCCAGTGGCAACGATGCAGCGGATGAACTGGCTAGAAGGGAATCGGCTTTGACCACTATAGGACCGGAACCAATAATACCAATCCTCTTTGGTTACGCTCGTTCACTGGTACGTAGAAACTTCAATGATCTACAAACTCAGCTTTGGAAATCTAGTTGACTGTAGACAAGCTAGGGAGGCCATGCCTGAAATAAACAGTCGTCAAATCAAGGTTCTAATGAGACTGAACAAGCCACAGATCAGAATAGTAACAAGTGCTATCACAGGACAAGGCTCCTTTAACAAACATTTGTTTAGCATAGGTGTTACAAATAGCCCCTGTGCAGGACATGCATGGGGGAGGAAGAAACGGCGGCTCACATGTTGCTGACATGTCCGGAGATCGCTTCATACAGGGCTTAATATATTAGCACGCCGGGATCAGATCAGATCAGATTTGATGGCTCGAATCTCGAATAATCACTTTATTCCTGCCCACACGGAAAACACGCGCTTCGACGTGGAGTTGCGTAAAACAGCCCGTCGCAAACTAAACTAAACGCTGTTTACATAAATATTTTTTGTAAACACTTGTAATAGTTTTTGTTTAGTGTTTAGTATATTTAATTGTAAGATAAAATCGTTGAAAAAGTTTTAATATAATTTAAAAATTATATATATTATGTGTAAATATAATAACTATTTGACAAATTATAATGGCAAAACGTCGTTCATACTATAATTGTTGCGTGGATGGGTGCTGAATGACCAACAAAAGGTTTCAGATATATCATTTTTTAACTTACCGAAGGATTTTAGTATGAAGTTATGAAAGGTGATTTCTTTTTTTTTTTTTTGTTAGAAACTTATAGCAAAAAAGGATTAAGTAACAATTTATCTACAGAAGTAATACCTAAGTACTTTATTACAAAACTTAGTTGAAATTTACTTCACTATCTAAGTATCTAAGTACCTACATACCTTTACTTGTCTTTTGTGACAGGCTTTAGTAACCACGGAAAGTCCACCGTGACGTAGGAAGGGGAAAAAGTGCAAAGTAATACGGACTCTCGCGTGCTGCGATAAAGTTTTATTTAGCTTGCGTGCGCGATTTATTTAATTAATAATAATTATGTAGGCTATTAAACGTCGGCAAGCAGTCAACATCAAAGGAGTGCAACTTCTGTACGTAGTACTATTATTTACTCTGTTGTGATGCGAGCAAACATTCTGAATGCAAAGCTCTAATCTAACCGAGTACTTATGATTAAAATATAATAAGCACCTAGGCACAGACCACCCAGCTAGGAGACGGGCAGCAGCGTCTTTCAAATATCAATAAAATATAAAAACAAAATCTGCGGCTACCAACTTGTCTTTAAAAAGTAGCAACTAAGGCAAAAATCCTTCTTGAGACAGTGGCAGTAGACTTTCTTCTTCTTCTTCTTCTACCTAGCGTTTATCCCGGTTGCTCATCCCGCCCAACGCGGGAGAACCCAGGGTCCGCTTTCCTACACTTCCTCCTTCACTTTGCCCGGTCTTCGGCGTCCCTCGCAACTAGCCCATTGGCGCGCATGTCATCCTGCACGACATCAAACCAGCGTTTCTTTGGCCGTCCTCTAGTCCTGGTACCAGGTAGGGTCATGTCCATGCATTTGTTTCCCACGTAGCTTGCCGGTCGTCGTAAGACGTGGCCGTACCAGCGGAGGCGACTTTCCTGCAGCTTGTCAGCAATGTAACGGACGTGGAGGCTGCCGCGGATGTATGTATTCCGTACATGGTCTTTCCGCGTGACGCCACACATCCACCGCAGCATGTTCATCTCCGTGACATGCAACAACTGCCCGTGTCGCTCCAGTACCGGCCACGCCTCAGTGCCGTACGTAAGGACAGGCCTTATGATGGTCTTATAGACCTGTCCCTTCAGCTTGACTGGCATTTTGGAGTCACAAATGACACCCGTCACCTCGCACCATTTCGCCCAGGCCGCTGATATACGGGCCTTGATGTCGCGATCGATGTCCCCGGACGCATCAAGCACAGATCCGAGGTACCAGAAGTTGTCCGTGCGCTCGACGGTGTCGTCGCCTATACGGAGAGACGTCAGAACTCTGCTGTTGCAGGCCATATACTCCGTCTTCGCCACGTTTAGCTTCAGCCCGCCGTTCTCAAGCACCTCCCTCCATGCGTGCGCGCGTCTGGTGAGCCATCCTTTGTCCCCATCTACCAGTGCGATATCATCAGCGTACATAAGCAGCCAAGGCTGCGGTAGTTTCTGTACACTGGCTGACATCACACTGAAGAGATAGGGGCTTAAGACGGAGCCCTGATGCACGCCTACGGTTATGGGGTAGTGGCAGTAGACTTTGATAGTCAATAAATAAAATAGAAGACTATGTACTGACTTTATTTTTTATACTGTGACAGCAATCATGCTACGCCACTGCACAGAGTAGCATCCATACCCTGTAAGCTTAACCGATACTTATCACGCTGAGTAGGCTGGAGAGCAGTGACTGTAACCAGATAGCCTCGGACTTCTGATACTGCAAGCTGTGGGATTTAGATACATTTTAAAAATGGATTTCAATATCACTTTTTTTGGTCAAAAAGCTTTGTCCACATGCTCCAGCTGAGGATTAGAATAGCATAGATTCCAACACATACAATAGCGACCGGTTTTAACTTTATACTGGATGATCTTTTTACCGTCTGGAAAAAAATAGGGTGTAACATGTGAACGAAGTAGAAGCCTATAGCGCAGATAATTTACAAGAAAAATGTTGAATTAAACGTTTGATTTTTTTTGACCAATTACTTTTCCCTTTTCCCTTGATCCTGTGACCTTGTGAAGCGACAAGGTCAAAGATGCCTACTAAATTTATTGTTTTATTGACGTTCGTAAAGTAGGATGGATATGATTTGAATTTCGATACATCTTAATTAATTTTTTTTATTCAAAATTTGTTTTTAGTCTTTATAAAATATCAACGCCATAGGCTTCTACTCCGTTCACATGTTACACCCAATTGTTTTCCAGATGGTTAAAAAGATCGTCTAGTATATCAACCATCCATTACATCCTATTAAAAGTCCACTGTTGGACATGTCCCTCTTGGATCAGATTTGCTAATTTGTCATCCCTGGCAGGCGGATTGACGATGGCATTTCAGACTTCTCGCACCTTTGGCACCATTTGCATCGCTAAGACTTAGCGGTCAGCCGCCGTAGAGTCTACATCACCTGAGAATGCTTCGTGTAGAGGCGGAACACGTGTTGTATTATCGTCGATGGTGTGTCTTACCTGGAATAGTGGTGTTGGAAGTAGGGGTGCCGGGAGCAGTGGTATTGGGAGTAGTGGTGCTGGGACTAGTGGTGACGGAGTTAGTACATGCAATTGAGGGAGGGCGGGAGGTGCTCTTCAATCCAGGCAAGACACATCATTGTATTTAGTTAGCGGAAGGTTGCGAAGTAATTAGTATTTTTATTATAATAGATTTCCGTAAAGTAACGCTTGATTCCATCAATCATCTATCAATGATAAGGTTATAACGCCATCTATTGGAAACCATAATATTTTTTCTGGCATTTCCCAACTCGCTTCTTTCGACATTCACGCGACGAAATGGGATGGTTTGTATTACTCCCGGCCACACACTCGTCATGCTACATCGCTCCAGGTTTTGCCGGTTTTTTGGGCGAGTCAAAGGACTGGCAATATGAGCGCGAGTGACCACACACTCGCGCAAACGCAGTCTGAATTGAGCGCTCCTTACGGAAACACGTCACGTGTCTTTTAAAAGTCATAAATAGTGAATCTATCATCATCATTCAGCCATATTATCACATAAGTAAAGAATATACAGAGAAAAAGCTATATCGACTACGAAAATGTATATTTCTATTTATAGCTATAATAAATATACAAAGCGCGCACGCTGCCACAGTTTCAACATCCATTATCTTGCAAACACAAGTGACCTAGTGCAGAGCATCACAATTAATTGCGCGGCCGCGCGAGTTGAACAGTGTGTGGACAGAAAGGGCAGAGCAGCGCGAGGAGCACAGTGTGGCGGAGCCATTACACCTTATACGACAGACATTTTTTGTAATAATGTGAAGTCATATAACAATGAATAATCCAAGAATCTTTCTGCCTCCAGGGCGGTACCACTTAGTATTGAAAAAATTTCGTTAATTTCATAGCAGGGGAAGTTAATATACTAGAAAAATATACACATTAATGTTTCTTTCTGAAACATCAGGTATATTTTATATGAATTACTTAGATTAGAAATAGATAAATCAAACTACGAATATTCCCAAAATTAAATAGTTTTTAATGTGTAAAAAATAAAAGAATACAGTTCTTAATGAGGCATTATTTTACGTATACCTACTCATATATAGTTTTTTTTTATAGGACAGGGTGACAAACTAACACACAGTCCACCTGATGGTAAGTGGTTGATTTGGCTTGTAGACATCTATCCTCGATTAGGAATCAAAATGCAGATGAGTTGTCAGTAAAAGGGTTTCCGGTTTTCCTCACCATACGAAACACAGGAGCATTAAGCTATTATTTGACGCTGTCAATCTGTGAGAGCGTAGTCCTTTTCCGGTCGAGCCGAACCATTCGTGCTACAAATATACTACTAATATAACTGCAGCATTACACATTTGGTATACGAGAAACTGAAAAAATAATAATTAAATGGCACCTGTTGAATGATAACACTGTGTGAGCATCTATCATACGTAACAAATATACTCCTAACCAAAGACTATATGGTTATATTCTCTATGCTCCTAACTATCCAACTAGCGACATCTGGTGAACGTAAGATTATTAGCTTAGCCCTTACTATTTAATTTATAACAAATAAATAAAAAACCACCACAACCACATTGCAAATGGACTGTGAAGTAGCCACAGCTTAACGACTTTTGTTTATGTAATGTAGATGTTATTGTTCATTAGTATATCTACTCTTATTACGAACACAAATATCGTATGTTTGAGCTACTACATCACAAGACTCTGAATACAGACGAAATTGTTCAATTTTTTGTTTATAAAAACTATCGTGGCGGCGTTTTACAACACAAATTCCACACTGACTGACATCCAGGCCCGGGACAATTATTTGTAGGGCATATTCGAATTGCATACGCAGTAGGTGAAGTTGTTGAGATCCAGAAATCACCTGTGCAAATCCAGGACGGATCGCTAGTTTAGTGATAGTTTAACTATAAGAAATTACTGACATGGGCACAAACCTGTCTGTAAAAATCAAATTTCAGCTGATGGTAAAGTTTGCGAGGAACCATAAATCAACTACCAGCCGCCAGAACTAACATTATCGACATAGTATAACGTGGTAGAGCCACGAGGCAGCTATATTATAGTTGTAGCACGAATTGATCGGCTTGATCGGAAAGGACCACGCTCTCACAGAATACCCATCGACCGACACGAGCTGAGCAGTCAGAGACGGGGGTCCGCACTCCCCCCCCCCCCTCGGACAGCGGTTAGATAGCTCAATAACACCTAAAAAGGCGACATGATAATTGGTAACAATACCAAATCATAAGCCATTCATCATCATCCACACGTCTTTCCCTTTTTTAATTAGCTTGACTTTTAATGGCCTTGCAGGCCGCGAGCCCTGAGTCAGATGAAGCTGTAAGAGTCGCATAGACTAATAGCGTTAATATCCAGAAACTAGAAACTAACAGAATACCGGCGTAAATTAGCAGCTTAATACTGCTGTGTTTCGTATGCTGAGTGTAGAGATCCGGAGGCCCTTTTATACTGGAAACGAGGCATTCCATCTTAGTCCTCAGGGGTGACAACGTATCTGCGTTACTGCGTAGGCCATAGCATCCACTTACCATCAGGTGGACTGTGTGCTCGTTTGTCACCCTAACTCTATAAAAAAAACATTTCTGTGCAGGATTCTAGCCCGTGAGTGAGGATTCTAGCCCGTAGGTGAGTGCCGCAGTCAAACGCTAATCCACTGCGCTACTGAACTGGATTTATAAACTGCTTTTGTCTGTCGTAGAGCCTCTTTCGCTAACTTACGAACGACACCTAGCGGTGAAGATAAGATTGGCATGTGTCCTTATCTTCTTATACCGGATATGTTACCAAGGTAGACGAATTCGAATTCGAGTTTAACCCAGTAATGCCTAGCACGTCCATATGGACACAAAAATATGGGTAAATTTAAATGCTTAATATGGCTACACTTTATTTAATTTTAAACATTTCATTGTTTATACTATACCACTAAATGTCAAAGTTTCATTACATGTCACTGTCACTGTCATAATATAATGTTGATTCGCGGGTTTAATCATTTAATTGCCGCTAATCTCAGTTCCACAGAGTACATTATATATACCTGGCTCAGTTCGGTGAAATATGGATCCGAGAAGAGAGTAAGTAATATTATTTTCAAAATATTGGTTTTATTTATGTTATTTTTGTGCTAAATTACTAAGACATAATTATGTCTACAAAATGGTAAAATATTGCTTAGATTTGATTTAGCATAATATTTATAACACTGAAGTTGCCGTGTCCATAAGGACACGCTAGGCACTAAGCATTGCATTACAAAAAGTAATGTATTATTTTCAGATTCTTCGATTTCAACCAATTTCTGGGTAACGGCTCCCTAAATGAAATTCTTGATATATTGTGCGAAGATGAAGAAGGTTCTGATGAATCTCCGATACCAGAATCAATTTTTATAGTTCCTCCTGATCCAGCTATTTTGACGGACGGGGATTCAGGTGACGAAGATAGTGGTGGAAGAGCCGAGAACTTGAATGCTCGGCAATTAACAGCTGGTGCGGAGGTAAGGTTTGAGCAACGATACCAAACTTACAGAGACACTCTTCATTTTGACGATCTTTGTGGCAGAAAAGCGAGAACATGGATCGATGGAACCTTAGAACCATTTTTGGGATCATTTCCAGAGATTGCAACTGACATCGCTAGTCAATCAGCCGTCGATTTGTTTGAGCTTTTTATTGATCACGACATTATTGACATGTTTATTCTGCAATCAAATCGCTATGCTTTATGGAAAAACTGCCCTGATCCTAAGATCACAGCTGCTGAAATGCGATGCTTTATTGCTATTCTCATTTTGAGTGGGTATTCGCCCAATGCTAACAGACGGTTCTATTGGAGCACGGAGATAGATACCCGCAATGAGGTTATTTGCAACTCTATGCGGCGCAACAGATTTGAGGAGATAATGCGATTCATGCATTGTGTCGATAATAATGAATTAGACGTGAATGACAAAATGTGGAAGTTGCGCCCTTTAGTAAATAAAATAAAGGCTAATTTTATGAAACATTTTGTCCCTGAACAAAATCTGTCATTCGACGAAACTATGGTCAAATATTATGGCCAGCATTCCTGTAAGCAATTTATCAAAGGAAAACCCATCCGGTTCGGCTACAAGATATGGAGCCTGTGTACTCCAGATGGTTACTTGATAAATTTTGAAGTTTATCAAGGCAAGGTTCCAAATGCCAATCCACTTTATGAACAGCACTTTGGAAAATGTGCCACTCCTCTTCTAACATTTATCGACGAGTTTACCGATGAAAAAAAGAAAATGCCTTATCATTTTTTCTTTGACAATCTTTTTACAAGCTTGAATCTTCTGAACTACTTTAGACAGCAAGGATATGGAGCTACAGGCACAGTGCGGGAAAACCGCCTGCAGAAGTGTCAAAAATTGACTTCGAATAAAATGTTGAAGAAAAAGCCAAGAGGTTATTATGAATCTGCGATTAGCAAAGAAGATGGTGTCCTTGTAGCAAAATAGATGGATAATTCAATCGTTTGCATCGCATCTAACAATTTGGGCGTGCAACCGCTGACTACCGTGAAACGGTATTCCCAAAAAGATAAATCATTTGTTCAAGTGCCACGACCATTTCTTCTGGGTGAGTATAATAAATATATGGGTGGAGTTGACAGGATGGATGAAAATATAAACATGTATAGGATACACATCAGAGGAAAGAAGTGGTACTGGTCGCTATTTACTTGGATGCTAGATGCATGCGTGCATAATGCTTGGCAACTTCAGAGAAAGAAAGATAAGATGCCACAGCTGGAATTTCGAAGAGAAATTGTTCTTACCTACCTAAAAACTTATGGCATAGCTGCTAAAGGTGCAGGCAGACCTTCTACGTCCAAACTGGCTGATACAGCGCGGTTTGACAGCATAAATCATTACGTTCGAAAGTGTGTAAAAAAAAAGAAGATGCGTCGGCCCGTACTGCAAATCAAAGAGTTCTTCTGTAAGAACAGAATGTATGAAGTGTGACGTTGGCCTATGTATACCATGTTTTGCAATGTATCACCAGAAGTAATAAACACCTACCGTTATAATGTTTTTGTTTCTTTTTATCTAACTGCATACTTCAAGATAAATTTCTCAAATCCTTAGCTATTGTAAGCGCTTAGTGTGTCCATTTGGACACGTGAATTTTCTCCAACTTCTAATATATTTGGAAAAATAAAATTTATGCTAAGTTGATAAGAACCCATCATTGAACAATATTATATATCCAAACTTAAAAAAATAAAAAAATTCGGGCATTACTGGGTTAAAATACTGTCAGTCACAACCAGATATTTTAACAGTTTAAAAAAAACATTCCATCTATCAATCACAGCCTATATAGGTCTCAGCAGTGGACATAGGGTCCCGCCATAGACTGCCTCGTAAAGAAGATTTTGTCATAGTTGCTACACTCGGCAGGCGGGTTGGCGACCGCAGTATTTTTATAACTGAATTGTTACCAGGAAGCCGCTGCTGCCCATCTCTTGGTTTGCTTTCCTTTGTCGCCTTTTACGACACCCATGGGGCGATATGGGGCAGTGAATATTCTTACACCGCCATTACACTTAAAAAAACGCATACAAATAATTTCAAAATGTATTGCTTGATAGCACATACCTATTACAACTTAATATTTAAAACAAAAGAAAAAACAAACAAAACACAACAAATATATTTTAGAGATGGGCCGAATTGGATTTCACCGAATATGAATATTCGGCCGAAAGTTCGGTAAAACTTTTACCGAACCGAATATTCGGCCGAACATTATTCGGCATGATCACCTCGGTACCAAACCAATTTATGTCGAAACTTGTTACCGTAAAGCGCGCGGGATTAGCTCCGGATCCTGTCCTTCGTTTCTCCCCCCCCCCCCCCCCTCCACCTGACATGTTATTGCATCATCTAGTACCACTGGTACTGAGCAAATTGCCAGCGCATGCTTATTGTATGATAAAAATGAGTGGCGATCTACTATTTGGACTAATTTCAGAGAAACTGACGACCAAAGTAAAGTGAAATGTACTAATGTAATGTAATATTTCTTTGTTTGATTCCAAAAACATTTTATCAAGCTTTCTATTAGCTATAATTGGAAATAAATCATATAAATCAAATAAATCAAAAATATACTTTCAACAGTAAAATCATGAAAGTAATGGCATTACTCAATTCGTACATTTCAATGCAGTTGACACTTTGAGTAGCACCTTAACGAATGTTCGGCGAATATTAGTCGAATATTCGGCCAAATACTAAAATTCGGTAAAGCTGCCGAATATGCCGTATACTAAACATGAAACGAATATTCGGCCCATCACTAATATATTTCATAAAAAATAATCAAAATGTTTTTTTTTTTAATTCGAACTAAAAATTTTAACACATTAAAAAATGAATGTGTATCTTCCATCCCATTATGTGTTAGTGTAGAATTATGTTATGTTATCTGTAGTAGAATTGTCATCATTTCTGTTCGTGATTTCTATTTTTATAGAAGACATGTTATTTTTATTTGTATCTATATCAATTTTAAGCTCGCCCGCTCCAAAACTCGGTTCCATTTTCTTCAACTGCTCCATTTCTTGTTGCTGTAGCAGTTGCACTCCAGACAGACCTTGCAAGTTCATTAAATTCTTTATCCACTTCTCATTTTTAATAATTTCTTGTGTGTCGTCTATTCCTTTCAACTCCCTCGTCAACCCCTTCAAATCATTTACGTTTTTCAATATTTGGCTATCATTTACAAGGTTGTTTCGCGCTTTATTCTTCTTTTTGTTTTCATATTGTTTCACACAATTGCTTTTGATTTCAAACTGGCAATCTTCCGAATCATATACCCTGTTGATTTTATCAATTTCTGACCAAGCGTTAGTGGAAACTATGGAGGCTGATGTTGATCCTTTGCCGAGCCTACTGAGACTGATGACTTCCATGTCACTGTCCATCTCGTTGTCCTCTTTGACAAACTGCAGTTCCTCGTGACCAAATGGGAATTCACAAGTCGTGTTTTCGCACATTAGCAACTTTTCATTAAAGTTGATAAAGAAGAGCTTTACACACGAATTGCACAAAGGACATATCTGAAACAAAGATATAATTTATACAAGAAGTAAGTAATACAGAGTTTTGGAGTTACCAGCAGTCTTAGCAAGTTTTTTTTTATAGAATAAGGGTGACAAACGACAGTCCACTTGCTGGTAAGTGGATGCTGTGGTCCATAGACATTTATCCTCGATTAAGAATCAAAACGCAGATGCGTTGTCACCACTGAGGACTAAAATGGAATGCCTCCTTTGCAGTAAAAAAAAGGGTCTCCGGATCTCTACACTCACCACACAAAAGACACCAGTATTAAGTTGCTATTTTACGGTGGTATTCTGTGGGAGCGTAGCTTCCCATTAGTTTTACTAATAAGACTACTGGTAATTTTCTTGCATTATTTTCTTCACCAGAGGTCTTACCAGTTAGATCTACTCTGTAAGAAAATCCCCAGTAATCTTGTAAGACTATTGGGAATGCACCACAACATATAAATTCCACGTAGTCTAACAAGTAAGTAAGACCATTGGTAGTCTATTGACTATTGGTGGTAGTAAGGTAGAAAATGTCTCATTAGTCATTATACTAAACCTACTAGGTAAGACTACTGGAAATACCCCAGAACTTTTAATATTTTTTTATTAAACTAGAGTGATCACCAAACTAGCAGCCCATCTGATAGTAAGTGGCCACTACAGCCCATGGACTGGACACATGCGGCGAACTTTAGACAAAGATACTACATAGATGCGTTATCACCTCTGAGGGCTAAGATGCAATGACACACAACCCATAATTATAGTGGCTCTCTATAGCCTTTAGACCGAAACAAAGCGGCGTCTGGATGAACTCCTAGACATATAAAGAGTTCTATCATCTAGTAGAATAATGGAGATGAGACAAAAGGTCGTGTGGAGTACCACAACTCATCCCATAAGTTTCATATGGAAAAAACATACGCACCCTTAGAACATCCTCGTCCATACTATAGTTTTCAACCATTACAAAAGCTGAAACAAAAATGACAAATACAACTTCTATAATTTATATAAATAAATTTTGGATTTAACAAAAACATAAATAAAATATGGAATATATATAATATTAATAAAACAGAAGATTTGCACTGAAACTTAACAAATATTAATCAAAAAAATTATTAAATTTCCAAAATATAGAAGAGCATGTTTTGAATCAAATGTATCATTTCTATTAAAAAAAAACTGTCTACATATGTATACATAAGAAGAAAACTTAACTCTCAAGTCACCATACCTAACATGCTATAATGGAAATAAGGTCACACAAATGGTAGATTAACCATGAAAATCACAGAGCTATTTGCAGAACGGTTTGTTAACTGCTATGTAAGAGAACAAGATGAACCAATTCCCTCCATAAATACTCCAAGAGTAATAAATTCCATTTATGACGTATTTAAAGCCGAGAACTTTTTAACATTTGATGTTGCTACCCTACCGGTCCTAATGGAATAACATCTATATTACAAAAGTGATGCTCATCATTCATTGAATTTAATAAACACCTATAGCAACTGGTATGCCAACTGCCTGTCTACACCAGAGTGCTGCCAACAGAGGCAGTATGATTGATAAATACTGAAAATACTGATAGGGTATTATAATGTGCCAATATTATAATCTACAAAATGCAGATGTGTATTTGTCATCCCGTTTTGTTGTTTTTTTTTTGTAAAATAATTATTTTGTTAAATTTTTTGAATATCATGAAGTCGCTACAGACATCACATTTTAAACATTTTCAAAAAAAAACGTTACATCTTACATAATAAATGCAAGCTACATGGACAGCTTAGAACAGAGACAAAAAATATGTTGTACTCCAAAATACTTCTTTTTATAAATAAAGCTACTCCGATTTTAAGTCTGAAGCGCTTATTACATTATACAATTTTTATAAAATCTAGTTAGGAACCTAAATTGGAAGCTAGTGATCACATTACACTAAATTGAATTCTAAATCGTGACGAAGCGCATTCGTAAAGAAGTATCGACGGGGTTGCACGTTTGATCGATGGCGCCGTATTTATCAAAACAGCAGAAAATAGGACTTGCCTTAGCCGTGGTGGGAACAACGGATATTAAAAAGAGAAGAAAAGAGTACCTACTTGTCATTGAGAAAAAACTGTCCAATATGAATATAATTATATATTTATAGATTCTAAGCAGTTTTTTTATAGGATAGGGTGACAAACTAGCACACGCTCCACCTGATGGTAAGTGGTTGCTGCGACCCATGGGCATCTCTACATCTATCTCCGATTACAAATCAAAATGCAGATGGAAACGTTTCCAGTAAAAAGGGTCTCCGGTTCTCTACACTCGCCATACGAAACACAGCAACATTAAGCTACTATTTTACGCTGGTATTCTGTGAGAGCGTGGCCCTTCCTCGGTCGAGCCAACCCATTGGTGCTACAACTATACTACTAATATAACTGCACCATGGCTCTACCACCTATAAAACAGTTTATTTGTTAAGTTTGGTATCTAAACATATTGAAAAAGAAATCACGATATTTCGATAAAGTGTGAGTGCCAAAGAATGTTTGATGGTGACATTACGTTTTATAGCAACCGGAAATTAGTATTAAGATTTAAAGTACTGCTCTCTGATATCAGAACCGCTTCTATCAAAACTTCAAGACATCCGCTTGTATCAAAGCGCGGGCGCCGACTGGTTGTTCTAAATCGTAACGTTGCGATTACACTGTCCTAATTTGTAAACAATTTAGGAAGTAGAGCGATTGGGACCTCCAATTTGACTAAATTGAATCCTAACTGTTCTAACTACGATTACACCTTCCTACTTCCTAATTAGAATTCCTAAAAATTGTATAATGTAATAAGCGCTTGACAGTTCTAAATACATAATCAGAATATTTTGTGCTTTACAGCCTTGTACGCACTAAATGTTTTGAGGTAAATGTAATCTAAGTATATTAAATACACATACAGATGAATATACCTACAGGGCACCTTTATGCATTGCAGGATTATGAATGCGTGGTAATAAGTCATCCAGCCACCAGCCAGTATCTGGCAAGTATCGGAACACAGCTGTTGTGAGTACTAACACTGCGGCTCTTATTGTGCAACCAAAAGCAGACTGAGGATGACTCGCCGCGAAATGAAAAGCATGCTCAAATTGTATATGCGTATGTACTGTTGAATATTGGCTTCCCCTATGGATTGCATTATAGGAAGTTTTGCCATAGCAACCTGGCAGATAGACAACAGTGGTTTATTATATTGAGTTGTTACTATTAGCAAATGATGACAAAGCATTTTCTTGTATTCAAATGCATTTATTTTCTTCACACCATACATATATTTAATATATATTCACTTTTTAGAGAAAAATCTTCATAAAAACTCATAGGTAACAAATAAAATAAAAAGTATGTTTGATACTATCTCATAATTACTCTGGTTAAAGAATTATAATAATTTGGCACTCAAGGGTATGTACTGCTTTTAGACTGGGGAAAATAGTACTGTGAGATATCCTTAGTTGTGAAACAGAAACACACATTCGTCCTAAAACCGAGTTTAGATTAATTTAGGTCAGGCAATTTTCTGCAACTCAACATCCAAGTGCATATTTTGCATGTGTTCTTAAAACCTAAACACTTGCAACCCTACATTATTCATTGCATAATATAATTTTTTAATTTATAAACAAGCATATTGTCATATGTTGGTTGGTATATGTTTAACACATAGTAGAGCTACGCTATAACCTTAATACAGTTTATGGTTGCAGCACAAATGGGTCGGCTAGACCATGGTCTCACTGAATACTAGCAGGTAAACCTGTAGACATCCAGTACTTGCAAAGGGGTGGGCGGAGAGGGTGGGTGCAGAAGCGCCCCTACCCTTCTCATACAGAAATGTATAGTTTATGACTGATGATCAAGTACCAGACATGTACTTCATAATACTAGACCAAAATGACATATTTGCATTTCGATAAAAGCCATTTTTAGTGAAATTTATTTTTATCATAATTAATTCAAAAGGCATTTTCTAAAAACGGACAGCTTAACCCTAAGAGGGGTTAAACTTGAACCTATAACCTTGTTAAGGCCTCCTAAACAACAACATTATTAAAATCAAGTACCGGATGTCTATAGCCAACCCTACTAGCATAAATAGCAGCTCAGCTAAAATAGTTGCTACGTTTTTTATGGTGAGTGCAGAAAGCAGGAGACTATTTTCACTGGAAATGAGGGACTCCATCTCAGTCCTCAGGAGTGACAATGATATGCATTTTGATTCTTAATCGAGGATTAATGTTTTTAGGTATTTATGGGCCACAGCATTCACATACCATCCTGTGGACTGTGTGCTCGGTTGTCCATATTTTATAAAAAAAAGTAATAATAATAAATAAAATATAAAGCTAAAGCTAAAATAATCACTTAAATCGTGCAGCAGATTACTAAAGCTGACCCAAACAATTTCCTACAAACCATATAACATGAGGGAAAGTACTTACATTTGGTGGTTAATTTGTAAATGTATTATTCTTTGCGCACAAATCAGAAATACGCGCATAATACGCGGTACGCAGTTTTTATCATTTAGACTTTTTGTATATACCTGAAAGTTTTTACACGGTAAAACAGTTTGTATTGGTTTGTATGTATAACAAACAAAATCCACAGACTAAATACGTTAGTACTACTAACGTATTTAGTCTGTGGATTTAGTACTCTTATTAGTTTGTGAAGCTATGAGGAGTTTTGGCGGGAGTTTGGCCGTAGACCACAAACTAATAAGAGTACTAACGTAGACAGAGAAGCCTATAATGATCGGCGTGGCCACGAGTGAGAAAGGACGATAACGAATTTTTAGGTTATACAATAATCTTTATGACTTTTAAACACATTTAGATAAAAGTTTTAATTGTTCTAAGAACTGAACTGAACAAGATTCACCAATCTTAAGATCACAAAACACTTTTTTCTCACTTAAACCACCTTGTAAACTCCTTAAATCACTACGCTGTTAAAGTTGTTTAGCAAACTGTAGAGTTTGCTAAACAAAAAAACCGGCACGGAGAAAGGGACAAAGAATCACACCGCTCTATCTCATTTCTATGCAAGACGTATGCATAAATCTATCTTTTTCGTGTGCGAATGCGAAAAAAGGCGTCAATTTGTCTATAGGTTTCTCTGTCTACGCTATGGAGTGTAGGGGTAAGGAGTACAGACTCTGTATAAATAAGTGTCCGTAGGAAAGCGCTAAATACGGGTAGCGCCACTAATGCTACAGTCTAAATTGAAATTGAGAACGAGAACTTTTTATAATTTTTTTATTGCACAAACTTTCACCATAATTCATTTTACAATAATTATTATATTGCTTTCAAAATGTTTAGTTTCAAAATCAATCTCAATGTATTTTACGGCGATTTATCATACCCTGTAGCTACTCGAACGCTGTTGTGGAGAATTTTTGAGCTGTTATTTACTGCTTACAGATGGACACATTTTCAACTATTCTCCTATGGGAGATTGTCCTCCTTACATCTATGCTTATACAGGAGTTTTGACAGGAACTTGGCCGACGACGGACCGTCGCTCCTGTTTTATCGCTTGCATAATGGTTTGAAGTGAATTTTAAGTCGTAAAAGTGATGTGATTTTGTGAATTAAGTGTCTACGCGTGTGAACTATTAGAGAAAACGACGAAACAAGTGCTTTAGATGTTGATATAAACCTCACACTCGCCTCCTTTTGATCGCTTGGGCGCCTTATGAACTTGAGTGGCTGTCGTCATCAACAGTCCGCTGGGTTGAGCTGTCGTCAAAATCTCCCAAAAACTTCGCAATGTGACGCATCAGCATATTGTGAAGAAAAATATATAAAATGATAAAAGAAAGAAATGATAGGCTCAGAAGGGTTAGTACCCAGAGCCGTAAAGCCATTTAATAAAAAAAGATTAGACAAATTGACGTCTTCTTTCGCATTCGCACACGAAAAAGATAGATTTATGCATACGTCTTGCATAGAAATGAGACAGAGCGGTGTGATTGTTTGTCCCTTCCTCCGTGCCGGTTTTTTTGTTTAGCAAACTACACTTTGCTAAACAACTTTGACAGTTCGTAGCGATCTAAGGAGTTTACAGGTTGGTTTAAGTGAGAAAAAAAAAGTGTTTTGTGAGCTTAAGATTGGTGAATCTTAACGATTTCATATATTTACGCGAACACTACACATTAAAATATATATAATAGTTTTTACGGAATTTATCGCGTAAATTTAACTTTTTAAATACCCGACGTTTCGAGAGCTTTACAGCACCCATGGTCACAGGAAGGACTGAGATGTTCAACGTCCAGATGTCATAGTTAACCGCGGTTACCATAGATTAAAATTTAACTTTTGTTCCGATCTACACAGTATGAACTTATGGTATCATGAAGTCTTGCAGTTGTATGCTTAGGTTGGAATTTAATTTTATTTATTATAGGATCCCAAGCAGATGTTAGCACTCAGTCATCTTCTCTATTGAAATTAGGATGTTTTTTGATTTCAATAGCCTCGCGAATCATCCTTGGAAGGAATCGGTGTTCTTTAGCTCGCTAAAGAACACCGATTCCTTCCAAGGATGATTTGTGGTCTATCAAATCTGATGTAGTGACGGAGGCGATCCTGTACGTGTTCACAGACTGCAGACTTCCCGGAGCGTCGATTCTTCACATCAGCTATATGTTTTTTAACGCGGGTTTTAATTGATCTTTTAGTTTGTCCTATGTAGGAGAGACATTTAAAAAGTTAAATATACGCGATAAATTCCGTAAAAACTATTATTATTTCAAATGGTGAATCTTGTTCAGTTCAGTTCTTAGAACAATTAAAATTTTTATCTAAATATGTTTAAAAACCATAAAGATTATTGTATAACCTAAAACTACGTTATCTTCCTTTCTCACTCGAGGCCACGCTAATCATTAATACACTATAGAATAGAATAATTTTTATTCAGCGTAGATTTTTTTATTTTTTGGTTTAATCAATATTATTTATGGTGTAGCGACGTGTCTAAGGTTGCCGAAGTCTAGTTCCCCGGTCGAACCTTAAACCTATTACGCGAGATATTAATCTAAGTGGACTGTATCTACTAAATGATTCTATGCTTATATAACGTCGACTATAGCGCGCGGTACAATGCACTCGCTCTTCCCTTGAATGAACTATTATTTTGCCAAATCGATGAAAGGAATCCTGCTTGATTAGGAAAACACAAAATTGGAGCGGGTTAAAATAATTATATCAAGAAGGCAGTATTATTAGGAAATGTTGACTCACCGGGATGTTTCTTCTATGCGGTCGAGCACTATAACTGCCACTTCTGGAACTTCTTCTGGAACACTCCGGAGAGAGGCGGTGCGCGACTATATCTCACACGAGGTGAGGCGGGTTTCCTGGAGCTCGATTGCTTCCAGGCTAAAGCGGTTTCTACTAGCGGTGTGGTTCCAACAACGAGTGCGGCGGGAAGAGCTGCACGTCGGTCGCGCGTGCCTTATATATCTTCGGTTCCGATGATTACGTGACATTCTAGAATCATCTTCTTTCCCCTCCCACCTCACCACCCCGATGTGTCGATAGGAGGGTATGAATGATATCGTTTTGGAAAGGAATAAACGACTTGGCAACCTACCGTCAAAATATAAAATAAATACGAATGGGTTTCCGCGCAACCAGTTTATTTATTTTTATTTTATAAATTCGATAACAATTTTATATTGGTGGAGCCACGTGTTTAAGGCTGCCGAAGTCTAGTTCCCCGGTCGAACCTTAAACCTATTACGCGAGATATTAACTAAAGTGGACTGTATATGCGGTTGCTTCTACGCTTACGTAAAGGCGACTACTATAGCATGCGGTATAATGCACTCGCTCTTCCCTAAACTAAAACTATTATTGTGCCAAATCGCTGAAAAGGAATCCTGCCTGATTAGGAGAACAACAAAATTGGAGCGGGTTAAACTATGTATCAGGCAGTAAATAAAGGAGTATTGACTCACCGGGGTTTCTTCTATCCTGTTGAGTACTATAGCTGCAATTCTGGAACTTCTTCTGGAACACTCCGGAGAGAGGCGGTGCGCGACTATATCTCACACGAGGTGAGGGAACTTCTTCTAGACAGACACTCTGGGGCCCCAGGGGTGCGTCGGGAGAGAAGCGTTGTGGTTTCAGCGACGACTGCGGTGGAAAGAGGACGCGCAACGGTCGCGCGTGCCTTATATGTCCTCGGCTCCGATGATTACGTGACATTCTAGAATCATCTTCTTGCCCCTCCCACCCCACCACCCCAATGTGTCGATGGAGGATCGAGGAGGGTATGAATGATATCGTTTTTCGGAAAGGAACAAGCGACTTGGCACCTCTACCGTCAAATATAATAATCCAATGGTTTTTTCCGCGCAACCATCTCCCCCGCCCTTGAAGGATTTCCTTCAAAATTAACTAATACAACTAGAGCTAAGATCAACTAACAAAATAACTAACTAACGCTAAGATTACTTAAATTCAACTACAATTTAATCTAGAAAGCTAATTTAAATTATGGAAGAGGCAGGGGGCACAAACGGACAACCGGACGCAAGTAAGACCCAACCGTGGTCTTAACGCGAGCTATCCTAACTACTCCGTCGGAACCGGGAAAGACCTCTTCGACAATTCCTAACGGCCAGTGGAGAGGCGGCGTATTCTCTTTGGTGAGCACAACTACAGTTCCTACAGCTAAAGGCTCAGTTGCTGTGTTCCATTTTTGTCGAGACTGCAAAGTATGCAAGTATTCCATCCTCCATCGTTTCCAAAACGATTGCACTAACCGATCTAATAATTTGTGGCGTGCGGAAATGCTAAGTCTGTTCTCATCCATATCTGCGGCTGGCAAATACTTTAAAGGCGTTAAATTCAAAAAATGTGCTGGAGTTAGAGCCAGCGGTTCCGAGGGGTCACTAGACAACGTACGACAAAGTGGGCGACTATTCATTACGCATTCAATTTGAGCGAGCACCGTACTTAGCTCTTCGAAGGACAAAATTTGATCTCCTATTACTCGGTATAAATGACTCTTTAGACTCTTGATATTAGTCTCCCAATTGCCCCCAAAATGACTCGCGGCTGGGACGTTCAGAGACCAGTCAATGCGGTTCTCGGCTAGAATGTGAGCGAACTCCGAATTATAATATTTGCTAGCTAAGAGCTCATGTAGTTCCGATAGAATACGTTTTGCACCGACGTAGTTCGTACCGTTATCCGAATACAATCTACTTACAGGGCCACGGCGGGAAAGAAATATTTTAAATGCACCCATAAAGCCTGCTGTGCTTAGATCACCAACGAGTTCTATATGCACCGCTCGAGTAGTTAGACATACGAAAATGCAGACGTAAGCCTTTGTGGATCTTATACCACGCCCGCGAGTGAGCGTGACCTTAAACGGACCAGCGAAATCAGACCCGGTGTGCGTGAAGGGCTTTACTGATTGTATTACTCTACAAGATCTAAGTTCCGCCATTTCCGGAAATGACGGCTTGGGGCGTGCCCGAAAGCAAGCTATACATCTGTGCACCCGATTGCGTATTAAACTACGTGCAGAAAGAATCCAATAATTCTGACGCAAAATCGACATCAACAAGTCGGGGCCAGCGTGCGAGTTCAATTTATGATGGTAGTCGACTAATAAGTTCATGATATGGTCTTTACGCGGTAAAACAATAGGGTGCCGTTGGTCGAAACTCAATTGCGAGTTGGACAAGCGTCCACCTACCCTTACAATCCCATCCTGTAAAAATGGCTTAAGGCGTTGAAAGGCGCGACTACAAGCTTTATTCGATTGTAATCTTCTAATTTCTCTTAATAAAGGAAGTTCCTCTCTAAAGCGCTGCCACAACCGAACAATGCTGTCAGGCGGCGAGTCATCCCAGTCGCATTCCAATAACCAAAGTTGTTTAATTAAAAGCTTAGCGTATAATACCACCGGAGCTACGAAACCCATGACGTCCCATAATCTAGCAACGCATGACAGTATTGTGCGCTTTGTGCATTTCTCTACGGGCGGATTTACCTTAAGGCTAAACACGTCGGACTCTGGTGACCAACACAGACCGAGCACCTTGTGTGTATCAGAATCGTCGAATTCCTTTATCGCCGAAAGACGGTGTGATAGTGGGATTGTATCCAAAACCGGACGCGAATTACTAGTCCACTTCACAAGATCGAATTGACCCGATTTCATGAGCCTTATAACCTCGGCGGTGGTTAGGGTTGCCTCCTCCACGCTATCGACCGAGTACACAAAATCATCCATCTATAATCCGCTCTCAATTGCCATCTTAGCTTTAGGATAAGAGGGACCTTCATCGTGAGCGAGCTGTCTCACCGTGCGTAACGCATGAAATGGGCTCGACTTTAAACCAAAACAAACGCGGTTAAATTCAAACACCATTAGAGGTTCCTTTGGGTTGAAACGATATAAAATGCGTTGGAATCTACGGTCGCATTCACGGACCCCTATGCAAAGAAACATTTGACGAATATCGGCGGATAGTGCTATACTAAACAAACGAAAATTGACTATTATATTAAATAAACTGCCCTGTAAATTTTGCCCACTATAGAGGATATCGTTAAGCGACAGGTGAGTGCTAGTTTTAGCACTAGCGTCGAGCACTACACGTAACTTAGATGTAAGTTTGTCCTCTCTAATGACTCCGTGGTGTGGTATGAAATACGACGGTGTGTCTTCGTAGTTATCTAATTTCGAAGCCACAAGTGATATGTAACCTTCTCTTATATATTCGTTAATGACGCCGTCGTAAGCTTCCTTTAACTGGGGTGAAGCGAGCATCCTACGCTCCAAGCTGTAGAAACGTTTTTCCGCCATTTGACGCGAATCGCCGAGAGATAAAACATCTCCTTTAAAGGGTAGCGCTACACTATATCTACCGTCGCGATCACGAATGGTCGTGCGGACGTAAATTTCCTCGCATAACCTGTCATCTGAGCTAGCTATGGGTGGGACGTTCACCTCCTCCATCTCCCAAAATTTGCGGACTAACGACTCGAGCGGTTCGACAGCCATACCACAATAAGAGGTTGCCGAAATACTATCTATGATGGGGGCGGAGCCAAGGATCACATAGCCCAATACGGTTTCCAGTGCGTAAGGCGCGGTATGCGAGGAGTTGCCCCTGACCTTATTGTTTAACAAAAGATGAGGGAAAAGCGATGCTCCAATGAGCATGTCTATGTTTCCAGGAACGGCGTAAGTGTCGTCCGCCAGAGTCAAATTCTTAAATTCAATCATTGCCGAGGTGTCAACCGAAACGGTTGGCAACCGTTCAGTGACCCTATCAACTACTAGTGCATTTATATCAAAGTTAACATTACGATCTATCCGAGAATAAATTTTTAAATTTATATATCCCTGTGTCGATTTACTAGTGCCTCCGATGCCTTTAATTACAGGACATGAAAGTGACCTATTTATTACTAAGCCTAAGCGCTGACAACATTGTCGCGTTATAAAGCTATTTTGGGCTCCGCTGTCCAGCAGTGCACGGACGCTTTGTTCGTTTCCACGCGAATCCCTAACCAAAATACGTGCCGTACCCTGTAACACGGTTGAAGGAGGTTGTGCTCCCATATTTGCCAATGAGCACAGAGCGACATCACCAGGTCGACCGCTAGAATCGTTGACCTTAGTAGGGGCGAATTCCTTATCCGCTTTACTAGACGCCGCTATGTTGCTATTTTCAAAATGTAATAGCGTGTGATGTTTCCTGGCGCACTTGCTACATACGGAACTCGAATTGCATTTTGCAACTAAATGCTTATCGCTTAAGCAGTTCAAACATAGGTTGTTTGTCTTTACTAATTTATAACGCTCGCTTGGTGAATATTTACGAAAAGTCGCACAATTATATAAATTACCGTGTCTATCTTTACATACTAAACAAGTATGCTGGAGTGATGTTGGCGTAGCGGTTACGTAAGTTAACGACCCTGCTATTTTAGATGGTTGAGTCTGTCTACGGTCGACACACCTTTTATTCTCCTGTTTAACGTTCGGAGAGCGCTGCATCACCTTTATTTGATCTCGCACGAACGATGCTAATGAATGAAAGGAAGGCATCTCCGAGCTACGATGCTCCATTTCAAACGCACGCACGGTGTCGGGGTCCAACTTCTTCAGTGCAATATGGAGAAACACCACGTCCATAAGATCATTAAATTTCAAATTCTTAAGTGCAGCCACCGATGCCACAAATTTATCTAGAAACTGCTCTAAGCCGTTGATGTTCGCGGATGATATAGGTTTAAGATCGAATATCTGGTTCAAATATTCGGAAGCTAACATTCTCCTATCTTCATATTTAGTTTTAAGCGTTTCGAATATTAATAAGTAATTGTTTGCTGTAGGTGTAAAACCAGAGCAGATCGACTGTGCCCTGCCACTAAGTTTACTGATTAAGTAATATAATTTTTCGGCGTCCGATAACGATGGGTTATTGTGTATATTGTTTTGAAAACTACTGAAGAAGAAGGGCCACGTCTTAATATCACCATTAAATACCGGAATATCTATTGGCGGCAACCTAATCGAGTCGCTTGGACGTACCTGTTTTTCCGGCTTTGCTTCGTTTTGAGATAAAACGGATCTCGCAATTCTTTTCACGCGACACAACATATCTTCGAATGCCAGCAGCGGTTGGTAGTTCACTATGTATTTCGGGTCGATTTGTAATTCCAAATGATTAATTTGGTCTAATATTTTTTCGTAATCTATTCCTAAAGAATCTATTGTTTCGATTTCAGTCAAAAAGGTTTCCCGCACTGCTTCTATATGAATGTTCTTTATATAATCACTTATATTCTGCATACGCGAAAAGAGTATGTCCCTCTTGGCATAAAGCGTTTTAATTTTGATTTCACTTCCACTAACTGCCATTTTAAACTATTATAATAAAGTTATATCAATCACAATTAATCTCACAACGCACAAACAATAAAGGATGGACACTCGGTATGCCGTATTACGTAATTAAATCGAACACCTGCGCAGCGAGTCGAGGTGACGCGTCATTTGCACTCAATAATTTTATCAAGATTGAGGGTAAGCGTATCAAACGGTTCCTATTACACTGTTTCAATTATTTAATAGGCTTTAAATTTAATCAAATACGAGCGCTATAAAACGAATAATTCTGTTTGCGAGTACCTAATCAAAATTTAAATTTAAACGAACACTATTTAAGTCTATTCTATAAATTAGAGTGCATTATCTAATTAATTAATTCAACAATTCGACCAAAATCCTGCTCGAAGTGACCATAAAATGGTGGAGCCACGTGTTTAAGGCTGCCGAAGTCTAGTTCCCCGGTCGAACCTTAAACCTATTACGCGAGATATTAACTAAAGTGGACTGTATATGCGGTTGCTTCTACGCTTACGTAAAGGCGACTACTATAGCATACGGTATAATGCACTCGCTCTTCCCTAAACTAAAACTATTATTGTGCCAAATCGCTGAAAAGGAATCCTGCCTGATTAGGAGAACAACAAAATTGGAGCGGGTTAAACTATGTATCAGGCAGTAAATAAAGGAGTATTGACTCACCGGGGTTTCTTCTATACTGTTGAGTACTATAGCTGCAATTCTGGAACTTCTTCTGGAACACTCCGGAGAGAGGCGGTGCGCGACTATATCTCACACGAGGTGAGGGAACTTCTTCTAGACAGACACTCTGGGGCCCCAGGGGTGCGTCGGGAGAGAAGCGTTGTGGTTTCAGCGACGACTGCGGTGGAAAGAGGACGCGCAACGGTCGCGCGTGCCTTATATGTCCTCGGCTCCGATGATTACGTGACATTCTAGAATCATCTTCTTGCCCCTCCCACCCCACCACCCCGATGTGTCGATGGAGGATCGAGGAGGGTATGAATGATATCGTTTTTCGGAAAGGAACAAGCGACTTGGCACCTCTACCGTCAAATATAATAATCCAATGGTTTTTTCCGCGCAACCATATATATTTTTAAATATTTACAGTTTATTTACATATAATTAATATTAATTAATTATTAATATTTACAACTAAAATTGTTACACACAATATAAAAAAACCTATAAGATAGAAAAACTAAAATTAAAAATATAAATTCTCAAAAAGTCCTGCTCCCCGTGATATCGTGCAAAGAACGCAAAGAACGGCTTCGTTTCCTCGCTGAATGGGTATACTGAACTTTGAGCGAGAAAAGAACCAGCCCTTTTGTCACCAGCAGCGACGACCAGTTGTGCATACAGTTCCTTTAAGAACTTCACTGCACGTGGACCCCACGGACCGATAGTTTCTACAGCAAATGGCACAAATATGTAGTAATTTCTTAAGGATCACATTTGCGCCATATACTTAATTCAGCTGCCTCTGATGCCACCCCAGCTGTAAAAGAGGTACCCTTTAGATGGGAGGCCGCCAAAGTGTCAACGCAAGTAGTATCCCACACTAGGGCTTTACCTATCTCCCAAGGGACCTAAGTCATACCGTCGGGTCTCTTGCCATCGTCTCTAAAAATCCCGCAAGGTTCTAAAACCTAAAGAATATTTATGAAGACAAGAACCCTTCGGATGACTTCGTTCAAAGAACCGTGAAAACCTACCTGCACTTTTCTGACATGAAAGCCCGTAGAGCCTAAGGTCATCGAAGCTGCTACCTTAGGGGCACTGGTGAGGTTAACAAATTTCCGCTCCAAGACCGATTCCTACGGCGATTCGCAAGCTCACTCCTTCCAGCAATGCGCCGAGATTACTTGATGGGATAGTGTGTAACCAGTGATTAGATTCCTTTGTCGAAACAGCTGGAATGCGGGCCTGATCCTGGTCCCTGTGGAGATTGTGAAATAAATCTTTCTGGACACTGTTTTTGTTGGTTAACTTCCAGTGGGACATTTTCGCTGGGACAGACCGTTAGCCATATTTGCATTGCCTCCGTAGCAAAGCATAGGTCTACTTTATTATTTAAAATTTGCTACATAAGTCATTGACACTATGCACGGAAGTAAGGAAAGCAGGCAATGCGACGCTGGAAAGATTCCGACACCAATTTTTATGGGTAAGGTACGTTGATTCCAGGCTGTTTTATTTAATTTCAAATTAAAATTTTTTCTAAAGCTATTTTAAGATTATTATCAATATCTTTTAAAATATTCGGACATTTCCAGACTGGGCTTGAGCGTATTAAGTATGTAAGTATAGGTACAAGGAGACAACATTTTAAAATAGTAAAAATTGATCAAATTTTGTTTTAAAATAGGTTTAATACTATCGAAAAATAACGAAGCACCGAGCAGGTATAGGGATTCCGCATTGGATTGTTTATTCCTCGAGAAATATGATTGAAATTTTGAATTAAAGTATCTGTGTTAAAATCTGATAAATTATTGAAAATAAATATTTCACATTTATCCGTACTGTTACGTTTTGTATCCGTACTCTTACAGTTACCGTACATTTATCTGTACCGTCGTTCAGGTACCAGACATTCAGCTTGGATTTCAAATTTGAAAATATTCGGTTGAATTCCCAAACTGAAAAGTGCTGGACCTAATGGATCACCCTTCTGACCACCGACAGCAGACTTAACAATGTGGTTTTGATAAAACAAGTTCGAATTTAGACTGTAACATTGCCAAACGTAATGACAAATTTCGGGGGTATTGTTAGCCACTTCTTTCGACATGGCAATGGCGACAGGTCACAGCCACAACGTGCGATCCCCGAATGCCAATAAGGCTGAAGGGGAAAATTTACAAATCGATCATCCGACCTGTCGTCATGTATGGAAGTGAATGCTGGGCCGTCAAGAAGAAGGATGAAAATAGACTGCATGCGAATGAAATGAGAATGTTACGATGGATGTGTGGTGTGACAAGGATGGATAAGATAAGGAATGAGTATATAAGAGGAAGCCTGAAAGTAGCGCCAGTGGTAGAAAAGGTGAGAGGAAGCAGATTGGCATGGTTTGGGCATGTGATGCGGAGGGATGGAAGGCATGTCACAAAACGAGTGTTGAATATGAATGTGGAGGGACACACGGGCAGAGGAAGGCCGAATAAAAGATGGATCGATTGTGTGAAGAGTGATATGAGAATGAAAGGAGTAAGTATGGAAATGACGGCTGATAGAGAGGAATGGAACAAGAAGGTTTACTGCGCCGACCCCAGATAATGGGAAATGGTTTAGAGAATGATGATTGTTAGCCACTTCTTTCAGCAGGGTTATCCTATCAATAGTTGTTAAAAATAAATAATAATCTGCCTTATAGTTATATAATAATCTGCTTTATAGCCCCCCCCCCCCCTACCACTCCAATTTATAATTTCTTTCGTTATTATTGGTCTTTTATATTCAATAATGTTTGTTCTTTGATAAAATATGTTTGTTCTATCAAAAATATATCTATTTTTGGTTTAATTAACAATTTATACCTAGGTACACAACAAACTCTGTGAGGTTACAAACTCTGTAAGATAGTCAACGTAGGGTTAAAATGTGTCAGTTGAAAGAACTTCCTATTCATTTGAACTTAAAACTTCGAAATGATGGTGGATCCGAAACTAATCTGCGACATCGGTATGCTTATTGCTCTTTACAACATTTGTATTGTATTATATTGGTATAGTTGATTCATTACAGATTTCTCCATTTTTAGATTATCTGGGGTAGCAGCTTATGTTACGGGTCATTATTTCGCTTATTGCCGAATATTAGCAGGTAATTGGGAACGCACAATGATTTAAGAACGAAATCTCAAACAGCGTCTGCTCATGCCAACATTGAGGCTCATGGAGCGTTTTATATTTTAGAATAGTATAAATCATCTATAATTAATGAACTTGTTTATTAATTTTATATTAATGTTATGTTTTTATTAATAATTATATCTAAACAAATAATACAATACAATAAAAAATATAGTATACAATACTAATATATTACCACCACTCATTATATAAATGCCAATTCACTTGATAGAATACACCAGCAATAATATTTGAAAGATTAATTGATTATTGGGATTATTAGTGATAATGTAATATTAATATATATACCTTGATTTGTTAAGTTTCTAAATATTTTTAACTGTAACGCACCTTCCATGTTAATGAGAAATATTACTGTATACGTATTTTTTTACTAATTAAAAAACAAAAAAAATTCTCTTAATAGTGATAAAAAATGATAAACATTAATTACACTTTCTTCTTTCATCGGTATAGTTTGTTTTAAATTTCTTTAAAACTTTTTTGATTTTTAAAGGAACCTATCTGCATAATTATGTAGCTAAATAAAAATTGTTAATGAAACGAAAAATAGATATATTTTGATAGAACAAACGTATTTTATCAAAGAACATACATTAATGAATATAAAAAGACCAATAATAACGAAATAAATTATAAATTGGGGTGGGGGGGGGGGCTATCTATAAGGCAGATTTTTAATTAATTTTTTATAAATTAATTATTGACGATCAAACAATATAGAGAACATTCAAGAACAAACCACGAACTAACGATATGTGATAACGTGGCTAATGGCTACAGAATCGTTGCTACAGCAGATCCCTCCGCAGAGATCGTGATCCTCGGCAATTTTAACGTCCAGCACTCCAAATAGCTTGGTTCTTGTTTAATCGATCACGCGGGGAGATCTGTCCACGATTTGGCCTTAGCATATGGTCTGACACAACTGATTACTTCAACCTTATATCAGATTTCCGTCGAAGCCCCTTTAAGCTCCTCAGACCATTGTCTTGTCCGGAGTGTGGTGTCACTCACGCTGCAATCGCAGTTGTATTCTGCAGGCTGCAGCCGTGTTTGGCACTATAAGTCAGCCGATTGGGATAAGATGCGGTCTTTCTTTACATTCTACCCTTGGAGGTGGGTCTGCTTCTCCACGGACGATCCCAACGTTGTTGCTGATTCAGTCAGTGATGTCGTACTTCACGGTATGGAACTATTTATTCCTTCCTATGCAGTGCCCCTCGGAAGCAGATCTCAGCCATGGTTTCGTCGCTCTCGTAAACTAGCATCATGCTATAAGCAGGAGTGCCCGGCATGGGCTGACGCATCAACGTCTCGGGATGTAAACACCAGCACCCTAAAATAGAAGTATAATTCTGCCTCCAGGTCCTTCAAAAATGCCATTATCAAGGCAAAGGGCACATAGGCAGAATTGGCGAAAAAGTAGTTGGCCTTCCTTCTAGAACCCGCGCATTCTGGTCTCTCGCCAAGGCGGTCCAAGAGAATTCCTGTCAGCAGTCTCCTCCATCTCTGCACAGGTAGGACGACTCACTGAACCATGCCGCAAAGGAGAAAGCCGATCTGCTAGGCTCTTTCTTTGCGTCTAACCGGCCTCTCGATGACGGGGGAGCCAAGCCAGGAGCCATCCTGCAGTGTGAGTGCTCCATGCCGAATGTGCGGTTCACACAACGCTTGGTTCGCAAAGCACTCTTCTCCCTAGACATCCACAAGTCAAGTAGTCCTGACGGAATCCCCTCAATTGTGCTGAGGACGTGTGCTCCAGAGTTGGTACCCGTTCTAACGCGTCTTTTCCGGTACTCTTACTACCTAGGCGTAGTCCCGAAATCATGGAAGACGGCTTTCGTTCACCCGAACCCTAAAAAATGTGATTGCTCAGATTCGTTAAACTACAGGCCTATCGCCATCACCTCCTTGTTCTCCAAAATAATGGAACCCATTATAATAATAATAATAATTCTTTATTGAACACAGAATTAATATACAATTCATAGATACCCTGACTCCTAAACTAGGTTACCCTGTATATTAGGAGGCAGTTTCCCTCCCATTCAGTTATCTTACATTCCGTGCACAATGCAGACTTTAAACATAGTTCAAGAAAAATAAAAAAATAAACAAAGTGTGTATGCATGCGCGTGTGTGCGTGCGTGCATCTGCGTGTGTGTGTGTGTGTGTGTGTATGTGTGTGTGTACATATATACACACACATATGTATGTGTGTCTGTTTTTGTTAAAATATGTGCTTAAAGCAGGTTTTCACAATTTTCATAGTCGTATTCTTTTAGCCAATTTAAAATAGTTTGTTTAATTTGGTGTCTTTTTAAGTTCTTTAATTTAATTTTATATAAATGAGGTGCTTGGTAGTCATATTGCCTTTTTGCTAAAGTGCTTTTGACAAATGGTTTTGGACATTTTTGTGTTCTTTTGTTTTTATCTACATATATTAGGCAAACATTATAATATCGTTTTATGCATTTGTGTATATACGATTCTCGTACACTTAGGACATTTGCCAATTCATATACTTTAGATGTTGGGTACGTTTAAGGAAGATTTAATAATAGTTTTAATATAAATCTTTGAGCTCTCTCTCTATCTCTATAAGATGTTTTGGGAGCTCCACCCTATGAGCAGATACAATAATTTATGAGACAATGACAAAGAGCGTTATTTGTCTCAATTTTTTAGTCGCTACAGTGCTTAGGTTCTTAAATAATGTAGTGAGTCTCCGAATTTATTTAGATACATTTGCTATATGAGGTTGCCAATTTAATCTTTCGTCGAGGACTACTGCAAGGTATTTTATCGTAGATGTTCGTTCTAATATTGTACATTTACATCTCTCCTTTTTTGGGACGTATTACACGTATGCATGGTGACAGAAAAGTTATGTGGTGGTCTTGAGATCATAGTTTTATAAAAGCGGATGTATTTTGCTATTATTATACCATTGACAGTTAACAGATTATTTTCTAGCCATTTTGTGACCGTACGTAATCCATTTTCAGCACAATGTTGCACAGTATCCCAGTATGTACCATGAAAGAGGATTACAGTATCGTCCGCAAACATAAAAAGGTCCGCACTATCGATTTTAATTTTACACAATTAATTTATTGTACATCAAAAATAGTGTTGGTCCAAGAGTGCTGCCTTGCGGAACACCATAGCTACATTCGGCTTTATCGCTGAGCTCGTCACCAACACGTAATATTTGGGTTCTGTTTATAAGGTAGTTACAAAACCATGCATATGGCACATCTTATACCTCTTATACCTAGATTTTCGAGACGTCCGAGAAGTATAGGAATAGACACAGTATCGAACGCTTTTTGCAAGTCTAAAAAAACACGTACACATTTATCATCTTTGTCTACATAAGATGTTATTTTTGAAGTCAGTTGTAAAACTGCGTCTTCTGTTGAATGATGTGCCCTAAAACCAAATTGATTCGCAGCTTGATATCCGTAGTGCTCTTGATATTTAATCAATCTTTTATTGACGATCTTCTCAATTATTTTTGAAAAAGTAGGTAACAATGAAATCGGCCTGTAATTTGAAGGAGTGGTCTTATCATCAGATTTGAATATTGGTGTTACTAAGGCCTGTATGAAGGATGACGGAAATTGCCCTATTTGAAAACTAATATTACATAGATGTGCTATAGGTGCGCAAAGAATTTGACTATACCTTTTAACGAAATGAACAGTAATTTTGTCCCAGTCAGAGGAACTATTTGATTTAAGTTCGTTAATAGTAGTTTTTACTTCCTCAGGAATAACGCCATCGAATGTGTGGATCTGTCTGTTTGACATTATCAGCAAGTTCTGGAACTTATTTTCCTATGGTGTTCAGAGTATAATTTGCAAGCTGTGAACCAATTGTAGTGAAATAGGTGTTTTCTAGATTAAGTGAAGCTTTTGGAGTATCTTTAATTGTTAATAATTCTGTCATTGGTTGTTTGGATTGTCTTAGTTTCTTTTATTATCTTCCGTGTCTTTCTAACGTTTGCAGTACTGGTATGAAGTTCTTCTTTGTAATACTGTCTTATTAAGTTTTTATTATGTTATTACGTGTGTTTCTGTATTTTCTATAGTGTGATGCTAAATCTTCATTAGTGTTATCTTTTTTTGAATTGTTTATGTAATTTGTCCTTCTGTCTTATTGATCTTACAACTCCTGGTGTTATCCAAGGTTTTAATGGCATATTTCTTTTAGAAAGAGTTATTCTAATTATATTAGCTTGTATTAAATCTTTTATAATATTTGTAAGGAAATCTGCAGCATCATTGACATTGTCGATCATTTGTCGATTATGTAATATTGTTCCCAGTTAAGGTCATTCACACCTACATTTATCTTGTCAAAGTCAATATTTTCTTTATAAAATTTAGCTTTGTTTAACGGTTAAGGTTTTTGAATCATGTACTGATAAATGTAATAACCCAGAACATAAAGTTTTGTTGGATAAAATATATAACAAAATTGTATTTATACTATGTGATGCAGACAGAAATAGTAAAGCCCCGAGGGGTGTTGTAGGAAAATATAAGGGTATAAAGGGATGGAATAAATATGTAAAAGAATCTCATAACAATGCAAGGATTAAGTTAAAAATATGGATGTGGTATGGTCAACCTAGTAGGGGGCCCATATTTGAAGATATGAGACTATCGCGTAAAATATTTAAATCTAAATTAAAGTGGTGTATTAAAAATCAAGAAAAAATGAAAATGGATATATTGACCTCAGTTCATTCAAAAAAATGTTTCTCTGCTTTTTGGAGAGGTACTAGAAAATTAAGCAATACCGCAAGTCTTCCTGGTAGCGTGGAGGGTAAGAGTGACTATACTGAGATAGCAAATGTTTTCAAAAATCATTTTAAGGTGAGCTCACCCCTTGAAACTGTGCATAGTGTGAACGATGCGGAGTCATGTCAGCCAGAATCACCACTGAAGGTAACATGTAAGGAACTAAAATCTGTTATTGAAAGTATGAAGAAAGGTAAATCTCCTGGACATGACGGACTCAGCATCGAGCACCTTCAAAACGCTGGAATACATTTACCAAGAGTGTTGACCATATTCTTTAATCTATGTATAGGACATTCTTACTTACCACAAGAGCTTCTGGATACTATAGTCGTACCTATTGTTAAAAACAGGACGGGAGACATAGCAGATAAGTGTAATTACAGACCTATTTCACTGGCGACTGTGATAGCAAAAGTATTTGACAGTGTGCTAGACTCGCGCCTCAGTGAATACTTAAAATTACATGATTCACAGTTTGGTTTTGTGCGGGACTATCCACTGAGAGTGCTATTTTTGCATTGAAGCACACTGTCAAATATTACACTGACAGGAAAATACCCGTATATGCTTGTTTCCTGGACCTTTCAAAAGCCTTTGACCTGGTTTCCTACAATGTTCTGTGGGGAAAGCTTCGGGAGTCGGGAGATCCTGCTTCATTAGTATCTACGTTATCTATGTGGTATGATAAGCAAAGAAATTTTGTTAGGTGGTCCAATGCATTGTCTGACCCGTATAAACTTGAGTGCGGTGTGAGGCAGGGGGGTCTTACCTCTCCGAGGCTTTTTAATATCTACATAAATAAGCTGATTGACGAGCTTAGCGGCATACATGTTGGTTGTCATATAGATGGAGTATGTCTAAATAACTTGAGCTATGCAGACGACATGGTGCTGCTGAGCCCGTCAATCTGTAGAATACGAAAGTTGCTTTCCATTTGTGAGAATTATGCTGAGCAGCATGGATTAAAATATAATGCTAAAAAAAGTGAACTGTTAGTTTTCAGAGGTAGAAATAAAAGTCCAATATGTGTTCCTCCAGTAAAGCTTAATGGTTCACTGTTACAGAGAGTAACTCATTTTAAATACCTGGGTCACATTGTCACAGAGGATTTAAAGGATGATCTAGATATCGAAAGGGAACGCAGGCTACTAGCTGTGAGAGGTAATATGGTGGCTCGAAGGTTTGCTGCTTGCTCTGTACCAGTTAAAATTACACTGTTCAAGGCTTACTGCCAATCATTTTATACCAGCAGCCTTTGGGCCAATCATACCCAAAAGGCAAGCAATACCCTGCGTATTCAATATAACAATGCCTTCAGGTTATTGTTGGGGCTTCCACCTTATTGTAGTGCATCAGGCATGTTTGCCGATGCGCATACTGATGACTACTTCGCGATCATGCGTAAAAAGGTGGAGTTATTAAGTCGCAGAGTGAGAGGGAGCTCGAATAGTATCCTGAGGGTCTTTGCGGAGAGGCTCGATGGCCCGACACTAGGTAGGTTTGTCAGGCTACATATACTAAAGTGAGCTTGATAAATCTATAAAATTTGTATGCATTGTGTGAATTTTTACTTTGTTTTTATTTCTATTGTGTTTTTATTTGTTTTGTGTACTAACATTAGTTCTTAAGTTTTATTTGTATTACTAACATGCTATGGGCCTACGATGCCTGAAAAATAAAACATTTTTATTTTTATTTTTTTAAGTCATTAAGTTTGTCTGTCATTAAGTAACAAAATAGGGTGATGGTCAGTAAATTCATCAAAAACAATAGATGTAACGCTATGTTGGGCTCGTACCATAAAATGATTTAAGCACGCTTCCTTCCTTGTTGGAAGATAAACGCATTGTTTTATGCCATGCATAGATAGCATATTAAGATATTCTGCAGAATACTCTTTTATAGCACAAGGCATAACATCTAAGTTTACATCTCCAGTTAGACCTACGATACTTGTATTTATGCTATTAAGTATTTTATCAAGTGATGTGATATACTTCGTTGGATTGCGAAAACTTGGTGATCTATATGTACAGATGACCGTGGTATCTGTTTCAAAAGTCAGTATTAGCACATTGCCATCATCAAATATTGGTTCATATGAAGTGACGCTTATGTTATTTTTAACGTTTGCTACCACACCGTCATTCTGGTTAAATAAACGTTTAGTATGACGTGTAGGTATCTATTTCCGGTATTATGGAATCGTCTTTTAATCAACATTCAGTAAAACCACAATGACTACATTATTATTCAATTGTGACATAAAAACTAGAAAACCACCACAAACCAAACCACCTTACCTCGTTTACTTGGTCAATCTCATCAATTACAGTTTCACTAGGAGGATTGAATATTAATTTTTTTATTTTTATATGACTTATTCTTAGTGATGTTTGTAAATATTATTTCATATATGGCATACATTGACATATTATTATAATTGCGTTATTATAAGTAATAATTTTTCTAACAGACGTGTATATGTGAGTAAAATAACGTGTATTTGAGTTGTTTTTCGGAAGGAAGTTATTATGTGTAATTTATGTACACGCATGTACACGTTTTATGTGGTAGAGTCATGCTGGAGCTTTATTGTGGTTGCAGCACGAACGGGTCGGTTTGAACGGGGTAGGACCACCCTCTCACAGAATACCAGCGTAAAATAGCAGCTTAATGCTGCTGTGTTTCGTATGGTGAGTGTAGAGAACCGAAGACTCCTTTTACTGGAAACGAGGCATTCCATCTCAGTCGCCAGGGCTGGCAACGCATAAACATTTTGATCCTTAATTGAAGATAAATGTAGATGTCTATGAGTCACAGCATCCACTTACTAACAGGTGGACTCTGTGCTCGTTTGTCACCCTTATTCTATAAAAAACATACACTACATTTTTATAAATATATTGCGATGCCTTAATTAATATGTTTATTTCCTAAATTTTTTTAAGGTACTTAATAAAATTTAAGTTATAAATCGCTCGTACGACTCATTTTTGCACAACAAATATGTATTCGATGTCAGTCGCATTATCGCATAGCCAAATTCCATCAGACATCACGCTGCGAAAGTAACTAAAATAAATTAATCTAGCTGGGTCAACAATGGTGATACTTCTTATATTTCTTACAGCATATGCTGCAGAGCTAAGTCTGCCTGCTGATTTAGATATATGAAGGCCCCATTGACGTTTCGCATCAATAATAATACCAAGAAAAACAGTGGTGTCCGCAAGACTCAATTCTTCCCTATTTAAGAGCACATTAGTATTTGAATGTTTAACATGAGGTAATGTAAATTTAATACATTTTGTTTTATTACCGTTTAATAGCAAATAATTGGTGTAAAACCAATGTACTAATTTCGATAGAGCTTTATTTACACTGTCAAAATTATTTGACTGTCGTTTGAGTTTGACAATTAAAGAGCTATCATCAGCAAATAATAATATATCGTGATTGTCCCCTACAAGGTAAGGTAAGTCGTTAATATAAACTAAGAACAGGAATTGGCCAAGAATCGGGCCTTGAGGAACGCCCATTGATACTACCGATCTGGAGGAACCTTCACCATTGATAACGAATTTGTGAGTTCTGTTATTTAAATGTGAAATAATAAGTCTAAGCGCAATATTTTGATAACATGCTATTGTAGTTTTGTGTATTATTCCTTATGAAACCCATACTAAGTAGATTCTAAGCATAATTAGGCAAAAATATACCGGGTAAATTGAAGTAGATTTCATAGTGAACTTTTCACGATATATTTTAAATTATACAGCCATAGTACGAAATTCCGCATTATTCAACAACGTTTTGTTGTGGCATGTCAGATGAAGCTTCTATAAACTTTCGTTAATATAAATAAGTATTTCGAACCGGATTAATAAAAATCCTTAATTTTACTAAGTTATGGACTAAGTGGAATGGGCGTCTACCCACGAGAACATTTAGTGGAAAAGGTGTAAAAATGCTCCAATGCTGTTTTTTGACTATGGTACTGTAGCTTCTTAATTAAGTAATGTTTCATTGTGAGCACAGTCGAAGGCCTTGGAAAGGTCACAAAATAAACCACAATATATAATTCTACCATGCACAAAAAATATGTTTAAAAAGCTCATCTCCGACGGCAGTTGTTGAGCGACTCAATGTAAAAGCAAAAAAAGCAATTTACTTAATATAAATAAATTATATATTACAAAAACTTTACGTCTGATCTGTATTATGATTTTTCAAAAAAATTTACTATATTTTAGGAGTACCAAAATTGGATTTTGAATTATTGAATGAAAATGGATGGGTGGCATTTAGAATTGCAAATATTTCAAATATAAAGATAAAAAGAAAGTGGCAGTTTACATTATTAAGTCGTCTTTTGGAATTAATTCAAAAGTTAGTAAAATAACGAAAAGCTAAAGTGGAAATAATGATGTCGACTTTCCGCAAACTACTAAAAAAAACCAAACACAATAACTAAAATACTGACTGCACTGATGCATGTAAATGACTCCCAAATGAGAGTCTAGCTTTTGTATGGTCTTGGCACTTGTGGAAGCTTGCTAAGCCGCTGTCCTATTGCCATCGCTCGCACGATGATACGATGCGATTTCATCGTCCGATGAATCCACACGCGCAATTTCTTCAGTCGTATCGCATGATCGCACGACGTTCAATGGGACATTCCGCAGATATGAGTATGTTTAAACGCACGGTCGCACGATCATTTTCGTCGAATGCAACCCATGATCGCGTGAGCGATGGCAATAGTACAGCGCCTAGGACTTGGCAGGTGTAAAAACTTACCATAATAATCTATGGCTCCGTAGACGTAAGATAGTTATAGATGACCATGGTATGCAAGGGAGAAGAAAATTCCTTATGGCAATGTAGCAAGTATGGAGTAAGGATAAGGAGAACAAACTCTGTATAAAAAAGTATCCGTAGAAATGCGCTAAATAAGGGTGGCTCCATTGTAGCTACAGTGTAAATTTTAAAGAACTTTTTATTTTATTTTTATTGCTCAGACTTTCACCTTAATCTTTTATAAAAATTATTTTATTTTTTCAAAATTTTTATTTTCAAAATCACTCTCAACGTATTTTACAGCGATTTTTCATACCCGGCAGCTACGAGCGCTGTTGTGGAGAGTTTTTGAACTGTTATTTACGCTTACAGATGGACACATTTCCAACTATTCTCCTACGGAAGATTGTCCTCCTTACCTCTATACTCCATGATAGCAAGATAGGCGACGAACGATTCAAAAACATGTCATATGAAAATAAATCTTAGATATAAGTTTTTCTGCTAGGAGTAATGGTGTTCTGTGTATAAGTTGCATTTAAGATTCATTTTAATTACGATGTCGTAACCGAGGCAAAACGAGACAAGGGAGATTGTTAGAACTACACTAGTACCTCTTATTAGCCTGCATTTAGAACAGAGACCGTATGTTCTTTTTTCTCAATCAAAAAAATTCGTACCATTAGATTAAAATGATAACAATAGAAACAATATAGATATGGTAGAAAATGTTTCACTAACCATAAGTACAATAGTCAAATATCGGACTTAGTCTTAAATCATAATTTTAAGTTACAAATAAAATTATTACGTAACATTTATTCTTCCTTGTGCGCCCTGCAAAGTCGCAAAATAATAAAATTTATTGACGTTTACGTATCCAACTTTGGTACTAAACAGCGAGAGAATAAAAAGGCAATCCAGCCGCAAATAGGTTTTTCAATGAGGCTAGAATGAAGGGTTGCGATTACAATAGCTGTCAAAAACACTATCATCCTTCTGCACTTACACAAGATTAAGAAGGTTAAAAAGAGATGGCAGTATTAATATGATGTCAGCATCGATAAACCACATATTTGTATAACTATTTTCGTAAAGTCAAACATTTCCAGTACATATGTTTTATACACCTCTGGGTATAGGACAATTACTATATATACTCTTTGGTTAATGGTTACTATACTCTTTGAGTTTGATCTTTCACTTTGACCTATTATTTTTTCTGTCCTTTGACTCCTATTCTTCCTCTTAGTAGCAAAGATGTTTTTGTTCTAAAGCAGTATATTATAATATCTTTCTTAGTAGTCTGTGCGTAGACAGAGAAACCTATAGACTAATGATTAGCGTGGCCTCGAGTGAGAAAGGACGATAACGTAGTTTTAGGTTATACAATAATCTTTATGACTTTTAAACATATTTAGATAAAATTTTTAATTGTTCTAAGAACTGAACTGAACAAGATTCACCAATCTTAAGCTCACAAAACACTTTTTTTTCTCACTTAAACCAACTTGTAAACTCCTTAGATCGCTACGAACTGTCAAAGTTGTTTAGCAAAGTGTAGTTTGCTAAACAAAAAAACCGGCACGGAGGAAGGAACAAACTATCACACCGCTCTGTCTCATTTCTATGCAAGACGTATGCATATATCTATCTTTTTCGTGTGCGAATGCGAAAGAAGACGTCAATTTGTCTAAACTTTTTTTATTAACTGGCTTTACGGGTCTGGGTACTAACTCTTCTGAGCCTATCATTTCTTTCGGAGTCTTCATTTTATATATTTTTCTTCACAATATGCTGATGCGTCACATTGCGAAGTTTTTGGGAGATTTTGATGACAGCTCAACCCAGCGGACTGTTGATGACGACAGCCACTCAAGTTCATAAGGCGCCCATCTGTACCTCATTATACTACTGTCTTATGACTTTTAGACATATTTAGATAAAAATTTTAATTGTTCTAAAAACTGAACTGAACAAGATTCACCAATCTTAAGCTCACAAAACACTTTTTTTTCTGACTTAAACCAACTTGTAAACTCCTTACGAAGATCGCTACGAACTGTAAAAGTTGTTTAGCAAAGTGTTGCTAAACAAGGAAACCGGCACGGAGAAAGGGACAAACAATAACACCACTCTGTCTCATTTCTATGCAAGACGTATGTACAAATCTATCTTTTTCGTGTGCAAATGCCAAAGAAGGCGTCAATTTGTCAATATGTTTCTCTGTCTACGAATCTGTGCCTATTCGGTATCTGTTAGGGATGTTGATTCTTTCTGAAAACATATCGATGTCAAAAAGATCGATTTCTAATAAATAAATATTTTTCGATTTGCGTTTAAGGTTTATATTTACAATATCAAAAGATACAACAAAGTACAGATTACAAACGTAACTGATTTTTTCTTTAATTTTGAGGCGAAAGAAAGTGATCACATAGCAGTTTTGCGAGTTTTGAATAGAATAAAAATAAAATAAATAAAATAGTATATAATAGAAATAGTCATTATTTACGAGTTTGGGCATATTAAACTAATTGTAAATAATTTAACAGCTCTTCTAAAAACGGGAAAAGGTTCGATCTCGATTATCTAGGGCGAAATATCGATTCACTAGTTCGATTCAGTACTATTTATCGATTTTAATAAACCGATTTTTTGACAAGACAGCGATTCTTCGATTAATCGATCTCAGATCGACATGTCTAATATCTGTGCTAGTTTTCAGTATATAGAAAGTACTCTGTGGTTCTAGTCACAGTTTTCTGCATGAAGGTTAGAGATAACGATCACTATAATTAATACAATAACGATAATGAATATATAACTCATACGTACTAAGGCATAGAACGACTGTCCTCGAAAATTGTAGAATATATAGAGGCGCTGACGTCGGTGAGTAGTCACTACGAAGTTATAGTGCCACCAACTTACCTGTTCAGGTGGACAAAATTGGAACTATGGCCGCCATTTTGTAAATGACATTTTTATAAAATATAAATAATATATATAATAACACTAATTCTCACAAATTTTAATATATTAACACGAAATTTGTTTTATTTTATATTATGTGTACCTAATGAATATGTAGTCACCTATTTCCTCGGCGAATTTCTTAAATGGCAATAGTAAGCACTCCACTAGCGACTCTTTAAACTGAACAGATAAGTTGGTGGCACTATAGCTGTTTATGAGTACAAGTAGACGTAAAAATAGACTGAAAATAACTCTTATTAACCGAACTTAGTGATCACAGCGCCTCACTTATGGTGTCCATATTTCTGGGACACTATTTTCTACGGCGATCGTTCTCCTGTTCTCTAACCACAAACTAAAAAGTGTACTAACGTACTCTAACCTTCATGGTTCTCTGTTTACGCACAGGGTACAGTATATATTACCCCATTTATCTATGATATTTCCTTGAAGCTAGTCATAGCACTGACTTAAAATATATATCTCTATGAGTCCTAGTGTGGTGTCTGCCAACTCGAAAGACAGACAACTCGAGTTAATTCGAGTTGTAGTTCACGCAACTCGAGTGAAAACTCGAGTTAGCAGGACGTAACAGAGTACATATTACTTTTTTAATTTGTTTTTCTATCTAACTCTATTTTGGGTTTGGAAAACTATCATTACTTAACTAAGTAGGTAGGATTGAAATAAAAAAGTTATATTTAGTATGTATCACATAATGGAGGCCTATGTTCAGCAGTGGACTTGTGAAGGGCTGTAAGGATGATGATGATGATGATGATCACATAATTATTTATTTTTGTTTTTAGTCTTATTTATAGTAATCACTTATATTTAACATTAAAGCTAGCTATATAGCAGTCTTCACAGAATAATATCAGTCTAGCTGTAAGATGAAGGTACATACGCTATTAATAGTTAAATGATCACTGTCAAAATATCTTTAGCTATTATAAAATGCTAATTATTTTTGTTGTAGGTTTTGAGTATTCAACAAATACTCATAGGATGTAGTTAATTCTCTTTGTTGAATTTCTTCATTTATTGTCTTCGATCAATTCGTTACCTATTTTATAGCATTGGATGAGAAATGAGCACACAGTCCACCTGATAGAAAGTGGATGCTGTGACTCGTAGACATCCACATTTTATCAAAATGCAAATACGTTGTCACCCCTGAGTACTAAGATGGAATGCCTCGATTCTAGTAAAAAGGGTTCTGTTCACTCACCATACGGAACATAGCAGCATTATGCTGCTGTTTTATGCCGGTATTCTGTAAGAACGTTGTCCTGCCCCGGTCGAGCCGACTCATTCGTGCTACAACTATAATATAGCTGCAGCGTGGCTCTACCACATAAAAAGAATAATATATAGAATTACGATATAGGAACACTGAGTAGAAAAGTATTTCAATCAAGTATTTTCTGAATCAATAAAAGAAAAATATTACTGAAAAACTAAATCGAAAGCAAGAGACCTAATGGTATGACATTGGTCCTTCGGTAGAGAGGTGTAGGATTCTATTTGCGGAAACTTTGGCAGCCTCTTGTCTGTGTTCCTCATTTAAAGCAGGGACAACATCAGAGGCAACTGATTTAAATAAGCGGCGCAAATATGTGTCTCTGAGTAATGACTACATATTTATGTCACTCGCTTTTTTTTAATAGAAGAGGGGGCAAACGAGCATGCGGCTCACCTGATGTTAAGTGAATACCGCCACCCATGATCAGCCGCAACACCAGGGGAATTGTAGGTGCGTTGTCGACCCTTTAGAAAGGAGTAAGCTCTTTTCTTGAGGGTTCCCAGGTCGTATCGGTCCGGATAAATCGTCGGTGGTAAACTATTCCACAGAGAGGTCATACGCGGAAGAAAACTCCTTGTGAAACGTACAGTGGTGGACCGCCAAGCATCCAGATCATGTGGATGGTATCGAGAGGTTTGCCGCGTAGTGCGTTTAAGAAATTTGGCGGTTGAGATTAATTTAAACAATTCCTCAGAGCACTCCCCGTGATATATGCGAAAGAAAATGCAAAGAGATGCAACACTTCGCAGCGCCATTGTATAAAGCTGATTGGAAAGCAATCGGTCGTCGACGATTCGAGCCACTATATGCTGGATGCGGTCAAGTGGTAGGAGCTGGTACTGGGGAGCTCCAGCCTAGAGATGGGAACAGTATTTCATGTGCGGCCGAACCTGCGCCTTGTAAAATTGCAGGCGACGTGCCGGCAAGAAATACTGCCTCGCTCTACTAAGCACGCAATTTGGCCTTTTCTTCCAAATGACCACGAAACTGCACGTCACTCGATATGTCGACGCCGAGGATTCCGATACTGGCTCAGGCAACAAGGGGAGTGCCTTGAAACTAAGGAGATACGACAAAGGGGTTCTTTTTAGCAGTAAACGCGCAAACTTGTGTCTTCTGGGGATTAAATTAGATTAGATTTTGTTGCCTCCAGTCTGAGCTTTTGTTCAACAAAGTCTCGACTTCAGACACAAGTTTTTCCCGGTACTTGGAAACGTTTTCCTGAGAGATATTGGCACGACCAGTGTACACAGCATCACCAGTGCTATCATCTGCATAGCAATGAATTTTACGGGTTTGCAACATATCATTGATATGCAGAAGATACAGCGTTGGCAATAGCACGCAGCCTTGTGGAACACGAGCATTAATAGGCTTGTAATCGGAGCTCTCTACAACGGCCTTGATGCTCCGATCTGCAAGAAAGCTGGTGATCCAATTGCACAATTTCTCGGGAAGCCCATAGGAAGGAAGCTTCGAAAAAAACGCTTTGTGCCAAAACCGATCGATGGCCTTCGCAATGTCCAAACTAACGGCCAATGCCCTCCCCTTTGACTCTACTGCCTCCAACCATCTATGAGTTAGGTAGAACAGAAGATCACCAGCTGATCGACTACGGCGAAAGACATATGGGCGATCACTAATAACAATAATAATATATGTATATATGCATATGTGTTCACCCCACAGTAACGTCTTTAAGCAAGGTAAACTAAACATAAATATAATTGGTCATACATACGAGTGTCTACACCTCAATAAAGCTGGCTGCCAGTGCACAAACATAGATGTAGTAGATAAATACCGATACTTAGGCCTAACAGTAGATAGTAATATGAACTGGAAACTGCACTTCAATGGTGTGTATAATAAATTGCAATCAATACTGGGTAGATTCTTTCACTCAAGCAATTTCATGAATCGAAAAGTAATGCACGTACTGTATTATGCACTGGCTGACTCGGTAATCAATTATGGATTGAGCAGTTATGGGCTAGCATTCAAAACACAGTTAGATCGTATAAAACATTTACAAATTAGACTACTTAAGTATTTAGTAAGTAAAAAAGTAAAATTACAGTGTAAAAAAATTATGACAAATTATTTAATATATGTAAAATACTTCCAGAGCATGAAAAGGTAGATTACCTAATTGCTTTAGAACAATATAAAGTAAATAAATTTAAACAACCTATAACACATAAATATCGTACCAGGCAAGTTGAGAAGGGTAAATATGCGATACCACATATAAGAAACTATTATGGTAAGAGAACTAGGCAATATTTAACGCCGCTAATATTTAATAGAATAGATTTTATAAGAGATACGTCCAAAGATATAAGCGCTGTAACATTAAAGAAAAGACTGAAAAATACATTCCTATGAAAAGTATAATGTACTACCTATAATAAGTATTAATTTAAGATAGAGATATTTATTGTAATAAATATACCTAAGATAAGTATGTATGTAACAAAAAATACATATTAATGTATAACAAAAGAGCGCCATTATCGCCAACAAACTGTTGCACAGTTTGGCGTTGTTTATTATTATTTTAAATCTGTGTATTTTATATTAATAAAGATTTTAAAAAAATTGATCCTCATGAGCTGACAGTTTACAATGTTTTGGAGAAACTCCATTGTTTTGGAGAACAAGGAGGTGATGGCGATAGGCCGGTAGTTGGACGGGTTTGAGCGGTCGCCTTTTTTAGGGATCGGGTGGACGAAAGCCGTCTTCCATGATTTTGGGACTACGCCTAGGGAGTAGGAGTACCGGAAAAGACGCGTTAGTACGGGTACCAACTCTGGAGCACACGTCCTCAGCACAATTGGGGGGGATTCCGTCAGGTCCACTCGACTTGTGGATGTCCAGGGAGAGGAGTGCTTTGCGAACCAAGCGCTGTGTGAACTGTACTTCCGGCATGGAGCACTCACACCACGGGTTGGTCGGCGACGTACTCCCCCCGTCATCCAGTGTCGAGTTGGACGCAAAGAAAGAGCCTAGTAGTTCGGCTTTCTCCTTTGCGCTATGGGCCAGTGAGTCGTCCTCCCTGTGCAGAGATGGATGAGATGACTGACAGAAATTCCCCTGGACAGCCTTGGCGAGAGACCAGTATGCGCGGTTTCCAGAAGGAAGGTGAACTATTTTCTCGCCAATTCTGCTTATGTGCTCTGACTTTGCCTTGGGAATGTCTCTTTTGAAGGACCTGGAGGTGGAATTATACTTCTTTTTTAGAGCGCTGGTGTTTACATCCCGGGACGCTGACGCGTTAGCCCAGGCTTTGCAGCACTCCCGCTTATAGCATGATGCTATTTTATAGGCGCGACCAAACCATGGCTGTTATTTGCCTCCGATGGGCACCTTAGAGGAACGAATAAAAAGTTCCATACCCTGAAGTACCACATCAGTGAATCCGCAACAACGTTGGAATCGTCCGGCGAGAAGCAAACCCGCCCCCAAGGGTAGGATGCAAAGAAAGACCGCATGCTATCCCAATCGGCTGACCTATAGTGCCAAACACGGCGTAAGCCTGCAGAATGCAACTGCGGTTTCAGCGTGAGTGGCACCACACTCCGGACAAGACAATGGTTCAAGGAGCCTAAAGGGGCATTGACGGAAATCTGATATACCTCCGGGTGAGAGGTCAGCAGAAGGTCCAACAGGGAAGGTGCAAGGTGATCCTCCACATCTGGAATCCGCGTAGGCGAAGTAACCAGTTGTGTCAGACTCAGATCATATGCCAAGGCAAAATTATGAACAGATCTCCTCGCATGATTGGTTAAACGTGAACCAAGCTATTCGACGTGATGAGTGTTAAAATCGCCGAGGATCACGATCTCCGCGGAGGGGTTCTGCTGTAGCAACGAATCTGTAGCCATTTGGGTGTGGTAGAAGAGTCGGTCTCTTGCGGCAGTACCGCTATGGGACCTATAGAGGCACCCTTAGACGCGCAGATGGTCGTCGCTGTCTACGCGTAGCCAAATGATGGACAGGTCCGAACCTTCAAGACTGCCGATGTCCTCTCTGAGGTAAACGCAAACTTCAGCCCGAGGCACAAGGGAGTGTTCCGGTTGTACCCCGGGTAGGATACGAGACATATCGCTATAGTAGAGACTATGGGTCCGTGGCGTCCACATGCGGTAAAGTTTCTAAAGAAAATCTATCCGCGACTGGTCGTTGCTGCTGGTGATAGCTGGGGTAGTTATTTTCTCGCTCGGAAGCTAAGTATCGTCATTCAGGGAGGAAACGCAGCCAGCGTTTTTGACACGATACCACGGGAAGTAGGATTACATGATAATTTAAATTATTACTTTTATTTAATTTATTATAGCTTTTTTAAATATTTTATTATACTAGGCTGCACTAAAAGTATTGGGAATGGAATATTTCCACTGTTCTTGTCATATTAAAATCTTTTTAATTGAAAACTCCTTGGTTTTGATAATCAAATACCTCGTCTTGTCACAAGGTTTTGTCAAACCTGTTTAGTCGTTGAGAAAATGGAATTGACTCGAGAAAATTCAAGAGCGATGTTTTATTATGACTTTCGAAGTGGTTTAACACAAAAACAGTGTGTTGTCCGGATGATTTCTGCATTTAGTGATGAAGCCCCATCTAAAACCATAACTTATCGCTGGTTTGCTGAATTTCAACGTGGACGTGTCAAGCTCAGTGATGATCCCCGTCAAGGTCGTCCAAAAACTGCAGTCACCCAAGAAAACGTTGATGTTGTGCGTAAGCTGATTGAGGAAGATCGACATCGCGAAATTTAGGAAACTTTAGACATTGGCATTAGTCAAATACAAATAATCTTGCATGAACAATTAGGTGTAAAAAAGTTGTTTTCCCGATGGATACCGCATTCGCTCTGTGAAGAGCAAAAAGCGGCTCGCGTTACTTGGTGCGTCAGAATTCTCGAAAGATACCACGCAAGATCCTCAAATGCTGTATACAACATCGTATCAGGTGACGAATCCTGGATATACGCGTACGAACCCGAAACAAAAAACCAGTCACGAGTTTGGGTGTTCGAAAATGAGTTAAAGCCAACAAAAATTGTTCGTTCACGGAGTGTTGCAAAAAAAATATGGCGTCCACGTTTGTATCCAAAACCGGCCATGTTACGACTATTCCTCTTGAGGGACAAAGAACGGTTAATGCAGAATGGTATCCTAGCATTTGTTTACCACAGGTCGTTTCTGAACTCCGTAAAGAGAACTGCAATCGCCGCAGCATCCTCCATCACGACAATGCGAGTTCTCACACCGCACACAGAACAAAAGAGTTTTTAGAGCAAGAAAACATAGAATTATTAGACCATCCGCCGTACAGCCCCGACCTAAGCCCTAATGATTTCTATACTTTCCCTAAAATAAAGAATAAATTGCGTGGACAGCGATTTTCATCACCTGAAGAAGCTGTGGACGCCTACAAAACGGCCATTTCGGAGACCCCAACTTCCGAATGGAATGGTTGCTTCAATGATTGGTTCCATCGTACGGAAAAATGTGTCAAATTTCGCGGAGAATACTTCGAAAAGCAATAAATTCATTTTTAAATAGTAATGTTGGGTCACTTCCTTGATTCCCGAAATTTTCACTCGTACAAGTGGGTCAAGAATTAATTAAATACACGGGAAACATAAACATGAAAGAACAAATTGCTGATTTTTTCAAAATGTGCCATTCTTTTTAATTGAGTTTAGCACTCAATTGAAATCTCGTTTGCCTTTTGAAAATCAAATTTTCCGAGAACTGAAATTTCTTGACCCCCACACTGCCGTGAATAAAGAATTTAGCAGTTTAAGAAGAAACTTTTCCACACAAAGTGCAGTCAGAACAAATGCAGTTAATTAACGAATATATATTAAACTTGATCGCGAAGTAAGTAATTTATTACAATCTTCGAGTATGGCTCACCCCTTTCTTGTGAATGATTTTGGATGGAAGTTGGGAAAAACAGTGATGGTACATTAAAATACAAGAATATCTGTAGTTTCAGTAAATCTTTGTTATGTATACCAGTATCGATTGCTGCATGCGAGCGCATATTTTCACAGATAAATTTAATAAAAACGGACATTGAAACAGATTTATAAGCAAAATAGTATCTGTAAAAAAAAAAACAAAGCAGGGTGTAAAAGATTAAGGAGGTTGTATCAATGTTAATCCCTCAAATAGAATGTTAAAATACAATTCTAACATTTATTTTCATTTCATTTTCGCTGCGCAAGTTGGTATATTTGAGTATTTTTAAAGGTACTTCAATTTTTTTTTCTGTAAAATTTAATCTGGTCACACTGATGCCATGTGTGGTAACTTTCAACTTTGTCACTTAGGCAGTGTTGCCAACTGCACCGTAATTACGGTAAAAACACCGTAATCAGCATAGATCTACCACCTACCGTAGGATTATAATTACGGTAGCAAAATACACCGTAATACCCAATGAAGATCGTATCTAAATATGATTATCTATAAACTAAAATAATTTTAGCGAGTTTGATTGTTTACTTTCTTTACGTTACAGTATTTTCCTTTTATTCTACCGACAACACTGTTTTATGCGTCGGGAAATCCCCCAATAGCGTGGTACCAGCTTGGAGATATTATGCGAACGAATTCGGGGGTGCTGTATGTATTTGAATTTCAATGAATACTTAGAGCTTTTTAATTTTCCTAGTTTATTTGTATCATAAACGAGTTACGACTAACATTTCATTAATACTTAAAATTACGTAAGAGTTTGTTGTGTTGTGTTGTGTTGTGTGTGATCTGAGTGTTTAAAAATATGGAGAGTGATGGCGACAGCGCTACTGATCGAGAAGATAGCTTAACACGAGTACCGGCTAAGAGAAAGCGTTATAAGCAGAAGTTTCGGGAAGAATGGTTGCTGAATAAAGAATATAGTGACTGGCTAAGAAAGGATAATAGGGACTTATCGAAGGCGGTCTGCAATGTTTGCAATACATCTTTCAGTGCCGAAATAAGTGTAATAAAACGCCACAAAGAAGGAACTAAACACGTGAATAATTTAAAGAGGTGTAGTGCTTCAACGTCCAAAAAACAACAGTCTATAGTAAGCGTTTTTAAATCCATGCCAACTAATGAAAAGCAATTGGTAAAGACTTCAGAAATAAAATTAGCTGCTTTTGTTGCTGAGCATAAGGTATCTCATAATGTCATGAATCACTTAGCAGATTTGTTACCAAAGTTGTTCCCAGATTCTCAGATAGCCAAAGATATTAGATTAAAAAGAACTAAAGTTCAAGCTGTGATAAATAACTGTATTGGGGAAACTGAAAAAGAAAACTTGATCAGTGACTTGAAATCACAAATGTTTTCAATTTTGATAGACGAAAGCACAGATATTGCTGTAGTAAAAACAGTAGCTGTAGTGGTCAGGTATTTTGATCCAATGATTGGTAAAGTTATCACTCGGTTTTGGAATTTGATTCAATTATTTGATGAGAAAACCACCGATCATGTTGCAAATGCCGAAAAACTTTTTAATACTGTTATAGGTTCATTTCAAAAGTATGAGATTCCTACGGAAAACATGATAGGTTTCGGCTCTGATGGATGCAACACAATGATGGGATGTAACAATTCAGTTTCAAGTCGATTTCGTCAACGTTGTCCAGGCATAATTGTGATCAAATGCATTTGCCATTCTCTGCATCTTTGCGCTAGTGACGCATGTAAAAAGCTTCCACTAAATTGTGAAAAAATGGCGCGAAATATTTATAATTATTTTAAATCCAGTAGTAAAAGGCAGAGTGAGTTGAAAGAGTTCCAGTATTTTGCTGAGGCGGATGTGCACAAAATTCTAAGACCAGCCCAGACTAGATGGTTGTCTTTAAATGCAGTAGTGCAAAGGATTCTGGAACAATGGGATGTATTACGTCTTTATTTCAATAGCAAATGGCTGGAAGAATCGGAGTGCCACGATATTCATGCATGCCTGAATGATCCCATAATCAAGGCTTATTACTATTTTTTGGCTTGGATGTTGCCAAAATTTACAACATTAAATAGCTGTTTTCAGAGCGAATCTATTTTAATTACGAAACTACATGGGAAAATGACAGCTTTTTATAAAGAACTGTTACTATTGGTTTTACACAGAAATTATGTAAATTCCGCTCCTATTGAAACTATAGATCCAATGACAGAAATAAATCACAAGGACCTAAAAGACATATATCTAGGTTTAGGTGTCCAGAAAGAACTAGATTCTGTTGAAAATGAAGAAAGAAAGTTAACTCTCAGAAAGATGTGTAAAAATTTTATTATTAGAGCTTGTGTGGGCCTTCGTAAACGATACTGTTTTAATGACAAAATTATGACAGAAATAGCAAAATTTGATCTAGAGAAAGTAATTTCTGATGACAGGGAAGAGTCAGTTTCGTCGTTATTTCCATTACTGCCCAGAATTGCCCCAACTTCAATCCAACATCAACAAGAACTAGATGATGAGTGGCGGAAGTTGCCGTTATACTACAAAGATTTGGATTTAAGTCAACCCCCTGACGTATTTTGGCATCAGGTAAGTTTCCATGTAAACTCGAAGCAACGTGAATTCATATTGGTTTCTATTGTTATAGCAGCCTAATCATTTTTTTTTCAGGTCGCAGAACTGCGTGACCAACATCGAGAAGGGAATACCTATTTCCAACACTTGCCAAAATTTATGTTGGCCATTTTGTCTCTGCCACACTCGAATGCTGAGTGCGAAAGAGTCTTCAGCAGAGTTAACGATATAAAAACAAAAAAACGGAATAAACTCCTAACGAAATCCATCAAGGGAAATCTCTTATCGCAGCAAGCCATACAGCGTCACGGAAAAAACTGTGTTGATTTTAATCCCACTCACGCTATGATCGCAAAACATAACAATGATATGTATAAAAATATTGAAACAATTATACTGTCCAATTCTGATTAAAAATATGTTTTTTTTTTTTACTCTGACCCATAACATGCTACTAAATAAACAAGGTAATTCTACCGTATTTCAAATATATATTACAACATAATTTCGAAAATTCTACCGTATTTTTAGAAGAATTCTACCGTCCGCTAGATTTCAGACTTGGCAACACTGCACTTAGGTCACTTTTTTTTTGTAATTATTACTGGAACGTTGTTGGAACGTATTACTTTCCTCTATGGTTGGAACGTTTGTGTAAATCATTAGAAAAAAGTCGCGATAGTTAAAATTTTGTTGTAAATTCGTATTATTTCGTTTCTAAAAAATAGTATAACATGCCTAAAGCTGTTTGTGTGTTAAATGGAGACGTCAGTGGGACTATATTCTTCGATCAAAAGGTAAAAATTTTTGTCAACTATTGTCCTTGAAATCTTCCCCGATAAAGCTGAATTATTTACCGAGTCCGGATTTTGTTTTTATGTATGTAGTAATAATGTACATAATTGTAATTAGCGTTTGGCGCCGAATATTCTAGAAGCTACTAGGGATGATCGATGTTACAGAAACATCGATGATGACATCGATGTTGATATCGATAGCTTAACATCGATGTTCGATGTTTATCCTACTCAAAACATCGATGTTGGCCGTTATCGTTGTTATGGCACATGCACCTATTTAGTAGGTTAAAATTAGATGTACAAAAAATTTGTAGTGTTGTTTATGGTTTATTATATATGAAACTAAATAAATTAATAACACATTCAGTGTGAAACAGTAATTTAAAAATGGGAAAAACTTAACAAATATTTAGTTAATTTGTTATATTTTTGCCGATAATGATGCATATTATTATTTTGATATTTAAATATTCCTATACAATTATAAATCTACGATCTACTATCCTAATTTACGATTTAGACGTAGGTTTTATATTAACTACTCATAGCGCGAAATAAAAAATGATTATAGAGGAAAAATTAACAAACTTCACAATAACTAAATAATGGACTTTTCCGTCACCTTTGTTCACACAATTTTTAATCAAGCAGCCCAGGCAGTAAGTGTCCATAGCAGTTTATAAAATGCACTGTAGATTGCACTTTGCAGTGAAATTGTCTATGCTCACGATTGCCCAGTGATTTATTCTCATAAACTTCAAGCAAACCATAAACTTATTATCCCAAGCTCAAAAAAACAGCTAAATATGATTAAATTGATGTGTAGATACATATTGTTTCGAAATTATGTGTGTATAGACAGCAAGGGAAAAATAATTAATTTGAATATCAATTTATGTCGAATAGTTATTAGGCGACAGCCGATAACGACACCACAATAACAAAGCGAAAACACTTACAACAGTGACATTACAGTTCATACTCGACGGGGAGTTTGACACAACATAATGATAGTTTTTTAGGTGATCGATGCATTTAGGAATCCTTAATTATTCAAAATTTTAAACCTTTAATAGGGGATGAAATATTTAGTTAATATTGATTTCGCGGGTTCGCATTGTTCACGTTCTTATTAATCGATTATTAGTTCATTGACATCGATGTTTGACATGTGGCGACATCGATGTTTCGATGTTTAACGTGTGGTAACATCGATGTTTCAATTTCTAACATCGATGATCATCGACATCCCTAGAAGCTACTTGATTTTATTGTTATTTATCTCAATTGAACACACAATATTACGTATTTCAAATTATTACCAACTACTTAATAGATATATTACGAGTTGACTAGCACCTTCTAGTAGGGTGCTTAAAAGTATTAAAGTCGGCCCATTGTTTTCTTTTGTTATGGAATGCAATAAATATAAGAATAAAATTTATGTGACAGAAAGACGTCAAAAACAATTCATTGGGGTTAAAATACTGATGGTTGATGAACAACCAGATTTTATATATATATATATATATATATATATATATATATATATATATATATAAACATTTTCTTCAAATATTAACCTTAACTACATGTGGTGTACCCTACTGCTTGACAGAAGAGGCTCTAACAACTGAGTAACAGTACTGACACATCTCTACTCTCATTTCTGGAACAAATGGAGCAATAAGTCCACTGCACTGCTGCTATGCTTATTGATAGAATCTCCATAACTTTGAATTATTTTTATTTCTCAGATATAGAAAGTTGCTTCCCAATTAGATTCCTCACCACAGATAATGTGGTAAATTAGCACTTAAATTGCAATTAAGGGTTGGCTATAGACTTTCGGTACTTGATTTTGATAATGTTTTTAGTGTAGCAGGCTTGTTAGGGTTAAGTTTGAACCTATTACACTGTTTTTAGATGTCGGAAATGTGATTTGTCGGCCACACTTCCCGCAGTGCTGAAGCCGTTGCAGAAGTGACTTTGCATCAATATTCCTGTATAAAAAAGTGAGAATATGATTTTACAAAAAGAAATTATTACTCATAAGTTATACATTTCCGCAACGGGGGAAGGGTAGGGGGCTCACCATGACCCCCCTGCCCAACCCCTCCCCTTCCAACACCATACGCGAGTACCGGACGACTATAGTTTATTGGCGCCAGCAGCAATCATACCCATTAAGTTTACTCTGAGCTACTATGACTTGTGAAGAGTCAAAATCCCTATAGTAATAGACAGCAGCTTTGCGTTCCAACCTGTCTGTTATACTGAGTATGGGCTATAAGAAATACATACCTGGTGGGCCATTCTTGATAAGGCTATCTATTTAGTATATGTGGCATAACTATGTGAAGATGTGTTGAGTAGCAGCTTAATGCTTCTGTATTTAGTGTTTAGCATCTAGGGAACAGGATAGACCTGAACAGGAATGAGGATTTTGTGAACTGATTTTTACTGGAAATGAGGCATTCCATCTCAGTGCAAATTTGGGAGATAAAAGCAAACTATGGAGGAGGCATATGTTCAGCAGTGGACATCTTATAAGCTGGAAGAAATAAATTAATGAATGACTTACTAAGTGTTTAGTTTTAACTATTTAATATTTATTTTCAGGATGACAAATCTCCTGTAGTTGTCTCTGGAGAAGTTAACGGACTGTCCAAGGTAGGTTCCATCTCATCATAAGACTGTAAACCATCCATTATCTATAATATAATAAAAATTAACTGGCTGACTCTGTAGATGTTGTTTAACTCTTTCTGGTAAGTGATATAATGAGTTTCACTCCAAATTTAGTCCAGCTTTTTCATAGTCTACGTGGTAAAGGCATGCTGCACCTATATTAGTAGTATAGTTGTAGCATGAACGAGTAGGCTCGACAGGGGAAGGACCACACTCACAGAATACCAGCGTAAAATAGGAACCCAACTTTGCTGTGTTTCGTTTGGTGAGTATAGAGATCCGGAGACCCATTTTACTGGATAGAAGGCATTCCATCTTAGTCCTCACGGGTGATAGCACATCTGCATTTTGATTCGTAAATGAGAATATAATAATAATAGAATAGGCCACAGCAACCACTTACCACCAGGTGGACTGTGTGCTTGCTTGTCTCCCTTAATCTTTCTTAATCTTAAAATTTAATAAATATATATATATATATATATATATTTATTTCTACCTCTGTCTTTAGTCTAGAAATAAATATATATATATATATATATATATATATATATATATATATATATATATATATATATTTATTTATTTCTACCTCTGTCTTTACAGGCATTCCTAATACGACAGTGTAGGCACATAAAACTATCTAATTTAATAAGTACAGAACACAACTTATCAACTATTATAACACAATACATATAATGTCACTTTTGTGAATTCACCCAAGGAACAGCAGAATAAATCTTATACCCTGTGCTACTTTATTTAGAGTGTGCAGCACTCGGGTCAGTGGGGCCTCCTTTAGAAGGTTGGTGCGTGCGCGCGGTACCGCGAACAGCGGCGGCCAACTAATTTATAGATTGCTACATTTTCAAAACAATATTGTATTAAATTTTTTCCCTTTTTGAATTATATTTCATATAAATACAAATCAAATCTAAATGCATTTAGTGCATTTGTAATAGCGGGAGATTCATTTCTATTTCAATTTAGTAGTAACATGCACTTTTTTCCATAATACATTAAATTTTTTATCAGAAGTTTAATAACCGATGCTCTCTATGCTGTAATGTCCTAGGCCAGTCCCTATTGTGTCTTATTATAAATGCATCACTATTACAACAGTTTTAAGACCTTACAGTTGGGAAACTAATGTACTTGTGCAGAGCAATGGTAGAGACACTGCAGGGCAGGGGGCAGGCCAACCTTGTGCTAATGCACTTCACTGAGTTTGATACGTAGGCAACACTATAAGTTTTTAAAACTGGCCACTTGTAAACGATTTAATAAAAAAATAAGTTCAAATTTTGAAAATGGACTGCCAATATTATTTTTTTTAATTTATTACCAATAAAAAATCTACAATTAATAATACACATTAAACACAGCGCAGACCACTGAGGTTTAGTTGATGTGCTTGAGTTCGCTACGCTTATAAAAAAAAGAAAAGAAGAAAAAGAACAAAGTAGGTACTTATTCATAAAACTATTCGATCTTTGCTATCCAAAGAAACATCTTTAGTTTGTTTTTTATATTTTTTTCATTAATAGAGTTCCTAATATGGAGTGTAGAAGCAAGGAGTACCAACTTCCGTAGTAGAATAGTTGAAAAAGTGGCCATCTGTCAGCAGTAAATAACAGCTCAAAACTCTCCACAACAGAAATGAACTTAGCAGTTGTCGACGGTTTAAGTGTGCTGAACTGTGAAAAGAAGAAATGATAAGTGTGCTAAACTGCTCAGTAGCCCTAAAATCTAAAATAATTTTAGTAAATATAACCTCGAAAAAGTCGTCTATCCCACTAATATTTTTCGGTGCGGTCTTTAAAGTATACCTCGTAGTTATAGTGGCGCCACCCTTATTTAACGGTTTTTATGGACACTTTTTAATACACAGTCTGTACTCCTTACTTCCACACTCCATAGTTCCTGAACTCAGGATCCAATTTATTTATGATTCTTGGAATCAAGTATACAGCAGTGCGTCTGCCGTAAGTGTTCCGCGCCTTATTATGTTCCACTTTTATTATAGAATTATTAAAAAATTCTTCCTTAAGAAGTTGGAGTATGAACTGGTCGTGCACGGGTAGTACGTCGCAATATTTAAGTAATTGTATTTCATTTGACGAAAATTGTTGTTTTATTTAGGTGGGACCACTTGTTTTAATATTCTTATTTGAAGATTATATATCCTATCTAGATATGTCTTGAAAGTTCGCCCATAACTGGAGAGGCTATAGCTGACTACAGAATTAGCAAACGCGTTATATAATGCTAATCGAGTCTTAAAAGTCATTTGTTTTTTGATGATCCTTAAGTTTGCGAGGAACGCTCGTAATTTGTCAGATACTCGCTCAACTTGGGGGTCCCCAGTTAAATGTACTATTCAATTCAATTCAATTCAATTTATTTGCTATTCTTGTTGTACATTTGGTCTTTTATTTAAAAAAAAATGTTCAAAACAAGAACCCTGCAAGGGCACTGCAAATATAGGCAATTATTAATATTATTAATACATTCACATTATAGTATTATAAAATTATCATTTAATGAATATTTACAATTAACTTAAATATAAATTGGATCATATTATATTATTTATTTGTTACAATTTCCTATTTCCTACTCAATCACTAAAAAACTCCTGCAACGAGTAATAACATTTTTTCGTTAAATATGTATTAACTTCCTTTTTAAATTTTTTAATGCTTTTAATGCTTCTGATTTGTTCTGGAATGTTTTTATATATTTTTATTGACATGGCATAGGCTATCAATTACTAATACAAGGTACACGTGCGAATCTACTGTTTTAATTGGTGTACACCTACAGGGAAGGTAGCTCGAGTTATGAAGGCAACTGTGATCATGAGCTATAAGATTGTTCGATATACTTTTCTCTCTTATACAGGGTGGCGCAATAGAATGTGCATACTGCGTCATCTTTTTTCGCGGGGTAAACAGTGTGCGGGCGGGGGGAGCCTAGCGTAGTTGGATAGTGGCACTCGTGGAGTTTTAGTTACCATGAGTCACTTCGACGGGAAGCGTCGTGCTTTTTGTGTTCGCACGTTTTACGAGAACGGTCGTTCATACATCTCTACAAGGCGAATGTATTGTTCTGAATATTGATTAATACATATTAATGAAGCTCCAAGTGCAAATTTAATTAAAATCTGGATAAAGTGTTTTGAAGAGACCGGTTCCACGTTTAAACCACCCGCAAAAGGTCGTCCAAGAACGTCTAGGACCACAGACAATATTGAAAGGGTGAAGGAGTCAGTAGGAAAAAATCCGCAAGTGTCTACTCGGAAGCGATCGGCGGCTTTAAACTTGTCGCGACGAAGTTTACAGCGAATTTTGAAGTTGGATCTTAAACTGCATCCTTATAAGCTCCAGTTAACACAGGAATTAAAAGAGGCCGACTTCGGAGCAAGGCTGGCATTTGCTGAAGAAATGCTTAGTCGATTTTCCTCTTTTGACAACATCCTTTTTTTCTGACGAGGCTCATTTTCATTTAAATGGGTTCGTAAACCGACAAAATTGTCGCTATTGGAACGACGAGAATCCAAAAATTAAACATCAAAAACCACTTCATAGTCCGAAAGTAACGGTATGGGCAGCAATCTCAAGCAAAGGAATTATTGGCCCTTTCTTCTTTGAAGATTCAGGAGGACGAAACATCACCGTTAACACCGACCGCTATGTTGCGATGTTAGAGGGATATTTGACTCCAGAAATTGCGAGATCGAGAATAGCGAATACGAGGACTTGGTTCCAACAGAACGGAGCGACCTGTCATACATCAAATGACTCTATGGCGGTTGTGAGACAGATGTTTCCTGCAAGACTAATTTCCAAAAGAGGTGGATATCCCTTGGCCCCCACGTAGCCCTGACTTGACGCCTCCTGACTTTTTTTTGTGGGGATACCTCAAACATAAAGTCTACATAAACAATCCGAGGAACATCAGTCAGCTAAAGGAAAATATCCGTGGGGAAATGACAGCTATCACCCCAGATTTATTGACAAGAGTTTTTACAAATCTGCGTTCGCGTTTAGAGGAGTGCCGTCTTCGAGAGGGCCGTCATTTAGATGATGTTATTTTTAAAAAATAAACTACATTTAATTACCTAATCATCCTATATTTTATTTCAACTGTACCTACCTTTTGTATTTATTCTTTTAGCCTATACTTAATAAATGCACGTTCTATTGCGCCACCCTGTATAAGGAGATCTTATGTATAGCATCTTAGTTTTGGCTGCATTCAACACTAGGCTCGAGTCGTGACACCATTTATTTAAGTTGTTGAAGTCGTATTGTAAATTATTTAATGCTACTTGTGGATCTTTTGCAGCGGACATGATACACGTGTCATCCGCAAATTGATAAGAGGTACAAGTAATAGTTACAAGTAGTAGTAACAGTATTAAAGAACTTTAGTCATGTCGTTAACATAAGCCAGAAAGTGGAGTGGACCGATAACCGAACCCTGAGCCGTACCTGTCGAGACCGATACGGGCTTGCTAAGGCATTCATCAATTTTTACTCTATAAGTTCTATCTTTCAAGTAGTCTTGGCACCAGTTTAGTATTACACCTCGGATTCCGGTACTTTCTAGTTTAATTGTTAGTTTTTTATGATCAAGCGTATCAAAAGCGCGGAAAAAATCAATAAATACTATTAGGATGTGGACTTTTCATTTAAATAACTGTTGATCTCATCCGTAAATGATCGCAGCAACGTTGTGGTGATTTTACCGGACTGGAACCCATATTGGTTCGTACTAAGTATATTTTTCGGCTATAAAAGTTATGAATCTGTGCACAAATGTATTTTTCCACTATTTTGTCGATAGCGGGTAACAAAGTTATGGGCCTGTAGTTTGATACAAGTCCTTTAGAACCCTTTTTAAAGATGGGGCACACACAGCCAGACTTTAATACTTCCGGGTATTTACTAACTAAGAAGCTTGAGCTTATAATATTGTGAATGTATTTTATTATTTTGTCATTTGTTTACGATTTGGCGGCAAATTAAAAATTGTCTGTGTCACGTCAGTATGAATTTAACGCGAGAAAATTTTCGTACAATGATTTTTTATGACCTTCGATGTCATTTAAGTCAACAGGAAATTTATGATAAACATCGATTGGCCTTTCACGATGAAGCTCCATCTTGCGCCACTGTTTACAACTGGTTTAATGAGTTTAAACGTGGTGGCACTAATCTCACTGATGATTGAGGGACGGCCTTCTACGGCGACGAATGAAGATAACATCAGTGTTGTGCGGCGTATGATAGAGACTGACAAAAGAATGACTTATCAGCAGATTCGGACAAGCTTAGGCATCAGTGTGAGTCAAGTGCAAAAAATCCTCCATGAACTTTTAGCGGTCACGAAGCTTTGTGCCCGGTGGATAACTCATAATTTGACAGAAGCCCAAAAACTCTGTCGTGAAATGGTTCAAAGATTCAACGGAGGTGACTCAAATGCTGTGTTCGACATACGTACGGGTGACGAAAGCTGGATTTATTGTTATGATCCTGAAACTAAGAGACAGTCTGCTGTCTGGGTGTTGCCTTCCGAGGAGATGCCAACTAAAGTGAAGAGAGGTCGAAGCGTGGGAAAAAAGATGGTGGCCTCGTTCTTCGGAAAGACAGGTCGTTACGCAACAATTGTTTTAGAGGATCGAAAAACAGTTACTTGGAAAAAGTTCGGGGGAAACGACCTGGCAGTAGCATATCCCCCTTCACCACAATAACGCCTCGTCGCACACCGCCAAGCAAACAATCGAATATTTGGCGACGTCAGATGTGAAATTACTGGGTCATCCGCCCTTTAGCCCCTTGCGATTTTTATTTATTTCCGAAAATAAAAGAAAAACTTCGAGGAAAACGTTTTATAGACGCCGAGGAAGCAGTGGCTGCGTTTCAAAATGCCGTCGTAGAGACTCCTAAGGACGAGTGGGCAGTGCTTTTCTCAGTGATTCTATCGGATGCAGCGATGTGTTGATGTAAATGAACACTATTTTGAAAAGATATAATAAAACGAATAACTTGCTAGTTTGTTCCGTTTTTGATTTTCTAAGAACTTTCAGTGTCACCCTCGTAGACAATATATGCGGTTGGCGCGAACGTGTTTCATAGTACTTATTTAACTAATTTTAAGTGCAGTTTTCTAAAAATATAATATCTATAATGGTAATTTACTGTTATAGTTATATGAGTTACTAAGTAAAATTGAATTAAAATATCGGCCATTCTTATGTTACCCTCATTTTTTTTAAATAAAATTGTTTATCCGAATGCGAACACTGCAACAGGCAACGACTACACAGGCTGTGTAGTAGTTGGCAACAGGGGTCGGACACCTTATCCAGCCTAAGGGCGCATAAATGGTCAACACAAATATAATACTACACAAAGACAAAACAAGATGTTTATTACATGAGGCATACATACAGTCATATACACAAGTCACTAGTTATTACAACAACTAGCCACTCGGCCTTGCATTACTTAATACTCTGTAGTCCGTTCGCGTTAAGACAATAGTGAGTCATCGTTGTCCGCCGTCCTGGCCACGCCCCCAACCAATTAAAATGCAAGAAATTAGAAAGTCGAGTTCACAGTGACCAGTTGAAGTCAGGCCTTCGAACAAAACGCTTGTGTATTTTGCGTGTTATTCGTTCAACATTAAATTTTGAAAATGAATACCTCACCTATTCGAAGGAATAAAAGTGGATCAATAATCCATAGCGGAGAGAGACGCGTAATTTACAATGTTTATTAGTACTTTAAACTATGTTATTTAAATGCGACTGTGGAGAGCACAGTAATAAAAACAGCAAGTGCATGTGGTGTGTCCGAAAATACTGTTTATAAAATTATTAAAGAACAAAGGGATGGAGGGAAAGGGACACATTAAAATCACCCGTGAAAAAAAGAGCTCGACTATCGACGGTCGATAAATTAGATGAACTAGACAAATGTGCAATAAGGAGAAAGGTTCACTCAATATATTTAAATAACGACTACCCGACATTGAACAAAATTATGACACTTTGCAAAGCTGACGAAGATATTCCTGTTTTCAAACGTACCACACTTCATAAAATAATGCACGAGCTTGGTTTCGATTTCAATAAACAGGATAGCAGAACATTGTTAGTCGAAAGAGAAGATATTGTTTTATGGAGGCGTAAATATCTGAGGCAAATAAAAGAATACAGAGCCGCTAATAAAACCATTTACTATCTTGACGAAACGTAGGTAAACGCCGGACACGTAAAGACAAAAGCATGGTTGGATACAACGGTATATATATAAATATATATAATCAGAATCTCGGAAACGGCTCCAACGATTTTTGTAATATTTAGTGTCCAGGGGTTTTGGGGGGTAATAAATCGATCTAGCTAGGATTCATATTTAGAAAATGTCGGTGTTCAGACAATGAAAAACTGCTACAATATAAAAAAGTAAATTTTGACACTAAATTAATGATCGTAATAGCTCAAGTGGATATCGGGCCGTCGTGAAATCGTAGTGCCCTGGTTCGCGTCCTGTCTACAGTCCGACTTTTTTCCCTTTTTTTCAAGTTCCCTTCTTTTGTTAGAAAATCTATTATTTCTAGCCCTTTTTTTAGTATTTTTTTTCTTAAAATACGAAAATTTAAATTAAACTTATTGCACTCATGATTTTTTATTCAAATAACCAGTTCAGTTTTTTTTATATTATGTCAATGAGATCAAAAAATATTATTTATATTTCATCAGTATGTAATTTGTATCTAAATATAATTTCCAAAAAACACGTTTTCCAAAAAAAGATACCGAGCAAAGCTCGGTTAACCAGGTACCGATAAACTTACATGGAAACCTCAGATAGATATAATTAAATCCAAACTATCATCAATAACGGAATACATTATCTTATTTACAATTCTCTAGTCAAACCTCACATCGATTATCTGTTAGAAATATGGGGCTCAGCTGCAAAGAGCTCAAAATAAAGTTATAAAGGTTCTATTATTTATAGAATCAGGAGTTACTTTGCGGAAATCCATTACAGATATTGATTAACTTGCAACCTTCCGCTAACTACATACAATAATGTATCTTACCTGGATTGAAGAGCACTTCCCACCCTCCCTCAATTGCGTGCACTAATTCCGTCACCACTACTCCCAGCACCACTAGTCCCAACACCACTACTCCCGGCACCACTACTTCCAACACCACTATTCCAGGAAAGACACACCATCGACGATAATACTTATATATAATAATAATAGTAGTAACGATAGTACTTATATATAATAATAATAGTATTATCGTCGATGGTGTGTCTTTCCTAGAATAGTGGTGTTGGAAGTAGTAGTGCCGGGAGTAGTGATGTTTTTTTTATTATTTTATACTACTGCTGTTGTGTTGGGAGTAGTGATGTTGGGACTAGTGGTAACGGAATTAGTGTACGCAATTGAGGGAGGACGGGAGGTGCTCGTCAATCCAGGTAAGACACATCATTGTATTTAGTTAACGGAAGGTTGCAAGTTAATCAATATCTTTACTATAAAGATTCTATTCAACTTTAAGCACTGGCCGCGTAAATAGCTACCTACGCGGGCGGCGGCATCGCCTAACATCAAAGGCGTTTCACAACTGTAAGGTCTTCAAGCTGTGCTGTTAGCATTCAATTTTGAACCTCTTATTTTAATCAGCCTGTGAAAGTCCACGTGCGTCTTGCCCGTTTGGAGTTGTTATGAGGAAGATAATGCTGGTCATCATCTGTGTCAATTTCCGTCTGTCGCCTCTAGTGACGCTCACGGGACGATACGGTGCTGTGGATATTCCTACACCGCCACTACACGGTCTTCACATGTCCTCTTTTTATTACCACGTTTTTATTAATTTGCGGCGCTACTCCTAGCCTTCGCTCCTATACATATTCCACGCGCGCTTATAAAATCGAATTTTAGTTCTTTGAAAAACTTAAATAGATCAATATGTTCCTTAATAAACTGCTTATCCATTTGTGTCAATCGCAAAATAAAATAATGCTTACTTTATGAGGAGATGCAGGTTATCAATAATTATTTCGCATTTGTGTGGTTTAGTTGTAGGAAGATTCATCAAGTATTTACTCAAGTATTTATTAAGGAATCAAGATTATGTAGAAAAACAATTATTTTTTGTTAGTAGATAGCTCCTAAAAACCTTACAAATAACGACCAGCGTAGCATTTTGCTCAAACTATGCAATTTAGTAACTCATTTTAAAGTAACTTCCCAATGGGCTAGAGATTTGAAATTTTAAACATAGGTAGCTCAGAATCAGAGGACAATGTTAGAATATGAAAAAAAAACTAAAAGAAGTTTTTTTTTAAAAAAAAACGGTATATTAATTTTTTAACAATATACTTAACATATTTTTATCAGACCAAGTTATTTCACATTTTCCTTCACCGCCAAGCCCATGGGAAAATAGCACTTGGTGTTGGTGAGAATCGAAGTTAGCCTCTCGTACTGTGACCTTATGGCCAGCACATGAGTACCAAGTTTTCACTTTTTTTTCTTATAGAATAATTGTGACAAACGAACACATAGTCCACCTGATGGTAAATGGATACTGGTACAAAATGCGGGCGTTGTCGACCCCCGGGCGGAGATGGAATGCCTCTTATCCAGTAAAAAGGGTATCTGATTCTTTACACTCATCATACAAAACACAGCAGCATTTGACATGCGTTGCTACGCTACGTTGGTATAACGAATAACAAATTCGACATGTTTCTTTAAATATTATGAAATTGTTTACGTTTTTGCCCTGTCTTCAAGTCATACAGGTCGAGTAACCTTGCATGATAATTATTAGATTTCGTAATGTCGTCATGCTGCTATAGCGTCACTCTTTTATACCTACCTACTAAAGCTTTTTATAAGATATAAATGTTTATATTAAAATGCTTCGTCATCGTGATTCAAGATGATTTGTTTAAATGGGTTGCAAATTTTAAAGTTGAAAGACTCACTCTAGTGTTTAGTCAGTTTTAGTTCAAAATGTTGTCAAACATGAAATGAATACCTATTCTTCAGATTTCTGATTCAATTTATATGTGGTAAAGCTATGCTGCAGCTATAGTAGTATAGTTGAAACATGAATGAGTGGGACACTCCCACGGAATACCAGCTTAAATTAGCAGCTCAACGCTGCTGTGTTTCGTATGGTGACAAGTGACAATAGAGAACCAGAGACCCTTTTTACTGGAAACTGGGCATTCCATCTTAATCTTCATGGATGACAAAGCATCTACATTTTAATTCGTAATCGAGGATATATGTAAGATGTCTGTGGGCCACAGTAACCACTTACCATTAGGTGGACTGTGTGCTCGCTTGTCACCCTGTTATATGTATAAACTCCTCATAATGTTATATTTAAATACAATCATTGATAAATCCTACAATTGGGGGGAAACTAGTCTATATAATTTACAAGGAGGGAAAAACAAAAGGCGGTCTTATTGCTACATAGCAATCTCTTCCAGACAACCCAGAAGAGGAAATTAATAAAAATAAAAATAAGATTAACGGGTAGGGTGCACTACATTAAACAAAAAAAATACAACTTATATACTATAAAATGACAACATACTTAAGGTATATTAGTGACCATAACTAAGAGGAGGAAGAGAGAGGAGTTAAAGAGACAAATACTGTTCCTTAATTTGTTTCTTGAACACATTTAAAGATTGAGCACTTTTAATGGACTGGGGTAAGGAGCTAAGGAGTTCCAGAGTCTTACTCCAAGAACAGCAAAAGATTTATCATAAAATGTCGAGGAGTGTACAGGACATTGGAGCGATAGGTTTTCTTTGGACCGTAAAGAAAAATCGTGACAAGAGCTAAGAAATTTAAAACGTTCTTTTAGATAGGGAGGACTTGATACATTAAATAAGACTCAGTAGAGCGCAGAAAGTATATGAGTATTCCCACGAAGACGGATTGGGAGCCACTTGAGTTTAGTGCGGTATTCCGAGACATGGTCATATTTAAGAAGCCCAAATATGAACCGTATACAGAGATTTTGGAGTCGCTCAAGTTTATTAATTTACTAGGGATCCGCGCCGGTTTCGCAAGAATTTTTTTTGGATCTCGACAACAGCGCCACCTGACGGGTCTAATTGTGAATCTAAACCATTCTCGAATCAACTTAATCATACACACACAAATATTTCATCAAAATCGGTGCAGCCATTTAAGAGGAGCTGAGTCACACACACGGATAGAAGAGTTATATAATATATATATATATATATATATATATATATATATATATATATATATATATATATATATATATATATATATCCTATACTATTAAACGAGCAATTCTTGTATATATGTATATATATATATATATATATATATATATATATATAATCGGGATCTCGGAAACGGCTCCAACGATTTTCATAAAATTTAGTGTCCAGGGAGTTTCGGGGATAATAAATCGATCTAGCTAAGATTTATTTTTAGAAAATGTCTTTTTGTCCGTGTTTTTAGGCAATTAAAAACTGCTACAATATAGTTAGAATAAGAAGGTAAATTTTGACAGTTTGGTAATGATTATAAATAGCTTATTGGTATAATGGGCGGTCACAAAATCGTAAAACCCCGGTTCGAGCCCAGACCGACCGACCGACTTTTTTATTTTTTTTTCAAGTTTCTTTCTTTTTTGAGAAAATATATTTTTTTCGAGCCCTTTTTTTAGTATTTTTTAAAAACAAGAAAATTTAAATAAAAATAATTGCACTCATGATTTTTTATTCAAATAACCAGTTCAGTTTTTTCTGTTATGTCGCTAAGATCAAAAAATATTATTTATAATTCATCAGTATGTAATTTGTATCTAAATATAATTTCCAAAACACACGAATTAAAAAAATCGAGCGAAAAATACCGAGCAAAGCTCGGTCAACCGGGTACTATATATATATATATATATATATATATATATATATATATATATATATATATATAAACATATCATAAATACCAGAGTATCTAAGCTTTTAGGATCGATGGATCAATAGGCTAATGAGGTAGCAGCTCTTGATCCTGTGGGTATGCCCACATTATTTGAATTGAGATATGCTGCAGTCTACTCAAAACCATTTTTCATTTGCTAATTGCTTTTGTTAGTCGCTATTATTTGTCGTTTACTTTTGACGTGACAACGTCTTATAAATTGGTTTGCCGGGTGACACTTCAAGAAACTGCGTTACGCTCCGCTCACGTTATGCGCTCACAATGAGAGCGAGTGAGAGGCACGCGTCCCTTCCACTCGGGCATGGTTAGCCCGCCTAAGAGCGAGAGAGACAGACATAAAAAGTGTTATTTCATCCTTCTTCCTACTATACGAATGAATATTCACATTAAAATTATTTTACCACTCAAAGTCGTTGTCACGTAAAACTTTCGCCCGTATACCGACTTTACAGGCAACCAATTTTTTTTTTAATCTTGTAATACCCTTCAGACCGAATTTCGGTCACGGCTCAACAAAGACTAGTCGTCTGCGCAGGATTGGATTATAGTGCCAAAGTGTATGAACAAGCAAAAGTACACTTTCTATTTCCTCACTTTTATAGTCCGATGGGACGGTAAATCGACACGACCAGAGAGAGATCAGGCGCAGGCCACAGTCTGTACTTGCATTCCAAGAACGGGAGTAAAACACCACCAACTTCTTGACTCCGGGCAGCTACTTAGAATTCCTTGACAAAAAAGTGATTGTTGTATTAAACAGAATATATAGGACCCAGACCTTCCTAAAAGTTAATGATTTTTCAGACACTCAACTATGGTTGCCGAATTTCTCGTCAAGCATGGGCAGTGGCAAATATCCATACCAGAGATTCTGCTTAAAACTGTACATTACATTTGGTTCTAGGGTAAACATGGTTTCCACGTGCACGAGTTCGGTGACAACACCAACGGCTGTACGTCTGCCGGACCTCACTTCAACCCCAACAACCAGGACCACGGTGCGCCAGATGCGGCAATTCGTCACGTGGGAGACCTGGGCAATATAGAAGCTACTACCAGTGGAGGAGTAACAAAAGTAAATATTCTGTGTATTGTTTTTGGATCGCCGTAATAGAATTTTTACGTGGTAGAGCCATGCTGCAGGTATTATAGAATTGTTGCATGTATGTATCAACTCGACCGGGAAAGGAGCACATTCTCACAGAATAACAGCTTGCTGCTGTGTTTCGTATGGCGAGTGTAGAAAACTGAAGACCCCCTTGGAAATGAGGCATTTCATTGCATTTTGATAATTAATCAAGGATGGACGTTGGATGTCTACAGGCCACAGGATCCTAATATCATCAGGTGGACTGTATGCTTGTTTGTCACCTTTATTCTATAAAACTAAAATAGAATCCCATCACCCCATTTAGTCACGTGGGTGTCGTAAGTGGCGACTATGGCGTATGTCGGAGATCTCATGGCTTCCGACAAATAGTGGTATAACCATCTTGTTTACGCCATGCCTAAAGTATCCAGATCGGACGGATATGGAATTGTGTCAAAATTATGAGATGTCTGGTACAAATTTTTTTAATAACTTTCTTTGAAAAAGAAATAGAGGATGAAATATTTTAAGTACGAATTATGTTTTGCATTTGCGATGCGAAGACTGCAATGAAGTGGAAGATATGAATGACAAGGTCGTGGCAACTGTCCATGTGGTCGGAACTAAGTTATGCAAGACCCGTCACAGAAGAACACAAAAACTCTCCGCTCACACTCTTAATCTCATGGCTGTTGGAAATAAAGCCGCGGTCTTACCCAACGAATTAGTAAACTGAAATGGCGATGAGCCGGCGATATACCTAGAAGAACCTGATGAGAAGCAAGGTTCTCGAGTGGCAGCCTTGTACTGGTGGACAAAGTGTGGTGCGGCTCCCCACTAGATGGAGTGACAACCTGGTTAGACATGCGGGAATTCGATGGGATACAGGTGGCTTAGGACCGTGATTTATGACATTCTTTGGGGACGCCTATGTTCAGATTACCTCACTAGGGGGGATATTTGACATAGTTGTCACACTTGGCAGGTATTTTTTTTATTTTCTAGTTGTGTAGTATTATAGTTAGATAGAGGCTTCTGCCCATATCCTGGTTTGTAAACCCCTGTCGCTTCTACTGCACTAACGGGAAAATGTGTGGTAGTGAATATTCTTACACTGCCACACGGTCTACTTAATATAAAATATTAACCTTAGTTAACTTCTTTACTCTGCCTTCAGGTATGCATCCAGGACTCACAGATCTCACTGTCAGGCCCGAACAGCATCATCGGTCGTACAATAGTTGTTCACGGTGACCCGGATGACCTTGGTGTTGGTGGCCACGAACTGAGCAAGACCACAGGCAATGCTGGTGCTCGCATCGCTTGCGGAGTCATCGGCTTGGCAAAATCTTAATTCTTACCAATTATACATGTACAGTGGTATGTTAGTTCAAATATTGTATACTATATCAAGGGTTGTTTAGCAATGTAACCAAACTGATCGCTAAAACCTAATGGAGTTTTTTTTGATGTTTTTTGTTTACAATGTAAATAATGTTCATGAGGTTAAATTAATAAAAATTCGAATATCAGCTGAATATTATCAAAACTACATTGAATAAAAACAATAGCAGTTTTTCCTCAGAAAATCAACTGATTTTCTGAGGAAAAACTGCTATTGTTTGACTTTATTTTAAAGAAACCTTGTTACTTGTGTGTGTGACAATATTTGGACCATGCTAACAATTGCATTATAATATTGGAAGTGTATTTTCTAGTGGTAGTTATCATTATAACCTATAAAATGTTATGCATTATAATAGCATTCCTCGCAGCCCAGTGTGTATATTGGCGATAATTTTTGTTATATTTGGTGTCCTTGGTTTAGGGAACATATACTTAGGTGTGTTTAAAATGTCTGCATGTTTTGTTTTCTTAATAAATATTTATATAAATCTACATGAGTTTTTTTTATGGCCCTATGATTCAGCTTGAACTATATCTTGAATCTAAACTATTTAGTGGCTGTGTAAGAATATACTCTACCCCATATCGTCTTGAGGGTTTGGTAAGAGGCGACAGAGGGAAAATAGAACTAAATGGGCAGCAGCGTCTGGTGCACCTAAACCTGGTAGTGATGTATGTAGCCTTAGATGGTAAATCGCACTGTCTTAGCGTAAAAAATGCCTATTCACTCTTGCCTTGAAGACGCCCATATTGTATTCGGGCGGAAAGATAGAGGCCGGCAAATTATTTCACTTCTTTGCTGTGCGCATTACAAAAGAAGAAGCAAACCGTTTGGTTCTAATGCGTCGAATATTGATAACAAAAGGGTGAAGACCCGCCAACCGTCTGGTTGGCTGATGGTGAAAAGGAGAGGGAGGAATGCATCCTATAGGATACTGTGAGGTTGGCTACCCTGCGCTTGTGTTCGAGGCTGATTGGTTTCAGCCTAATCAATGTTACCAATGAGGCCTCTTAGCACGTCTATCCACTGAGTAACGCTGCTGGGTTTCATTTTGCAGCACCAGCCCGTATGTGACCGCAGTACTCTATGCACGACCGGATTTGCACGTTATAAGGTAAGAAGCTGCCCCGGCGTGAAGTGCCGCCGCGCCCTTTCAAAGACGCTTGGGGCTGCCTTGGTCTTGGACTCAATGAACCGCCCATAGTTGAGGCTCGGAGAAAATTCAACCCCTAACAACTGAAGGCGGTTAGTGTACTCCAAAGATACATTAAATGGAATTAAATGGAAAGTAAGAGCCAGGGTGAGCGGGCTTCTCTTAGCGGTGAAGACACACTGTGTTTTGGAAGCTTGAAGTACTCGTACTGCTAAGAGGAGGCGGGCTGACCTTGTGCTATTGCACTTCACTGTGTCTGATAGACAATACATAGTAGCGTTTTTATAGTACTTATTTAACTAATTTTAAATGACATTTTCGAAACTATAATATATATAATGGTGAATTACTGTTATAGTTAAATGAGTTAGATACTACGTAAAAATGAATTCAAATAACAGCCATACCTATGTTTCCCTTATTTTTTTTTGACAATATTATTTATTCGAATGAGAATACACTACATAATACAAAAATCCGTCATAGCGGTAAGACGTCATTTTTATTAATTGTAATCAGGCTCTACCATGTATATATAATGTACTCTGTGGCCTCTACAATCTTAGAACATAAAACTTGGAAACCTATGAAATGCTATTATGCAAAATTAAGACGCACTTAGTAAACTATTTAAAACCATATCTATTGACTGATTTTTATTTTAGTCGTATTAAAAAATCGTATTATTCCAACCAACAATAATAGGTGACACTGTTCGCAATTTCAAGCGAATAATTCGTTCATCACATACTAGATGTCGCCACTACCTGTAGGTAACTTTATAAAATATTAAAAAAAATTCCAATTAGTAGAAAATAAGTGTAGCTGAAATTAAGGTATTTTCTTTTGTTTAAGGTTAATAAAAATCTGTGATGAAAGTTTTTAACGTGTGCTTATAAACAAATACCGATTACATGTGCTTTTGTAAAACTGTTCATTAAAAAAACCTTAATTAGATGTTTTTGGTATGATTTTGAAACTAAATCTGGCAGCACAATCATCCTGCCATTACGTGAATTTATTTACGCTTTCCTTACAACCATTTTCAATTATTTGTATTTTGTGACATTTTGTAAATAAATAATATGTAAGCTTAGCTGTGTCCCCGGATTTAAGGACAGTGACAGTATATCATCTCGTCTAAACAACTTGCATCAAGGGCATTATTTGTCATAAGCATAAGTGTTAACTAAATAAGTTTTTTTTTTATATGTATCTCTTAGGTATTTTATGCATGCATCATGTTCTTCACGGATTTCCAAACATGGAAAACGATAGTGAGCGATTTAGGGTATGGCTTTACGCAATTGGCGGTGATTTACTAGACCTCGAAAATATGCACATATTCAACTTCAAGTATCGCCATGTGTCACTCACATTTTGAAGAAAAGTTTCAATGCAGAAATAACAGAATCAGTAACATTGCTGTGCCTACTTTGAATATACCAGGTTTGTCTTTATAGATTATAGAATAAGAAACATATTATGGAATGAATTAGGAACATAATATAGTATGAATTATGTATATAGTTTCTTTATAAAATATGCCTAATTAAGTAGTTATCTAACTAATAGTAATTTAGGTTAAGGTCACACTTGATCACCATTTTGATTTCTTGCTTATATTTTTTTCAAATTTAGTTCTATAAAAATAATACATACATATATGGGTAGTCAATATTGTTTATTATTGTTCCCCATTATTTGATTATTATATTTATAAGTGCTTCTTTTATTATTTTGCATTTTCCCAAAACTTTCCAAAAGGAACAAGTGTCCCATATTCTGGGAGACTCGATCCCAGTAACGGGTAGACTTGATCATAGGGGATCAAGTCTCCCTAATGCAAACTGTAAATTAATGAAAACCCGGTTTGGTTATAAAAGTATCATTTATTATAACAAAATTATGAATATAATTAGCTTTATATATCTCAATAAATCTGGCAAAGATTCTATGCTAATATGACTGTCATGATTATCCGTTATAAGCAACATCGGATACTCAACTGAACATTTGGTGTATTTTTTAAAATGTAAAAACTTTATGAAATTCTCAGCAGTCATCCAGCCTGAAGGAAATACGCTCGCATTTGTACCTGCAGGTGCACCGTTCAACATAAGATCTTGCCAGTTCTTGCGTGGAAAGATCATGAATGGAGGAATGTATCCTCCCATTGCATTTATAGCACAGCACGCAGTTAACAATTCACCACGTTCACCTGATGTCATCTTCCCTATTTGCTTTAGTAGCAACAATTTTCTTAGGACTAGCTAATCCCGTCCAAAATGATACTTAACCAACACTTTTTGCAAATTTTCAAAGAAACAGCCAATGTTATGTTTATTAAAGTTGGTCGATCTACTCAGGCTAGTCGCTTGAGGTACACGTAGTGATAATATCGTATTTCTCTTCATAAAGCCATGGAACCAATCGTACAACGCAATATCATTGGTCCATTTACATATTTTCTCATCTGACTTTTGGTTTTGAATAGCCAACTGATGTGCTAGCTGCCGAACACACAGAGAAGATGGCCCATGATGGAGTTGCTAGCTTTTTCTAGGTACATGGCTAAATGCAACTCCTCTTCTTTAGTGAAGACTTGGGACTGTCTATAATTAGGCTCGTATGTAATCTCATTTTCCTGGTCCTTTTGTTTTATTGCATACGTTTTCAGTGTCATTATTGGGACGTTATACTCTTTGGCAGTACCTTTGATCGAATTTCCCTCCAATACCTTGTTACAGCTTCTTTAGGAATTTGTCGGTCAACACCCATACGTGGTTTTGCACCCTCTTTTCTTTTATATGTTCTTCTCATTTTATAATTAATCTAAAACAAATGAAAAAAGAAAACTGGCAAATTGAATGTATGGGACACTTGATCCCGGGATCAAGTGTACCCTGTCTTGCCGTGATCAAGTGTACCCGGGAGTGCCCTTTTAAAAAATATTATTTTTTCGTGTTAAGAGAAAACGTTTCAAACAAACTTTATTAAACTACTTTCAATGATTTTGACACATACTCAGTGAATTATTCATTGTTATTAAAAAAAAAAAAAACAAATGAAAAACTTACCGAAACAAATGCTGACACGGGAAAATAAAAATGGCTGCACTGCTTTGAAGTTGTCTATATAAAGATTTTATAAAGATTTCAAAATAACGTTTTTGATTCGCCATAGACAACAAAGACTTACGTTGCCAATATAAAAACTAGAAAAAGCGTCTAGTTTTTGATTTGTCACTGGGTGATCAAGTCTCCCAAGGGAACAAGTCTCCCCAGTCTCCCCTACTGATATTTTTCAACAAGTCAGCTATATATACTTATAATCATAATACTATCATCACTACAGCACATCACAAATCCACTGCTGAACATAGTATGTGATCTTCTCAAGGAGACTAATATTTTAATACTTCCATCATTGTTTATTTATGAGTATATCATAATATACATATTGTTACGCGCTCCAATCGACGACACAACTAGCGCCATCTAGTGTCAGGAACGAGAGCGAGGGGAGCGTTGCAGTAAATGACATCACACATCTCTCGACCGACAGCGCCACCCGAAGAACTAAGATTCTAGAAAATCTATACTCGAGCTCTCGGTACCTTGCGCGTGTTTACTTGAACATTCCGGATATTTTGCTAATTTAAATAAATAGGTGGCGCAAGATGCGATCGGGGCAGAGTTTAACTCGGCGACACAAGCGAAGCTTCGGAGCGGAATTAAGTGAATTAGTGTGTTTAATTATTAGTGTTTTTAACTTTAATTTGTGTAAAGTAAATTAAAGTGTTAATTTAGGTAATTCTATCGGCAATTTTTATTGTCACGAACCTCAAGCTCGTAACAATTGGTGTCAGAAGTGGGATAAAATAATGCCGATTTTACCTAAGGAGGAAACGGAGGGTGTCCGTACCCGAAGTCAACGCCAGCAGGAGACGGACCAGAGGAGATTTGGTGGTGCAACGCCGCAGATGTCTGAGGGCCAGCCGCCGGCCACGGAAGCCGGTCCGTCAGCAGCTTCTACGTCTGTGGCACCTGATTTAGGTGCTCTGATGGTGATGCTGCAGGAACAGGCCCGGCGATTGGAAGAGCAGCTGCGGGGCGGACAGGAGGAACAGGCCCGCCGACAAGAGGAACAGGCCCGTCGTTTAGAAGAGCAACTCCAACGCGATAAGGAAGAGCAGATGCTCCTCATGAAGGACCTTCACGCTATCTTCGGAAAAGAGATACGGGAGGTGAAGGATAAGGTTGCTGCTTGAACATGACAACCGCCTGTCGGAGGCCGAAACCCGAATCGACCAAGTAAACAATCGGGTTGACAACGTAATGGCTGACGTGAAGAAAACGCTGGACGACCTCAAACTTGCGGATGGAACAACAGCTCCCGTAGTAGCTACAACACCTTCGCTACGTGGATTCAAAGTGCCGCCGTTCGACGGGACTTCTTCCTGGTCGGCCTACAAAATCCAGTTCGAGGCCGTCATGGAGGCAAACGGCTGGAATAAAAGCCAGGCCATGACTGCACTCACCTTAGGCCTGCGCGACCAAGCCTTAACTGTGTTGGAAGCTCTCGGTAAGAAAGTGACCTAAAGCAGCTTCTTGAGGCCTTGGAAGCGAGATATGGTGACGCTCATCTGGAACACGTGTTTCGCGCGCAGCTTAAAGATCGCGTGCAGCACAGCAACGAGAACCTGCAGCAGTGGGCCCTTGAGGTGGAGAAGATGGTTCGAAAAGCATACCAGTCTGTTCCTGCGCTCATTGAAGGGAACCTGGTGCAGGCATTCATCGACGGCATCCGCGACCTGGAAGTCAGAGCTGCTGTGAGGCTCGGGCACCACGAGACGCTTAAGGACGCCTTGGCCCATGCACTGGAGGTAGAAGCCGTGCGGCAGGATCTTCGTTCCCATCGCGTCAGGGAGGTTTCAGCAGCTACAGTTCGCGACCGCAACAAAGGATACAGCCCAAGGTGCTATGGCTGCGGGGAAAAGGGCCATCTTCGATCCAGCTACCCTAAGCGAACCGTGGAAAGGAGAGTTGATCGATCTCGAGAGGGTAGTGCAGCTAATAGCACTGCCTGGCGGCGACAGGATCATCGTTCACCTCACGCTAGGGAGGTTACAGCAGTTACGGTTCGCGACCACAATAAAAGATACAGCCCTAGGTGCTATGGCTGTGGGGTAAGGGGCCATCTTCGGTCCAGCTGCCCTAAGCACACCCTAGGAAGGGAAGGCGAATGGTCTCAGGAAGGAAGTGCGGCTAACAGCACCGCCCAGCAGCAGCAGGAATACGACTACTATCAGACACTGCAGCGGGAAATCTCACGGCAACGCAGATACATTGTCAAGAAGACCTTGTCCGGAAGATTGCAACCATTATAGTAGGCAAGAGAGTAAGGAAGTGGTATCCGTGAGGATGCTCAGGACAGACCACCTCAGCAACGGGTGGAAGGACAGCCTACGACGTGCACAGCAGGAAGATCCAGACATCAAGCCGATTCTGGGATGGATGAAGGCCCGTGCTACCAAGCCTAAGTGGAGGGACGTCTCAGCGATGAGTTCAACCACGAAAAGCTATTGGGCCCAATGGGACAGCTTGCTGCTTCAGGATGGAGTCCTGTGCCGTAAATGGGACAATGGTCGAAGAGACAGCTGCCGTTTGCAATTGGTTGTCCCTAAAGCTAAAGTGCCGAATGTTCTACAGCTGTGCCATAATGGTCGTTCAAGAGTCCATCTGGGAGTTAAACGAACTCTGCTGAAGGTCCGAGAACAGTTTTACTGGGTCCATTATCGTGACGATGTCGAGGATTGGTGTCGTACATGTACAAGTTGTGCGGCTGTGCGGGGACCTCAGACACGTAGTAGAGGAGCACCGAAATTGTACAATATTGGTGCACCACGGGATAGGACAGCCCTTGACATTGCGGAGCCGTTACAGAAAGGTTTGTTTACGTGGTAGAGCCATGCTGCAATTATATTAGTAGTATAGTTGTAGCACGAATGGGTCGGCTCGACCGGGGAAGGACCACGCTCTCACAGAATACCAGCGTCAAATAGTAGCTTAATGCTGCTGTATTTCGTATGGTGAGTGTAGAGAACCGGAGATCCTTTTTACTGGAAATGAGGCATTCCATCTCAGTCCTCACGGGTGACAACGCATCTGCATTTTGATTTGTAATGGAAGATAGATGTAGATGTCTATGGGCCGCAGCAACCACTTACCATCAGGTGGACTGTGTGCTCGTTTGTCACCCTATTCTATAAAAAAAAAAAAAAAAAAAAAAAAAAAAAAAAAAAAAAAAAAAAAAAAAAAAAGGCGTAAGAGGGACTCCTAAGATCGTCCATGTGGATCGCTTGGCGCGTTATCATGGGACCGATAATGCTCGGGACGAGCATGTCTTAGGAGGGGGCAGTGTTACGCGCTCCAATCGACGACACAACTAGCGACATCTAGTGTCAGGAACGAGAGCGAGGGGAGCGTTGCAGTAAATGACATCACACATCTCTCGACCGACAGCGCCACCCGAAGAACTAAGATTCTAGAAAATCTATACTCGAGCTCTCGGTACCTTGCGCGTGTTTACTTGAACATTCCGGATATTTTGCTAATTTAAATAAATAGGTGGCGCAAGATGCGATCGGGGCAGAGTTTAACTCGGCGACACAAGCGAAGCTTCGGAGCGGAATTAAGTGAATTAGTGTGTTTAATTATTAGTGTTTTTAACTTTAATTTGTGTAAAGTAAATTAAAGTGTTAATTTAGGTAATTCTATCGGCAATTTTTATTGTCACGAACCTCAAGCTCGTAACAATATGGAAAAATGTAAATTTATTATTAAAAAAGAGAGAAGTTTCTTGTAGAAAGGGTTGAGATGATACCATAGAAGTTCCAAGTAAATTTGGATTGACTTAAGAAGTCCATAAAATTAAATAATAAAATCTCTATAAAAATATAATGCAATAATTGAACGTAAGATTTATAAAACTTATGAAGGAAATTTTGTTAAATAACTAATAAAAATTTAGTAAACCCGAAACAAAAAAAAAGAGCTGATGATCTTCAAATGGCTGAACAGATTTTCTTGAATCATAACTTAGAACACTCTTGATCTAGTCACCTTTCAACAAAAAAAGCTAAATAATAGTCCATCTATGCGGCCACTATGATACTTCAGACGGACGCTCAGATATATATGTTCAATTTATAACACCACTTAATTTACTCAGTCCCTAGTTAAGGGTCCTTCTGTTTTAAGTTATTATGAAATTAGCTAACCTAACAACATTTTATAGTGACCATACCAATGTTAAAAATCTTTTATGTTTTAAATATATAGATTGACTTGGCCATCGCATGAAAACGCAATGTATCTCACAAGTAATACATATTATATTAAATTAGATTGCTTAATGAAACAGAAGGACCCTTAAGTAGGGACTGAATAAATTAATAGACTTGGTATTACATGGATCTCACTACTTTTTACAGTAGAAGAACTGAGTTGCGAGACTTGGTTTTTATACAAGTTATGGTTTGATGGCATCTCATTCCTTTTTGTAGACAAGATAGTTCTAGTTCTTTTTCTTTCTGGTACCTTCTACTTCTTGTATACCAACAACGTCCCTATCTACACCTATCTATACATATAAAAGAACACTGATTCATTTGCTGCAAATGTAACCTTGTAATTCTATATATTTATATCGGATTACAAAGTTATTTATGCAGTTGGTGTATCTAGAAAACAGGACCGAAATTTAAAAATATTTTAGTTTTTCCTTGATTTATACACTAAACTCTAATTGTGTTCTAAATTTTAAGCTTCTATATCTTCTAGAAGTGCCTTAGAGTTTTGATGATCGCTCAGTCAGTGAGTGACAAAATTAAGAAATTTTGACTAGTTATAATTCTTAAACTACTGGTTCAAATTGAATGAAATTTGAAATATACCATGTTTATACAATGCCTACTTGGTTACTGAAAATTCAGGCTTCTAGTTTTATCCACTACGAAGTTATAGACACAATATGACAAAATATTTCATAGCCTGACATTGTATGATTGCGACCTTTTTCTTTTTATATTCATATTTTAATATTTTATTATCATATTTTAATTTCTCAACACGCGCTGCTAAAGGCTTATAACACTAATATTGCATAATTGTTTAATTTATGATTGTTATTTTTAATTAGTAAGTAATTTATAAGTGATAACTATTAATTCGTTTGTTATAATTGGATGAATTTTTTTTTGATATTTTTTGCATGTAAAATTAAACCTTGTGTGCATGTTGGATTTTCTGTAAGCCACAAGAGTTTTTGAATTAAATAAATGATAAATAATAAATATAGGGGATTGAAAATGGCCTAAATCACTTCGAGAAAAGTATGGTACGGCCGTGCCGCTTTTTTGCTTGACTTGGCGGCACTTGGCACTGCCGTGCCCCCAGATAATTAACATTCCAACAGACAGATCCAAATACCCGCAAATTTAAATTGCAATCCTCGCAGCATTTTCCTCAAAAAGTAAGTAATATTAAATATTTAAGAAAAGGCCATATTTATATGTGCATTTAATTTTCCTTTTCATCATATCCAGTATTATTGTGTCAATTACAGTTAATTTTTTTATTTTTATTTAACAGTTTAATAATTATTCATACTGCGACAGTGCACTTGCAGCGCATTGTCTGGCAGGGTCGCCGTGTAATGTTGGTAAAGATGGTAATGAGAGGAGACATACTCTAAACTTAACACCACATTGTCGTGGGATCTACACTTCAATCCACTGAGAAACACCCATGTCTCCTAACCTACAGTGATATATTTTTTTTTGGTTATTTCTTTAAATCTTTCCTTTTCTTGTTTTGATATTGATTAATGAATTTCATTTCAGGTCATTACTCTGAACGTTCGGTATATCGATTATACACAAAAATGGAAGGAAATACTTCTCACAAAGAAAATCTTGGTTAGTCTGACTTATGATGCCATTTTTTAACAGTTTTAATTTATTGAACATAAGATATAAACTTTTTTATAATGCAAAAATTTTTAATTACTCTGTATATTTAATGTGTTTCTATGATTGTAATTATAATTCTATGTTTTTAATGAAGTTCTTATAACCTATATGTGGTAGAGCCACGCTGCTTAATGCGGGCGAGTTTTGTATGGTGTTTAGGTTTTACTGGAAATGAGGTATTCCATCGTATTGGTTGGGCTGAAAAGTTCGTATCGTCTCTATGAGATGGCGCCACTAGAATAAAATCCATATCATTTTTAGGTAGTACCAACCTTCAAAAGAAACGTGTATAAATTTGACAGTTGTCTGATTATTAGTTTGTGAGATACAGCATTTTGAGTGAAGCAACTTTTGTTATTTTGAAAAAAATGGATAAAAAGGAATTTCGTATTTTAATGAAACACTATTTTTTGATGAAAAAAAGTGCTGCTGATACCAAAAAGTACCTAAAGTGCTACTCGGACTACGAGCAACACCGCGTGCAGACACTAGTCTTAGCGCCGCTCAGCTAACCTACGGCTGCAGCATAAGACTGCCGTGTGACTTCTTCAGTTCAGCAGCGTCAAACAAACAAGAAATGGATTACGATTTCGTAACTCAACTTCGAGAATCAATCAACAAAGCCTTATCGTCGAAATGCACCGAAATGCAATCACACAGAAATAATAAACCAGTATTCATTCACCAAGATTTGAAAACATGCAAGCAAGTTTTTGTAAGAAACGACGCAATGAAAAAACAATTTCAACCTACCTACGATGGACCGTATAAAGTATTAGAGAGAAATAGCAAGACTTTTAAACTACAAATACCCGGAAGGAAATCTACGATTATTTCGATCGACCGACTAAAGCCTGCCTACATTATAAACGAGGATACTACAGAGGATTCATCATCATCATCAAAACCACCAGCGAGGAAGCTTGAAACTCCATCATCTACATCAACCCAGTTGAAACCTATTTTAAAAACTACTAAATACGGGCGAGTCGTCAAGCCTCCGGTACGCTTTCGCTAGGGGGAGAGTGATGTAGCAGCCAGACTAATCAACCCTAAACGGGAATAAATAATATATACTCTGCTGCTACCATAACGCGGAAGGCGAAGATAAAAAAACATTTATTTCCTAACTATCCCTGGCTACTGAGATACTGCGGACTGCATATAGATAATTTGACGTTCTTATAAAGAAACAAGAAGCAGCCGCAAATATCATTCAGCGCCACATCGACTTCACACGCCGCTATCGTCACGTATCCGTCGACCAATGGGGAGCCGTTTCTTCAACGCCGCAGCTCGCTTCTTCTTGCTGTTCCGGAGCTGTATTCCACGTCGCCGCCGCTCGCCGACTACGCGCGCGCACCGATCTGCATGTCTTTTATAGCCCGGTCCAGCAACGTAGCTTCGTGAACAACACACAAGTCTCACGCCGGGAAACGAAACGTACATAATAGTAATACATTTTGGTTAATTTTCATTGGTCATAATATAAGCAGTATAATTGGCTATGTACAATAAAAATTATTACCATTGGCAAATCAACTGTGAGCTAGCCATATAAATATAGGCAAGATGCAAATATAATTCATTCCAGTCCACAGTCCATATTCGTACTCCAGTCGGACTTACATAAACAGTCGTTTCATTTCTCCACCTTGAAACCACTCGGAGTCTGTTAATAGTGGACCGTTCATCTCCACTATTACAGTGGTGACCCGTACGAACACCGAGAGGGAAGATCCCGTACGAGCACCAAGAAGGAACACCTTGCGATGTACCACTATTACAGCGCTGACCCGTACGAACACTGCGAAGGAAACCCGTGGCGAACACCGAGAAGGAAGACTTCAGTATTTATAAAATCAGTTAATCAAGCCGTCATTATGGAACAAGAGACGAACACATATACATCAATTGTCGAAGAAATTCGGAAGCTATCACACGAAATCGCTGCACTCAAAGCTTCCCAACATCACACCAGTTACCAGCAACAGTACAACCAGCGCAATCAGCAACACCGAAGATCACCTTTTCGTCGCAACCGCTCTGCAAGTAGAAGTCGAATAAGCTCAACATCAAGATCCCCTTACTGCTACTATCATCGACGTTTCGGGTTCGAGGCAAGAAAATGCACAGAACCGTGTACATTCAAAAATGAAAATGCAAAGGCGCTCGAACTAACTAATACGCTCAATGCGATGGGATCCAGCGTAACAGCAAAGTCCTACCGTCTTTTCGTCACCGATAAAAAAAGCAAGCTTACTTTCCTTATCGACACCGGAGCAAATATCTCAGTGTTACCGCCGAAGCAAGGACAGACTGAAGTTGAAGCCACTGGATTTTCAACTCTATGCAGCAAACAATACGGTGATTCCTACATATGGAGAAAAAACAATGGAACTTGATTTAAATCTACGCCGACCATTCAAATGGAGATTTATCGTCGCTAAAGTCAGCAAACCAATCATCGGTGCTGATTTTCTTCAATATCACCAGTTGATCGTCGACATCAAAAATAGAAGAATTATCGACGGGAAAACCAATCTTGCATCTCAGTCTTTTGTCCAAGCAACCAATCTGCCCACAATAAGAAGCATAGATGTTCAACAACCGTATCACAAGATCCTCGAAGAATACCCTGGTATCACAAGAATAACTTCAATGAAATTAACACCGAAGAACGACGTTGAGCATTTCATCGAAACCAATGGACCACCACTTCATCGCCGTGCACGTCCAATCGCACCACACCTATACGAGCAAGTTCGAAAGGAATTCGAAAACATGATTGAGCTAGGAATATGCCGTCCAAGCAAAAGCCCTTGGTCATCATCACTATTACAGCCCATTAGGGTAATTATTGCTGTCTTCTCTATGTCTTCATCGCGTACTCTTATTTGTTGGTAAGCTCGGTTGAGATCGATGGTGGAGAATATAGTCTTGTCTGATAGTTGATGAGTGAAATCCCTGACTCGCGGTATTGGGTAGCGGTCAGGAGTGGTAATAGAATTCAGTCTTCTGTAATCTCCACAAACTCGTAATTCTCCGTTCTTCTTCGGTACAATGTGAAGTGGTGAGCTACCTACAGTGCTACTCGGACTACGAGCAACACCGCGTGCAGACACTAGTCTTAGCGCCGCTCAGCTAACCTACGGCTGCAGCATAAGACTGCCGTGTGACTTCTTCAGTTCAGCAGCGTCAAACAAACAAGAAATGGATTACGATTTCGTAACTCAACTTCGAGAATCAATCAACAAAGCCTTATCGTCGAAATGCACCGAAATGCAATCACACAGAAATAATAAATCAGTATTCATTCACCAAGATTTGAAAACATGCAAGCAAGTTTTTGTAAGAAACGACGCAATGAAAAAATAATTTCAACCTACCTACGATGGACCGTATAAAGTATTAGAGAGAAATAGCAAGACTTTTAAACTACAAATACCCGGAAGGAAATCTACGATTATTTCGATCGACCGACTAAAGCCTGCCTATATTATAAACGAGGATACTACAGAGGATTCATCATCATCATCAAAACCACCAGCGAGGAAGCTTGAAACTCCATCATCTACATCAACCCAGTTGAAACCTATTTTAAAAACTACTAAATACGGGCGAGTCGTCAAGCCTCCGGTACGCTTTCGCTAGGGGGAGAGTGATGTAGCAGCCAGACTAATCAACCCTAAACGGGAATAAATAATATATACTCTGCTGCTACCATAACGCGGAAGGCGAAGATAAAAAAACATTTATTTCCTAACTATCCCTGGCTACTGAGATACTGCGGACTGCATATAGATAATTTGACGTTCTTATAAAGAAACAAGAAGCAGCCGCAAATATCATTCAGCGCCACATCGACTTCACACGCCGCTATCGTCACGTATCCGTCGACCAATGGGGAGCCGTTTCTTCAACGCCGCAGCTCGCTTCTTCTTGCTGTTCCGGAGCTGTATTCCACGTCGCCGCCGCTCGCCGACTACGCGCGCGCACCGATCTGCATGTCTTTTATAGCCCGGTCCAGCAACGTAGCTTCGTGAACAACACACATGTCTCACGCCGGGAAACGAAACGTACATAATAGTAATACATTTTGGTTAATTTTCATTGGTCATAATATAAGCAGTATAATTGGCTATGTACAATAAAAATTATTACCATTGGCAAATCAACTGTGAGCTAGCCATATAAATATAGGCAAGATGCAAATATAATTCATTCCAGTCCACAGTCCATATTCGTACTCCAGTCGGACTTACATAAACAGTCGTTTCATTTCTCCACCTTGAAACCACTCGGAGTCTGTTAATAGTGGACCGTTCATCTCCACTATTACACGTGTTATCCGGACTCTGCGCCGGGCGAAGCAACCATTCGTAAGTGGTTTGCCAAATTCCGTACAGGCCGTATGAGCACCGAAGACGATGAATGCAGTGGACGTCCAAAAGAGGCTGTTACGGACGAAAACGTAAAAAAAATCCACAAAATGATTTTGGAAGATCGTAAATTGAGGTTGATTTGTATAGCTGGCACTCTAAAGATATCAAAGGAACGTGTTGGACATATCGTTCATGAATATTTGGGTATGCGAAAGCTATGTGCAAAGTGGGTGCCGCGCGAGCTCACAATCGACCAAAAACAAGAACGTGTCGATGCTTCAGAGCAATGTTTGGAGCTGTTCAACCGCAATAGAAGTGAATTTTTGCGTCGATATGTGACAATCGATGAAACATGGATCCACCACTACACTCCGGAGTCCAGTCGGCAGTCATCTGAATGGACTGCACGCGATGAACCGAATCCAAAGCGTGGAAAAACTCAACAGTCGGCCGGTAAGGTTATGGCGTCCGTATTTTGGGATGCACATGGAATAATTTTCATCGACTATCTTGGAAAGGGAAAAAACATCAACAGCGACTATTTATAGCGTTATTGGAGCGTTTGAAGGACGAAATCGCGAAAAAACGGCCCCATTTGAAGAAGAAGAAAGTGTTGTTTCATCAAGACAATGCGCCGTGTCACAAATCGATGAAAACGATGGCAAAATTGCATGAATTGGGCTTCGAATTGCTTCCGCATCCACCGTATTCTCCAGATTTGGCCCCCAGCGACTTCTGTTCTCAGATCTCAAGAGAATGCTCGCTGGAAAGAAATTTAAAGCCGATGAGGAAGTAATCGCCGAAACAGAGGCCTATTTTGAGGCGAAACACAAATCGTATTACAAAAATGGTATTGAAAAGTTGGAAGATCGCTATAATCGGTGTATCGCCCTCGATGGCAACTATGTTGAATAATAAAATCGAATTTTGCCAAAAAAATGTGTTTTTCTATAAAACGATACGAACTTTTCAGCCCTTTTTAGTCTTCAGGGGTGACAACGCATCTGCATTTTAATTTTTAATTGAATTTAAATGTAGATATCTATAGGTACAGCATCAAATTACCATCAGTTTGTTTGTGTGTTCATTTGTCACAAACGCCTGTGTAAAATCATGGCTAAAAGTGTTACAATAATATAAAGTAGCAAAGTAATAATTATAGAAGTGAAGCATGTTGCTGAAAGAAAATTAACTAATGTTTCAGATCCAGTTACTCCAATGCAAGACCCTGTGATATCAACTAATCCTGTAGTTATAAAGAAAAGGGCTGAAATGTTTTTAGGTACGATTTATTTTGATTGAGAGATGATAACTAAGTATTTATATTTGATAATATGATATATATTTCATATTTGTTCTGACATAGAAAATATTTTAAAATTCTGTTTTCATTTCAACACACAAACTGAGAGAAGCTGGTGCTGTCATCAAGCTTCTGGTAAAAATGGACAGATGCGCTACTTTTTCTTGTATGAAGAATCCTTCCTTTTGAAATCATTGGTATCATTACGTTAGCCTAATGGCAGGGTACGGGCCGCGAACTCAAAAGGTCGCGAAATCGAATCCGCCATTCGACTATTCTCGTGAACCGTTCCTAGCACAAGCATTTTAAGCTGGTGGTTAAGGGGAATATTAGTAATGATAATATCATTGTTAGTATTTTATCAGCCCTTTTTTACGTGGTAGAGTCATGCTGCAGTTATATCAGTAGTATAGTTGTAGCACGAATGGATCGGCTCAACCGGGGAAGGACCACGCTCTCACAGAATACCAGCGTAAAATAGTAGCTTAATGCTACTGTTTCGTATGGTGAGTGTAGAGAACCGGAGACCCTTTTTACTGGAAACTAGGCATTCCATCTTAGTCCTCACGGGTGACAACGCGTCTGCATTCTTATTTGTAATCGAGGATAGATGTAGATGTCTATGGGCACAGCAACCACTTACCGTCAGGTGGACTGTGTGCTCGTTTGTCACCCTATTCTATAAAAAAGCCCTTTCTATTTTGATTATTGCTCCACCACCTCTTATATGTTCTTCTGTTTAGCTTAATAGTTGACTGATAGAATTAGGCATGGGCGTTTTTGGATTTGAACGCAAACCGATATTTATCCGATTTCAGATTTCAAAATCGATTTCAAAATCTGTTTCTAAAAATCCGATTTCAGTATCGCTTAGCCACGCCAATTCGGTTGCGTACTTAAATTTCGTTTTATAAGTTGACAAAGTTAAAAAAACATAACAACATGAAGACAAAAAAATATTTTAAGTAAGCAAACACTTAACTAAAAACAAAAATATATCATCACACAATCTCGCAAATATAGCCTTAAACGACTTAACAATAAGACAGATATTGATCGCACACTGAACCAAAAATTCATCAACGCATAATCTCGCAAAGCCAATATAGACTTAACGTACTAAGCAGTAAGGATAATATTGATCCCATATCTCAATGTGTAATAGATTTCGATATTCCAAAGCCGACAAACCGAAATCTGAATCGCAAACTTCACGTCATCCAGAGAGCCACTGAAAAAACGGGTTTGGATTTCTACGCAAGAGTTTGCGTTTAAGTTTGGATATTGTCGATTTTGTTTTCGATTTGGATTGGTTTGGTTGTAAAGATCGTAAGAGTTTAGCTAGTTAGGTCGATTTTTGAAATCGGATTTTCTAGTTTGAGCAATCTATACGAATCGATTTGTGTTTGAAATCGGATTTTAGATTCGTTTTGATATATCCGACTCATGCCTGGATAGAATGCCCTATGGCATTAAGAGAGCTCCCTATGAACTATTTTGTGCATGAACGTAAAATAACAAATTTAAAGTATTTAGATAGGTACCAAAATTTGCATTAAATTATTGGTGAATAAATTTAAAATTATTAGATTCACGAAAGTCAATTCGCAACCACTAATAAATACTTAATGATGTTTGTGGGGTGTTGCAATAATTGTTTCCTTTTTTCCTATTTTAAACAAAACTGGTTGATAATTTTTTTTAATTTCTAATTTTAAGGAGGAGCATTGGCAGACAAGAAAAAGACCAAGAGTATCCTTCGAGAAGAGTACGAAGATGCTGATCTGCTGCTTTTATGGATAATATTTTCGACTCAGTTAATGGCAGTTTTTAAAAGAAAAGATGCCAAAACTCTACTTGGACCTGCAACAGCTCACTCCATACATCACAAAACATGTATGGATGCCAAAAAAGTTTTTGCGTCTATGATGTTTATCTTCCACTGGTAGAATTTATTCCAACTGTAAACAATTGGGTGTGGACACTAGAAGGGATGGAAGTTTTATTAAAAAAAAATTAAATTGATTTTGGCATTACATCAGTTTCGTTGCGTCATCTAAATCAGGACCCACTGGAAAATTTCTTTCCATCGGTTAAACGTCATGGATGCCGTAATATTAATCCAACTTGTGACCAATATGAGTCAGCTTTTGCCACCCTTTTGATTAATAATTTAAGTAGTGTCCACACTCATGGTAAAAACTGCGAGCTAGATTATTGTAATGCTGTGCACACTCATTGTTAATGAAAACTTAGAGGCATCGTCAACCTGCACATTTGATTTCACAAAATTTTAGAAATAAACCTCACGCCAATTACAATGAAACTAAATATAAACATTGTGTTAACTATAAATATGCAATATTGTTATTTTAACAGACTCAAGGAGTGCGCTTCAACACCTTCCTCGGTGTACTTCGGTTTTTCGAGGCTTACCAGTAGCATATGCGATTTTAAAGCTTCTAGTTAAGTTACAGGCGAACTCCAGAATAGTATATTTACAATGGATACCTTCGCACATTGGCTTAGAGGGTAATGAAAAAGCTGATATTTTAGCCAAACAAGCTATTTCGGCAATTTTATTAATATTACCCCTTCATTTCAAAATTATATACCTTTATTTAAAAAAATATTGTTATGACCTTTGGAAGAAATATTTTGACGAAAGAGCAAAAGAAAGGGGTATATGGTACCGTACGATCCAGCCGTACCCAATGCGCTCAACCTGGATAGATAACGGAATATTGTGTAGACCCGATACTGTAATAGATTCATTAAGACTCAGATCTGGGCACATTCCATGCAATAAATTTTTATATTTGAAAAGAAAAACTACCTCACCAAACTGTTCAACTTGCAATGTTATTGATGATGCTTATCACATTTTGATAGAATGTGCCCAGAACTCCATAGAAAGAAAAAATTGTATTTTACATTTATCATTGATTTGCAGTATTATAGTCAACCAAATCTAAGAAATACCTTTTGACGTTTCACATTAATCATTTCGCAATAACTTTGCTCAAGCGTACTCACGACATTTAAAATAATTTTTTCCGTAAATCCGAAGAATTATTATAAAGTTATGTATATTTCTTTACCTCGTGTATAGTTTTTGTCACTAATTTAAATCCGCATCTTTCAAACAAAGCAAGATACTAAAAAATATCCAGTATCACCTTTTTTTACTTGACGTCGTTTCAATGATATGTCGCTATGTACCTTACCGTAGTGTTTGGATCATTAAAATTCATTGTTATGTGAATAATCGGCAAAAATATTCAGATAATCGGTAAAAATATTCAAATAATGGAATCGTTATTATTGTAATGATTCGTTCAACTTAATTTTATTTTAAAATTCATCAATCATGAACAAAACAAGTTTTTTTTTAAATTTGTGAACGCAAATTTGTGTAAGCAAAAAAATTCATATACAAGGCCGTGCTGAAAAAACTACTACGTAATTTCAATCTTCCGCCATTTCGGGAGCTTACTATGCGTAATTTTGTGTTTGTCTTCTTATTTTGTTGCTCAGCTTTAACTTTTTGGACTATTTCTTACATATTCGTTGAAGCATGTGCCCATATCACAAAGGATGATTGGACAAAAGTGGTATAAAAAACAAAAAAAAATTGATTATGGATGACTTTGAAAGAGACATTAATTTTGACTGCATTATCGAAAATCAAATAATAATCTAAACAACGACAGCTCAACTAGTTGTACTGAAAGTGATTGAATAAATTTATTTTTAATCTAGTTTCAATCTTAAATTTTTATAAATGTGCCTCTAGAATTAAGCAGTAACAACAAATAAGAAGAAACTGATCAATCTTGTGTTTTAAATTATGCGTTTTTTATTTATTCTGGTATTATTCAAACCAAACTGTAAATGATTACCAACTCTAAATAATCGTTATAGATTTTTTAAAGAATCGAATTTTGTACGTTTCCATTTTTTGGTTGGCATACTTGGTGCAATAAGTCTGACAGCTGTCAAAATGTATTTCTTAGATTTGGTAGACAATAATAGTATTTTTTCAGATCCGTTATCAGATGATGCCAAAAAACTTTGTGTTAGTAAATAAGAGATTAAATAATTAATATGTTTATTTGTTAGTATTTATCCTATTTAAGAATTTTGTTGTACCAGGGCGTCATAATCGCTTTAGTGACAAAGCCCTTTTTCTAAGAATAAAAAAACTAAATATGACCTATTTTCTGAAGATGAAATAGAAAACATAAAATACAGATAATATGCAGGTGGCTTAGTTTTCCTTGCAATAATTTGATTTAATCAATTTCGGATATGCGGGATATATTTCAAACGACAATTTTGAAAATGATCAGTTGAAAGAAATTATGAAAACAAGCATATTATATACTTTAATTGATTTTGATTTTATGAAATGTAATGTGCATAAAAATAAATTAGTTGATTATTTGATAAATATTGTGATGCGTTGTCTGATTTTTAATAGTTTTAAAAATATTAATAGAATATTAGCTGGGAGAAAAGAAGTAGATGATGATGAGAACTATTTCCAAATTAAAGCCCAAAGGTTAAGAAGTAAACTTTTTAAAAGAAAGAAATAATTACTCTTGTTGCTACCAAAATGAGTTAATAATATTTAACTACTGTCACAAATTTTATATATTCATGCGTTCTAAACTGATTTATCAATGATATGTAATAATAAATACGCTTAAATTGAACCACCAAATTATAAAAGTAAGATCAATGAATCTTATTTCTTTTATACAAATGTATTTTATAATTAGCAGATATGTCGTTATTAAATAGGTTAGATATACTCTATGAGTCTATAGAATGCATTATTACAATATTCATCAAATAATTTATTTTTAAACACAAAGTCTATTGCTAAAGATTGGTGATACCAAAGAATACTATAATACACAATAGAATGGCTGTCAACTTTATTTTGTACGAGGAAGGGCGTCGACAAACCCGATTCGCTGTGTTGACAGAGTGAATCTCATTAAAAAAGTCGTTTAACACATGCGTTTAACACTTACATATTTATTTGTAAATAGGGTGCAATTTGGAATTTTCTAAATAATTTGCATGCAAAATTTGGAAACCATTGTAAACGTCAAAACACATATCGTGTTGACATTTATACGTGTGAATTGACGTATTAGTGACATTTTAGTGGCTACGCGGGCTCCGCCCACTCCCCCGTTCTATTATGTATGTATTATGGTATTCTATGCGTGATACTATGGGAATATTTGCCACAGTATATCAGGTGGGTTAGCAACGGCAGCGTATTTTTTTCCGAAGAGGCTGCTACGCATAGCTCATGTTTTAGTTTATCTCTGTCGCTTCTTACGACACCCACGGGATGACATTGAGTAGTAAATTCTCTTACGCCGTCATGACTTATTACACTACAGGGTACAAGACAGCACATAATTTTTTGTATTACATATTTTATTCAAAAAAGTGTTAGAAATAATGCAAAGAAGCATAATTTATTTTGAGCTTTAAATTATTTGATATAAGTTATTATATAATGTGAGTTTAAGACTTCTTCATTGCTAACATACTGCTTTAATATTTGTTTTCAAATATTCATTATTATATAAATATTATTGCTTGAATATTTGTTTTTGTCAATATTCGATTCGATTTTAATAGAGCAATATGCAGAATTGCTTACTTGATTGGTAATTGGTTTAAAATTCATTTCAAAAATTATAAATCGCCGCAATTCCAAAGGACCTCAATTTTACTATCATTTCAATTTAATCTTAAAAGATTAAGATACACAATATAAACAAATATTCAAGATTGGATTTGATTTTAATTTGATATAGGCCGAATATGGTTGTCACCGAACCGAATATTCGGCCGAACATTATTCAACGGGATAACCTCTGTAACTAATCAATTTAAATCGAAACTTGTTACCATAAAGCGCGCGAGATTATATAGAAACACTGACGACCAAAGTAAAGTGAAATGTACTAACATAATTTAATGTTTTCTTTGTTTGATTCCAAAAACATTTTATCAAGCTTTCTATTTGCTATAATTGGAAATAAATCTAAAGTACCACGAAAACATAACATTTCAAGTAGATTTAACCCATAAATAAAATATACTTTCAACAGTAAAATTATGAAAGACATGACATTACTCAATTCGTACAATTCAAGTGGACATTTTTAGTACCACTTAAACGAATATTCGGTGATTTAGCCGCATATTCGGCCGAGTACGAATATTCGGTAAAGCTGCCGTATATATATATATATATATATATATATATAATAATTTTTATTTCAGGCCATGGTCCACATATTACTAGTAATGTTGTTAGTAACAATAGTGGCTTAAAACTACGTTAGTATTGTAAGTAATTACACATTATTTTAATCCTATGACTACGCCCACCCAGTGATCCTGTATGGGACAGTCATATCTTACAGATATCGCTCTCAGGATGCTGCTATTACTGTTTCGCAAGCGTTGCAAGAGTGAGGCTGTTTTCTTTCGAATGATCGCTGAAAAAGTGTCAGTACGCGCTTGTGCAAACATACCTGATGCACTGCAATGCCACGGCAGCCGCAACAACATCCTGAAAGCGTTATTATACTGTACGCGCAGAGCATTGTAAGCTCGACGCGTATATGTCACCCACAGGGCACTGGAGTGAAATGATTGACAAAACGCTTTGAACAGCGTTATTTTAACTGTATCTGTACATCTAGTGAACCTGCGAGCAAGCATATTGGCTCTCACTGTAAACGCCCTGCGCTCCCTTTCTATGTCCTCGTCATCCCGGAGGTCTGCTGTCACAATGTGACCCAAATATTTAAAATTATCCACCAGCTTTAGAGGCAACCCATCGAGGGCTACTGGAGGCACACGGGAGGGCTGGTGTTTGCCTGCTTTGAACACAAGAAGTTGGCTTTTGTTAGCGTTATATTTAAGCCCGTGTGCTTCCGCATATGTCTCACATATTGACAATAAAGTCTTCAGTGCATTGATTGAGGGACTCAGCAGCACCATGTCGTCAGCATAGCTTATATAAGTGAAGCAGACATCGTTAATATGACAGCCGACGTGAGTACTACTAAGTCGCTCAATAAGCTGATTGACATACAAATTAAACAATAGAGGCGAGCTTAACCCCCCCTGTCTTACACCACATTGCAATCTATATTCATTCGAAAGCGTATCGGCCCATCTCACTTGATTTTTCTGGTTTGAATACCAGAATTTGAGGAGGGAGATGCACTTCATCGGCACACCCTCACACCCCAACTTCTCCCATAAGCGGTCATAAATTACGCGATCAAAGGCTTTTGACATGCCGAGGAAGCAAGCGAATACTGGAGTCCTTCTCTTCGTATAATAGTTTACTGTATGTTTCAAGCTCAGAATAGCACTCTCGGTAGATAATCCGGCTCTAAACCCGAACTGGGCATCATTCAGCTTCACATGTTTGTCGAGATTGCTATTCAACAGACTGTCAAGCAACTTAGCTGTTGTTGTAGCAAGTGAGATAGGCCGATAATTATTTTTATCAGAAGTGTCACCAGTCTTATTTTTAAGGATCGGTATCACAATAGTGCGCATTAAAGCCTCAGGTAAGTAAGAGTGACATAGACATAAATTAAAGAACATCGCGAGTATGCGCGGTAGGTGCACCCCAGCATACTTAAAATGTTCAATGCTAAGACCATCGTGACCGGGCGATTTGCCCTTCTTCATGTTTTTTATAACTGTCGATACATGCTTTGCTGAGAAGGACACCTTACGTTCTGTCACAATGGTCGCAGCATCATTTACATTACAAGAAACTGGATCCGAGGACGACTGAATACTAAAATGCTCGCTGAATAAATTGGCAATCGTCTTATGATCATGGACGCCGCCGACGCTCACAGGAAGCGTAGGTTTTACATTCAATTTATTGGTGTTCTTCCAGAAATTTTTGAAATTTTTAGCCGAATGATTTGAAGCAAGTAAATCGATTTGTAGTTGCTCTTGCCTGTCTTGACACCATTTTAACTTTGATTTAAATTTCTTACGCGTTTCTAACATTTCATTATAAATATTGCCGATTTTTGGTTTACCTGCCAATAACCACATCTGAAATTTAAGTCTAGCCTCCCTGTGCGCGCCAGCAACGCATTTATTCCACCCAGTGACATAACCTTTATTTCTTGTACATTTTCTTTTAACATAGGTCTGCGAAGCTGATTCTGACAGAATACTTACAATCTCCCTATACAATTTGTCTAATATTAAGTAATGACTTTTATTACTACATGAGTAATCACAGCATTGGTCTAACTCTAGCGGAAATTCGATATTCTTTAGTTTAGAATGACACAATTCATGATATTTATTTATTTGTTCCAACTGCCTATCTCCCTATATTATACATTTTTTGGACTCGCCAACTGGAACATCAATTTCAACTTTCTGATTTAATTTGTATAGGTCACATTCAATTATGAGCGGAGAGTGGTCCGACCAATATACGTCATGTTTCACCGACACTTTATTAATCGTCGTCCGTGCGGATTGAGTGACTATGCAGTGGTCTAACCATCTCTCACACCCATGTGCGACTCCCATCACTACGAAATGTATAAGTGTTAGACTGAAGCCCTAACATATCAACATCCGCGCAGTACCATGTGTAATCATTACAGAAATTAATTAATTCATTATAAAATATTTCCTTTGGATGCGCATTAAAGTCTCCAAGTAAATAAAATGTATATATAATAAAATAAAATGAATGTATAATAAAAAAATATAAATAAATAGATAGAGAGACGTTACACATATAAATACAATTTTAAGGTATACAACGTGTCCCAAAATTCAACGATAAGTCGACACCGGAGGATAGACCTGCCCCGGACTAATCGGGGAAAAAAAGAAATAAAAATATATCCCCATTATATTTTAAGTTATATAAAAAAAAATGAAATTCTTCAGAAATTGAGACCGTTTATGATATTTTTCACTACCATGACCACAATTTTTTAATATTTGTTTCTTTTTTTTATAGGCAACCTGAATAGCACTGCTATCTACCAAACTTCTTAAAAAATCCAGAATAACTCTTGTTTTATCACGAAAATTAATGAAACTTTTTTATTCCCTAAATTTTTTGAAGACTTTTACTTTTAACCAAATTTAACTTATCGTGGTGTAAAAAAAAAGTATGAACACTAGTATGGCAAGTTTTTTTTAAAAATTGACGCAACTAACCAACATTCCAAAATGGTATAATACTCTAGGAAAACAAGTTATAAAAAAATATGGGTCTATTATTTCTTAACAGGGGCCAAATTCCTTAAATTGTAATTGTCAGTAATCACTTTTACTACATGCCCAAAATGGGTTCTTGTTACAATTTCTAGGAATTTTAATGGGGCATACATACCTTAGATGTTAGAGAGAGATAGATAGATAGAGATATTTACGTTAAAAAGAGACAACAACAGGGCAGGTAGAGAAGCTCTTATTATTCTCAGCAAGTCAGTTCAGTACGCTCTGCTCCTTTGTTTACTGCGCACCGTTCCCAATTCATCTTATGTGGCTCTCGTACATACTATCGACTTTTGGCTTGACTTTTTGGACTGGAATCGACCTGCAAACTTAACTGGCCAGAAATCCAGCCAGAAAATCCGATTCCTCTATTTTTTCTCTTCTTCCTCTAAAGTTAATAAATCGCCTAAAGCCGATTCCGTGGGGCCATAATCTATCGTCTAAAAACACGTCTATTTTGTATTTAGGAACAAAGACTTCGTATGCATTGTAATTTCTTTGTATTTTCATATTTATCTTTACTAAAGAAACGTTTTCTCCTGTCTTTTTATGAATGTAGTTGTTATCGACGACAAAGTGAATTCGAACATTTAATATTAATTATTTATTATCAGTGAATTAAAACTAAGTGTTAGCATTTAATCTTAATTATTCCTTATCAGTGATTTAAAATTAGGTGATGGTATTAATCTTAACTGTTTCCTATTCGTAAAATAAAGCTAAGTGTAAAGACTGATTAGTGCTGAAAAAACAGGAAAGTAAATTAAACACTTCTATTTTTATCTTAAAGTGACTTATATGAATCTATTTAATATTATTTAGGTCTGATTAGAACATTAGACGCAAGTATAAGCTTATTTTTCTAGTAAGATTTCTTTTATCATAACTTTAAGAGCTATTTAACATATAAGTGATTAATATAATTCTTTTTCCTTTAAAGTACTTCAAAAGAAACATTAATATGTCAGTTAATCGCTGTATAATGTTATTTCATTATGAGAAAGATTTAAATTTCATGAAAAAATATTGTATAGATTCTTAAGCATAATTCCTGAAAAAGTGTTGTACATTCCTACCTCTTGGCGGCGCCACTTGTATGTTCGGCAAAAATATAGTCCTACTCCGGAGCTAAACCGTGAGGCGACCGCGAAACTATTTTTATTTTTTATAAATGTAAAATAAAGGTTTATTGAATGATTTATGTTTAGAATAGTAGAAATAAGTTGTATCTATCGTTAGGAATAAATATAAATATTGTAAGGAATGTTTTATTAAGGAAATCGTGAATCTCTCTTAGAAAGGGTTACTCTGCGCTCTGATTGGTCAATAGATTCACTAATGCCGTGTGCGATTTTTTCTTAATTATGATTGGTTACAGCCGCTTATAAAAAGGGGCGTTTTTCGTGGTAAATTATTCCAAATCCGGCAATGTAATAATAAGGAATCAAGAAATAAAACAAGAAGAAATTCTCAAGAAGTGTTATTTATTGCTCATCTAACTGCTACTGTATGCTCTCCAGTTAACATCCCGCCAGCAAACCCGCTCTATTTATCAACGCTCCCTTATACGAGCAATTACATTGGTCCTTCGAGAAGCCGGATCGGGTTTAAGGAAAACTAGGAAGATGCCTTCAAATACAAGATCAAAATCAGTGCAGTCGAAGACTACGAGTGAAAGCAACGCCACTACGGGTACCAGTACGACGGATTGGAGCATGAATACGCCGAGTGATTCTACAAACACGACGGCTACCAACACGTCAACTTCAGATCGATCGACGCTTACAAGAGCATCGCCCAGCAGCGTACACAGACAACCCGTACTTCTTAACAAAAACATTGCCGGAAAAGAATCAACACCGGGGGACGTAACCCATACCACCCCCCCGACACGCACCGAAACGTCAGTTCCTCACCAAGAAGGAAGTCATCCAACGCCGCAGATTCAAGAAAGAAGTGTCGCAATGAAGACTCTGCAACAGCCTCACCCTAAGAAGACGACCCGCGATCCAGACACGCTTTCCGTTCGCTCGTCGCATAAGAAGAGAGCAGAAGCGCAAGCAAAGATGACAAAGGCATTAAGGGAACTAGAATTGGCAGAAGCGCGGTCAAAAGTTGCTCAAGCGGAATTAGAACTTCTCACCGCGGAATCAGAAGAGGAAGATGGTGCCGGAGAAGAGCTGTTCGAGCGAACTCGAGAAGTCGAACGCTGGTTCATCCAGACCGGAGACATGCCTAATAAGAACCACAAACCAATAGAGGCAGAAGAAAAGAAAAGTGACATCCAGGAACTAGCTTCAGTCATACTAAAGCTATCAGAAAAATCACGTGACACCATTTCACCGAAGCACCTAGAACTCCCTCACTTCAACGGGGCCTGCGAAGAATGGTTAGCCTTCAAAAGATCATACGAGGATACGGCTGCTTCTTTCAGTAGCAATCAAAACCTAGCGCGCCTTAGAATAGCGATCCAAGGAAAAGCTAGAGAAGCCGTCCAAAGCCTGCTATTCACCGCCGAAGACCCACGCGAAGTGATCAAGGGACTAGAAGCAAGATTCGGAAGACCTGGAGCACTAGCATTAGCAGAACTAGAAAAAATGAAGAACCTCCCAAGAGTCGGCGAAAACCCGAGCGACATATGCATATTTGCAAGCAAAGTAAAGAACGCAGTCGAAACAATCAAAGCCCTGAAGAAACCACAGTATCTCAGTTCACCTGAAACGCTAAGAGTTATAGTAGACAAGATGCCGACGTCAATGAAGTTCCGTTGGTTTGCCTACCACAGAAGCAGAAGAGACGAGGAAATTCAGGAGCTATTACTTATCGAAGCGTTCCTAGAAACAGAAGCCGACATGTGCGGAGACTTCGCCCCGCCCGAAGCGCCCTCAGAACAAAGAAGAGGAATAAGAAAACCCGTTCATTTGGTTCAAGAAGCGTCAAAAGAGAAATATAAGAAGTCGTGTCCGTTCTGTGGGGAAGAACACTTCGCATTAGAATGTAAAAGGTTCAAAGAAGCCAACCTGAATGGAAAATGGGATATGACCAAGAAGGCAAAGATATGCTTCAAGTGCCTTCGATTCAGACACTCAAGAATCAACTCTAAAGCACCAGTCTGCAAGCTGTGTAAAAGATGGCATCATACCATCTTACATTCTGACAAACCGCCGGCGTCGATAGAAAAAGAAGCAAAAGACACCAATAGCATCTCAGAAGAAAAGGTCGCTTCAATCCATAACGCCAAAGGAGAAGAAAAGGCCTACCTAAAGATGATCCCCGTGAACCTCTATGGCCCAAAAGGACAAGTTCGCGTATTAGCACTACTAGACGAAGGGTCAACGGTCACACTCTTAGACGCATCAATTGCTGAAAAAATCGGAGTCGAAGGAAAGAAAGAAAAACTCACGATCGAAACCGTTGGCGGAAAGGTGTTAAGAAAAGATAGTTCACAGAAGATCGAGTTCAAAATAAAAGGGGCTCATAGAAAAGAAAAGAGAACTATCGTAGCAAGAACCATCGACGACCTGAAGCTGTCTGAACAATGCATAAACAAGGACACCGTGAGAAACTGTGAGCACCTGAAGGCAATTGAAAATCAACTCCTCTACGTCTCCGAGAGGCCCAAGCTACTGATAGGCCAAGACAATTGGGGACTGATAGTGACAAGAAAGCTGAAGAAGGGCAAACCATCAGATCCAGTAGCTTCCCTCACGAACTTAGGGTGGGTGTTACACGGATGTGAAACAGGAACAACTGCCACAGTACACTTCACTCATTATGGCAGAGCGACCACTGGCAAGGAAGACATAGAAGACCTCGTCCGAGAACACTTCCAATTAGAGTCTCTAGGGATCCAAAATCGTTCACCATCTAACGAGAGCGACAGAAGAGCATTAGAAACCCTCGAGAAAACTACCAAGAAACTGCCAAGCGGTCAATATGAAACGGGACTCCTGTGGAAAAAAGTAGATGAACACCTGCCCAACAACTACAATCAAGCTGTTCGACGCTTGGTCAGCATCGAGAAAAAATTGGATCGTGATCAAGAAGCAAGAAAGCACTACGAGGAGCAGATCCTGAGTCTAATCGAAAAAGGATACGCAGAGAAGGCTCCAGAAACCTCTAACAAAGGAAGGACATTCTACCTACCCCACTTCGCTGTTGTACACCCAGTCAAGAAGAAGCTAAGAATAGTGTTCGACGCAGCTGCCAAATATGAAGGAAAGAGCCTCAAAGACGCCTTGCTCTCGGGCCCGGACTTGCTACAATCATTATTCGGAGTACTGCTGCGTTTCAGAGAGGGACCAGTAGCCGTCATGGCAGACATACAAGACATGTTTCTTCGAGTAAAAGTCAGAGAAGACGACCGAGACAGTCTCAGGTTCCTGTGGCGCGGAAACCGAAGAACCGGCAAGCCTGAAGAGTATAGAATGTCTTCAATCATCTTCGGGGCAGCGTCATCACCTGCAACAGCCATATACGTAATGAACAAGAACGCAGAGGAATTTAAGAACACTCATCCTGAAGCAGTGAAAGCAATTAAGAGAAACCACTACATGGACGACTATCTGCAGAGCTTCGCATCTACAACCGAAGCAAAGAAAATATCCAAAGAAGTGAAAGACATTCACGCAAGAGCAAACTTTCATCTGAAGGGATGGGCCAGCAACAACTCGGGGGTAATATCAGAGGTAGAAGACGCAAATAAAGAAAACTCCTTACAACTGACCAAGGAAGAGAAGACTCTGGGACTAAGATGGCTGGTGAAAGAAGATACATTAGCCTTCAACATCGGGCTACGCAACACGCCGGAGGACCTGCAAGATGGCAGAAGGACTCCAACAAAAAGAGAAGTCACAAGCGCAGTAATGTCCACCTTCGATCCAATGGGTTTTGCTACACCAGTTCTAATACAAGGAAAGAAACTAATCCAAGACATCTGGCGAAAGAAAATAGACTGGGATGAACCAATCAACGAACATCAAAAGGAAGTCTGGATGAAATACCTGGAAGAAGTGTCAACATTAACGAGGCTGAAGATCCCGAGGTGCGTCTCACCCAAAGGCAGAAAAGGACAGCTACACACATTCTCCGATGCGAGTGAAGAAGCCTATGCAGCAGTAGTCTACTGGAGAATAGTCGAGCCCGGAGGAAAGGTCCATGTCTCCATGATCGCCGGCAAAGCAAGGGTAACGCCAACGAAACCTGTGTCAATTCCGAGGCTGGAGCTACAAGCGGCTTTACTCGGAAGCAGACTAGCCGCCACAATCGAAGAGGAATCAGAGCTCGACATAACGAGAAAGGTTTACTGGACCGACTCCAGCACAGTGCTGCAATGGATAAAGTCAGAACCAAGGAAGTTCAAAACATTTGTGGCCAACCGACTCGCCGAGATCGAAGAAAGGTCCAAGCCAGAAGACTGGAGATGGGTGCCAACCAAGGAGAATCCAGCGGACGACGCCACGAGGGGAACCCCAACCGAATTCGACCACAATGCCAGATGGTTCAAAGGCCCGTCATTTCTCCGTCGACCGGAAGAAGAATGGCCATTTCACGACTTCAAGCCAGAAATTGTTATGCCAGAAGAAAAAAGCAAGCAAAAGGTATTGGCAACGATGGCAGCAGAAGACACCCTATTAAACCTAGAAAGGTTCTCGAGCTGGGAGCGACTGCTGCGCAATACAGCCAGAGTGATCGCCTTTACACACCTACTAAAGAAGAGCCGTAAAGCGACCACCACCGCCGCACGCCAGAAGGATGAGTCTTGGAAACCACAAAAAATCCAGAAGAAAGAAGCACAAACCTCAATCCCGTCGACCAGCGGAAGTAAAAATAAGCGCTTATACTCACCCATAGAAGCAGAACACCTAAAAAAGGCCGAAGAGATATTAATAAAAATAAGCCAGAGCGATAGTTTTGCATCAGACATAAGAAAACTGAAGTCAGAAAAGCCATTAGAAAATTCGAGTCGACTTAAGAAAATCGACGTCTACATTGGAGACGACGGAATAATTAAATTAAGGAGCAGAACAATGAAATTTCACGACCGAAACGGAAGAATAATGAATCCTATCATTTTAGACGGAAAACAAAAAATAACTCGTCTAATAATACAACACTATCACAGGAAATTCCTTCACGGAAACACCGCTACAGTAATGAACGAAATTCGTCAAAGGTTCTGGATCTTGGGTTTAAGAGCAACTCTAAAAGCGGTCGCACACAGCTGTCAATGGTGCAAGACAAAGAAGAGTTCACCAGAAATACCACCAACGGGAGATCTGCCGAGTGAAAGATTGCAGCATCATCAATTTCCGTTCTCCTGCACAGCCGTAGACTACTTCGGGCCGATGCAAGTCACCATCGGAAGAAGAAACGAGAAGCGCTGGGGAGCCTTATTTACCTGCCTCACAACTAGAGCAGTACATTTAGAACTGGTACCTTCTCTCAGCGACAGCTCAATGATCATGGCACTCCGACGAATGGCAGCCAGAAGAGGAACTCCGAAAACCATATATAGCGACAACGGAACTAATTTCGTCGGAGCAAAAAGGGAATTAGAGGAGGCCGCACAGGAAAAGGGCATCCAGTGGAAGTTCATCCCCCCGGGAGCTCCGAACATGGGAGGCGCCTGGGAGCGGCTCGTATGAAAAGTCAAGATGGCGCTAGCAGTAGTCCTCAACGAGAAGAGCCCGCCCGAGGAAGTACTCCATACGCTAATGACTGAGGTTGAACACATCGTCAACTCGAGACCTCTCACCCCGATCAGCATGGATCCAGGAGACGAGGAGAGCCTAACACCGAACCACTTTCTGCTGGGAAGATCATGCGGAGCTATGGCGCCGGGAGAGTTCAGCGACACGGAGCTCATCGGAAAGGCAAGCTGGAGAACCACCCAGAGACTCGCAGACCACTTCTGGAAAAGGTGGATTAAAGAATACTTACCTCTCCTGATGCCAAGGAAACTCGAGGGGAAAGAAACCAGAGACCCAAGGGAAGGAGACATCGTGCTAATAGTGGACGCCACATTACCGCGAAACTCATGGCCTCGCGGTGAAATCGTCAAAACCTATCCCGGACCAGACGGAAGAACCAGGGTGCTGGACGTGCGGACATCAGGCGGAATACTTCGCCGTCGAACTCGACGTGTCATCGTGCTGGTGCCAGCGGAGCCGTCGCCTCCAGAGGATGCAGTGCTACGCACCGTGGAGGAGAATGTTAGCGACGACAAAGTGAATTCGAACATTTAATATTAATTATTTATTATCAGTGAATTAAAACTAAGTGTTAGCATTTAATCTTAATTATTCCTTATCAGTGATTTAAAATTAGGTGATGGTATTAATCTTAACTGTTTCCTATTCGTAAAATAAAGCTAAGTGTAAAGACTGATTAGTGCTGAAAAAACAGGAAAGTAAATTAAACACTTCTATTTTTATCTTAAAGTGACTTATATGAATCTATTTAATATTATTTAGGTCTGATTAGAACATTAGACGCAAGTATAAGCTTATTTTTCTAGTAAGATTTCTTTTATCATAACTTTAAGAGCTATTTAACATATAAGTGATTAATATAATTCTTTTTCCTTTAAAGTACTTCAAAAGAAACATTAATATGTCAATTAATCGCTGTATAATGTTATTTCATTATGAGAAAGATTTAAATTTCGTGAAAAAATATTGTATAGATTCTTAAGCATAATTCCTGAAAAAGTGTTGTACATTCCTACCTCTTGGCGGCGCCACTTGTATTTTTGTCTTCTGCATGCACCTAGGTACGTGTAGGTATCGGGCCTCGGGGTGTCCCCCATTACCCGGGTGTCCTCATATCCCATCATTTTGGGACAGTCATTTAGCCTATTCTAGGCTAGATAGCATACACGGGATTTTTCCGTATTATAATGATAATATTGTTTCCGTAGTTATCCAACAACGGAAAAAGAGGTTATCTGATTGAGTTAAAGTTGGCCTTTCAGCGGCATTGTGGGTTGTTACTCAACTCTCTAATCACATATAGAGAGGAGTTCTCTTGGAAGAGGTCGCCCGTCCGGTGGCCGGGTATGCAACGGCGCAAAGCCGTTGAGGTGTTCGTGTGGCCCGTTATCGGCACGGTCAAACATGCCGCGCGCTAATCGGGCCACAAAGTCGTGGATACTCTCGACCTTCAGGTCGGCCGCTATCACGTCATTCCGGACGTAGCGACCTGCTCCGACGATCGTTCTTAGAGTCAGATTCTGCTGAGCCTGTAGTCGCCGCCTCAGAGGATCGCTGAGGAGTGCGTACCAGGCCGGTGCAGCGTAGGTGATGATGGTCCGGATATACATCTTGTATATCCGGAGCTTGGTTCTTGTTGGCAGCTTGGATGCCAGGACCGGCAATAGCGTCGCCCGCGCACATCGGGCCCGGCGGACGACGAAGTCGACGTGCGCGGTCATGCGCAGCGTCCTGTCGATCCTGCACCCAAGGTAAGTAACAGCCTTCTGGTACGCAATCTCCTGGCCGTTGAGGGTCAGCGGAGGTGGAAAATTCCTGAGACGGCGAGTGAGCAGAGCGGTTGTCTTACCAACGTTGACGACCATCCTCCACTCATCCAGCCATGGTGGCAGCAGGTCCAGCAGACGCTGCATCTTGGCAGTGGCTATGTGGGCTCTTCTGGACGAGGTGAAATAGGCGCTATCGTCCGCGAATAGCGCCAGCTCAACGTCGTCCTCCCACTCTTGAAGCCTGCCTGCCAGTGTAGGTATGTCGTTGGTGTAAGCCGCGTACAGGACTGGAGACAAACAGCTGCCCTGTGGGACGCCGGCTTTAATGGATCTTGTTGCGGATTTGGCGTCCTCTACGCAGACGTAGAACTTCCTGTCTTCCAGGAATGACGCTATTAGCCGCAATATAGCAGGAGGGACACTGGTCTGTTGTTCCAGCTTAAATAATAGTCCTACGTGCCACACCCGGTCGAACGCCTTCTCAATATCGAGAAAGACGCCCAACGATATGCGGCCACGATTGTACTCTGCCGCAAGCAGGTGCAGCACTCTTGTCAGTTGTGTAACTGTGGAGTGACCCCTCCTGAATCCGTGCTGCTCCGCCCGAAGTTGGATGCACGGACGGAGACGTCTTAGCAGCAATCTTTCGAACAGTTTAGCTATATGTGGTAATAGCGTGATCGGCCTGTAGTTGGCAGCTCTACGCCTGTCCTTCCCGGGTTTCGGCAAGACGATCATTTTGCCTTTTTTCCAGTCCTCCGGGAAGTGGGATGTCCGCAATATCCCATTGTAGAGTCGACCAAGCTCTACTATGACTCTATTGGGCAACTGTCGGAGTGCAGCGTTGGTAATCCCGTCGTGCCCCGGCGCCTTCCTCGGTTGCAGGCAGGTTACTGTCCTCCGCAATTCTGCGGGGGAGATGAACCAATCTCCTGCAAGAGGTGGCGCGGGCGACGACAGGAACTCCCGTACGCGACTTTCCTTCCGGGCATGAAGCTCCATGAACTCCGCACTTGCTGTGTTCGGCATAAATTGCTCCTCGAAGTGCTCGACTAGGATATCCGCTCTGCCCTTGGCATCGTAGCATCGTTTGCCCGTATTATCAGTTAGCGGGCAAACGGGAGGTTTAGATTTAGTCAGCTGTCGGTTTAGTCTGTAAAGTGACGCATCTTGCTCTTCCGCCTTCTCGATGCGCCGATCCCAGGCTTCGCCTCTGAAGGCCTGGACTGAAACCGACAGTTCCTCCGTTAGGGTGTTTAACTGCGTTTTGATCCTGGGACAGCGAGTACGCGCCCAGAGCTTTCTCAGCGCTCTTTTGCGCTTGATCTGCACGCATATCTCACGCGGCAGATCGTCTCGCCTTGCTGTAATCGGGACGACCGTAGAAGCCGCGTGGAGGGCTTCCTTGATGTTATTAGTGATTCTAGTCGCAGCGGCCTCTACGTCGTCCGCTGTGCATATAGGTTGGTGTGCTAGAGGTCTCTGCTGAAGGTGTTGGCAGTAGAGCCTCCAGTCGACACGGGTTTTGAAAGCTCTAGGTGGCGTAGTCACTGCCTTTAGGCCAAGGGTTATCAGTAACGGGAGGTGCTGTGAAGGGAGGTCGTACAGCACTTCTACCACTATCGGATAGTTGACGTTCCTAGTGAGCACGATGTCTAATACATCCGGGTGCCTCCTTGGGTCGGTAGGAACGTGTGTTGGTTCCTCGGGACCTAGAACGTCGTACTGGTTCTTTTCAGCATCTTCATAAAGCTCTCGACCCGGTGGGGTGATCACTCTGGACCCCCACGCCGGGTGTTTGGCGTTCAGGTCCCCGGCGATGATTACTGGTGCATCGCCTTCCATTACCGTCCGGATGTCTGAGGAGCAGAATGGAGTCCCTGGCGGGCGGTAAGCTGCATAAATCCTTAGTTCCTCGCCCGCCGCCTCCATTCTTATGCCGATTGAGCGCATTGTCTGGAAGGGTGGTAGATCCAGCTCTTGGTGGACGATGTCCCTCCTCACTAGAACCGCCGTGCCTCTATAGGCGGCCCCTCGAGAGGTGACCTCGTCCCTTCTATAAATGTGGAAGTTTGGCAGCTTTATGCGCGTTTTGGGATTTAATATTGTTTCGCCCAGCAGTATAATATGTATGTCCTGTTGCTGGGCGACAGTGCGGAGTTCCTGCAGCTTCTGCTGTATTCCGTCCGGGTTCCAGTACATTAGGCGCAGGTTATTATCCTCCATAGTGTCTGGCCAGGAGGTTTGCCAGCGCCTTCATAATCGCTGTTATGGGATCAGTCCCGGCTCTGATGTCGGCCAGGACTTGTGTGCCGACCTCGATGGCAATTCCAACTAGGCGCTGGATTGCATCAGCTGTTTCGAGGCCGGCCGACGGTGTTCTCCTATCTGAAGGCGTTGGTGCTGGTCTCGGGCGTTGGGTTTCTTGTTTTTGGGTAGAGCGCGCTCTGTGTGCAGTTCGGGCTCTCTCTTCGGGTGGAGCCCTCTCCTGCACTCTACCCACACCCTTCTTGGTGGTCTCCTTAATAACCTGCGCCTGAGGGGCTATTGGTCCAGGTGTCGGGGTAGAGGTAACAGCCCGAGGAGGCTGCGACTTCGTCCTGCTTCTCTCCCGCCTCCTCTTCTTTGAGGGCTGCCGTTCTGTGGCAGGGTTGGCGGGAGGTTGCAGAGTCGCCCCGGTGGTTGCCCTTTCTTGTACGGGTTCCACCGTTTCCTTGTGTGGTATGGGTGGGGGGGGGGTGGTTGTCTGCCCTTCCCCCTGACAGTAGCCCACCCGTCATTCTGGATGGTAATGGCTTTGGGGCGACTCTGGAGGATCCTTTTCGGGTCCTCCGGGAGTAGTCCCGGTAAGGTTATCCCCTGCCTCCTTGCAGTCCTCCTTAGGACTGGGCAGCGGCGGTCGTTAGCTGTATGATTCTTGCCACAGTTGGCACATGTGGGTTCCTCCTCTCTACCCCGAGGGCAAAGGCTCGCTATATGCTCCCCGGCGCAGCGTACGCACTTCACCGGCCTGAAGCAATTGGCTGAGGCGTGTCCAAAGGCCTGGCAGCGGTGGCATTGGGCCGGTCCTGCTTTCCTTTGCCAGGCCTCAATAACTACTCCCCTCATATAGAGTAGTTCGTCTACTTCATACAGTCTCTTAAGTTGCTCCAGGCTAAGGTGGTCGAACTGGGCAAAGTAGACGCATCCTGGTCTGCCCCTTCGCGGTGGAATCGCTTTAACGTATTTCACCGGGAAGCCCTTTGCCTTTATAGCCTCCTCAATGGTACTGGTATCGGTACCCATTGGTAGGCCCCGGATGCCCACTTTGGTGGGCTTGTCCTCATCCGGGGTATAGCAGTACCACGACATGTTGGGTGTTGCCTTGGAAAGTTCAACCATGTAGCGTTGAACAGTCCTAAATTCCGTGGCGCTTTGCGGTGTGAATCGAACCCCCTTCCCGAATGGACGGGCATTCAACGGGTGGCCCAACATTCTGTTGAGCTCCTTGAAATGTCTCGTCCAATCCGGGAGGCATTCGGCCACTATGGGCGGATATCTCGCTTTCTCTTCCTGGTCGGCAGGCTTATCAGAAGTCGCTGCCGCCGGTTGGGGTCGTGGTACTGCTGGCGCAGCTACCATATGGGCGTAGCTAGTAGATGGTCGTTGGCCATCATCCAGCGGACGCCCGGACGGATTTTCGGTTGTCTTCCTCGGTGACGTGGACGGCGAGTGTCCAACCGATGTATTGGGGGCTAAGGTCGCATAGGTCGTAGCGCTCCACCCGTACGACCCTTCTCCTCCCTGCTCTAGATCCACAGCTTCTATGCTGGAGTGGTGTTCCTCTGATCTAGGGGAGGTGGGTTTGTTCGGTGATGGCGATTTTGGTGGGGATCTCCTAATAGGTCTGTGGTCTTGCTCCTCCTCGGAGCTTGAGTAATCCGAGGAGTTTGAGGATCCAAGGCATTGCCTCTTCTCCTGAAGCGATGCTGCAGTCTCGGGTGGAGTATGCCTTCTCCACGACTTCTTAGCCCGCTGTTGTAAGGGTACCGGTTCTAGCCCAGTCGTACCTTCAGGTACGATGGGTGAGAGCGCGGTCCTCGGTGCGGGTCCTTTCCCTGGAGATAGGGGCTTCCTGGTCGGGATCTGCGAGTAGGAAGACACTACTCGAGTCCTTTCCGGATGAAAGATGTCCCGGTATGCTATCGGTCGATCTAGTATGGATGTACGGTCCGGTGGTTTTCTAGTCCTAGGCGGCGGCTCCCCCTTGTCGTTATCCTTGTCGGACATGGTGAAACCCTACCTAAGAGTCAGTAGTCTAATTGGCCCTGTCTAAGTTCCAGCCGTTCGGCTAATGCGCGACGCGGATGGATGGGTATAAGCTTCTTTGGTATAATCACATGGGGCACTGCCTACCCCTTTTTACAACGAAAAGGGTTAAGGTAAGTGCTAATGTGGCACTTTATAACGCGACTAGGCACTAGATGCACGCAACGCATAAAGTGCCAAGAATCACCTAGGGGCCGGTGACCTCAACGCCTCACGGAATCACGGGACTCAACGTGGGCGGAGTTTGTCGTACCGGCGGTTATTTGCAGCCACTGTATACTGCAAGCAACACACACCTAGGAGATCCTTAGCCACTTGTATGTTCGGCAAAAATATAGTCCTACTCCGGAGCTAAACCGTGAGGCGACCGCGAAACTATTTTTATTTTTTATAAATGTAAAATAAAGGTTTATTGAATGATTTATGTTTAGAATAGTAGAAATAAGTTGTATCTATCGTTAGGAATAAATATAAATATTGTAAGGAATGTTTTATTAAGGAAATCGTGAATCTCTCTTAGAAAGGGTTACTCTGCGCTCTGATTGGTCAATAGATTCACTAATGCCGTGTGCGATTTTTTCTTAATTATGATTGGTTACAGCCGCTTATAAAAAGGGGCGTTTTTCGTGGTAAATTATTCCAAATCCGGCAATGTAATAATAAGGAATCAAGAAATAAAACAAGAAGAAATTCTCAAGAAGTGTTATTTATTGCTCATCTAACTGCTACTGTATGCTCTCCAGTTAACATCCCGCCAGCAAACCCGCTCTATTTATCAACGCTCCCTTATACGAGCAATTACAGTAGTCAATAATATCCTGTTCAGACACCTCTTTATGCAAGTTTGAGATAAATAGGGGGATTTTGGCCTCTGCCGCCTTAAATTTTTCACTACCATTTAACTCTGCAACAGCATTCCCACTTTTTGTTATAAACTAATTTCATAACCTTCTTTTCTGTACTAAAATCCACTCTTCATCTTTATTTGTTTCTTTCCACTTATTGCCAGCTTTAGTCGTTTCCGCAAAATATAGTTTTTGCGCCAAAATATTATCAGAGTTCATATATTTATTTTCCATAGTACTTATAAGCTCCACACTACTACGTGACTCATTGAACATGATCTGAACCGGCCGAGTGCTACTGGTAAATACATTTACGTCAGTTGTCTCTTTTGCACACGCTTCAGAATCGCACACCTGCTTTGCTTGCGGCAATATCTCCTTCTCTTTCAAAATTTGAGTATTTTGTTTATGTTTATAAATAGATGCACGCGCATCGGGTTCATTATCAATTTTGTGTGAGGGAGATGAGCATACATTGTTGTCCTCTTTCGTAGGCGATTCATTACCATACAATGAAAGTGCCATCGGTCCACTATCTAATAGCGATTTATTTGTTAAGTACCTTCCGCAAATTAAGTTTTTGTTTCACTTGCTATTAAAAGGAGATGACTGAAGACATTCTGATACACAATCCTTTAATTCTTGTTTTGTCACAACGTTTTGTTGAATATTTGTAATTGTATCTTGTAACAGTACGATTTTCTTAAACAACGCGGTAACATCCACATGATCAAATGTGACCGGCGGTAGTTTCTCCAAATCTTTCGCCACAAAAATTGGTATTTTTTCGGGGTCACTCGCTTTAAACAAAGTTATAATATCATCTAGATTGCGCTGAGTTTTACCCTTACGTTTTCTGGTTTTAATGGTTTTCTGTAGCCATTCAAAAAGTAGCGATTTTGCTATTTCAATATCTTCGACACTAAAGGCACTTTCACATATGCGGATGAAGCTCTCTTCATCCATAACGTCCAATTTATTTTGGATAAATGCTAACACTTCACAGATGACTATACAGCTTGCACACTTTACTCTTTTTGAAGACGACATATTCGTAGCGTAAGGCACTGCCCACACATACGCTCGTGACCGCGATCAAGCGCTGACTGACTTGTTCTCATCACAGATATTAATAATATACATATATATATATATATATATATATATATATATATATATATATATATATATATATATATATATATATATATATATATATATATATATATATATATATATATATATATCTTCGTCTCAATTTAATGGAGCAATAATGTAGAATTGCTTACTTAATTAGCAATTGGTTTCAAATTTATTTCAATTCCAAACGATCTTAATTTTATTCTTGACGGATTTTAAATACATATTATAATATAAGAAGTTGAGTGCAGATTTACATTATTTAATTTTTTAAATTTAGTTCTTATCTTTGTTTCAGGCTGTTCATTAATTTCTATATTTAAGTTGAATAAATGTACTGATACTTATTATTGTCATAACTATTATTGTATTTGTGTGCTGTTTTTTAATAAATCCTGTAAATATAATGTTAATTTTATTTATTTTGATTTTAATTATTAATATCTGTGATGAGAACAAGTATATATACGTAGGTCCTATATATACGGCATATGTATATATAAGCTTATATTTATAGATATTACAGTAAAGTTGCCAACTATGGATACTAGAGGCGCTAGTTATGCATTGCCATTTTATAGGTCGAAGATTGGTCTCTATTTCAGTTTATACAAAGGTACTCTGTGATTATAACCATAGTGATCGTAGACAGAGATCTCTGTCTACGATAGTGATAGTCTGATCATAGATTACTGACTATATACTAGAGAAGTCTGATAGTGACGTTTTGCCATGTTTATTTCACGTATTTTTGATACCATGAAGGTTAGAGAACAGGAGAACGATCACTACTTACTAAAGCATAGCCCGCCTGTCCTTGAAAATAATAGAATGTATAGCGGCCCGGACGTCGATGAGTAGTGACTGCGAAGTTAGCTGTTTATGAGTACAAGTAGATGAAGTTAGTTGAATAATGTACAAATTTTCATTTCATTTTTAATGAGAAAATTTTCATGTTCCGTAATTTTGTAATTTTTGACAAAAAGAAACATTAAAAAATGGAGAAATATTTTATTGTGTGTGGATGTGCAAGTAGTTAAGCATCTGACCGGAAAAATAGACTAAAAATGACTTTTATTGACCGAACTTAGCGATCGCAGCGCCTCACTTATGGTGTCCATATTTCTGGGACCCTATTTTCTACGGCGATCGTTCTCCTGTTCTCTTATGTTATTTATATTATGCTTTAGTACGTAGTGATCGTTCTCCTTCTCTCTAACCTCCATGGCATAGAGTAACTAAATCGGTGAGACGCCATGTTGAAGGTCGATAAAATTACTTGATAAACATCAATTGTTTGCCACGACAGGATACATTTAAATGAATTATCTATATTTTTCCAAATTATACAGATTTTTCTCTATTTTTTGAGGCAGTGACCTTTAATCGAAAACTGAAAACATATATAAAAATAAAGTGACCATAATAAACAATTTTATCCATTCCTGTGCCTATCAATACCTAGACCATGGAGTGGGTCGTGGGGTCTTCAAGGACATCTGAGATTACAGTGCAAACCTCGGGTGTACAAATATTGCTATTTTATTTATATTATTTTTGCTATTTAAGTCTGCTGTAAACTGCTAAAAATAGATACTAAACATAATTCTCTGGCATTTAAGAGTAATTTCAAAAACTACCATGGAGAAGACCATAACCATTGCATTGCAAAAAATAATGTTTTTTTTAACAGGACTGATGTTAGCCGGGCTACTGCAGGCAAAAAAGAAATATAGAACCTTCAATAAGGTTACACGCCAGAAATATATTTGCTAGACGAACTAATTGTACTTCTGTTATTAAGAAAGAGGCCCAAATAAGTCAAATCACAAATAAGGAAGTTCCTAAAACCTTGCGATGTATAGACGTGAATAAAACTAGTGGGCTAGATGGTATACCAGCCATAGTTCTAAAGGCTTGAGCACCTGATTTGTCTCCTGAGCTGACACGCCTGTTCTGCCTCTCATTTGGGCCTGAAATAATGCCAAATCCTAGAAGCTTGCTAACGTGCAGCCTGTTCCAAAAAAAGTCAGCGATGCCGACCCTGCCTTTTAGGTAAGCTTCCAGCGTATACATTATCGTAGTATTCCGGCTTATCCCCTGGCCTCATTGACTGAGTAAAGGACTTTTTGAGTTAACGGTCTCTCGCGGTCGTCGTTGAAAGCCGATCCGATCCTGTGGCGACTAACTCCGGTGATTCTCTGGGATCCGTTCTCTCCACAACTCTTTTCCTGCTGCATATTAATGATCTGCTTGTGCCCGGTATCTATAGGGTATGCAGACGACAGCACAGTTGTAGAGAGATACCAATCAAGTGCTGGGGCCGGTCAGGATTAAATCTTGTCTGAGAGAAAAGCTATGGTTGAGCGTAGGAATCTAACACTCCAAAAGGGGCGATACCACTTTTGGAAAATTCAACGCCTCCAAAACACAGGTGTCTATCTTTACTGCAAAAAGGAGCCAGCTCACCTTGGCTCCTTTTTCTGAAATTTATCACTGAAATATACCAACAGGCTTCAGTCGTTGGGGGTTGAAATATCCTCCAATCTGAACCTTGGGTCATTGAGTCTAAAGCCAAAGCAGCTGCAAGGAAGCTAGAAATGCTAGCAAAGATGCGGCGGTACTCCACGCGGAGACAGCTGCTTACTTTACATAAAGCGCAAGTCCGGTCGTGTATGGAGTATTGTTGTCATATGTGAGCTGGTGCTGCAAAATGACACCTAGCAGCTTTGGACTAAATGGAAAAGCGTGCTAAAAGACTTATGTGACCCGAATCTGGTTAAAACAAATCTTACCAGCCTCGAACACAGGCACACATTAGCCAGCCTTTCGGTTTTCTACAGGATGCATTTCAGAGTGTATCCCAACGATTTGCTACATCCTCTACATTTCATTACAGCAAAGGAGTGGAATAAGTTGCCAGCATCTGTCTTTCTATCAGATAACAATGTAGGTTTCTTCAAGGCAATAATGAATAGACTTTTAATAGGACAGTGCGTTTCACCACCTTAGGCTATATCACGGTTTACCATCAAGGGGATTGAAGTTTAGCTGGCTTAGAATATTAAAAGAAAAACTTCAGTACGTTCAAGAAGTACCACCCGTTCTACGTACTTTCTCCAAAAATCAAGGATTGCTAGAGTTGCACTTGCAAAAAGCATTCTAATAATATGCAGTTTTGAGTATTAACAACAGTTTAATACTCAAAGCTTTCGGATGAACAAACTGGTTTGTTTGGGTTTTAAACCATAAGAATACGAATAGGAAGAGGAAATAAATAAAATAAAGACAATCAACACAACCCAGAAGTAATATGGGCCCATCTCATTGAAGCAAATTACCTTGTATGTTACGGTTGTTATATACATTTACCGTTCACCGTCATACGCAGACAGCAACAATTTTCTGGATAGCTAGGAAAACTTGATTTCAACCCTAAGCCCTTGTAAAAATATAGTTTTATGCATTGATATGTTTAAAAGGGGGGTAAATATATCAATAGTTTTATGGGAGATATTAACATTGACATTAAGGACGATGTTCATGGCAACCGCTCCCATGAATACCTAAATTCTCTTATCATGCTAAGTTTTTTACCAGCTCGACTCGTTTGAAAAACTCTCTGGGACATATTTTGATGAAAAGCAATCCAGCTTGCTTTGTGCATGCTTATAATTCTTGAAACTGCGATAACTGACCATGTATCTACCCTATGACGTTTTCTATAAGTAACAGATTATGCGATATCTTCTGTTAATGTGTAAAAAGCATAAAGTGCAACATCATGCCCGAAAACCAAAAAAAAATATTGATTTGAGATTTATAAGTTGTTTTAAAAGGATCAGGTCCTAAAGTTTTTTTTCCAAGACTGTTCAACAAAATGTCGGGCACAAGTTTGTCCCAGTAGTCGGCAACGTTTTCCCGAGAAATATTGGCACGGCCGGTGTATAAAGTATCACCAGTGAATGTTACGGGTTTGCAACACGTCATTGATATGCAAAAGAAACAGCGTTGGTGATATCACGCTATCTTGTGGAACACTAGTGTTAATGGGTTTGTAATCGGAGCATGCACCGTCTACTACGACCTTGATGCTCCGTTTTGCAACAAAACTGGTGATCTAATTGCAATTGCAAGCCCATAGGAAGGAAGCTTCGTAAGAAGCGCTTTGTGCTAAACCCGATCTAAGGCCTTATCTATGTCCAAATTAACGGCCAACGCCTCCCCCTTGGACTCTACTGCCTCCGCCCATTTATGAGTTAGGTAACCCAGAAGATCACCAGCCGAGCGAACGCGACGGAAACCGTACTGGCGGTCATTAATCATCTGGTGATACTCAGGGTACCGCAAGAGCTGGCTGTTAATAATGGATTCCATTATTCTAGAGAACAAGGAGGTGATGGCGATAGGCCTATAGTTGGACGGATAAGAGCGGTTACCTTTTTTAGGGATCTAGCGCACGAAGGCTGTCTTCTATGATTTCGGGACTACGTCTAGGGAGTAGGAGTACCGGAAAAGACGCGTTAAAACCGGTCAAATCATCGGGCCCACTTAACTAGTTGACAACCAGGGAGAGGAGTGCTCTGCATACCGAACGTTGAGTAAACAGCACATCCTGCATGGAGCACTCACACCGCGGGATGGTTGGTGGTGTGTTCCCCCCGTCATCAAGAGTCGGGTTGGACGCAAAGAGAGAGCCCAGCAGATCGGCTTTGTCATTTGCGACATGGGCCAGTGAGTCGTCCTCCCTGTGTAGAGATGGGAGAAATGGCTGACAGAAGTTCCCTTGGACAGCCTGGGCGAGAGACCATAATGCACGTATTTTCGAAGGAAGATGAACTATTTTCTCGCGAATTCTACCGATGTGCTCTGACTTTGCCATGACATACATTTTTTGAAGGGCCTGGAGGCACATTTATACTTTTTTCGTATCGTACAGTCAAACCCTGAATGACACCAGGTCTCATCCGATATATTCGGAACCGTCATTTGGTGCACAAAAAGGATAGAAAGTACTGGACAATACAATAAAAGCTACAGATAAAAGATATCGTAACTTTCTGCACACAGTATTGAGAAAATTTAGGTCAGAATATAAATGATAAGAATTCCTAAAGGCAAAAAATAACATATAAGAAACATGGAACGTCATTAAAATATTACGAACACAAAAAAAACTAAAGTCTGCTAAAGATCTTTTAAGTTGTCATGGTAACGCTTTATACGTGGTAGAGCCATGCTGCAATTATATTAGTAGTATAGTTGTAGCACGAATGGGTCGGCTCGACCGGGGAGGGACCACGCTCTCACAGAATACCAGCGTGAAATAGTAGCTTAATGCTGCTGTATTTCGTATGGTGAGTGTAGAGAACCGGAGACCCTTTTTACTGGAAACGAGGCATTCCATCTTTAGTCCTCACGGGTGACAACGCAGCTGCATTTTGATTCGTAATCGAGGATAGATGTAGATGTCTATGGGCCACAGCAACCACTTACCATCAGGTGGACTGTGTGCTCGTTTGTCACCCTATCCTATAAAAAAAAAAAAACATTAAACGGTATAAATTCCCATTTTGTTCTAGTCGACAAAAAGGTTTTCTCCAATATATCACGGCCTTTAGATGGTTCTCCTCTAATGTCACCTTCATCTATCAAAAATTAAATCTTTAACTTCTTGAGGAATAATTGCACCGTTGGATGGGATGATCTGACGTTATTAAATTATCATGCAAAGCGTTAACCCCACCTATAACGCACTAGTTGGCAACTATATACAAATATCGGTGGTCAGTTCTTTATCAAACAATTTTGAACACATTCTTTAATAATTCTTTGACCGATTTTCTTAAAAGATCCTGGTGTATCTACCGAAGACACACATGTAATTGCACTTTCCCAGAAGATAACTGCTAAGCTAGATGAAAAGCAAAAATGCTACGTCATATTTCTTGACCCGTCTAAAGCGTTCGATACGGTTTCCATCCCCATACTTATTTCTAATTTTATCATCATCGATTTACGATTTTATTATTTACGATCATTCGTGGTCTACCCCTTAGTATTTTCACAGATTATTTCACTGGAAGACTCCAATGCGTAAAAATTGACGGTGACTGTAGCGACGAGGTGTCTATAGAGATTGACGTGCCCCAGGGCAGCATTCTGAACCCCACGTTCTTTTTAATCTACATCGATCTATGTGATATGCAACTGGATAACTGTCAGATCTTCACCTATACTGACGACACGTCCTTAGTGGTTTGGGGTGAAGATTGGATTCTCGCCAAACATAAAGCAGAAGTTATGTTCTGGTTATCATATAACTTACTGACCCTCAATATCGCAGACATAACTTATACGATTTGATCTGTCTAAGACTGCAGCAATTCTTGAAAATTTCTATTCTATCAAGGCTCATCAGTGTTTATTGCAGAACGCTGACAGTAATTGTGTCTTACTCTCTGCCAAGCACCAAACTAAATATGAGTAAGTGAATAGGTGTGAACGTGTTAACACGCTTTGTAATAGAATCAGAAGGTTAATACATGTATTCAAGAATCTTTGCCACTCTGCAAATGTCGATACCTTGTATATGATTTATACGTGACTATCCCAATCCATTTTAATGTACTGCGGTGGTACTCACAAAACTGCAATGCTACACCTCGAGAGGGCATAAAGAGCCGTGCTCAAGATCTTGGTGCACCCTGCTATTGACGTCCACAATGAGTGTGATGTTCTATCGGTGCGGTGTGAGGTAGTTGTTCGCTTAATGCTTCGAAAACATTTACAAATTCCTTTAGACCCTAATATTCTTAAACGCCGTATAAGTTTATCTGTCTGTCCAGTAGCTTCATGTATAGCCGCTTTCGCAGAACGTCAGTAAAATTTAATCAGTAATTGTCGTCTATATAATAAGATTAATAAGTCGTTAAATATGTATAAAATCAACGACAATGAATTGGAATCAAAAATAACAAATTAGTTAAAATCTTTAACATACGGAAATACTCATCACAAAATAGGCACAACACATATACAATGATTAATATAACACACACACACACACACACACACACACACACACACACACACACACGCACGCACGCACGCACGTACGCACGCAAACACGCACGCGCGCGCACGGACGCGGTGAAACAACGCTTTTTGGGGTTGTTTTACCACGAATTTATACAAAAGTTTATTGAGAAATAAACGTATTTTTACTCATTCATTTAATGTCATTTTTGCTGGAAGAAACTTTGAGAATAGGCCATCTGCGGCTTTAATATTTTTCTACTATTGAACTGAATTGCTCACAGTTGGCGAACTGTATTAACCGATGACCAAAGAAATTTGATATCTATTAGTCAATAACAGAAGTTTCTAGTCCATACCTATACATCGTATGACTTAAGCCGATTCCGATGTGGGGACTCCCTAATACGAACAGCTTTGATGCGAAAGTGCGAAAGAGTGACCTCTCTGACGCGATGCGTGCGAGACAGTACCACCGGATTCCTATGTACCGTATTGGGAAGGTTTGATTGTCGGGTTGTGCAGCACTGGAACACTGTGCATTTGAGGGTCCAGAGCCGCTATGTTATAAAATAAGTTTTCTGTTTTGTATTTGTATATTTACTATCGTTAATTTTATGTTTGTTTTTATTACTAACAAAGTATAGAGTTTGAATTTGAAATAAAATCATTATTATTATTATAACACCTAAGCTCAGGGGTGTTCCCATAGTACAATATAGGAAAAAGTTCTTAATGTAACATTTTTGGCGTCATTGTAGTAGGTAACAACAACCTGGAATTGTTAATATTTCTCGAGCCACTCTGAAATTATATGTAATAAACAGTAATTAGGTACTTAAAGTAAGTTAAGTTAAGTGCGTACCTATAATAGTTCTTTTTAATTTTTGAAGTTGGTTTTTATAATAAAAAATAATTTTGTTTAATATTAGTTGAACACAGTCATGTTAGAGCCAACAGGTAGAGTGAATGGTGATCTTTCTTTGCAGCAGAAAATGTGAGCAGTGTTTGTGCTGCAAGGCTGAGGGATCTTGAAGAACTTCTTTGACAGTGGTAGAGCCATGAGGCAGCTTTTGATGTCGCACGGATGGCCCGGCTCAAACCAAAGTGGTACCACGACCTCACGGAATACCAGCGTAAAGCAGAGAGTTACCTCTGCGTTTCGCTTGGTGAGCGCAAGTGGCTGGAGGTCCAATTCCCCTCCCCCATTAACACGGTAGCGGAATTAAGAGAAGATCTACCCCAGGAGGGTACCAGCACCCCTGGTGACGGAGAATCCCTCGCTGAGCATCCACGACCAAGTTATCCTACTCTTCCTGAGCCTGGGTATACAGGCTGCCCCGCGTATTCAGGGAGGGGGGGGGGAATACCGCTCGTGACAAAAACTGCTCGGGGCAAGCGGAGCAAAAACACCAAGGCGACCCCTGCCACGCTATCCGTGAATTTTTGCAACATCAGGGGTCTACATTCCAACCTTAACGCTGTCCACTACCATCTGGAGACGGCGAAGTCGGCCCTGCTCTTTTTAACTGAGACTCAGGTGTCCTCTCCGGCTAATATTTCATATCTATTCTACCCGGGGTACAAATAGGAGCATTCCTTTGTGCTACGGGCTGGAGTTTGCGCATAAGTCAGAGAGGACATCTGTTTACGACTCCACGGCAGTCTTGAAGGCATGGCCCTGTCCATCCTATTGCTGCGCGTAGACAGCGACGACCATCCCCGCGTCTACGGGTGCCTCTATAGGTCCCATAGCGGTAATACTGAAACAGATCCACTCCTTGACCACGTCCAAATGGCTACAAATTCCGTGCTACAGCAGATCCATCCGCAGAGATCGTGATCCTTGGCGATTTTAACGTCCACCACCTCGAATGCCACGGTTCACGTTTAACCGATCATGCGGGAAGATCTGCTTATGACTTGGCTTTGGCATATGGCCAGACACAACTGGTTACTGCACCTACGCGGATTCCAGATGTGGAAGATCATACACCTTCCCTGTTGGACCTTCTGATGACCTCTCATCCGGACGGATATCAGGTTTCCGTGGACGCTCCTTTAGGCTCGTCGGACCATTGTCTGTCCGGAGTGTGGTGCCAGTCACATTAACGTCGCGGATGCATTCTGCAGGTTGCTGCGGTGTTTGAAACTATAGGTCGGCCGAATGGGATGGATGGGATCTTTTTTGCATCCTACCCTTGGGGGCGGGTTTGCTTCTCGCCGGACGATCCTAGCGTTGTTGCTGATTCTTCAGGGTATGTAACTTTTTATTTCGTCCTCTGTGTGTTTGGTCGCTCCTGTAAAATGGCATCACGCTATAAGCAGGAGTGCTACCGGGCCTGGGCTGACGCATCAACGTCTCGGGATGTAAACACCAGCGCTCTTAAAAAGAAGTATAATTCCGCCTCCAGGTTCTACAAAAGAGTTATTACCAAGGCAAGGTCTGAGCACATCAGCAGGATTGGCGAGAAGCTAGTTCGCCGTCCTTCAGGAACCCGTGCATTCTGGTCTCTCACCAAGGCTTCCAAGGGAACTTCTGTAAGTCATCTCTACCATCTCGGCACAGAGAGGACGGCTCACTGGCCCATGCCGCAAAAGTGAAAGCCGATCTGTTAGGCTCTCTCTTTGCGTCCAACTCGACCATCCCGCGATGTGAATGATCCATGCCGGAGGTGCGGTTTACACAGCGCTTGGTTCGCAAAGCACTCTTCTCCTTGGACTTCAGTAAGTCGAGTGCACCTGATGGAGTCCGTCCCATTGTGTTGAAGACGTGTGCTCCGGAGTTGACACAGGTTTTAGCGAGTCTTTTCCGGTACTCCTACTCCCAAGGCGTAGTTCTAAATTCTTGGGAGGCAACTTCGGTCCACCAGATCCCTAAAAAAGGCGATCGCTCAGACCCGTCCAACTACAGCTCTATCGCCATCACCTCCTTGTTCTTCAAAATAATGGAGTCGATTGTAAACTGCCAGCTCATGAGGTACCTTGAAGCTGATCAGTGACGGCCAATACGGTTTCCGTCGTGGTCGATCAGCTAGTGATCTTCTGGTCTACCTTACTCATGGATGGGCGGAGGTAGTAGAGTCCAAGTTCTTGGCCGTTAGTTTGGACATAGCGAAGGCCTTCGATCAGGTCTGGCACAAAGCGCTTCTTTCGAAGCTCCCTTCCTATAGGCTTCCCGAGAAATTGTGCGATTGGATTACTAGTTTTCTTGCTTATCGACAAAGTCTCGGATAGGGGTAGCTAAATCTAGTCCAATTCAATCCCCAGACACAAGTTTGCGCGTTAACCGCTAAAAATAAACCCTTTGTCGTGACTCCTCAGTTTAAAGACACTCTCCTTGCTGCCTCAGCTAGCATCAGACTCCTCGGCGTCGACATATCGAATAGTGTGCAGTTTTGTGGTCACTTGGAGGAGAAGGCCAAATTGGCCTCTAAAAAGCTTGGCGTACTCAGCAGAGCGAAACAGTATTTCATGCCGGCACATCGCTTGCAACTTTAACTTTTTTAACTTTACAAAGCGCAAGTTCGGCCTCAAATGGAATACTGTTCTCATCTCTCGGCCAGAGCACTCCAGTGCCAGCTCCTTCCACTTGACCGCTTCTAGCGCAGAGCGGTTCGAACCGTCGACGCCCAAGTGTTTTCTGATCGGCTAGATTCACTGGCGCTGCGTAGGGATGTTGCGCGCTGCGTAGGGATGTTGCGCGCTGCGTAGGGATGTAGCGCGCTGCGTAGGGATGTTGCATCCCTTTGTGTTTTCTATCGTATCTACCAAGGGAAGTGTTCTGAGGAATTGTTCGGATTAGTTCCAGCCGCCAAATTTCACGAACGCACATCGCGTCAAAATTCCCGATACCATCCTCACCATCTGGATGCTTGGCCGTCCACTACTGAACGTTTTACTAGGAGTTTTCTTTCTCGTACAACTTCTCTGTGGAATTGTTTACCACCGGCGACTTTTCCGGACCGATACTACTAAGGGACCTTCAAGGAAAAAGCTTACTCCTTTCTAAAAGGCCGGCAACGCATCTGCAATTCCCCTGGTGTTGCGGTTATTAATGGGCGGGAGTAGTCATTTACCATTAGGTGAGCCGGATGCCCGTATGCCCCATCTTCCATAAAAAATTAATGATGTATTTTATACTAAAAGATTTATAATATCAAATTTCAATTTACTGATTGGTGGCTGATCCATTTAAGGTGTGCGGTGTGCCAACACAATTGCATTTTGATTCTTGAGGGTCTATTGTCCACAGCATCCGTTTGCCTGACTGTGTGCTTTTTTGTCACCTTTCTATAGAAAAAAACCTAAGGATCCATTGTTATAACACTTGGAATTTATAAGTCAAAGGCATTGTAAATTTATGGGTATGTTCCAAAATGGAACCCAGTGTAATGTCCAATGCAAATGACGTCATGAATCTAATCATAGTTTTATCCCTCAATTTTAATTTCCCTTTGATTAAAACTACTTTTACGGATGTTATTATTTTTAATTTTAATTATTTTTAATTCCCAACATTTCGGGTGCTTTCCAGCACCCATGGTCACGAGGGACTGAGAAGACTGAAATCACGATGTTATTGTTAAACCCGGAGTACCTTCAGCTTTTTTATTGTTTATGGTTCAATTTATGCAAAATGAACTGACTGTCTTGAAGTCTTGTAGTGGTAGCATATAACTGATGTGAAGCATCAACATTCCGGGAAGTCTGCAGTTTGTGATCATATCCTAGACGGCCCCAACCATTACATCAGATTTGATAGACCACAAATCCTTGCGAAAGAACACCGATTCCTACCACAGACAATATGTGAGGCTATTGAAATCAAAAAAACATCCTAATTTCAATAGAGAAGGAGGCTGGGTACAACCACCTGCTTGGGACCCTAAAGTTAGTTAGTTTACGATGGGTTGTTTTCCGCAACTCCACGTCTCAGCGCGTATTTTGCGTGTGGGCAGGAATAACGTGGTTATTCGAGCCATGATATCTCCCCGAAGAAGCTCAGCAGCCCCTTGATGTTGCAAGAAACTTCAGGGAGTGATCTCAGCATGCCGAGATGTTTAGCCCAGGATGAAGCGACTTCTGGACATGTCAGCAACATGTGAGCCGCTGTTTCTTCCTCTCTTGGGACCTATAATAAATAAAATTAAAACTAAACCCAAGCATACCACTGCAAGACTTCAAGACACAGTCAGTTCATTTTGCATAGATCGGACCATAAAAAATAATTAAAAAAGTTGAAGGTACTCCGGGTTTAACAATGACATTGGGACATCAGTCATCTCAGTCCCCCGTGACCATAGCTACTGGAAAGCACCCGAAACGTCGGGAATTAAAAATATTTAAAATTAAATGTGATAAAATCTATAAAAGTAGTTTTAATCAATGTGTAGTATTCACGTAAATATAAGAAATCATTATTTAATTTCCCTTTTTATGCAGTTTGTATACCAATTAAGTTTAACATGTAATATCTCATTGCCGAATTCCTTATATCCGCCATAAAGAAAGAAAGAAGAAGAAAAAGATCATAAATTATGAATATTTTAATTGACCTATTGAATATATTGTCTGTCCAGCTTTTGTAAAAAATACACTCATTGATGAATTATGTGACTGAAACATGCTTGGTGAGCTAAGATTCCATTTCCACAGGCTTTCTTCCTGACTTTGAATGCTGATAGAAGCCCAATAGTTATTTAAATCTCTACTTAAGACATATTCTGATAATTTAATACATAATTGCGTGATAATAGTAGGTGTAAGAAATCCTTTTACAATGAGTATGGATATTCTGCTTGACTCAAGTGGTTTCATACTCTCTGGTTGAGTATAGGTACTGACATAGGCTTCTTTAGGCATAACATTTGCCCCATGACTTAACATTCCTACCCATTCAACAATTTCTTCAATCTCCGCACCTTCTAAAGAAGGTATTTTTGTTATTTCAGGTGATACATTTCTTAGTTCGAGGGAACAGACTGCCACATGTATATTTTTGTCATGGAAGTACTTTGCAATGGACGATGGGCATATTTCCTCTGAGTTTGGTTCCCAAAGTACATAAAAATCGAAATTTCCAAGTTTACATAATGCATCACAAATTTTTTTATAATGCTTAAGACTTTTTAAATCTACTTTTATTTCATAGTAATTGTTTGGCCGCTTTGTTCCTTCTAGACCAAGTGTTTGATAAATAAACTCCAAGATATGTAGTGTAAGAATTCCGTCAGGTGTAATAGCAGCGCAGTTTTGAACTATACAGTTGCTGTCTGCAGTTAAACAGTATAAACTTCCACGTTTCACAAAGCTTTCAACGAACACAATATCTACCAGCTCGGAGAGAGGGCAATTACATAATTTATAATAATCACTATCTTCTAAAATCAATTCTTCAATAGGACTCGGTATTTTTATTTCATCTGGACAAGTAATGATAATACTTTTGTAGAACTTATTTAATTTAATTCCTTCGTTGACGGATTCAATATTTAGTTTTGTTTTTTGGTAAGTAATGACTTTGGGCGGAGAAAAATTCGAAACTTCTGGACAGAGCATCTTTTAAAGAACACATTTAATGTTATTTAAACTTAATAAATTCGCAATAATTAACGAATATTCTAACGCTATGAACTTATAACCTTAAAACAGAGATTCAAAATAAAACAAATTGAAGGTTGTTGGTGTTGTTACGAGTGCGAGTTAAGGCAGATAAAGATCTTAGAACATACAGCCTATTATGATTTGTAATTTATTCATATTACATTATGGTCACAAACTAATAAGAGTACTAACGTAAAGCTGAGAACAAATTATCGGACGCGTCCGTCAGCCGCGGCTGACAGACGCGGCTTAGCAGTGTGCACGGTAGATGTGGGTCGTTACGTCATTTTCAAGAAACGTAACGAAACTAGTGACTTTGTCGGCGTCACATGTTTCAAAACTAGTGATTTTTGTAACTGGCTATTTTATTCGGCTACTGTGATTGTTTGTATATATACCACCACCAACTATACAGTTACACACGAAACGAAACTATACAGTTACATAGTGATTTTTGTAACTGGCTATTTTATTCGGCTACTGTGATTGTTTGTATATATACCATCACCAACTATACAGTTACACACGAAACGAAAATAAATTTAATGACTATCTAAGTGCTTGTATCTATACAGTTAAATCAATAAATTAACTTCCCTTCATACTTTATTCAGGTTTAGGACAGACTGCATTAATTATGTACTTATTTATGATTGATTTGCGTTTACTATGACACTAATATTTTCATAAAATTATTAATGTAGGCATATTTACAAGTCAATTTGATTGTATATGCAATAATGATTGATATTTACATTTTATTTACACTTTTTCAACGTTTTCACGGTCATTTGTTTTTGCACTTTTATTTACACTGTACAATTAATTTGTTTGTTTGTTTGGCTATTTACACACAGTTTTTAAGTTTTATAATATTATAAACATTTAAATTAAAAAAAATTTATACCTACACATTTTTTAGTTTTATTTTAATTTTATAAATAAACGAGTTCATGACTCCATCAAAAATGTTTTAAAAATTATTTTAGTTAAATTCAATGTGACTCGCTTCCCGGAATCGCAAACCATTGAAAATATTTACAAACAGAGATTACTCTATTTTATTGTCTATGTCTATAGTCTTACGTATGAAAATTAAATGTACAATAATACTGTTACTTACGATGGTTTGTTTATTGTTGTATGCCACATGTGCGCTTGGCGCTCGAGCGACCGACAGTCGCCTCCCGCCTCCCGCAATAATAATGGTTAACAGTAATCATAATCACGCATTTACAAAAATCACTAGTTCTAATATGACTCGAAACTAATGATTCGGTTACGTGCCGCGTAGCCAGTTACTGTATCTAGTGACGTGAAATAACGCCCACGTCTAGTGCACGGTAGTCGAGACGGCGTCTTCGGACGCCTCGCTTCGGTCATTCCATAAAGGTTTGTCATTCAAGAAATATGACAAGCAGCGACAGCGAGGATGAATCTATAAAGTTGGCGGCAGCTGTTTTATGTTGTCCTCCTAAAAAAAGTGAAAAGGAGTGCTTGGGTCCATGATATTAATGTAAAACGACTCGAGTATGATGAATTTCATACATTGTATCGATATATATATATATAAGATGATAAACGTTAAAAAATGTACTTATGAATGTACTAATATGTACTTATAAATATAGGCACTCGTGGCCATGAACACATTCAATTATTTTTTTTTTCATTACACATCATGTCGCGAGCGCAGTTGGTTCGCTTGTGACACTCGAAACGTCCGCGGACGCGTCCCGTGCCCCGTTCACACTGTCCGCGGACGCACCAAACATCCAGCCGGCCAGATTCTGTTTGGACGTCCGAACGCTCAAGAGCGACGCAAGGTCATGTCCGCGTCTTACGACCGATAGTTTGCACAGTGTAGTATTAAATGTACCGGCTAGATCTCAATAAGCCGTGGCTGTCAGCCGCGTCCGATAATTTGTTCTCAGCTTAATTATAGTTCGGCCGTTCAGAGAATGCGTTCCTGACAGTGACACCTATCAGTTAGTCACGAGTCACGACTAGTGATGGGCACAACATAACACTGAGTTCGTTACCGTTCTTCCAAAATGAACCGCCGCGTTATTTTTAAGATTATTTTCGTTTTAAATTGGCGGAATCATTTAAAATTTATATTTTAGTAATTTAAGTGGAAACCAAAAAAAGGTAATATTAATATAATAAAATTGTTTTATTTATTCTTTGTTACAAAGTTACGATCTGTATTTCTATGCAATAAAGTACATTGAATTGAATGTAATTACAGAATATTAATCAGACTCCGATTCGCTTGAGGAGGTGGTGTCTTCATCATCATTATATTATTATCAATAACAGAATCAATCCTGATATCTCGGTCAAAATATTCCACAATCAGGTTTTTAGTCTTCTCAACAACCTTTGCCCAGTCATCTCTTGTGACTTCCCCGCAGGCTGCTTTTAATAGGGTCATCATTTTTTTCGTGCTGAAAGGCGGGGAAGTAATGTGACGGGCGTAACCTTTTATTTGAGCCCAGATTAGCTCAATCGCGTTATATTGGCAATGATACGGTGGAATTCTTAGAAAGCGATGACCGTACTCCAGAGCCAGTTCATCGATTTCATATCGCACATTTGCCGCTTAATTTTCTTTAACTAATTTAATTAGCTCTGGTTTTAGCATCTGCATATTTGCGTCAATGTTTCAACGTCTTGTAACCAAGCCACCATTTCTTCTTTTTTATTAGCGTGGGTAGGTGGTTTCTGTATTTGAACCGAGTGATAGGAGGCATTATCCATGAATATTACAGAAGGCTCTGGTAGACTGGGCAAAAGCACGTTCTGGAACCACTCTTTAAATGTAGTGGCATTCATTTCCTCGTGGTAGTCATTTGTGGTTTTTGATTAAAATGCCAGTATCGCGTTCTCCACAAAGACGTATTTTGCAGAACCTGCGTGGCATATTATCAGACGGGCCCCCTTACCCGTTGGTACTTTCGACGTCGACGCTTGTGTACCATCCGTCCAAGAACGGGAAACCGTGTGATTGGCGTCTAGCCATGTCTCGTCAATGAACATGACATTATCCCAGTTATCAATATTTTTTGCTTCTCTCAAAAAACTTATCCGTTTTAAAATTATATCGTATCGTTCTAATAAAATTTTTCTTTTGTCTGTTTTTTTATACGAAAAACCAATATCTTTTAAGATTTTGGTTAAAGCAGTTTTACCCCCGCTAAACGGTCCAGCTTCTCTTAGCGATGCCAAAAGCTTCTTCCTGTTGAGATATTCATTTCTGGTATAGTAACCATATATATGACTTCTGATTGAATCGGCGTCAAAGGTGTCAATATCTGTCATGGGTTTAGTTCTACGTTTCTTCTTCGGACTACGTAAAATATTATCTTCCGTGCCAGTAGAGCCGAACTTTTCTTTATTAATATTTGTTATCGTTCGTTTGCTAACTTCAAGCGCCTGAGAGACGCGTTCTTGTACTTGTTCGACAGGTAACAGGGGTCCGCCATTTTGACGCTCCCTCTCAAAGTAATCTTGTAGCTTGATGATTAACTCACGGGCTCCACTTTTCAATGTTTGTCCACGTTTAGGCATTATTATGCACCAAAAGTAAAAAGAACGCAATACAAAACACAATCGAAGTCCGATTTAGCGCCGATGTCAGTTGGAAAAGCAGAAACAGTCCATTAAACGAAAGCCGGGTAATCATATAAAAACAGATCGAAAACACTTGAAGAACGTGGTCTATGCGCACGAAACAACAACAGACGACTGTTTTAGCGTCACAAAATGGCGGCCCATAACGTCATTTGGGGTTACCATTTTCAACCTAAATATAAAAATGCTACTTTCTTTCGCGCGTTCGGTTTGGTCGTAGTTTTATTTTTATATTTAATAAAAGTTATCTTATAGTCCATTATTTTCAAATTCCTAAAACGTATTATTTTATAAAGTATAACTGTATAAGAACAGATTACGATACTGTTATTGCCTGTTATTGTTAGCTCAGCACTACAAATACAAAGCGCTGACATAACCTTGTAATAGCGCAGTATAGATTTAGAAAAATATTATTTACCAAGTTATTTGACACTCAGTTTGGCACAAAATTATAACATTCATTGATTATTGATATAATAATGTTGTTTTAATGCTCATCAATTGTTAAAACGGTAAACAACCAGCAAAAATATTTTTATCGTAACTGCAAGGCCATTACAAAGTTACGTCGTTGGTTCAATCGCGACGTGTCAGGAACGCATTCTCTGAACGACCGATAATGCGTCACATTGCAAAATACTTGATTTTTGATAACAGCCTAATCCAGCGTAAAGAAGCCTAAAAAAGGCATCATGCGGAAAATAAACCTAACATTTATACCACAATGCACTTGTTACAACGCTTAAACTAATAGTTTACTTTGGCTTAAGTACATTTAATAAACAAAATCGTACCACATTCACACATCAATCAGCTTTTGAACCATGGAGGTTAGATAGAAAGAGAACAATCGCTGTAGAAAATAGTGTTCCAGAAACATGGACAAAATAAGTGAGGGGCTGCGATCGCTAAGTTGTCTCAATAAAGGTCATTTTCAGTCTATTTTCCGATCAGATGCTAAACTACTTGCACATCCACGCACAATATAATATTTCACCATTTTCAATATTTCTTTTTGTCAAAAATTAAAAAATTACGGAGCACGAATATTTTCTCACCAATGTCGCGAAGAAAAGTACATTATTCAACTAACTTCATCTGCTTGTACTCATAAACAGCTAACTTCGCAGATACTACTTACCAACGTATTTTCAGGGACAGGAGGGCTATGTTTAAGTACGTAGCGATCGTTCTCCTTATCTCTAATCTCCATGTTTTAAATAATAAATAAGAGACAAAATAAGAGTAGCACGGAGTGTTACGCAGTGTGACTAACTAGCATTTAATATACAAATTAATATTAAGACTGATTGATATATTACACATTAAATAACTTAAGTAAGGCACCTTCATATAACGCAGCGTTTAGTGTATACACTTCTGTGATCACGTGATGCATTCACCTCATTATCTACTTCAAAATAATATTTCTTGATCGAAATTAAGACTTCCCCATAATACATTTTGAATTTAGTTCTGACTTAGTTTAATTTCGACGGCAATCTAAATATTATCCAAGCTGTAGAGCTTGGATAATATTTAGATTGCCGTCGGACCTGTAAAGATCCGGTGGATACGGGACTTAGATGTAGATCCTTAGAGTTGAATGTACCTCCGGACTCGACTCCAAATTATCGTTCGACCTACTCTACCTGTGAGTATTCAACGAACTTAAGAGGCCATGCGCGTAATTCCTAAGCAAAAGTTTGTCAATTTCAAGGGGAAGCTAGGCAAACACACTACTGTATACTTCACTACAAATACAAAAATGAATTGCGTCACTATACACGCACACTACAACATTTACGTTTGTGTTAATTGCATTTACGCATACTATCAAACTGTACACGTGTCGACATTGGTGCCGCTGTCTACATGCGTGATAAACAAATAATCATAGTCCGCATAAGTTCAACGTTGGTAAAAGTGATTTTTAGTGTTTTTTCATTAATTACAACCCTTCACATGTCCACTGCTGAACATAGGCCTTCCCCAAGAATTTCCACAAACCACGGTCCTGAGCCACCTGCATCCATTGGCTTCATGCATGTCTTACCAGCGAGCTTACTCTTGAATCCAATAACAATTTCGATCCAATCTCAATTTCAATCCAATGCTGACAAATTAGCGTACTCTTGAAAACAATTTTGACAACATTGGATTAAAATCGGAGTTGCGCTCGGATTGGCCAAAATTTTTGTTGTACCACATGAAGTTAGCTGCGTTACTCTTAGCAACAGGCATGTTTTATTTATCGTTAAACCGGTAAAGTCATAATAAACCCTTTGTAACTTTCATAAACGAGCGTTTAAGTAGTAAAAATACTTAATAAATGGTGTAATTCGTCAAACATAACATCTTTTCATACAGTTCTTATAAAAAAACGCTATATTTGCGAGTTTTAATTAATTATAAGGCTGTATAGGAGCGTGTCTTTGCCTCATTTTTTTGTTGTCAGAAAAAAATTGTTATCACGACGATCATGAAACAATGTAAACAAATATCAACTTTCGAAGAACTCTTTTTAAGTTTAAAGGTGAAGTGCTTTTTAAGTATGTGTAGAGTGAATTAATAATAGACCTTTCAATTTGGGTACAACTATAAACAGTTTGAAATAGTTCATTACCGCATTAACAGTTAACACAATTAAGCATCATATGAAACAGACGAAATGGGCACTGTTAGCTAATTAGGAGGAACAAAATAAATAATAATCGTCAAGGATAGAGTAAGTATAACAATGTTTTTTAAAAATTTTATAGGTAGATATATTTTTTAATTTGGGTACAGAAAAAAAGCAATTTCTGGCCTGTTGAACAACATTAAACTAGGGATTGATAGCAGTCACAGATGGTCAAGTGTTGCTTTTGAAAACTCAACTTACAATTAACCTTTCTCACTACTTAGTTATTACAAATAACAATGTTGATTCGTTAACTTCTCAATATTTTTGTGTGGCATCTAATAATAATAACTATTTTTTTTTACTCACTTTTAAAGACAAACATTTTAATATTATTTTATTTTTTTATTTTTCTAGGAATATCTAATGGATAGGCTAGGGCCACGGCACCAAATGGGCCAACAGCTGGTTAATTTCATGGAGAAAAGAGACTCTTTATGATGAACTTTATCTTCTAGATATGGCCGCATAGAAATTGGACTTGGTCGAGCCCCTACCTACAGTTTGATAAAAATAAGGAACTTGCAACATTGAATTATACAACACAATTGCAATATGTATATCTTACACTCAAGCGGTAAAAAGGTAATCCATCATTTTTTAATTGCAATAATTTACACAAATTGACCTCATATGTGTTATCTCTTTGTGTAGAGAATATAGATGTTTCAATAAATCTTAAACATCCTTTTAAATGATTTGTGGTGGATTAAAACTTCTAATTCAAATATTCCACCTTAATTTTGTCATTGATTTATAATTAACAACTATTAAACATTACTCTACAGAGATGGGATGTTATCAAATATTTATTTTCATTTTAGAATCACAACTTAATTCCATACCACATTCCCCAAGCAACAACACTCTACCAACAAGAAATGATCAATATATGTAGCATCCGAAAATAAAGTTATAATCAAATGCAATTTCCAAAATAGCCAGGACAATTGAAGGGTTTAATATTATTGTTTTAAATTTTCCAAACAGAGTACAACAACAATAACAATCCTGTAATTTAAAATAAGACTTTCATTTAATTTTATAAATGTTTTAATGTTATTTTAAATTTAATTACTTTTGTAAAAGAAACTGATTTTTGGTTCACTGAAGATATAATTTTAAGATTTTAATTTCATAGTGTTATCATTTGATATATAATCAATATGTTTTTGATTACATATGTTAAGCTATATTATCAAATTTCAAATATGAAAAATAGATTTAATGTAGATTTAGTACCTAGGTAAGAATATATACTAATAGTAATAGTTTGATAAAAATATGTTTGCATTATATTAAATAAATGATCAAATTTGTATCAGAATTTTATTAACAAATCCTTTTTGAAAAGCAATGAGTGAATGCTGGAAATAAAGTAAATGGGGCTATAAACTCTATCGTCGTCAAAAAGGCACATATTATGGCTGTTAGTCCCTTTTTTGACATATGGTAGTGGAAGTTGGGTGTGGCAGAAGAAGCACGAAAGTTGAATAAACGCAGTAGAAATGCAGTCATTAAGGAGTATGGTAGGTATGAATGTGAGTGAAAGGGTGAGAAATTGCGTGATAAGAGTGTGGTTTGCAAGATGATGTGACCAGTATTAAGAAAGGAATGCTTCGGTGGTATGGTCATATACAAAAAATTAATGACGAACAAGTGACAAAGCAAATTTATGTTGCAGAAGTGAGTGGCAGAGTTGGAAAGGGATGTTCTAGGCTAAAGAATACCGACAAATTGGCGATATATTGAAAATGGGCCAAATTAAGGGTACTAGTATAATGATGTGGAGGAGGCAAGTGAGGTGTGTCAGGATTGTTTCAAATGGAAGTCTGTAGTCTTTGCCCACCCCTCGAGTGACAGGCATGAGTGTTTATGTTGTGTTAAGTTATGTGTTATTAAAATTACGTTAGCTATATAATTTAATTTTTAATTCTTATAAAATTATACATTTATTATATTTATATTTCTTTTACGTGTGAAACCCGCCAATAAACCTCTCAGACATGATAAGAGACCTCTGCCCAGTAGTGGGATGCTTTAGATCATACTTGAGATATTTAAACAATCCTCTTTAAACTTTTGCGCCGCCTAACTATTAAACATATTTCTTCTACAAAACAACCACTTTAAAACTAATTAAAAATAAAGGCTGTAACAATATGATGTAAAATATATTCTCTACGGAGGGTCATATTTAGGTTTTTATTCATGCACTATTTTCTCACTAAAGTCCTTAATAATACAATTATTAGCTCCATAATCATCATCACTCATAGAAAAAAACTTAAGTGCTTAAAACGCATAATTTGAAGCTCATTTCGTCATTTTTTAAATTGCAATGCACTATTACGGCGTAGAATAATAGACACAAGAGTTAAACATGTCATTATTTTATCGAAAACAATAAGATAATTGCCGGAAAAAAAAGATTAATATGAACACAATTCCTAAAACGTTACTGTTTTGCTATTGCCTTAATTCCAACTCCAACACAATATCAAACACAATACGCTGCTGTCAGCTAACTGTCAAAAGTGCGTCGGGAGTACCGATTTCGCTCGGACAATTTCAATTCCAATCCTAATTAGTTCACACAATCACCACGCAATACTAAACTAATTTAGCACTAGAGTCGCTTTCAAGAGTACCAAACGTCATAATTCCAATCCCGATCGATCGGAATTGTTTTCAAGAGTAAGCCTACAGGTCATCCTCCGTCTATTAAGGGGTCGCCCTAAACTTCACCCACCGGTACGAGGCTGCTTCTCGAGAACCTTTTTTCCCATCGCTTATCGGTCCTTCGAGCTATATTGCTGGCCCATTGCCCCTTCAGTTTACTTATCCGTTGGGCTATATCAGTCACTTTGGTTCTACTGCAGATTTCCTTATTATTAAGTGCGGAGGAGTTTCTACTACCAGAGGGAACGTAAACAACAAGTAAAGATAGGTGACTACATTTGTGAGGAATCACCGCTTACTTTTGGTGTTCCTCAGCGAAGTGTACTAGGTCCTACATTGTTCCTTATTTATATCAATACATTAACTAACATAAATTTTTTCAACGGTCGAGTATTTTTCTATGTCAATGACACCGCAATAGTTTTTACGGGAAAGAATTGGAACTCGGTATTTAGAAATGCTGACTTTGGTCTAATAATAGTTTCAAAATGGCTCCAGAGTAACCTTCTTTCCGTAAATATTGCATAAACTAAGTATACATATAATGCTTTGCGATTAAAAATAGAACGCAACAAAATGATAACAATAGTTCAAAGATACATTATTGTGGCATTTCTAATAGTTCTAATTGTAAGTGTACATTTATCGATAAGGTTGCATCTATAAAGTATCTGGGGATTGTTCTGGATCAACACGAACTGGCACTTTCAAGTTGAATATAGAGTAACACGATACGAAAATTTATTGGAATACATAATGATTTCTTATATTTACTCGAACACTACACATGATTAAAACTACTTTTACGGATTTTATTGCGTTTATTTTTGCTTTTAATTACTTTTATTTTTAATTCCCGACGTTTCGGACGCTTTTCAGCACCCATGGTCACGGGGGACTGAGATGACTGACGTCCCGATGTCATTGTTAAACCCGGAGTACCTTCAGCTTTTTTAATTATTGTTTATGGTCCGATCTATGCAAAATGAACTGACTATGTCTTGAGGTCTTGCAATGGTATGCTTGGGTTTAGTTTTAATTTTATTGATTATAGGATCCCAAGCAGGTGGTAGTACCCAGCCTCCTTCTCTATTGAAATTAGGATGTTTTTTAATTTCAATAGCCTCACGTATCATCCTTGGTAGGAATCGGTGTTCTTTCGCGAGGATTTAAGAACAATATAAGACATTCAGCATTGACAAAACACTATCTGAACACGGTCATGACGTAATGCGATTACCTCCATACCACCCAGATTTAAATCCAATCGAAATGGCTTGGGCTTCAATAAAAGGTTATGTGAGTAGTAAGAATGTGCAATGGAACCTCAAACGTGTGATAGAGTTAGTAACAGAAAAGGCAAGCCAAATGGGACCAAATGAATGGAAAGCTCTATGTGATAAAACAAAAAAAATTGAAGACTTTTACATAGAAAGTGATCACATAATAGACAATTTGACGGATACGGGGATAGTTATCAGACTAGGAGAAGATTCGTCAGACAGCGACTCAGGGGACTCAGGTAGTTCCTCATCGTCATCTGACGAAAACGATAATCTGTTAACTCCTGGAACAAGCAGTGTATTTTCTGGAGTTAATGTACCTGGTTGCAGCCGCGTTACAAACGATAATCTTCCCGCTGGTGTATCATTTATTGACAGTGACAGTGACTAGGATAATCAGTCATTTTTATTTTTAAATTTATTACTTCGTAATAAATATTTTTCAGAATTTTGTTACTTTGTGTTAATTTCAAATGTCGTCAAAAATCCCTGAATAGATATACAAATTATGGATAACATTTCGTACACGACAGTACCTGCGCAAGCTCCCCACTACTGACGCTCGCCAAGTCTCATCTTTCGTGGCACGGTCTGTACATAGTTTTAGTACTGGATAGATCATACATACATACACACTCACAGATACACACACACTCATTCACACACACAAACACACACACACATACACACACACACACAACACAAAAGTAACTAATAATACAATATCTCTCAATTGTTAATACAAACAAATAACTTGTTTAGTTATGTTGATAATATCCTGAGGGGGAGACCCTGGTGATCCGTAACACAGGCTTCCGCCTAGTATAGACACCAGACCCTCAGCCCCTAGTGTACACTGTTTATACTCTAACTTGTTAATTTAAATTGTGAGAGTAAATATAAATATATTTTGGGGTATATATATAGTTTTCTCATCTGGTTGGGTTCTATAAATATATAATTATAAATTAAAATGAAAAGATAAATATACATAAATAGCAATGAAATAAAATAAAAATACAAAAAAAATACTGGAAGCTCTCGGGGAGGAAGTGACTTATGAGCAACTCCTTGGGGCATTGGAGGCGAGATATGGCGACGCTCACCTGGAACATGTCTTTCGTGCGCAGCTTAAAGATCGCGTGCAGCGCATCAACGAAAACCTGCAGCAGTGGGCTCTAGAGGTGGAGAAGCTGGTGCGAAAAGCATACCGGTCTGTGCCTGCGCTCATTGAAGGGAACCTGGTGCAGACATTCATCGACGGCATCCGCGACCTGGAAGTCAGAGCTGCTGTGAGGCTCGGGCACCACGAGACGCTTAAGGACGCCTTGGCCCATGCACTAGAGGTGGAAGCCGTGCGGCAGGACCATCGTTCCCATCAGGGAGGTTGCAGCAGCTACAGTTCGCGACTGCAACAAAGGATACAGCCCTAGGTGCCATGGCTGTGGGGAAAAGGGCCATCTTCGATCCAGCTGCCCTAAGCGAAATGTAGAAAGGAGAGTTGATCGAGCTCGAGAGGGTAGTGCAGCTAACGGCACTGCCTGGCGGCGACAGGATCATCGTTCACCTCACGCTAGGGAGGTTACAGCAGTTACGGTTCGCGACCACAATAAAAGATACAGCCCTAGGTGCTATGGCTGTGGGGAAAGGGGCCATCTTCGGTCCAGCTGCCCTAAGCACACCCTAGGAAAGGATGGTGAACGGTCTCAGAAAGGAAGTGCGGCTAACAGCACCGCCCAGCAGCAGCGGGAATACGATCTTACTATCAGAAACTGCAGCGGGAAATCTCACGGCAACGCAGATGCATTGTCAAGAAGACCTTTTCCTGAAGATTGCAACCATTGTAGTAGGCAAGAGAGTAAAGAAGTGGTATCCGTGAGGATGCTCAGGACAGACCACCTCAGCAACGGGTGGAAGGACAGCCTACGACATGCACAGCAGGAAGATCCGGACATCAAGCCGATTCTGGGATGGATGAAGGCCCGTGCTACCAAGCCTAAGTGAAGGGACGCCTCAGCGAGCGATGAGTTCAACCACGAAAAGCTATTGGGCCCAATGGGACAGCTTGCTGCTTCAGGATGGAGTCCTGTGCCGTAAATGGTACAATGGTCGAGGAGACAGCTGTCGTCTGCAAATGGTTGTCCCTAAAGCTAAAGTGCCGAATGTTCTACAGCTGTGCCATAATGGTCGTTCAAGATTCCATCTGGGAGTTAAACGAACTGTACTGAAGGTCCGAGAACAGTTTTACTGGGTCCATTATCGTGACGATGTCGAGGATTGGTGTCGTACATGTACAAGTTGTGCGGCTGTGAGGGGACCTCAGACACGGAGTAGAGGAGCATCGAAATTGTACAATGTTGGTGCACCACGGGATAGGACATCCCTTGACATTGCGGAGCCGTTACAGAAAGGCGCAAAGGGGACTCTTAAGATCGTCCATGTGGATCGCTTGGCGCGTTATTATGGGGCCAATAATGCTCGGGACGAGCATGTCTTAGGAGGGGGCAGTGTTACGCCGCGCTCAAATCTGCCTCACTAGCGCCATCTAGTGTCAAGAACGAGAGCGAGGGGAGCTTTGCAGAAAATGACATCACAAATCTCTCAACCGACAGCGCCATCCGAAGAACTAAGTTTCTAGAAAATCTACACTCGCACACTCGTCCCTTTGCGCGCATTTACTTGAATATTCCGTATGCTTCTTTGCTAATTTAAATAAATAGGCGCTGCAAGATGCAATCGAGGCAGTTTTGGAATTGGCGACACAAGCGAAGCTTCGGAGCGGAATAAAGTGAATTAGTGTGTTTAATTATTAGTATTTTAAGTTTTAATTTGTGTAAAGTAAATTAAAGTGTTAATTTAAGTAATTTTATCGGCAATTTTTATTGTCACGAACCTCAAGCTCGTAAAAGTATGTTTGTTTCATTAGCAAATGCTACCAAATACTCCCTCTAATCCGAAATTCAGATAATGTATCCTAAAATAAAGTAGTAAATAGACCAAGATAGTAGAAGTTTTAGAGTGCGAAAAGTTCGGTTTCAACCTCAGCTCAATCTAGAATCCACTTCGGCTCGATATACCCTCCCAGATGCCTTGGACGCCCACGTAGTTAATACGTGTATAGCGATGGAAGAAACACCCTAGAACCGGAGACTTGTGACGTGTTAGTCCATCTTATCCCTCAAGGGCATTGATTTATACCTTACAGTGTTGTATAACTCAATGATCAAGGGTGACAACGTAGACAATTTTGTTGTCTATAGACCACAGCTTTACTTTACCGTAACGGCGCCTCTACACGTTGGCCAACACAGTGGCGAATGTAGTGGCCAATAGCATTGGCCAACGTGTAGACGGGGTGTTTGGGCTTCATTGGTATGTAATGGAGCGATGGCCCGCAAGTTGGCGCGAGATCCGTGTGGTGTCGGTTTTTTTACAAAAGATCAAAGGATTGTTGGCAGAGTTTGGTCGCCGCGTCCACACGTTGGCCGCGTGTTTAGTTTGCTACAAGCTCCCAGAGTGATTACACGCATCTGATTTAAATTTTATATTCAAGCTTTGTAGGGTGGATGCCCCAATTACCAGCCTTTTAGCGCCAATTTCAACTTTAAACATTCCTACTACTTTAATTAGCGCGATTTAATTATTATTGAACATTTGTTTTATTTATTTATTTATTTATTTATTTATTTAGGTAATCATACAGCGTTTTTATCATATTTACAATACATATTATCATACAGTAAGGCCAATAGAGATTACACAATTTTTATCAACTAATAATTAAGCGTGCGTGCATGCGTGCGTGTGTTTGTGTGTGTGTGTGTGTGTGTGTGTGTGTGTGTGTGTGATTATGCCCTATTTTTGTTTACAACATCACGTTTGATGCGACTCTTGGATAGGTTGAAAATATCCAAGTCAGCGTAAAACTTATTATAGTTTTGAACAATACGACATAAAGTAGAATTTTTTACGTAATTTGTGTTTGCTCGTGGTACATGAAATAATGGCGTATGTCTAGTTCGGTATTTAGGTACTAGTAACGATATTTTAGATAACAGGTCTGGACAATCTATGTTACCAGACCATAAACCGTGTAGCAAAAACATATCGTGTTGAAGTCTTCTGAGTTCCAAGGTATCTAGGCGGTAAAATTTAAATTTAATCAATAAGCTATTTATCAAAAAAATAACGTTTTTTTACTATCAGATTATTACGAGAACAATTATAAATGAAAAAAAAAAATGAAGCACGTCGTTTATACGTGGTAGAACCATGCAATTATATTAGAAGTATAGTTGCAGCACGACGGTCGGCTCGACCGGGGAAGGACCACGCTCTCACAGAATATCAGCGTAAAATAGTAGCTTAATAATGCTGTGTTTCGTATAGTGAGTGTAGAGAACCAGATACCCCTTTTAAAGGAAACGAGGCATTTCTGCTTAGTCCTAACGGGTGACAACGCGTCTGCATTTTGATTCGTAATCGAAGCACACAGTTCACCTGATGGCAACCACTTACCATCAGGTGAACTGTGTGCTCGTTTGTCACCCTATCCTATAAAAAAACGTCGATTTCTTATAATTTAAGCGTGCAAGATTTCGAATCATAATCATCATTACAGCTGTTCACAAGTCCACTACTGAACATCCTCCTCCACAGACTGCCGCAAAGCATGGTCGTGAGCCACTTTCCTTGTCATGAGTTTTTCATTTATGTTCTAAGTTATAATTAGTACCTATTATTAAGTCAGTGTTAATTATATTTATTGCTGTTGTTTTTGTTTTTCTCAAAAAATAATTAAATTACCAAATAAATTATAACGTGTTTTTTATATACATCAAATGTCTGATAGAAATGCAAGTACATATTTTGCTAAACTTTGAAATCAATACCCAATTTTAAAACATAGACTAATCGATTATAACTCCTTTAACTTTAAAATAAATTAAGTTCTAATTAATAGTATTTATTCCAGTTTATGATGCATGTAAAGAATAAAGCTAATCGTATATCGTATATCTATATACAGCCCCATTAATATCCACTATTATTTTATAATTCTTTCATAAAAACGTTAACCCCACACTAGGATTTTCTCCCGTATCGCGCAGGCAGTTTACAAACATAAATTGCACAAGGACATACATCCAGACCCGAAACAATTATTTGTAGGACTTACAAATACTTGTTCCGTGCGGGATCAAACCCGCGGCGCTCGGCGCAGCCACTCATTGCTGAGCCACTGCGCTACGGTGCCGTCGTCATAAATTCGTCCGCACATTGGCCCGAACCGAAGTAAACTGAACGACCTTCCAACGTGTGGACGCCGTCACCAACTCTCGGCCAATATATTCGCTATTCCATTCGCCACTGTGTTGGCCAACGTGTAGAGGCGACATTAGGTCAACACTTTTTACCATTGTGCTTTTTATTGGAAGGTAAATAATAATAATTAAATGTGTATTTTGTGTTTTTATTTTATATATGGCTCCATAATTCACAAATGTTATTATTCTTATCCTATAATCACATTATTAATTACTGTACAAATATATTTACACTTAGCAATCAATATGCCCCTGTTAAATGTGTTAATATGGTGTTATTATGGAATGTAGAATTCATCGGCTGGTACAGCCTTATAGAAGGCCTCAACGTTTTTAAACACTTCAGCGATGACAGCGTGAACAATCGGAGGTGCGATTTCTTGCATTACGTCCTTCCAGTTTGTGTTTGCGAACTCTATCACTGGGTCAGCTGGAAACAAAATTTAACCATATTTATAAATACGCTGCATAAAATTAGTTGAAAACCTAACCTAAATCAATACTTAGGTTAGGAATATTTTCTATGTACCCCCCTCCCCCCCGTCGGTAAGAACGTAAAAGCCGTTGGTCCATAGCCCTACGCCTTTTCAACTATTCTATTTGACTACTATCCTATTTGATGGTAAGTGGTGATGAAGCCAAAGATGGTGAAGCGCACTGACTTAGCTTAACAAAAGCGTATTCACTCTTGCCTCGGAGACATCGACATTGTGATCGGATGAAAGATAAATTCTAGCGAATTATTACACTCGTTTGCTGTACGCCTTATGCGTGATGTTTCTCTCTGTTGCCCTCCAGTCGTGTTAAATTGCCTCTCCATTGGTGCTTGTGCATACTCTTGCACTGTAATCCTGTCCTGCACAGATGGCCGGTCTCCGTTGAGTCTTTTAGACTTTATTTATAGTAAAACCTATTTCATGTTTCACGAGAAGCATATTGAAATACCCATAATACAATATTGATAATGAAACTTTTTTTTTATATTTACCAAGAAGTTTGTTTCCATTGAATAAGTTGTCGAAATAGAAGGAAGCTCCGGTCTTGACGTGGAAGGAGTCACGCCACTTAATTATTTTCCAGTGAGGTTTTCCATCTTCTCCTTGCTCCGTAGTCAAGTCAGTTACGGTCTTTATTACGATGTCTCCTGTAATAAGAAATATGAGTGATATAGAAAAGTGTAAATATAATATAGCATAATTACTTAACCTAAGGCATCTGTGGAGAAGATTTGCGTTAATCGTAACCTTTTTTTATAGTATGTATAATGTGAAAAAATTAAGAATCAAAACGCAGATGCGTTGTCACCCTTGAGGACTAAGATGGAATGCCTCGTTTCCGGTAAGACCCTTTTTACCGGTTCTCTACACTCAATATACGAAATACAGCAGGATTAAGCTTTGAAATTGCTTTTGCTTCTGGTATGTACATATATTTAATGACTAATTTTAATATTTAATAATTCACGCTTGTTTTATAGATACCCAGATTTAAAACGGATGGAAAGACGGAAGCCAGCAAATTATGTTACCACCAAATGGCAATTAGAAAACTCCATTTAGTATGCTGTAATACAACAGCGTGAATTTGATACGCACCATCCACGCCCCGCTTAACGTTATCCACTCAGGCCTTACCCTTAATATTCATGATGTTGATAAAGTGTTCCGCCTCCTGCAGCCGTGGTTATATTAAGAAAAATAGACTCAATAATATACTTACGGCTCAACGAGTGTCGTGTAAATGTTGACATTAGGGAGGAAGTTTTGGATTATTTGATGTAAAAAAAAAATTGACTTACAAACTTACAATAAAAAGTAACAGCCGACTTAAAAGAATTAAAAAAATACACTTGATTTTTTCAGAAGTCGGTGTTAAGACATAGTTCTTTTAGTTTTTTGAAGTTCGAACATTACAAGAAACTGGATCCGAGGACGACTGAATACTAAAATGCTCGCTGAATAAATTGGCAATCGTCTTATGATCATGGACGCCGCCGACGCTCACAGGAAGCGTAGGTTTTACATTCAATTTATTGGTGTTCTTCCAGAAATTTTTGAAATTTTTAGCCGAATGATTTGAAGCAAGTAAATCGATTTGTAGTTGCTCTTGCCTGTCTTGACACCATTTTAACTTTGATTTAAATTTCTTACGCGTTTCTAACATTTCATTATAAATATTGCCGATTTTTGGTTTACCTGCCAATAACCACATCTGAAATTTAAGTCTAGCCTCCCTGTGCGCGCCAGCAACGCATTTATTCCACCCAGTGACATAACCTTTATTTCTTGTACATTTTCTTTTAACATAGGTCTGCGAAGCTGATTCTGACAGAATACTTACAATCTCCCTATACAATTTGTCTAATATTAAGTAATGACTTTTATTACTACATGAGTAATCACAGCATTGGTCTAACTCTAGCGGAAATTCGATATTCTTTAGTTTAGAATGACACAATTCATGATATTTATTTATTTGTTCCAACTGCCTATCTCCCTATATTATACATTTTTTGGACTCGCCAACTGGAACATCAATTTCAACTTTCTGATTTAATTTGTATAGGTCACATTCAATTATGAGCGGAGAGTGGTCCGACCAATATACGTCATGTTTCACCGACACTTTATTAATCGTCGTCCGTGCGGATTGAGTGACTATGCAGTGGTCTAACCATCTCTCACACCCATGTGCGACTCCCATCACTACGAAATGTATAAGTGTTAGACTGAAGCCCTAACATATCAACATCCGCGCAGTACCATGTGTAATCATTACAGAAATTAATTAATTCATTATAAAACATTTCCTTTGGATGCGCATTAAAGTCTCCAAGTAAATAAAATGTATATATAATAAAATAAAATGAATGTATTGAAATAATACTCGTTTTTACGGAATTTATCGCGTATATTTAACTTTTTAATACCCGACGTTTCGAGAGCTTTACAGCACCCATGGTCACGGGAAGGACTGAGATGTTTAACGTCCAGATGTCATAGTTAACCGCAGTTACCATAGATTAAAATTTAACTTTTGTTCCGATCTACACAGTATGAACTTATGGTATCATGAAGCCTTGCAGTTGTATGCTTGGGTTGGGATTTAATTTTATTTATTATAGGATCCCAAGCAGATGGTAGCACCCAGCCATCTTCTCTATTGAAATTAGGGTGTTTTTTGATTTCAATAGCCTCGCGAATCATCCTTGGAAGGAATCGGTGTTCTTTAGCGAGGATTTGTGGTCTATCAAATCTGATGTAGTGACGTGGGCGATCCTGTACATGTTCACAGACTGCAGACTTCCCGGAGCGTCGATTCTTCACATCAGCTATATGTTCTTTGACGCGGGTTTTAATTGATCTTTTAGTTTGTCCTATGTAGGAGAGACCACATTCACAATCAAGCTTGTACACTCCTGCATCTTGCAGAGGGACGTTACACTTGACTGATGGTAAAAACTGACCAATCTTCTTCGGCGGCTTGAAGTATGTTTTGATGGAAGCGCGCTTCAAGATGTAGCCAATCTTGTCAGTGACTCCTCTAACATATGGCAGTACAGCAGGTACACGCTCGACTGTGGCCGGCTTCACTCGTTCTCTGTGACGTAGGCGCGGGACCCGAAGCTTGTTGTCATGCAAAACTTGCTTGACGTGTTGGAGCTCGGCAGCCAGGTGTTTACTGTCACAGATCCCTCGTGCTCTCTGAAACAAAAATTTTTTGTCCAACACGTCAAGCAAGTTTTGCATGACAACAAGCTTCGGGTCCCGCGCCTACGTCACAGAGAACGAGTGAAGCCGGCCACAGTCGAGCGTGTACCTGCTGTACTGCCATATGTTAGAGGAGTCACTGACAAGATTGGCTACATCTTGAAGCGCGCTTCCATCAAAACATACTTCAAGCCGCCGAAGAAGATTGGTCAGTTTTTACCATCAGTCAAGTGTAACGTCCCTCTGCAAGATGCAGGAGTGTACAAGCTTGATTGTGAATGTGGTCTCTCCTACATAGGACAAACTAAAAGATCAATTAAAACCCGCGTCAAAGAACATATAGCTGATGTGAAGAATCGACGCTCCGGGAAGTCTGCAGTCTGTGAACATGTACAGGATCGCCCACGTCACTACATCAGATTTGATAGACCACAAATCCTCGCTAAAGAACACCGATTCCTTCCAAGGATGATTCGCGAGGCTATTGAAATCAAAAAACACCCTAATTTCAATAGAGAAGATGGCTGGGTGCTACCATCTGCTTGGGATCCTATAATAAATAAAATTAAATCCCAACCCAAGCATACAACTGCAAGGCTTCATGATACCATAAGTTCATACTGTGTAGATCGGAACAAAAGTTAAATTTTAATCTATGGTAACTGCGGTTAACTATGACATCTGGACGTTAAACATCTCAGTCCTTCCCGTGACCATGGGTGCTGTAAAGCTCTCGAAACGTCGGGTATTAAAAAGTTAAATATACGCGATAAATTCCGTAAAAACGAGTATTATTTCAATGTGTAGTGTTCGCGTAAATATAAGAAATCATTATAAAATGAATGTATAATAAAAAAATATAAATAAATAGATAGAGAGACGTTACACATATAAATACAATTTTAAGGTATACAACGTGTCCCAAAATTCAACGATAAGTCGACACCGGAGGATAGACCTGCCCCGGACTAATCGGGGAAAAAAAGAAATAAAAATATATCCCCATTATATTTTAAGTTATATAAAAAAAAATGAAATTCTTCAGAAATTGAGACCGTTTATGATATTTTTCACTACCATGACCACAATTTTTTTAATATTTGTTTCTTTTTTTTTATAGGCAACCTGAATAGCACTGCTATCTACCAAACTTCTTAAAAAATCCAGAATAACTCTTGTTTTATCACGAAAATTAATGAAACTTTTTTATTCCCTAAATTTTTTGAAGACTTTTACTTTTAACCAAATTTAACTTATCGTGGTGTAAAAAAAAAGTATGAACACTAGTATGGCAAGTTTTTTTTAAAAATTGACGCAACTAACCAACATTCCAAAATGGTATAATACTCTAGGAAAACAAGTTATAAAAAAATATGGGTCTATTATTTCTTAACAGGGGCCAAATTCCTTAAATTGTAATTGTCAGTAATCACTTTTACTACATGCCCAAAATGGGTTCTTGTTACAATTTCTAGGAATTTTAATGGGGCATACATACCTTAGATGTTAGAGAGAGATAGATAGATAGAGATATTTACGTTAAAAAGAGACAACAACAGGGCAGGTAGAGAAGCTCTTATTATTCTCAGCAAGTCAGTTCAGTACGCTCTGCTCCTTTGTTTACTGCGCACCGTTCCCAATTCATCTTATGTGGCTCTCGTACATACTATCGACTTTTGGCTTGACTTTTTGGACTGGAATCGACCTGCAAACTTAACTGGCCAGAAATCCAGCCAGAAAATCCGATTCCTCTATTTTTTCTCTTCTTCCTCTAAAGTTAATAAATCGCCTAAAGCCGATTCCGTGGGGCCATAATCTATCGTCTAAAAACACGTCTATTTTGTATTTAGGAACAAAGACTTCGTATGCATTGTAATTTCTTTGTATTTTCATATTTATCTTTACTAAAGAAACGTTTTCTCCTGTCTTTTTATGAATGTAGTTGTTAGCGACGACAAAGTGAATTCGAACATTTAATATTAATTATTTATTATCAGTGAATTAAAACTAAGTGTTAGCATTTAATCTTAATTATTCCTTATCAGTGATTTAAAATTAGGTGATGGTATTAATCTTAACTGTTTCCTATTCGTAAAATAAAGCTAAGTGTAAAGACTGATTAGTGCTGAAAAAACAGGAAAGTAAATTAAACACTTCTATTTTTATCTTAAAGTGACTTATATGAATCTATTTAATATTATTTAGGTCTGATTAGAACATTAGACGCAAGTATAAGCTTATTTTTCTAGTAAGATTTCTTTTATCATAACTTTAAGAGCTATTTAACATATAAGTGATTAATATAATTCTTTTTCCTTTAAAGTACTTCAAAAGAAACATTAATATGTCAGTTAATCGCTGTATAATGTTATTTCATTATGAGAAAGATTTAAATTTCATGAAAAAATATTGTATAGATTCTTAAGCATAATTCCTGAAAAAGTGTTGTACATTCCTACCTCTTGGCGGCGCCACTTGTATGTTCGGCAAAAATATAGTCCTACTCCGGAGCTAAACCGTGAGGCGACCGCGAAACTATTTTTATTTTTTATAAATGTAAAATAAAGGTTTATTGAATGATTTATGTTTAGAATAGTAGAAATAAGTTGTATCTATCGTTAGGAATAAATATAAATATTGTAAGGAATGTTTTATTAAGGAAATCGTGAATCTCTCTTAGAAAGGGTTACTCTGCGCTCTGATTGGTCAATAGATTCACTAATGCCGTGTGCGATTTTTTCTTAATTATGATTGGTTACAGCCGCTTATAAAAAGGGGCGTTTTTCGTGGTAAATTATTCCAAATCCGGCAATGTAATAATAAGGAATCAAGAAATAAAACAAGAAGAAATTCTCAAGAAGTGTTATTTATTGCTCATCTAACTGCTACTGTATGCTCTCCAGTTAACATCCCGCCAGCAAACCCGCTCTATTTATCAACGCTCCCTTATACGAGCAATTACATTGGTCCTTCGAGAAGCCGGATCGGGTTTAAGGAAAACTAGGAAGATGCCTTCAAATACAAGATCAAAATCAGTGCAGTCGAAGACTACGAGTGAAAGCAACGCCACTACGGGTACCAGTACGACGGATTGGAGCATGAATACGCCGAGTGATTCTACAAACACGACGGCTACCAACACGTCAACTTCAGATCGATCGACGCTTACAAGAGCATCGCCCAGCAGCGTACACAGACAACCCGTACTTCTTAACAAAAACATTGCCGGAAAAGAATCAACACCGGGGGACGTAACCCATACCACCCCCCCGACACGCACCGAAACGTCAGTTCCTCACCAAGAAGGAAGTCATCCAACGCCGCAGATTCAAGAAAGAAGTGTCGCAATGAAGACTCTGCAACAGCCTCACCCTAAGAAGACGACCCGCGATCCAGACACGCTTTCCGTTCGCTCGTCGCATAAGAAGAGAGCAGAAGCGCAAGCAAAGATGACAAAGGCATTAAGGGAACTAGAATTGGCAGAAGCGCGGTCAAAAGTTGCTCAAGCGGAATTAGAACTTCTCACCGCGGAATCAGAAGAGGAAGATGGTGCCGGAGAAGAGCTGTTCGAGCGAACTCGAGAAGTCGAACGCTGGTTCATCCAGACCGGAGACATGCCTAATAAGAACCACAAACCAATAGAGGCAGAAGAAAAGAAAAGTGACATCCAGGAACTAGCTTCAGTCATACTAAAGCTATCAGAAAAATCACGTGACACCATTTCACCGAAGCACCTAGAACTCCCTCACTTCAACGGGGCCTGCGAAGAATGGTTAGCCTTCAAAAGATCATACGAGGATACGGCTGCTTCTTTCAGTAGCAATCAAAACCTAGCGCGCCTTAGAATAGCGATCCAAGGAAAAGCTAGAGAAGCCGTCCAAAGCCTGCTATTCACCGCCGAAGACCCACGCGAAGTGATCAAGGGACTAGAAGCAAGATTCGGAAGACCTGGAGCACTAGCATTAGCAGAACTAGAAAAAATGAAGAACCTCCCAAGAGTCGGCGAAAACCCGAGCGACATATGCATATTTGCAAGCAAAGTAAAGAACGCAGTCGAAACAATCAAAGCCCTGAAGAAACCACAGTATCTCAGTTCACCTGAAACGCTAAGAGTTATAGTAGACAAGATGCCGACGTCAATGAAGTTCCGTTGGTTTGCCTACCACAGAAGCAGAAGAGACGAGGAAATTCAGGAGCTATTACTTATCGAAGCGTTCCTAGAAACAGAAGCCGACATGTGCGGAGACTTCGCCCCGCCCGAAGCGCCCTCAGAACAAAGAAGAGGAATAAGAAAACCCGTTCATTTGGTTCAAGAAGCGTCAAAAGAGAAATATAAGAAGTCGTGTCCGTTCTGTGGGGAAGAACACTTCGCATTAGAATGTAAAAGGTTCAAAGAAGCCAACCTGAATGGAAAATGGGATATGACCAAGAAGGCAAAGATATGCTTCAAGTGCCTTCGATTCAGACACTCAAGAATCAACTCTAAAGCACCAGTCTGCAAGCTGTGTAAAAGATGGCATCATACCATCTTACATTCTGACAAACCGCCGGCGTCGATAGAAAAAGAAGCAAAAGACACCAATAGCATCTCAGAAGAAAAGTTCGCTTCAATCCATAACGCCAAAGGAGAAGAAAAGGCCTACCTAAAGATGATCCCCGTGAACCTCTATGGCCCAAAAGGACAAGTTCGCGTATTAGCACTACTAGACGAAGGGTCAACGGTCACACTCTTAGACGCATCAATTGCTGAAAAAATCGGAGTCGAAGGAAAGAAAGAAAAACTCACGATCGAAACCGTTGGCGGAAAGGTGTTAAGAAAAGATAGTTCACAGAAGATCGAGTTCAAAATAAAAGGGGCTCATAGAAAAGAAAAGAGAACTATCGTAGCAAGAACCATCGACGACCTGAAGCTGTCTGAACAATGCATAAACAAGGACACCGTGAGAAACTGTGAGCACCTGAAGGCAATTGAAAATCAACTCCTCTACGTCTCCGAGAGGCCCAAGCTACTGATAGGCCAAGACAATTGGGGACTGATAGTGACAAGAAAGCTGAAGAAGGGCAAACCATCAGATCCAGTAGCTTCCCTCACGAACTTAGGGTGGGTGTTACACGGATGTGAAACAGGAACAACTGCCACAGTACACTTCACTCATTATGGCAGAGCGACCACTGGCAAGGAAGACATAGAAGACCTCGTCCGAGAACACTTCCAATTAGAGTCTCTAGGGATCCAAAATCGTTCACCATCTAACGAGAGCGACAGAAGAGCATTAGAAACCCTCGAGAAAACTACCAAGAAACTGCCAAGCGGTCAATATGAAACGGGACTCCTGTGGAAAAAAGTAGATGAACACCTGCCCAACAACTACAATCAAGCTGTTCGACGCTTGGTCAGCATCGAGAAAAAATTGGATCGTGATCAAGAAGCAAGAAAGCACTACGAGGAGCAGATCCTGAGTCTAATCGAAAAAGGATACGCAGAGAAGGCTCCAGAAACCTCTAACAAAGGAAGGACATTCTACCTACCCCACTTCGCTGTTGTACACCCAGTCAAGAAGAAGCTAAGAATAGTGTTCGACGCAGCTGCCAAATATGAAGGAAAGAGCCTCAAAGACGCCTTGCTCTCGGGCCCGGACTTGCTACAATCATTATTCGGAGTACTGCTGCGTTTCAGAGAGGGACCAGTAGCCGTCATGGCAGACATACAAGACATGTTTCTTCGAGTAAAAGTCAGAGAAGACGACCGAGACAGTCTCAGGTTCCTGTGGCGCGGAAACCGAAGAACCGGCAAGCCTGAAGAGTATAGAATGTCTTCAATCATCTTCGGGGCAGCGTCATCACCTGCAACAGCCATATACGTAATGAACAAGAACGCAGAGGAATTTAAGAACACTCATCCTGAAGCAGTGAAAGCAATTAAGAGAAACCACTACATGGACGACTATCTGCAGAGCTTCGCATCTACAACCGAAGCAAAGAAAATATCCAAAGAAGTGAAAGACATTCACGCAAGAGCAAACTTTCATCTGAAGGGATGGGCCAGCAACAACTCGGGGGTAATATCAGAGGTAGAAGACGCAAATAAAGAAAACTCCTTACAACTGACCAAGGAAGAGAAGACTCTGGGACTAAGATGGCTGGTGAAAGAAGATACATTAGCCTTCAACATCGGGCTACGCAACACGCCGGAGGACCTGCAAGATGGCAGAAGGACTCCAACAAAAAGAGAAGTCACAAGCGCAGTAATGTCCACCTTCGATCCAATGGGTTTTGCTACACCAGTTCTAATACAAGGAAAGAAACTAATCCAAGACATCTGGCGAAAGAAAATAGACTGGGATGAACCAATCAACGAACATCAAAAGGAAGTCTGGATGAAATACCTGGAAGAAGTGTCAACATTAACGAGGCTGAAGATCCCGAGGTGCGTCTCACCCAAAGGCAGAAAAGGACAGCTACACACATTCTCCGATGCGAGTGAAGAAGCCTATGCAGCAGTAGTCTACTGGAGAATAGTCGAGCCCGGAGGAAAGGTCCATGTCTCCATGATCGCCGGCAAAGCAAGGGTAACGCCAATGAAACCTGTGTCAATTCCGAGGCTGGAGCTACAAGCGGCTTTACTCGGAAGCAGACTAGCCGCCACAATCGAAGAGGAATCAGAGCTCGACATAACGAGAAAGGTTTACTGGACCGACTCCAGCACAGTGCTGCAATGGATAAAGTCAGAACCAAGGAAGTTCAAAACATTTGTGGCCAACCGACTCGCCGAGATCGAAGAAAGGTCCAAGCCAGAAGACTGGAGATGGGTGCCAACCAAGGAGAATCCAGCGGACGACGCCACGAGGGGAACCCCAACCGAATTCGACCACAATGCCAGATGGTTCAAAGGCCCGTCATTTCTCCGTCGACCGGAAGAAGAATGGCCATTTCACGACTTCAAGCCAGAAATTGTTATGCCAGAAGAAAAAAGCAAGCAAAAGGTATTGGCAACGATGGCAGCAGAAGACACCCTATTAAACCTAGAAAGGTTCTCGAGCTGGGAGCGACTGCTGCGCAATACAGCCAGAGTGATCGCCTTTACACACCTACTAAAGAAGAGCCGTAAAGCGACCACCACCGCCGCACGCCAGAAGGATGAGTCTTGGAAACCACAAAAAATCCAGAAGAAAGAAGCACAAACCTCAATCCCGTCGACCAGCGGAAGTAAAAATAAGCGCTTATACTCACCCATAGAAGCAGAACACCTAAAAAAGGCCGAAGAGATATTAATAAAAATAAGCCAGAGCGATAGTTTTGCATCAGACATAAGAAAACTGAAGTCAGAAAAGCCATTAGAAAATTCGAGTCGACTTAAGAAAATCGACGTCTACATTGGAGACGACGGAATAATTAAATTAAGGAGCAGAACAATGAAATTTCACGACCGAAACGGAAGAATAATGAATCCTATCATTTTAGACGGAAAACAAAAAATAACTCGTCTAATAATACAACACTATCACAGGAAATTCCTTCACGGAAACACCGCTACAGTAATGAACGAAATTCGTCAAAGGTTCTGGATCTTGGGTTTAAGAGCAACTCTAAAAGCGGTCGCACACAGCTGTCAATGGTGCAAGACAAAGAAGAGTTCACCAGAAATACCACCAACGGGAGATCTGCCGAGTGAAAGATTGCAGCATCATCAATTTCCGTTCTCCTGCACAGCCGTAGACTACTTCGGGCCGATGCAAGTCACCATCGGAAGAAGAAACGAGAAGCGCTGGGGAGCCTTATTTACCTGCCTCACAACTAGAGCAGTACATTTAGAACTGGTACCTTCTCTCAGCGACAGCTCAATGATCATGGCACTCCGACGAATGGCAGCCAGAAGAGGAACTCCGAAAACCATATATAGCGACAACGGAACTAATTTCGTCGGAGCAAAAAGGGAATTAGAGGAGGCCGCACAGGAAAAGGGCATCCAGTGGAAGTTCATCCCCCCGGGAGCTCCGAACATGGGAGGCGCCTGGGAGCGGCTCGTATGAAAAGTCAAGATGGCGCTAGCAGTAGTCCTCAACGAGAAGAGCCCGCCCGAGGAAGTACTCCATACGCTAATGACTGAGGTTGAACACATCGTCAACTCGAGACCTCTCACCCCGATCAGCATGGATCCAGGAGACGAGGAGAGCCTAACACCGAACCACTTTCTGCTGGGAAGATCATGCGGAGCTATGGCGCCGGGAGAGTTCAGCGACACGGAGCTCATCGGAAAGGCAAGCTGGAGAACCACCCAGAGACTCGCAGACCACTTCTGGAAAAGGTGGATTAAAGAATATTTACCTCTCCTGATGCCAAGGAAACTCGAGGGGAAAGAAACCAGAGTCCCAAGGGAAGGAGACATCGTGCTAATAGTGGACGCCACATTACCGCGAAACTCATGGCCTCGCGGTGAAATCGTCAAAACCTATCCCGGACCAGACGGAAGAACCAGGGTGCTGGACGTGCGGACATCAGGCGGAATACTTCGCCGTCCAACTCGACGTGTCATCGTGCTGGTGCCAGCGGAGCCGTCGCCTCCAGAGGATGCAGTGCTACGCACCGTGGAGGAGAATGTTAGCGACGACAAAGTGAATTCGAACATTTAATATTAATTATTTATTATCAGTGAATTAAAACTAAGTGTTAGCATTTAATCTTAATTATTCCTTATCAGTGATTTAAAATTAGGTGATGGTATTAATCTTAACTGTTTCCTATTCGTAAAATAAAGCTAAGTGTAAAGACTGATTAGTGCTGAAAAAACAGGAAAGTAAATTAAACACTTCTATTTTTATCTTAAAGTGACTTATATGAATCTATTTAATATTATTTAGGTCTGATTAGAACATTAGACGCAAGTATAAGCTTATTTTTCTAGTAAGATTTCTTTTATCATAACTTTAAGAGCTATTTAACATATAAGTGATTAATATAATTCTTTTTCCTTTAAAGTACTTCAAAAGAAACATTAATATGTCAATTAATCGCTGTATAATGTTATTTCATTATGAGAAAGATTTAAATTTCGTGAAAAAATATTGTATAGATTCTTAAGCATAATTCCTGAAAAAGTGTTGTACATTCCTACCTCTTGGCGGCGCCACTTGTATTTTTGTCTTCTGCATGCACCTAGGTACGTGTAGGTATCGGGCCTCGGGGTGTCCCCCATTACCCGGGTGTCCTCATATCCCATCATTTTGGGACAGTCATTTAGCCTATTCTAGGCTAGATAGCATACACGGGATTTTTCCGTATTATAATGATAATATTGTTTCCGTAGTTATCCAACAACGGAAAAAGAGGTTATCTGATTGAGTCAAAGTTGGCCTTTCAGCGGCATTGTGGGTTGTTACTCAACTCTCTAATCACATATAGAGAGGAGTTCTCTTGGAAGAGGTCGCCCGTCCGGTGGCCGGGTATGCAACGGCGCAAAGCCGTTGTGGTGTTCGTGTGGCCCGTTATCGGCACGGTCAAACATGCCGCGCGCTAATCGGGCCACAAAGTCGTGGATACTCTCGACCTTCAGGTCGGCCGCTATCACGTCATTCCGGACGTAGCGACCTGCTCCGACGATCGTTCTTAGAGTCAGATTCTGCTGAGCCTGTAGTCGCCGCCTCAGAGGATCGCTGAGGAGTGCGTACCAGGCCGGTGCAGCGTAGGTGATGATGGTCCGGATATACATCTTGTATATCCGGAGCTTGGTTCTTGTTGGCAGCTTGGATGCCAGGACCGGCAATAGCGTCGCCCGCACACATCGGGCCCGGCGGACGACGAAGTCGACGTGCGCGGTCATGCGCAGCGTCCTGTCGATCCTGCACCCAAGGTAAGTAACAGCCTTCTGGTACGCAATCTCCTGGCCGTTGAGGGTCAGCGGAGGTGGAAAATTCCTGAGACGGCGAGTGAGCAGAGCGGTCGTCTTACCAACGTTGACGACCATCCTCCACTCATCCAGCCATGGTGGCAGCAGGTCCAGCAGACGCTGCATCTTGGCAGTGGCTATGTGGGCTCTTCTGGACGAGGTGAAATAGGCGCTATCGTCCGCGAATAGCGCCAGCTCAACGTCGTCCTCCCACTCTTGAAGCCTGCCTGCCAGTGTAGGTATGTCGTTGGTGTAAGCCGCGTACAGGACTGGAGACAAACAGCTGCCCTGTGGGACGCCGGCTTTAATGGATCTTGTTGCGGATTTGGCGTCCTCTACGCAGACGTAGAACTTCCTGTCTTCCAGGAATGACGCTATTAGCCGCAATATAGCAGGAGGGACACTGGTCTGTTGTTCCAGCTTAAATAATAGTCCTACGTGCCACACCCGGTCGAACGCCTTCTCAATATCGAGAAAGACGCCCAACGATATGCGGCCACGATTGTACTCTGCCGCAAGCAGGTGCAGCACTCTTGTCAGTTGTGTAACTGTGGAGTGACCCCTCCTGAATCCGTGCTGCTCCGCCCGAAGTTGGATGCACGGACGGAGACGTCTTAGCAGCAATCTTTCGAACAGTTTAGCTATATGTGGTAATAGCGTGATCGGCCTGTAGTTGGCAGCTCTACGCCTGTCCTTCCCGGGTTTCGGCAAGACGATAATTTTGCCTTTTTTCCAGTCCTCCGGGAAGTGGGATGTCCGCAATATCCCATTGTAGAGTCGACCAAGCTCTACTATGACTCTATTGGGCAACTGTCGGAGTGCAGCGTTGGTAATCCCGTCGTGCCCCGGCGCCTTCCTCGGTTGCAGGCAGGTTACTGTCCTCCGCAATTCTGCGGGGGAGATGAACCAATCTCCTGCAAGAGGTGGCGCGGGCGACGACAGGAACTCCCGTACGCGACTTTCCTTCCGGGCATGAAGCTCCATGAACTCCGCACTTGCTGTGTTCGGCATAAATTGCTCCTCGAAGTGCTCGACTAGGATATCCGCTCTGCCCTTGGCATCGTAGCATCGTTTGCCCGTATTATCAGTTAGCGGGCAAACGGGAGGTTTAGATTTAGTCAGCTGTCGGTTTAGTCTGTAAAGTGACGCATCTTGCTCTTCCGCCTTCTCGATGCGCCGATCCCAGGCTTCGCCTCTGAAGGCCTGGACTGAAACCGACAGTTCCTCCGTTAGGGTGTTTAACTGCGTTTTGATCCTGGGACAGCGAGTACGCGCCCAGAGCTTTCTCAGCGCTCTTTTGCGCTTGATCTGCACGCATATCTCACGCGGCAGATCGTCTCGCCTTGCTGTAATCGGGACGACCGTAGAAGCCGCGTGGAGGGCTTCCTTGATGTTATTAGTGATTCTAGTCGCAGCGGCCTCTACGTCGTCCGCTGTGCATATAGGTTGGTGTGCTGGAGGTCTCTGCTGAAGGTGTTGGCAGTAGAGCCTCCAGTCGACACGGGTTTTGAAAGCTCTAGGTGGCGTAGTCACTGCCTTTAGGCCAAGGGTTATCAGTAACGGGAGGTGCTGTGAAGGGAGGTCGTACAGCACTTCTACCACTATCGGATAGTTGACGTTCCTAGTGAGCACGATGTCTAATACATCCGGGTGCCTCCTTGGGTCGGTAGGAACGTGTGTTGGTTCCTCGGGACCTAGAACGTCGTACTGGTTCTTTTCAGCATCTTCATAAAGCTCTCGACCCGGTGGGGTGATCACTCTGGACCCCCACGCCGGGTGTTTGGCGTTCAGGTCCCCGGCGATGATTACTGGTGCATCGCCTTCCATTACCGTCCGGATGTCTGAGGAGCAGAATGGAGTCCCTGGCGGGCGGTAAGCTGCATAAATCCTTAGTTCCTCGCCCGCCGCCTCCATTCTTATGCCGATTGAGCGCATTGTCTGGAAGGGTGGTAGATCCAGCTCTTGGTGGACGATGTCCCTCCTCACTAGAACCGCCGTGCCTCTATAGGCGGCCCCTCGAGAGGTGACCTCGTCCCTTCTATAAATGTGGAAGTTTGGCAGCTTTATGCGCGTTTTGGGATTTAATATTGTTTCGCCCAGCAGTATAATATGTATGTCCTGTTGCTGGGCGACAGTGCGGAGTTCCTGCAGCTTCTGCTGTATTCCGTCCGGGTTCCAGTACATTAGGCGCAGGTTATTATCCTCCATAGTGTCTGGCCAGGAGGTTTGCCAGCGCCTTCATAATCGCTGTTATGGGATCAGTCCCGGCTCTGATGTCGGCCAGGACTTGTGTGCCGACCTCGATGGCAATTCCAACTAGGCGCTGGATTGCATCAGCTGTTTCGAGGCCGGCCGACGGTGTTCTCCTATCTGAAGGCGTTGGTGCTGGTCTCGGGCGTTGGGTTTCTTGTTTTTGGGTAGAGCGCGCTCTGTGTGCAGTTCGGGCTCTCTCTTCGGGTGGAGCCCTCTCCTGCACTCTACCCACACCCTTCTTGGTGGTCTCCTTAATAACCTGCGCCTGAGGGGCTATTGGTCCAGGTGTCGGGGTAGAGGTAACAGCCCGAGGAGGCTGCGACTTCGTCCTGCTTCTCTCCCGCCTCCTCTTCTTTGAGGGCTGCCGTTCTGTGGCAGGGTTGGCGGGAGGTTGCAGAGTCGCCCCGGTGGTTGCCCTTTCTTGTACGGGTTCCACCGTTTCCTTGTGTGGTATGGGTGGGGGGGGGGGGTGGTTGTCTGCCCTTCCCCCTGACAGTAGCCCACCCGTCATTCTGGATGGTAATGGCTTTGGGGCGACTCTGGAGGATCCTTTTCGGGTCCTCCGGGAGTAGTCCCGGTAAGGTTATCCCCTGCCTCCTTGCAGTCCTCCTTAGGACTGGGCAGCGGCGGTCGTTAGCTGTATGATTCTTGCCACAGTTGGCACATGTGGGTTCCTCCTCTCTACCCCGAGGGCAAAGGCTCGCTATATGCTCCCCGGCGCAGCGTACGCACTTCACCGGCCTGAAGCAATTGGCTGAGGCGTGTCCAAAGGCCTGGCAGCGGTGGCATTGGGCCGGTCCTGCTTTCCTTTGCCAGGCCTCAATAACTACTCCCCTCATATAGAGTAGTTCGTCTACTTCATACAGTCTCTTAAGTTGCTCCAGGCTAAGGTGGTCGAACTGGGCAAAGTAGACGCATCCTGGTCTGCCCCTTCGCGGTGGAATCGCTTTAACGTATTTCACCGGGAAGCCCTTTGCCTTTATAGCCTCCTCAATGGTACTGGTATCGGTACCCATTGGTAGGCCCCGGATGCCCACTTTGGTGGGCTTGTCCTCATCCGGGGTATAGCAGTACCACGACATGTTGGGTGTTGCCTTGGAAAGTTCAACCATGTAGCGTTGAACAGTCCTAAATTCCGTGGCGCTTTGCGGTGTGAATCGAACCCCCTTCCCGAATGGACGGGCATTCAACGGGTGGCCCAACATTCTGTTGAGCTCCTTGAAATGTCTCGTCCAATCCGGGAGGCATTCGGCCACTATGGGCGGATATCTCGCTTTCTCTTCCTGGTCGGCAGGCTTATCAGAAGTCGCTGCCGCCGGTTGGGGTCGTGGTACTGCTGGCGCAGCTACCATATGGGCGTAGCTAGTAGATGGTCGTTGGCCATCATCCAGCGGACGCCCGGACGGATTTTCGGTTGTCTTCCTCGGTGACGTGGACGGCGAGTGTCCAACCGATGTATTGGGGGCTAAGGTCGCATAGGTCGTAGCGCTCCACCCGTACGACCCTTCTCCTCCCTGCTCTAGATCCACAGCTTCTATGCTGGAGTGGTGTTCCTCTGATCTAGGGGAGGTGGGTTTGTTCGGTGATGGCGATTTTGGTGGGGATCGGGGATCTCCTAATAGGTCTGTGGTCTTGCTCCTCCTCGGAGCTTGAGTAATCCGAGGAGTTTGAGGATCCAAGGCATTGCCTCTTCTCCTGAAGCGATGCTGCAGTCTCGGGTGGAGTATGCCTTCTCCACGACTTCTTAGCCCGCTGTTGTAAGGGTACCGGTTCTAGCCCAGTCGTACCTTCAGGTACGATGGGTGAGAGCGCGGTCCTCGGTGCGGGTCCTTTCCCTGGAGATAGGGGCTTCCTGGTCGGGATCTGCGAGTAGGAAGACACTACTCGAGTCCTTTCCGGATGAAAGATGTCCCGGTATGCTATCGGTCGATCTAGTATGGATGTACGGTCCGGTGGTTTTCTAGTCCTAGGCGGCGGCTCCCCCTTGTCGTTATCCTTGTCGGACATGGTGAAACCCTACCTAAGAGTCAGTAGTCTAATTGGCCCTGTCTAAGTTCCAGCCGTTCGGCTAATGCGCGACGCGGATGGATGGGTATAAGCTTCTTTGGTATAATCACATGGGGCACTGCCTACCCCTTTTTACAACGAAAAGGGTTAAGGTAAGTGCTAATGTGGCACTTTATAACGCGACTAGGCACTAGATGCACGCAACGCATAAAGTGCCAAGAATCACCTAGGGGCCGGTGACCTCAACGCCTCACGGAATCACGGGACTCAACGTGGGCGGAGTTTGTCGTACCGGCGGTTATTTGCAGCCACTGTATACTGCAAGCAACACACACCTAGGAGATCCTTAGCCACTTGTATGTTCGGCAAAAATATAGTCCTACTCCGGAGCTAAACCGTGAGGCGACCGCGAAACTATTTTTATTTTTTATAAATGTAAAATAAAGGTTTATTGAATGATTTATGTTTAGAATAGTAGAAATAAGTTGTATCTATCGTTAGGAATAAATATAAATATTGTAAGGAATGTTTTATTAAGGAAATCGTGAATCTCTCTTAGAAAGGGTTACTCTGCGCTCTGATTGGTCAATAGATTCACTAATGCCGTGTGCGATTTTTTCTTAATTATGATTGGTTACAGCCGCTTATAAAAAGGGGCGTTTTTCGTGGTAAATTATTCCAAATCCGGCAATGTAATAATAAGGAATCAAGAAATAAAACAAGAAGAAATTCTCAAGAAGTGTTATTTATTGCTCATCTAACTGCTACTGTATGCTCTCCAGTTAACATCCCGCCAGCAAACCCGCTCTATTTATCAACGCTCCCTTATACGAGCAATTACAGTAGTCAATAATATCCTGTTCAGACACCTCTTTATGCAAGTTTGAGATAAATAGGGGGATTTTGGCCTCTGCCGCCTTAAATTTTTCACTACCATTTAACTCTGCAACAGCATTCCCACTTTTTGTTATAAACTAATTTCATAACCTTCTTTTCTGTACTAAAATCCACTCTTCATCTTTATTTGTTTCTTTCCACTTATTGCCAGCTTTAGTCGTTTCCGCAAAATATAGTTTTTGCGCCAAAATATTATCAGAGTTCATATATTTATTTTCCATAGTACTTATAAGCTCCACACTACTACGTGACTCATTGAACATGATCTGAACCGGCCGAGTGCTACTGGTAAATACATTTACGTCAGTTGTCTCTTTTGCACACGCTTCAGAATCGCACACCTGCTTTGCTTGCGGCAATATCTCCTTCTCTTTCAAAATTTGAGTATTTTGTTTATGTTTATAAATAGATGCACGCGCATCGGGTTCATTATCAATTTTGTGTGAGGGAGATGAGCATACATTGTTGTCCTCTTTCGTAGGCGATTCATTACCATACAATGAAAGTGCCATCGGTCCACTATCTAATAGCGATTTATTTGTTAAGTACCTTCCGCAAATTAAGTTTTTGTTTCACTTGCTATTAAAAGGAGATGACTGAAGACATTCTGATACACAATCCTTTAATTCTTGTTTTGTCACAACGTTTTGTTGAATATTTGTAATTGTATCTTGTAACAGTACGATTTTCTTAAGCAACGCGGTAACATCCACATGATCAAATGTGACCGGCGGTAGTTTCTCCAAATCTTTCGCCACAAAAATTGGTATTTTTTCGGGGTCACTCGCTTTAAACAAAGTTATAATATCATCTAGATTGCGCTGAGTTTTACCCTTACGTTTTCTGGTTTTAATGGTTTTCTGTAGCCATTCAAAAAGTAGCCATTTTGCTATTTCAATATCTTCGACACTAAAGGCACTTTCACATATGCGGATGAAGCTCTCTTCATCCATAACGTCCAATTTATTTTGGATAAATGCTAACACTTCACAGATGACTATACAGCTTGCACACTTTACTCTTTTTGAAGACGACATATTCGTAGCGTAAGGCACTGCCCACACATACGCTCGTGACCGCGATCAAGCGCTGACTGACTTGTTCTCATCACAGATATTAATAATATATATATATATATATATATATATATATATATATATATATATATATATATATATATATATATATCTTCGTCTCAATTTAATGGAGCAATAATGTAGAATTGCTTACTTAATTAGCAATTGGTTTCAAATTTATTTCAATTCCAAACGATCTTAATTTTATTCTTGACGGATTTTAAATACATATTATAATATAAGAAGTTGAGTGCAGATTTACATTATTTAATTTTTTAAATTAAGTTCTTATCTTTGTTTTAGGCTGTTCATTAATTTCTATATTTAAGTTGAATAAATGTACTGATACTTATTATTGTCATAACTATTATTGTATTTGTGTGCTGTTTTTTAATAAATCCTGTAAATATAATGTTAATTTTATTTATTTTGATTTTAATTATTAATATCTGTGATGAGAACAAGTATATATACGTAGGTCCTATATATACGGCATATGTATATATAAGCTTATATTTATAGATATTACAGTAAAGTTGCCAACTATGGATACTAGAGGCGCTAGTTATGCATTGCCATTTTATAGGTCGAAGATTGGTCTCTATTTCAGTTTATACAAAGGTACTCTGTGATTATAATCATAGTGATCGTAGACAGAGATCTCTGTCTACGATAGTGATAGTCTGATCATAGATTACTGACTATATACTAGAGAAGTCTGATAGTGACGTTTTGCCATGTTTATTTCACGTATTTTTGATACCATGAAGGTTAGAGAACAGGAGAACGATCACTACTTACTAAAGCATAGCCCGCCTGTCCTTGAAAATAATAGAATGTATAGCGGCCCGGACGTCGATGAGTAGTGACTGCGAAGTTAGCTGTTTATGAGTACAAGTAGATGAAGTTAGTTGAATAATGTACAAATTTTCATTTCATTTTTAATGAGAAAATTTTCATGTTCCGTAATTTTGTAATTTTTGACAAAAAGAAACATTAAAAAATGGAGAAATATTTTATTGTGTGTGGATGTGCAAGTAGTTAAGCATCTGACCGGAAAAATAGACTAAAAATGACTTTTATTGACCGAACTTAGCGATCGCAGCGCCTCACTTATGGTGTCCATATTTCTGGGACCCTATTTTCTACGGCGATCGTTCTCCTGTTCTCTTATGTTATTTATATTATGCTTTAGTACGTAGTGATCGTTCTCCTTCTCTCTAACCTCCATGGCATAGAGTAACTAAATCGGTGAGACGCCATGTTGAAGGTCGATAAAATTACTTGATAAACATCAATTGTTTGCCACGACAGGATACATTTAAATGAATTATCTATATTTTTCCAAATTATACAGATTTTTCTCTATTTTTTGAGGCAGTGACCTTTAATCGAAAACTGAAAACATATATAAAAATAAAGTGACCATAATAAACAATTTTATCCATTCCTGTGCCTATCAATACCTAGACCATGGAGTGGGTCGAGGGGTCTTCAAGGACATCTGAGATTACAGTGCAAACCTCGGGTGTACAAATATTGCTATTTTATTTATATTATTTTTGCTATTTAAGTCTGCTGTAAACTGCTAAAAATAGATACTAAACATAATTCTCTGGCATTTAAGAGTAATTTCAAAAACTACCATGGAGAAGACCATAACCATTGCATTGCAAAAAATAATGTTTTTTTTAACAGGACTGATGTTAGCCGGGCTACTGCAGGCAAAAAAGAAATATAGAACCTTCAATAAGGTTACACGCCAGAAATATATTTGCTAGACGAACTAATTGTACTTCTGTTATTAAGAAAGAGGCCCAAATAAGTCAAATCACAAATAAGGAAGTTCCTAAAACCTTGCGATGTATAGACGTGAATAAAACTAGTGGGCTAGATGGTATACCAGCCATAGTTCTAAAGGCTTGAGCACCTGATTTGTCTCCTGAGCTGACACGCCTGTTCTGCCTCTCATTTGGGCCTGAAATAATGCCAAATCCTAGAAGCTTGCTAACGTGCAGCCTGTTCCAAAAAAAGTCAGCGATGCCGACCCTGCCTTTTAGGTAAGCTTCCAGCGTATACATTATCGTAGTATTCCGGCTTATCCCCTGGCCTCATTGACTGAGTAAAGGACTTTTTGAGTTAACGGTCTCTCGCGGTCGTCGTTGAAAGCCGATCCGATCCTGTGGCGACTAACTCCGGTGATTCTCTGGGATCCGTTCTCTCCACAACTCTTTTCCTGCTGCATATTAATGATCTGCTTGTGCCCGGTATCTATAGGGTATGCAGACGACAGCACAGTTGTAGAGAGATACCAATCAAGTGCTGGGGCCGGTCAGGATTAAATCTTGTCTGAGAGAAAAGCTATGGTTGAGCGTAGGAATCTAACACTCCAAAAGGGGCGATACCACTTTTGGAAAATTCAACGCCTCCAAAACACAGGTGTCTATCTTTACTGCAAAAAGGAGCCAGCTCACCTTGGCTCCTTTTTCTGAAATTTATCACTGAAATATACCAACAGGCTTCAGTCGTTGGGGGTTGAAATATCCTCCAATCTGAACCTTGGGTCATTGAGTCTAAAGCCAAAGCAGCTGCAAGGAAGCTAGAAATGCTAGCAAAGATGCGGCGGTACTCCACGCGGAGACAGCTGCTTACTTTACATAAAGCGCAAGTCCGGTCGTGTATGGAGTATTGTTGTCATATGTGAGCTGGTGCTGCAAAATGACACCTAGCAGCTTTGGACTAAATGGAAAAGCGTGCTAAAAGACTTATGTGACCCGAATCTGGTTAAAACAAATCTTACCAGCCTCGAACACAGGCACACATTAGCCAGCCTTTCGGTTTTCTACAGGATGCATTTCAGAGTGTATCCCAACGATTTGCTACATCCTCTACATTTCATTACAGCAAAGGAGTGGAATAAGTTGCCAGCATCTGTCTTTCTATCAGATAACAATGTAGGTTTCTTCAAGGCAATAATGAATAGACTTTTAATAGGACAGTGCGTTTCACCACCTTAGGCTATATCACGGTTTACCATCAAGGGGATTGAAGTTTAGCTGGCTTAGAATATTAAAAGAAAAACTTCAGTACGTTCAAGAAGTACCACCCGTTCTACGTACTTTCTCCAAAAATCAAGGATTGCTAGAGTTGCACTTGCAAAAAGCATTCTAATAATATGCAGTTTTGAGTATTAACAACAGTTTAATACTCAAAGCTTTCGGATGAACAAACTGGTTTGTTTGGGTTTTAAACCATAAGAATACGAATAGGAAGAGGAAATAAATAAAATAAAGACAATCAACACAACCCAGAAGTAATATGGGCCCATCTCATTGAAGCAAATTACCTTGTATGTTACGGTTGTTATATACATTTACCGTTCACCGTCATACGCAGACAGCAACAATTTTCTGGATAGCTAGGAAAACTTGATTTCAACCCTAAGCCCTTGTAAAAATATAGTTTTATGCATTGATATGTTTAAAAGGGGGGTAAATATATCAATAGTTTTATGGGAGATATTAACATTGACATTAAGGACGATGTTCATGGCAACCGCTCCCATGAATACCTAAATTCTCTTATCATGCTAAGTTTTTTACCAGCTCGACTCGTTTGAAAAACTCTCTGGGACATATTTTGATGAAAAGCAATCCAGCTTGCTTTGTGCATGCTTATAATTCTTGAAACTGCGATAACTGACCATGTATCTACCCTATGACGTTTTCTATAAGTAACAGATTATGCGATATCTTCTGTTAATGTGTAAAAAGCATAAAGTGCAACATCATGCCCGAAAACCAAAAAAAAATATTGATTTGAGATTTATAAGTTGTTTTAAAAGGATCAGGTCCTAAAGTTTTTTTTCCAAGACTGTTCAACAAAATGTCGGGCACAAGTTTGTCCCAGTAGTCGGCAACGTTTTCCCGAGAAATATTGGCACGGCCGGTGTATAAAGTATCACCAGTGAATGTTACGGGTTTGCAACACGTCATTGATATGCAAAAGAAACAGCGTTGGTGATATCACGCTATCTTGTGGAACACTAGTGTTAATGGGTTTGTAATCGGAGCATGCACCGTCTACTACGACCTTGATGCTCCGTTTTGCAACAAAACTGGTGATCTAATTGCAATTGCAAGCCCATAGGAAGGAAGCTTCGTAAGAAGCGCTTTGTGCTAAACCCGATCTAAGGCCTTATCTATGTCCAAATTAACGGCCAACGCCTCCCCCTTGGACTCTACTGCCTCCGCCCATTTATGAGTTAGGTAACCCAGAAGATCACCAGCCGAGCGAACGCGACGGAAACCGTACTGGCGGTCATTAATCATCTGGTGATACTCAGGGTACCGCAAGAGCTGGCTGTTAATAATGGATTCCATTATTCTAGAGAACAAGGAGGTGATGGCGATAGGCCTATAGTTGGACGGATAAGAGCGGTTACCTTTTTTAGGGATCTAGCGCACGAAGGCTGTCTTCTATGATTTCGGGACTACGTCTAGGGAGTAGGAGTACCGGAAAAGACGCGTTAAAACCGGTCAAATCATCGGGCCCACTTAACTAGTTGACAACCAGGGAGAGGAGTGCTCTGCATACCGAACGTTGAGTAAACAGCACATCCTGCATGGAGCACTCACACCGCGGGATGGTTGGTGGTGTGTTCCCCCCGTCATCAAGAGTCGGGTTGGACGCAAAGAGAGAGCCCAGCAGATCGGCTTTGTCATTTGCGACATGGGCCAGTGAGTCGTCCTCCCTGTGTAGAGATGGGAGAAATGGCTGACAGAAGTTCCCTTGGACAGCCTGGGCGAGAGACCATAATGCACGTATTTTCGAAGGAAGATGAACTATTTTCTCGCGAATTCTACCGATGTGCTCTGACTTTGCCATGACATACATTTTTTGAAGGGCCTGGAGGCACATTTATACTTTTTTCGTATCGTACAGTCAAACCCTGAATGACACCAGGTCTCATCCGATATATTCGGAACCGTCATTTGGTGCACAAAAAGGATAGAAAGTACTGGACAATACAATAAAAGCTACAGATAAAAGATATCGTAACTTTCTGCACACAGTATTGAGAAAAGTTAGGTCAGAATATAAATGATAAGAATTCCTAAAGGCAAAAAATAACATATAAGAAACATGGAACGTCATTAAAATATTACGAACACAAAAAAAACTAAAGTCTGCTAAAGATCTTTTAAGTTGTCATGGTAACGCTTTATACGTGGTAGAGCCATGCTGCAATTATATTAGTAGTATAGTTGTAGCACGAATGGGTCGGCTCGACCGGGGAGGGACCACGCTCTCACAGAATACCAGCGTGAAATAGTAGCTTAATGCTGCTGTATTTCGTATGGTGAGTGTAGAGAACCGGAGACCCTTTTTACTGGAAACGAGGCATTCCATCTTTAGTCCTCACGGGTGACAACGCAGCTGCATTTTGATTCGTAATCGAGGATAGATGTAGATGTCTATGGGCCACAGCAACCACTTACCATCAGGTGGACTGTGTGCTCGTTTGTCACCCTATCCTATAAAAAAAAAAAAAAACATTAAACGGTATAAATTCCCATTTTGTTCTAGTCGACAAAAAGGTTTTCTCCAATATATCACGGCCTTTAGATGGTTCTCCTCTAATGTCACCTTCATCTATCAAAAATTAAATCTTTAACTTCTTGAGGAATAATTGCACCGTTGGATGGGATGATCTGACGTTATTAAATTATCATGCAAAGCGTTAACCCCACCTATAACGCACTAGTTGGCAACTATATACAAATATCGGTGGTCAGTTCTTTATCAAACAATTTTGAACACATTCTTTAATAATTCTTTGACCGATTTTCTTAAAAGATCCTGGTGTATCTACCGAAGACACACATGTAATTGCACTTTCCCAGAAGATAACTGCTAAGCTAGATGAAAAGCAAAAATGCTACGTCATATTTCTTGACCCGTCTAAAGCGTTCGATACGGTTTCCATCCCCATACTTATTTCTAATTTTATCATCATCGATTTACGATTTTATTATTTACGATCATTCGTGGTCTACCCCTTAGTATTTTCACAGATTATTTCACTGGAAGACTCCAATGCGTAAAAATTGACGGTGACTGTAGCGACGAGGTGTCTATAGAGATTGACGTGCCCCAGGGCAGCATTCTGAACCCCACGTTCTTTTTAATCTACATCGATCTATGTGATATGCAACTGGATAACTGTCAGATCTTCACCTATACTGACGACACGTCCTTAGTGGTTTGGGGTGAAGATTGGATTCTCGCCAAACATAAAGCAGAAGTTATGTTCTGGTTATCATATAACTTACTGACCCTCAATATCGCAGACATAACTTATACGATTTGATCTGTCTAAGACTGCAGCAATTCTTGAAAATTTCTATTCTATCAAGGCTCATCAGTGTTTATTGCAGAACGCTGACAGTAATTGTGTCTTACTCTCTGCCAAGCACCAAACTAAATATGAGTAAGTGAATAGGTGTGAACGTGTTAACACGCTTTGTAATAGAATCAGAAGGTTAATACATGTATTCAAGAATCTTTGCCACTCTGCAAATGTCGATACCTTGTATATGATTTATACGTGACTATCCCAATCCATTTTAATGTACTGCGGTGGTACTCACAAAACTGCAATGCTACACCTCGAGAGGGCATAAAGAGCCGTGCTCAAGATCTTGGTGCACCCTGCTATTGACGTCCACAATGAGTGTGATGTTCTATCGGTGCGGTGTGAGGTAGTTGTTCGCTTAATGCTTCGAAAACATTTACAAATTCCTTTAGACCCTAATATTCTTAAACGCCGTATAAGTTTATCTGTCTGTCCAGTAGCTTCATGTATAGCCGCTTTCGCAGAACGTCAGTAAAATTTAATCAGTAATTGTCGTCTATATAATAAGATTAATAAGTCGTTAAATATGTATAAAATCAACGACAATGAATTGGAATCAAAAATAACAAATTAGTTAAAATCTTTAACATACGGAAAAACTCATCACAAAATAGGCACAACACATATACAATGATTAATATAACACACACACACACACACACACACACACACACACACACACACGCACGCAGGCACGCACGTACGCACGCAAACACGCACGCGCGCGCACGGACGCGGTGAAACAACGCTTTTTGGGGTTGTTTTACCACGAATTTATACAAAAGTTTATTGAGAAATAAACGTATTTTTACTCATTCATTTAATGTCATTTTTGCTGGAAGAAACTTTGAGAATAGGCCATCTGCGGCTTTAATATTTTTCTACTATTGAACTGAATTGCTCACAGTTGGCGAACTGTATTAACCGATGACCAAAGAAATTTGATATCTATTAGTCAATAACAGAAGTTTCTAGTCCATACCTATACATCGTATGACTTAAGCCGATTCCGATGTGGGGACTCCCTAATACGAACAGCTTTGATGCGAAAGTGCGAAAGAGTGACCTCTCTGACGCGATGCGTGCGAGACAGTACCACCGGATTCCTATGTACCGTATTGGGAAGGTTTGATTGTCGGGTTGTGCAGCACTGGAACACTGTGCATTTGAGGGTCCAGAGCCGCTATGTTATAAAATAAGTTTTCTGTTTTGTATTTGTATATTTACTATCGTTAATTTTATGTTTGTTTTTATTACTAACAAAGTATAGAGTTTGAATTTGAAATAAAATCATTATTATTATTATAACACCTAAGCTCAGGGGTGTTCCCATAGTCCAATATAGGAAAAAGTTCTTAATGTAACATTTTTGGCGTCATTGTAGTAGGTAACAACAACCTGGAATTGTTAATATTTCTCGAGCCACTCTGAAATTATATGTAATAAACAGTAATTAGGTACTTAAGGTAAGTTAAGTTAAGTGCGTACCTATAATAGTTCTTTTTAATTTTTGAAGTTGGTTTTTATAATAAAAAATAATTTTGTTTAATATTAGTTGAACACAGTCATGTTAGAGCCAACAGGTAGAGTGAATGGTGATCTTTCTTTGCAGCAGAAAATGTGAGCAGTGTTTGTGCTGCAAGGCTGAGGGATCTTGAAGAACTTCTTTGACAGTGGTAGAGCCATGAGGCAGCTTTTGATGTCGCACGGATGGCCCGGCTCAAACCAAAGTGGTACCACGACCTCACGGAATACCAGCGTAAAGCAGAGAGTTACCTCTGCGTTTCGCTTGGTGAGCGCAAGTGGCTGGAGGTCCAATTCCCCTCCCCCATTAACACGGTAGCGGAATTAAGAGAAGATCTACCCCAGGAGGGTACCAGCACCCCTGGTGACGGAGAATCCCTCGCTGAGCATCCACGACCAAGTTATCCTACTCTTCCTGAGCCTGGGTATACAGGCTGCCCCGCGTATTCAGGGAGGGGGGGGGGAATACCGCTCGTGACAAAAACTGCTCGGGGCAAGCGGAGCAAAAACACCAAGGCGACCCCTGCCACGCTATCCGTGAATTTTTGCAACATCAGGGGTCTACATTCCAACCTTAACGCTGTCCACTACCATCTGGAGACGGCGAAGTCGGCCCTGCTCTTTTTAACTGAGACTCAGGTGTCCTCTCCGGCTAATATTTCATATCTATTCTACCCGGGGTACAAATAGGAGCATTCCTTTGTGCTACGGGCTGGAGTTTGCGCATAAGTCAGAGAGGACATCTGTTTACGACTCCACGGCAGTCTTGAAGGCATGGCCCTGTCCATCCTATTGCTGCGCGTAGACAGCGACGACCATCCCCGCGTCTACGGGTGCCTCTATAGGTCCCATAGCGGTAATACTGAAACAGATCCACTCCTTGACCACGTCCAAATGGCTACAAATTCCGTGCTACAGCAGATCCATCCGCAGAGATCGTGATCCTTGGCGATTTTAACGTCCACCACCTCGAATGCCACGGTTCACGTTTAACCGATCATGCGGGAAGATCTGCTTATGACTTGGCTTTGGCATATGGCCAGACACAACTGGTTACTGCACCTACGCGGATTCCAGATGTGGAAGATCATACACCTTCCCTGTTGGACCTTCTGATGACCTCTCATCCGGACGGATATCAGGTTTCCGTGGACGCTCCTTTAGGCTCGTCGGACCATTGTCTGTCCGGAGTGTGGTGCCAGTCACATTAACGTCGCGGATGCATTCTGCAGGTTGCTGCGGTGTTTGAAACTATAGGTCGGCCGAATGGGATGGATGGGATCTTTTTTGCATCCTACCCTTGGGGGCGGGTTTGCTTCTCGCCGGACGATCCTAGCGTTGTTGCTGATTCTTCAGGGTATGTAACTTTTTATTTCGTCCTCTGTGTGTTTGGTCGCTCCTGTAAAATGGCATCACGCTATAAGCAGGAGTGCTACCGGGCCTGGGCTGACGCATCAACGTCTCGGGATGTAAACACCAGCGCTCTTAAAAAGAAGTATAATTCCGCCTCCAGGTTCTACAAAAGAGTTATTACCAAGGCAAGGTCTGAGCACATCAGCAGGATTGGCGAGAAGCTAGTTCGCCGTCCTTCAGGAACCCGTGCATTCTGGTCTCTCACCAAGGCTTCCAAGGGAACTTCTGTAAGTCATCTCTACCATCTCGGCACAGAGAGGACGGCTCACAGGCCCATGCCGCAAAAGTGAAAGCCGATCTGTTAGGCTCTCTCTTTGCGTCCAACTCGACCATCCCGCGATGTGAATGATCCATGCCGGAGGTGCGGTTTACACAGCGCTTGGTTCGCAAAGCACTCTTCTCCTTGGACTTCAGTAAGTCGAGTGCACCTGATGGAGTCCGTCCCATTGTGTTGAAGACGTGTGCTCCGGAGTTGACACAGGTTTTAGCGAGTCTTTTCCGGTACTCCTACTCCCAAGGCGTAGTTCTAAATTCTTGGGAGGCAACTTCGGTCCACCAGATCCCTAAAAAAGGCGATCGCTCAGACCCGTCCAACTACAGCTCTATCGCCATCACCTCCTTGTTCTTCAAAATAATGGAGTCGATTGTAAACTGCCAGCTCATGAGGTACCTTGAAGCTGATCAGTGACGGCCAATACGGTTTCCGTCGTGGTCGATCAGCTAGTGATCTTCTGGTCTACCTTACTCATGGATGGGCGGAGGTAGTAGAGTCCAAGTTCTTGGCCGTTAGTTTGGACATAGCGAAGGCCTTCGATCAGGTCTGGCACAAAGCGCTTCTTTCGAAGCTCCCTTCCTATAGGCTTCCCGAGAAATTGTGCGATTGGATTACTAGTTTTCTTGCTTATCGACAAAGTCTCGGATAGGGGTAGCTAAATCTAGTCCAATTCAATCCCCAGACACAAGTTTGCGCGTTAACCGCTAAAAATAAACCCTTTGTCGTGACTCCTCAGTTTAAAGACACTCTCCTTGCTGCCTCAGCTAGCATCAGACTCCTTGGCGTCGACATATCGAATAGTGTGCAGTTTTGTGGTCACTTGGAGGAGAAGGCCAAATTGGCCTCTAAAAAGCTTGGCGTACTCAGCAGAGCGAAACAGTATTTCATGCCGGCACATCGCTTGCAACTTTAACTTTTTTAACTTTACAAAGCGCAAGTTCGGCCTCAAATGGAATACTGTTCTCATCTCTCGGCCAGAGCACTCCAGCTCCTTCCACTTGACCGCTTCTAGCGCAGAGCGGTTCGAACCGTCGACGCCCAAGTGTTTTCTGATCGGCTAGATTCACTGGCGCTGCGTAGGGATGTTGCGCGCTGCGTAGGGATGTTGCGCGCTGCGTAGGGATGTAGCGCGCTGCGTAGGGATGTTGCATCCCTTTGTGTTTTCTATCGTATCTACCAAGGGAAGTGTTCTGAGGAATTGTTCGGATTAGTTCCAGCCGCCAAATTTCACGAACGCACATCGCGTCAAAATTCCCGATACCATCCTCACCATCTGGATGCTTGGCCGTCCACTACTGAACGTTTTACTAGGAGTTTTCTTTCTCGTACAACTTCTCTGTGGAATTGTTTACCACCGGCGACTTTTCCGGACCGATACTACTAAGGGACCTTCAAGGAAAAAGCTTACTCCTTTCTAAAAGGCCGGCAACGCATCTGCAATTCCCCTGGTGTTGCGGTTATTAATGGGCGGGAGTAGTCATTTACCATTAGGTGAGCCGGATGCCCGTATGCCCCATCTTCCATAAAAAATTAATGATGTATTTTATACTAAAAGATTTATAATATCAAATTTCAATTTACTGATTGGTGGCTGATCCATTTAAGGTGTGCGGTGTGCCAACACAATTGCATTTTGATTCTTGAGGGTCTATTGTCCACAGCATCCGTTTGCCTGACTGTGTGCTTTTTTGTCACCTTTCTATAGAAAAAAACCTAAGGATCCATTGTTATAACACTTGGAATTTATAAGTCAAAGGCATTGTAAATTTATGGGTATGTTCCAAAATGGAACCCAGTGTAATGTCCAATGCAAATGACGTCATGAATCTAATCATAGTTTTATCCCTCAATTTTAATTTCCCTTTGATTAAAACTACTTTTACGGATGTTATTATTTTTAATTTTAATTATTTTTAATTCCCAACATTTCGGGTGCTTTCCAGCACCCATGGTCACGAGGGACTGAGAAGACTGAAATCACGATGTTATTGTTAAACCCGGAGTACCTTCAGCTTTTTTATTGTTTATGGTTCAATTTATGCAAAATGAACTGACTGTCTTGAAGTCTTGTAGTGGTAGCATATAACTGATGTGAAGCATCAACATTCCGGGAAGTCTGCAGTTTGTGATCATATCCTAGACGGCCCCAACCATTACATCAGATTTGATAGACCACAAATCCTTGCGAAAGAACACCGATTCCTACCACAGACAATATGTGAGGCTATTGAAATCAAAAAAACATCCTAATTTCAATAGAGAAGGAGGCTGGGTACAACCACCTGCTTGGGACCCTAAAGTTAGTTAGTTTACGATGGGTTGTTTTCCGCAACTCCACGTCTCAGCGCGTATTTTGCGTGTGGGCAGGAATAACGTGGTTATTCGAGCCATGATATCTCCCCGAAGAAGCTCAGCAGCCCCTTGATGTTGCAAGAAACTTCAGGGAGTGATCTCAGCATGCCGAGATGTTTAGCCCAGGATGAAGCGACTTCTGGACATGTCAGCAACATGTGAGCCGCTGTTTCTTCCTCTCTTGGGACCTATAATAAATAAAATTAAAACTAAACCCAAGCATACCACTGCAAGACTTCAAGACACAGTCAGTTCATTTTGCATAGATCGGACCATAAAAAATAATTAAAAAAGTTGAAGGTACTCCGGGTTTAACAATGACATTGGGACATCAGTCATCTCAGTCCCCCGTGACCATAGCTACTGGAAAGCACCCGAAACGTCGGGAATTAAAAATATTTAAAATTAAATGTGATAAAATCTATAAAAGTAGTTTTAATCAATGTGTAGTATTCACGTAAATATAAGAAATCATTATTTAATTTCCCTTTTTATGCAGTTTGTATACCAATTAAGTTTAACATGTAATATCTCATTGCCGAATTCCTTATATCCGCCATAAAGAAAGAAAGAAGAAGAAAAAGATCATAAATTATGAATATTTTAATTGACCTATTGAATATATTGTCTGTCCAGCTTTTGTAAAAAATACACTCATTGATGAATTATGTGACTGAAACATGCTTGGTGAGCTAAGATTCCATTTCCACAGGCTTTCTTCCTGACTTTGAATGCTGATAGAAGCCCAATAGTTATTTAAATCTCTACTTAAGACATATTCTGATAATTTAATACATAATTGCGTGATAATAGTAGGTGTAAGAAATCCTTTTACAATGAGTATGGATATTCTGCTTGACTCAAGTGGTTTCATACTCTCTGGTTGAGTATAGGTACTGACATAGGCTTCTTTAGGCATAACATTTGCCCCATGACTTAACATTCCTACCCATTCAACAATTTCTTCAATCTCCGCACCTTCTAAAGAAGGTATTTTTGTTATTTCAGGTGATACATTTCTTAGTTCGAGGGAACAGACTGCCACATGTATATTTTTGTCATGGAAGTACTTTGCAATGGACGATGGGCATATTTCCTCTGAGTTTGGTTCCCAAAGTACATAAAAATCGAAATTTCCAAGTTTACATAATGCATCACAAATTTTTTTATAATGCTTAAGACTTTTTAAATCTACTTTTATTTCATAGTAATTGTTTGGCCGCTTTGTTCCTTCTAGACCAAGTGTTTGATAAATAAACTCCAAGATATGCAGTGTAAGAATTCCGTCAGGTGTAATAGCAGCGCAGTTTTGAACTATACAGTTGCTGTCTGCAGTTAAACAGTATAAACTTCCACGTTTCACAAAGCTTTCAACGAACACAATATCTACCAGCTCGGAGAGAGGGCAATTACATAATTTATAATAATCACTATCTTCTAAAATCAATTCTTCAATAGGACTCGGTATTTTTATTTCATCTGGACAAGTAATGATAATACTTTTGTAGAACTTATTTAATTTAATTCCTTCGTTGACGGATTCAATATTTAGTTTTGTTTTTTGGTAAGTAATGACTTTGGGCGGAGAAAAATTCGAAACTTCTGGACAGAGCATCTTTTAAAGAACACATTTAATGTTATTTAAACTTAATAAATTCGCAATAATTAACGAATATTCTAACGCTATGAACTTATAACCTTAAAACAGAGATTCAAAATAAAACAAATTGAAGGTTGTTGGTGTTGTTACGAGTGCGAGTTAAGGCAGATAAAGATCTTAGAACATACAGCCTATTATGATTTGTAATTTATTCATATTACATTATGGTCACAAACTAATAAGAGTACTAACGTAAAGCTGAGAACAAATTATCGGACGCGTCCGTCAGCCGCGGCTGACAGACGCGGCTTAGCAGTGTGCACGGGTAGTCGAGACGGCGTCTTCGGACGCCTCGCTTCGGTCATTCCATAAAGGTTTGTCATTCAAGAAATATGACAAGCAGCGACAGCGAGGATGAATCTATAAAGTTGGCGGCAGCTGTTTTATGTTGTCCTCCTAAAAAAAGTGAAAAGGAGTGCTTGGGTCCATGATATTAATGTAAAACGACTCGAGTATGATGAATTTCATACATTGTATCGATATATATATATATATAAGATGATAAACGTTAAAAAATGTACTTATGAATGTACTAATATGTACTTATAAATATAGGCACTCGTGGCCATGAACACATTCAATTATTTTTTTTTTCATTACACATCATGTCGCGAGCGCAGTTGGTTCGCTTGTGACACTCGAAACGTCCGCGGACGCGTCCCGTGCCCCGTTCACACTGTCCGCGGACGCACCAAACATCCAGCCGGCCAGATTCTGTTTGGACGTCCGAACGCTCAAGAGCGACGCAAGGTCATGTCCGCGTCTTACGACCGATAGTTTGCACAGTGTAGTATTAAATGTACCGGCTAGATCTCAATAAGCCGCGGCTGTCAGCCGCGTCCGATAATTTGTTCTCAGCTTAATTATAGTTCGGCCGTTCAGAGAATGCGTTCCTGACAGTGACACCTATCAGTTAGTCACGAGTCACGACTAGTGATGGGCACAACATAACACTGAGTTCGTTACCGTTCTTCCAAAATGAACCGCCGCGTTATTTTTAAGATTATTTTCGTTTTAAATTGGCGGAATCATTTAAAATTTATATTTTAGTAATTTAAGTGGAAACCAAAAAAAGGTAATATTAATATAATAAAATTGTTTTATTTATTCTTTGTTACAAAGTTACGATCTGTATTTCTATGCAATAAAGTACATTGAATTGAATGTAATTACAGAATATTAATCAGACTCCGATTCGCTTGAGGAGGTGGTGTCTTCATCATCATTATATTATTATCAATAACAGAATCAATCCTGATATCTCGGTCAAAATGTTCCACAATCAGGTTTTTAGTCTTCTCAACAACCTTTGCCCAGTCATCTCTTGTGACTTCCCCGCAGGCTTCTTTTAATAGGGTCATCATTTTTTTCGTGCTGAAAGGCGGGGAAGTAATGTGACGGGCGTAACCTTTTATTTGAGCCCAGATTAGCTCAATCGCGTTATATTGGCAATGATACAGTGGAATTCTTAGAAAGCGATGACCGTACTCCAGAGCCAGTTCATCGATTTCATATCGCACATTTGCCGCTTAATTTTCTTTAACTAATTTAATTAGCTCTGGTTTTAGCATCTGCATATTTGCGTCAATGTTTCAACGTCTTGTAACCAAGCCACCATTTCTTCTTTTTTATTAGCGTGGGTAGGTGGTTTCTGTATTTGAACCGAGTGATAGGAGGCATTATCCATGAATATTACAGAAGGCTCTGGTAGACTGGGCAAAAGCACGTTCTGGAACCACTCTTTAAATGTAGTGGCATTCATTTCCTCGTGGTAGTCATTTGTGGTTTTTGATTAAAATGCCAGTATCGCGTTCTCCACAAAGACGTATTTTGCAGAACCTGCGTGGCATATTATCAGACGGGCCCCCTTACCCGTTGGTACTTTCGACGTCGACGCTTGTGTACCATCCGTCCAAGAACGGGAAACCGTGTGATTGGCGTCTAGCCATGTCTCGTCAATGAACATGACATTATCCCAGTTATCAATATTTTTTGCTTCTCTCAAAAAACTTATCCGTTTTAAAATTATATCGTATCGTTCTAATAAAATTTTTCTTTTGTCTGTTTTTTTATACGAAAAACCAATATCTTTTAAGATTTTGGTTAAAGCAGTTTTACCCCCGCTAAACGGTCCAGCTTCTCTTAGCGATGCCAAAAGCTTCTTCCTGTTGAGATATTCATTTCTGGTATAGTAACCATATATATGATTTCTGATTGAATCGGCGTCAAAGGTGTCAATATCTGTCATGGGTTTAGTTCTACGTTTCTTCTTCGGACTACGTAAAATATTATCTTCCGTGCCAGTAGAGCCGAACTTTTCTTTATTAATATTTGTTATCGTTCGTTTGCTAACTTCAAGCGCCTGAGAGACGCGTTCTTGTACTTGTTCGACAGGTAACAGGGGTCCGCCATTTTGACGCTCCCTCTCAAAGTAATCTTGTAGCTTGATGATTAACTCACGGGCTCCACTTTTCAATGTTTGTCCACGTTTAGGCATTATTATGCACCAAAAGTAAAAAGAACGCAATACAAAACACAATCGAAGTCCGATTTAGCGCCGATGTCAGTTGGAAAAGCAGAAACAGTCCATTAAACGAAAGCCGGGTAATCATATAAAAACAGATCGAAAACACTTGAAGAACGTGGTCTATGCGCACGAAACAACAACAGACGACTGTTTTAGCGTCACAAAATGGCGGCCCATAACGTCATTTGGGGTTACCATTTTCAACCTAAATATAAAAATGCTACTTTCTTTCGCGCGTTCGGTTTGGTCGTAGTTTTATTTTTATATTTAATAAAAGTTATCTTATAGTCCATTATTTTCAAATTCCTAAAACGTATTATTTTATAAAGTATAACTGTATAAGAACAGATTACGATACTGTTATTGCCTGTTATTGTTAGCTCAGCACTACAAATACAAAGCGCTGACATAACCTTGTAATAGCGCAGTATAGATTTAGAAAAATATTATTTACCAAGTTATTTGACACTCAGTTTGGCACAAAATTATAACATTCATTGATTATTGATATAATAATGTTGTTTTAATGCTCATCAATTGTTAAAACGGTAAACAACCAGCAAAAATATTTTTATCGTAACTGCAAGGCCATTACAAAGTTACGTCGTTGGTTCAATCGCGACGTGTCAGGAACGCATTCTCTGAACGACCGATAATGCGTCACATTGCAAAATACTTGATTTTTGATAACAGCCTAATCCAGCGTAAAGAAGCCTAAAAAAGGCATCATGCGGAAAATAAACCTAACATTTATACCACAATGCACTTGTTACAGCGCTTAAACTAATAGTTTACTTTGGCTTAAGTACATTTAATAAACAAAATCGTACCACATTCACACATCAATCAGCTTTTGAACCATGGAGGTTAGATAGAAAGAGAACAATCGCTGTAGAAAATAGTGTTCCAGAAACATGGACAAAATAAGTGATGGGCTGCGATCGCTAAGTTGTCTCAATAAAGGTCATTTTCAGTCTATTTTCCGATCAGATGCTAAACTACTTGCACATCCACGCACAATATAATATTTCACCATTTTCAATATTTCTTTTTGTCAAAAATTAAAAAATTACGGAGCACGAATATTTTCTCACCAATGTCGCGAAGAAAAGTACATTATTCAACTAACTTCATCTGCTTGTACTCATAAACAGCTAACTTCGCAGATACTACTTACCAACGTATTTTCAGGGACAGGAGGGCTATGTTTAAGTACGTAGCGATCGTTCTCCTTATCTCTAATCTCCATGTTTTAAATAATAAATAAGAGACAAAATAAGAGTAGCACGGAGTGTTACGCAGTGTGACTAACTAGCATTTAATATACAAATTAATATTAAGACTGATTGATATATTACACATTAAATAACTTAAGTAAGGCACCTTCATATAACGCAGCGTTTAGTGTATACACTTCTGTGATCACGTGATGCATTCACCTCATTATCTACTTCAAAATAATATTTCTTGATCGAAATTAAGACTTCCCCATAATACATTTTGAATTTAGTTCTGACTTAGTTTAATTTCGACGGCAATCTAAATATTATCCAAGCTGTAGAGCTTGGATAATATTTAGATTGCCGTCGGACCTGTAAAGATCCGGTGGATACGGGACCTAGATGTAGATCCTTAGAGTTGAATGTACCTCCGGACTCGACTCCAAATTATCGTTCGACCTACTCTACCTGTGAGTATTCAACGAACTTAAGAGGCCATGCGCGTAATTCCTAAGCAAAAGTTTGTCAATTTCAAGGGGAAGCTAGGCAAACACACTACTGTATACTTCACTACAAATACAAAAATGAATTGCGTCACTATACACGCACACTACAACATTTACGTTTGTGTTAATTGCATTTACGCATACTATCAAACTGTACACGTGTCGACATTGGTGCCGCTGTCTACATGCGTGATAAACAAATAATCATAGTCCGCATAAGTTCAACGTTGGTAAAAGTGATTTTTAGTGTTTTTTCATTAATTACAACCCTTCACATGTCCACTGCTGAACATAGGCCTTCCCCAAGAATTTCCACAAACCACGGTCCTGAGCCACCTGCATCCATTGGCTTCATGCATGTCTTACCAGGTCATCCTCCGTCTATTAAGGGGTCGCCCTAAACTTCACCCACCGGTACGAGGCTGCTTCTCGAGAACCTTTTTTCCCATCGCTTATCGGTCCTTCGAGCTATATTGCTGGCCCATTGCCCCTTCAGTTTACTTATCCGTTGGGCTATATCAGTCACTTTGGTTCTACTGCAGATTTCCTTATTATTAAGTGCGGAGGAGTTTCTACTACCAGAGGGAACGTAAACAACAAGTAAAGATAGGTGACTACATTTGTGAGGAATCACCGCTTACTTTTGGTGTTCCTCAGCGAAGTGTACTAGGTCCTACATTGTTCCTTATTTATATCAATACATTAACTAACATAAATTTTTTCAACGGTCGAGTATTTTTCTATGTCAATGACACCGCAATAGTTTTTACGGGAAAGAATTGGAACTCGGTATTTAGAAATGCTGACTTTGGTCTAATAATAGTTTCAAAATGGCTCCAGAGTAACCTTCTTTCCGTAAATATTGCATAAACTAAGTATACATATAATGCTTTGCGATTAAAAATAGAACGCAACAAAATGATAACAATAGTTTAAAGATACATTATTGTGGCATTTCTAATAGTTCTAATTGTAAGTGTACATTTATCGATAAGGTTGCATCTATAAAGTATCTGGGGATTGTTCTGGATCAACACGAACTGGCACTTTCAAGTTGAATATAGAGTAACACGATACGAAAATTTATTGGAATACATAATGATTTCTTATATTTACTCGAACACTACACATGATTAAAACTACTTTTACGGATTTTATTGCGTTTATTTTTGCTTTTAATTACTTTTATTTTTAATTCCCGACGTTTCGGGCGCTTTTCAGCACCCATGGTCACGGGGGACTGAGATGACTGACGTCCCGATGTCATTGTTAAACCCGGAGTACCTTCAGCTTTTTTAATTATTGTTTATGGTCCGATCTATGCAAAATGAACTGACTATGTCTTGAGGTCTTGCAATGGTATGCTTGGGTTTAGTTTTAATTTTATTGATTATAGGATCCCAAGCAGGTGGTAGTACCCAGCCTCCTTCTCTATTGAAATTAGGATGTTTTTTAATTTCAATAGCCTCACGTATCATCCTTGGTAGGAATCGGTGTTCTTTCGCGAGGATTTAAGAACAATATAAGACATTCAGCATTGACAAAACACTATCTGAACACGGTCATGACGTAATGCGATTACCTCCATACCACCCAGATTTAAATCCAATCGAAATGGCTTGGGCTTCAATAAAAGGTTATGTGAGTAGTAAGAATGTGCAATGGAACCTCAAACGTGTGATAGAGTTAGTAACAGAAAAGGCAAGCCAAATGGGACCAAATGAATGGAAAGCTCTATGTGATAAAACAAAAAAAATTGAAGACTTTTACATAGAAAGTGATCACATAATAGACAATTTGACGGATACGGGGATAGTTATCAGACTAGGAGAAGATTCGTCAGACAGCGACTCAGGGGACTCAGGTAGTTCCTCATCGTCATCTGACGAAAACGATAATCTGTTAACTCCTGGAACAAGCAGTGTATTTTCTGGAGTTAATGTACCTGGTTGCAGCCGCGTTACAAACGATAATCTTCCCGCTGGTGTATCATTTATTGACAGTGACAGTGACTAGGATAATCAGTCATTTTTATTTTTAAATTTATTACTTCGTAATAAATATTTTTCAGAATTTTGTTACTTTGTGTTAATTTCAAATGTCGTCAAAAATCCCTGAATAGATATACAAATTATGGATAACATTTCGTACACGACAGTACCTGCGCAAGCTCCCCACTACTGACGCTCGCCAAGTCTCATCTTTCGTGGCACGGTCTGTACATAGTTTTAGTACTGGATAGATCATACATACATACACACTCACAGATACACACACACTCATTCACACACACAAACACACACACACATACACACACACACACAACACAAAAGTAACTAATAATACAATATCTCTCAATTGTTAATACAAACAAATAACTTGTTTAGTTATGTTGATAATATCCTGAGGGGGAGACCCTGGTGATCCGTAACACAGGCTTCCGCCTAGTATAGACACCAGACTCTCAGCCCCTAGTGTACACTGTTTATACTCTAACTTGTTAATTTAAATTGTGAGAGTAAATATAAATATATTTTGGGGTATATATATATATAGTTTTCTCATCTGGTTGGGTTCTATAAATATATAATTATAAATTAAAATGAAAAGATAAATATACATAAATAGCAATGAAATAAAATAAAAATACAAAAAAAATACTGGAAGCTCTCGGGGAGGAAGTGACTTATGAGCAACTCCTTGGGGCATTGGAGGCGAGATATGGCGACGCTCACCTGGAACATGTCTTTCGTGCGCAGCTTAAAGATCGCGTGCAGCGCATCAACGAAAACCTGCAGCAGTGGGCTCTAGAGGTGGAGAAGCTGGTGCGAAAAGCATACCGGTCTGTGCCTGCGCTCATTGAAGGGAACCTGGTGCAGACATTCATCGACGGCATCCGCGACCTGGAAGTCAGAGCTGCTGTGAGGCTCGGGCACCACGAGACGCTTAAGGACGCCTTGGCCCATGCACTAGAGGTGGAAGCCGTGCGGCAGGACCATCGTTCCCATCAGGGAGGTTGCAGCAGCTACAGTTCGCGACTGCAACAAAGGATACAGCCCTAGGTGCCATGGCTGTGGGGAAAAGGGCCATCTTCGATCCAGCTGCCCTAAGCGAAATGTAGAAAGGAGAGTTGATCGAGCTCGAGAGGGTAGTGCAGCTAACGGCACTGCCTGGCGGCGACAGGATCATCGTTCACCTCACGCTAGGGAGGTTACAGCAGTTACGGTTCGCGACCACAATAAAAGATACAGCCCTAGGTGCTATGGCTGTGGGGAAAGGGGCCATCTTCGGTCCAGCTGCCCTAAGCACACCCTAGGAAAGGAAGGTGAACGGTCTCAGAAAGGAAGTGCGGCTAACAGCACCGCCCAGCAGCAGCGGGAATACGATCTTACTATCAGAAACTGCAGCGGGAAATCTCACGGCAACGCAGATGCATTGTCAAGAAGACCTTTTCCTGAAGATTGCAACCATTGTAGTAGGCAAGAGAGTAAAGAAGTGGTATCCGTGAGGATGCTCAGGACAGACCACCTCAGCAACGGGTGGAAGGACAGCCTACGACATGCACAGCAGGAAGATCCGGACATCAAGCCGATTCTGGGATGGATGAAGGCCCGTGCTACCAAGCCTAAGTGAAGGGACGCCTCAGCGATGAGTTCAACCACGAAAAGCTATTGGGCCCAATGGGACAGCTTGCTGCTTCAGGATGGAGTCCTGTGCCGTAAATGGTACAATGGTCGAGGAGACAGCTGTCGTCTGCAAATGGTTGTCCCTAAAGCTAAAGTGCCGAATGTTCTACAGCTGTGCCATAATGGTCGTTCAAGATTCCATCTGGGAGTTAAACGAACTGTACTGAAGGTCCGAGAACAGTTTTACTGGGTCCATTATCGTGACGATGTCGAGGATTGGTGTCGTACATGTACAAGTTGTGCGGCTGTCAGGGGACCTCAGACACGGAGTAGAGGAGCATCGAAATTGTACAATGTTGGTGCACCACGGGATAGGACATCCCTTGACATTGCGGAGCCGTTACAGAAAGGCGCAAAGGGGACTCTTAAGATCGTCCATGTGGATCGCTTGGCGCGTTATTATGGGGCCAATAATGCTCGGGACGAGCATGTCTTAGGAGGGGGCAGTGTTACGCCGCGCTCAAATCTGCCTCACTAGCGCCATCTAGTGTCAAGAACGAGAGCGAGGGGAGCTTTGCAGAAAATGACATCACAAATCTCTCAACCGACAGCGCCATCCGAAGAACTAAGTTTCTAGAAAATCTACACTCGCACACTCGTCCCTTTGCGCGCATTTACTTGAATATTCCGTATGCTTCTTTGCTAATTTAAATAAATAGGCGCTGCAAGATGCAATCGAGGCAGTTTTGGAATTGGCGACACAAGCGAAGCTTCGGAGCGGAATAAAGTGAATTAGTGTGTTTAATTATTAGTATTTTAAGTTTTAATTTGTGTAAAGTAAATTAAAGTGTTAATTTAAGTAATTTTATCGGCAATTTTTATTGTCACGAACCTCAAGCTCGTAAAAGTATGTTTGTTTCATTAGCAAATGCTACCAAATACTCCCTCTAATCCGAAATTCAGATAATGTATCCTAAAATAAAGTAGTAAATAGACCAAGATAGTAGAAGTTTTAGAGTGCGAAAAGTTCGGTTTCAACCTCAGCTCAATCTAGAATCCACTTCGGCTCGATATACCCTCCCAGATGCCTTGGACGCCCACGTAGTTAATACGTGTATAGCGATGGAAGAAACACCCTAGAACCGGAGACTTGTGACGTGTTAGTCCATCTTATCCCTCAAGGGCATTGATTTATACCTTACAGTGTTGTATAACTCAATGATCAAGGGTGACAACGTAGACAATTTTGTTGTCTATAGACCACAGCTTTACTTTACCGTAACGGCGCCTCTACACGTTGGCCAACACAGTGGCGAATGTAGTGGCCAATAGCATTGGCCAACGTGTAGACGGGGTGTTTGGGCTTCATTGGTATGTAATGGAGCGATGGCCCGCAAGTTGGCGCGAGATCCGTGTGGTGTCGGTTTTTTTACAAAAGATCAAAGGACTGTTGGCAGAGTTTGGTCGCCGCGTCCACACGTTGGCCGCGTGTTTAGTTTGCTACAAGCTCCCAGAGTGATTACACGCATCTGATTTAAATTTTATATTCAAGCTTTGTAGGGTGGATGCCCCAATTACCAGCCTTTTAGCGCCAATTTCAACTTTAAACATTCCTACTACTTTAATTAGCGCGATTTAATTATTATTGAACATTTGTTTTATTTATTTATTTATTTATTTATTTATTTAGGTAATCATACAGCGTTTTTATCATATTTACAATACATATTATCATACAGTAAGGCCAATAGAGATTACACAATTTTTATCAACTAATAATTAAGCGTGCGTGCATGCGTGCGTGTGTTTGTGTGTGTGTGTGTGTGTGTGTGTGTGTGTGTGTGTGTGTGTGTGTGTGTGATTATGCCCTATTTTTGTTTACAACATCACGTTTGATGCGACTCTTGGATAGGTTGAAAATATCCAAGTCAGCGTAAAACTTATTATAGTTTTGAACAATACGACATAAAGTAGAATTTTTTACGTAATTTGTGTTTGCTCGTGGTACATGAAATAATGGCGTATGTCTAGTTCGGTATTTAGGTACTAGTAACGATATTTTAGATAACAGGTCTGGACAATCTATGTTACCAGACCATAAACCGTGTAGCAAAAACATATCGTGTTGAAGTCTTCTGAGTTCCAAGGTATCTAGGCGGTAAAATTTAAATTTAATCAATAAGCTATTTATCAAAAAAATAACGTTTTTTTACTATCAGATTATTACGAGAACAATTATAAATGAAAAAAAAATGAAGCACGTCGTTTATACGTGGTAGAACCATGCAATTATATTAGAAGTATAGTTGCAGCACGACGGTCGGCTCGACCGGGGAAGGACCACGCTCTCACAGAATATCAGCGTAAAATAGTAGCTTAATAATGCTGTGTTTCGTATAGTGAGTGTAGAGAACCAGATACCCTTTTTAAAGGAAACGAGGCATTTCTGCTTAGTCCTAACGGGTGACAACGCGTCTGCATTTTGATTCGTAATCGAAGCACACAGTTCACCTGATGGCAACCACTTACCATCAGGTGAACTGTGTGCTCGTTTGTCACCCTATCCTATAAAAAAACGTCGATTTCTTATAATTTAAGCGTGCAAGATTTCGAATCATAATCATCATTACAGCTGTTCACAAGTCCACTACTGAACATCCTCCTCCACAGACTGCCGCAAAGCATGGTCGTGAGCCACTTTCCTTGTCATGAGTTTTTCATTTATGTTCTAAGTTATAATTAGTACCTATTATTAAGTCAGTGTTAATTATATTTATTGCTGTTGTTTTTGTTTTTCTCAAAAAATAATTAAATTACCAAATAAATTATAACGTGTTTTTTATATACATCAAATGTCTGATAGAAATGCAAGTACATATTTTGCTAAACTTTAAAATCAATACCCAATTTTAAAACATAGACTAATCGATTATAACTCCTTTAACTTTAAAATAAATTAAGTTCTAATTAATAGTATTTATTCCAGTTTATGATGCATGTAAAGAATAAAGCTAATCGTATATCGTATATCTATATACAGCCCCATTAATATCCACTATTATTTTATAATTCTTTCATAAAAACGTTAACCCCACACTAGGATTTTCTCCCGTATCGCGCAGGCAGTTTACAAACATAAATTGCACAAGGACATACATCCAGACCCGAAACAATTATTTGTAGGACTTACAAATACTTGTTCCGTGCGGGATCAAACCCGCGGCGCTCGGCGCAGCCACTCATTGCTGAGCCACTGCGCTACGGTGCCGTCGTCATAAATTCGTCCGCACATTGGCCCGAACCGAAGTAAACTGAACGACCTTCCAACGTGTGGACGCCGTCACCAACTCTCGGCCAATATATTCGCTATTCCATTCGCCACTGTGTTGGCCAACGTGTAGAGGCGACATTAGGTCAACACTTTTTACCATTGTGCTTTTTATTGGAAGGTAAATAATAATAATTAAATGTGTATTTTGTGTTTTTATTTTATATATGGCTCCATAATTCACAAATGTTATTATTCTTATCCTATAATCACATTATTAATTACTGTACAAATATATTTACACTTAGCAATCAATATGCCCCTGTTAAATGTGTTAATATGGTGTTATTATGGAATGTAGAATTCATCGGCTGGTACAGCCTTATAGAAGGCCTCAACGTTTTTAAACACTTCAGCGATGACAGCGTGAACAATCGGAGGTGCGATTTCTTGCATTACGTCCTTCCAGTTTGTGTTTGCGAACTCTATCACTGGGTCAGCTGGAAACAAAATTTAACCATATTTATAAATACGCTGCATAAAATTAGTTGAAAACCTAACCTAAATCAATACTTAGGTTAGGAATATTTTCTATGTACCCCCCTCCCCCCCGTCGGTAAGAACGTAAAAGCCGTTGGTCCATAGCCCTACGCCTTTTCAACTATTCTATTTGACTACTATCCTATTTGATGGTAAGTGGTGATGAAGCCAAAGATGGTGAAGCGCACTGACTTAGCTTAACAAAAGCGTATTCACTCTTGCCTCGGAGACATCGACATTGTGATCGGATGAAAGATAAATTCTAGCGAATTATTACACTCGTTTGCTGTACGCCTTATGCGTGATGTTTCTCTCTGTTGCCCTCCAGTCGTGTTAAATTGCCTCTCCATTGGTGCTTGTGCATACTCTTGCACTGTAATCCTGTCCTGCACAGATGGCCGGTCTCCGTTGAGTCTTTTAGACTTTATTTATAGTAAAACCTATTTCATGTTTCACGAGAAGCATATTGAAATACCCATAATACAATATTGATAATGAAACTTTTTTTTTATATTTACCAAGAAGTTTGTTTCCATTGAATAAGTTGTCGAAATAGAAGGAAGCTCCGGTCTTGACGTGGAAGGAGTCACGCCACTTAATTATTTTCCAGTGAGGTTTTCCATCTTCTCCTTGCTCCGTAGTCAAGTCAGTTACGGTCTTTATTACGATGTCTCCTGTAATAAGAAATATGAGTGATATAGAAAAGTGTAAATATAATATAGCATAATTACTTAACCTAAGGCATCTGTGGAGAAGATTTGCGTTAATCGTAACCTTTTTTTATAGTAAGTATAATGTGAAAAAATTAAGAATCAAAACGCAGATGCGTTGTCACCCTTGAGGACTAAGATGGAATGCCTCGTTTCCGGTAAGACCCTTTTTACCGGTTCTCTACACTCAATATACGAAATACAGCAGGATTAAGCTTTGAAATTGCTTTTGCTTCTGGTATGTACATATATTTAATGACTAATTTTAATATTTAATAATTCACGCTTGTTTTATAGATACCCAGATTTAAAACGGATGGAAAGACGGAAGCCAGCAAATTATGTTACCACCAAATGGCAATTAGAAAACTCCATTTAGTATGCTGTAATACAACAGCGTGAATTTGATACGCACCATCCACGCCCCGCTTAACGTTATCCACTCAGGCCTTACCCTTAATATTCATGATGTTGATAAAGTGTTCCGCCTCCTGCAGCCGTGGTTATATTAAGAAAAATAGACTCAATAATATACTTACGGCTCAACGAGTGTCGTGTAAATGTTGACATTAGGGAGGAAGTTTTGGATTATTTGATGTAAAAAAAAAATTGACTTACAAACTTACAATAAAAAGTAACAGCCGACTTAAAAGAATTAAAAAAATACACTTGATTTTTTCAGAAGTCGGTGTTAAGACATAGTTCTTTTAGTTTTTTGAAGTTCGAATTTTACGGGTCAAAAATTTTTTACTTTTAATTTTTATTAACGACACAGGTATGATTAAGTCAAAATATCTCGCAGCCTGTAATTACTACTTTAACCTTTCATCTGGAACACAGTTTTGATGTCCAGGGGTGGAAATAAGCACGGATGGACTCCTACGAAAAACTGAAGTCCTACCTAGCATTAAAAATCAAGATACTTACGTATTTTAATATTGTATTTCCCTTCACCCTGCACAGCAAGGAGAATCAATCGTCCACCTAGACTATAGATTCCTTCCAAATTCATGCTGCATCGGAGGACTAACGTTTGTTTGCCTTTAACTCGGTCGTGTCTGAAAATTAAAAAAAAAATAAGTTCACCTAGGCTTTGTTCCAAGGAACTTTTTTCATTTATAGCTATTTTAAGAGTAAAAGTTGTCTCCGGTTCTCGTAATAATAACGTCCTCGAAACTGAATTTCGGTCGCTAAGACTATCCATCTTTTTTATAGAATAAGGATGACAAACGAGCACGTAGTTCACTTGATGGTAAGTGGATGCTGTGGCCCATAGACATCTACATTTATCCTCGATTAAAAATCAAAACGCAGATGCGTTGCCACCCCTGAGGACTAAGAAGGAATGCCTCGTTTCCAGTAACAAAAGCGGCCAAGAGCGTGTCGGGCCACGCTCAGTGTAGGGTTCCGTAGTTTCCCGTCCATCACAATAAGTGTTCCCACATATGAGTTTAAAGGTGGGTGTCCATTATGTTCGCGCTCCAGCAGCGCTCCGCGCTCCTGCAACTGCTCCCGGTAGTGGGTACTGTTGTTTTCATCCAAGTTCAAAATGATTTTCCTAGAAAGTCCTTATAAAGTTCTGACGACTCCGTGGCGTAGTGGCTTAGCAATGAGTGGCTGCGCTGGGGGTCGCGGGTTCGAATCCCGCACGGAACACGTATTTGTATGGCCTACAAATAATTGTTCCGAGTCTGGATGTTTGTCCTTGTGCAAATTATGTTTGTAAACTGCCCCCACGATACAGGAGAAAATCCTAGTGTAGGGGTAACGTTTTTTAAAAAAAGAAAAAAAAAGTTCTACTTTTCAGATTTTTTCATATTTTCTAAACTTATGGTTCAAAAGTTAGAGGGGGGGGGGGACACACATTGTTTTTTACTTTTGGAGCGATTATTTCCGAAATTATTGACATTATCAAAAATGATTTCAGTAAACCCCTATTCATTTTAAATACCTTTCCAACAATATATCACACGTTAGGGTTGAAATTAAAAAAAAATCACTTCCCACTTTACATATAGGGGGGCTACCCTAATAAAACATTTTTTTCCAATTTTTATTTTACCACTTTGTCGGCGTGATTGATAAACATATTGGTACCAAATTTCAGCTTTCTAGTGCTAACGGTCACAGAGATTAAGCGAGGACGGACAGACGGACAGATAGACATGGCGAAACTATAAGGGTTCCTAGTTGACTACGGAACCCTAAAAAAGGGTCTCCGGATCTCAATATTCACCATACGAAACGCAGCAGTATTAAGCTTCTATACTGTATTCCGTAAGAGCGTGGTCCTTTCCCGGTCGAGCCGACCCGTTCGTGCTACAACCATAACGTAGCTGCAGCGTGGCTCTACCACGTATAAAATCTCTCTCGTATAAAATCAATCCACGTGAAAATTCTGCGCAGGACAGGATTATAAGGCACGATTGTGGGCGCGAATACAGGTGCACACTCTGTTCTATCACTCTCATAGTCGATAGGACGCAAATCCGGCACGATCGGAGAAAGATCCGACTCAGGACTGACGACTTTACGTGCTTTCACACAGCTTAGGCACAGGTGTGGAACACTGCCTCCTTCCTGACTCCGGGCGACTACTGAGAGTTTTTTTTTCTCAGAAAAACCCAATTACTGATTTTTGACTCGAATCTTGATTGAAACCCGGGACCGCTTGAATAGCTGTCGTATGAACATTAGAACAACGAGGCAGTCGATTTCCGGTTTTCTTAACTCATCATACGAAAGCATTATACCGCTTCTGTCATAAGCTGGCGTTCTGTCAGAGCGCAGTCCGGTCGAGTCAAATCCTTCGTACTGCAGCCATACTACCGCAGCGTGGCTCTGCATCGTTATGAGTTGTATCGCTTAGCAATTCACCGTTTTTTTGGTTGCAGCACAGTAACATATGGGACAGTTATTCTCAAAAGGCATGGAATAAAACTAAATTTACTGACTTATTGCGTTCGATTAAAATATTAAATGCGATGTAGGTAGCAGATAATGTAAAACTTTTTAGTTTTATTTTTTATTTAGAGGTATGCGACAAAATACATTTTTTTGTATCCAAATATTATTAACTGCCAGTCCATATTATTTACATTCCTTATTCCGTTTAGCACAGTCATAATAAGAAATTTAAAATTACGTAGTTAGACAAATTTGAAAATGCCCAAAAAGCGAAACAATTATAAATTGCAATGTAAATTATATAAATTTAAAAAAAAAATAGTAGGTAATTCAGATTTCCCATTTATCATCAAATAAATGACGTTATATGTACAATCCAAGGAAACCAAAACTATGCCACAGAGTATTAAAATGAACTTTTTGTATGAACAAGCTAGTAATATATTATAAGTCAATGGTATAATCACACTTAAACATATTATGCAGCTCAAATCATTTGCAACTATTTAAGCAAATAAATAATGGACTTCCGTCACGAGCATTTTTTTTTTTGCGAACGGTTCTTTGATTATACACATGATATATTTAAAGGGACGGTTCCAAATTTTGAAATTTTATTTTATAAAGTATGTCAAAGTTGAATTTTAATACGCAAAACACGCGGTGGTTTTAGGTATACTACTGAATTAATGTAAATTTCTAGGTCATCGGACCAATTAATCTTTATTTATCAGGAAACAACCTTTACCTAGCATTCTCAAACGTTTGATAAAATTATCTATACGTTTATTTTTATATACTTTTATTATACGTCTAAATATTATGTCTGTTAACGCGGCCTTCCATCTTAGCCCTCATGGGTGACAATTTGATTTTGATTCTTAATTGATGATGGATGTTGGTGTCTATAGGCCTCACCATCCACGTACCATCAGGTGGACTGTATGCTCATTTGTCAAACTAAATTAAATAAAAAAAAACAAAGCCATGCAAAAGAAAATTGTCTGTAGGTAATTCAATTGTTGTAGTGTAATTCAATTAAAGTCAAGTTCACTCAACTTGATTTTTTTTTATATTACTTTGCTATTCCGTTTCAATTTTAGTAAAAAGTCAATAATCGTCATTAATAATCATCATCATAGTCAGTACAGCCTATAAAAGTCCACTGCTGAACAAAGACCTCCCCCATAGAACGCTTCATACAGATTATGTTGCCATAGTGCCATGCTTGGCAAGTGGGTTGTCAACTGCAGTTTTTTTATTATTTTGTATCGTTATCAAGAAGATGCTGCTGTCCATCACCTGTTCCAATTTCCCTCTGTCTCCTCTTACGACACCCACGAGGCGATATGGACTAGTGGATATTTTTACACCGCCACTACTAGGCACTCATCATTCATCATTACACTCCGTTGTGAGTGAGGGTAATGATGAATGATGACTGACTATGTTCCGCAACTGAAAACGAGACATTCCATCTTAGTCCTCACGGGTGACCACGTTCTACATTTTGATTCGCAATCGAGGAAAGATGTAGATGTCTATGGACCCCAGCAACCACTTACCATCAGTTGGACTGTGTGCTCGTTTGTCACCCTTACTCTTTAAAAGAAACATAGACCTCCCAAGGAATACCACAGAACACGGTCCTAAACCACCTGCATCCATCAACTTCCTGCATGTCCTATCAGGTTGTCACTCCATTAATGGGAGGTCGCCCCACACTTCGCCTACCGGTATGAGGCTGCCATTGGAGAACCTTGCTCCTCATCAGTTGTCGGTTCTTCAAGCTGTATGGCTGGCCCATTGCCACTTCAGCTTACTAATCCGTTAGACTACGTCAGTAACTCTGGTTCTACCACGGTTATGCTCATTTCTAAGGTTATTACGCAGGAAAACCTCGAGAATAGCCCTCTCCATAGCTCGCTGAGCGACCTTGAGCTTGCTCATACGAACAGCAGTGAAGAATCACGTCTCAGATCCATAAGTTAGCTCTACTGTACAGACATTTTAGCACCTTGATATACCGCCATAATTTCGATGGGATCAAGGGCTTTCTCATAGTCTACATACCCAAGACAAAGTGGCAGATTGTACTCTTTGATCTTTTGTACAATTTGCCGAAGGGTATGTATGTGGTCTATGGTACTAAAGTCTTTTCGGAAACCAGCTAGTTCGGGAGGCCGGAAGTTGTCAAGCCTGCTTGCGGAACGATTGGTAATGACTCTCGAAAACAGCACGTAGACATGGCTCAGAAGGAAAATCGGTCTGTAGTTCTTCAAGAGAGCGTTGAAGACCATCGCACCTGTGCTCTACGCCTCCGGAGTAGTCCCACCACGGAGGACGCAATTAAAGAGTTTCTGAAGAACATCAAGTACCGGTTTTTCTCTCGCTTTCAGTCTTGCCGTTTTTAATGTGCTGGAGAGCCATTCTAATCTCGCTCGGACTGACGTCATCTTCGGATATCATCGAAATAGTATCGGGTAAGACTTGCTCGTAGCAACTGTACACGTTTTCGTTTAAGCCACGCAAATATGACTCCAACGATGATGTGTAAAGTTGCCTCCTCTTAAACTGAACCTCTCAATCTCACTCGAAATATCAGGTGCCCCGGAAACGATGCTGCCACACTCGGTCTTCAGCTTCGACAGTTGGCTCTTTCTGGCAGACAGAAAGATTTAGAGTCCTGGTTCCGCTCGATCACTTCTTCAATACGAGCTGTATTGAAGTTGCGTAAGTCCCATTGCATGCATTTGGGGATCTGTCTGTTCTGTTGCCGGTATGCTGTCAAATCTGCTGACGACCGCAGCTTCGATTCCCGTCTAACAGCCATGAGATTAAGAAATTCACGACTATTCAGACTGTTAAGACGACACGGTACTAGTACAATATAATACCGTCAATAATATTTGTATCTTAATCAATTTAGGCTTTGAATGCCATTTATATAACCGTTTCCCAAAGTTAGACAAATACAAATAGGAAGTGGCAAGAAACAGTGGCGAAGCTAGGGCTCCAAACTAGGGCAAGCCCGAGATATGGTTTTGTTGTTTTTAGCAGTTTAATAAAAATACACCAATCTTGAGCTGTCTCCACTCTTTAGTTTCATATTCAGTGCTAACAAGGACGTGTTTAACAAAGCACACAGAAAGCATACTACTGCTAGATAGATTGTATGACATAATATACAATTGCACACCTTCGGTGGTTTTGAAAAGAGCCGTTTGGGTTTGCTTGAGATATTTACAAACAATACAATACATGAACAAAAGAAAAGCATGAACAAAGTACAAACAAACTATGTACAAAGTTAAAAAAGGGACGCCTGGCAGATGTGAAACCTCGAAATTATATTTTGTTTAAGTTATATGCATAAAAGAACAGATTACGACAGGAATGAGATAGTTATAATGAGAAGATAAAGCTTTGCTAATTTTTTACCATAAAATAATGACTATTTATTATAATTATAATTATTCATTTTCAATTCATAATAAACCGTACGAAATGATATTTTTAAACTCATATATCACTATTAATATAAATATTGAGTTATTAAACCTTTAAATACGCCTAACTTAATTAAACTTTAATACTAGAGTCCTGTACCTATATTTAAAGTATGAAGAAATGTTTATTGAATATTAAATTTCATTTTTAAAGATTTTTACCTTTCCCTTGCCGATTAGCACTTCAACACACTTATATTCATCACAATGAACACTATTATCTTCCCATTTTCACTAAAAATCTTCGAAAAAGCATAAATTTTTAACAAACACTACAAAAACAAACATAAACATTGTAATGTGAAGTGAACTTGCATACGAGGGGCCCGCAACCACTTTGCTAGTCGCTAACGCACTCCTAAACAACTTCATGGCAATGCCAGGCTTGTTGGCTAATAGTAATTGCTATATAAACATTTCGTAGTTATACTTCATTATAGAACATTTTGCCATAGGTTAGAAAGAGAGCGATCGTCTTCTCGAAAGCCCCGTAAAAAGCCCACGCGAGCGAGGGAGACAAGTAATCGCTCTATTAAAACTCACTTTATGACAGCAGCAGTATCGCCACAGAGTACCTTTGTATAAACGTATCGCTAAGGCAATACGAGGTCATCGGTCGACATGTGTCGAACAGTGGAGTGCGCGGTAAAATTGAAATAATTTGAAACAGTTTACGAGTTATTTTATTAGTTGATATTATTGATTGATTCAGTTTGATTCAGCAAGCCCGGCTTTTCGGCTTTAATAGAAGCTTCGCCACTGGCAAGAAACCACAAGCATTATATGAGCGACTCATTGTCTTTCCTATTTTTTTTTCATAAAAAAAACTGTTTTACATTTTTATGATAATTAAATGGAATTATCTTATGTTAGTATTAAAATGTATATGATTGTGCTCGTGCATACTACTTTTTTTTTATAGAAGAGGGGGCAAACGAGCGTGCGGCTCACCTGATGTTAAGTGACTACCGCCATCCATGATCAACCGCAACACCAGGAGAATTGCGGGTGCGTTGCCGGCCCTTTAGAAAGGAGTAAGCTCTTTTCTTGAAGGTCCCCAGGTCGTATCGGTCCGGAAAAATCGCCGGTGGTAAACTATTCCACAGAGAGGTTGTACGTGGAAGAAAACTCCTTGTGAAACGTACAGTGGTGGACCGCCAAGCATCTAGATGGTGTGGATGGTATCGAGACGTTTGCCGTGTAGTGCGTTCACGAAATTTGGCGGCTGGGATTAATCCGAACAATTCCTCAGAGCACTCCCCGTGATAGATGCGATAAAATACGCAAAGAGATGCAACATCTCTTCGCAGCGCCAGTGAATCGAGCCGATCGGAAAGCACTCGGTCGTCGACGATTCGAGCCGCTCTGCGCTGGATGCGGTCAAGTGGAAGGAGCTGGTACTGGGGAGCCCCAGCCCAGAGATGGGAGCAGTATTCCATGTGCGGCCGAACCTGCGCCTTGTAAAGTTGCAGGCGGTGTGCCGGCATGAAATACTGTCCCGCTCTGCTGAGCACGCCAAGCTTTTTAGAGGCCAATTTGACCTTCCCTTCCAAGTGACCACGAAACTGCACGTCACTCGATATGTCGACGCCGAGGATTCCGATACTGGCTGAGGCAACAAGGGGAGTGCCTTGAAACTGAGGGGATACGACAAAGGGGTCTACGGCTCTACAGCCATCGTTGGGGGCCTTTTTTAGGGATCGGGTGGACGAAAGCCGTCTTCCATGATTTTGGGACTACGCCTAGGGAGTAGGAGTCCCGGAAAAGACGCGTTAAAACCGGTGCCAACTCTGGAGCACACGTCCTCAGCACAATTGGGGGGATTCCGTCAGGCCCACTCGACTTGTGGATGTCCAGGGAGAGGAGTGCTTTGCGAACCGAGCGCTGTGTGAACTGCACTTCCGGCATGGAGCACTCACACCGCGGGATGGTCGGCGGCGTACTCCCCCCGTCATCGAGAGTCGAGTTAGACGCAAAGAAAGAGCCTAGAAGATCGGCTTTCTCCTTTGCAGTATGGGCCAGTGAGTCGTCCTCCCTGTGCAGAGATGGAAGAGATGGCTGACAGAAATTCCCCTGGACAGCCTTGGCGAGAGACCAGAATGCACGGGTTCCAGAAGGAAGGCGAACTAGTTTCTCGCCAATTCTGCCTATGTGCTCTGACTTTGCCTTGGCAATGACTCTTTTGAAGGACCTAGAGGCGGAATTATACTTCTTTTTTAGAGCGCTGGTGTTTACATCCCGAGACGCTGATGCATCAACCCAGGCTTGGTAGCACTCCTGCTTATAGCATGATGCTATTTTACAGGAGCGACCAAACCATGGCTGAGATTTGCCTCCAACGGGCACCACAGAGGAAGGAATAAAAAGTTCCATACCCTGAAGTACCACATCAGTAACAGAATCCGCAACAACGTTGGGATCATCCGGCGAGAAGCAAACCCGCCCCCAGGGGTAGGATGCAAAGAAAGACCGCATCCCATCCCAATCGGCTGACCTATAGTGCCAAACACGGCGGCAGCCTGCAGAATGCAACCGCGATTTCAGCGTGAGTGGCACAACACTCCGGACCAGACAATGGTCCGAGGAGCCTAAAGGGGCGTCGACGGAAATCTGATATCCGTCCGGGAGAGAGGTCAGCAGAAGGTCCAACAGGGAAGGTGCATGATCCTCCACATCTGGAATCCGCGTAGGCGAAGTAACCAGTTGTGTCAGACCATATGCCAAGGCAAAATCATGAACAGATCTCCCCGCATGATCGGTTAAACGTGAACCAAGCCATTCGGCGTGATGGGCGTTAAAGTCGCCGAGGATCACGATCTCTGCGGAGGGGATCTGCTGTAGCAACGAATCCGCAGCCATTTGGACGTGGTCGAAGTGTCGGTCTGTTTCGACATTACCGCTATGGGACCTATAGAGGCACCCGTAGACGCGCGGATGGTCGTCGCTGTCTACGCGTAGCCAAAGGATGGACAGGTCCGAACCTTCAAGTCTGCCGAGGCGTCGAGAACAGATGTCCTCTCTGACGTAAACGCAAACTCCAGCCCGAGGCACAAAGGAGTGTTCCAGTTTGTACCCCGTGTAGGAGAGATACGAGACATCAGCCGGAGAGGACACCTGCGTCTCGGTCAGAAATAGCAGAGCCGGCCTCGCCGTCTCGAGATGGTAGTGGACGGCGTTTAGGTTTGAGTGAAGTCCCCTGATATTGCAGAAATTCACGGACAGCGTGGCAGGGGTCGCCTTGGTCTTGTTGCTCTGTTTGCCCCGAGCAGTTGTAGTCTTGAGCGGAATTTTGCCCCCCCCCCCCCCCCCAGAATACGCGGGGCAGCCTGCGCACCCACGCTCAGAAGTGGAGAAACATGGTCGTGGATGCTCAGCGAGGGATTCTCCAGGCGTGCTGGTACCCTCCTGGGGTAGTCTATCATTATTTAATTCCGCTACCATGTTGATGGGGGGGGGGGGGGGATTTGGGCCTCCGGCCACCTGCACTCACCAGACGAAACGCGAAAGCAGAGCTTCCACTTTACGCCGGTATTCTGTGAGGTCGTGGTACCACCCCGGTTTGAGCCGGCCCATACGTGCAACAGCAAAGCTGCCGCGTGGCTCTACCACTGTTAAATACTACATATAGTAGAATTTTATTTTCATAAGTCCTTATCCTCCAAGTAGACCTCAGTTTTATATTAGACATTGCTAATCAAGGTATTTATTTTTATTTGTTTATTATTTAAAAATAAACGTTACCCTCACACTAGGTTACTCCTCCATAACGGAGAAAGTTTACATACATAAATTGCTTGTGGACAAACATCTGTGGCGGGGCGCTGTCGTCGCGCTGCAAGCGAAACGCACCGAAGCCTAAATCGTGCTATCAAAGTTCCGAAGCTACCGCGCTCGATATATATATATGTATATATATATATATATGTGTGTAGAATAGCTCCGAATTAACACAGGCAGCATTGGCCGCTACCCAGACTGTGGGAGGGAGAAGTAAAGCGCGTCGCTTCGCTGTGGGTGTACGCGCCGTGGGGTGAAATCGGCTTGTGTCGAGCTTCGAGGACGCCCTTGACCCCTCCCGGGACGACACATACTCTAAACTGCGTGTCAGCTAATACGATGGGAAGCGAGCTCCGGAGTCCCGGCGTGCTGCTATCAGCAGAGCGCGCGCCTGTTGGTGACATCGGCTCCGCGTCGAGATCCCTCTCCGCGGGACCTGGAAGTCGCTGACCCTTCGGTAGGTCCTTTCACAGAGGCGCGAGATACGCCAAGTATGCCTAGGAACCAGCCAGGCCATCACCTAGAGCTAGGGAGGAGCACCTGAGGCCCGGAGTGCTGCATGAGCGCACACCTGTCGGCAGGATTAGCCCCGCGTCGAGACCTGACCTCTGAGGGACTCCGTGGGGCTTCAAGACTGCTGACCCTTCGAAAGCACCTACCTAGCGGCGCGCAATACGCTAAAGAAGATTACCTATAATGCCGTCCCTGTACGGCTCACAGGACCGGCCCATAGAAATGGACTGTGATGATTGCCTGGGTAATGGGGTATGCCCCGAGGCCCGAAACCTGCAGGGATAAATAACAGTAGTCCCTTGCAGACGACAACACGAAGACCCGGGCTGTACATCTCGCCCGGCGGGGGACCTTTCCATTTCTTTCAACCGCCAAACAAACCAACACACAACACATACAAACCGACGTGATTTGAACACGCAACAACGGAACCTTCGGAAAATTTACGTCGACAAATGTCCAAATGCACAGTATGTGTTTTGACCCATTTGAAAAAGTCTGGCTATACCAAAAAGCTCGATATTTGGGTACCACACGAGCTCACTGAAAGATACCTAATGAATCATGTACTCATTTGCGGTTTTCTATGGAAACGTAATGAAACCGAAACATTTTTGAAAAGATTGATCACTGGTGATAAAAAGTGGATCGTACACGACAAGAACGCGCGAAAAAGATCATGGTCAAAGTTAAGCTCCACAGACAGAATGTAGCGAAACCCGGATTAACAGGCAATAAGGTGATGATGTGTGTATGGTGAGATTGGAAGGGCATCATTTATTATGAGCTTTTACCGCCGGGCAAGATATCAGATGTAGACAACTAATGAGACTCAAGCAAAAAATTGAGAAAAAATGGCCGGAATTGATTGACAGAAAAGGAGTGATCTTTCATCATGATAACGCCAAACCACACACATCTTTGGTCACTCAGTAAAAATTAAGAGAGCTTGGTTGGGAAGTGTTAATGCATCCACGATATAGTCCTGCCCTTGCACCCTAAGACGTTCACCTGTTTCGGTCTCTTCAGATTTCTTTGGGTAGTGTTAGGTTAACATCAGGAGAGGACTGGCAAAACTACTTATCACATTTTTATGATCAAAAATCCCAAGATTTCTACAACAACGGGATTGTCACAAGTCGGCAACAAGTTATTGAACAAAATAGCACATATATATTATAATTAAATGTAATTAAAATTAAAAAGTCTTGATTTTGTATATAAAATACGAAGAAACTTTTCACCAACCTTATAGATGTGGCAGTTTAGTTTTATTTTTATTTTTACACTATCATAAAGCTTATAATGTATTGGTAATTAAAGCTGATATAAACATTATTAAGAATTAAACTCGTATGAATTGCTCGTACGAGATCAATAAGAAACTTTTTCCCCAACCTTATAGATGTGGCAGTAAAGTTTTTATTTTTATTTTACACTATCATAGAGCTAATTAAATTGGTAAATAAAGCTGATATAAACCTAACATTATTTATAAACTATATTCGTATGAATTTTCTTTTGTTAGAAGTTGCACAAACATGCATTATTATTTTTATGTCAGCGATTATATTGCCATTTTAAAACTTAATGGATTTGTATATTATGCGTATCTTCTATGGTGCTTTTGTCAGTTGGCCATCTTTTAATTTTTCTATATTCGTTTTAGTTTTCAATATCATAGGACCCCTCTTCTGCCGAGGAGTCTGGGTACGAACCACTCCTTTACCAATTGCTGCCGACAAGCAGCTGTGCGTGTGCTGCTATTCGGATCTGAACTAGTAAAATTACCGACTGTGAGGCATTCCATCTTATTCCACAGAGGTGACGAGGTGACAACGCATCAATGGCCTCTTTTGTTTGAAATTGTTGGCAGTTGTCAATGTACTGCTGTAGCAACTTACCAACATGTGGGTTGATAGCTTGTTTGATTTGAAGGTGTACAGAATCGATAGCGATTTCAATACTTCAGGGTGTAGTGAACAAACAGCCACCTTTACGCATCGTGGTGGAGCCACGCTGCAGCTATATTTTGGTTGTGGCACAAATGGGTCGGCTCGACCGGGGAATGACCACGCTCTCATAGAATACCGGCGTAAAATAGCAGCTTAATACTACTGTGTTTCGTATGGTGAGTGTAGAGATCCGCGGACCCTTTTTTATTGGAAACGAGGCATTCCATCTTAGTCCTCAGGGATGACAACGCATCTGCGTTTTGATTCTTAATCGGGGATAAATGTAGATGTATATGGGCCACAGCATCCACTTACCATCAGGTGGACTGTGTGTCCGTTTGTCACTATAATGTTTTTATTAGTTATAATGTTTGTAATGATGGTGACGATAATGATGAAATAAAATGGTTTTCCTTACTTGATGCTTTCTATCTTACATCCTTTGAGACCATTTATCGTTGTATCTTTCAACGACAGCTCCAAACCGCCCTGATTGCTGGTAATCAGGGGTACTCTCAGCGGATCCAGAGACTTGACACCGAGTTCAGGCATGCCCGGTGCAAAGAATGGAATGGCTGCTTGGCTGGACGCTAGAATACACGCGTCGTCTCCATCCTTACAAGGCTTGATGAACGGAGCTGAAAAAAGAACTAGTATTATATTTTTGTATATTGCAGCTGAGTATTTAGATTTTCGTGAACAAAATACATGTCAGACTAGGCTGTGTGGTCTGCCTATGCGAATCATAACAACAACAAACTTAGCGTTGTTTCCGGTTGTTTTGAATTTCAAATTTAAATATCTCTGGTTATCTTTATGTAGGTATCTGTTATTATTTTTTACTGTTTAATAATTAAATTGTTTACTTATAAAAAGTTTTATGTTCTTATTATGTAGAGGTACTTCTCTACTCTTTGCTTTTTCTTTTGTGTCATGTTTCTAAAATAATCGTTGGTTGGTGAGTAGCAGTTAATTAATTAATTTATTATTTAATATTCTATATTGCACACCATACAAACATATGATGAAAGAAGTATGCAGGGCGGTCTTATTGCTGATGGCAATTTCTTCTAGACAACCAATGAATGGACAGGATTACACAGAGCTATAAGGGGTAGGGCAAATTGAAGTGATAAAAAAGAATACACATATTTATATATAATATAATAACATACATATACTACAAACATTTTAATTTTAATTGGAGCCGGCAGGAACCGAATCTGACCTACCACGCCTCATAATATAATAGTACCCGGGTGACCGGTTTTTTTAAGTTACATTTATATACAAATTACATGAATAATAGTTTTGATCTTATTGACATAATAGAAAAAACTGAACTGGTTATTTGAATAAAAAATCATGAGTGCAATTAGATTAATTAAAATTTTCGTATTTTGTACTAAGAATTGCTCGTTTAAAGGTATAGGATAGGATAGATTTCAAAAGGGTTCCGTTTTTGAATTTGTTAGAAAAAATTAAAATTAGAAAGGTATATTCATAGTACGCGTGTACATACAATAACAAAGATCGTCTACAAGAAATAAAATATGCATATATTGAATTATTTAAAATTGATTGAATTTGAAAAACATACACGACTTAAAATATTTTATTTTAAGTATGTGTAAGTTGTTTATAATAATGCACTATCCCAAGTAGCATCGTATTATAGCTGAGCACAAATGGGTCGACCCTATCGGGGATACTGGTGAAGAGGCATTCGCCTTAGTTCTCGAGCTCTACAACGAATCTGCATTTTGATTCTTAATCAAGTCCAGGGGTTCGCAGCAACCACTACACTCAGGCGGACTCTATGCTCATATGTTATACTTATATAAAAATATTTTCTTAACTGAGTGTGGTAAGAACGGATGAAAAGGGAAAAATTAAATGTGTTTTTTTTTAAATAACGTAACCGGCTGTAAGTTATTTAGCCAGTCACCTTTTACAAGAATGAGAAAATATGATGAATCGCTTGTGCCTCCGGTATATGATGTAGAACTATACCCCAATCATCAGATATAGAGTAGTCTTCTGAACATTAACTCTTCCTACAGTTAAGAGAATAATTAGCACTGGTGGTATTTTATAATCTATACATTCAATAAAAAATACTGATGTTTTTATTGAATGTCTAACAACCGAGAACTCTACAAACCGGCCTTATTACCTCGCTAAGTAACTATAGTAAGTAACAAAGAAACTAATAGTTTTCTCAGAAACGGCTTTAACGATTTGCATAAAATTTAAATATAATATACTCGTAATACACAGGTTTACTTATATCAAAAGAAATCTTGAATTCTTATAGAATAAATTGTTCATTTATTATTTATTGAATTATTACATTAATATTAAATATTATATTATATAAATATTAGAAAGAGAGATCATTGTAATTAGATAGAGTTCGTAAAGATGATATCCGCGAAATCTGAATGACAGGGTGAGAAATTCTGTCGTAAGAGAAAAATGTGGTTTGCAACATGATATGACCAGGATTAAGAAGGGAATGTCTCGGTGGGTTGTCATGTAGAAAGAATGAACGAGGAAAGAGTGACAAAACAAATTTATGTTGCTGAAGTGAATGGTAGAGTCAGCAAGGAACGCCAAGTGTATCGACCAAATAGACGATATATTGAAGATGGGCAAAATAAAATGTATCCTTAACCAACGAGCGTGTATGCGGAGGTATATGAATGTAAGGGAAACGAGGGAGATGTGTCAGGATCGTAGCCAAGTCACTGCTTACCACTCTGGATGACAGGGGCGTGAGTGTGTTCAAGTGCCCATAGTGCGGTTATATTATATCTCTACGAACCGACGACCGATGGAGAAAAAAGCTTTTTTTTATAGAATAAGGGTGACAAATGAGCACATAGTCCACCTGATGATAAGTAGTTCCTGTGGCTCATAGACATCTTTGGAATGCCTCGTTTGCAGTAAAAAGGGTCTTCGGTTCTCTACACTGTATATACGAAATACAGCAGCTCTAGTATGCTATTTTACGCTGGCATTCTATGAGAGCGTGACCCTTCCCAGCAGCTGCAGCATGGCTCCACCTATAATGGATGCCTTTATTGGCAAGCGGAGTGTACGATGCGATGGCTCCGTATTCAAAAGAATAATAATACGCAGAAAGACGATATATTTAAATGTCTTAGAACTTTGCCTTGCAGGATTTATTGGGAGGTCAATGTAAAGTAGTGGATTCGTAAAGGGTTGTAATGATAATAATGGTTAGGTTCTTTACCTATGAAACTGCCATTATATTGAATAAGCCACTTTGAACGTTACTACGAGGAAGGTTCGTAGCTTTTAAAATACTAATTTTATGGGAAAAGTTAAACATAGCAACAACGAAGTAGTATAAACAGAGTGTATTATCAATTTTTTTAACTCTATTAGAGTTAAAAAAAATTGATAATACAGCAATACAGCTCGAGCCATATAGTTCGAGCTGGTACCGGTAAGCGAAATGTAGGGAGGCTTACTAAAAGGAGTGACGACATAGTAAGAGATGCAGGAAGTTAATTGATGCTGGTAGTTTGGGACCGTAATTAATTAAGTAATAAATTATTTCGTAATAAATTAATTAAGACGCTTTATGGCGTCCGTAAGACGAGGTTTATTTACAGCCGTGGAAGTAAGGAAGTGTAAAAATCTGTAATAGCGAATAAGATACAGACGATATTTTTTTTTTCTAAAACTGTAGTGACTAAAGAACATACAGCCTAATTGAGGGTAAGTGGTTACTGCAGTCCAAGGAAACCTGCAGACAATTGTTGCAGTTGGCTATGGGCTGCAGTAGTCACTTACCAGCAGGTGAGCCACACGCTAATTCTGATTTCTTATGTAAAAAAGACAAATTTAAATGAAAAAGGCTACAGATGCCTCACAGCCTATAAATTATACTAGTTCTCTGTACCCGTGAACATAGCAGTGCAAGCAGTATTATTTGGCGCCAGAAATAGGACTTATCCAGACAGACTGCCTAGGAGGAGAAAACGAGGAAGAAACGTGGAAATATTCAAGTTTTCTTGTGATATGATACACGATAAATAAAGTTATTTCTGTATTTGAATACACTTTATTTAAATAAACTTCTATCAATTTATTATCTATCGAAACATGCATGTAAACAAAAATTATATAAGTGGTGGTCGTATAGAATCTTTCCTTGTTGAAATATTTCTTATTTTTGTATTTCTCTTGTAGTATGTTTGAAAATCTAAATATATGCTATCCGTTAGGGTAAGGGCCTGGTGACCTATAACAGGGATTACCCAAGTATGGACACCAGTCTCTCACACAGGTTAACATTGTCTACAACCGTATTATTTACTTAATGTGAAATTTTATACCTTTGTAAAGAGGAAATTAAAAATATGATTTATTATTTATTTATTTATTTCTCTGCCAAGGTTAAGAAAACCGCTATATTGTAACTTATATACCAGTGACACAAACTTGTTCATTAGGTTAATGTGAAATAAATCAACTTATACATATTGAAACCTTGTGTGATTTTCCAAACGCAACCGCGAACTCGGCATAATTTTATAGCGTTGTTGACATAGAAGACATGTTTACGGTTTATTATTATAAAAACAGTAGACAGGCCTTCAGAATAGAGTAAAATAATTTTAATTTAATATAGATTACATAATCAACGAAAGCCATTTAAGTTTTAACACTGATCTGGAAAAATCCTCTGTATTGTGACCTCTGTATTGTGTACCATCAGCATGAAACCCAGCGTGACTTTAACTTTAATACAATATTACTTATTGTACTATAATATTCAAGTTAACTCTGAATAAGCTTAAATGCTTTTACTGGAGTGGTACATGACAAATCTTTATTAAATTTAATAATTTTACTAACCTCACCCGCTGTAGCTTATGGGCTAAAAGCTCGCATAACTACAAGTATCGGAGGAAGATGACAACTGGAATGTCGTGTAATATACACGACGGTTTGCAAAAAGACAATATATATATATATATATATATATATATATATATATATATATATATATATATATATGTATATATATATATATGTATATATATATATATATATACGTATTCATTATATGTTTAATAGGACTCTCCATATGGCATAGTCAATTTTAATAAAAATGACATTAAAATCGTTTCACAATTGACGAATATATTTAAAAAATAAAAAAAAAAAACAAGAAATAAAAAACCGTCTAATTGAGAACATTAGCACGCTTTTATTAGCTTCGCGTTGGAATGCCTCGTTGCCATTAAAAAGGGTTGAGAACCGAAGATCTCTACACTCACCATACTCACCATTCGAAACACAGCAGCATTAAATCGCTATTTTACGCTGGTATTCTGTGAGAGACGGTGGCCCTACCCCGATCGAGCCATTCATGCTACAACCATAATATAGCTGCAGTATGGTCCTACCACGTAAATTCCTTATTTTGTTAATTTAGGTAATTTTTTTCAAGCGTATTAATCATAAAAAATAATTAAAAAAAATAATGTCAGCAAACATTATCATGTCATATCGTTTCACAAAATTTAATTGAAATTAATTTTTAATCATCTCCTCGGGTTATTTCTCCCTCTAAATATGATTAAGTATAGCAAGTTTAATAAACTATCAGGTAATTATTTTTTGCAGTTAAATTCCTTAGAGACTCCAAAATCAATAATTTACGAACGGTGTAAATATTTAGTTAGGTCACTAACCAAAAATAAATTAAGATTTTTAATATTTTTGTAAATAATTAAGTTATTATAATACAGAAAATGATCAATTTTTATAATTAAAGGATAAATCAAAGTAAGTTGAGACAAAACTATGAACATTATCTGGCTTAAGTATACTTTAAGATGTATATGAATTTAAAGTTGTCGTCTAGGGAATATGCAATGAAGCTTTACTATAAATTATAAAATTGATAAAGTAGTTTAGTGCTAACCCCATTAAAAATTAAAATGGCGGAATATTCCAAATTAACAATTACGCACCTAATCCAGAGTTAGCGTTCCAGAAGAGAGTGAGGAAGCACACGAACCTCAGCATGTTGTCCTCCTGTTGAGACAGTCAACACCACAGCACTTAACTCTTCGCACTGGGAGTGTGAGCTGCCAGTGGTCCTTACACTCTTATATGAGGTAGCACTGCGCTTGATTGTAGGGGGTCCAAAAGTGAATTAGGATAAATATCCTTTAAATCGTGAAACACCAACTCAATTATATTATTTTCCCCATTATTATCTCTATATCAGATAACTACTAGACTTTAGACTCTCCGGTGCTAAAACGACATGTTCCGTTTTGTAAGACCGCCATATACCCTAATATGAAATTCCCATGAATCCCATGTTAAAAATATGAATACACAGTACACATAGGCACATAGGCAGAAAGACACACACACACACACACACACACACACACACACACACACACACACACACACACACACACACACACACACATACACACACACACACACACACACACACACACCCATACACACACACACACGCACACACACACACACATTCTGTGTGAGTATAATTTACATTCTGTGTGAGTATATTTTTGTGATTTCATAGTAACAATTTATTTTTACGTTTTGATTTATAAATCCGTATTCTTCTCTAAAACAAAATTTTAATTTGTTTTTAATTTTCTATTATTATATTGTAAAGGCCACAGAACACGGAATAAGACATAAAGGCTAGCTATAACGCTTTTTTAAATTGAGTATAATACAAAACTATAACGTCTTCCCAAAGTTTAGTTGTGATGAACAAATAAATGTTCATATTTTATTACGATGTTCATGGTTACCCTAACATGACGCAGTTAAAGCTGCTCGTTTCATTGTCAATGTGATCTTGTTGTATTTACTTGTAAACGGATACGTTTGCGCTAAGATTGCTTATGTATCGATACGTGGTGAAATTATTTTCGGTTTTCCGTGTACAAAATTGAGGTAGATAATAGAATAACATAGTTCAGACAAGAAGATTCGCTTCACTGGTTTATTTGTTCACTGAATCAGTGATATGTTTCAAGTCGAGCTTTTACTTTTTTATTTGTATAATTTTTTATAGGATAAGGATGATAAATGATCACATAGTTCACCTGATTGTAAATGGATACTATGATAGACAAATACCATCATAGATTAAGAATCAAAATTGTTAGGCTGCATTTCACGCTGGTATTGTGTGAGAGTGTGGTCCTTCCCCGGTCGAGCCGACTCATTCGTGCTACAACAATAATATAGCGGCAGCGTGGCTCTACTACGTATTTAATGACCTTATTTTTCATGTAGTATTTATATTAAGTAACGATTATATCATATTTTACTTAATACGTTAATAACAATATGCTCAAAAACTGCCACCTATGTGAAAATCTTTATGTCAATATTTAAAAAAAGTATATTTACTTTATAGGTTTTAAATTATAATACACTTGGCAATAATCAGTGATATAAGACACGTTTGGTAGACGTAGTTGAATAAAATCTCTATAGACTGGTAATTAATAAATACACTTTTATATTATGTTTGTCTAAAATTAAAGTAAACAAACTTGCAATAAACCTGATCGTAAATAGTTCTTTTTTATAGAATAAGGATGACAAACGAGCACACAGTCCACCTGATGGTAAGTGGATGCTATACCCCATAGAAATCTACAATTATCCTCGATTAAGAATCAGAACACAGTTGCGTTGTAACCCCTAAGGACTAAGATGGAATGCCTCGTTTCTAGTAATAAAGGGTCCGGATCCGGATCTCTACACTCACCACACGAAACACAGCAGTAGTAAGCTTCTATTTTACGCTGTTATTCTTTGAGAGCGTGGTGCTTCCCCGGTCGGGTAGGCCCATTTGTTCTACAACCATAATATAGCTTCAGCGTGGCTCCACTGCTGCAGTCTATAGGCACCTGATGCCAACCTCAAATAAAGATGGCTGGAGATGCTTTGCCACAACTATACAGTTACACTAGCAATCTATACCCTTCAGCCTGGTGTACAGCAGTGCAGACACTCTGCTTGACACCAGAAGTAGGTGAGAAGGTGGAACCTATCCAGACGGATTCCTCGGCAGAAAAGAACTTTCCTGTATTATTTTTTTATAGAATAGGGTGACTAACGAGCACATAGTCCACCTGATGGTAAGTGGATGCTGTGGCCCATAGACATCTATGTCAATCCTCGATTAAGAATCACAATGCAGATTTATTGTTACCCTCGAGGACTGAAATGCCTCGTTTCCGGTAAAAAGGGGTCTCCGGTTCTCTACATTCACCATAAGAAACACCTGCTGCATAGAGTAAAATGAATAAATAAAGAAATGTATCGTAAATATATCGTGTCTATGGAGTGGATGGAGAAACGGCAACAACCTTGTAAATGTAATAAAAGAAAGAAGGTGAGAATAATATAGCTCTTATTTTGTACCATGTTAAACGTCATATGTTTATAGAGCTCAGCACTAAGAATTTTTTTTAGGACTCTCTCTATGCTAGTAATAACTCTGAGCTGTGAGCCAATCGCAGTCATGCTGGGAGTTTTGGCGGGAACTTGACCGTAGACGGATTGTCGCTCCTGTTTTGTCGCTTGAATAATGGTTTGAAGTGGATTTTGATTCGTAAAAGTAATGCGATTTTGTGAAATAAGTGTCCGCGCGTGTGAACTATTAGAGAAAACGACGAAACATGTGCTTTGACGTCGATATAAACCTCAAGTTAATTTGACCGCTTGTGCGCCTTATGAACTTGAGTGGCTGTCGTCATCAACTGTCCGCTAGGTTGAGCAGTCGTCAAAATCTCCCAAGGGCTTCGCAATGTGACGCATCAGCATATTGTGAAGAAAAAGAACATAAAATGAAGAGTACAAAAAATAGGATAGGCTCGGAATGTCTAGAAACCAGAGCCGTAAAGCCAGTTAATAATGAAAAAGAAAGCAGTCATGCTATACTTTTGTATTTTCTATATTCGGATCACCATGTGTCATAACAAAACATATTATAATATATAACCAGTATTATGCAGTGACAATTTTTTTAACTTTGACAACGTAAACATGAGTGTTTTATGAATTTCATTATTTAGGTTCACCAATTTCCGGACGTCAGAATAATTTTATAAACTTTAAACTTTACTTTACTTTAAAATATTAACTTTGCTGACTTCGTCTTCTGAATAACCGATGATGAATTTACAATAATTTCATGATTGTTGATGTAATTTGGAGAGTGCGCGCAGGAATTACATGTTTTAATTATATTTAATAAATATCAATATTAATCCTATACCTTTAAACGAGCAATTCTTGTATATATATATATATATATATATATATATATATATATATATATATATATAATCGGAATCTCGGAAACGGCTCCAACGATTTTCATAAAATTTTGTGTGCAGGGAGTTTCGGGGGAAATAAATCGATCTAGCTAGGATTTATTTTTAGAAAATGTCTTTTTGTCCGTGTTTTTAGGCAATGAAAAACTGCTACAATATCGTTAGAATAAGAAGGTAAATTTTGACAGTTTATTAAAATTCATTCAAAAATTGTAAAAATATAAATTTATTGTAAATTCAATATAAATCATTACAAAAAGTCAAACAGGTGAATTTGATTATTGCCTACATTGCAAAAAAAATATCGATAAATATACCAGCCTCGCCACATCACTATTTGCTCCATACATTTCTTCAAATTTATTTACTTTGTTGTTTTTTGTGTTTTGTGCATTGAATTGTATATGTTTATTGCAAATAACAATATAAATGAGCTATTCAAAACATATTTCATTTGTGTCGAAACATATTTGAGTGTGTTATATGTGGATTTATGGTGAAAAAGTTCCGTTTTCGTGGATGAGTAAGAAATGTGTTATTTTTCCATTTTTATTTATTTTTACTGTAAAATGTAAATAAAAAATAATTATATTACATATTTCAAATAATTTGGTGTTGTATTTATTTCAAATTCATTCAAAATATAAGAGAAATAGTGTTTCAAAGTTCATATGAAAAATTGAATTTCGGAAAAGAAGGTTTATGTTTGACTCGTATTTATTTGTTTTTTTTTGTATGGGTTACGAATAAAAACACATAAAAACTTAAAATAATATATATTTCCAAACATTTTCACATAGATTTCTCAAAAAACAAACGTGTAGAAATTATTTTATTAATATTTTCGTGACTAAAAGTGAAGTATCTACTAGTACTATGTGTTTGAAGGGTAATTTATGAATTTTATTACAATATCTAACATCTAAAAATTATTTTATTCGATACTTTATACATTCAAGAAGAATTCCTGTAAGTTTTATCCATAAATATTGTCTCAAAGTGAAAATATTGCAAAATTTGTAAGTTAGGGAAAATTTTCCGCTTTCCGCCATTTTAAGGTCGCGAGCGAACGGGAGTGTCAATGTTACGTGGCCTCGCGAGCTAACAGGTTAATGATTACAAATAGCTTAATTGGTATATTGGGCGGTCACAAAATCGTAATACCATGGTTCGAGCCCAGAGTGACCGACCGACTTTTTTTTAATTTTTTTTCAAGTTCCTTTCTTTTTTGAGAAAATCCATTTTTTCGAGCCCTTTTTTTAGTATTTTTTTAAAAACACGAAAATTTAAATTAAACTAATTGCACTCATGATTTTTTATTCAAATAACCAGTTCAGTTTTTTCTATTTCGTCAATAAGATCAAAAAATATTATTCATGTTTCATCAGTCGGTAATTTGTATCTAAATATAATTTCCAAAACATACGATTTCCAAAAAAAAAAAAAATACCGAGCAAGGCTCGGTCATCCGGGTACTATTATATTATGTATGAAATAGTTGTATTACTATATACATATAGTAACATATAATATCATAGATGTCAACAGAAACTCTGTTTACATAATTGATCGCGAACTTCATACATTAGATTATTTTGTTTTGTTTTCTTACCAGATTACTTATATGGACTTAGTTAAATAATTCTGTAGCGCTAGAGGGAAATCTTTACGTGTATAACTCTGGTAATTGGGACCCCACGATACAGGCATGCCTAGTTGATTTGTAAATCTTTATATCTACTAAAAAAAGCGTGGGGAATGTTTTTTTCCAGTAAATATTTGAACATAGTTGGGTTTTTAAATTACTGTTTTAACCATTAAGCTTATAAATTCTTTACTCCAATCTTATAGATACCGGTTGAGAGTTCAGAGGTTATGGGGAATGCAATAAAGATTTAAATAAGTACACATGTATGTCTAGAACAAAATTAACATTCCTGCATTGAGTTATACAACACAGTGTTATATAAATCAATGCATTCCTGTGTCAAACTGTAAGCAATTTGATTTTATTTATTTATAAATTTTCCTCAACAAAAATTGTATTTTATAGCCCATGACCTCGACTTTGTAACAAATAATTTAGAGATCATGTAGATATAATAATTTTTAGACTACGTTTAAGGTCAATATTATAATCAGGCATAAACTGAGGAAATGTATTGCTTTTAGTAAAGACTACCGACTAGACATGTGTCAATTATGAAAGATTCTTTCGTTTGAGCTGGTACAATTAAAAGTATTGATCATCTGTTTTTTATTGTTCCGGTCTTCGATCAACAATACCAACTGTTGGTCGAAGGTTCCGGTACAACCAATCACAAACAATTGACGGAACCTTTTGAACTCGTGATTGGTGTGAATTGTAAATGTGTCGAAAACCGACGGAATCTCGAATAATCGGAATGAATTGTTTTTAGTTTAAAGTATTGGAGCTTGAAATGATCCATTTTTATGATCGATACGAATGTACCGGTACGCGGTAAGTACTAAAATGATTCAGTTATGAGAAATGAATGAATGACACATGTCTACTAGCGACCCGCCTCAACCTTGCCTGGATAGGTTTATTAATGTGGCTTATTTTGATTTAATATAATCAATTTCCATTTATTTTATTAATTTTTAGTTTTTTCAAAAAAATTTTTAAGATTTTGGATATAATATAACCTAGATCCTGACATTGCTTTCCATTCTGTTTAGTAAAGTTTCATTAAAATCGGCTCAGTCATTCCGAACACAAGCCCGGACACACAGACACACAGACAAAAATTTTAAAAATGGTATTAAAATACTATATAATACAGTTGTTTTAATATTAAAAACATGCACTCCAATTTTATTCATGTTTATAGATAGGAAGGACTTTATGTGTAGGCACACTACATCTAGGAATTCCAGATCGTAAAACCAATATAACTGGATAAGATTTTAAAATGTCAGGGGTTTTGGGTTTGTTGTCGGGAGAAATAAATATTAAAAGTAAAAGTGTAAAATAAAAAGTATTTTTTTTTAAATTAGTAGGCTACAAAAAGACTTAAAATTGTTGTAAGTACCTACACTTAATGTTTATTACTTAATATAAGTTGCCACATGTATTTGGCATTAGAAGTTACTGAGTCCACTAACTTGGACCCTTTAGTAGTGGTCAGAAATGATTTAAAATTCAAACTATTTACTTCATAGTTCAGTCTAATTACTAACTCATCTTTTACAAAATGAAAGTCAGTTGTGATGTGAAGAGAAGCTGATCATTATGAAGGAGATCATTTAAAATGTCGAGAGAATCCAGATGAATCCCGACCATCTTGCAACCCTAACTACATCTGTACAGCTGTACGAATGGACAAATTTGATTGGGTTAGGATCATAATTTGAAAAAATACCATCGTAAAATATAGCTTTCGATTGTATTTCTGACCGAAAACGGCGAATCCGTTCGATAACGGTGGCCAGACTCAACAGAGGCTAGCCATCTGCGCAGAACGGGATTACAGTGCTAAAGTGTATGCGTGAGTACAGGTGCAGTCTCTATTCCCTCACTATTCCCCACACGACCAGAGAGAGATTAGGCACAGGAACAACGGCTAAAAGCTGCTTTTCGAGGCACTGGACTGAAGCCAATTTCCCGACTTCAGACTAATCCTGAGAATTTCTTGACAGAAAAACCCAATTCTGATTTTGATTGATGAATTCTGATTTTGGCTTAACGCGGGATTCGAACCCGCGACTATATTATGATCAGCGTCCTCGCTTACAGCCACTAGATCAAGAGGAAGCCGCGTAATAAAATAAGCATATTGCCGGTGAGCGAATTTTGGTGGTAACGAGGCATACTTAGAACTGAGGGACACAAGAGAGGGACGAAGACATGAGCCTTGTCGAATTAACTGTTTGTCTTGGTATACTCTCAACACAAAGCTTTAGTGGGGTCTCTCCATATATCTAAACTAGCAAGCAAGCCAAGCTCTGCAGCTTATGCTGTAAAAAGACGAGACGTCTCATTAGTATCGAGACAGCTTTTTTTATAGTACAAAGGTGACAAACGAGCACACAGTCTCAACCTGATGGTAAGTGAATGCTGTAGCCCATGGATATCTACATTTAACCTCGATTAAGAATCAAAATGCAGATGCGTTGTCACCCTTGAGGACTAAGATGGAATCCCTCCGATTCCAGTACCATAATATAGCTGCAGGGTGGCTCTACCACGTATAAGACCTACGATGATTAGATTAGACGATAGATTTGTTTATTTCAGTTATTCCATAATGTAATGTCTAATGGGTTTTTTTATGTACAAATTCATTTTTGTTTTGCATAAGGGGCCGAAAAGCCATAAGAGCCATATAATTTATAACCTTAGGTTGAATGGTACAGAAAGCCTCATGCACAAAATGGTGTATATTCTGTGTAAGTATATGAAGATTTTATAAATAAATAAACCGATCGAGCCTCTCAGAGAGCATTCAAATATTTAGAGAAATAAATATAATATTTACTTAGGGTTCTCAGTGTAATTATGAAAATATGATGTATTTCCACAAACACAAAAGTAGTTTAAATAAAAAAATATACATATATACATATATGTTATAAAAATATACAATTTGTAAACATGAGGAACAAACACAAGCTAGTGATACCGGTTACTCGATACCACTGAGCACTGACGTGAGTCAGTAATTAATTCATGGGGCGATGTATTAAAACGCTTTTACAACTAAGTTGCTAATGTTTTTATAAACAATATTTATATAGGAAGGAAGTGACGAACTGGTAAGACATGCAGGAAGTTGATGGATGCAGGTGGCTCAGGACCGTGCTGTGTGGTATTCCTTGGGAGAGGCCTATGGTCAGCAGTGGAGTTGTGAAGGGCTGTAATGATGATGATGATGGCGGCGTCAATGTTACCGTTACAGCCGATTAAAGCCCACTGTTGAACTTAGGCCTCTATTATTATTATTATATTTGCCATAGTTGCCACGCTTGACTGGCAACCACATTTTTTTTTATTTTAAGTCGGTATTGGGAAGACGCTGCTGCCCATCTCCTGATTTGTTTTTTTCTGTCGCCTCCTGCGACGTCACGGGATAGTATCGGACTGAGATAGTATCTGACTCACAAAACCGAAGAAGACATAACATAAATACATACATAAACACTCACGCATGTCACCCAGAGGGGTAGTCAGAGACTACAGACTTCCATTGGCACGATTCTGACACACTTCTCTCGCCTCCTCCACATCCATATTTCTACGCATACATGCTCGTCAGTTAAGGGTACTCCTAATTTGGTCCGTTTTCAATATATCGCCAATTTGATCGATAAATTTTCGCCTAGGACGTCCTTTTCCGACTCTGCCGTTTACTTCTGCAACATACATTTGCTTTGTCGAAGAAGAATCACCAATCAAAGATCACTAATATTTTGATTACACTAAATTTGTACGCATTTGTGTAACATTATGTATGTAACTAGGTCTTCTTCTTTATTGCTCTAGGGTGGTAGGACTTCTTTCGTGCCTGGATATCCATCTGTGTAGGTAGGGTAGGGTAGCTTACCTAGACGGACTCTTAGACAGAAGAAACGCCGTGTGCCTTGTGTACACATCTGGTGGTGGTAGGTGGTAGCACTCTGTTTGCTTAGGGTTTTGTCTGGCAGTAATAGGTACGAGGGTACCTATTCTGCAGTGCCAGCACTGCTGTGTTTCGGTCTGAAAGGTTTCGAGAGTCAGTATAATTAGAGTCTGTGAAGCATTCCATCTTAGTCCTCAGAGGTGACAACGCATCTCAGATTTCCTTGTTTGAAGTCGGCTGCTGGTGTCCATGGTCTGCAGCAGCCACTTACCATCAGGTGGACTGTAGGTTCGGTTGTCTTTTCGGTTTTATAAAAAAGTGGGCCCGATCCCCGCCGGCAACAGAAACAGAAACACGATCAAGCACTTTTCTATTCGTAACATAAAACACTCACGCATGTCACCCACAGGGGTAAGTAGAGACTACAGGCTGCCATTTAGCACGATCCTGACATACCTCTCCCGCCTCTTCCACATAATATATGTACATATACCTACATATACCAACGCATACAAGCTCGTCGGTTAAGGGTACTCTTAATTTGGCCCATTTTTAGTATATCGCCAATTTAGTCAACAAACTTCAATATAGATTATAACCCGTATTTGGAATAGAACCACGAAGAATATAACCTGTATTCAGAGGAGAACCAGGAAGAAACCCAGCAGGACTTTAAAAAAATAATAGCTTACAATCATGTTTACAATTAGCAACACAAGACAAATTAGAAATAGCTTGATAGCGATCACCTTTCCTAGGGGTTATTATCATCCATGGATTTCTTAATATTATATTTTTAAACTTTGTGCTAGTCATTTCTGTTACAGAAAGGCTACAAATCTTCGGACTGGAATATTGGTAACACGAAAAAGTACTAATAGTGCCAAGAGTACTATAGACTACTATAGTAGAGTACAAAGAGCCAAGTCAAAAAATATTATTTTGAGACGGCAACTTTGCACTACTAACTACTAACTAATTATTAGATTTCCAGACGCGACGTAGGTATAATCACAGCGACGTTTGAGAACTTGTAAGAGCTCTGTACGTCAATTGATTTTAAGAATTTTTCTCCGTTCGACTAATATTTGATTCGATAATATGTCTTTTAGTCTTAGTATACATTACATTGCCCTAAGAATTAATTACTGACTCGGTGGATTCAAGTAACTGGTTCTACAAAAACATTTAAGATTTGGAATTTGAATCAGCTATAAAAAAATAATGAATATTTAAAAAAAACAGTACGCATAAGATCGATTATTATGTTGGCTGTGTGGCACGTTGCGTCGTTCTGATGAAACAAAATGTTGTCTATGTCATCCTTTTCAATTTTGGGAAACATAAAATCGCTTAGCATAGCGCGGTAGCGATCACCATTCATTGTTGCGGCGTTTCATTTCTCAAAAAAGGGAAAAATAAAAAAAATGGCCCGCTAATGCCACCAGACCAAAATCCGCACAAAAAAGTCACTGGTTGTAGTTGCAATGGATTCTCTACGATGACGTGTGGATTTTCTGAGCCCCAGATACGACAGTTTTGCTTGTTGACGTATCCTCCAAGGTGGAAATGAGCTTCATCTGTAAAGTACATTTTTCGGTAAAAATGTTCATCTCCTATCAAGCAGTCTTTAGCCCATTGAGCAAACCGAAAACGCATCGGATGGTCATGCGGCTTCAGCTCTTGTACTAATTGAACTTTGTACGCATTCAAAACGAGATCTTTATGCAAAATTCTTCTCAAAGAAGTACGTGAAATGTTTAATTTTTGATAACGATGACGAGTTGATGTTGATGGTTGTTCACGCACACTCTGAGCAACAACTTAACCGATGTTTTCGGTTGAGCGCACTGGACAAGTACTTACACGTGTTGTTTTATCCAACAAAAAAAGTTTTGGTGCCAATTTACTAACTTAGATATAGCATTATTTACTTTGTCATAATTTTGTAACTGTAACTGTGTTTAAAAATGAAGTGTCATCAGCACTTCATACTACATCTTGGTTAACCTACGTAAGTTAAGTCATTAATATATATATATATGACAGAATGGGGCCGAGAATTGAGTCCTGAGGTACACTAATTTGTACTATCAACCCGGAAGAACTCGTAATATTAATGACAACTTTTTGAGTTCCGTTACATAAATGTGAAATTATTATTAGAGCATCACTTCATACACGGTAGTTTTGAAGTTTCCTGTTTAATATTTCATGGTGAACACAATCGATCTTTTTATATGGAAAATAATTGAATTTGTTTTAATGTTTTATATTCTAATTCTATATTTTTAAGCAGAGTCTAAAAAGAAGAATAAATTATAATAAAGTCTACCGTAACAAAAAAGATAGCGATTTTTCAAACTGATCGCAGACATTTTTGATGTTTATAATATGTCAATAGCAGTAATGCACATTCTATGCAATAACAAAATACTGAAATATATTAATTATTTACCATAAATTAAACAAAGGTTATTGTTATTTTTGAGGAAGGTAATCAAGTTCAGGCATCTGCTTAACATAAGAAACTACCTGTTTCCTAATATCTAACATTAAACATGATTTAATTAGATTCAAATGACAGCTCGCGCACTGACCGTTACGAGCGGTAATGAGATGTCTTAACTTTTCCTGTACCGCAGGCCCTTCATTTTGAGCCCCCGATCTGACGTGTATTGTGAAAATCACAGCGATCGCTTAAAATATCTCACGTTGTAGAGCCTTGCTGCAACAGTATTATGGTTGTATCACGAACGGGTCCGGGAGGACCGCGCTTGATCTTGCTTTTCTTTTGATGATGTTTTAAGTCCTTATGAGGTGTCAAGGCATCTGCATTTTTAATCTCGTCAGCATCCACTTACCATCAGGTGGACTGTGTGCTCGTTTGTCATCCATATTCTATTTAAAAAAAAATTGTGTGCGTTTCGTTTAATATTTTAGATTTAATAAAATATCTAAATATTGCAGCAGTGCCCCGGCGGGGAAACATCACAAGAAAACGTGACGTTTTGTTTTAATACCGTAAGTACTAAATTTCTCCACTGGGTCGACAAAGAAGTTTCACTTCAAAAATAAATGATATATACGCTCCATCAAAGGCTCTCTACTGAGATCGTACTTTATGACTATTTCTATTTTGTCATAATATCTCTACCTAACTGTTACAGATTGTCATATTTCTATGAATCATTTATATGATCATATAATTTAGACATCTGATGTCATTTTACTCAAGTGCTTCTTAATCTTAAACTTTGTTATTCAAATTGCTTGCCTCTTGACCTCCTTGACCTTGACTACATCGCCGCGTTTACGTTAGATGTTGAGGTCTTTCACCTTTTTACTGCTATTTCATTTTATTTAATCCGATCTCGGAGGGGTCCCCACAATTGTTGGGTTCGGAAAATGGAATAATAAAAGTGACAGAAACAACTTTATCTTTACTTTCTACGTTTTAACTTTAATAAAAACATCGTTCAACTTAACATAGTGATCAGCCATAATGCCTTTATTTTTTTTTAATGTACATACTTTACACTTACGTTCCATTCCACTGCACCATTCTTTAACACACGCATTACCATTAAGAAGATTGTTGACCTGAAAATTATCATACAAAAAGCGATAACGTTTTCCCTCCTGTAAATCATAGTCTAATTTTCATAATTTGGAAATGTTGTAGATATAATGAAAAACTAGCTCAGTGCGTTTTTATTTTAAGGAAATATTGCGTACGATATAAGTTATTAGCATCTAAATATCTATATTTTGCACTTAAAAACTTCCTCGAGCGTTTTTATTTTTGGAAATTAAGCTAAACTGAATTACTAAAAAAGAAAAATGTACAGATCTAAATTAAGGTATACTGAATCGAATGATACCAAAATTGTCTCATTTTGTAAAGGTTTGTTTTAACAATATTCTAAAAAGAAAATGTGGGCAATTATTTCCAACATTTGCAACTCTATCGCGCGACAGCTATACGGAGCGAGCAATGTGAAACAGATGGCATTTTTGAAAACACCTATCCGCGTATCGGCACTTTATAATCCTCTTACGTACAGCTTTCGATCAAGTATATTATTGATCGATGCGTGAAGCTTACAAAAGTCCACTACTGAACGTAGGACTCTCCTTTAGGTTGCCTCATCAGAGAGGTGGCAGGCGGGTTGACAACTACAATTTTTTTTTTGTTGAACTATCGGGAATATGCCGCTGCTCATCTTTCGTTAACTTCCTTCTAATTAATCTAATCTAATCTAATCTGTCGCCTCTTACTTCACCCGATGGACGATATGGGTGGTGGATGTTACATATGCATATGATAATGTAATGGCGACCTGAGTTGAAGTACCGCGTTACTATTTAAATGGTCTCTAGTTCTCTTCAGTTACCACACGAAACACAACAGCATTAAACCGATATTACGCTGGCATTCTGGGCATGACATATAAAACACATATTTTTTTATAGAATAATGACGACAAACGAGCACACAGTCCACCTGATGGTAAGTGGATGCTGTAGTCCATAGACATCTACATTTATCCTCGACTAAGAATCAAAACGCAAAAGCGTTGTCACCCTGAGGACTAAGATGGAATGCTTCGTTTCCAGTAAAAAAAGGTCTCCGGATCTCTAAACTCACCATACGAAACACAGCAGTATTAAGCTGCTATTTTACGCTGGTGTTATGTGAGAGTGTGAACTTTCCCCGGTCGAGCCGACCCATTCGTGCTACAACCATAATATAGCTGTAGCGTGGCTCTATCACGTATGAACGTTACAAATCATTTCCGACTACAGCTGTATGCTTTTTTCCTTCAAAAATTAACTCAAAGCTTTTCTTACGAGGGTGGATTGAAAAGTACTCGGCCTAACACAGATCCATTCAATTCTAAAAATCAAATCTACCCACATTTTTTAGTTCAGTTCAGACTAGTTCATTGTGTGAAGTTCGAAACGTGTGCGATAATTAGTTGTGATTTTATAAATTTATTAACAAAGTAATCGGACATAATTTCCGCGAATGGAGCAAATCGAGCAGCGTGCCGTCATTAAGTACCTCCATAAGAAGGGCCTATCATCAAAAGCCATCCATGATGACATGGTCAGTACATTAGGCAATTGTACTCTGTCATATTCATCCGTCAAAAAATGGATAGCAGAATTTAAGCGTGGTAGAGAGAGTGTGAAAGATGAACCCCTCTCTGGAAGGCCTTCGACGTCAACTACTGACGAAAATATTAAAAAAGTACTTGATTTAATAATGGGAGACCGCAGATTAAAAATTAAAGAGATAGCCGAGATTATAGGCATCTCTTATGAACGAACTCAAAACATCATTGTCAACGAGTTGGGTTTCCACAAGGTGTCTGCGAGGTGGGTTCCGCGACTGCTTTCAGTTGAACAAAAAAGGAAGCGATTGACTATTTCACGCGACTGTTTGGAGTTATTTGAAGCCGATGCAGATGATTTTTTGAATCTTTTTGTTACTATGGACGAAACATGGGTTCATTACTGTACACCGGAAATAAAACAACAATCAAAACAGTGGAGAAGACCTGGTTCACCACCCCCTAAAAAGGCTAAGTCGATTTTGTCGGCAAATAAGGTGATGGCTTCAGTATTCTGGGACTCGAAAGGTGTGATTATGATTGATTATCTTGAAAGGGGTCAGACTATAAACTCTGATTACTACTGCACCTTACTACGTCGTTTACGAGAGGAAATAAAAGAAAAACGTCGAGGAATGCTCAGAAGAAAAGTCCTGTTTCATCAAGATAACGCACGTGTTCACACGTCAGTACAGTCAATGGCTGAAATTCACAACTGTGGCTTTGAACTGTTACCGCATCCGCCGTATTCACCTGATCTGGCACCATCAGACTTCTTTCTGTTCCCTAACCTAAAAAAGCACTTGGGAGGTCATCGACAAACGACGAGGTCAAAGCAGCTGTAGACGCATATTTTGACTCTAAGGAAGAATCATTTTTTTTCAACGGTCTAAATGCTTGGAAGGGGAGGTGGCAAAAGTGTATTGAACTTGATGGTGATTATGTAGAAAAATAAAAATAAAACTGATTTAGTATGTGTTTATTTTCTTGGTTAGGCCGAGTACTTTTCAATCCACCCTCATATTACTCTGTGCTCTAATTATTATTATCTTAATTGTATCTATCATACCTATACTCGACTGTCATCATCTTGTATTTTTATATTTATTTTAATTTTTTCTTTCACTTAATTGTCTAAATTATGTACACCATCCCTAATCGCCATTCGTTGTAAATAACAGTTCTTTCCGCAAAAAGGTTGTCTGGAAGAAATCGCTGAAATTTCCTGTTTCTGTTGTACCTTCTACATAATTTATTTCATTTTGTTTTCGTTTTAATGTGTATTGGTTTACAATCAATAATTATCAATATTGATTGATTGAATAATAAGATAAATATTGTCACTTTTAAAAGACTTAATTATCAAGCACAGTTATGGGTTATATCCTTAGTTCACAGATTTATAATGCTACTAATGTTAATGGTAAGCTTATGATAAATTAAAACGCTGCTTATAATATGCGAGATTATTCCATGAGAGATATACTCGTAAAGTTAGAAACACATTAGGGTGAAGCAATTTTCTCTTATAACATATATTAATAATAAGGATATGTATATGTCGCAGCCAACTTGCTTAATTAACCTTTCAGTTATTATAGCCTGTTTACCTTTTACTAGCCATCTCAATGATTGATTATCATTGAGATGGCTAGTAAAAGGCCCATGCGTTTCAGCCGATGTGTATAATATAATACACATGGCATATCTGAAATTATGCGCTATGTGCTATATTATATAAATATACGCGTCCTCAGCGTAGCCTAAGGGCCACCCTAGCCGCATCTTAATCTAATGTGGCTGATATTACAAGATAGTTACAATGTTGTGTTAGACGCATCGACTGAAAGGTTAATTATGACTGCGGCGCATGTATTAAAAATTAAGAATACTATAATTATAATTAATTGAGCAAGTGGATGAGTTTGTGTATTTGGGATGTATATTTAGTAGGGATGGTAGATATGATAGGGATATAGAACGACGAGTAAATGCAGGGAATAGAGTGAATGGGACACTACACTCTATTATGAAGAACCAGAATGTGTCAAAAAAGGCACGTATGGTAATTCATAATGCCGTGTTAGTCCCTACTTTAATGGATGGTAGTGAAAGCTGGGTGTAGCAGAAGAAGCACGAAAGTAGAATAAATGCTGTAGAAATGCGGTCTTTAAGAAATATGCTAGGGTTGAATCTGAATGACAGGGTGAGAAATTGCGTGATAAGAGATAAATGTGGTATGCAAGATGATGTTGTGACCAGGATTAAGAAAGGAATGCTTCGCTGGCTTGGTCATTTAGAAAGAATGAATGAGGAAAGAGTGACAAAGCAAATTTATATGGCAGATGTGAACGGCCGAGTCGGGAAGGGACGCCCTAGAAAAAAGTTTATCGACCAAATTGGCGATATTTTGAAAATGGGCCACGTTAGAAATACCCTTAACCGACGAGCATGTATGCGTAGATATATGGATGTAAAGGAGGCGAAAGAGGTATGTCAGGATCGTGCCAAATGGAGGTCCGTAGTCTCTGCCTACCCCTCTGGGTGACAGGCGTGAGTGTTTATTATATAATTATAATTGTACATAAAGTAAAAAAATAAAGATACTTGGCAAGATCCTGACACACCTCTCTCGCCTCCTTCACATCCATATACCTGCGCAAGTGTGCTCGTCGGTTAAGGGTACTCCTTATTTGGCCCGTTTCCAATAAATCGCTAATTTAGTCAATAAATTTTCGCCTAGGACGTCCCTTTCCGATTCTGCCATTCACTTCTGCAACATAAATTTTCTTTGTCACTCTTTCCTCATTCATTCTTTCGACATGACCAAACCACCGTATTTCCTTTCTTAATCCTGGTCACAACATCATCTTGCCAACCACACTCTTCTCTTTTTACACAATTTCTCACCCTGTCATTAAGATTCAGCCCTAACATACTCCTTATCGACCGCATTTATACTGTATTTATTCTACCCTCGTGCTTCTTCTGCCACACCCAACTTCCACTACCATACGTTAAAGTAGGGACCAACACAGCATTGTGAATTGCCATACGTGCCTTTTTTGACACATTGTACCAATACCTGTTGAAAAATTTCACGTTATAAAAACATTTTTTTAGTTTACTGATGTTTAAACTTTTCGCCACCGAGAAAAAATATAATAAGTTTTTTTTTATATAGAATAAGGGTGACAAACAAGCACACCTGATGATAAGTGGATACTGTGGCCCATAGACACATTTATCCTCAATTAAGAATCAATATGCAGATGTGTTGTCACCCCTGAGGTCTAAGATGGAATGCCTCGTATCGAGTTAAAAGAGTCTCCAGTTCTCCACACTCTAATAAAATAATCTATTTATAAATATACATATACTAGATGACCTATTTTACCGTCTGGAAAAAAATAAGGTGTAACATGTGAACGGAGTAGAAGTCTATGGCACTGATATTTTACAAAAAAGAAAAACTAAAATTTTGAATTAAATAAATAAATTAATTAAAATCTATCGAAACTCAAATCCTATCCACCCTACTTTACGAACGTCAATAAAACAATAAATTTTGTAGGCGTCATTGTCTAAATGACGCCTAATAAATGCATGCGGCGGGACTTACGCAACTTCAATATAGCTCGTATTGAAGAAGCGATTGAGCAAAATCAGGGTTCCAAATTCTTTGCCAGAGATCTGTCTGCCAGAAAGAGCCAACTGTCAAAGCTGAAGACTGAGTGTGGCATCATCGTTTCCGAGACACCTGAGATTTTGAGTAAGCTTGAGAGGTTCTATGAGCAGCTGTACACATCATCGTTGGAGCCACACACAAGTGTGAGTAACGATCCAAGAGCAAGTCTTACCCGACACTATTCCGATGATATCCCGGACGTCAGTCTGAGCGTGATTAGAATGGCTCTCCAGCACCTCAAAGACGGCAAGCTCCTAGGCGAGGATGAAATTACAGTGGGGCTTCTGAAAGCGGGTGGATCACCGGTACCTAAAGTCCTTCAGAAGCTCTTCAATTCCGTCCTCCATGGTATCACTACTTCAGAGGCGTGAGGCAGAAGTGCGGTGGTCCTGTTCTTCAAGAAAGGCGACAACGCTCTCTTGAAGAACTACAGACCGATTTCCATTCTGAGCCGCGTCTATGTGCTGTTTTCGAGAGTCATTACAAATCGTCTCGCACGCAGACTCGACGACTTCCAGCCGCCCGAACAAGCCGGTTTCCGAAAAGGCTTCAGTACCATAGACCACATACCCTACGGCGGAATATACAGTAGACCGAAGAGTACAATCTGCCACATTGCCTGGCGAAGGTGGACTATGAGAAGTCGTTTGATTTCGTCGAAATTTGGGCACACCTACAGTCCCTTTTGCGGTGCCAAGTTGACTGTCGGTATATCGAAGTGCTGAAGGGTTTTTACAGCAGAGCGACTGGGTTGGCGTTAAGAAACAGGCATAAATATGATAAACCTAATGAAATAAGTATCTAACGACCTATCTACTTACAGTATTAGTGATTACAAACATGTCGGTACATAGCATACGACGCGCGGGAAAGTGGGGGCGAAATTAGAATTTGAGCTGACTTACTATATGAGGGATATAGTTAGTAGTTACTATACTATTTCACTCACCTTCGATTTGCCGACGATATAGTCATTATAGCTGAATCGCTAGAAGACCTAAGCACTATGTTCAATGACCTCAATAGTGTCTCCAACAGATAGGTCTTAAGTTGAACATGGACAAAACAAAGATCATGTTTAATGTCCACGTCACACCTATGCTCGTAGTTGTTGGGAGCACTAAGCTTGAAGTTGTTGACGAGTACGTTAACCTGGGACAAATAATCCGACTAGGTAAGTCCAACTTCGACCGGGAGGTCAATCGACGGATTCAACTCGGCTGGGCAGCGTTCGGGAAATTACGACGCATCTTCTTGTCAGGTATACCTCAAAACCTGAAAACTAAGTTGTACAACCAGTGCGTGTTGCCAGTGATGACCTACGGAACTGAGACGTGGTCCTTCACTGCTGGCCGTATGAGGAAGCTCAAAGTCGCTCAGCGAGCTAAGGAGAGAACTATGCTCGGGGTTTCTCTGTGTGATAAACTTAGAAATGAGGCTATCCGCAGTAGAACCAGAGTGACCGACATAGCCCAACGGATGAGTAAGCTGAAGTGGCAACGGGCCGGCCATATAGCTCGAAGAACCGACAACCGATGGAGAAAAAAGGTTCTTGAGTGGCAGCCTAGTACCGGTAGGCGTAGAGTTGGGCGACCCCCACTAGATGGAGTGACGACTTGGTAAGACATGCAGGAAGTCGATGGATGCAGGTGGCTCAGGACCGTGCTTTGTTGCATTCCTTGGTGGAGGCCAATGTTCAGCAGTGGACTTGTGAAAGGCTGTAATGATGATGATGATGGGCCACAGCATCCACTTATCATCAGGTGGACTTTGTGCTTGTTTGTCACCCTTATTCTATAAAAAAATCTAATAGTAATATAATATATGAAATCAGCACCTTAAAATATAATTAAAAATTTCACTGGTTCGAAAACACGATAACAGAATCTGCAGTCTACATGATGTTAAGTGGCTAGTGGCAAGTGGCAAGTCCACGGACACCTGGGACCAACTTCAAACAAAAAGGCCATGTGTCAAGTCTAAGACAGAATGTCTCACAGTCTGAAATTGTATTATACTGGCTCTCCCTTCAGACTTAGAACACAGGAGTGTAGGCACTGATAATTCGCGGCTAAAATTAGGGTTGCCAGATGGTCGCGATTCGTGTGGGATCTCCCGACTTTTCAAATGTTCTCCAGACTCCTGAAAAAGCTCAAAATCTCCAGACAAATAGCTTCTCGGAAGGTTAACGTATGGACATTGATTTAATAAAAGCTAAGTTAGTAATTAGACTGAACCTTGAAGTAAATTTTTAGGATTTTAAATATTTCTAAATATTACTAAAGTATCCAAATTGTTGGACTATAGTAAAGTCTAATGACAAATATATAATGGCAACCTAAAATGAAGTGTACTTAAATTAGTTTCGCTTAAAGTAATTTTGTGGCCTCTTAATAACTACCCTTAAGAAATATGGGTAGGAATGAGGAAACTGTAATAAATGAAGCATTCATATTCTTTATTTATTTAATAGTTTTTAACGTGGTAGAGCCGTTCTGTAGCTTTATTCTAATTGTGGCACGAATGGGTCATGGATCAGAGAGTACAGAACCGGAGATCTTTTTACTGGAATAAGGCATTTCATCTAAGTCCTTAGGAGTGACAACGCATCTACATTTTGATTATTAACCGAGGATCTTAGACCATTCATGGTCTAAGCCGAGGATAGATGTAGATGTTTATGGGTCACAGTACACACTTACCATCAGTTGGACTGTGTGTTCGTTAATCACCCTTATTCTATAAAAAAAGTCCCTTTAAAATAAATCGATTGGTGTAATGTGTCTCCACCCTTAAGCTTCATCAGGCGTAGTGGAAAAGTTTAGTGCAATATACCATATACGTATAGTGGTCCGCGTACTAGTCGGCGGTGTTTCTCCCTCGTAGCTTGGAAAGTACGTAAACTAAGGTCCCGCGTCTGATCTCTCTCGAATAGTGTTCACACAAAAAGGTTGTATTCACATTTTCATTAATTCATACAGTCTAACAAAAGATCATTACCGAGAATAGGTCGCTCCCATATATTATCTCATAGTCGCTGTAAGGATATTTGCCATAGTTGCATCAAAACAATGATAATTAGTAAATAATCAACTTACCCTTGAAATTTTATGCCTTTATTAGTTGAATTACACGTCCTTGATAAGTTTTTACTACTTTTTTTAACTATTATGCTGCAGTTCACCATTATAATAACATAAATTCACGTACGACGTTCCCCGCGCTACTAAATCACAAAATATTGAATTATGTTTGTCAACTAAGCCGTGGTAGCTCAGTGGTTAACGCTCGCTGTAAATATAATAGAACGCGATTAACCCGGGTTCGATCCCAGCCGGCACCAATGAAATTGTTAATTGCAATTTTAAGTGCTGATTTACCACGTGCTCGGCGGTGAAGGAAAACATGGTGAGGAAACCTGCATGTCTAAGGAATATGAAAAAAAAATATTTCGAAGACATGTGAAGTTCGTCACCTAAACCCTCTCAGAAATGAGGGGAGGCCTGAGCCCAGCAGTGGGACGTATATAGGCTGTAACTTTACTTTTTTTATGTTTGTCAACACATAATAGCGGCGACAAGGTCACGCGTTTCTGCGACTTCTATTGCCTTATTATTACGATTTCCGTGGTTGCAACTTTTGGCAGCCAGGGACTATGTACCACTCGTAGAATGAGCGGAAGTGACTAACATGAGGATTGATACAAATGTTGTCTGTTAAAATACGGTATTTATAATTACACAGCTGAATTGGAAAATATATTACGTTATGATCGAATTGTGATTGCACTACTTCGAATGTTTAGTGCGTTACGCTGTTTTGTAGTTCAATGAAACTAACTTTACGCATTTTGTAGCATTTAATTTTTATCATTTTAATTACAGACGTTTCGGGCAGAACCAAAAAGTCAAGGAGGGAGTGAGGTGTTTGACGTCCTGATGTCATAGTCGATGAAGGCTCTTTGGTCCGATCTACGCAAAATGGACTTACAGTATCTTGAAGTCTGCTTGGGATTTTATTAAATTTTATTGATTAGGAGATCCCAAGCAGATGGTAGCACCATTTTATTTGCGCTTCAGTGAGACTTTACCACACAAACTAAAGTGAGAGGTCAACTCTCAGATCATTCTCCTCCATCCAATGTCGCGGTTCAGTTAGCAATATGAACAACCCTTTACCACTTCAGCTTTGTCTACCTATTATAAACAGTTTTAAGTTAAAAAAAACCGTAAATATAAAAGTTTTATGATCACTAATCACTCTTTTTATGTAGGCGATAATTACATTGTTATTTTGATTACGCCGTCTATTCCGTGACACTAAGTTCATTTTAATTGATTGTTAATAATTAATTTATATAAAGATTTTCAATAACGATAGATATTATACAAAGTATTATACGTTAGATTAATAGTATTAATTAAATCAGTAGTAATTAAATTTGTATGAGACCACAAGAGTATATATAAACTTATATTATAGTCATATGCTCCACTTCTCAATACTTTTATGGCACTTATAATCCGCCCTAGCTTTGCCTTAGGTAGGATTTATATAATATGGTGCTATTTAGGTTTTAACCTTTTTTTCTTCTCTTTATTTGGATCATCACCAACAGATGATACACAATACTAACAAAAATATAATTCGACACGGCGACTATATGCTCCGTGTTCATCTTCTTACAGGTCCACAACTTACATAAAAAGCGATGTGATTTTTTAAAGATAAGGAAATAGATAATAACAATAATATATTAATAAGTATACATAAATAAACAGATTTGCTACATCTCCGGTTTGTGGATTTAATATTTAGAGTCTATTTAATATTAATAATAATAATAACTAAGCGACAGTAGCCTAATGGCACGGCGCGGACCGCGAAATCAAAAAGGTCGTGGGTTCGAATCCACCATTCGACTACTTTCGTGAACCACTCGTAACAAAGTTTATAGCATTGTTAATATTCTTTTAAAAAAAATCTACTAATTTTATTGCAACTCAAATACTTAAATCTAGACAACTTTCAACGGGCACACGGTCGGATCCGATCAAGGCGATGTTCCGTCAAAATTCAAGCGGTCTGATCCGACCACACCCACCCACAGCCCTTCAACCTTAAAATACTTATATTTAGAGACTACTTTTCTGGTAAGAAGTTTGGCATATTAGAATCTATACGAAATTTTCTATTCTGTGGTCTAAACAAAACTCAGTTACTCTATGTATTTTTATTTCCATTCTACTATCGATTTAAGACATTTGTAGACCATACGAAAATGGTGCAATTTTACGGTATATTAAAAATAAAATTCTATAGATTAATTGATTTGTTTAGACCACAGGATAGACAATTTTGTATAGATTCTATAATGCTAACCCTCTATATAGAAAAGTAGCCTCTAAATATAAGTCTTAATAGCTTAAAGTGCTGTGGGTGGGTGGACGCATGCAACTGTATGTGAATTTTATGGGGAGCTTTTCGATTTTTTTGAAGCCCAGATTACTCCTGGTACATTACTCTCTATCAGTTCATGAAGTTTCATTATAAACGGTTCCTTCATTACAAGCCGTTCCGAAGATTAGCTCGGACAGACAGACAGACGAATTAAAAAAAATAGTTTTTTATGTCTTGATGACTGTTACTTGGGTATTATACAAACAAAATCTTCAATTTTATTTATAATATGAAAGTATATTTACAGATTTCGAGGTATTCCAAGGTAACGGCGGAGACAGAGGGCGGAATATCCGGTGGAGGTTCGGTTGCCACCTACGACGGCTCGACCTGGCAACAGATAACACACTCACCTTGAGGACTGACGAGAAGACACTAGAACTGGAAGAAGAGGTAGACAAGTTGCGCTGGCATATTATAGGATTATCCGAGGTCCGAAGCGAGGGAAAGGACACGGTAATTCTCGAGTCCGGCAACTTGTTCTATCACCGGGAGGGCGACCATCTGTCCCAAGGAGGTGTTGGATTTATCAACCACAAGCCTCTTGTCAACAACGTTGAAAGGATTGGGAGTGTGTCAACGAGGGTCGCGTACCTGATACTCAGAATCATCAAACGCTATTCGCTGAAGGTCATACCGGTTTACACACCAACCTCGGCACATCCCGATGAGGAGGTGGAGGAAATGTATGAGGATTTCTCTAGAGCCACGCATTCCTCCAAAACCCAATACGGTGTTGATGGGAGACTTCAACGCAAAACTAGGCACAAGAGAAAGCGGTGAGCTGAAGTTAGGAAAATTTGGAACCATAGTGGCCAGCAGCTGGCCGACTTCATGGAGAAAGAGGGACTCTTTATGATGAACTGACTTCATTATAACGACCAGACGCCAACTGTTCAGTGATGTCTCAGTGATCGCGAGAGTGAAAATTGGGAGCGATCGCCCAATGGTTAGAGACACACTGAACTTAAACGTTAAATCGGAGAGGTCTCATCTTATGAAGTCAACGCTCGTCCCCCTCGTGCGCTGATCCGGGATCCCGAAAACTTTCAGCTCGAATAACAAAACCGTTCTTAGTGCCTAGAATACTGCAATACAGTAGACGATATGAATGACAAGCTCGTGGAAATAGTCCATGCGGTCGGAGCTAAGTTCTGCAAGACCCGCCGTAGAAGAACACAAAAACTCTCCGATCACACTCTCAATCTCATGGATGTTAGACGTGGGATAAAGCTGCAGTCGTTAGCAGATTTGACAGCATACAGGCAATTGAATAGACAGACCTCCAAATGCATGCGGCAGGCCTTACGCAACTTCAATACAGGTCTTATTGAAGAAGCGATTAAGCGAAACCAGAGCTCCAAAGTCTTTGTCAGAGATCTGTCTGCCAGAAAGAGCCAACTGTCAAAGCTGAAGACTGAGTGTGGCAGCATCGTTTCCGGGACTTAAGATTTTGAGTGAGATTGAGAGGTTCTATGGACAGCTGTACACATCATCGTTGGAGCCACACGCTAGTGTGAGTAATGATCCAAGAGCAAGTCTTATCCGCCACCATTCCGATGATATCCCGGACGTCTGTCTGAGCGATATTAGAATGGTTCTCCCGCACTTACTTATGTACTTACTTACTAAAAACGGCAAGTTCCCGGGCGAGGATGGAATTACAGCGGAGATTCTGAAAGCAGGTGGAAAACCGGTACTTGAAGTCCTTCGGAGGCTCTCTAATTCCGTCACCCATGGCGGCACTACTCCCGAGGCGTGGAACACGTGGTCCTACCCCGGTTAAGCCGAGGCATTCGTGCTGAAGCCATATACAGCTACACCGTCGCTCTACCAGGTCTACTTTTTTATAGGATAGGGTGACAAACGAGCACACAGTCCAGCTGATGGTAAGTGGATGCTGTGGTCCATAGACATCTACATCTATCCTCGATTACGAGTCAAAATGCAGATGCGTTGTCACCCGTGAAGACTAAGATGGAATGCCTCGTTTCCAGTAAAAAGGGTCTCCGGTTCTCTACACTTACCATACGAAACACAGCAGCATTAGGCTACTATTTGACGCCGGTATTCCGTGAGAGCGTGGTTCTTCCCTGGTCGAGCCAACCCATTCGTGCTACAACTATACTACTAATATAACTGCAGCGTAGCTCTACCACGTTTAAATTTTCTGTTCTGTTCTATCAGGTGACCTTGTATTTAATTTCTAAGATGTAGGTTTCCTCACCATGTTTTTCTTCACCGCCGGACAATGAAGAATCATTTCTTATATTTACGCGAACACTACACATAGAAATAATACTAGTTTTTACGGAATTTATCGCGTATATTTAACTTTTTAATACCCGACGTTTCGAGAGCTTTACAGCACCCATGGTCACGGGAAGGACTGAGATGTTTAACGTCCAGATGTCATAGTTAACCGCGGTTACCATAGATTAAAATTTAACTTTTGTTCCGATCGGAAGTTAACCGCGGTTACCATAGATTAAAATTTAACTTCGGATCGGAACAAAAGTTAAATTTTAATCTATGGTAACCGCGGTTAACTATGACATCTGGACGTTAAACATCTCAGTCCTTCCCGTGACCATGGGTGCTGTAAAGCTCTCGAAACGTCGGGTATTAAAAAGTTAAATATACGCGATAAATTCCGTAAAAACTAGTATTATTTCAAAATGAAGAATCATTTACCTTAAGTGACAATTTAATTGATGCTTGAAAAGAACAGAATGTTACGCTTTTTCTGAGTTGCTACGGATGCACAAAATACTTGCATCTTGAAATCTGAAGGTAACTAATATATTACATATTAATAATATTCACAGCCTTGCAGTTTATAAATGCGAATTATTATTCCGCGTGGAAAATTATAAGAAATATGCATTAGATTAGACGTGTATTTTTATTTAAAAATGGCTGTTGATGTTACAATTTGCAAACAAATGGTATACTTAATGTTGTTCACGGTTTCTCGGAACCGAGGACGTGTTAACGCGAACAAACAAAAATTACGTAACTTGTAAGCTAGGTGCTAATATGCAAATGTTAAGTTAGGAGCTAAGGGGCTTGTATTTTGTGAACTGTAAATATTCATATCCTATTTCTTGTCTTCGGTATATCCTATATGCGAACGATGTTAAACGAACGATATAAGTAGGGAACAGTAGCAGAGCCCAAAAGTACAAGAATCTGAAGTGGGATTGCGCTATTGTCAAGGCATTTTAAGAAAGAAGTTGCATCAGAACTTATTAAATGACTACTAAAACCACATGCACACATACCGTTGACAAGGATAGGAATAAGTGCAAAAAACATTATGTTGTTTAGTTGTGTATGATATGATAATGATGTACATAGCTAAAGAAGACTTACCGAATTTAAAATATGTGTAAATGGAGCCCTCTTGTTTTACAAGTATTAGGAGTGTAGGCGTTTATGGGCGGCACCTAACCATATAAAGTGGATTATAGATGAGGAAAAAAATTTTCAAATGGTCGCTTTCTATTGAAATACGCAGGAAATCGACAGATGCGTGGGGCTAAGAATCGTTTTATAGTATTTTAGTGATACCTCCAGTTAGAAACAGACTTGTAATATGTTGTAATAATAATAGGGTTTCAAATTTGTTTTAAGAACAGTGTTAGGTTTTGAGGCTATGAATTTGATGGTTGTCGGATGACTTTCTTTAGTAAATCAGTATAATAGGATTAATGGAATGGTACTACTTAAAATATATGCAATGTCGATAGTATCTAATGTCGAGAGTAAAATAAAAGAATGGTAGATTAGAAAGAAAGATGGAAAACAAGAGGAAGGTAGAATAAAAGGTGGTGAGGATAGTATCGATATTGTCGAGGACTATTGACAATATCGATACTTCAATTTTCAAGATCGAGTATCGATAACGAGACTCGCTAGCTTTCGTTATAGAGTAGTAATAATCCTTGCTCGCTAGGAAGTTCCTACTCGCTTTGGTCATAGAATAGAATAGAATATAATAATTTGTTATTCTGGATAGATTACATGTAATTCTTAGGCGTCGTGCTAATTGGCAACGACCGTACGAACAAACGATGCGACTGAGATTCACATTTCTTTATGGCGACTCCACATTACCACCGTGAATTCACGCCATGAATTCACGGCACAAGTCGTGCCCTCCACAGTCACGGGATGCTCACAATAGTTCGTGAAAGCGGCCGCGAAACGGACGTAGAAGCTGCTGCTGCAATAACTTTATTTGCTGTGACAACATATCACTATTTAGACGTCCAAAACCAGAAATTTATTAGAAAAAAGAAGAAAGTGTATGACTAAAATACATCTTCCGTACGCCTTTGTAGTTCGAAAGGAACTGGCACGGGGCCGTGAATGTGGATGTGTACGCGCGAACCCTTATGTGGGTGTGTGGGTGAACCCTTTTGTCGCCGGACAAAATACCGACTCTGATCGGGGAACAGGCGTGAACGCGCGTGAATCCCGCGAAAACCATCCACATTCACGTTCACGCCTGTTCACGGAGGTTCACAGCGATAATGTGGGGTCGCGGTTAGAGTGTCCTAATTGAAACTTGCAAGTCATCGCGCGAGCAGAGGAAATACCTAATAACGATTCGTGCGATGGGTTTGTTGGTACTATCGTGCAAGCAAAGCTATAAATTTTTTTTGAGTGTCCTAATTGGTCATGCGACAACGAGCACATCAACGCAAGGGTGGCGGTGAGTCGAGTTAGAGACGATTAGAGACCCAAGAGAGAAAAAACTGTGCATCACGGCAAACAGCCATTGTTGAAATGGCGCCGATACGGTGACATCGATCTTGCCATTCGCGATCATTTATTAAAACATTTGTTAGACCATCGCAAGGTCTATTTCATCGTGCGATGAAATTTCATCTTCAGTGAAAATGCTGTCAAAATCGGTCCAGACATTTCAGAGATTAGCCGGAACAAACAGAGAGTCAGACATAATTTTTAAATTTGTTTTTTTTTTGTTATGAGTATCGTTACATATAAAAGTAAATAAAAATGCATTTAGTAAAAAGCTGTTACTCGTATTTTGACATTATTTGTATTACCTTTGTTCTGTGTTAAGATGTGTGTAGTTAAATTCTAGATACTTACTTAGTTAACTGAAAAAGATTTTATAGTAGATTGTAAATGTTTATTTTATAATCTGAGTTTAAAAGTTCTACCTACTTAAAAAAGAACATCTAGTTGATTATAATAATTATTTTATAAAATGTTAATTTTATGAAGACAATAATTCAAAGATTGTTTTTATGAAGGTACTTCAGGTACTCGCATACAGTTAATTCAATCAAACAAAAGACGGTGTAGTTAAATTGTCAGTTATTGTAGTGTTTGCAATAATACACGTTCGTTAGCAAGACAACAGCTGATTTATTCTTCTACATAACTACCTACGTATACAATAACACAAATGCCCACAGCAGTTATATACCTACTTACTGACAATTCTATCACTTCTTTCAAAAATTAAAAAATTCTCTACAACTTGAGAATGTCCTTGAGAAATTTTACGTGGTAGAACCAATATACATAACCCTAAATAGGAGCTTAATGCTGTTCGTATAGTGAGTGTAGAGAACTGGAGACCCTTTTTCGTTACGTTAGTCCTAAGGGATGATCACGCATCCGACGCATCTGCATTTTGATAATTAATGGAGGATAGATGTACATGTATATGGGCCACAGCATCCACATGTGGACTGTGTTCCAATTTGTCACCTCAATTCTATAAAAAAGCTTTGCCGGGAATTCCCGGGACTCGGGAAAATAATAAGTCGAGAGATGTTGGACCCTACTTGGTAAATTATTGCGCCAACCGGTAATTATTGCACTTGACGGTCCGTGAGCATCCAGCGTGCTTTAAGTCTGATTTACATTCATACGGTTTTCTGATAGGAAAAGCGTGACAAACGAGCATACAGTCTACCGATTGTAAGTGGATGTTGTGGCCTGTAGACATCTTCACCTATTCTCGATTAAAAATAAAATGCAGATGCGTTGTTACTCCTGAGGACTAAGACTGATGCCTCGTTTCTAATAAAAAGTGTATCCAGCTCTTAACGTGTAGTTTAGATTGGATTAAGCGTGGAGGCGTGAGGGGGGAGGTCACTGGCTTAAAAAATAGAAGACCGGTCTATTCTGAACCAGCGCTGGGTGCTGGACTGGATTGAAACGTGGTTATATTGATACAGTATCAATCCGGCTCCGGTATCCAGGTACTAAAGATTAAATATGGAAAAAAGAAAATATGACAAAGGTTATGAAATATGAAAATATTAAGTAACCATTTTACTGTCCCGTAAGTCATTTATGAACATTTCGATTGTTTAACTATTTTGTCTATGTCGCGGACAGAGAAGTTGATAAGGATGATAGTATATTTCTTTGTATCAATCCAGATTTTATTTAAAAAAAAAACTGCAAGTTTAACTTTTTTATTTCTTTTTTATCCTTTATAAATTAGTGCCACGATGTGAAGATATATTCATTAGATTCTTTTGATTTATAATGTAAAGTTGAAGTCACTTTGCGATTTACATCGACGAATGTCTTTAATACTCTTTAAGATCAAGGTCAATTGCCAATATAATGAATATTGTATATAAAACACAGGACTAACTAGTGTTCTAGCGTATAATTGACTTGTATGTTAGAGTTATTGCCATACTCTTGTCCATTATCTTTTTATTTTTACAACCTTTTTGATGTACAACCTTTTTGAGGCCGCATACATAATTAATTAGTTGAAGATACTGACACCGTTCAATTAGTTAGTGATTAGTAGTAGTTAGTGACCTATTTATCTCATTCTCTAGAATCTCCGATTCATGATATCAAAATAAGTAAAATTATAACCTATATGCGTTCCACTTCTGAGCATAGCTTTCTCTCATTACAGTGGGGATTTTATAGAGTTGGACTTGTGAAAACACATCTTAATTTTGAATCATAATCGAAGAAAGGTGTAGGTCTCTATGGGCCGCAGGATCTACTTACCATCAAGTATAGACTGTGAGCTCGTTTGTCTAATAAAGTTAATGTAAATGCAAGCAACGTAATAAATATTGTATATTTTCTTGTGTACCAAAACACTTATAAATTATCTTTACAGGATTTATTTTCTTTAAAATATTTATCATAATAATAAAACGACGTTAGGCATTCATCATTTTCCAGGAGTGACAAAACACTTGTTTTTATGTTGGTTTCATGGCACTTGTCTATGAATACAGTAGTTAATTAACGTGGATTGCTGGCTCATCTGTCAATTTTATAGCATAAAACACATATATATTCTGAACGAACAAGGAAATAAGATTCAAGATCGGAAGGCCTTTGCCCTTTCTCTTCTTTGTTGTTAAAACGACACGTTGAATTGTAGGTAGGCGCTACTTAATCCATGTCATCTCCCTTTATGTACGTGTACATAAATCGGCAATTATTGTTTATGGAAACAAATGGATTATTTTAGGGTTTTTGTTTTTCCCCTTTTTTTAAACAGCGCCCTCAAACTGAGAATTTCTTCTATACTGTTGGTAAGTTTTACAAATATAAATTGAACATGGACAAGCATTTTTTTTGTATACGTAGTAGAGCCATGCTGCACCTTTACTAAATCTGTAGCACCAATGGGTCGGCTAGACCATCCATTTTTAACTCCCGACAAAAACCGAGGTGTGTCATAAGTTTGTAGTGTGTATCTTTGTGTCTTTGTGTTTCTTTGTTGCATCATCATGGCTTCTGAACGGATGAACCGACTTTGACGAAGTTTTTTTTTGTCGTTTGAAAGGTATCTTAATCGAGTGTTTATAGCTATGTTTCAAGAAAATGTGTTCACCTGTTTGAAGATCATCAACTTTTTTGTTTCAGGGGTTTTAAAATTTTAAAATTTAATTTATTACTGTAAACGAGGCATTCTATCATAGTCCTACCATACCAAATAGAATACTAGCGTAAAATAGCAGTGTAATGCTGCTGTGTTTCGTATGCTGAGTGTAGAGAACCGGAGAACCCTTTACTGGAATCGAGGCATTCCATCTTAGACCTCAGGGGTGACAACGCATTTGCATTTTGATCCTTACTTTATCCTCAATCAAGGATGGGGATGTCTATGGACATGGGTCTGTCCTATTGTAAGAAATATCGCCTTGCCTTAAAAACAAATTGGTGGTAAGCTCCAGAAAAGTTATATACTAGATGGTGGGACTCTCCCTGCTTAGGATTACGTTAGGGTGGGCACCACTTACCTGTCTGCCGCCAAATAGCGTGCACTGCTGTTCCAGTCAGAATGGTATCGAGAGCCAGTATATTTACAGGCATCCTATCTTAGTCCTCAGAGGTGACGACGTATCTATGACCTAGCCACTTACCATCAGTTGGACTGTAGGTTTATTTGCCAAAGAAAGAAACATCTATTTTATCAACACACAACATTGAGACATAGCAAATTACATGTTTAACTTCCCAGTGGGAAGTTATTGTAATGGGTCCGATTTTGCAAATTGGAAATTTTAACATATCTCCACGTTTCAAGGTCTTTAGAGTCGAACGGCATGGTTTTTAAGTGGATGTCCGTATGTGTACATGTACGTATGTATGTATGTTCGGATTCAATTTTCGTGTCGTGTATCTCGAGAACAAAGAGTGATATTGACATGGGACCAGTTTCATTTAATGCATAATTATGTAACTTAGACCTCCTTAAATTTTAAGCAAAATCGGTCTACTCGTTTTTTGTGCCGAATGAAAAAATGTATAAAATACTAAAACATATTATGATATTTTTTCTATTCTTTCCACTGGGAAGTTAGTTCGTGTGGACCTTTGGGGTCGCATCTAGACCGCTTTTTGTAATTATGTAGTTGTGTGATGTCAAAAAGGATCCCTCCTCGGTGATCATCTGTGGGGTACCGCAGCGCTGGTTGGTCAGTCGGGATCGTAATTGATTCAAGAACAACCGAATATTGATGTAAAAAAGCACTTAAATTAATAAAAAAATAATATGAATTAATAAAAGCATGAAATAATAATAAGTTACACGAGGGAAATATGGTCTTAATAACCGGGACTATATTACCTTCACGTACTATATTATTATTCCCGACATTTCGGTTGCTTTGTAGCACCCATCAGAGATGGAGGGCTGAGGTGATTGACACCTCGATGTTAGAGTTAACCCGGAGTACCTTCAGCTTTTTAATTATTAATTTTGGTTTGATCTACGCAAAACTAACATATTGTGACTTGAAGTTTCGCAGTGGTATACTTGGGTCTAGTTTTAAATTGATTAATTTCTAGTTTTTAACTGATTTGTCCTTCTCTATTGAAATTAGGATGTTTTTAATATCAATAGCCTCACGTATTATCTTCGGTAGAAATCGATGTTCTGTCGCGGGGATGTTTGTTGACATCGGGATGTCAATCACCTCCATCCACCGAAACCACACGCGTTACAGGGCACGTTTTACCACGTTTCACCGAAACGTTTTAAATTACAAATAAGTTAAATGAAACGCAAAAAAGTCCGATAAAATAGTTTTATTCAATGTAAAGTGCTCGCGTGAATATAATAAATCAATAGCTGTTGTTACAACTTAAACTATAATTGGCTACTTATTGTACGACGACGCATGCGTATTATAAGACCCTATACCCATTCATTATGAGACAACATTATAAGACTTAGCCAGAGTAATTTTCTAGTATGTGAGTTAGGTCAAGACGTAAGACAGACCTTGTAATAGTTTTACTATGGTGTAGAGATGGCATGTGTTACAGGCAGACTTATGTACCGACTTCATTAAAAACTAATGTCCTATTTACCGTTTGGTTATCTTAATTTTAACGTGTAAGGTACGTGAGGGTAATATGGTTAAATTAAGCTATGTCGCCCTATAAAACCAAAACTAAGAGGACAGAGACAAAAATACAAAGTCGTATACTATAACTAACATATTAAGAAAAGAAATGGCAAACAAGCTTTAATAATAATTAGGAATATTTCGAAAAATTAACTTAAAAAGAAATTAACTACACTAAACAATCGATACTAATTTCAACTAAAATATTAATTATAATGTCAACTGTCAGAATAACGTCGATAAAGCAGGGCCTTTTTGATCCCCTTAGAATTTGATTTACTGATGAAGAGCTATTGTATCACAGAGTGATCTGTGCAAAAAAGGCCGGACAACCATATTACCCTCACATACTATAAGTGTTTTAGTTTGCCTAAAATGCTGCAGTTGCAGCTGGATTTATTTAATGTTTCTATAAGCTCTACTGTCACCGTGCAGTGGCGGTGTAGGGATATCCGCTACCCATATCGTCACTTGTGTGTCGCAAGAGACCACGGAGGGAGATTGAAGCAGGAGAAGCAGCAACATCTTCGTGACAACAACTCAAAATAATAAAAAACTGAGTTTGCCAATCCGCCTGCCAAGCTTGGCAACTATGGCACCAAGGCAGCCTATAAAATCACTGCTGAACTTAGGCCTATACCTAAGTTAAAGCAGTGCTTTTATAGGTTGTAATGGATGGATGATTGAGTGAAAGCTGTACTATTGTACAAAACGATGGGGAAAAAAGGTTTTCGAAAGGGGAACCTCTCACTGGTAGACTCATTGGTGACCTCTCCGAAAGATGCAGTGACTACCTGATGAAACAGAATAGAAGTCAATGGATGCAGATGGTTCAGGACCGTGCTTTCTCAATCTATGGAGGAGACCTATGTACAACAGTGGGGAAACTGAAACTGATGATAGGCACCGGGTTTGCACCCGCTAGTCAAGCGTGGCAACAATGGAAAATATTCCACTTACGGGGAATTGGAGGAGGCCATTTTGTATAACAGTAGACGTAGATAGGCTTTTTTGTTTAAGACGAGGCAAACGAGCATGCGCCTCTCCCGATGGAGTGTCGAACGCCGCCCATTAATAACTACATCAGGGAAAATGCAGGTAGATTGTCGTCTGTGATCATGGTGATAGAAAACGTCAAGAAGTCAATTCTTGTGGTCGGAACCGCGGTTGTTAATCGTGAGGTCGCGGATCGATTCCCTAGTCGAGCCAAAACCAATAATTGGCTGTTTCTTTCAAGAAATTCTCAGTAACAGCCTGAAGTCAGAAAGTTGGCATTACTTTGCCCCCGAACCACGTAAGGCCATTGGTTCTGCGCCTGATCTCTCTGCGGTTGTGTCGGTTTGCTGTCCCGTCGGACTATGAGAGTGGGCACATGGGCACTAAAACCATGTCCTGCGAGATGGCTACTCTCCGTTGAGCCTAGCAGCCGTGACTGAAATCCGGTCTGGAGGAAATTATTATGTAATTATTGTACCGGTTTGCGCTACCAAGTTTTGTCTGTTCTTTCACGTCCTAGCACATAATATAATAACGTTTTTGTAATAATTTTTTAGATCATATTATCATAAATTTATAATTAATTTTGCCCTTGATTTTTGCTATTGCCATGCCAATGTAAAACAAATGATTGATACCCATCTACGAGTAATTAATGGTGTTACTTGTTATTTGTATGAAAGATTTGTAGGTATTATTGCTTTTTTATTCAAGAAGAATTCTGGTCGTTGTCTATCTCTAACATCGCTGTCGGACGCACCTTGGAGATGTTTTAGTTTTTTACTTTACCTGGCATGTCGGCATTCTAGTTTTTTATGAGATTAAATTAAAGATTACAAAAAACGTTTAGTTGAACCTTTAAAAGAGGTAACATAAATTTGTATTATATAATTAAATTATTCGTCAAAAATGTATAATTTATTTAAAATAATCACAATGATTAAGTTTGGTGTAAGAATTAGTATACTATTATTTATTCTCTGGTTGTGTGCTTTTGTAGTTCAGGAACTGAACAATATATTCTCTTACTCTCATAGTTTGATGACATGGTGATGCGACACGACCGGAGGGAGATCAATGTCTTTATTTTGTGATGTTAGTGCTGTTAGCCTTTTAATTCTGCTAATTTTTACATCTGTTGAGCATGTGACATGTCACTCAGATTTTGAGGTATATAATACCCATTTGTAGAGCAAAAGTCTTAGTCAGCCTAAAGTCTAAAGCTGAACAAGGGCTTCCCCTTAAGATTGTATTGTAAATACTTCGTTTTATTTATCTTTTTACATATTACTTTTTATATTTTATGCTGCATGCTTAAACTGGAAGAAAAACATATTTTCTTTTTTTTTCCTAATATTTTCTGACACTAAAAACAAAAGCCGATGCTATCCCAGCTTTTGGTTGAGACGGATGATCCACTATCACGTTAAATTCGTCATTATCAACCCTTTCTTTCCGGGCGGTCATTGCGGTTCAATTTTGGGGTCAAATCCGAATAAAAGCGATAGAACCAATAATGCACAGTACCCTCATTGGTAGCGCAAGGTCCGTATGCGTCACTGATATTGCGTGCCGTTTAAGAGGTATTGTTTCCACGTCAGAACTCATATAACAAAACGAATTTTCTTAAAAGTCCATTGTTATAAACATAGCTATATTGCACAAAAACCCCAAGGAAGCTATATTCTTTTGTTGACTGATTTAAATAACCGGCCAAATGCAAGTCGGACTCGCGAATGAAGGGTTCCGTACCATCGCGTTCGCTTTAATTTTAAATTTATTTTTATTACTTATTGTTATAGCGGCCACAGAAATACACATTCTGTGAAAATTTACATTCTCCAACTACGGATCATGAGATACAGACCGCTGACGGACAGACGGATGGACGGATGGCGGTAGCTTAATAATAGGGTCCCGTTAGTTACCCTTTGGGTACGGAACCCAAAAAAAGTATTTTGTACGGGAGCTTGACGACAGCGAATTGCTACAAAGTGGTGCGATTCTGCAAATGTGAACTATCACCGAAAACGATGAAACAAGTGGTGATGGTACCTCAAGTCTGTTGTTTATTGCGTCTGCGTATGCAACTTGATGTACTATCGTCATCCACCATCCGCTGGCTTAAGCTGCCGTCAATATTTCGGTGACTCACTGACATATTTTAAAGAAATTTTTAAACAAATTATTATTAATGATAATTTGATAATACTTGACAGTGGCAAAAGTACAACCGTACAGATCCCATCCGCAGAGATCGTGATACTCGGCGATTTCAAGGCCCACCACGCCGAATGGCTCGGTTCACGTCTAATCGATCATGCGGGGAAATCTGCTTAAGACTTTGTCTTGGCATATGGTCTGACACAACTGGTTACTTCGCCTACGCAGATTCCAGATGTGGAAGATCATAAACCTTCCGTATTGGACCTTACACGGATTCCAGATGTGGAAGATTATACACCTTCCCTGTTGTACTTTCTGCTTACCTCTCATCTGGATGGATATCAGATTCCCTTCCCCTCCCGGCTCTTTGGATCATTGTTTGATCCGGAGTGTGGTACCACTCGCACTGCCTTCGCGGTTGTGTTCTGCAGATTGCAGCCGTGTTTGACATTCCAGGTCAGCGGATTGGCACGGAATGCGGTATTTCTTTGCATTTTAACCATGGGTGCAGGTTTGCTTCTCACAGGATGATCCCAGCGCTGTTGCTGACTCTGTCATTGATGTGGTGCTACATAGAATGAAACTGTTTATTCCATCATCTGTGATACCCGTCAGAGGCAGATCTCAACCTTGGTTTGATCATTCCTGTAAGACTGCGTTACGCAATAAGCAGCAGTGTTATCAGGCCTGAGCTGACGCTTCGTTGGCTCGGGATGTAAACACCAGCAAGTTTAAAAAGAAGTATAACTTTGCCTCTAGATCCTTCAGAAGAGTTATTGCCAAGGCAAAGTATAAAAGCACATTGGCAGAATTCGCGAGAAACTAGTTCGTCTTCCTTCGGGAACACTTGAATTCTGGTCTCTCGCCAAGGTCGTCCAAGGGAATTTCTGTATACCATCACTACCATCTCTGCACAGGGAGGACGTCACACAGGCCCACGCCACAAAAGCCAATCTTTTAGGCTCTCTTTTTCTAGTCTAACTCAACTCTCAATGAGGGGGAGAACACACCGTCGACCATCCCGCGGTGTGAGTGATCTATGCCTGATGTAAGATTTACACAGTGTTCAGTACGTAAAGCAGTCCTCTCCCTAGACATACACAAGTCGAATTAGGCTGACTGAATCTCCCCGATTGTGCTTAGGACGTGTGCTCCAGAGTTAGCACCGGTTTTAATGCGTCTTTTCCGGTACTCCTACTCCCTAGGCATAGTCCCAAAATCATGGAAGATAGCTTTCGGGCGCAGGTGATCGCGTCCAAGGGGAAGGCTTTGGCGGTTAGTTAGGACATAGCGAAGGCCTTCGATCGAGTTTGACACAAAGCGCTTCTCCAGAACTTTCTTTCTATGGACTTTTCGAGAAATTGTGTAATTGGATCACAGTTTTCTGGCTGATCAGAGTATTAAGGTAATAAACGTGGTAAACGGTGCATTCTCCAATCGTGAAGGAAGAAATCCGATAGCTCTGGTGATGCTTTATACACCGGCCGTCTATATTTCTCGGGACAACGTCTACGAGTACCAGAACAAACATGTGTCTGAAGTTGAGACATTGTTGAACAAACTCTCGGATTGGGGGCAACTAAATCTAGTCCAGTTTAATCACCAGAAGACACAAGTTTGCGCGTTTAACACTAAAGAACGCCTTTATCGTATCTCCTCAGTTTCAGCGCACTCCCCTTTTTGCCTCAGCCAGTATTGGAATTTTCGGCGTCGACATATCAAATGACGTGTAGTTTCGTGGTCACTTGGAAGAAAAACCAAACTGGCCTCTAAAAAGCTTGGCATACTCAGCAAAGCTGGAGAATATTTCATGCAGGCACACGGCCTACAACTTTACAAGGCGCAGGTTCGGCCTCACAAGGAATACTATTCCCATCTCTAGGCCAGGGCTCCCCAGTGCCAGCTCCTTCCATTTGATCGCATCCAGCGCAGAGCGTTCAGAATTATCGGCGACCGAGCACTTTCTGATCGACTTGACTCACTGGCGCTGCGAAGATATGTTGCATTTATTTGCGTGTTCTATCGTATTTACCACGGGGAGTACATAGAGGAATTGTTCGGACTAATTACAGCCGCTCAATTTCACCATCGCAGATCGCTAATCCGACTCGGTAAGTCCAACTTTGACCGAGAGGTCAATCGACGGATTCAACTCGGCTGGGCAGCGTTCGGTAAAATACAACACATCTCGTCAGGTACACCTCAAACTCTAAAAACTAGCCAGTGCGTGTTTCCAGTGATGACCTATGGAATTGAGACGTGGCTCAAGGTCGCTCAGCGAGCTATGGAGAGGGCTATGCTCGGGGTATCTCTGCGTGATAAACATAAAAATGAGGATATCCGCAGTAGAACTAGAGTGACTGACATATCCCAACGGATTAGTAAGCTGAAGTGGCAATGGGCCGGCCATATAGTTTGAAGAACCGATAGCCGATGGGGAAAAAAGGTTCTCGAGTGGCAGCCTCGTATCGGTAAGCGTAGTGTAGGGCAACCGCCCACTAGATGGAGTGACGACCTGGTAAGACATGCAGGCAGTTGATGGATGCAGGTGGCTCAGGACCATGATTTGTGGCATTACTTGGGGGAGGCCTATGTTCGGCAGTGGACTTGTGAAGGGCTGTAATGATGATGATGATGACATCGCGAAGAACTCGAGATACCATCCTTCCCACCTGGATGATTGGCGGTTCACTAATGTGCGATTTACAAAAAAAATTCTACCTCTTATAACTTCCTTGTGGAATCGACTACCACCAGCGATTTTTTCGGACCGATACGTCTTTAGGGACCTTTAAGAAAAAAAGCTTACTCTTTTTCAAAAGGCCGGCAACGCAACTGCAATTCCCCTGGTGTTGCAATTTTTCATGGGCGGCGGTATTCACTTACATCAAGTGAGCCGCATGCTCGTTTGTCCTCTCTAGTGTAAGAAAATACCATGGAAAAACATATTCATAGGTACCTAGATACTTTAAAACTTAATGGCCGTTTTTTTATTCATTGGTTGAAGTATGGCCTATTTAATAGAAAAAGAATCATGGAATCGGTTTACAATGTACCTAAAAACCGCGTAACAAATATATAGAGAATAAATTCTTTTTATTTATTAGTTTTTCCTTTTTTATGTCTACTTAAAACAGGTTACGAGGTTGTGCTTAGTCTTAATAACTTAACGTTGTATCATTTATTGCCAACCAATCCTGGGCGTAGTAACATAATGTGATAGGTACAATTCATAATAATTAATTGGAGTTTTAATAATAGTTCCCATAGCGCAAGAAAACGATTCTTTGAAATTTATCTCCTCCGTAACCCGTAAGCCAATTTACATCATTTTTTCGGCAATATTTGAAGCTCAACGCAGACAAGGTTTGTAAACAATCAAAATCTGTTTTTTTTTTACTACCTAATCAATTCGCTAATTTACATCTGCGCAATGTCACACCATTTGATTGAATCTTTTGTTGAAATAAAGATAGTTATGACTTCTCTGTTGATGTTTCTGTTCTTTATTTTTGACTGCTCCGTTTATGATGCTAGCAAAAGGTTTTACCTTTGCATCTGCATCGGCCCTATTTTAATTATTGTGATTTCATAATTATATTTATATACTTTAGATTATTTTTTTAATCATCATTACAGTTCTACACAAGCCCAATGCTGAACAGAGATCTCACATGAAGCATCGTCCTGAGCCATCTATACCATCGACTTCCTGCGTGCCTTACCTGGTCACCACTCCATCTAGTAGGGAGAGGGTAGGGTGGGGGAGGGGGCACCCTACAATTCTCATACCAGTACAAGGTACAACCTTTCTTCCATCCATTTCCCATCGGTTGTTGGACTTCAGTTTACTAAGCTGTTAAGCTATATCGATTCTATTGCGGATATACTCATTAAGAAGTTTACCTTGCAGAATAACTCCAAGCACAGACTTCACCATATCTCGCTATATGACCTTGAGCTTCCTCGAAAATAGAGAGCCCATAGAAATCTATACCTATCTATCATTCGTTATGAATCAAATGCAGAATTCGTTGTCACCTGAGGACTAAGATGGGATACCCAGTTTCCAGTAAAAAGCGAATCCTGTTGCTATTTTACCCTGGTGTTCTGTGAGAGTGTGGTCCTCCCCCGGTCGAGCCGATCATTTATGCTACAACCATATAGCTGTGGCGTGGCTCTATCACGTATGAAATTCGCAAAGTCCTGTACAAGGAAAAGATTTAGAATAAAACGAACAAGTGCAAACACAAGGATATCTCTAAATAAATCAAGTTGGCTTGTGACGAGATAATTGCTATGCTGATATATTTGCATATTTGTAATTATGTAATAACAATTCACAAGTTTTTACCTACTGACACATAAGTTCTTTGAAAATTTGCATATTATTAATAATAACTACTAGAAATCTGAATGAAGGTGACTGTCGCAATGAGGCTGACGGCAGCTAGATGCGTCATATTTGACAGATGCTGCTTGTTTCATTTTAGCTTTACCTTAGCCTTTTGTTACTCACCGTGTAGTGGCGATGTAAGAATATCTTCTTCCCACAGAAATCGTAATACCGTACGATACGATAAAGTGAAGCAAACCAAGAGATGGACATCAGCGTCTTCTTAATAACGACAAAATATAAAAAGCTACGGTTACCAACCCTCATCACATACATGGTAACTACATAAGGCAATCCAGGTAGAGGCCTATGATATGCTTTAAGAGGCAGTTACGGTAATGGTAGTCACAGTGGCATGCCATTATTTACCATAGGTTTAAAAACATCGTGATCAACAACAACATTATTACAGCCCTACAAAAGTCCACTGCTGAACATAGGCCTCCCCGCCTATGTTCAGCAGTGGACTTTAAGAGGTTGTAACGGTAACGGTAGTTTTATTCAAGTTCTTATCTATACGTATAAATAAAATCTAAGTGTCCGTCTGTAACATTGTAATAACTGGGTTCTATTAAACTCAGCCGGTTATTTGTATACCATCAAGACATAAATAACCATTTTTACACTTTTTTCTGACCATCTGGGCTATCTTCGGAATCGATGAACCGATTAGAGAACCGTGTAGAGAACGGGAGACACTATTAACTGGAACGAGGCATTCCATCTCAGTCATCAGGGGTGACAACGCATCTGCATTTTGATTCTTAATTGAAAAATGTAGATGTGTATGGGCCACTGCATCTACTTCACATCCAGTGGATTGTGTGCTCGTTTGTCACACTTAATCTATAAGTTAAAAAAAAAAACTTTGCGGGCAGATCTAGAGCAGAACTGGAAAGGATCTATTAGGCTATATTTTATCCGAAAACTTGGAGATTTAAAAAAAACAAAATACGCCAAAATTAACAGTCTTTGATTATCCAAAATCTAAATATTAATAGATCTTATCCAAGCAAAGTCGGGGCGGGTTAGTTAGTCGTAGTTAAACATAATAAATATAATGTAATTTCGTCATTCTTAAGTTTTCATGCAAAGATTCCTGATTTTCCAAATAAGGTTTCACTTAAAACATGTACCTACATAAAAAGTAGGTACTTAATGAAGCACCTTTTTAATGATAACTTTCACTTACGCTTCAATAAGGCCGAAAGCCGTGGTAAAACGATAATTGACATGACGTCACAAAGAAGTGGTAAAGGACAACGAAGATTTTGTTGGATGAATATTTAGATAAGATAAGATAAGACGCTTTATTTAGAATGGGGTACATTACTGTTGTTACAAAAGAATTTCCATCCTAAATATTTTGCCGTTTTTGGCGTACAAATATTTTCACATAGATAATTCGACAATATAGTAGAAATCTAAGAAATAAAGTAAATATTTAATATAAAGATACTTGCAGCAATACTTAAAGAAACTAAATCTATGTAAAACAATCAATTCATAATATTTTTAGTAAAAACATTTAAAAAAATTAATTTCAGCATTTTAATAATTCGAGTCAAATTTATCATTTAAAAAGTCATTTATTGAGTAATAACATTTATTTAAAAGAAATTGAAATAATTCATCTTTTTGAAACAAACAGGCAATTTTTTGTAAACATATATTGCCATACAATATACATTTTTTGAGTAGAGTTGTATTTTGGTACACACAATTTATGTATGTTTCTACTAGCCCTAATTACAAGATCGTTGTGTTTTTCAAATAAATTACTATTTTTGTAAATAAAGACACAGATTTCGTAAAAGTATAATGCTGGAAGCGGCAATATTTTGTTTGAGAGAAAGGGGAATACAACTATCTAATTGACGTGCTCCGCATAAAGACCTTACACATTTTTTCTGTCCGCAAAAAGCTCTAATGAAATCGACAGTATTACCACATATTATTAAGCCGTAACGTAGGATCGAAGAAACACATCCAAAGTCAAAGTCAAAGTCAAAGTCAAAATCTTTATTTGCAGAATAAAATGTTTAGGTAATACAGGTATTTAGTATAAGAGTAAGTCTCAATAATATTCAGGGAGTTGTACCGGTGTGCAAATATATCTTAAAATAATCAAATTTAATTGTACATATATGTCAAAAGATTAAATAAATCATATAATACATTAAATAATATTGCAATTAATTAAAAATTTCCTTAACACTATAATAACACTTGTCAAGAAGCCATTTATTAATCTCAATTTTGAATTTATTCAAAGGCATTTCTTTTAAGTTATCGGGCAATTTATTATATATTTTAATAGCCATTATAGGAGCACTATTTGCATAAAATCTAGAGCTGCATTTGGGATGAAATAATCAATTTTTCCATCTAATCCATGATAGGCAGAGAGTGTGGCCTCCATGTTAGCCACCCGTCTTAAGCGATATAAAACAAAGACAATGAGTAAAAAGGTTCATATATATATTTGTATTCTATTGATCGACAGATGGCGCTATTTGATTTATGTACGCGCTATTGAATGTATCCTGCCGTAGTGGTTAGTTATCCACTAATGTATGTCAAATTGAGTTTTACATCGAGAATAAAAACGAGTTGTGTTAACGTGAGTGTGTATCAATTCTAACATTGGTGCCGAAATCCGGGAGAAGATTGAAACTAAGGTGAAGTTAGTGAAGTGAACTGTGAAGTGTTAATAAGTGGTGAGAAGTGAGAACAGTGCAAAGGTAAACGGAATTGGACTTTAAAAACCACTTAAAGAAAATTTACGTTAAATATAATAAAATAAAATGGAGAGATTAATCAAAGGGCAACAAGAGTTGTTTGAGCAATTAAGAAAAGCAGAGCGCAATCTTAAGAAGGCGAACCATGAGGTTCGGGTGAAGTCAAGTTATTTGACAGCAAGAATGGAAGCGTTAAACAAGTTGGAAGAAGCTTTCAACCAAAATCATCTTGAAATAGTTGCAAAAACAACAGAGGAGCAAATAGAAACGTTACAATATTTTCAAGATGACTTGCAGGATAGCTTTCAAGAATATTTTATACAATACAAAGCCTTGTTGAGGGAGTACCTAGCTTATTCCGATCTAAACACGACTACACAAAAGATAGACGGAAATGAGAATGCATCGAACAAAAGTCAAGGAAACTCTGAGGTGCAATTACCTAGAATACAACTTCCTATTTTCTCAGGAAAATACACCGAGTGGCAATCTTTATATGATATGTTTGTCTCTTTAATACACGAAAATCATACACTTTCAGCTGTTCAGAAATTACATTACTTAAAATCGAGTTTGTCTGGAGAACCTGAAGTGCTTCTGAGGAATTTTGCTACTACATCGGCTAATTACAAAGAAGCATGGGAGCAATTAATTAAGCGTTATAACAACAAAAGATATAACTGTAATGCTATTATGAAGACATTATTTGGACAAAAGAATATACAATACGAATCGGCGAATGCCATTAGACATTTGTTAGATACAACAACTTCTTGCCTAAAGGCTCTTAATAATCTTAACATTGGTACGGAACAATGGGACGCAGTTATAATTCATTTGGTAGTGTCAAAGTTGGATCACGAGTCGCATCGACAATGGAAAAATTATATAAGTGCTGCATCAGATGAATTACCTAAATGGTCTCAGTTAGAACAATTTTTAGAAACGAGATATAGAACTTTGGAGATGATCGATACAAGTAAGCAAACTACAAGCAATAAGATTACAATACAATCGAAAAGTTTAAACCAATCGGTAAAAGCTAAGTCATTTCATTCAGCTATGAATGTGAAACAGAGTTCAGCTGAGCAGAATTGCGCAATGTGTAACGGTCCACATTTTGTTTATTACTGTACTCAATTTAAAAAGCAACCAGTTATTGAGAGACAAAATATTGCACAAACTAAAAGGCTTTGTTTTAATTGTCTATCACCTACGCATCCTGTATACAAATGTCATCAAAATACTACTTGCCGCAAGTGTGGTAAAAAACATCACACTTTGCTTCATTTTGAGAAAGAGGATAAATAAGCTTTTAACATTTCGAAACAACATGATTTATCTAAAGGAGAACCTCAACAATTTAATAGTGATGCGACTTGTTCAGCGAACGAGAGAAACGTAGTAGCTAATTTCTCGAGACAAGATTTAAAAACTTATAATGTATTGTTAGCGACTGCTGTTATAAAATCTAAATCTAGAAATGGTTCTTATGTGATTAGAGCGTTGCTTGATCAAGGCTCGCAAGCTTCTTTTGTTAGTGAAGATACTGTGCAATTGTTAGGTCTTAAGCGTAAAAATGTATATGGTAAGGTGTCAGGTTTGGGAGATGGTCAAATGGTGATTAAACATGCGGTTAGCATTGAAGTCGAATCGCGTCACGTACCTGGGAAAATTATATGCGTTAATGCGTATGTATTAAAATCACTTACTTCATTATTACCTGGTCGTGAAGTACGTATACCCGATTGGCTAGAATTAAAAACCTTACCTCTTGCCGATCCTGGATTTGCATCACCGGGAAAGGTTGATATATTACTCGGTGCTGACGTATACGGGGAAATATTGCTAAGTGGAATTAAGAAAAATCCATATGGGAATTTAATAGCACAAAACACGTTGTTTGGGTGGATTTTGTCTGGTAAAATAACACACGGGTTGAATAGTGAGAATGTTATCACTTTACATGTTAATATAAGAGAGGATGAAATATTGAAAACATTTTGGGAAATGGAGAACGAGCCTAATAGTATCGAGAAAAAATTAACAGCAGAGGAAAAATTTTGCGAAAAGTTATACAATGAAACTACTTTAAGGCGTAGAGATGGTAAATTCATTGTAAGATTACCTTTTAAAACAATTGACCCGCAGTGTCAATATGGTCGATCATTTGAGATTGCTGTTAATAAATTACATTCATTAGAGCGAAGATTATGTAAAAACCCTACACTTTATAATGAGTACATTAACGTCTTACAGGAATATGCAACGTTAGACCATATGAAGATAGTTAATGGTGATGATATTAATGATCCTAAAGCCGTGTATCTTCCTCACCACGCGGTTGTGAGGGAAGATAAAGAAACAACGAAGGTCAGAGTGGTCTTCAATGCTTCTAGTAAGGGTGTTAATGACGTGTCTCTTAACGATGATTTACTAGTTGGTCCTAAACTCCAACAAGATTTACGTCACTTGTTACTACGATGGCGCAAACATCCTATTTGTATAGTTGCCGACCTAGTGAAAATGTATCGGCAGGTATATGTGCATGAGGATGACACCGACTTTCAGAGGATATTATGGAGAACTAAACCTGAATTACCAGTTCAGCACTATAAATTGCTAACATTGACGTTTGGCACTGCCTGTGCGCCTTATCTTGCAGTGAAAACGCTACAGACATTAGCAGAATTAGAAAAGGACAAATATCCATGGGCAGCTCAGATTACACAACAAGATTACTATGTTGATGATTTAATGACAGGTTGCGAAACTGAGGAAGAAGCATTACACATTTACGAACAAATGTGTAAACTGATGGGAGCTGGTGGATTTGAACTGCAAAAGTGGAGTAGCAATAATCAATTGTTTCTAAATCACATTAGGAAAGAGAATTTCAACACCGAAAAGTCTATAGTGATTAAGGTTGATAATGTGATGAAGATTTTAGGCATATGTTGGAACAGGGATACAGATAATTTTGAGTATATAGTAAATCTAGCTGAACCTGAAGAATATATAACAAAACGAAAAGTTTTATCAGATGTTGCCAGACTCTATGATCCTATTGGATGGATTGCCCCAGTAGTAATTACTGCTAAGGTTTTCATCCAGAAATTATGGAAAGCATGCCTTGAGTGGGATCAGAAATTGCCCAAAAATCTTTTATCTGAGTGGTTAACATATAGATACGAGTTAATGAACCTTAAGAATATCACGATACCGCGGTGGCTTGGTTCAACAAAGGGGTCTAAATTGGAACTTCACGCATTCGCAGATGCATCGAGTGTAGCCTATGCAGCTGCAATTTATCTCAGGGTAATGAACGATAATAAAGAAGTAAACGTGAGGCTTATTACTGCCAAGACTAAGGTCGCACCAATAGAAAAGGAGGTGACCATACCCCGCTTGGAACTTTGCGGAGCAACTCTAGCTGCAAAATTATTAAACGAGGTTTCGCAAGTAATGGACATACCTAAAGGAGACTTATATGCGTGGACTGACTCAACTGTAGTGTTGGCTTGGCTACGCGGACCTGTTAGTCGATGGACGACTTACGTAAGTAATAGGGTGTCCCACATTCTCACAATTATGGATGTTGAACAGTGGGGACATGTACCACTAATATTAAACCCGCTGACTGTGCGTCAAGAGGACTAAAACCGACGGAATTAAAGAGCCACAAATTGTGGTGGAGCGGTCCTGACTGGCTATCATAACAAATTGTTCGTATTGAAAAGCCGGAAATAATGGATACTCATGAAGAAGAACGAATAAAATCGTTCGTTGTTAAAGAAAAGGGATGCACTGATTTTGAATGGATGAAATTTTCAAACTTAACTAAGCTATTGAAAGTTATTTCGTTATGTCGCAGATTTCTGAAAATAAGGTTGCCGCCAGGTGAGAGGAAAGCCTTTCCAAAATTTGCTACAAATGACGAGATGAATCAAACGCTACAATTTTGCATTAAACAAGTTCAACAGTGTGAGTTCGCGGAAGAAATAAATTCTTTGAAACTAAAAGGTTGCGTTGAAAATCGGAGCGTGTTACGCACTCTTTGTCCCTTTTTAGACAAAAATGGGATTTTAAGAGTGGGTGGATGCCTAAGCCAAGCTAATGTAAGCTACGATCTGAAGAATCCGATTATTTTGCCTGCTGAGAATCATCTCAGCCAGTTAATAGTTGTTGATGCTCATACAAAGACTCTTCATGGTGGTCCGCAACTGATGATGAGTTTTTTGAGATCAAAATTTTGGATATTGAGAGCACGTAATATGGTTAAAAAGTACTACAGAAGTTGTGTTGTATGTTTAAGATACTCAAAAGCAGCAGCCACACAATTAATGGGTCAGTTGCCGGAAGTTAGATTAAAACCGAGCAGACCTTTCAAAAGTTCAGGAGTGGATTATGCGGGTCCAATTAATATCCGGTTCTCTCCAGGCCGTGGATCAAAATCCTACAAGGGATACATTTGTTTGTTCGTTTGTATGGTGACTCGCGCGATCCACTTAGAAGCGGTATCTGATTTGACGGCCAAAGGCTTTATCGCTGCATTTAGAAGATTTGTTGCACGTAGAGGTCATTGCCAAGATCTCTTCAGCGATAACGGCACGAACTTTGTGGGAGCAGATAAAATGTTGTGTAAAATGTTTAATAACGCTAAATCTGAACTACATAATGAAATAGCCGAATTATTAACCTTAGAGTCAACAAAGTGGCATTTTATACCACCAAACGCACCTAACTTTGGAGGAATATGGGAGGCGGGTGTACGATGCGCAAAAGCTCATTTAAAACGAGTTGTAGGTGACACTACCTTAACATTTGAAGAAGTCTCTACTATGCTGACGCAAATCGAGGCCTGTTTAAATTCGCGACCTTTGAGTGTTCTTAGCGACAACCCAAATTACCCTCTCCCATTGACACCTGGTCATTTTTTAATAGGTGAACCTTTGTTAAATATTAGTGATGTCGATTATTGTGATCAAAACGTAAGCGGCTTAGATAGGTGGAAAATTATTCAAAAAATGGTAAATTTGTTTTGGAAAAGGTGGTATAAAGAATTTTTAAGTCATTTAAATCAAAGAAACAAGTGGTATACGAAAAAACCTGAAGTTAATATTGGAGATGTAGTGGTGTTAAGGGATGATAATATACCACCAGCCAAATGGATTTTAGGGAAAGTAACAAATAAGCATGCCGGACCTGATGATGTGACTAGAGTCGTTACTATTAAGTGTAAGGGAGGATATTTAAAACGCCCTGTTAGTAAGCTTTGTGTGTTGGTTAAGTCATGAAGATTCAAATCACATTGTCACGGTGGGCGGCATTCTTCTTTGAGTTGTAATATAATTGTTAGGAGTATGTGGATTTTTTTTTGAAGGACAAGTGCTTGGTGGGCGGAATGAGTAAAAAGGTTCATATATATATTTGTATTCTATTGATCGACAGATGGCGCTATTTGATTTATGTACGCGCTATTGAATGTGTCCTGCCGTAGTGGTTAGTTATCCGCTAATGTATGTCAAATTGAGTTTTACATCGAGAATAAAAACGAGTTGTGTTGACGTGAGTGTGTATCATTTCTAACAGACAAATTCATCTAACTTTTTACATAGTGTAACGATCCCCCCCCCCCCTCTATTGTATAAAAATATTATAATATTAAAAATATCCCCTTTTAAATAACATTATATATATGAGACCAGGATTATTAAAATAAGTTTTGATCTTTCTAAATGATCTTTCAAAAGGTTTATTAATAGGCCGTTTTTAATATTTTGGCGTGATCGTCTTAGTTAGGACCCTTATTTACGTTGTGTTTGGTTAGTAACTTAGTTCTTTTAGGTGTCTTTTGGAAGAATGAATATTCACTAGGGCAATTGAAAGCTGTTGGTAGTGCCTTATAAGCTAAGTGAACCCCGTTCACGAAGACAGGGCTCGAAAAAGGTTAAGAATATAAAACGTCTTTATTCCACTTGTATCAGGTTGACATTATTAATTTATTATTATTTATCCCTTCCCGCTTGGAAAAGGCTCACAATATATTTATACAAAAATACCCGATACAAGGGCTTCGCTCTCCTAAATTTATTTAAAAAAAATGTAGGGGAGGTACACGGCCCCACACACGCCGTGCACGGTGAGCGCCAACCATTTTGATGCACTCCCCCCGAAGGGAACGCTAATTCGGGAACTGGACCGTAGTCCACAGCAAAATAACTGGCGAACCAGTAAAAGAGGCTTGGCCCCTTGTTAGTGCGTAAGCACAAAAATCAACCGAAGTCGCGCATGTCAATGCGTGTAAACGCCATACAGAATACGAACGAATCCAGCCACAGTAAATGTACGTCACACGGTTTAGGCAAATAGGCACACTGGCCGTAAACCCTCCGTGAGCGCCACCACCTGCCAGACCGCCGCTCCTGCAGACGTGATGTAAGTGTATGGCATCACCACCAATTGCATGATCAGCACGGCTACTAGCCGCAGAGCGTGTCATGAGACTACTGCTCACCTCAAGGGAATGGGGTCCCACGTTGTGCAGCTTTCGGCTGCAGCCTTGAGAGTCTCCTCAGATCCTCCCGCCAGCTACCACCCGCATGAGGTCGACACATATGCTCCACCAACCAATACAACGGCAGATATAGCCAAAAGGCAGTTATAAGATAAGAGTAATAATTCGCCATCAGAAAGGGTTTGTGTCACTGACGTTGAGTAAATGCATTTTCGATCATGTTTGTCTCACCCACCAACAAGTTGCCTTCAATCATTCAAAGGTGGGAAAGTTACAGAGAGATAATATTATGTTGTTATATAAAACATCGTGGAGGGCAGACAGTCTGCAGCCCCGCAATGAAGGGACCCGACTTGGGCAAAGCTACTTAGGTGTGAGTCAAACCAAGACGCAGAGAGCGCCATTGAGAATAGCGTCCCACCAAACAACCATCGCAGAGACGTAATGCTGCAGAACGCAACAAGCATCAATACGACTATCGTCGGGCTTACACCATTCCAAGGTCCCCCATACATCCCAGCAGACATCACCACCCGTATACCTCCATCGACCAGAACCACAGAGAGCGTCGAATCAGGCGCAGCACACCCGTAGATCCATCACAAGACGCAATACCGCCAGTAGCAGTAAGCATCAATGCAACTATCATACGGATGGCGCCCCCTCACAACACACCCAACATGATCCCTATCGACTTTGGTAACAAAGTTGGTATTGTTGTTATATTAAAAATATCACCAACGTATCATAGTAGCACGCTACTAAGACGCCAATGAACAAAACTCCACGTATCATAGCGCTAATGCACTAAGTCATGAAGCTGAGTATGCCTGTTACACTTAAAAGTGCTACCAAACACACTCAACATCCCCATCCGAAAGATAGACGACGCATCGCTATGCGCTACGACGCCGCCCACAAACGGTATGGGTGTGCGATGTCCACGGGAAAGCCGTATTGCTACAACAAACCCGCTTACCACCGACACTAAGATGTTAATTGTATACCTCCATCGACCAGAACCACAAGAGAGCGTCGAATCAGGCGCAGCACACCCGCAGATCCATCACAAGACGCAATACCGCAAGTAGCAGTAAGCATCAATGCAACTATCATACGGGCGGCGCACCCTCACAACACACCCACATGACTCCTATCGACTTTGGCAACAAAGTTAGTATTGTTGTTATATAAAAAATATTACTAACGTATCATAGTAGCACGCTACTAAGACGTCAATGAACAAAACTCCACGTATCATAGCGCTAATGCACTAAGACATGAAGTTGAGTATGCCTGTTACACTTAAAAGTGCTACCAAACACACTCATCATCCCAATCCGAAATATAGACGACGCATCGCTATGCGCTACTACGCCGCCCACAAACGGTATGGGTGTGCGATGTCCACGGGAAAGCCGTATTGCTACAACAAACCCGCTTACCACCGACACTAAGATGTTAATTGTATACCTCCATCGACCAGAACCACAAGAGAGCGTCGAATCAGGCGCAGCACACCCGCAGATCCATCACAAGACGCAATACCGCAAGTAGCAGTAAGCATCAATGCAACTATCATACGGGCGGCGCACCCTCACAACACACCCACATGACTCCTATCGACTTTGGCAACAAAGTTAGTATTGTTGTTATATAAAAAATGTCACCAACGTATCATAGTAGCACGCTACTAAGACGCCAATGAACAAAACTCCACGTATCATAGCGCTAATGCACTAAGACATGAAGCTGAGTATGCCTGTTACACTTAAAAGTGCTACCAAACACACTCATCATCCCCATCCGAAAGATAGACGACGCTTCGCTATGCGCTACTACGCCGCCCACAAACGGTATGGGTGTGCGATGTCCACAGGAAAGCCGTATTGCTACAACAAACCCGCTTACCACCGGCACTAAGATTGTTGTTATATAAAACTGTACCAACGTATCATAGTAGCACGCTACTAAGACGCCAGTGGACAAAACTTCACGTATCATAACGCTAATGCACTAAGACATGAAGTTGAGTATGCCCGTTACACTTAAAAGTGCTACCAAACACACTCATCATCCCAATCCGAAATATAGACGACGCTTCGCTATGCGCTACTACGCCGCCCACAAACGGTATGGGTGTGCGATGTCCACGGGAAAGCCGTATTGCTACAACAAACCCGCTTACCACGGCACTAAAATGATATGTCTAGGACACATCGGTTAGCGAGTCCAAGTTTACCTCGGACCAATTGCTCGTGAAGCAGCACACACGCCACCATAATATTCCTTTTCAAGTCCCTAATAAGGACTAGTCATTTTGCTACAGTACTAGGAGCAGTCAGTCACCCGACCACCCCATACAATGCTTATGCATCAAGGAGACCTCCTATAATATTGCTTTTGTATCATAGACCTTACTTTCATAAGTCATGTATATATAGGATTCGAACCCACGACCCTACTATTGTAATGCATATTAATCATAGAGACCTTCTATAGTATTGCTTTTGAATCACAGACCTTACTTTCATAAATCATTCATATATAGGATTCGAACCCACGACCCTACTATTGTAATGCATATTAATCACAGAGACCTTCTATAGTATTGCTTTTGAATCATAGACCTTACTTTCATAAATCATTCATATATAGGGTTCGAACCCACGACCCTACTATTGTAATGCATATTAATCACAGAGACCTTCTATAGTATTGCTTTTGAATCATAGACCTTACTTTCGTAAGTCATTCATATATAGGGTTCGAACCCACGACCCTACTATTGTATTGCAAATTCATCATGGAGACCTTCTATAGTATTGCTTTTGTATCATTGAGTTTAATATCATAAGTCCCTAATATAGGACTAGTCATTGTGCTACAGTACTTCAGGCAGTCAGGCTCCCGACCACCCCATATATATGTACAACTGCAGGTATGTATCTCCGGCACCTCATCCATACAAGACGTCTATACGTGAACACCTTCCATAACTTAGGAAAATTTTCTTTAATACATGAACTCCTTCAACAACTTAGAAAATTTCATCTATACGTGAACTCCTTCCACAACTTAGAAAAATTTTCTTTTATACACGAACACCTCCCATGACTTAAACAATTTTTAACAAATTTTCTAAGAATCTTATAAACGTTATTTAACTTAATTTTATAATATTTTTTGACTTGTATTTCTATTATTTATTTTATTTTAAATATTTTTACAAGTTTTTTTATAATAAATTTACCTATTACGAGAAACAATAATTTTGCCTTTAATTTGCTATGTTATTGGGATAATGTCTGAAATATATTAACTTTATGTTTATTAATTTAACTTTATTGCTTAATATATATGTTTTAAAACTATTTTTGACGCCCCTTTATATTGAATTTAATTATTAATAATAATATTGAGCCGTCACAATAGGTTATCAATATGTGTCTTCCAATTACAGAACTTGTCTATTGTTACATCTAAAAAGTTAGTATAATTCTTCGATGATGTTTTTCCCATATTCAATTTTAAGTGGTCCTTCTTTACTATTATATGTCTGAAATCTTATCACCTTAGTTTTTTGATGTTAATTTGTAAGTTATTATATCTACCAATCTACTATCGTTTCTAAAGTCCTATTTATTTCGTGTTCGTAGTCATAAATTTTATTATTATTTTCAATATTAATGGTAATGTCATCAGCATACAGCACACATTTATGTGTAGTTATGTTACAAAGATCATTTATATAGATTATAAATAATAGAGGTCCTAGTATACTTCCTTGTGGCACTCCGCATTTATTTTCACAATATTGTGATCTCTAATTTTTTCTATGGTGTCCTGAGTAACTTGATACCTCAACGCATTGTTTTCGTTGACTTAAAAAAATCTTGTATTAATTTTAATGCAATGCATCATAAATCATATCTGCTAAGTTTGTGTAACAATAATTCGTGGTTAACAATGTCAAATGCACAAAAATAAAAAAGTCGTTGAATAGTTTTTTGTTAACCCATATTGCGCTGATTTCAATATTTCAAGTTTGGTAAAGAAGTTACAGAGTCTGGTATGTATGGCCTTTTCAAATACCTTTGATAAAACAGATATAAGTGTTATGAAAAGTTATGGTTTGACAAGTTTCTTGATCTGATAGCACTAAAAAGTGAATATTTGATTGTACATTAGGAAGATTACTGGCAATCAAATCAATACACGACATTTTTCTAAGTAGTTAGTTTACAAATGTGGTTATTTAAATTATGATTGTATAAAATAGAATAAAGTTTACTACTATTAACTATATAACTGTTTAGTTAAGTGGAAGCTCTGCTTCCGTGTTTCGTCTGGTGAGTGCAGGTGGCTGGAGGCCCAAATCCCCCCCCCCCCCATCAACATGGTAGCGGAATCAAATAATGATAGACTACCCCAGGAGGGTACCAGCACCCCTCGCTGAGCATCCACGACCATGTTTCTCCACTTCTGAGCGTGGGTGCTCAGGCTGCCCCGCGTATTCTGGGGGGGGGGGGGGGGCAAAGTTCTGCTCAAGACTACAACTGCTCTTCGTACACGATTCATTGGAGCGCACGTACCTACTTAGTTTGTCTCCGTGTATTTTATTATTTTTAAGGGTTAAAAGTGGATTATTCTTACAAAAAAATATACCAATCGATTCCTCTTAAATAACTGAGAAGACTGTGTAGATTTAACATTTAACAAAAGTGATATTAGTGTATAAATAACGGCTCAAACGTTTTTGGTTGTATCATTCTAAAAGTGTTGTGACGTGTGTGACTCATCGGGTGGTCGCGTTCGAAAGCAACTATTACCATATAAGGTCATAAAATGAATCAACCGCAATTTGATGGAGCAACCTGTACAGACTTTTCGTCATAAGTGCATGTCGTTACCGTAGCTCAACGGTCACAGTGTTGAACCGAGACTTTTTTAACGGCCGGAAAGTGGTGGTTCAAACCTTGGTGACAAACTCTGTTACTTTTTTATTTTTAATTTTTCTTTTCTTTTTGCTGAAATGACGCCAATAAATAAAAACCCGCTTCCAGAACCAAAAAATATTTTAAATGTAAGAAAAAAAGGTGTCAAGTGTTCTATATGTAAAAATAATTATGACATTTCATGTGTAAATATGACGATAAGGAAATTTAATTTGATGACATCTGACTGCAAGAATCAATGGCAATGCAACAAATGCTTAAATAAACATACATTACCTACAAAATCATGTAAAATTAATCCCATTTTTATAAGTACTCCTAAAGCAAACACATCACAAGCATATACGAGTACAGCACAAGAAAATTCTAATATTATGACAGACAACATAACTCTTAGAAAGCAATTTACTAGGGAAAATGAATACTAACCTATAATTAATGACGTAAAAGGTCACTCATTACTAGAAGAAAATAATAATTCTTTGGAGGATATTTCGTTATCTCCCAGAAGAAGCCTTCCTGATCTTTCTACTCGTGACTATGACGACGAATATATTCAATTAAAGCAAAAAATTGAAGAATTGAATAGTAAACTTGCCAGTGCACATACAGAAATAGAAAACTTGCACATGGAAAAGAATGTATTACAAAAAGAAGTCCATGAGCAAAAAATCGAATTCAGCACTTAACTGCCATATGTTCACGGAGTGTCAGAAAGCGCAAGTCAAAAATAAAAGGAGACTCAACATTTATGCGACAAAACAAATCCCTTGACGATTCCTCAATACAAACAAGCTACTGCCCTGATTTTGCAATACAAGCTAAAACTAAGGAAAGCGATAAGGATACGTCACTAGAAGATATCACGTCGCCTAAAACTGCTACTACGGCTAAAGAAACTTTAAATAAGATACACATATTTAGAGGGCAACAATGTGTAGGATTAGCTTCTTCACCGATTCAATCAAGACTCAACAGCAAATATGAAGAATATTGTATTACAGCAGATACAAAACCGCAAGCGCCTACAGAAGAAATTCTTAACGGATGCGAAAATCTTGTTTTTAATAATAAAGATAAAATAGTAATTAATGTTGGTGAAAATGACTGTAACCCCACTAAAGTATTATTAGAACTATCTGCATTTTTGAAAAAAAACCAGAACTTAACTTTTATTGTAATAAGCGTACTAAAAAATGTTTTTTTGAATGAAAACCTGTTGAATAGGAACATTCGCCTTCTATGTAACAATTTTAATAATTGTCATTTCATTCACATTGACGATAAAACAAAACGCTTTGACATTTGTACTAAATTAAATTTTTTAATAGATAGCCTCGACTACAACGAAAAACTCCTTAGCTTTAACAAACGTCATGATTTAATCCGTTTCCCCCACAAAAATGTCAATAAACAGAAAAGTAGAAAAAACACACAGAAAACTATCTTAGATTATTTTTGCTATGTAAACAATTATGCGAGGCACCGGAACGAAAATGTAAATGCTGATATCGAAGTAACAGCTGAAGGTTTGACCCTGAAGGTTTGACGTGACAATTTTTTTCGTCTGTAAAAACCAAATCCTTACAATTTTTCACCAAAACATAGCTGGACTTCTTAATAAAACTGATTTGTTGCAGATATACATAACTGATTTTCCTCGTGAAATAGGATGTGAATTAGATGTTATATGCCTTAGTGAAACATTTCTGAAAGCAGGTGAAGAAGTGTGTGTACATTTGAATGGCTACACTATTGCAAATAGTTATTCAAGGCTTGACGTAAAACGAGGTGGTGTATGCATACTTTGTAAAAATAATTTTAACTTTGTAGATCTTACAATAATTAATAAATATCAAGCAGAAAACACTTTTGAGGTATGCGGTATTACTTTGCCAGACCATCGCTGTTGTGTTATCTGCATCTATAGAATACCTAAGTCCAATGTAACAGACTTTTTAAATAAATTTCAACACATGCTTTATAATATTTGTGACAGATATAATGACTTTAAAATAATTATAGCCGGAGATTTTAATATAGACACCCTTAAGTGCACACAAGCTTCTGAATTCTACAAAGACATTTTACTAAACAATAACCTCACTCATCACATACAAAAGCCTACCAGACAGAAAACTTGTATAGATCATATTATAAGCAATGACCGAGAAGCTGAAGGTAAAATATATGAATTGGGGTTATCTGACCATAACACGGGTCAAACGCTTAGTATAAAACTTCCTTATAAATATAAAACTTACATAAATACATATTGGATACTTAGAAGAGACTATAGCAATGACAATAGGAGAAAATTTAAAGAAATAATGAAGCAACCGACATTTAATGACATATATGACGAATCAAACTTTGACCTAGCTTTTAGTAATTTTCATGACATTATTAGATTATTCTATGACTTATGCTTTCCCGTGATTAAAATTAAACGTCAGATAAAAGCTTGTGGCCCTAAATGGATAACAGCAGGACTTAGAAAGTCTTGTAAAACAAAAAGGAAATTGAGGTACATTTACTATACATCAAGACCAAATGTAAAAATATCAAACAAGTCAAAATATTACCTTTATACTAACATTCTAAAAAAAGTTATAAGTAAATCCCAAAAAATTAGCAATTACAAGTATATCTCAAATAGTAAAAACAAATGCAAGGCAGCATGGAACATTATCCAAAACAAAACTGTAGCTAATAATATCCCAAAAAGTATTAAAGAATTAAAAATAAATAATACTGATTCACAACAAACTGCCAGATGATTTCAGAAAGTTGCCTATCTCACGATTTAAGACGATATTACACAAATTTCTGATTAATAAATGTTATTATAATGTCAAAGAGTACCTAGAGGATAAAAGTATTATAATTTAATAGCAATAGTTTTAATTTAATTGTAACTTAATAATAATAATTTGAATTTAATTATAATTGAATAATAGTAATTTATACATTTACCTAATATATGTGACACATTGTAACAATTTAATAAGATTAGTACATTAATTTATAATTTAACTTAAATGTTGTATGACATCATTTTGAATTTGATTGTTCGTAATATCAAAAATATTTAATAACAAAAATTAGCACTACAGACTCAACCATTTTTTTTTTCTTATTCTTAATTTTATTTCAAAACACCATTATTGAATAAGTAATGCGTAGACTATATTGTGGAGTATTTGCACACCTTATAAGGTAATAATACAGTGTACATATTCTAATTTTTTTTTTGTAACAACTCTTATACCTGTATTATGCAAATAAATGAATTTGATTTGATTTGATTTGAATAAAGTTACTAGTGACAAAATACTAATGGCCGAGAATTTAAACAAACATTTTATTCATTCACCGAATAAAATGAAGCAAATTGATAAAACATTAACCAAACATAATATGAAAAGTATTTTTTTGCGTCCTTCAAATAAATATGAGATAAAAAAGTAATACTTTCGTTGAAAAACACACTATCAGTTGGTTATGACAACATAGCAACTGAAATCCTTAAGATGTGTGCTGAAGAATTATCTCCAATTCTGTCACATTTGGTTAACATATCGTTTATAGAAGGATCCTTTCCAACAGCTCTCAAGTTTTTAATAGTAAAACCGCTACATAAAAAGGATGATAAATGCGACATAACTAATTATCGACCAATTACTTTAGTACCTATACTGTCTAAAGTCTTTGAAAAAACTATGTATTCTAGAATATACGATTATCTAACAAAATTTGGCATTCTAAAAGTAGAGCAAAATGGATTTCAGCCTATTCATTGGTTACCGAAATAATTAATTGTGTAGACAAAGACCACCTAGTATCTGCAGTATTTTTTGATATGAGTAAAGCTTTCGATGTAGTGTGTCATGATATCTTAATTGATAAGCTGTACTGCTATGGCATTCGGGGCCCAGCATTACAGTGGATAAAATTTTATCTAAGCGATAGAGAACAGTGTGTTGAAATAAATGATATAGACGTTAATAATGTAATGATATCGTACAGATCCAAATATAAACACAACCGTAGTGGAGTCCCACAAGGGAGTGTCCTGGGGCCTCTTCTCTTTTTGCTTTACGTTAATGACCTACCTGACTTTATCAATTGCAAGTCTGTACTTTTTGCTGACGACATTTCAATCATAATAACTACTGACACTAAATCCAATTACAATGATAAAATAATGACAGCTGTTGTAAGTGTCACAGATTGGCTATACAAGAATAGACTCAAAGTAAATTTAGGTAAAACAAAAATAATACAATTTAACCTAAGGAAATATAAAGAAACTATTGACATTAATATAAATGGACAAAAACTAGAGGAGGTTCAAAATACAAAATTCTTGGGGATACATATTGATGATGGTTGTACTTGGCAAAGACATATTATAGAAGTATGTACAAAAATCAATAAGTTCATTTACCCATTACGAAGATTGTCAAGGACCTCATCTCAAAAAATTGCTTTACTCGCCTATCATGGCTATATAGATTCCGTTTTGAGATATGGCGTAATACTCTGGAGAAATGGATCTACAGTTAACAAAGCTTTTATTGCTCAAAAAAAGTGTGTAAGGGCAATCTGCAAGGTTGGTCCATTATATTCTTGTAGAGAATTTTTTCCAACCCTAAAAATTCTAACACTTCCTAGCATTTATATTTTCGAGTTGGGTGTCTTGGTCAAAAAACATAAACAGTTTTTTACAAAAAATAGTGATGTTGTTAGTTTTAATACAAGGTATAAGGATAAACTAGTTCTTCCATTTAGAAAGAAGGCAACCTCTCATAAGAGCTGTTACTCGATGGCAATAAAGGTGTTTAACAAACTGCCTAGCGACATAAAGTCATTGCCTCTTAGTAAATTTAAAGGCAAACTTTTTATGTGGTTGGTGTTCAGGGCTTTTTATAATATTAAGGAGTTTTTTAATTACAAATAAATTCACTTGACCATGAATATAATGTTTGTAATGTATTTTGATTTTAAATATGACTACTATAATAATAAAAATAATTGTACTGTTTAAATAATAACTAATTTTAATTCAATTTAATTCAATTCAATCTGTTTGTAATGAATTATGATTTTAAATATGAATACTATAATAATAATAATAATTGTACTGTTTAAATAATAACTAATTTAAATTCAATTGATCATATACTTAAATATTTGCACGTCCTAACCGGACAAACATGTTGATCTTTTATTTGATGTAACAACTTAAGTACCGTGTTTTATGCAAATAAATGATTCTTGATTCTTGATTCTTGCTCGGGGCAAACGGAGCAACAAGATAAAGGCGACCCCTGCCACGCTGTCCGTGAATTTCTGCAATATCAGGGGACTTCACTCTAACCTAAACGCCGTCCACTACCATCTCGAGACGGCGAGGCCGGCTCTGCTCTGACCGAGACGCAGGTGTCCTGTCCGGCTGATGTCTCGTATCTCTCCTACCCGGGGTACAAACTGGAACACTCCTTTGTGCCTCGGGCTGGAGTTTGCGTTTACGTCAGAGAGGACATCTGTTCTCGACGCCTCGGCAGACTTGAAGGTTCGGACCCGTCCATCCTTTGGCTACGCGTAGACAGCGACGACCATCCGCGCGTCTATGGGTGCCTCTATAGGTCCCATAGCGGTAACGCCGAAACAGACCGACTCTTCGACCGCGTCCAAATGGCTACAGATTCGTTGCTACAGCAGATCCCCTCCGCAGAGATCGTGATCCTCGGCGACTTTAACGCCCATCACGACGAATGGCTTGGTTCACGTTTAACCGATCAGGGGGGGGATCTGTTCATGATTTTGCCTTGGCATATGGTCTGACTCAACTGGTTGCTTCGCCTACGCGGATTCCAGATGTGGAGGATCATGCACCTTCCCTGTTGGACCTTCTGCTGACCTCTCACCCGGACGGATATCAGATTTCTGTCGACGCCCCTTTGGGCGCCTCGGACCATTGTCTTGTTCGGAGTGTGGTGCCACTCACGCTGAACTCGCAGTTGCATTCTGCAGGCTGCCGCCGTGTTTAGCACTATAGGTTAGCCGATTGGGATGGGATGCGGTCTTTCTTTGCATCCTACCCTTGGGGGCGGGTTTGCTTCTCACCGGACGATCCCAACGTTGTTGCGGATTCTGTCGCTGATGTGGTACTTCAGGGCATGGAACTTTTTATTCCTTCCTCTGTGGTGCCCATTGGAGGCAAATCTCAGCCATGGTTTGGTCGCACCTGTAAAATAGCATCATGCTATAAGCAGGAGTGCTACCAAGCCTGGGCTGACGCATAAGCGTCCCGGGATGTAAACACCAGCGCTCTAAAAAAAAATATAATTTCGCCTCTAGGTCCTTCAAAAGAGTCATTGCCAAGGCAAAGTTAGAGCACATAGGCAGAATTGGCGAGAAACTAGTTCGCCTTCCTTCTGGAACCCGCGCATTCTGGTCTCTCGCCAAGGCTGTCCAGGGGAATTTCTGTCAGCCATCTCTTCCATCTCCGCACAGGGAGGACGACTCACTGGCCCATACCGCAAAGGAGAAAGCCGATCTTCTAGGCTCTTTCTTTGCGTCCAACTCGACCCTCGATGACGGGGGGAGTAAGCCGCCGACCATCCCGCGGTGTGAGTGCTCCATGCCGGAAGTGCAGTTCACACAGCGCTCGGTTCGTAAAGCACTCCTCTCCCTGGACATCCACAAGTCGAGTGGGCCTGACGGAATCCCCCAATTGTGCTGAGGGCGTGTGCTCCAGAGTTGGCACCGGTTTTAACGTGTCTTTTCCGGTACTCCTGCTCCCTAGACGTAGTCCCAAAATCATGGAAGACGGCTTTCGTCCACCCGATCCCTAAAAAAGGCGACCGCTCAGACCCGTCCAACTACCGGCCTATCGCCATCACCTCCTTGTTCTCCAAAACAATGGAGTCCATTGTAAACTACCAGCTCATGAGGTACCTTGAGGATCACCAGCTGATTAGTGACCGCCAATACGGTTTTCGTTGTGGTCGGTCAGCTGGTGATCTTCTGGTTTACCTAACTCACAGATGGGCAGAGGCAGTAGAGTCTAAGGCGGAGGCATTGGCCGTTAGTTTGGACATTGCGAAGGCCTTCGATCGGGTTTGGCACGAAGCGCTTCTTTCGAAGCTCCTTTCCTATGGGCTTCCCGAGAAATTGTGCGATTGGATCACCAGCTTTCTTGCAGATCGGGACATCAAGGTCGTTGTAGACGGTGCAAGCTCCGATTGCAAGCCTATTAACGCCGGTGTTCCACAAGGCTGCGAGCTATCGCCAACGCTGTTTCTTCTGCATATCAATGATATGTTGCAAACCCGTAACATTCATTGCTATGCAGATGACAGCACTGGTGATGCTCTTTACACCGGCTGAGCCAATATTTCTCGGGAAAACGTCTCCAAGTGCCGGGACAAACTTGTGTCCGAAGTCGAGTCTTTGCTGTACAGAGTCTCGGATTGGGGGCGACAAAATCTAGTCCAGTTTAACCCCCAGAAGACACAAGTTTGCGGGTTAACCGCTAAATAGAACCCCTTTGTCGTATGTCCTCAGTTTCAAGGCACTCCCCTTGTTGCCTCAGCCAGTATCGGAATCCTCGGCGTCGACATATCGAGTGACGTGCAGTTTCGTGGTCACTTGGAAGAGAAGGCCAAGTTGGCCTCTAAAATGCTTGGCGTGCTCAGCAGAGCGGGACAGTATTTCATGCCGGCACACCGTCTGCAACTTTACAAGGCGCAGGTTCAGCCGCACATGGAATACTGTTCCTATCTCTGGGCTGGGGCTCCTCAGTACCAGCTCCTTCCACTTGACCGCATCCAGCACAGAGCGGCTCGAATCGTCGACGACCGAGTGCTTTCCGATCGGCTCGATTCACTGGCGCTGCGAAGAGATGTTGAATCTCTTTGCGTATTTTATCGCATCTATCACGGGGAGTGCTCTGAGGAATTGTTCGGATTAATCCCAGCCGACAAATTTCGTGAACGCACTACACGGTAAACGTCCCGATACCATCCACACCATCTGGGTGCTTGGCGGTCCACCACTGTACGTTTCAAGAGGAGTTTTCTTCCGCGTACAACCTCTGTGTGGAATAGTTTACCACCAGCGATTTTTCCGGACCGATACGACCTGGGGACCTTCAAGAAAAGAGCTTACTCCTTTCTAAAGGGCCGGCAACGCACCTGCAATTCCCCTGGAGTTGCGGTTGATCATGGGCGGCGGTAGTCACTTAACATCATGTGAGCCGCATGCTCGTTTGCCCCCTCTTCTATAAAAAAAATATATAAGCCACTGTTTGACAACAATACCAACCGGGTATTAATGTCCTCCAGTTCAAATTTTGGTGGCCAGCGTGAACGTAGACTAGCCATCTGCGCAGAATAGGTTTTGTACTTGTATGCACAAGCACAGGTATGCTCTCTCTATTCCAGTTCCAGTGTTGTCATCTGCGAAGGATTACTATTGTTTATTCCTGCAGGTTTCGGGCCTGTCCGGGCCGGGTGTCCCCCATTACCCGGGTAATCCTCACAGCCCATTTCTATGGACCGGTCTTGGGAGTCGAATAAGGACGACATTGTTGGTATTCTTCGTTGGCGTATTTTTTTTTTTTTTATATTCTCATTTCATCTGCTGTTATTTATTTTACAGCACCCTTTATGCTTTTTTTTAGTGTACAATCTTTTAACATTTCGTCTTTGTTTTTTTTTTTTTTTTGTTTTTTTTTTACCTTTTTTTTGAGTATGTGCCTTACATCTTACTATTACAAGAGTTTATGTGACTAAATATTCCACTTTCTATAAATGCCTCAATTAATTTTTGATCCATTCTCCTTAAGCGCCTTTCTAACGCATACTTCAGCAAACTTTAAAAAATGAATTCGTCCGTCATTGTCGTTAATAGCTCTGCTTAAGGTCTCTTCCTTAAGCGTAAAGCCTATACGGTGTTCACAGGTCATTCTGTTTATTGAGTATTTGGGACACTCTAAGAGTATATGTTCGATGGACTGTTGTGTTGCATGATCACAGTCACAGTAGGGGCTTTGCGCTAACCTAAACCTGTGCAGGTAAGCTCTAAAGCCACCATGTCCAGTAAATATTTGAGATCTTAAGTTTTAATTTTCTTCAGCGTCTTGTATGCTTCTTCGACGTTTGGGAAGAATGTCCTTGTGACTCTACCTGTGTCTGCACTAGTGTATCTTTCCTGCCACTTGAGTAGAGTATGCTTTCTGATGAGGTGCTTTGCGAATGATAGGGGGAAGCAGTCATAAACAGGTGCCTGTTTGGAGGTTTCTGCTGCGGATTTTGCTAATTCGTCTGCTCTCTCATTGCCTGGGATACCACAATGTGCTTTAACCCAGAAAAACTTTACTTCTCCGTTGTGCTTTCTTACTTCTGCCACGCGATTCAGTATCTCAGCTGCGATGGGGTGCAGAGTACTTGGGTTCGATAAACATTCCAGCGCCGATTGAGAGTCGCTAATTATATTTGCATTCTTCAGTGATTGTTGTTTGAGCATGGTATCCAGACCTTTAAGTACAGCTACCAGCTCCGCTTGATAAAAGCTGCAATGGTTACCGAGTTTCAGGCGCGTTTTGAATTTCTCTTTTCCACCTATCCAGCAGGTAATTGCAGCGCCTACTTTGCCAGAGATTTTGCTGCCATCGGTGTAGATGCATGGCCAGCTGTTTCCAATATTGTCTATGTCACTCTCTGCTGTGATTGAGCCGTATGTGATCTTAATCCGCTTCGCTGGATGGGGCAAGGTATGTGGATTTACTGGTTTCGCAAATGCTCTTCCCGGAAGGTATGTTATTGGCTTACCTCTCTTCGTTTCATAAAGTTCCATTTGTTCAAGGGCTCTTAGATCCAGTGGGATGATTCTGGCAAGTGTTGCGCAGGAGATCAGAGATGTTGTTCGGTGCGCTTTGCAGATTGCTATACTGAATGATCTTGTAATTCTGTCCAACTTTATTTTAATTTGTTTCCTGTAGGCTGAGGCTCCCCAAATACTTACCGCGTACAGAACTGTAGGTTCTACAACTGTTATGTATATAGTCCTCAGAATTTCCGAATTGAGGCCCCAACTTGCTCTAGCTGTTCTAGACACCTTCTTATATAGTTTTATGGCCTTTTCTGCAACCCTATCCACATGCTTAACAAAGTTAAGGTTGGAATCGATTGTAAGCCCTAATATCGTCAAACTGTCTGTGTAATTTATTACAGTGCTACCAAGGACTATTTTTGGAGTATCATACTTTATCTTTTTAGTAGTGATAATTGCTTGTGTTTTATGGGCAGCTAATTTCATTTTCCTCTTTTTGCCCCAGTTTAGTATGTGATTTAGTGCTGGGTTTAGCTCTATCTCTATGTCTTTTGCTGTTTTCCCCTTTGCTATTAATATTATATCATCAGCATATGCCTGTATGTGAATTTTGAAATCCTCTATTTCCTGAAGCAGGGAGTCAAGCTGTAGATTCCACAATAATGGGCCACAGATTGAGCCCTGAATGCACCCTTTGTTTGTCTCCTTGCTGATCTCAGTGCCTGCGTACCTGAGTTTTATATGCCTCACAGACAGATAGCTGCTTAAAAGTCTTTGAATAGTTTTATCTAATTGTTTGTTGTTGATTTCCTTTGTAATAGCAGGCCACCAAGCGTTGTCAAAAGCCCCTTCGATGTCTAAGGATACTATGACAACTATTTCTTTGTCTTTTATGCCTTTTTCTATTATTTTCATGGCGTCATACAGGGCATCCTCGGTTCCCCTTTGTGCTACAAAGCCATACTGTCTGTTGCTCATCTTATTTTCTCGTCCTAGTTGCCATGACATTCGGTTTACGAACATCTTTTCCAGAACTTTCCCAAAGACCGGTAGAAGACCGATAGGCCGATAAGATTTAGGAAGAGTGTAATTTTCTTTGTTGGGTTTTGGGATAATTTTGATTACCGCGCCTTTCCAAGTCTGGGGGAAATATCCAAGAGACAGGCATTTATTGTAAATAGCTATAAGTACTTGCGGTGCCGCTTCATATGACTTCTCACATATATCCACCGTTAAACCATCCTCTCCTGGGGACTTCTTTGGACTCATGCTGTTAAATACATTCTCTATTTCTGTGATAGTGAAAGGTATTATGTTATCCTCGAGCAGTTCATTACACAGGTCTTTTCTGATGGCTTCGGAAATATTTCTCATCTCAGTGTGATCGTGTTCATCTTTTGTGATGTCATCGGTTGGGTAGAAAGTATCAGCCAACAATTTCGCTGATTCCCCTGGAGTTAAAACACAGCTTTGCGACGTCATTCTCAGTAGAGTGTCTTCTGGTGTTTTGGCTGATTTCCGTATGATCCTGTAAATGCCCTGCCAGATGTTTTCTTTATTTTGCCTTGCACAAAATTCCTTCCAGCTAGCTGTCATCGTTTCCGTTAGGAGGTCTTTAAATTCCGCTTTGGCTAAAACATATTCTCCTATTACTATTTGTTTCCTTCTCTGGTTTGCGTATCTAATTTTCCTTCTTTTCTGAATTACATCTCTTTTCTTCCTGTTGAGTTCTTCCATCCACCATGGTGTCTTTTTAAGTATTTTCCTGGACAGTTTAGGGATAATCTTTTCACAAGATTCTTTCACACATGTGGTGTATAATCTTACAAGATTCTCCAATGGATCTGATTCTATAATTCTAGAAACGGTTTCCTCGGTGATGTTGTGGTAATTTAGTTCTTGTCATAGTGTGTGAATAAATTTGCTCCAGTCTGCTTCAGATGTATTGTAAATACGTGTGGATTGTCGTAGTGTATTTTCTTTCGCTGTGCTTAAATAATTTAGGTTAAATATTAAGGCTCTGTGGTCAGACAGTGTGACAAATTCTGGGTTTACTTTCCAGTTGGAGATTTTTCGCAAGAGATTGCTCGAGCATGCAGTGATGTCAACAATACTGGTATAGTTTCTCTCTCCTCTGTATACAGAAAAAGTTGGCGTATTCCCTGTATTTAATATGTGTAAGCCTAGTTGGCCTAGCGCTTCTGCCATAGCTACTCCCCTCCTATCCTCCACATTGCAACCCCACCAGGGGCTCTTCGCATTGATGTCTCCTCCAAATATGATATGATCTTCATTTAGGATACTTGCATAGGTCGAAATTTTGCACACATCGTCTTCAATCTGTTGTCCACCTTCCAAGTAAACGTTAATTATTACAATACTAAGGCCCTTTATTTTAAATTTACATGCTACAATGTTCTCAGTAATTGTTACAGGGTTGATAAAAAATTGAATGGTTGGATCGACGACAATGACGGCCGCTTTAACTGGTCTTTGAACATCGCTAGAAATTTTCTGTATTACCTTATGTTGGCAGGTAACGTGACCTTTTGCCCCTACATAAGGCTCCTGTACCAAAAGAATGGAAATGCCCTGTGTGACAGCTGATTGCAGACATTCCTGAAATGCAGCTCGCCCTCTTCCGAGGTTTATCTGTGCTATTTTTATTCCTACGTCCTTCGTACTTGTTGACTCTTGTGGGGCTGCGTCGGTGTCTTTAGCAATACGATACAGTTGCTCGTGAAATCCTGTCCCATTTCCTCCACTCTAAGCACTCAGGGCTGTAGGCAGGATGGTCGCAACTTTGGTCATTACCCTTTCTGTGTATGCAATTTATACATTTTGGTGCCTTGTTCCTGTTATTGCACTCTCTTGTGTCGTGTTCCTCAGCACAGTAACCACAGTTCACTTTTTGTGCTTTACATTCCCGTGCTAAGTGAGAATAGCCCAAGCATCGATAGCACTGGACTACCGGTGATTGGTCAGTGGCTGGAATTATTTGAAATCCTATTCTCACTCTCTGATTCTGTAACCTTGCCCAGATTTGCGGGCTTACTTCCAAGATAATATTACACGTGGAGTTTGTGCGGCCCTTCGTTCTTCTGATAACTTTCACCTGCTTTTCTGCTGCCGTAATATCGTTTAGAAGTGTGGTGTTCTGTTTTATTATAGCTTCTTCGATCTTACCATTTGACAAGTCGAAGACAACTCCTGTAAGACGCAAAAGTGGGTTTCTGGTGGCTGGTCTGTACACCGTTAAGTTGTCAGTTGTGTGCTTAAGTCGATCTTGGAGAATATTTCTATCTCCTTCAGACTCGCAACCAATTAGAACCTTCTGGTTCTTGGCTTTCTTAATATGGTTGATGCCAATACCTAATTCGACTACATCGATCCCATCCTTAACTTGCTTCATGATGTCATCGCTTGTATTTCTGGGATAGATTCCACTATAATCGGAAAGTTTGGCTTTGTTACCACCTCCGAAAACGTGCGTGGAAGCTTTTTACGTTGCGGCATAAGTGAGTGCTGAGTTGATTTCGTGCCATTTTCTTCCATCATTTTAATTTGTACACTTCTATACTCTCTCTCTTTGACCTGTGATTTATGCTTAAGATCGCTTCTAAGGCCCTCTATCGCTAGTCTGATAGGCGATGTCGAATCAACTGCAGTGTCTTTCAACTCCTTCATTTCCCTCCCCAGTTCCTCCAAACTGGCCTGTACCGAGGGGAATGCGGAACTCGAGACAGCCGACGATAGGCTTCGGATCTCTAGAGATATTCTGCTTACTTCTTGTTTCAACTCAGATATTTCTGAGATTAACAAAAGTTTGGAGTCCGTGATTTCCTGTTGCAATCTCTCGGCAGCAACATTTGCATCGTCTATATTTGCTGGTATATTGGCAGGTAATTCATATCGTTCTTTATTGGTGTCTATCTCCTGTATGATGCGCCGGAGCTCTTTGAGTTCCTCTGAGAGATAATTCCATTGATCTTGGGTTGCAGTCGGTGATTTTCTAAATGAGCTCATATTGTCTCGAAGTAACTTTACCTCTTCCGAGATAATCTGCATCTGACTTGCCAAGTTTGAGCCTAAGCTTGTTTCGTTTCTGAAATTTGTTATTTCTCTCTTCGTTGCTGAAACTGCCTCACAAAGATCGTATGAGACAATAAGTCTGGTTGACTCAGTTTCCTTGTGGAGCTTCTCTATGCTCTCTTTCAATGTGGCATACTGACCTAGAGTTTCATGCATGAATCGGGCATGTCTTTGGGTGAGCCTTTCTGATTCTGTGGAGACATTCGCCTTATGCTTACTGGATTCGAGCATGTGTAGCATGCGTGAGTCAGACAACTTAAGGATCATTTCGTACAGTGTGTGCAGACCCGCAACTACATTCTCGCGAATTTCCTTCTTTAAGTTGCCCGGCTTTTCTAAGTCTGCTTTGGCTCTTTGTAAGATTTCATTTGCGTGTCTGGGTAACTCATTTAGCAGCATACGGCTGCCACCAATCGACCTTGTGGAGGCGTCGAGGGAGATGTTGGTCTCGCCACTGTCAACATCAGATTCGCCTGTTTCCTCAGCCTCAGACGTGGCTTTGAGAGTTTCTTGAGCTTCTGCTGCTTTTGCCTGCCGTATCTGTGTACGTATTCTAAGCAGGCTAGATCCAGTTTTCGAGAGAACTGGAGATGACGTTGCATCACCGAGTTTTGGCGACGTGAAGAAGCTTGAGGCTGGCTCTATTTCAGGCTTCTCGTGCTGATCCCCCGTTTGAGATTCCGTATGTTGCTTCCCTGTGCCGCCTCCAGAGATTTCCAGTGGTGGTGCACTCGGGTGTTGATGAGCTGACTCCTCCAGAGGGTCAGTGATTATTGGTACCCGGCTTATCTCTTTTGCACTTTTTGCTGTACATGTTGGTCTTTTTTTGGGTACTGTGTACCTTTCAGAACCACTGGACGCGGATTTCTTTGATTTATCTGACATTTTTTTTTCTTCTTTCCTTATCTTTTTTTTCCCTCTAAAGAGATAGGTCTCTAATAGACAAAAAAAAACAAGCCCAAAACGGCTATCCTATTTTAAGGGGTTTAGAAGTTACAGCTCTCCAAATATTTTCAAGATGGCTGACCAATATTTTCAATCCGCTGCCAAAATGTGATTTAAAGACCCAACAGTGCTTGCCAGACACGTTTTTCTCTGATCTATGTAATGAGTATGGTTCCGCAAGAAATTTTTTTTTTTTGCAATATTTTTTTTTTCGGCTTTGAGTGAGTAGCCCTCAGAACGACAATTCTAACGAACCCATACACCGGTGTATTAGTGCCAGTGGTTTCAAGGTAATAATGGTTTAAAAATTTTCAATATGGCGTCGATAAATACTGAAATTTTCTATCTCGGAAACCACTGATGCCAGACCTACTGAGATTGGGCTCGTTTAAAAGGTCTTTTCATCCCCTTCACTTTGACAGTTATAGGAGTTTATATATGACAATTTTTTGGGTGAACCGATCCAAACAATTGAGGTGTCGTCTGAAAGGCCGTTGTTCAACGCATCTAGGTACACTCTGTAAATCAGCCGGACGTGTTTATTTCTCAAACCACTTGCCACGTGGTTTTTGAGAAAAAACGCTATAACTCCTTGATTTTTCACTGAAGAATCCGGAACAGATTATAAAATGTGCAGCTAATGAAATGCCAAATGATGCGCTAAAAAAGTTAGTAGGTTGCCGATCTAGATTTTGCAATGTTCGCAGATATATAATAAAATTCTACCTGTTTTTGAGGGTATTTGCAGTTATTCGGACAAGATCCACTCAGGCAAAATCCTGTACTTTACTCCTGTTTGCAAAACACTATGCACAGATCAGAGCTTACACTTTTCCGCGCACGTTGGTGTATAACACAGCACAGTAGCACAAATTAAACCCACTTTTCCGAATTTTTGAAAACGGAGCTCAATAAAAATGATGCTTTCGATACGGCGGACGGTACGGCACTCCTCGTTGGCGTATTGCGCGCCACCAGGTAGGTACTTCCGGAGGGTCAGTAGTCTCGAAGCCCCGCGGAGTCCCGTGGACAGGGAGTCGACGCAGGGCCAATCCTGCCAACAGGTGTGCGCTCCTAACAGCAGCACTCTGGGCCTCCAGTGCTCCTCCCTGGCTCTAGGTTAAGGCCTGGTGGATCCCTAGGCAGAAGTTGGCGTATCTAGTGCCTCTGGGAAGGGATCTGCCGAAGGGTCAGCAACCTCCAGGTCCCGCGGAGACGCATCTCGACGCGGAGCCGAAATCAACAACAGGCGCGCGCTCTCCTAGCAGCACGCCGGGCTTTCGGAGTTCGCTCCTCAGCATGTAGGTTATACGCAGCGTTGGGTACGTAACCCGGGAGGGGTCAGGGGCGTCCTCGAGGCTCAACGCAAGCCGAGTTGGCCCCACAGCACGTGCACCCACTGCGTAGCAACGTGCTGTACTTCTCTCACCGGGGCGGAAGCCGACGAGCGCCGAACGTAACCGGCTGCGGGCGCGGTCCGGAAGCGACTTACTCTCTATTCCCTCCATAGTCCGATGAGATGGTAAGCCGACACGACCGTAGTGAGATCAGACGCAGTACCAACGGCGTGCTTTACGAGGCACGGGGGTGAATCACCGCCAACTTCCTGACTCCGGACTGCTACTGAGATTTTATTGACAAAAAAACTTTAACTGATCTTTGTTGGCCGAACCCGGCACTTCATGATTAGCAGACATGATTACGGCCACTAGATTAACGAGGCAGAACAGGGTGACAAGTTATATTAAAATCCTGTAATGACTGATGTAAATGACTATAATGAATGGATGGATAGATTCAGGAATGAGCTTGTACTTCTAAGCCTATACTCCAAAATTTTGCGAAGTGGGAACCCGAACAGGAGTGGCGACCTGTCAACCTCATCTGTACCCTTGTGGTAGCAGCGTTGACTAGCTTGGTCTCCACGGACATTCATGTAAGAAAATTGCTATTAGTTTGTCCCGTCATGTCACTGAACGATGTTATCTGAAGGGCTTTTGCCTATGTAAGAGAAAATGTTCCCTTGGTTTTAGAGCCTTGTGGAATATTTGTAGACGATGGCAGAACACCAAAAGGTGTAACTTTGGTCGTTTTGGTGAAAGGGTAAAGACAGGCAAGTTTGGGATGCTACGTGCATAGAAATTTTGGTAACAAGTTATTTCAGGGTTACTTCGTTTATTCGGCATCTGAGCTGGCTGAACTAAGTGGCACAAGTATAAGTCTTTAAAAGATGACTACATATTTGTGCTATTTGCTGTAGAGACTATCGTTTCGTGAGTTCCACGTGCGGTGAAGTTCATAAATAAATTTTATTCGCTACTTTTCGTCGCCGCTGGTGATCTTTTCATGCTTCAAGGCTAAGTATTGCTGGGAGTATGATTGTATGCTAATTGAGTTTTTAGTTTAAGCTATTTTTAAAAAATTATGGGAATTAAAATATTCTGTATGATATTTGAATACTATATACATAAAATTTATTGTTACGAGCTTGAGGTTCGTGACAATAAAAATTGCCGATAAAATTACCTAAATTAACACTTTAATTTACTTTATACAAATTAAAGTAAAAAACACTAATAATTAAACACACTAATTCACTTAATTTCGCTCCGAAGCTTCGCTTGTGTCGCCGAGTTAAACTCTGTGCCCCGATCGCATATTGCAGCGCCTATTTATTTAAATTAGCAAAGAAACATCCCGAATCTTCAGGTAAATGCGCGCAAAGGGACGAGTTTGCGAGTATAGATTTTCTAGAAACTTAGTTCTTCGGGTGGCGCTGTGGGTCGAAAGATCTGTGATGTCATTCTTTACACGCTCTACTCGCTCTCGTTCCTGACACTAGATGGCGCTAGTATATCGTCGATTGGAGCGCGTAACACTGCCCCCTCCTAAGACATGCTCGTCCCGAGCATTATCGGTCGCATGATAACGCGCCAAGCGATCCACATGGACGATCTTAGGAGTCCCTCTTACGCCTTTCTGTAACGGCTCCGCAATGTCAAGGGCTGTCCTATCCCGTGGTGCACCAATATTGTACAATTTCGGTGCTCCTCTACTACGTGTCTGAGGTCCCCGCACAGCCGCACAACTTGTACATGTACGACACCAATCCTCGACATCGTCACGATAATGGACCCAGTAAAACTGTTCTCGGACCTTCAGCAGAGTTCGTTTAACTCCCAGGTGGACTCTTGAACGACCATTATGGCACAGCTGTAGAACATTCGGCACTTTAGCTTTAGGGACAACCATTTACAAACGACAGCTGTCTCCTCGACCATTGTCCCATTTACGGCACAGGACTCCATCCTGAAGCAGCAAGCTGTCCCATTGGGCCCAATAGCTTTTCGTGGTTGAACTCATCGCTGAGACGTCCCTCCACTTAGGCTTGGTAGCACGGGCCTTCATCCATCCCAGAATCGGCTTGATGTCTGGATCTTCCTGCTGTGCATGACGTAGGCTGTCCTTCCACCCGTTACTGAGGTGGTCTGTCCTGAGCATCCTCACGGATACCATTTCCTTACCTTGCCTACTACAATGGTTGCCATCTTCAGGACAAGGTCTTCTTGACAATGCATCTGCGTTGCCATGAGATTTCTCGCTGCGATGTTCGATCTCAAAGTCGTATTCCTGCTGCTGCTGGGCGGTGCTGTTAGCCGCACTTCCTTTCTGAGACCGTTCACCTTCCCTTCCTAGGGTGTACTTAGGGCAGCTGGACCGAAGATGGCCCCTTTCCCCACAGCCATAGCACCTAGGGCTGTATCCTTTATTGTGGTCGCGAACCGTAACTGCTGCAACCTCCCTAGCGTGAGGTGAACGATGATCCTGTCGCTGCCAGGCAGTGCCGTTAGCTGCACTACCCTCCTGATATCGTTCACTTTCCCTTTCTGCGGTTCGCTTAGGGCAGCTGGATCGAAGGTGGCCCTTTTCCCCACAGCCATAGCACCTAGGGCTGTATCCTTTGTTGCGGTCGCGAACTGTAGCTGCTGCAACCTCCCCGACGCGATGGGAACGATGATCCTGCCGCACGGCTTCTACCTCCAGTGCATGGGCCAAGGCGTCCTTAAGACCAGGTAGACCAGGAAGAGGTCCCATCGAACGGCGGCACTTTGAATCCACGTAGCGAAGGTGCTGCAGCTACTACGGGAGCTGTAGTTCCATCCCCAAGTTTGAGGTCGTTTAGCGTTTTCTTCACGTCAGCCATCACGTTGTCAACCCGATTGTTCACTTGGTCGATTTGGGTTTTAGCTTCCTTGATTTGGGTTTCAGCTTCCGACAGGCGGTTGTCATGTTGAGCAACCCTATCCTTCACCTCCTTTATCTCTTTCCCAAAGGTAGCATGAAGGTCCTTAATGAGGAGCATCTGCTCTTCCGACCGACAGGCCTGTTCCTCCTGTCCGCTCTGCAGCTGCTCTTTCAACTGACGGACCTGTTCCTCCTGTCCGCTCTGCAGCTGCTCTTTCAACTGACGGACCTGTTCCTCCTGTCGGCGGCTCTGTCTGTCTTTACACGCTGTACTCGCTCTCGTTCCTGACACTAGATGGCGCTAGTATATCGTCGATTGGAGCGCGTAACATTATTATTTTCTACCTCACACGACTAAGTAATGTAATTTCCTGTCGTCAGCAGTTTTTCCGGTTTTAAGGACTTTCAAGAAAAGAGCCTATTCCTTTCTTAAAGGCCGGCAATGCACCTGTCATTCCCCTCGTGTGTGCAGATATTCATGGGCGATGGTTTACTTTACTTATTTCCATAGCATAATGTGATATGGTATTTTGCTATGGGGACTCGCAACTGACACTGAAATTATATTTGTTTTACAGAAGGCCATTACAGTAATCTACGATTTAAAACCTAAAGAGGCGCTCAGGCAAAAATTCAAGGAAATTTATATATTAACTTTGGCCTCTCATTACATTAGTAATCTTGGTTGGTTGAAACCAATCTTACTAGCCTCGAGCACGGCTGTAGAGTAGTCAGCCTCTCGGTATTCTCTAGGATGCATTTCGGAGAGTGTGCTCAGGAATTAAGTGCTTCAATTTCTCCCTCCCCTTTCCAACATCGGAAATACAGCTAGTTGTATAGCTAGTGTAACAAAGGGGTGTAGTAATATCTTCACCCCTTTGTTATCGATATTTCACGTATTAGAAAAAAACGGTTTACTATGGCTTTTATTACGTACAGTAAAGGAGTGGAATTTGCCAGCGTGAGTTTTTACGGCCGAGTACAATCTGGAGGTCTTCGAGTCAAGAGTGATAAGGCTTTTGCTACGCTAAGACAGTGCGGCTCACCATCTAGCGCTTCATCCTCTCTTACCATCAGGTGGGATAGAAATAAATAAAGACACCAATTTTCGAAATAGCAGCGCCTGCATTGCTGCTTTCCGATCCTGACAAGAGTGGAGATAACCAGTCAATTACAGGCTGTGAGGCATTCCATCTTAGTCCTCAGAGGCGACACCGCATCTGTGCCCTCCTTTGTTTGAAGCTGAATGCAGCAGTCCACGGACTGCAGGAGCCACTTACCATCAGGTGGGCTGTAAGTTTGTTTGTCACTGCAGTATTCATAACTTTATATTCGTATATCTATGTGGGCTCTTTTTATAGAATAAGGGTGACAAACGAGCACACAGTCCGCCTGATGGTAAGTGGTTGCTGTGGCTCATTGACATCTACATCTATCCTCGATTACGAATCAAAATGCAGATGCGTTGTCTCCAGTGAGGACTAAGACAGAATGCCTCGTTTCCAGTAAAAAGGGTCTCCGGTTCTCTATACTCACCATACGAAATACAGCAGCATTAAGCTACTACTTCACGCTGGTATTGTGTGAGAGCGTGGTCCTTCCCCGGTCCCGGTAAATAGTTATTTTGTAAATACTTGTTGAAATAGTTTTTGTTTATTATATGTAATGGTAGGATAAAGTATGTAGTTAAAAAGTTTTAATGTAATTTAATATATATATATATATATATATATATATATATATATATATATATATATATATATATATATATATATATATATGAATTATGCATGTTATTACCCATCTATTTCATAAATTTTAATATGGCAAAACGTCGTTCCTACTATAATTGTTACGTGCGTGGATAGACTCTAAATGACCAACAATTTTTTTTAGATATATATATATTTCTTTAACTAACCGAAGAATTTTGTAGGAAGTTGTGATACGTGAATTTATTAATTTTTATTGTTAGATAGGTAGGTACTTATAGAAAAAAAGAATTAAGTAATAATTTATCTAATACCTACGAATTTTATTGCAAAATTTAGTTGAAATTTATTTCACTATTGTCTTTGGTATTTAAAATATTTTAAGTTACTTATAATAACACAAAACACTGAAATTATAATTAATACTCTCTCTCTCTCGCTCTCCCTCTCTCTCTCTCTCTCTCTCCCTCTCCCTCTCTCTCTCTCTCTCTCTCTCATACAAAGCAAGCCGGTTTTTTTCGTTTCGTATTTCTATTACGCATTGAACAGTGTGGTTTGGCGACGATTATTATTGTTGAGTGTATACAGGTTTTTTGTACATAATAGCCGGTGATCTTAACATCAACTTCAGTAATGAAAATTCAAAACCATTGCTACAGTTTCTAGAGGAAGAATCTAATTTAAGAATAAACAATAATCCAGCAGAATCAACAACAAAATATAATATTACCATCGATGCAGTTTTTTCAAGACATTTAAATAAAATGGAATCCCAAACATATTTTTCCTACTTCAGTTACCACAAGCCAACATAACATATTACATAAACACTCACGCCTGTCACCCAGAGGGGTAGGCAGAGACTACAGACTTCCATTTAGCACGATCCTGACATACCTTTCTCGCCTCTTCCACATCCATATACCTACGCATACATGCTCGTCGGTTAAGGGTACTCTTAATTTGGCCCATTTTTAGTATATCGCCAATTTGGTCGACAAACTTCTGCCTAGGTCGTCCCTTTCCGACTCTTCCATTCACTTCTGCAACATATATTTGCTTTATCAGTCTTTACGCATTCATTCTTTCTACGTGACCAAACTTAATCCTGGTCACCGCATCATCTTGCAAACCACACTCTTCTTTCATCACACAGTTTCTCACCCTGCCACTCAGATTCAACCCTAACATACTCCTTAGCGACCGCATTACTACTGCATTTATTCTACTCTCGTGCTTCTTCTGCCACACCCAACTTTCACTACCGTACGTTAAAGTAGGGACTAATACAGCACTGTGAATTGCCATACGTGCCACAAGCCAATTATTACTAAATTGTGCCTACTGATTAAGTTTATATTACATTATATTTGTTTATAATTAAAAAAAAATAATATAACTTAAAAAAGTTATTACAACTCCTTCACTATATAATTAATCGAAAGGAACTTCGTTCCATCCAGGTGTCCCTTGACACCTCTCAAGTTTTTTGTTAATTTTTTAACAGATAAAATTAACAGTTAAAAATATTACTTACTTTTGTAGTGAACTTTTATTTTTAATCGGTTGTGTTAATTTTATTGCTAATTTACGAAAGAAATTTTAATTCAATAGGTAAACATTTCTTCAAGGAGTCTATTATTAGAGTCTAATTAAGCTAGTAGTATATAAAAGTTTATTAATTCACTACTTATATTATGTTATGATTTATAATAAATTGTATATTGTTTACAATGATTATTAAATATTTGGTGTGTACTAAATGTAAGAAACAAATTACTAATTTTTCAAGATGGTCCCACTCCCACAGCTGTGTCTCGGCATGATAAAAGGTGAAAATTAAACTCAAACCAAAATCCTATATTTTTGTACACTGTACTAATTAATAAAAGTGAAAACTAATTTCACTAAAACTGAATTAACTACCCTAGTATTTATTTTTACAGCTTTTATACACCCTTGTAATATTTTGGTGAAAAGGTAAACCACAGAATACTATTACTCCTACCGGAGAAATAAAAACTAAGTAAAATGATAATATACGAAGTGTAGAAGTAAGGAGTACCAATTCCCATGGTAGAATAATTGAAAAAGTAAGCAGTAAATAACAGTTCTAAAACTCTCCACAACAGCGCTGGAGTAGCTACTGGGATGAAATGAACTTAGCAGTTGTCGACGGTTTAAGTGTGCTGCTAAACTGCTCAATAGCCCTAAAATCTACAATAATTTTATTTAGTAAATATAACCTCGAAAAAGTCGTCTATCCCACTAATACTTTTCAGTGCGTTCTTTAAAATTTAACCCGTAGTTATAGTGGCGCCACCTTTATTTAACTGTTTTCTATGGACACTTTTTAATACACCGTCTGTACTCCTTACTTCTACGCTCCATATGATAATAAACTGAGGCGCTTCATTTAAACAGTTTAAATTAACACCAACCAATATTTCAGCCAATAGCGTAACAACAAAATACATACAATTAACATCAACCACTAACGTATTCAGCCAATTGCATTACCCATATGCGTTAAAAATATCAGTTTGAACGGTTTAATAAAAATTTCACTTCAAGTGACTCAACGGCAAATGATATGTTATTTAACAATATGATAATTTTCAACCACAATGAGATATGAGCTTAATTTTATTGCAAATAATTGTTACAATCCTTTTTTAATGTGAAGCCTAAATTTTAATGTAGGTACTAAATCAAAAGAATACACATATTGATGTTTTTGAAGAATATTTCTTCAGTATATAAAATTTTAATAGCGCCATCTACTACATTCTGTAGATGAAGTCATTTTATCGAATGAAAATTGATTCACACTCAAGGTAGTACGCAAAGATTACGCTAGATGGCACAAACACGGCTATGACTAGATAATTTTTTTCAATAAGATTAATTTTATTTATTTAATAAATTTGTTCATTTTTTGTAACTGTTTATTTTAACAGTTAAAAGATATATTAACATCTTTAGAGGGCTAACTAAAAGTAAACGAAAAATTCAAAAATATATAAGAGTAAATTAATTTTTAAAGGATAGTAGGTAATACTGATTATCCCTTAAATTGATTTCGTCCGTTTTAAAGGACGTAGTGCTTAGACGCACTTAGACACTGTTTTAATACACATATTAAGTTATATGACAATACGATAAGACCTTGAATTAGTTATCACCTTCGCGCTCCAGCATGTTGCGATGATGCAGTAATAAATGGGCGCGTAAAATAATTATTTAAAAAAGTGCTACGGTCAAAATTGTTTACGCTACTAACAAATTTGATGATATTGGAGAGTACTTTGGTTGTTTCGTTTATGACGTTGTTTTTTTAGTTAGAATATAAATAAAGGTATTCTACTGTAATAATTTTGTTTAAACGTTACACTAATTACATTGTCAAAAACTTGGTTTATTTATATGTCCCATAAAACGGACCTTGCCAACTTAAGCTATTGACTAGGGTATTGTTTGTGCGTCACATGTAACGGACATTGCCAAATGGGCCTACTTTTAAGTGTTTCGTTTAATTGTCCTATGAAACGGACGCCTCCAATAAATTCAATCATATTTTCGACTTTTTTATTTAATTTTACAATAACATAACTCCGAGATCAAAGAAAAGCAAATAGCTGATAACTCCGTCAGATTGTGAAGAGTCAGATATGAAATCTGTTAACGATTTATAAGTCAACCTCTAGCGGCGGTAGTTTTTTGGCTGTAGTATAAGTGATTCATCTTCGCCTCGTACATTTCTACAGTATAATATGACTTATTAGCTGATCTCAGCAGCAGCGAAGACAAAAATGGACAGGAATTGTTAAGGATTATGGGGATAATTAAAGATATAATACTTTGAACATAAAACGTGCTTTTTATTAACCTCAAAAACAACAACATGGAGAGCCTATAACGTCATATTGAATCTTCCTTCATAACCACAGACACAGTGTTAACAACCGACGCAGTGTTGCCATTAAAATACAATATTATATAAATCATTGTTAATTCACTGGAATATACCGATTTCGAACATTACATCACTGAAAAACAGAGACAAGAAACGGCGCGAGATAAATCGTCCCCACACCCCACTAAGTTTTAAGCTCCAGTATCATGTTATATACCTGAAACACCATCACCAATATTTGCAGTAACACCATCCTCAAGTTTTTCCCGACCTACACTGATGTCAAACACGGAATCACATCAAACCTGATAAACCACACATATAGACACGTCACTTACGCTTCTGCCAGCGGTAACGAAACCTTTAGTTAAAAAGCGTATAATGAAGAAATTAGATTTTGTATTTCAAAACAAGAATTATAATACATCAGTCTACACAAGCTTATCCTTCCTTATCCATCCTTATTCCTAAGCAATATTTTTTTAATTCTTCAGCGATGAGTTATAGATTTAATAGTTGAAATGACAAATTTATATTTAGAACAAATTAGCAGTAAGTCCATAAGTGTGACGCAAAAAGAAATAGAAATATAATTGGAATAGAAATCATGATGGATATTCTAGACTTGCTGGTATTCGAAGATTACTGTAGTGCTAATCTGAAGTACGAGCAAAATTGTAAGCTGATGACTGATGACGTTATGATGAAAAAGAGAAAGGGAAATTTTGAGGTAGTGTGTGATAATTCCACGAGTATCCGTGATAAAGTGAATGGACAGTCGATGTATTTACATAGCAAGTTCGTTTTGTGCCCAAGAACTAGTCAGTATTATGAAATGGTACGTCGAAAAACAAAAAAAGAGAAAACTTCTTTTCTAAACAGAAATTGATTGTATTTGTATTTTTTAATAATATTGAAAAAATGTTGTATGTTAATTTTTTTACTGTTTTTTTAATGCTTTACTATTATTATGAGATTTAAGAGACTGATTTTGGATGGTTTCTAATTATAAATTTATGTTAATTGTTATTCATGTTTGCAAACAAATTGTTGGCAATGTCGGTCCTATGTAATATGTCTTTGTTTACCATACTTGCACTTATAATGGGCAATATCCATTATATAGGACATTAAAAAAAACTATTAAAATAAATGATACTTGAAAAATTTAATTATACATTTCTTTTCTATCCCAAATCCAACCCAAAAGAGATTTGAACGTATTTAACCCAAAGCATCTAGGGGTGACAATTTAAGGGTTATTGCGTACTGAAATACTAAGTGTTGGTTGACTATTTAAGATTACCATTAATTGTCGTGCATATTTGGTTTTGTCGGAAGTTTTAATATTCCTCATTTGTAAAGATATTTAATAAAAGTTGGTTTAAAATTGAACGTATCTTTCACTACCCAAATACATAAGTTTACATAATATATAACATATACCTACCATGTATCTTCTTTGGTACAAGCAAAGAATATATACACTACGCGAAGCTGTACCGAAAAGAAAGTTAGAGAAGAGGTTATAAATATGTTATACCATCGTAAAGTTCGACAGCTGTTAGCGTTGTTACGTTTTGTCGTTTGTCCGCCATTGTGAAGTAAATGTTTACCTTTATCCTGTGTTAGATAAATAATATAGCTTTTTATAGTTCCAAGAACGTTTGGTTTTGATTCACTTACCCAATACATATTATGATACCATTTGATGTCATTGTGATTAAATTCATAAAAGTTAAAGGATTTCGTTACAGAAATAATATACGAAAAAGAAATTAAAATACTGTAATTATAATTTTATTATAAAACATAAAATTAAGAATGCTATGTAGCTTCAGTCCAAACTCATGTCGCTGATAGGTACGGCGTCGAACAGCTTCCTAATCTCATCTGCGATCTTGGAGACGATGTCGCTGACGATGGGCGGGGACATTTCTTTGAAGATTTCGCGCCAGTTGTTGTTTGCGTACTCGTGGATGTTATCAGCTAGAAGATGGAAAAAGATTGGACTTGTAACGCAAATTAAAAGAATGATTGAAAATTTCTACTGAGGGGACGTTAAGGGTTGACTGTAAATTCCACAGCTCCCGAATAACTTGGGTTGATCCCCGTCGGTAATCATGAAATAATTGCAATTTTAAGTGCTAATTTATGTGTAATGAGTGAAGAATAAAACTTCCTAATGTAACCGGTCTGTCTTCTTTATATACTGCATGATTTTTTTATCGTTTGGAAAAAATAGTGTGTAACCGGTGAACGGAATAGAAGCCTATGGCACTGATATTTTACATTTTATTTTATTTTACATTGACATAATATTATTGATCTATTCATAAATACTACTAATTGGGTGTGTATTATTTTAATTTCAAAATAGTTTTTAAATTGATTTATTTATTTAGTTCAAAAATTTTGTTGTTATTTTTTAGTACCGAAAGTTTATTTCACGTTAGTAATATTTATTAAGAGATCAATTTTATAATATGTTAACGTAAAATAAAAATGTAAAATGTCAGTGCCATAGCTTCTATTCCGTTCACCTGTTACATCGTATTTTTTCCAGACGGTAAAAAAAACACCCAGTATAGAATAACAGTGACAAATACCTGATGGTAAGTGGATGCTGTGGCCCATATTATACCCAATTAAGAATTAAAATGTAGATGCATTGTTATCTCCGAGGACTAAGACGGATTTCCTTAGTCTGTAAATATACTGGCTCTTTATACCCTTCAGACTGGTACACAGCAGTGCATAAGTACAACCGCTGCTTGGCGGCAAAATAAGGTTAGAGGTTGGTACATACCCCGACCGAATCCTAGACAGAAAAAGTTGGAGCTTGGTACTTACCCTGACTGACCCCACGGCAGAAAAGTTTAGAGGTTGGTACTTACCCTGACCGACCCCACGGCAGAAAAGTTTAGAGGTTGGTACTTACCCTGACTGACTCCTCATCAGAAAATGTTAGAGGTTGGTACACACCCTGACCGACCCCACGGCAGACAAGTTTAGAGTTTGGTACATACCCTGACAGACTCCTCGGCAGAAAAGGTTAGAGGTTGCTACTCTGAAGAAAAGTTTAGAGCTTGGTACATACTCTGACCGACTCCTCAGCAAAAAAGGTTAGAAGTTGGTACATACCCAGAGCGACCCCTCGGCAGGAAAGAAGTGCTACCACTTAGAGATTTTTATAAAAGAGGACTCAACTAGCAAATTCGTTCCTTAAGGAATCTATTTTATCACTAAAAAGTTATATTAAATATAGCTACATAGGTAAATTTATAGATTATATAACGTTATAATTATAGAGTTGTAACAAAGCGTTATTAAAGTATCCGCTACAATAGCGTGTTGTATTTTTTTTATAGAATAGGCTGACAAACGAGCACACAGTCCACCTGATGGTAAGTGGTTGATGCGGCCCATAGACATCTACATCTATCTTCCATTACAAATCAAAATGCAGATGCGTTGTCACCCGTGAGGACTGAGATGGAATGCCTCATTTCCAGTAAAAAGGGTCTCCGGTTCTCTACACTCACCATACGAAATTAAAACAGCAGCATTAAGCTACTATTTCACGCTGGTATTCTGTGAGAGCGTGGTCCTTCCCCGGTCGAGCCGACCCATTCGTGCTACAACTATACTATTAATATAAGTGCAGCATGGCTCTACCACGTAAAAGCGACTTATAAAGTATTTCATCTGTAGAATCTTAAACTGTGCCGGCATTTTCGGAAAGGGGTAGCCTCTTTTTTGAAGGTCTCTAAGAAGTATCAGTCCAAAAAAGCTGCTGGAAACTTTGAATTCCATAATGTGGTCATGCGTAGCAGAAACTTAGTTATTTTATTTACTAACAAAGGAGTCTGTTCCCGCCGAACAGATTCTGGAATTGGAACTGGACCCTCGTGCGTACATCTGCAGCGTGGCGATAGTTATCCAGTAACCAATAGCGCTGCCCGTTTGCCTCCCGCTCGGTAAATTTCAAGTCTATCTTCACCACGATGTCACCTGCAATAAAGAACGAGTTACATTTAACACTTTGAATTTTGTAACGCGCATTCCCCTGTACGCCGGCCATTTACGGCATTTTTGTAAGTTTTATATAAAAAGAACTAAAAAAGTAATACATTTAATTCTTTTTTTATATGCTAGAATAACTAATTTATTTTTACAATAAAGAATAAAACAAAGTATATTAACTTCGTTTTGTTTAGAAAATCAAAACATTAATTAATACCTATTTTCTACTAAAAAAAACTCTTACATAAATATAAGTCCGCGATTACGAGCTTTTCTTTAGTCCTCCACCGTGAAATCTTTCTTAGTATGATACTTTTCAAAGCAAGGATAGTGACAGAGTGGAACATTACATTCTGAACAGTAAAACGAAGTTGCCTGTCTGTTTTTTTATAGTGTCCGCGCAAACCTTGCAGACTCGTGTGACTTTTGTTTTTGTCGCAGTCGGCGGTATTCGTCTATGGAAGTGTATACCCACCAACCTAGTAGACTTTGCAGTGGGATGTGGACCATGAGATGGTCCAGCAGCACTATCAGCTCCATCAGACCGTACATTCTCCACGAGAGCGTCGCCGCAGGTGTTTAGAAACTGAGAAAATTTCGGTCTCCGTGCCTGCGTTCTTGATTTATTATAAATTATGTACGCGTTCACCGTTGCTCTAGCCACTAAATGGAAAAAATATTCTTCCACCATTTCATGGACTTCCTGTGCAGGGAATAATATGACACGTACTGGTCATTTAGGTCAAAACCCCGATTTTGTGGACATTGTAATCCAAAACACAGTCAGGCTTGATTCTTTTTATGGGTCCTTTAGCCTTTACTGTGACCTCCGTCCATGAGGCGGCGTGCCTGTTGTAAGGAAGTGGACATCCCGCTTGTCTTTCCACTTACAGTCTGTTAAATTTCCGCGGTGACAGAAAGCCATTTCGTGCGTCTCTAAAGGCTCCTGACGCCATTGCTGCGGCAAGCCACGTCGATTTGACATCACAGTGCCAACGATGCGTGTGTTTCTAACGAACGTTTTCCGTCGTGCGGCCCGTTACACTGGACTTACTTACTTACCTACTTAAAAGAATATTGTCTAGAATTCAAACAGAAGCAAAAAAATGACTTTTTCATTTGCCTTCTAAAAAAGGGAAATCGTGTAATAAAATGGGGAATTTAAATGTAGATGATTTCGAAAGAAGTGTAATACACATATGTATAGAAGAATTTTATTTGACAAAAAAATTGTTCCCACTTGTCCTAAGCTTGTGGCGGCTATCCGGGAACAAACAGATTTTCCCTAGGGGGACTATAAGTTTACAAAAACTACTCAAGGAAGTGGGTTATAAATGGCAAAAATTTCACAACAAGCGAAGGATTTTGGTGGAAAGACGGGTTAAATTACTTGCAAAAAATTCGCCAATATGGAGAAAATATTTTCTTTTTAGACGTGGGTTGTTGGGTCAACGTGGTTGTTTTAACCTCACATTTAAAAAGTGTTGGAGAAACGATTATATAGACGCGATATTGACTGACACCAGCTCCATGAATCCAGACGCTGCCGGATCCAGACGTGCTTTTTTGGATGGCGCAAAGTTGCTTTTCAAAGCTACTGCTACAGACGATTACCACGGGTAAATGAACAGTACGAACTTTGAGGAATGGGTGACTGATATCTTCATTTCCAATTTGACACAACCATCCACATTCCACACCATCTGGATGCTTGGCGGTCCACCACTGTACGTTTTACAAGGAGTTTTCTTCCGCGTACGACCTCTCTGTGGATTAGTTTACCACCGGCGATTTTTCCGGACCGTTTCGACCTGGGGACCTTCAAGAAAAGAGCTTACTCCTTTCTAAAAGGCCGGCAACGCACCTGCAATTCCCCTGGTGTTGCGGTTGATCATGGGCGACGGTAGTTGCTTAACATCAGGTGAGCCGCATGCTCGTCTGCCTCCTATTCTATAAAAAAAAACAATCCAGCGTTGTCGACAACGCACCATATCACAGTGTCCAGGAAAATGAATTTCCTACAAAATCAAGTATTAAAATGGTTATGTTAGACTGGCTTGACTGGCTTAGACTGGATTGGCTAGAAACAATGTAGTAGATGCTTCACTAAGCATGAGAAAAGGCGAGCTTTTTGATTTGATAAAACTGCAAACGCCTCAAAAGAAAACTTTTAAAATGGACTAGCTCATCCGTAGTCACGGACATGAGGTTTTAAGATTGCCACCATACATGTGCGACATTAGTTAGCATAAGTAAAAGTCAAGAGAGTTGTGAGGAAGTACCACGTTAACTCAGGTTTATCCCTAACAAATGTGAAAGAATTCACGCAGATATCTATAAGTCAGGTGACAGAAAAACATTGGTGTGGATTCGATGACAACGTTATAATTTTGAAATACTGCGTTGGAATAGTGCGTTAGATTCTGGATTCATAATATTAATTTAAAAAGGCAGTTGTATGGAGAATATTATACTTTATTTAAAGATTTACTAGATGACGATGAACGATTTTTCAGATATTTCTATTTATCATAAAAGAAATTTCAAGAATTGCTACATATATACTAAAAACATATCTCTGTAGGGAAAACTCAAGATTTAGAAGGTGTACCTTTACTGTGTAGGTAATAATGAGTCGTTACACAAGACCTTTTATAACTTTAAAGGTGCTCCCTAAATGAAATAAAAATATATTTCGAAACGAAAGTTGAAACCACCAGTTTTAGTGGAAAATCCACTAAGTTGGCAACACGTGACAACACTAAGTATCAGCACGCGCCGCATTATATGACGTCAAAAGGCGGCGTGTAGGGTGCGACCTTGAACGAAATTCGTTCAAGGGTGCGACTGTAATACGCGAGATTTCATATGATTTCATAAAACGAATTCTAAAACGTGGCGCGTACGGCGCGTACGGTGCTGACAAATGTACGTTCAGCTTTAGTTTTAATTTCGATTTATTCATGATAAAAAATTGATATAACTTAATATCAGTAAGATGTTATGTTATATCTAATAATAATAATAATAGTGTTTATTGACAAATAGTGAAGTGTAAAGTAAAATAACAAAAGTTTCAATTATTATAAATTACGAAATTAGAGAAACATTGAAATTTTTGATAAACCGTGTAGTGGCGGTGTAAAATATCCATACACTATCGTCCCATGTGTTTCATAACAGACGACAGAGGGAAATTGAAACAGGTGATTGGCAGTTGCATCTTCCTGACAACTCAAAATACTATATTTCCTTAAGCCGTGGACGTCATAAGAAAGGAAACAAATCAATAGAAATAAGAGTATCCACGCCTTTTTCTTAGTTGTGGAACATTAAGGAGGAATCAGGAGAAATATTTGACATATTTTATAGAGAGTAACTTAATATGTTAAAGAAGCGTGGACAGTAATGTTTCTAACTAATAGAATCAGGCGTTGCATTGAGGAAGTCCATATATTAAAGTTGCTAAGAATTAATTCGCATACATCCGCTCAATAAAATAAAATGATGTATATTACCTAGTTTGAACTACACCTCCTGCCCTCCCTCAATTGCGTGCACTAATACCAGCACCACCAGTGGTGTAGACTTAATTTTATATAATGGATTTCCGCAAAGTTAAAAAAGGATGTGTGCGAATAAATTCTTAACAACTTTAAGAAATGTTTACCGTTTAATGAAATGTTTGTTGAAATGTTTTATTTAGACTATTTGTATAAATAGTCCGACTAGGTAAGCCCAACTTCGACCGAGAAGTCAATCGACGGATTCAACTCGGCTGGGCAGCGTTCGGGAAATTACGACACATATTCTCGTCAGGTATACCTCAAAACCTGAAAACAACTTGTACAACTAGTGCGTGTTGCCAGTGATGACCTACGGATCTGAGACCTTCATCTTGAGGTCTTTCAGTGCTGGCCGTATGAGGACACCCAAGGACGCTCAGCGAGCTATGGGGAGAGCCATGCTCGGCGTTTCTCAGCGTGATAAACTTAGAAATGAGGATATCCGCAGTAGAACCACAGTGAACGACATAGCCCAACGGATTAGTAAGCTGAAGTGGCAATGGGCCGGCCATATAGCTCGAAGAACCGACAACTGTTTAGAAAAAAAGGTTCTCGAGTGGCAGTCTCGTACCGGTAGGCGAAGTGTAGGTCGACCTCTTCCTAGATGGAGTGACGACCTGGTAAGACATGCAGGAAGTCGATGGATGCAGGTGGCTCAGGACCATTCTTTGTGGCATTTCTTGGGGGAGGCCTATCTTCAGCAGTGGACTTGTGAAGGGCTGTAATGATATCGATAAATGATAAGTTAGCATGGGCCAAAGTCAAGAGAGTTGTGAGGGAGTACAACGTTAACTCAGATTTATCCCTTACAAGATTGATAGAAATAACGGAGATGGCTATAAATCAGGTGACAGAAATAAAGTTCTTCTCTTTGAGGAATATCCGTAGTTCGGTTTATCAACCATACTTAAAAAAAATAAAAATGTGTAAAAAATTAAAGTATACCGCACTGAGTATTACATAACATACAAGATACATTGTTTTATGTATATATCGTACATACACTACAAACCGAAAAACTAATTATAAAATCGTAACTTTTCAATGATGATAACACTGGGTGGCCATTTGCTTAACAAATAAATCCATCGCCCAAATAGCGACATCTGGTGAATGTAATTTTATTAGCCTTCATTGATACGTACGGATTTTGATTTTGTATCTGCCGTGCCCTTCGATTGGCATTACCAACAGATATCCGCCAAGCGTGTAGTCGCCGATGAGAGTCACGGAGCACTTCAGATCCAGTCGAGTCCTTTGCGAGTACCGTCTGGTGATGAACATTATTATTAGGGCATAGTATAATAAAATAAAAAAAATATCAAACTTCAAAAAAATTTTATACCGACTTTTAAAAATTAACAAGCTTAAAAGCTAAAACAGTAATTAAAAAAACGATTAAAATTTTTCTTTTTTCTAGTAACTTAGTTTACTGAAAGGAGAAAGATTTTATACCCTATGTCACTTTCACAACTCAGACTAATATAACGACATCCCATGTATTAAATTCCATCAAGCCATTTAGGCTGTAGAGTGTGCTAACGGAACTACGAATATTTACTCGTACACATACTCTCGGGTAAAAATAATATTTTTTCCATATAATTTAATCGATTCTGAAGTCGAGACAAAGTGCGTCGAAGAATTAAAAAACCGAGTTAAGATATAATTAAGTTATGTAGAAAATATTTTAATGAATTTTTAATTAATTTAATGGGTCAATGTGTGAAAGGATATGAATGTGTAAGCCCGAGACTGCTATGGATACGAATGAAAGTAGGCTTAAAGAAGTTGTTTGTTCTAGGGGTCTACGCCCCAGACATGCCCAATTATATCCGAGAGCAGTTTTGGGAGATGGTAAGGGTGGTGTGAATGAAATGTAAGGGAAATGAAAATATTGTTATGTTGAGATTTTAATGGAAGGATTGGGGTGAAGAGTCTTAGTTTGAAATGAATGAAATGGTGAAAGCCTCCTCACCGTATGTGTGAAAAATAATATTTTAGTGACGAACACTTTCTTTCGTCATAAGAAGATTCACACGTATACCTAGGAAAGAGGTGATGACAGAAGCATGATAGATTTCCTAATTATTGACGAAAGAATGAGGAGCGCGGTGGTAGATACAAGGGTTTACCGGGAGTCCAACGTAGGGACGGATAATTACTTGATCTTATGCCGAATTAATGGTCTATTTAGACGTTGGCGGCATCGGACATCAGTGTCTACCAGTGCGTTACAGCGTATATGAACAGAAAGATTACAAGATAAAGGTGTGAAAGACATCTCCTCACTTAAAAACACGCTTTCAAAATGTTCATTCCATCGCTTTAGATTCAAAATTTCATTCAATTGCAGAAAATCTGAACACCGCGAGTTAAGAAACAATTCGTGCCATCTAGTGGATAATACTTAAACCACGTACGTACAACTGGTTTGTATAACTATATAGCCTAACCGTATTTTATATAGGTACTTATAGATAGCGCTTTTCTTTATACTGAACAATAAAAAGACTCATATTATTTTTCTAGAGTTAGAAGTCTCACTAAGTTAAAATGATCATCATAAATTGCGGTGATTCATAATTTAATTTTTTTCCATTTAGGCAATTTATGTACTATCACAAAATGGAATACACGGTACTATTTTTCAAAGAGTAGCCTAATCCTATACTATTAAACGAGCAATTCTTGTATATAAATATATATATAATCGGGATCTCGGAAATGGCTCCAACGATTTTCATAAAATTTAGTGTCCAGGGAGTTTCGGGGATAATAAATCGATCTAGCTAGGATTTATTTTTAGAAAATGTTTTTTTGTCCGTGTTTTTAGGCAATGAAAAACTGCTACAATATCGTTAGAATAAGAAGGTAAATTTTGACGGAGTGTTTCAATTATAAATAGCTTGATTGGTATAATGGTCGGTCACAGAATCTTAAAACCCCGGTTCGAGCCCAGACCGACCGTCATTCTTTTTTTAATTCTTTTTTCATGTTCTTTTCTTTTTTGAGAAAATCTATTTTTTCGAGCCCTTTTTTAGTATTTTTTAAAAACACGAAAATTTAAATTAAACTAATTGCACTCATGATTTTTTATTCAAATAACCAGTTCCGTTTTTTCTGTTATGTCGCTAAGATCAAAAAATATTATTTATATTTCATCAGTATGTAATTTGTATCTAAATATAATTTCCAAAACACATGAATTAAAAAAATCGAGCGAAAAATACCGAGCAAAGCTCGGTCAACCAGGTACTTTTAAACTTAAGTTCAAATACTGTATAACACGTGAACGGAGTAGAAGCCTATGACACTGATTTTTTACAAAAAATGAATACAAAATTTTTTAATTAATTACGCACATTAATTAAAATCTATAGAAAGTCAAATCATATATGTTAACCTACGAGTATGTTATACACAACAAAATAACTTACTTCTGTTATTGTAATCCAGGACCAGGACTATACTATTAATAATTATTAAAATGCGGAATTACAATTATTATTCTGGGACTATTACGTATCCGGTGGCGGATTCACAAATTTGCCGCCACTAGGCTATTAAAGTTTTGCCGTGTCTAACGATTTCTACAATTCCACTATTTCTTGTGCAATCTTAACTAGGTACATCTTTCGGTTGTAAAAATAATCCAGGAACTGACACATCGATCCCCTAGTTCACAATCATACCAATTACGGCAAAAGGTGGTGTAATTAGAACGATAGTGCATAAATTATAAACTTACAATTTCGTTGACAAAAAAAATTGTAGTAAATACTGTAGTAAAACTTGGGGATCGATGCGTCATTTCCCAGATTATTTTTGTAACCCAAATATTTAGTTAAGATTGCACAAGAAATAGTCGAATAGTAGAAGTCGGTAGGCGCGGCAAAATTTTAATTGCTTACTGGTAAGTAGTACTAGTTCTGTGCGTACTACTTCTGTGCTGCTGGCGGCAAATTTGTGAATCTGCCACTGGAGGATGGTTTTTGTATTGACGAAACAGACCCGTTTCATCAATATTTACTTGGAACCTAACAACTTTTTTGCAAGGTAGAGGCAGGAACCGCAATTTTTCAGACGCTACAAGTTGTAGGACTTTCCCTAATCCGTACGTTCTGGTCATATTGAACTTAGAAAATATATTTTCTGATTTACAAAATATTTTATAAAATTACTTTGTCATATAAAAGAGGATGTAAGTATATATGAAATCATTGAACTCAAAATCTATTTCATCGATCTCCATGAATATATATATATATATATATATATATATATATATATATATATATATATATATATATATATATATATATATATATATATATAATTTTATACTCGTATTCCTAAACTAGAAAAAAATTTTGAACTTATTTGCTTTTTTTCAGTCAAGCACGCGGCAATTAATAAATTAAGTTGCATGCGCTAAAATAAAAATAAACGTACAAAAGCTATGATATTAAATGGCACATGATATGACATGACAACGTCCGCCGGATTCAGCTACATAGTAGTTTTTTATAAGCAATCACTTACTTAACGTGCATCACCTCACAGTTTCTCAGGCCTTTGACTACGGTGTTTTTGAACTCCATCTCCAAGCCAGACTGGCTGGCGGAAACATGTTCCAGCGTCATTGGGTCCAGCGACTGCATGCCGAGGCTCGTCACCCCAGCAGCTATGACCGGCAGTGCCCTCTGTGTGGATTGCTTCAGGCACTCTGTGTCCGAGGAGTAGCATGGAGTGATAAACGGAGCTGGAAATAATACAAAGAAATTCCTTAGTGTCTTTGTTATGTCGTACGTGGTAGAGCCATGCGGTATTATGGCTGTAGCACGAATGGTTTGGCTCAACCGAGGTAGGACCACGTTCTAACGGAATACCTAGCTACAGCATGACTCTACCACGTATAAAATTTTAATTTCTATTTGAATTTAAGTTTTTAATTTTAACAGGTGCCATGCCTGGTAATGAATTAAAAACTTAAATTGTATTTATTAAGGTTTCTCATACCAATTTTATCAATCTTACATAAGTGTAACTCTATTTTTTTATTATAATTACGGAGCCATAGACATCTTTGTCCGTTCTTGCTAGGATTTGCTAGGTGGTAGAACCCTTTCTGCCGACAGGGCCGCCTGTCTGTGTAATATGTTTTAGGTGGTTAGGTACCACCCTAAAACATATTACTACTACAAAATAGCAGTGCTTGCACCGCTCTGAAGGGTAAAGAGGGGTTGTGACGCATTTCATCCCAGCCCTCAGAGGTGAGACCGCATCTGTTGTTTTCTTAGTTGGACGTTGGTAGCATGTGACAATGGACTGCAGTTGCTATTTACCGTCAAGAAGATTGTTAGTTCGTTTATGACTTCACTTTTATAAAAAAATCTTCGATCAAGAAGCAAAATTCAGATACGTTATTACACTTGAGACCTGAGACTTCTCGTTACTGCTACATATTGGAAGAAAAGTTATTAGCTAAACCAAATTTTAAAGCAGCTATGTATCATGCAAATGTAGGTACGAAAATATGACGAAAAAGAGTAGTTTGTTAGAGTGGTAAAAATAATTATTAAGTATAAAAAATCAAAAGTAAAGTAATGTTACAGCCCATATACGCCCGTTTGTTCCGCACAGCCTCATCTCCTCTCATTTCTGAGAGGGTTTTAGGTCAAAGGAACATGAACACCTTTATCTATTTAGAAGCAACGAGTTTCCGTTTTTCAATGAATTGCTATTTTTAAACTCTCTGTAACCGTTATATTTAAGTAAGAGACGTCTCTTACAAATTTGAATAAAACTATTTATACGGATTTTATCGCGTTTAATTAACTTATTTTTAATTCCCGAAGTTTCGGGTTCTCTACAACACGGGTTTTTTACAGCACATGGTCACGGAGGGCAAAATGGTTGCTATAAAGCACCCGAAACGTCGGGAATTAAAAATAAGTCCGTATAAACAATTTTATTCAGTGTACAGTGTTCGCATAAACATAAGAAATCGTTATGTCTTAAAACTGTTAGTTTTTATTTTAAAATATTCCTGATATAATTATTTCAGTTCCTGATATAGTACCCCTACAGTTTGTTTCATTAGTAAAAGATCTAGAGCGAGAATCTCGCATAAATGCGACACTGAATGTGATTTATTAATCATAGTTCATTAAGAATCGATTACTTTCGAGTCATTGAGTGCGAACTTCGTTAAAACGCAATCAAATTTCGATTAACGCAACTGCGTAATGGGTAAGTGATTTTAATTACTTTTACCAAGTGCTAGAACTGCTTTTTTGCTAAAGAGTCTTTTACCTATTTCTGTCGCTCCTAATATTTTACATCATAGTTCACGTTCTCAATTGTATCTATCCTACATAATCGTCATCTCTTGTGTGTATTTAACACATATTTATATTTTTTTAACTTAATTTTCAAATTTATGTACACCTTCCGTATTTGCAATTCGCTGTAAACAACAGTTCTTTGCTAAAAAAGGGTTGTCTGGAAGAAATCGCTTCCAGAGCGATATATATACAGAATGTAACAGTAATGGCGGATAATCTGGTATCCACCACTACCGGGACATATATACTCGTATACGAGTATATATATATATATATATATATATATATATATATATATTTCATTGTATCTCGTTCTTATGTGTATTAGTATACAATAAAGAATATATTGATTGATTGATTGTTAGCACTGCTGTGTTACGGTAAATATAATAAGTACAAGTATAATTACAGAGAGTGAAATATTTTGCCATCTAATGGCAGCGTAAAAGTATTGCAGCGTGTTGAGTCGTAAGACACAACATAAGAAAACTAGTCTGGAGAATGGCATTACGATCTTTTAGAGAACAGTACAATAAAAAAAACTACGGTTGCCTACCGGCTTGCTAAGCGTGGTAACAATGGAAAACGTCTCTCTAGTGGGTCTATGTGGGAGCCTACGTTCAGCTGTGGACTTTTGATCGTAATGCACGAATGAATCAATGAATATAGAATATTAACGTGAATAGATGATATATCCCAAACCTCCTTGAACTCTAGTGTCATGTGTAGTGTGTGTGAGTCAAGCTTTTGAGTAAATATAACGAAACGATGTTCACTTGGTCTTAAGCATTAGAACAGCGTAAGGTGTCCGACAAACATTTCAAATTGCACGAGCTTGAGTCACGGTTGAAATTGTTAAAAGTAATTTTAAATTTACTGAAGGAAAATATCAGGGCAAAGCGGTCTCTCAATAATATTAAAGGTTGCCCAGCAATGGGGCATTAATAGGCCTTCATTTAGTTAAAAGTTAAAGTTACTGCTTATTTACGTCCCACTGCTCTGCACAGACCTCCGCTCATTTCTGAGATGTTTTCCTTCACAGTCAAACACGAGTTAAATATTAACAATTTCATTTGTGCCGGCGGGTATCAAACCCGGATTACTTGCGTACTGTGCAATTGACAGCGAGCACTAACCATCTGAGCTACCACAGTTCTATCGCAAAAGGATTTTACTTAACTTATCATTATATATATTTGTTGCCGCATGACCTATCAATTAAATAATCGCTCACTACGCTACAAGTCCGAGGTTTGAGTCACAGCCTAGGCTGACAATTTATGAGACAAAAAAAACATAAATGTCTGATTTTTATTCCTAGAAAAACCTTAGCGTCACTTACACATTATATAAATAATTAAACATTGACTAGGACCTATCGTATTTATCCCGTTGTCTGATCACGATTTAAAAAAAAACCTTAGTTTAAAACTAATAATTTCTTTTGTCTAGGTGATATATAGACATAAAATAGAACAATAAAAACACCCAGACCCCGAAAAGTAATATGTATAAATAAAAAAGATTTTTTTTAGTCGTTGGCCAGGATATCATCGCCATACATAATAATAATATTAAACATTGTACATAGAAGTTTAAAAAAAATCTTACTTAAAGTACAGGTAACACAGGAGAATAGCGTCCAGAAAGCAGCCAGCAACACTGACTCCCTCATGTTGGCAATTGATGGATTGCTGCAGGCCTTCACCACAAAAGTATAAAAACGCAATGTGGCCGCCGAGTGACTCCCTTCTTATTTATACCGACTGCGACGTATGTCCAAAGATAAGTGATTGCGGTAGAAATCGATTTATTTAATTACCGATTTTTTAACGTGGTAAGCTACGCTGCAGCTATATTATAGTTGCAGCACAAATGGATCGCCTCGTTTGAGGGAGGACCACGCTGTCTCAATTTACCAGTGCAAAGTAGCAGATTAATGATACTGTGTTTCGTATGGGGAGTGTAAAGAACTGGAAACCCTTTTTATTGGTAACGCGAAATTCTATCTTGGCCCTCAGGGGTGACAACGTATTTATATTTTGATTCTTATTTAAGGGTAGATCTGCGCCTGTGGGTCTCAGCATCCACTTAACATCAGGTGAATTGTGCGCTGGTTAGTCACCCTTATTCTATGGTATCATACTCGTAGTATGTATATAATTGCGTCTACCACAATACCTCATCACTCCGCGGGTTGACAACAGTAAATTTTAAATAAATCAAGGAATAAATAGGATATGTGTTTCATACGGTGGTGGTGTGGGTAATTTTAATTAGAACCAGAGACAGTTTTTACCGATAACGAGGCGTTACATCCTAGTCCTTAGATTTGACAATGTCAACTCATCTGCATTTCGATTCTTCTGATTTTAGGTGTCTATCCATACAGCCTATAAAAGTCCACTGCTGAACATAGGCCTCCCTCATCGATTGCCTCATGGGGGGATTTTGTCATACTTGCCACGCTTGGCAAGTGGGTTGACAACCGCAGTTTTTTGTTATTTTGAGTTGTTATCAGAAAGATGCCACCGCGCATCTCCTGTTTAATGTTCCCCTGTCGGACATGGGGTCGTGGACATTCTTAGACCAGCACTACCTGGTTAGGTGTCGACGGGCTACTTGATTTCCACTGTCCAGAAGGTGGAATGCGAGCTCATTTGTCACCAGCAGCACTAAACTTTTAAGGAAAGGAAAAGAAGTAATCAAGTCAATTATTGTTTATTTTTTCTAAATTCTATTTTTTTTACAGTATAAGGGGAAAACGAACACACAGTCCACCTGATGGTAAGTGATTGTTGTGGTCCATAGACATCTTCGTCTATCTTTGATTATGAATCAAAACGCGGAAGCGTTATCACCCGTGAGGGCTAAGATAGTCATTTCGAGCAAAGAGAGTCTTCAGTTCTCTACACTCACCATACGAAACACAGCACCATTAAGCTGCCATTTCACGCTGGTATTCTGTGAGAGCGAGGTGCTTCCCCCTCGAGGCGACCTATTCATGCTACAACTATACTACTGATATAGCTGCAGCATGGCTCTACTACGTAAATATTGCCACGTCATTTTATTCAAATTACTCCGTAAAGTGACTGGTATCAAATGTCCGTAGGCATTAATAAGTGATTCGTTATTGAGCTAACTGCGTACCTGTACCAACGCCATCCTGAACACACTTGCAGATAGGTGGGACTCTGCCATTATGAAGCACTCGTAAAGCGTACATGTAAAAGTAAATAAATAAGATAAATAAAGTACGCGGGATGTTTAATTTGTTGGGTTAAAAAAGTTAAATACTAACATCAGTTTATAAGAATATATTATTATTGTGTTTAATAAGGTTGGTAGAGCCACGCTGCACCTATATTATGGTTGTTGCATGAATGGGTCGGCTCGACCGGGGAAGGACCACGCTCTCACAGAATACCAGCGTAAAATAGCAGCTTAATACTGCTGTGTTTCGTATGGTGAGTGTAGAGATCCGGAGACCCTTTTTTTACTGGAAACGAGGCATTCCATATTTATCCTCGGAGTGACAACGCTTCTGAATTTTGATTATTAATCGAGAATAAATGTAGATGTCTATGGACCACAGCATCCACTTGTTTGGAGTGTTTCTAATTTTAGCCAAAGTTTGTTTGCTATCTTTTTTCTTAATTTATATATAAATACGATTGTTTTTGTCTATGTTAGGAGGAGGATTTTATATATGGTTTTATAGGTGCTATGTTATTTTCACGTTCTTTACACGAGATCCCTCACAAAGTAAATTGTTGGTTTAGTTGCCTATTGCTGTAAAACTTACTAAAGCAACGGGCACGTGTCTTTAATTCTAATTATTTTTTGCATTATTTTTACATAAGTGATAAAATGTTTTGAATGGGATATTCAAATCATTCGTTCATATGAATATAAATTACAAGTATTTACATTGAGGAGTACAATCAAAATTACGGGTCAGCGAACTCTCACTCTGGGCAGAATAGTAAACGAATAATGAAGTAAAGAAACATCGAACTATATTACTAACGTAGTAATACCTCAATGTAAAGAAACATGAAAATCCTAATTTGGGAGTAATGCTGGCCGGGTTTTACTTTTTTAATAATATATTTTTTAGGATTAGGGTAATAAACGAGCGCACAGTCCACCTGATGGTAAGTAGATGCTGTGGCCCATAGACATCATTTATCCACAATTAAGTGACAAACTACAGATGCGTTGCGAACCGTGAGGACTAAAATGGATTGCGTCTACACTCACCATACGAAACACAGCAGCATTAAGCTACTATTTTAGGCTGGTGTTCTGTGAGAGCGTGATCCTTACACGGCCAGGCCGAACTATTCGTGCTACAACTATAATAGCTGTATCATAGCTCTACCACGTACTAAAAAATGTATATAATAAATTTAAGAAGTATAGTTAACAAACTTAAGCTAATTTATTACGAAAGGTATAAACCACTATATCACGAAAAGTAGTTTATTTTTAGTCTAATGATAACTAGAGTCTATTTCAATCTATACTGAAACAGACATCAGTTAAAGGGCAAAAAATCGAATTAAATGTAAAGTATGGAATTTGACAGCAAATACTAAATCACTATTTAACTGAACTACAGTAATAACAATTTGTTAATTATTAGTTAATGTTTATAAGCCTACGCAATACAGGCTGCGGTCATCTATAACTATCATAAGATGTTACCTAATTTTAGAGTATGAGTCATTTTATGAATTTTGTTGATGAACTATTAAATAAAAAAAAAACAAATCTACAGACGCATTGTCGCAAGTTGATCTTAGAAAATATTCTAATTGATCAAAAGGTGGTGAGTATATTGGTGAAATATAAAAGTAGGTTGTTACACAATATTAAAATTTTTCTTGGTTTTGAACTAAATATTAACCAGAACTAATAATGTACCAGCAAGATTGTCGTTGACAATAGGTACTAAGTATTACAACATAGTCGGAATTGAATTATCAAGCATCTCTAGATCATCCTTTTTTATAGGATAGGGTGACAAACGAGCACACAGTCCACCTGATGGTAAGTGAATGCTGTGGTCCATAGACATCTACATTTACCTTAGATTAAAAATCAAAATGCAGATACGTTTTCACCCTTGAGAACTAAGTTTGAATGCCTCGTTTCCAATACAAAGGGTCTGCGGTTCTCTACACTCACCATACGAAACACAGCAGCATTGACGGTTCCGTGGCGCAATGATTTAGCAATGAGTTGGGCTGCGGGTTCGAATCCCGCACGGAACTAGAATTTGTGTATCCTACAAGTCATTGTTCCGGATCCGGATGTTTGTTCTTGTGCAATTTATGTTTGTAAACTGCCTTCACGATACTGGAGAAAATCCTAGCACGGAAGTAACGTTTAATTTTTAAATAAATAAATAAAATAAATTAAATAGAGCTACTATTTTACTCTGATATGCTGTGAGAGCGTGGTCCCGCCGGTCGAGTCGACTCATTCTTGGTAAAACCATAATAAAGCTGCAGCTTAGCTATGCCACGTACTCAGTATTGAAATTTTGTTGGATTTGAACCTAGAACTACTAAAAGAACATCGTTTAGAATACGTGCTATAACATATCCTGAATTTAAGTATTACCGGATCATGCGCATTGTCACGGTCAAGTATCACTAGGTCATGATATCTCAGTAAACTGGTCCTTAAACATCGTCACGTCTTTTGTATAAAAGAGATAAAGGAAAGGTCATTGTTAAGGATCATAGATCATGGAGCAATTTAAATGGCGTTTTCATGTAATAAAATTAAGCAGAGTATTATTCTGAACACTGTTTAGTGTAACCAGATTGACATATTAAAATAACGGATTTTGTTTATGGTCCATTGAAAAACGAGCTGACTTTTTTTTCTCTATAACTAGCCAGTGATTGATTTTTATCCCACCTGATGTTTTTATTTTTGATTTTGAATGAAGTGACAGTTCCAGAAATGTAATGAATCAAAGTTTTTTTAGCTATGTATTATTCGTAACAATATAATGAATAATCTTCTGACATATATGTAAAACTGAAATGCCTTTTTTTAGAGCAGATAGTCCGCCTGATGGTAAGTGGATGTTGCGGCCCATAAACATCTATATTTAACCTCGATTAAGAATCAAAATACAGACAGACAAATACGTTGTCACCCCTGAGGACTAAGATGGAATGCCTCGACGGGTCTCGGGCTCTTACGCACCATACGAAACACGGCAGCATCAAGCTACTATTTTACGCTGGTATTCTGTGAGAGCGTGGTCCTTCCCCGGTCGAGCCGATCCATTCATGCTACAACTATACTACTTATATAACTGCACTATGGCTCTACCACGTACGAGACTGTTTGTTTGGAATATTAAAATAACTGTTGCTTTAATAATCTGAGGGGGTTGTTTGTATGCCGTTAAGACGTAAATGACTATTTAAAAAAATGCTAGTCAGTCTGGTTTGTTTGTCTGTCCGGGTTAGTCTCCAAAATGACTGTACTGATTGTAATGAAACTTCGACGTGTTGGAGCCTTAAACAGCTATATTATGATCGTAGCTCAAATGGATTGGCTTGACCGGGGAAGGACCGCGCACTCACAAAATATCAGTGTAAAATAACATCTTAATGCTGCTGTGTTTCGTATGGTGAGTGTAGAGAAACGGAGATCATTCTTACAGGAAACGAGGCATTCCATTTTATTCCTCACGGCTGACAACGCATCTGCATTTTAATTCGAAAACGAGGTTAGATGTAGATGTCTGTAGGCCACAGCAACCACTTACTCCTATGAAAAAAACTGACCGTCATCCTATATCTATACAAGATCTGCACAAGATCAAGCACGTCGTCTAATTTCGATTGGACAATAAAACCTGTTCTCAGTACCTAGGATTACGATTTTTGTTCCATAATAATTTAATTTCCGTAACGGGCCTCATACACCATTTTAACTTTTATTATTTTTAAAAGCTACACCTACCTAAAACATTGCTATTATCGTTTTATCAGGGGCTGTGAATTTCGTTCTTTGAAATTAAAAAATTTGTTGGATTTTTATTGGAGGAGGAGTTTGTTGGAGATAAGAATAGAAAAAATCAAGATAAAATAACAAAATACTCTATCTTTTCAGGTGAGATTGTTTCCTTTTGGTCACGGAAATAGCACCATGTATATGGTGTATTGTGGAATAAATGTGCCTTATCAAATAGCAAACGCAAATGATCGTAAATACTTATCTATTTATTTATTTAAAAATTACAAAGGATACAGGGCTATTGTCGCCAGCTCAATTAACTATCATGGAGGAAACTATTAATCACCACCCAGCAGTAGACAGATGCAGGCTTATAAAGAATAACTAGAAGACGAACAGAATTATACACTCGGGTGATAAATAAGTAATTTCATCACAATCGGATCGCATCTCTATTACTAGAAAGCCGTGTTCGGGGAGCCGTGACTTCCATCGTCTAAAATAATTTTATACGGTGTTAGTATGCGAATCAAAGAATTAGTAAGGAAAAAAGAAGTTCTACTATCTTTATGATTCAAACTTAAATCTATATGCATTTTCACTTCACTGGTGTGCTTTTCCTAGTTTAGTGAAGTTGGAAGTAGCGGTGTTAGATTTAGTGAAGGGAGTAATGTGCACGCAATTCTGGGAGGACGGGGGCTCTTCAAACCTACGCACATTTTTTCATACATGATTTAACTGCAAAAACGTTTATCTGGAAACATTTATAAATCTATATAAATATTTCCAAATGGACGTTTAATGGCTAAATAATAGATTTCAGCAAGGTAACGCCTGATTATAAATAAACTAAGTGCCCCAGGCGTACGATGCAATGCCTTCTTAATAAAATAATATAAGTTTTAAAACTTAAACAACACACATTTACCGTGAGCTGTGAAGATCCCGATAATTATTTTATTTTATTCTGGTGATCTTAATCAGGATACTAGAGTAAAGTTATTAAATTATTGCATTGTCATCGACACGAGTGCAAATTTTCTAGTCAATCGGTCGTCTACAAGTTTATGAAAACTACTTACATTAAAAGGTTTCGTTACACAGATAGATTGACGCGAAGCTAACAAAAGCGTTAATGTCCGTATACTGGATGAACTGTTTCACCGTCTGGATAAAAATAGGGTGTAACAATGTGAACGGAGTAGGAGCCTATAGTACTGATATTAAAAAAAAATAAAAACATAAATTTTCATTAAACGTTTGAAAATTTGTTTGAACAATTACTTTGCCCTTTACCCTTGAGCCTGTAACCCTGTGAAGTGACAAGGTCAAATATGCCTACTAAAATTGTTTTATTGCCGTTCGTAAAGTAGGGTGTATATGATATGAATTTCAATAGATTTGTTTATTTAATTCAAAATTTTTGTTTCAATTTTTTGTAATATATCAGTGCCATAGGCTTCTACTCCGTTCACATGTTACAACCTATTTTTTTTATAGTCGCTCAGTATATATTTTTGTCATTGTTCGGGCATAACTTTTTTTTATAGAAGAGGGAGCAAACGAGCAAGCGGCTCACCTGATGTTAAGTGACTACCGTCGCCCATGATCAACCGCACCACCATGGGAACTGCAGGTGCGTTGACAGCCCTTTAGAAAGGAGTAAGCTCTTTTCTTGAAGGTCCCCAGGTCGTATCCTACTTATAACTTCTTTGTCTATGTGTTCGTGTAGTGGCGGTGTAAGAATAAGTACTGCCCCATCATCCCGCAGGTGTGCTGTGAGATGACGGAGGGAAGCCAACTAGGAGATGGACAGCAGCATCTTTCTGATAACATTTAAATAAAAAGAAAAAAATGCAGTTGCCAACACGCTTGGAAGGAAGGAATCAATGCGAGAAGCCTATGTTCACCCAGGATGATGGGAAACAGCATTTTTCTGATAACAGCCGAATGAAAAAACTCCGGTTACCAAATCGCTTGCGCGACAAGCGTATAATTAAACATTGTATAGCACTAGCCGTGCATGGTAACTATGGCAAATATCCCTCTACTCCTAGCGAACAACTTTGACCGTCCGTTATATTGAAGTGAGAGCGCATGGAATGCATAGGGCATTCCATGCGCTCTCACTTCAATATATCGCGTAAGAAATACGCCCAAATTTTAAAATATTTTATTTAGGTACTCGTATAAAATTGAGATTCATCAAGTATTTACTTCTATAAAAAAAATGTAATTAGCTATTATGGAATCAAGATTACGTAGAAATTTAATAGATTTTTTGTTAGTTGACGTATCTTTTTAATAACAAGTAGATAACTCATTAAAACCTCACAAATAACGACTAGCGCGGCATTTTGCTCAAACAGATACACCCTATGAAGAAGGTCTATGTTTAGCATTGGACTTTTGATTTTAATTATTCTTTTGTAAAATAGGTTATATTTCAACATAGTTTGGAAAAATGTACGATGAAGTTTTAATGTATTAAATCGTTTACATCTTAGAATAACAGCATATAGCTGCTCTGTTTCGTGGACTCCACTTAAGTCTTCGGGGCTAATTGGGGTCTACGGATGTATCTAATAGTATGCACTACCCAATATCGTCCCGCGGCTATCGTTAGAAGCGACAGAGGGAAGCAAAAGATGGGCAGCAGCGTCTTGCTAACATGAACTAGATAAAATAGTAAGTACGAATGTCCTCCAGATCAAATTCCGGTCACCTGTTTCAACGGAAACTAGCCATCGGTGCAGGACCGGCATACGCAAGCACACGTGCACTCTCTATTCCATCACTCTCATAATCCGGTAGGATGGTCCGGACACGACCGGAGAAAGATCAGGCGCAGGATTTTAGTATCCTTTCCAAAGCACGAGAGTGAGATATTGCCAACTTCCTGAATCCGGGCAGCTACTAAGAATTTCTTGACGGAAAAATTGAATAATTGAATTCATTGGCCCGAGCGTGGCGACTAATTACTGTTACTGTTAGATAGCAATGTATTTGTAACATTTGGAGTTGTGACATAGTCCGCTCAAAATCGTAAAATAATAAACCTAAAATAAGTAAAAGCCTACTTAAAAAACTAAAAAGTATAAAATAAGTTCCACAAATTAGCTTCTGAAGTTAGGGCTTAAACAAACAGAGAAATGTTTGCCTACATTTAATAATGGTTATTTATTATTTAACTTTAAATAACCTTGTTAGCTTAATGGAAGGCAGTGATTTCAATACAACAGGTAAACGCTTTAACTTTACCAAGCTATATATCATGTATATGCAAATGTTTATGGATCAGTAAGCTGAAGCGGAAATGGGCCAGTAATTTTTTTTAAATAGAATAAGGTGACAAACAAGCACCTGGTGGTAATTGCATGCTGTGGCCTACAGATATCTACATCTATCCTCGATTAAGAATTAAAATGCAGCTGCGTCGTCACCCGTGAGGACTAAGATGGAATGGCCTCGTTCTCTCAATATCATAAAAAATATGGTTGTCAGCCCCCGGAGCAACCAAGCTTTTATACGTGGTGGAGCCACGCTGCAGCTATATTATGATGGTAGCACGAAGAGGTCGGCTCGACCGGGGAGGACCACACTCTCACAGAATACGAACGTAAAATAGCAGCTTAATACTGTTGTGTTTCATATGGTGAGTGTAGAGATCCGGAAATCCTTATTTACTGGAAACGGGGCGTTTCATCTGAGTCCTCAGGGGTGACACCACATCTGCGTTTTAATTCTTAATCAAGGATAAATGTAGACCACAGTATGTACTTACCATCAGGTGGACTGTGTGCCCATTTGTCATACATGTATATATATATATATATAAAACGCATCATTTGGTTATATATATATATATATATATATATATATATATATATATATATATATATATATATATATATATATATATATATATATCCCATTAAAAACATGAATGTGAAATGAGAGCTGAAGTTCAATATTATGATAATATATGCCTTGTTTTTTGACTTCAAAGCCAAAAGAAGTGAGATCTAAATGTGTGCCAAGTTCAATGGCCAGTCCTGACATTTATTTATAACAACATAAAATATCGTTTCTTCTTATAACTTAGTATAATATATTGTAGCCTAAGGTCTGACTTGGCCAGTTTTCATATACGAATTATCATGTTCGATGGCTAGTTTCTACCAGCAAGCCAAATTTTCGGAATAATAAAATAGGAACCGACAAGTAACGGGTTTAGAACTTGCGAAGGCTATAATACAATTCGTATATGAAAACTAGCCAAGTCAGACCTTAGGCTACAATATATTATCTTAAGTTATAAGAAGAAATGATATTTTATGTTGTTATAAATAAATTTCAGGACTGGCCATTGAACTTGGCACCCATTTAGATCTCACTTCTTTTTGGATTTGAAGCCAAATCTGACACGTTTATGTGAAATAGTTTTTGAGAATGGTTCGTGTAATATTACACACGGTGCGGCACACCGTTCTGCTTGAACTTGGCTTGACACGCTACTGCGTGTCTAGATATATTATATATATATAACCGAACAATGCGTTTTTGATAGGATGAAATGATTTAGACACTAAATAAAAACCACTTTGTTCATATTTGAAGAGACATCTAAAATATTGACGTAAGATGTATTTTTAAAATGTATTATGCAAATTGATTGTTGACGTAGTATATTGAGGTTCGTATTGATGCTTTGTCTTAACGTTTAACCTTTTGAGTCAATAACTACAATGAACGACGAAATGTCGTCAAGTTAATAATAATAATATTTTATATTCTTGTTAATAATAAGTCTGAAGTGAATTCAATTCGATGTGAAACTCATTGCGGCACACGGCAAGGGCAGTACAACGCCTGTCGCAGTATAAAAAATATTTATCTACTAGTTGTCCCTCGGACTTCGCCCGCGTGGAATTTATTACTTTGTATTTGATGGTTTTTTGCGTGAAATCCTAATTCTTTTTAACCGACTTCAAAAATGAGAAAATTCTCAATTCAAGTGTATGATGTTATTTGTAAGTATTTTACGCGTTATCTTTGCAGATTGTGAACAAATACCTCAAGGGTGGTGCTATAAAATTTGAAGAAATATTCCGGCCCCAAGTGGTGGTGGAATATAGGGGAAAATATTCATATTGGAATATTGTTTAAGGAGATTTATATGATATCTTCGCAGATAAAGAACCAATTTTAATGACTCTTTTTTCTCAAATAGATTATATTTCAAGGCTGGTCCCATATAAATTTGGAGAAAAAATTCCACCCCTAAGGGTTGCAAATAAATAACTATTTTTTTAGCAATTTGTCGCTTTTTACTTTTTGTTAAGTTATAACGTTATTCTAAAATAAAAGTTTAGTTATAAAAAGTAACTAATGCAAGTTACTCCTTATAACATCAGCTATCTGCTAGTTAATATCCAAAATCGGTCTATTCATTACGGAGACTAGCCAGAGCAAACAAACAGATAGATATGAAAATTTTAAAAACAGTGTTGCAACATATGCATTTAGTAACGAGACGGGATAAGGTAACGGTAACGGGACGGCTTTTCTTATGAAATTAAGGTTTAAACGCTTGAAACTGATTTGCCATATGCTCGGTGGTGAAGCCAAACATCGTGTGAAAACCTACAATTCAGAGAGTGGTGCAAGAATTTCATATTTTATAGAATCAGGGAGCCAAACGTGCACACAGTCCACTTGATAGTAGCGCACGCTGTAGCCCTTAGACATCCACATCTATCCTCGATTAAAATATTAATGCAGATTCGTTGTCACCCTGAGAACCAAGACGGAATTCCTGATTTCCAGTAAAAAGGGGCATGAAAGAATTTTTCCCTCTCCCTTCCACTAACGAACAACCAGACGATCAGCCCGTCTTCATTCCATTTTCATTTGTTGTCGCCATACCACACATTCGAATCAAACACTGCTTTCTAGTTCTTAATATATAAAGAAATAAAGTGAAATAATTTTCTATCTGATAGAAATCAGCGCGCTTTTTTATTTAGTAAGGCTGTGGCCGTGATAGGAAAAGGTGACATCTCCCGCCGGGCAAGGTGTTCTGCCCGGGGAGTGGCCAACGCTCCTTGTGATGTTTTTTTTAGCAAATAAGGGCTGCCCTCCAGTGGTGGTGGTGGTGAATGCTCCAAGCAGCAGCCGGCTGCATGGTTATATGTGGGACTCACCAAGAAACCTTAGTGCTTTACCCACTAAACACCACCTGTGAGACTGGCTTTAACCTGTTAAGATCGTACAGCCGTATCGGAAGCAACGCCCCATGGATGTAAGAGGGGCGCAAAGGTGTGACAGTTCGGAGCTATTCTACTCGTACTAGGCTGCACTAAAAGTATCGGGAATGGAATATTTCCACTGTTCCTGTCATATTAAAATCTTTTTAATTGAAAACTCCTTGGTTTTAAAAATCGAATACCATTTATTTATTTAAAAAAAGATTCTCGGTCTTGTCACAAGGTTTTGTCAAACTTGTTTAGTCGTTGAGAAAATGGAATTGACTCGAGAAAATTCAAGAGAGATGATTTATTATGACTTTCGAAGTGGTTTAACACAAAAACAGTGTGTTGACCGGATGATTTCTGTATTTGGTGATGAAGCCCAATCCAAAACCACAATTTATCGCTGGTTTGCTGAATTTCATCGTGGTCGTCCAAAAACTGCAGTCACCCAAGAAAACGTTGATGCTGTGCGTAAGCTGATTAAGGAAGATCGACATGTGACATACTGCGAAATTCAGGCAAGTTTAGACATTGGCGTGAGTCAAATACAAATAATCTTGCATGAACAATTAGGTGTAAAAAAGTTGTTTTCCCGATGGATACCGCATTCGCTATTTAAAGAGCAAAAAGCGGCTCGCGTTACTTGGTGCGTCAGAACTTGGTCTATATTTTTAACTATATTTTCAGTGCCTTTTATAATAAAAATTGACATAACAACGTCAACGTCACTTCTCAAAAAAAGAACTAAATCTTGTTTGAAATTCAAAAATATGTTTTCTTCACAAATTTGGAATATACTGGCGTATAAGTATATATATCATAAACATACCGCCCATTAAGGACATTTAGTGACGGAATGGCCTTCTCAAAACTTAACTAAATGTCCTTCTGACTTGTACATACATCTAAAATTTGCACTGAGTACTTAATAACAAATTAACTTCATAAACTAAGAGGTAGTAATTCTAAACTTAAGCAATACATGTTATCGTAAATGGAAAAGTAGGTAAACATTTAATATAATAATATTTTACATAAATTTGACATAAAAGTAAACAATTCATGTATCTGCTATAGGTAAAATACATAATTTTGATGTTGGCCACACGGGTAACGTTATCATCACCGGGGTGTTTCTCTATAACTCGACCCAATAACCAACGACTTGGCGGCAAATCCTCTTCTTTAATCAAAACAATGCCCCCAATGTTAGGTTCCGGAACTTGTGACGCCAATTTGTACCTATTCATGAGCTTTGCCAAATACTCCTGGGACCATCGTTTCCAAAAAGACTGTAGCATCCTTTGCACAAATCGCCACCTAGTTAAATAGCCTACGCTTGAACCTTTGTAGACCTTATCTGATACATTAACTATCGGTTCTCCTATTAAGAAATGTCCAGGAGTTAAAGGCAGGGGCTCACCAGGATCAGTAAAGTTGATGACGCTTATTGGCCTCGAATTTAGACAAGCTTCCACTTGATTGAGGAATGTGGTCATTTTTTCGTACGTGAGGGCAGAGTCACCAATAACCTTTTAAATGTGAAACTTGGTGGATTTTATACCCGCTTCCCAAAGACCACCGAAATTAGGAGCATGCGGCGGAATAAAATGCCACTGGGTGTTGTTTGCTCCCAGATATTCTGCTATGGCTGGCTGAATAGATGCCAACTGTTGCAATTCTTTGGAGGCACCTACAAAATTGGAGGCGTTGTCGCTCCACAATTTAGCGCAGTGACCTCGTCGCGACACAAATCGTCGAATAGCAGCTAAAAATGCTTGTGTACTCATGTCACTTACGACCTCTAAGTGAACAGCGCGAGTGGACATGCAAATGAAAAGGCATATGTAGCCCTTATAAGAACGATACCCACGTCTTTTGGTCGCTCTTATACTTACAGGTCCAGCATAATCCACTCCACTATATAAACATGGTCTTGCTGGTGTACATCGAACCGATGGGAGATCACCCATCAGTTGATTTTTGACAGTAGCTCTCTGTTTTGCACAAGTTTCACATTTGCGAACATATTGTTGAACTAGAGATCTAGCACCGATTATCCAATAGGCTGACCTTAAATAATTTGCCATGAACTGAGGACCACCATGCAGTGTCTTCTCATGCGCATCTGCGACTAAAAGATGAGTCAAATGACTTGAATGTGGTAGGACTATCGGATTTTTTACTTGGTCATCTAGTTCTGACTTCTCAAGTCGTCCATAAAAATGGTCCATTCGCATGATACCATTTTTATCGAGAAAAGGACAGAGTGATATTAGTTTACTTGTTTTTAAATTCAAATACCCTTTCCTTTAATTGTTGGTATTCTACTGTGAATGAATCAATTTGTGTTTTCATTATACAAGTTTGTAACGCTGCTTTTATTTCGTGATCTTTCAAATATTTGCTGTCGTGTTTTTCCCGTTTTAAAATTCTAAGACAATACGCAATAACTGTTACTAATTTTCGCAGACTAGAATAATTTTCGAAAAACACATGCTCTGGAACTACAGTTGTGTGCGCCTTTATAGTTTGTTCTAAATTTGTTTTTAAATCCTTTGGCCTCTTTTACTCAATAAATTTATTTTTCAGAAATGATGGTCCTGAAAATCATAACTCATTACCGACTAATAAACTTGGTAGTATTCCCTTGAGGCGCAGTCAGCTGTGTTCTCTTTGGTCGGCACATGAAACCATTGTGACGAATTCAAAGCGCCCAAAATTTCCGAAGTCCTGTTGGCTACGAATGTTTTTCACCTGCTAGGGTGACTGTTAAGCCACGATAGCACTACTGTAGAATCAGTCCATGCAAAGATCTTTTCCTTTGAAATATTTAAAACCTCTGCTGTCTCTGTCAATAACTTAGATAAAAGTAAAGCACCACATAACTCCAATCGAGGAATACTAATTTGTTTGATGGGAGCTACTCTTGTTTTAGCCACTAACAACGACTGATGAATTTTGCCTGAGACATCAATTATTCTTAAGTAAACGACGGCTGAGTACGCCGCTTTAGAGGCGTCACTAAAACCGTGCAATTCAAGGTCATCTGATGAACTTGTACCAAGCTAACGAGGTACCTGAACTTTGGTGAGTAATGACAATTCTTCGCGGTAAGTACTCCACTCTGATATTAAATTGGTAGTTAATTCTTCATCCCAACTTACACCTGCGAGCCATAATTTTTGTATGAACATCTTTGCTAATACCACACTAGGAGCTAACCATCCTAATGGGTCGAACAAACGAGCTATATCTGATATTATTAGTCTCTTTGTTACAGGTGCGGTTGTCAGCGGTGTAAGATTTACCGAGTACTGAAAGGAGTCTTCTTGGCGGTTCCAGGTAAGTCCCAAAATTTTTATAGTACTATCTAGCTTAATTTCTATATTCTTATTATCTATTTCTTTTCCCTTAACTACTATATTCCCTTTGTTATGACTGTCAGTGTACTCATTTTTTATGTTTATTTGACCTGTTTTCTGTACTACTTCACTTGTATATATTGAACTTATTCTATCTAATAGTTGCTGATTGTTACTATTCCATTTCTGCAAGGCAAATCCTCCTTTTCCTAATAAATCTATCATTTGTTTACACATTTCCACTCCCTCTTCGACACTATTACTTCCCATCATCAAATCATCTATATAAAAAGAATTTAAAACTCTATCAGCCGCAAGTGGGTACTTATCTCCTTCATCATATGCAACCTGATGGAGTGATCTAACTGCCTGATATGGTGCAGAAGCTGTTCCAAAGGTTACCGTTACCAATTCATAATCCCTAAGTGGTTTTTCGGAGCTTTCCCGCCAAAGTACCCTCTGGAATATAGCATCCTCATCTGCTATTCTGACTTGGCGGTACATTTTAATTATGTCCGCCACAATACTAATAGCGTGTACTCTCCGTCCAAGAACTGTGTGTCTCAAGTCTGCTTGCAGCGTTGGTCCAACCATTAAAGTATCATTGAGAGAAACTCCCTTTTTGTTTTTCTCAGAGGCGTTGAAAACTACACGAACCTTGGTGGTGGTCTTGTCGTTTCTTATCACCGCGTGGTGTTGTAAGTAAACTGCTTCATCTTTCTTATCATCCTCTTCTTTTACAGGTCTCATGTGTCCTAACTCCAAGTAACATTAATTACTTCTATATACTTTTGTTTTAAATCTGTGTCCTTATTTAATCTTCTTTCTAATGATTTGAATCTTGTTTCAGCAATGTCACGTGAACTTCCGCCTTTGCATGCAGGATCTTCGTCTCGAAATGGTAAATGCTCTATGTATCTGCCTGTATCATCGCTCTTAGTAGTTTTAATATAAAATTCTTCACATTTTTGCTCTTCTGGATTAAGTATTTTTTTTGTACTAACTTGTTCTTCTATCTCCCAGAATTTCTTTAGAATATTGTCTTCACTGAACTGTGTACAGTGTACACTTATATTTCTACTGTGGTGTTTTACACTTTCATTACTTGAACTGACTAGACCGGAAAGGATCCACCCTAAAGTGGTGTTCTGCGCTATTAAAGAGCCAGACGGACTCTTTACTACATCTTCCTTAACAATGCAGCAGTAAACATCTGCGCCCAAAAGAACGTCAATTTTATTGGGTGTTTTGAAAGAAGGATCTGCTAGACACAGAGAGTTGAGATCAATCCATTCCAATGAACTTTTATTCACAGTTCTCTCAGGCAAGTACGATGTAATCTTACTCAAAACGTAGGCATTAATTTGAAGTTGAAAATCAAGATCAACCGTGGACTTTATAATCAGATTTACCATGTAATTAGCAATGGTTGACTTGTCTCCTAAACCTGAAACATGACCTCGGACTGGAATTTTCTTAAGCCTGAGAAATTGGACAGTGGACTCTGTTATAAAACAAGCCTGTGATCCTTGATCAAGTAAGGCTCGAACTGTTTGAAATTCACCCGACTTGGACTCAGCTTTTATCAATGCAGTGGCTAATAAAACCTGTCTGGGTTTTAAAACTTCTCCCGAAGATAAGCATGCAATTATTTGATTATCACTTGTTGGGGAACTAGTGTTATCGATAGCAGACTTTGCTCTGGAATCTTGACCCTTATTTTCTGCATAAGGTTCTTTATTATAGTGCAGCAAGGAATGGTGGCGTTTTTTGCAAATTCTACAGACAGTCTGCTTTTTACAGTTGTAAACTGTATGATTGCCACCTAAACAATTAAAACATAGTTTATTTTTGGCTACAAACTCTTGTCTGGTTTCTATGGACTCTTTTGCAAATTGCTTACAGAAACAGAGCTTATGAAGTTCCGAGCAGAATTCGCAACGGATATTCGGCGACTTTGTGGCCAGCAATACTTTTGAACTATGAACATGAGAACTATTATTGATCTGGTGAGCCACAATCTTCCTCGGCTCTATAGATTCTAATGCGCGGAAACGACTTTCAATAAATGTCCTAAACTGATTAAAGGTAGGCAACTCGTTGCTGGAGTCATTAGAAATGCTTAAGTCCCACTGCTTTCGCGTTTCATTATCTAACTTGAACGTCACTATATGGATGACAATAACGTCCCATGTGCTCACATCGATTTTCAAATTTTTTAGTGCATTTAAACAGTCACATGTGGTATCTAGCAGCTCCTTTAATCAGGAAGCCGTTTCCACATGTAAGCGTTTCTGGCCGAACAATCGTTTTAAAATACAACTGGTTAGGTACTTTTTATTTGCATAGCGATCTTCTAGTTGAGACCATGCTGTGTATGCCTAATTAACTGCTCAGCTTCACCGGTTAGGTGACTTTTAAGATTATCTAAGGATGCATTGTTGTGTACTAGTGAAACAAAAAGGTCGTGAAAAGTTGTCCATTCACTGTACTTGCCAGAAAAAGTAGGAATTGTTATCTTGGGTAACTTTACAAATGAACTAGATTGCTTAGAAGAACTATTACTACATCCACTATCTTGTGGTAACGGTTCTCTAATACTTATCTTGTTTAAAGTTGATTTCATTAAAGATTTACATAGTATGTAAGTATCTTCTGTTGCGTCATACATATCGACAATATTTTGACCTAAATCTTCTAACTTAAACTGACCATAAAGTTGAGATTTAGTATTTTTGAACGAAGACCAATCATTTTCTAATAATTCAAGCCTTGTTTGTATATATTCAACAGTAAGTCTATCCTTTGGACACTTTTTAAAATTAGTAAAGGCCTTTTGTACTACTTGTTGAAGGTCTTTTAATATATTAATTTGTCCTTCCATCGTAAACAACAATCGTATAGAATTATTAACTAATATTAAAAATAGTATAATTCAATTATTTGTGTAAAGTTAAATTTATCAATCTGAATGTAACACAATATCAACTTTGTAACAGAAAATCCTAAATTGAAACGTAAAACTTAACAAGTTTCTTTACTAAACAAAGCTTGCGAATTTTTCAAGTCTCAAAAACAGTGAAAATTTATAAGTATTTATAAACAAAAATACACTCTTACAGAAATCGGGCATAGGTTCCCTGTTTTTATAAAACTAGTCTGAGTCCTTAATCTAACATGCACAAATTAAAATCTTCCATGAAATCAATATTCAAATAAGTAAGAAATTGTCACAGCTCCTATGAAAATAACTAAATTGTACTCACGTTTGCACTTCACTAACACAAACACAGGTTGAGCTGATATTGTACTTGCGGCGGTCCCCTTCGGCTTCACCTTGAACTTCGACACCCGGCTGCTATTGGCGAACTCGAAGATTGAACTGGCGATGTACTACTGATGGCGTCCTTTGTGACGTCACGTTGAACTAACACTCCCAATGCAGCTGAGTTTGTCCACCTTGCTGGACAAAGCTGTTACCGCTTTTGCAGGATGTGCGGTGCTCTTGCAGCAGCGATCCACTGCGAGTACTATGGCGTGCGGTCCAAACCTGGCACCGCTTATTAACAAAAACTTCTGACTAATCTGGGTCTGATAGTCGGCTCGACTGGACCAGTGTTTACTAGCTTAACTAGTTGACCTATGTAGTTGACCTGTTGTCCTGCTGATACACTAGAAGGGTTGTTGGTAAATAAAACGATCCGCAACAGTGTATGATCTAATTTGGTCTATATTTTTAACTATATTTTCAGTGCCTTTTATAATAAAAATTGACATAACAACGTCAACGTTATTTCTCAAAAAAAGAACTAAATCTTTTTTAAAATTCAAAAATATGTTTTCTTCATAAATTTGGAATATACTGGCGTATAAGTATATACATCACAAACACTTTGATAGCGCGATTTAGGCTTCGATGTGTTTCGCTGGTGGCGTGACGAAAGCACCGCCACAAAACAATCACTTGGTTCCTTTTTAAGTGACAAACGAGCACACAGTCCACCTGATGGTAAGTGGATGCTGTGGCCCATGGACACCTACATCTACCGTTTCAGCCTATTAAAGTCCACTGCGGAACATTGGCCTTCTCTTTAGATTTATTCATAGGGGGAATTTATCAAGCCTCTACACGGTAAGCATCTATATCTACAACTACTTAAATCCTTGATTAAAAATCAAAATGCAGTAGTGTTGTCGCCCATGAGAGAGAATAAACGAGACTTAACGTAACGTTATTGTTGTGTCCATTACTACGTCATTGTGACTCATCACAGCACCGCCGAAAGAAAAAACTCATCACATATAACAATAGTTGATACTCTAGTGCTGCAAAATGAAACCAGTCGCTTTAATTAAATATTTATTTTTGTCCGAAAAAAGAATACTAGATACAAGAGTTTTTATTGAGTTGAGTTTTTTTGTTATTCAACTCTCGTGGATTTTAAAAAGCGCACCGTTGCGTTGTAGCCTAAACTAAACAGACTTTGACCATGAAATGTGGAGCTACAGGAACGAATGAATAAATGACTATAGTACGTGAGGGTAATATGGTCATCCGGTTAATATGGTCACTTTCTTATAACTCAAAAACTGCAGCCTTGTTTCCATAGAAGGCTATATGATTCGATAGCTCTTCATCAGTCAATCAAATAATAAGGGGTCAAAAGGACAACAGAAAGGCAGTTTTATCGAAGACATTTTAACAGTTGATATTATAGTAAATATTGATACGAGCTTGAGGTTCGTGACAATAAAAATTGCCGATAAAATTACCTAAATTAACACTTTAATTTACTTTACACAAATTAAAGTTAAAACACTAATAATTAAACACACTAATTCACTTAATTCCGCTCCGAAGCTTCGCTTGTGTTGCTGAGTTCAACTCTGTCCCGATCGCATCTTGCGCCACCTATTTATTTAAATTAGCAAAATATCCGGAATGTTCAAGTAAACACGCGTAAGGTACCGAGAGTTCGAGTATAGATTTTCTAGAAACTTAGTTCTTCGGGTGGCGCTGTCGGTTGAGAGATCTGTGATGTCATAAACTGCAACGCTCCCCTCGCTCTCGTTCCTGACACTAGATGGCGCTAGTTGTGTCGTCGACTGGATCGCGTAACAATATTTTTGTCGATTTTTATACGGCGTAATGTAGTTAGTTTTTAATAAGTTAATTTTTCGAAGTGTTCCTAATTATTTCAAACGCTTGTTTGATATTTTTAATTGATATTTTAGTTATAGTATACGACTTTGTGCTTTTGTATCTATCCTCCCCCTACTTTTGGTTTTATAGGACTTCAAGGTTTAAGGTGACCGTATTACCTTGATGTACCTTATTAATAATAACTCGTTTATATTTAGTAAAAAAAAAAAGTGACATAGGTATACTCTGTGAACACTGGGCACAAACACGAATCACTTATACCAGTTTCTCGATTCCACAGTCAGTAATTTATTCTTGGGGCAATGTATGCGCGAAGTCCCAGAAAATATATAAGGTCTCTATTACCAAGTTTAAATATTTAATTAAACAATAACTGTATAAAAAGGGAAATTACAATATAAATTAATAGATCCTCTGCTTACTGGTCAAACAAGATAAATGCATTTTGTTACTAAATCGAGTAAAAAATTTAATAACATGTAATTTATACGCGCTATCTACCGATAAAACCGCATAAATTCAGAGTACAATGGCTACAGCGATAATAAGTTTGTAAAAGTGATATCTTCTCACATTTTGAAAAAATGCCAGTATAACATAATAAATAATCTTATGTTTTCAGTACGTTTCAGTTTATATAGTTAAACCATAAATACGGTTAAAGCTTTTGCACTTTATAATTTAAATAATAAAATGGTAAGAATATTTCTGAGAAAAGATCATGAACGCATTTATTATTATGAAGCATAGAATTTAAACACCTTATCTAATAAAGATATTTAATCCATTTTACCAGTTCAATAATGCTACTTGTTTAGCTAATTTTTCTACAGTAAAAACGGGGATTTGACGGGACAGCGAGGTTGGCAACGAAATAAAATTGTGTTTAACGGCTAACGAATTTTTAACGGGACAATAAAAATTTATGTTTTAAGATTTGTTTTCGAAATAAAAATAATTTGAAAATGGCAAAAATTAAATTATAATATTGTTCATTTATAGTTTCGCCATGTCTGTCTGTCCGTCTGTCCGTCCTCGCTTAATCTCTGTGACCGTTAGTACTAGAAAGCTGAAATTTGGTACCGATATGTGTATCAATCACGCCGACAAAGTGGTAAAATAAAAATTGGAAAAAAATGTTTTATTAGGGTAGCCCCCCTATATGTAAAGTGGGAGGTGATTTTTTTTTTAATTTCAACCCTAACGTGTGATATATTGTTGGAAAGGTATTTAAAATGAATAGGGGTTTACTAAAATCATTTTTTGATAATGTCAATAATTTCGGAAATAATCGCTCCAAAAGTAAAAACAATGTGTGTCCCCCCCCTCTAACTTTTGAACCATAAGTTTAGAAAATATGAAAAAAATCTGAAATGTAGAACTTTATAAGGACTTTCTAGGAAAATCATTTTGAAATTGGAGGGAAACAACAGTACCCACTACCGGGAGCAGTTGCAGGAGCGCGGAGCGCTGCTGGAGCGCGAACATAATGGACGGGAAACTACGGAACCCTACACTGAGCGTGGCCCGACACGCTCTTGGCCGGTTCTTTTTAGTTTAAAAAATGTGTAATACATTCTTATCTTAAAAAATTTGAGAGAATAAATTTTCATTTGACGTAATTCTTTTAAATACAGCGCGTAAACTGTTTTGTCGTTGGTCGGCCAAAATAATGCGCTAATGTTGAATATATAGAAAACTATCAACTACTCTATTTATTTCATTCTCTCTCTCTCTTTACTGTTTGAGTCGCATATCCTGTGAACCTGTGATATCCTTGAAAGTCAATAAGTTTTAGTTCCATAAAATGTCTTTATTACCTATAGCATATAGTAGATGGAATCAAATCAAATAGAAAATGTTGGGTTCCCTATGGATCTCACAGACTCAACAGAGTACTGGAGCCCGAAGTGATCCATTTAAACAATCGATCCGAATGTACCAGTACGCGTGACGAAAAATACTAGAATGATTCGGTCACTAGAAATGAATGATTGACACTTGTCTATCGTACTTGATGGGATTATAGTGTTTCTACAACGGGAGCTAGATTTTTAACAACACTGGTCTGCTCTGTAGCAGTTATTATAAAATAATAATAAAATATTATAAACTGGGTGTGCGCGTGCTTCACGTTCTCCGCGTAGAAATAAAAGTTTTAAAATAGCGCAATAGTTTAGTAAGAAGTTATGTTTTATTATAACTTGTAGTGTTATGCTTATACATACTTACATATCATTTTACACTATTTTAAATTTATTTTTCCATTCTGTTTTTGATGTTCTGCATTCGCCTCAAAACTTGATATTTTGCATCATCTTTATTTCCATAGGAACCTGTAACATTTTTAAACCATAAGAACATTATTGTGTTCTTATGGTTCAAATCATTTTCACGTCGTATTTTTCATGCTATCAGCACTTTTTAAATCGGTGTCAATGGAGTCTACCTTTTTCGGTCTTTTATTTAGTTCTCCGTAACTCTGCAATTTCGGGTTTCGTGCGCGCTGTTGCGCTACTTTTTTTTCCTATATAAATAATATCTCATTTTTCACTTAAATCTTGCCGTTTCTGTATTACGAGCCTAAAACCAAAATTTGACATGTTTTGACATCGTTGTTTATCAGGTTGTCATGGCAATTTTTATTCAAATATCGTTACCGGCCTGATGTTTTTACTTCAAAATACTCCTTTCTTCTTGGCCATTTACAAGAATTTGCTTTTAATTTAAATAATTTCAAATTTAATGAGAATAATTTTCCGTTCTTATGCCAGATCCGTCAAAAAAGGGAAAAAGCCGAACAATCGGCGAATGGGGAGTCTGACTTGAGCTTTGATACTTGAAGCATCTCCTAAAGGCCTTTTCCGCACTGCCTCGGGATCCTGCAAGCCTCTGCCCGCTCCTTAAGTCGTCGCCTAGCCACGCCTACGCCTCCGCCTACTAGTGCGCTGTGTTTGCCTACTCAAGCGCCGCGTGTACCTACTTCAAACGCTGCATGCCTTCTCCAGACGTTGCGTGGACCTACTCCAGACGCTGCGTGTCTATTCCGGACGCTGTGTGTGTCTACTCCGGAAGTTGTGTTTGCCTACTTCAAGCGCCGCGTGTACCTACTTTAAACGCTGCGTGCCTACTCCAGACGTTACGTGGACCTACTCCAGACGCTGCGCACCTGCTCAAGACGCTGTGTGTATCTACTCCAAGCGCTGCGTGTACCTTCTCCAGACGCTGCGTGTGCTTTCTCCAGATTCTGCGTGCACCTAGAGCAGGAGCTGTGCACCTATCATAGGCATAGCCTGTGCATACTTCGTTGCAGTATCTTTATCTTTGTTATTTTTTTTAATAATATTGTAAATCACCATCTTCATTACAACCCATCATCACCTTCATACCTTTTTTTTATAAAAGAAACTGTAAAATTTTTCAAATTTTTAAATAATTTATTTTATTTTGGTTCGTTTCGTTGTAGTTAAGTTAGGTTCTTTAGTTTTTATTGTCGCTTCACGACAAACTATGGAATTTAGAGGAAAAAGATTAGTGTCCATGATAAACAAACCTAAAATTCTTTTTAAGTTTATATTGGTAGCTTTTGTTCTGTTCAACGATTCACCTATGGAATGTTTGCTCGTACTCGTATGGTGATTTTAGTACGTACATAGCTTTTTCACAATGTATATAGGGTTGTACAAAGTTTGTATGATACCTAACTCTTTATGATACCTAACTCCTTTTAAGGTTACTATGTTGCTAAATTTACGTTTGTTTCAAAATTGTACGTAAGGAATTCTTGTTTTAAATAATTACTTGGGTGTGTATAGCCCTGTAACTCTTTTATCAGTACCTACAAAGTTTCTATGATACTTTCTCTCCAATTTTAACACTGGATGATGAGTTATTGTCAAGGTCAAGCGCGCGATTCGTTGTTTTATTCATCATCATCATCATCATCACAGCCCTTCACAAGTCCACTGCTGAACATAGGCCTCCCCCAAGTAATGCCATAAAGCACGGTCCTGAGCCACCTGCATCCATCGACTTCCTGCATGTCTTACCAGGTCAACACTCCATCTCGTGGGGGGTCGCCCTACACTACGCCTACCGGTACGAGGCTGCCACTCGAAAACCTTTCTTCCCCATCGGTTATCGGTTCTTCGAGCTATATGGCCGGCCCATTGCCACTTCAGCTTACTAATCCGTTGGGCTATGTCGGTTACTCCGGTTTTACTGCGGATATCCTCATTTCTGAGTCTATCACGCAGAGAAACTCCGAGCATAGCCCTCTCCATAGCACGTTGAGTGACCCTGAGCGTCCTCATACGGCCAGCAGTAAAGGACCACGTCTCTGATCCGTAAGTCATCACTGGCAACACGCACTGGTTGTACACTTTGGTTTTCAGAGATTGAGGTATACCTGACGAGAAGATGTGTCGTAATTTCCCGAACGCTGCCCAGCCGAGTTGGATCCGTCGATTGACCTCTCGGTCGAAGTTGGACTTACCTAGTCGGACTATTAGTCCCAGGTAAACGTACTCGTCAACAACTTCGAGCATAGTGCTCCCAACAACTACCGGCATAGGTGTGACATGGACATTAAACATGATCTTTGTTTTGTCCATGTTCATCTTAAGACCTATCCGTTGGGAGACACCATTGAGGTTATTGAGCATAGTGCTAAGGTCCTCCAGCGATTCTGCCATAAGGACTATATCGTCGGCAAATCGAAGGTGAGTGATGTACTCGCCATTGATGTTAATACCGTATCCTTTCCAGTCCAGTAGCTTGAAAACGTCTTCCAACGCAGCGGTGAAGAGTTTCGGGGATATAACGTCACCCTGTCTTACACCTCTCTGCAGTTGGATAGGTTTGGAACTCTGGTTCTGTACTCGGATAGCCATCGTAGCCCTACTGTACAGATACTTCAGCACTTCTATATACCGACAGTCAACTTGGCACCGCTGAAGGGACTGTAGCACCGCCCAAATTTCGACGGAATCAAAGGCTTTCTCATAGTCTACATACGCCAGGCAAAGTGGCAGATTGTACTCTTTGGTCTTCTGTACAATCTGCCGCAGGGTATGTATGTGGTCTATGGTACTGAAGCCTTTTCGGAAACTGGCTTGTTCGGGAGGCTGGAAGTCGTCGAGTCGGCGTGCGAGACGATTCGTAACGACTCTCGAAAACAGCACGTAGACGCGGCTCAGAAGGGAAATCGGTCTGTAGTTTTTCACGAGAGCGTTGTCGCCTTTCTTAAAGAACAAGACCACCGCACTTCTGCTCCACGCCTCCGGAGTAGTGCCACCATGGAGGACGGAATTGAAGAGCTTCTGAAGGACTTCAAGTACCGGTGTTCCATCCGCTTTCAGAAGCTCCGCTGTAATTCCATCCTCGCCTGGGGCCCTGCCGTTTTTAAGGTGCTGGAGAGCCATTCTAATCTCGCTCAGACTGACCTCTGGGATATCATCGGAATAGTGTCGGGTAAGACTTGCTCTTGGATCGTTACTCACACCTGCGTGTGGCTCCAACGACGATGTATACAGCTGCCCATAGAACCTCTCAATCTCATTATTATTGTTTATTATTGTTTTATATATATTATTATTATTATTGTTTTATTATAATCTTATTTATGTATTATTATTGTTTTATTATAATCTTATAATTATCTACTAACTTTTGCTTGTCTTTTTAATTTTTTCCAGATGATTTGGATAAAGAGCCTGGCCTTTGCCAAGGGTTTTGCTGCCCGGCTTCGAACTATACTTCGGCTTTGAGCAACTCTAGGGAGACAATAGTGGCGGAAATGAAGAGCATGTTTGACAGAACTGACTCTGATAAAAATTCCACTGGCAACCCGGGTCCAAGCTCTTGAATACAACCAAAGGATTTATTTTGAGAAAAATTTGTAAATAACAAGGATGAGAACTTAGAAAATGTGCGGATCTATGGAGATGATCATGACGAAGCAGTTCAATCTAACAACGGTGACATTATGATCGCACAGGTGTTACCAACATCTGATGCTCAGCAAGTCGTGATATCTCTTTGGGGACTCTTATTGAAAGGAATATTCGATGGTAGTCGGAAGAAAAACGTTGGATGAAACCAGAACCTGAAAATCGGAAAGTAAATATCGCGAAGAAAACACGATCTGAAGGTTTACCTTATTCTTTGACAAAAAAATGCCAGTGCCAATGCTAAGATACCAAAAAATGTTAACTGTGAGAAATGTTTCTATAAATAAATAAAAAATAAAAAAAAAATGTAGTGTGATCTCTCCAGAAGAAAGAAATAATTTATGTCGTCACTACCGGAGTTTGAGGTACCGGAGTATCTATTTTCATATACCAAGCAAAATAATTTAATTCTCGGTAATATGGAAATGGACACTCCGAAGAGAGGTTTTGCTATTCATGGACCAAAGAAACAGCGCCATATCACAAAAAGATTTTTCTTTTTTCACAATGGAGAGAAGAAACAGGTATGTCAGAAGTAGGTATTTTTGTTATATGCTAGCTACTTCTCAGGTTGTTGTGAATGATGCTATTCAAAAGCAGAATGATATGGGGCTGCACAAGGATAGTGACAAGAGAGGTAAACGTGAACCCCCAATAACACCAATGAAGCTGATGTGAAATTTGTGAAAAAACACTTAGAGTCCTTCCCTGTGTATGGAACCACAATACATGAGGCAAACTTCGAAACGTCGTTATCTGGATGCTTCGTTTTTTTTTTTTTTATAGAAGAGGGGGCAAACGAGCATGCGGCTCACCTGATGTTAAGTGACTACCGCCGCCCATGATCAACCGCAACACCAGGAGAATTGCGGGTGCGTTGCCGGCCCTTTAGAAAGGAGTAAGCTCTTTTCTTGAAGGTCCCCAGGTCGTATCGGTCCGGAAAAATCGCTGGTGGTAAACTATTCCACAGAGAGGTTGTACGTGGAAGAAAACTCCTTGTGAAACGTACAGTGGTGGACCGCCAAGCATCCAGATGGTGTGGATGGTATCGGGACGTTTGCCGTGTAGTGCGTTCACGAAATTTGGCGGCTGGGATTAATCCGAACAATTCCTCAGAGCACTCCCCGTAATAGATGCGATAAAATACGCAAAGAGATGCAACATCTCTTCGCAGCGCCAGTGAATCGAGCCGATCGGAAAGCACTCGGTCGTCGACGATTCGAGCCGCTCTGCGCTGGATGCGGACAAGTGGAAGGAGCTGGTACTGGGGAGCCCCAGCCCAGAGATGGGAACAGTATTCCATGTGCGGCCGAACCTGCGCCTTGTAAAGTTGCAGGCGGTGTGCCGGCATGAAATACTGTCCCGCTCTGCTGAGCACGCCAAGGTTTTTAGAGGCCAATTTGGCCTTCCCTTCCAAGTGACCACGAACTGCTGCACTGCACTCTGCACGTCACTCGATATGTCGACGCCTAGGATTCCGATACTGGCTGAGGCAACAAGGGGAGTGCCTTGAAACTGAGGGGATACGACAAAGGGGTTCTTTTTAGCGGTTAACGCGCAAACTTGTGTCTTCTGGGGGTTAAACTGGACTAGATTTAGTCGTCCCCAATCCGAGACTCTGTTCAGCAAAGACTCGACTTCAGACACAAGTTTGTCCCGGCACTCGGAGACGTTTTCCCGAGAAATATTGGCTCGGCCGGTGTAAAGAGCATCACCAGTGCTGTCATCTGCATAGCAATGAATGTTACGGGTATGCAACATATCATTGATATGCAGAAGAAACAGCGTTGGCGATAGCACGCAGCCCTGTGGAACACCAGCATTAATAGGCTTGCAATCGGAGCTTGCACCGTCTACAACGACCTTGATGCTCCGATCTGCAAGAAAGCTGGTGATCCAATCGCACAATTTCTCGGGAAGCCCATAGGAAGGGAGCTTCGAAAGAAGCGCTTTGTGCCAAACCCGATCGAAGGCCTTCGCAATGTCCAAACTAACGGCCAATGCCTCCCCCTTGAACTCTACTGCCTCCGCCCATCTGTGAGTGAGGTAGACCAGAAGATCACCAGCTGACCGACCACGGCGAAAACCGTATTGGCGGTCACTAATCAGCTGGTGATGCTCAAGGTACCTCATGAGCTGGCAGTTTACAATGGACTCCATTGTTTTGGAGAACAAGGAGGTGATGGCGATTGGCCGGTAGTTGGACGGGTCTGAGCGGTCGCCTTTTTTAGGGATCGGGTGGACGAAAGCCGTCTTCCATGATTTTGGGACTACGCCTAGGGAGTAGGAGTACCGGAAAAGACGCTTCGTTATCCATATATATCGTTTCCACGTGCGTTCCTTCTCATGTAACCGAAGATTGTCTGTATTCTGATACGTGTGGAGGACAAAACTGGAACCAATATGTTGCTGCATTACTTATATTTGCAGTCCAAGACATTACTCACTTACAAAAAATTTAACACAAGTTTCTTGAATCAGGACACAGCTACATGGAGGTATACTGTGTGTGTACTACAGTATTGAGTCAGCAAAGAAAAAATCTGAGGTTTACTGCATGCTTGATTATTTATCAATTTTCAAACGAGCACGATCGAAAAAAACAATAACTGTTGAAGATAATTCGTCCATTATATCATTACAAGACTAAAGTATTTAAATATAAAGAATTTTATGATTTAAAAAGATTTGCAGATGAAATAGTTTTCAATCGCTCAAAAGATAATAATGGAAGTCAAGTGAAGTGGCACAAAATAAAGAGAATAAGGTATCTTCGGGAAGACAGTTCCAAAATGTATTTAAATTATGACATGCCTGAAACGATCTTATGAACCTACTCAACGTCTACGTACTAGAGCTAGAAAACGCAAAGAAATCACTACGCCTCAGACGATTGTCTTAAAACACCTTTACCTGAACCCTTTACCCATAAGTGGAGCTAAAAAGAGATATCTTCTCAGTTTATGTACTAAAAAATTAATTCCTGAGGAATACCGTGGTTGGTACTCTTTTTTATCAACTGCTTCCAATCAAGCATATCGGTTACCAGAACCTTCGATTGACGAAGATTCAAGGGCAGATTAAGAATAATGGAATTATAAAAGTCGTTTACCGAAATTAATAGACTTTTATTGTTCTTCATTAGTGATCGAAGATTAATTGCCATAATTATGTATTAAGGAATAAAATTGATTGATTATGATTAATAAATCGTTTCATTTATTATTGTTTCATAACCGTCCGTAGGCTTCGACCACCTAACCTTAGGCCCACCCTACACGTGTCCCCCGGGTGGTGTTAAACGAGCGACAAAGCCGAAAAAATAGACTCGGTTCCTCGCCTTATGGTAGCGGCGTAAACTCTACCACCACCCCTTGTTCGCACAATGAGTCAGGAAATAAAAGAAATGGCCCCGAGTTCCCGGCGCCCCTTTAATGGGACAGGCGTGCGAAGAATCTTCGGGAGAAAAACCGGCGACGAGGTTCGCCACGCGTCACGTTCTGTCTCCCGGAGGGGCGAAAAGTGGATTGCGGAAACCCGTCTGGCTACGCTGAATGTATGTGGAGGAATGAATGATAAGATGGATGAAGTATGCGAAATGATGAATGACAGAGGAATAGATGTGTTATGTGTAAATGAGACGAAACGAAAGGGAAAGGATGCCCCTGCACTTGGCACGTATACCGCGTATTGGTCTGGTGTAGACGAGACCGAACGGGCATGCCAGGGAGTCGGTTTCATCCTTTCAGAAAGAATGGGTCAATGTGTAAAAGAGTATGAATGTGTAAGCCCGAGGCTGCTATGGATACGGCTGGTGTACGCCCCAGACATGTCTAAGCCCACTTACATCCGAGAACAGTTTTGGTACATGGTAAGGATGGTGTTGACAAAATGTAAGGAAAATGAAAATATTATTATGTTAGGAGACTTTAATGGAAGGGTTGGGGTGAAGAGGTCTGGTTATGAAAGGATATTGGGAACGTTTGGTGATGAAAGTATAAATGAGAATGGTGAAGACCTCCTCACCGTATGTGTGGAAAAGAATCTTTTTGTGACGAATACTTTTTTCGTCATAAGAAGATTCACATGTATACATGGGAAAGAGGTGATGATAGAAGCATGATAGATTTCGTAATTGTGGATGAAAGAATGAGGAGCGCAGCCGTAGATACAAGGGTTTACCGGGGGTCCAACGTAGGGACGGATCATTACTTGGTCTTATATCGAATTAATGGTCTTTTCAAGCGTTGGCGGCATCGGACATCTGTGTCTACCACTGCGTTACAGCGTATAAGAATAGAGAAGTTACAAGATGAAGATATGAAAGAGAAGTATAAATGTAGACTGAGAGAAAATATTAGATGTTTGAATGAGTTGTGTATGAATGATTTAGACTTGAATACTGTGTGGGATAATATTAAGAAAGGTTTGGTGGATGTAGCCACCGAAGTATGTGGTGTAAGTAAGAGAACAAATGAAAGGAAAAGTAATACGTTGTGGTGGGATGATGAGGTACGGGTGGAAGTTGAATCAAAGAAGAAAGCATGGTTAGATTTACTAGCAACCAAAGCTGGTAATTCTTCTGATATGAATGATGAGATTGAAAGAAAAAAGGCAGAATTTAGACGTCTAAATAAGAGAGTAAAAGAAGTAGTTGAAAGGAAAAAGAAAGAAAGAACGGATAAGAAGGATAGAAGGATATCTGATAATTTTATGGCTAATATAAAAATGTTCTGGAAACTCCTAACAACTGCCAGGGGAAATACAAAACAGCCTATAATTATTGCTATGAGAGACGAGAATGGATGTATTCTGAATGATGAAGTTTCGAATTTAAACAGATGGAAGGAATACTGTTGCACGGCTAAGTTGACATCTGGCACTAGCGCCATCTAGTGTCGGGCAATAGAGCGAAGAGAGAGCTTTCCAGAAAATGACATCACTAATCTTTCAACCGACAGCGCCATCTAGTATCAAATTGAAGAACTAAGCTTTCTGGAAGCCCCAAACTCGAACTTTCTGCGCTTGGTCGATTGGCGCGCGTATTTACTCGATTATTCTGGAATATTTTGGATGTTTTCGTGGAAAAGCCCCATATAAAGGCGCTGCAATACGCGATCGGAGAAGTATTGAATTTGGCGAGATAAGCGAAGCTTCGGAGCGGAATAAAGTGAATTAGTGTGAATAATTATGAGTGTCTTTTAAGTTTAATTAGTGTAAAGTGAATTAAAGAGTTAATTTTGGTAATTCTATCGTCAATTTTTATTGTCCCGAACCCTAAGCTCGTAACAATTGGTGTCAGAAGTGGGATAAAATCATGCCGATTTTACCTAAGGAGGAAACGAAGGGTGTCCATACCCGAAGTCAACAGGAGACGGACCAAAGAAGATTTGGTGGTGCAACGCCGCAGACGTCGGAGGGCCAGCCACCGGCTGCAGGCCCGTCAGTAGCTCCTACATCTGCAGAACCTGATTTAGGTGCTCTGATGGTGATGCTGCAGGAACAAGCTCACTGGCAGGAGGAACAGGTTCGTCGGTTGGAAGAGCAGCTGCGGGGCGGACAGGATGAACAGGCCCGCCGACAGGAGGAACAGGCCCGTCGGTTGGAGGAGCAGATGCTCCTCATGAAGGATCTTCACGCTACCTTCGGGTAGGAGATAAAGGAGGTTAAGGATAGGGTTGCTCAGCATGACTACCGCCTGTCGGAAGCTGAAACCCAAATCGCGAAGGCTGAAACCCAAATCAAGGAAGCTAAAACCCAAATCGACCAAGTCAACAATCGGGTAGACAACGTGGTGGCTGATGTGAAGAAAACTCTGGACGATCTCAAACTGGGGGATGGAACTACACCTCCTGTGGTAGCTGCAACACCTTCAGTACGTGCATTCAAAGTGCCGCCGTTCGACGGGACATTTTCCTGGGCGGCCTACAAAATCCAGTTCGAGGCAGTTATGAAGGTGAATGGCTAGAATAAAAGTCGGGCCATGACTGCTCTCACACTAGGCCTGCGCGACCAGGCCTTAACAGTTCTGGAAGCTCTCGGTGAGGAAGTGACTTATGAGCAACTCCTTGAGGCATTGGAGGCGAGATATGGCGACGCTCACCTGGAACACATCTTTCGTGCGCAGCTTAAAGATCGCGTGCAGCGCATCAATGAAAACCTGCAGCAGTGGGCTCTAGAGGTGGATAAGCTGGTGCGAAAAGCATACCGGTCTGTACCTGCGCTCATTGAAGGGAACCTGATGCAGACATTCATCGACGGCATCCGCGACCTGGAAGTCAGAGCTGCTGTGAGGCTCGGGCACCACGAGATGCTTAAGGACGCCTTGGCCCTTGTACTGGAGGTGGAAGCCGTGCGGCAGGATAATCGTTCCCATCGCGTCAGGGAGGTTGCAGCAGCTACAGTTCGCGACTGCAACAAAGGATACAGCCCTAGGTGCTATGGCTGTGGGGAAAGGGGCCATTTTCGCTCCAGCTGCCCTAAGCGAACTATAGAAAGGAGAGTTGATCGATCTCGAGAGGGTAGTGCAGCTAACGGCACCGCCTGGCGGTGGCAGGATCGTCGTTCCCCTCGCGCTAGGGAGGTTGCAGCAGTTACGGTTCGCGACCACAATAAAGGATACAGCCCTAGGTGCTATGGCTGTGGGGAAAGGGGCCATCTTCGATCCAGCTGCCCTAAGCGAACCCTAGAAAGGGAAGGTGAGCGATCTCAGAAGGGAAGTGCGACTAACATCACCGCCCAGCAGCAGCCGGGATACGACTTTACTATCAGACGTAGCAGCGGGAAATCTCATGGAAAACGCAGATGCATTGTCAAGAAGACCTTGTCCTGAAGATTGGAAACATTGTACTAGGCAAAAGAGTAAGGAAGTGGTATCCGTGAGGATGCTCAGGACACACCACCTCAGCAACAAGTGGAAGGACAGCCTACGACATGCATAGCAGGAAGATCCGGACATCAAGCCGATTCTGGAATGGATGAAGGCCAGTGCTCCCAAGCCCAAGTGGAGCGACGTCTCAGCGATGAGTTCGACCACTAAAAGCTATTGGGCCCAATGACATGGACAGCTTGCTGCTTCGGAATGGAGTTCTGTGCCGTAAATGGGAAAATGTTCGGGGAGACAGCTGTCACTTGCAAATGGTTGTCCCTAAAGCTAAAGTACCGGATGTTCTACAGCTGTACCATAATGATTGTTCCGGAGGCCATCTGGGAGTTAAACGAACTCTACTGAAGATCCGAGAACGGTTTTACTGGGTCCACTGTCGAAACGATGTCGAGGACTGGTGTCGCAAATGTACAAGTTGTGCGGCTGTAAAAGGACCTCAGACTCGTAGTAGAGGTGCATTGAAGTTGTACAATGTTGGTGCACCGTGGGAGAGAATAGCCATTGAAGCAGCGTGGCCGTTTCCGGAGAGTGAAAGCGGTAAAAAGTATTTCATGGTTGTGATGGATTACTTCACTAAGTGGCCGGAAGTCTTCGCCATTCCAAATCAAGAAGCTTCAACAGTTGCAGTTAAACTAGTTCATAAAGTCTTCTGTCGTTTTGGAGTCCCTTTAGAGATTCACAGCGATCAAGAAAGGAATTTTGAGTCTTATATATTCCAGGAAACTTGCCGAGTTATGGGTACTCATAAAACAAGAACGACTTCTTATCACCCGCAATCTGACGGAATGGTAGAACGATTTAATCAGACATTGGAGAGGTACCTAGCAGTTGTAGACAATCGGCAACGAGATTGGGACAAGCACATACAACCGTTTTTGTTGTCATATCGAAGCGCTGTTCACGAAAGTACATCAGTGACACCAGCTTTCGCAAACTTTGGGAGAGAATTACGGCTGCCTGCGCACCTGATCACCGGGATACCACCTGATGCTCCACGCAGTATAACCGATTATGCAAATGACTTGCGGAACAAAATGAATGACATTTATGAGCACGTCAGACAATCGGGCCAGCAAATGTGTGAAAAGATGAAAACCCGGTACGACCGCAAAAACAAAGGGTTCGCGAAGGTTCACTAGTGTGGTTGCACAATCCAGGCCGCAGCAAAGGGAAATCTCCTAAGCTTCAAGCTAAATGGGACGGCCCGTACCGGATTGTGACCAGGATCAACGATGTAACCTACCGGATACAGAATGGCGCAAGAGGGACTCCTAAGATCGTCCATATGGATCGCCTGGCGCGTTATTATGGGGCCGATAATGCTCGGGACGAGCATGTCTTAGGAGGGGGCAGTGTTGCGCGGCTAAGTTGACATCTGGCACTAGCGCCATCTAGTGTCGGGTAATAGAGCGAAGAGAGAGCTTTCCAGAAAATGACATCACTAATCTTTCAACCGACAGCGCCATCTAGTATCGAATTGAAGAACTAACCTTTCTGGAAGCCCCAAACTCGAACTTTCTGCGCTTGGTCGGTTGGCGCGCGTATTTACTCGAATATTCTGGAATATTCTGGATGTTTTCGTGGAAGAGCCCCATATAAAGACGCTGCAATACGCGATCGGGGAAGTATTGAATTTGGCGAGATAAGCGAAGCTTCGGAGCGGAATAAAGTGAATAAGTGTGATTAATTATGAGTGTCTTTTAAGTTTAATTAGTGTAAAGTGAATTAAAGAGTTAATTTTGGTAATTCTAACGGCCATTTTTATTGTCACGAACCCTAAGCTCGTAACAATACTTTGAAAGCGTGTTTATGCGTGTCATCGGCGGCTGAGTTGCAAATGATGGTTACATTAAATGAACTGGGCATTAAAAGAAAGGGGAATCAAAAGTGAACGCAAGTAAGACGAAAGTGATGGTTTTTGAAAGAGAAGAAAGCAAAACGGTATGTGAAATAAGAATAGAAGGAGAGTTAATTGAGCAAGTGGATGAGTTTGTGTATTTGGGATGTGTATTTAGCAGGGATGGTAGACATGATAAGGATATAGAACGACGAGTAAATGCAGGGAATGGAGTTAATGGGCACTACACTCTATTATGAGGAACCAGAATGTGTCAAAAAGGCACTTATGGTAATTCATAATGCTGCGTTAGTCCCTACTTTAATATATGGTAGTGAAAGCTGGGTGTGGCAGAAGAAGCACGAAAGTAGAATAAATGCTGTAGAAATGCGGTCTTTAAGGAATATGCTAGGGTTGAATCTGAATGACAGGGTGAGAAATTGCGCGATAAGAGATAAATGTGGTATGCAAGATGATGTTGTGACCAGGATTAAGAAAGGAATGCTTCGGTGGTTTGGTCATGTAGAAAGAATGAATGAGGAAAGAGTGACAAAGCAAATTTATATGGCAGATGTGAACGGCCGAGTCGGGAAGGGACGCCCTAGGAAAAAGTTTATCGACCAAATTGGCGATATTTTGAAAATGGGCCACGTTAGAAGTACCCTTAACCGACGAACATGTATGCGTAGATATATGGATGTAAAGGAGGCGAAACAGGTATGTCAGGATCGTGCCAAATGGAAGTCCGTAGTCTCTGCCTACCCCTCTGGGTGACAGGCGTGAGTGTTTATGTATTATGTATGTAAATTACCTATGTATAAATAAATTTCTTTTTATTTAATTGTATGAAGTTTATAGTATCTAATGACATAACTACACTAAAATTTTACAGGCAAAACAAGTTAAATGTATCAAAATATCGTTATTTAAGCGAATTTTGTAAAAAAAATCTTTCCTATCAAATAATTGGTGTAAAATACAATAAAGCCGTTATACAAAATAAGATTTTGAAATCTTTGTTCAGAAGATATATTATCGCGTTTGATAAGTACAGGTAAAACGTATTAAATGTGGTTCCATTTTGATCTTAATTAAATTTTATACAGTTTTTACCAATACCATCTAAAATATAAGAGTAAATCTTTAAAGAAGAGCAGTTAGTGTAAAATTTTGCTATTTTTAAATTTATTATTAACAATTCCTTTATTGATGAGTTTGAAATAAAACTCAAACTTTGAAAAGTCATTCAATCGAATTGACACTAACTGCACTTATTATTTTTTACCCGTAAGCAGACGACATGGTTGATAATTACCACTGGAAATGAGGTGGTCGTTTCTAAGCTGTTTCTAAAATAAATTTTATAAATAGTTTGTAACCATATTGTCATATTTTTACGTGGTAGAGACACGCTGCAGCTATATTGTGGTTGCAGCACGAATGGGTCGGCTCGACCTGGGTAGGACCACGCTCTCACAGAATACCAGCGTTTTTTATAGGATAGGGTGAGAAACGACCACATAGTTCACCTGAAGATAAGTGAAATCTGTAGCCCATAGACATTTACAATTATTCTCGATTAAGAACCAAAACGCGGATGCATCGTCACTCCTGAGGACTAAGATGGAAAGCCTCGTTTATGTTAAAAAGGGTCTTCTGGTCTCTATAATCACATTTCAAAACAAAGCTGTGATTCTACCCCGGTCGAGCCAACCCATCCGTGCTACAACCATAATATAGCTCTTTTTTATAGGATAGGGTGACAAACGAGCACTCATTCCGACAGATAGTAAGTGGTTGCAGTGGCCCATAGACATCTGATAAACACCTATGCTCGACTACGAATCAAAATGCAGTTGCGTTGTCACCAGTGAGGACTAAAATTAAAAGGGTCTCCGGTTCTCTACACTCACCATACGAAACACAGCAGCATTAAGCTATTATTTTACGCTGGTATTCTGTGAGAGCGTGGTCCTTCCCCGGTTGAGCCGATCCATTCGTGCTATAACTATACTACTAATATAACTGCATGAGCTATTAACAAATGGGTAATGCATGCTGTTACTGGTTAGTAATCATAAACTCTATTTTTTAAGCTTTATTTTTTCCTCCTTTACGGCTAAGACACTTATAATATTTTTTTTCACATTAATGTAGATAGTAGATTTTAAATGATATGAGTTTAATACCTCTCATTTTATAATAAATACTAAAAACGAAAAAAATTTTTAGATTTTTACGAATAAATATAATAATAAAAACCTAGTGTTCAGATAAATCTACACCTACCGCATGTCTAGAAAGACCCACCAGTATGACGCTCTTTTATTTACCTATTGATTTATTTAAGATAACTTTAAAATTGTTTAATCGATTAAGACATTTTTTATAGGATACGGTGACAAATGAGCACACAATCCACCTGATGGTAAGTGGTTGCTGCGGCCCATAGACATCTACATCTATCATCGATTACGAATCAAAATGCAGATGCGTTGTCTCCCGTGAGGACTAAGATGGAATGCCTCGTTTCCAGTAAAAAGGGTCTCCGGTTCTCTACACTCACCATACGAAACACAGCAGCATTAAGCTACTATTTCACGCTGGTATTCTGTGAGAGCGTGGTCCTTCCCCGGTCGAGCCGAACCATTCGTGCTACAACTACTACTTTATAACTGCAGCATGGCTCTACCACGTATAAAACTTTTATTTAACTTCATACTCCAATCACTTCAAATTATCTTGTTACAAGAATCGCTTGCCGCGAAATTTATTCAGTTCAAAAAAAAAACAGATGCTTCATCATTACAAATTATTGTATCGTCAACGAACACATAGATAACAACCGGCTAGCGTTCAATTTGTCTAGCACTATTCTGTCAGCTCAAGGTTTCCAACTCATCCGACTTTAATACTGGTAAAAAAAGTAAAGAAGTTTTTGTATGATTAGAGGCAATTATTTTAATAGGACAGGGAGACAAACGAGCACACAGACCATCGTGGATAAGTGGTTGCTGTGGCCCACAGACATCTACATCCGTCCTCGATTACGAATCAAAACGCAAATGCGTTGTCACCCGTGAGGTCTAAGATGGAATGCCCCGTTTACAGTTAAAAGGGTCTCCGGTTTTCTACAATCTTCATACGAAAAACAGCAGCATCAAGCTACTATTTTACGCTAGTATTCTGGTAGTGTGTGATATATATATATAAAATCATAAAATCTGACGGGGTAGGCAGTGACTACGGACTTGCATTTGGCATGATCCTGACAGACCTCTTGCTTCCTTCACATCCACAATCCACATACATGCTCTTTGTTTAAGGGTACTCTTAATTTGGCCCATTTTCAATTTATCGTCAATTTGGTCGATAAACTTTCGCCTAGCGTTTGCCTTTCCGACTATGCCGTCCACTTCTGCACCATAGTAATACACTGCTGTGTCATTCTTTCCTCATTCAGTCTTTCTACATGAACAAACCACCAAAGCATTCCTTTCTTAACCCTGATCACAACATTATTTTAGAAACCACACTGTTCCATTATGACACTATTTCTCATCCTATCATTTGGTAAATATAGCTTAAAGCAAATTAAACTGTCCTCTACAATAAGCTTGAACCAAATTCTAGGCAGTTGATTTCCCAAAAATTGTTCGAAATCTGGCGGAGATGTGCACCTATTATAGAGTCAGACATATTATATCGTAAGGAGGCCGATCGCGGCTGTCTACCGAGGTATAATAGAATATTCCCATATTATGGACATGTGATGGTAAGTAAGGTCTATGAAATAAAACTAACAATGTATATCTCTAAGCTGCATAAGCATTATAACTAATAACAGATTTTAGGCTTTAAGTATAGGATTATATGAAAGTAAGGTAACAAAATTGTTAAAGCGAATGTATAGAAGGTCTGTCTCAGATATCTAAACGAAATCTTTTGATAGGAATGGGAATTGAAAAGGCTTTTTGAAGTGTCGCTTAGACTTCCTTTCCCGGACCGAGACCAGGGTAAACGTGGACTCCGATAACCGGATGATCCGGATAACCGATATGCCCTGGGCATATCATCTCAGTGTTGGTCGTGAGCGGGTTTGTTGTAGCAACACGGCTTGCTAGTGGACGTCGTGATACGGTGTCTTAGCGCATTACGTTATGATACATCGGCTGTCTTTCAAATTAGGGAAAGTATATTTGGTAGTACTTATGCAACAAGCATACTCAACTCCATGTCCTAATGCTATAGACTTATTATACATGGATTATTGGTTACTGACCTCTTAGTAGCGTGCTACTGTAATACGTTGGTGCTATTTTGGCCAACTTTGTTGCCAAAGTCAACAGAGATCATACGGGTATGTTGTGAGGAGGCCATCCGTATGATAGTTGCATTGATGCTTGCTTCTACTTGAGATATTTGTTTTTGTGATTGTTCTACGGGTGTGCTGAGTCTGACTTAGTGCATGTACTGGTTCTGGTCGTTGGAGGTATGTGGGTGGGAATGTCTGCTGGGGGTTTGGGGTAAATTTGGATGGCGTAAGCCCGGCGACAGTCCTATTGATGCTTGTTGCGTTTTGCAGCACCAAATATCACTTGCAAATAGCAGTGCTTGCACGTGCTATTTGCAAGTGCTATATTATATATAGTGCACTTAGTAATATATCTTCTCCATAGATTGTCACAAAGTACGGGTTTATGCCACATGCATCCATCAAGTCCTTGCTTTATGTTTTATCATGTTTTGTTTATAGAAGAGGGCTCACTTGATGGTAAGCACCATCGCTCATGAACGGCCTGCCATTTGCCGACCTTTTAAAAAGGAATAAGTAACTAACTAAGTAAGGTTGTCACAATTACTAGTACGAAGTTGCAACTGGAGAACCTTTTTTCATCGATCGATTCTTCAAGCTACATAGTCGGCTCATTGCCACTTCAGTCTACTGGTCCGCTAAGCTATGTCAGTACCTAATTTTTGTTCTTTTGTGGTAATCCTCGTTATGGGTTATGTAGCAAATTCCTCTCCATATCACCCTTAAACATACAAAAAGATTCTGCAATTGCCGTTGTGTTAGAAAGAAAACCGGGAGCACATAATGAGCATCAGTTTTTTTTTTTTATTTGGACATCACAGAGAACACATATTAACCAAGATTTTTTTAACTGTGAGAAGATCTGATTATGGCTCCTGGCATTGAGGAAAATCTTCACGACTTCCTGTTCATGAAACTGACAGTGACGTGACATTAATCGGACGCTGGACCAACAATTTTATTGTTTGACGAAAATAGATATATTATTATTCTATTATTATGCAATTAAAAGAAAAAAAACTAAAAAAGACTAGAATACCTATGTGTTCTGTGGAATTTGGATAAATTGGTGTTACTTGACGGCTCCAAGGCGAGGAGGCTAAGCAATTATTTGCGGCGCTGAGGGCTGAGGTTGAATCCCGCACGGAACAAGTATTTGTATGGCCCACAAAAAATTGTTCCGAGTCTAGATGTTTTATTTGTGAAATTTATGTATGTAAACTGCCTTCACGATACAGGTGTAAATCCTTGTGTGGGGTAAAGTTTTTTTTTTAAAAAGAGAGGGAAAGTGTTCAATTTTATTGTTTCCATGTGGTAGCGGTGTAAGAATACCCACTTCTCCATATGATCCCATTGTAGTCGTTACAGGCGACGTGACAAAGGGAAACAAACCAGAAAATTTGCAGCAGCGTCTTTCCAATATATCCTTGTCTCTTAGACAGATTTAAGTGATGACCAACGGATGCCTCGATTTATCATTCAAACACATTTTTTTACATTGTTTCGATAATTTATTTCGGGGAAAACTTATCGGTCAAAAAAGGTTAACGAATGGTTGGATTAATACGTTGACCACACGACATTGAGGGGGGTTATTGAGCAATGAGTCAGACCAAGTGTTTATTTATATAAATTTTATTTTTTACATACAGTAGTTATATATAGTTCTAATATTTAAAATATAATGATGTTAATCTACATTACAATCCAAAAAAGTGTAAACAGCATAATAACATAATTATAATAGAGATTTAGTCGTAGCAAAAAGTTAACAAGATAGAAAAAATACATTAAATACTGAGAGAAACGCGTCAATTTCTTTTAAATATAAAAAGGCTACTCTCGAACAAGGTAAGGTACGTGAGGGTCACCTTAAGCTTTGCTCTATTTGCTAATGAAACTAAAACTAGGAGGAGGACAGATCCAAAAACACAAGGTCGTATAATACGTAGTGGAGTCACTTTGCAGCTAAATTATGGGTCGGTTCAACCGGGTACCACGCTCTCACAGAATACCAGGGTAAAAGAGCAACTTAACGCTGCTGTGTTTCGTATGGTGAATGTAAAGAACCGGAAACCCCTTTAACTGTAAACGAAGCATTCCATCTTAGTCCTCAGGGGTGACAACGCATCTGCATTTTGATTCTTAATCGGGGATAGATGTAGATGTCTATGGGCTATGGCATCCACTTACCATCAGGTGGACTGTGTGCTCGTTTGTCACACTATACTTTAAAAAAGCTAATGCGAATACTATGTTAGTTTAGTCAGGTAGAAAGAACGAACGAGGAAAAGGTGACAAATCAAATCTATGTTGCAAAAGTGGAAGGCAGAGTCGGTAAGGAGCGCCCAAGACGAATGTTTATTGACCAAATTGTCGATATATCGAAAAAGGGCCAGATTAAGAGTACCTAACCTTAAACAAAAAGCATTTATGCGTATATTGGTATATTGATGTAAAGGAGGCGATAGAGATGTGTAGAGAAGTCCGTAGTCTCTGCCTACCCCTCTGGGTGACAAGCGTGAGTGTTTATGATTATGATTAATATGAACGCTCAGCTAATACTAGCAATCATATCGAGTTTGAGTATATATATATATATATATATATATATATATATATATATATATATATATATATATATATATATATATATATATATATATATATATATATATATATATTATTGGAGGACGCACGGGGTCATTTTTTGCGCTCGAAATTCACTTGTAAAATTAAACTACTGTTCCAAAAAGTTTGGGATGAAAACTATTTTATTTTAATTTAAATAAAATACAATAAATTATAATTATAATTAATTGGATAACAATTAGTAGTTGATACGTACGCGTAATTTTAATGTTTTGTTTTTGTTATTGCAATTTAATCCATAATATATTAATACGTGAAGTCAAAACTTTGCACCCCTTTTTTAAGCTTAATATTGCGGGCAAGGTGGAGTTGAAGTTGAGTTGAAGATTTGCCAACTAGTGCCTTCTTATTTTTTTGGCTGGAATAATATATCTACTTCCCAAGGATGCAAATATACAGGACATGCCTTAGCACTTATATGCTGGTGTGCAATGCATACCGTACTTGCAAGTGATGCGGGTGAGAACGATGTGGCGGAGCAAGTGCCAGAAGTCTGCCTTATACATCTGCGGTGAGTCGAGATGAAGGCAAGTAATCTGCGAGAGTGCCGTGAAGCAGAGGCTATATGGCTCGGAGCCCTGGCGAACACCGTAGCGCATAGAGTAGCTTGAAGGAACAGAAAGCATTATTATTCCTGTGCTGCGATGAACCTCGTAAAGCTAGATGGTTTGCAGGATGTCAAGAATGCAGATAATAACTGCTCGGGAGCGAATGGGTGGGATACTTTATGACGATGATGAAGCTTGAATTTGAAGTTACTGAAGTTTGCTTTTGGTTGTGTGTTCAGATCACGTCGGTTGGTCACCACTGTGGCCGTGGAAGTAAAAGGAGAGATCTCCCGTCGGGCAAGATATTCAGCCCGGGGGGTGGCCGACGCTTTGTGTGATAGTTCGGAGCTATTCTATATATATTGTTTTGATTCGGAACTTTAATAGTGCGATTTAGGCTTCGATGTGTTTCGCTTGTGGCGCAACGATAGCGCCACCACAAGTCATCTAGAGGTTTTGACCTTCAGATAGGTGGAAAGATCGACGCGATGACAGAAAATGACATCTATAAATATCTAGGCATCATCCAATCATTTCGAATCAATCACGGTGAAATTCGGTTAAAGATGATTGAAGTATACACTCATGGGCTTAAAAGAATCCTCAGTTCAGGCCCAGACGGACGCAACCACGTTAAGGCAATTAACACCTTTGCCATCCTAGTATTAACTTACACGTTCGGAGTAGTAAACTGGTCAGATACTGAACCGGAGAAATTGAGAGGTCTACTCGCGACATGCTTAATAAATATCTAATACATCACCCAAAATCAGCCGTTGAGCGGGTAACTCTATCTCGAGGCAAAGGCGGTAGAGGACTGATAAGCATTCGTAGACTGTGTGCTAAGCAGATTCAGAGTCTTCGAAGTTATTTCCTTTCGCAAATGTCCTCTCCCCTGCATCAAGCAGTGATAAAGGCCAATGACCGTCTAGCGAGGCTCGATCTCCTTCATACGGACAATTTCCCACCGTTAGAGACTGACGCTAAATACAAAGAAGCCAAACTTCAGCAATGGGCCTCTAAAACCTGTCCTCTTCACGGTCGATTCGCTAATGAACTGAGTCAACCACATGTCAATATTGAAGCGTCGAAAAACTGGCTCGACATGGTGACATCTTTGCTGAAACTGGGGGATTTATGGTAGCGATTCAGGATCGGGTTGTGCCTACGAAAAATTATCTTAAGTACATTGTCAAGACAGGCATCGAAGCTGACCAGTGCCGACGGTGTCATTAAGAGCCAGAGACCATCCACACATAACTGGTGGCTGCCAGGCTCTTGCTGGAACCAAGTACACCCAGCGCCATGACAACGTCGCAAAAATTGTGCACCAAGGGCTGGCAGTAAAACACGGTCTCTTTAAGGAGACAGAACCCTACTGGAAATACAATCCATCCCCGGTACTCGACAATGATTCGGGCCAACTTTATTGGGACAGGTCAGTTTTAGCTGACTGAACAGTTGAGCACAATCTACCCGACATAATATTAGTAGCAAAGGAGGAGAAGCGGACGTAGTTGTTGGATGTTGGCATACCAAGCTCGACTCATTCTGCATAATGTGCAGAAGTACAGTACTAAAAAGTGATTAAGTAACAGCCCACACCCGGCAGTACGTAGTATTTCTGACCGGAGACCGTATGGAAGGAGAAGGAGCTCCAAGAAGGTTCTTTCTACAAGGCTCTACAACTTTCGTAGATAAAGTCTCCTCCCTCAACTTGCTAACGTTTCGGTGACTGCTTCGGGGAAACCAGGGATTTTGGGCAATACAGGAACAGGTTATTAAAACTAACAACTATCGGAGATAAATCCTAAAGGATGGCACCGTCGATATCTGTCGAGCTTGTCATCATTCCAGTGAGTCACTTAGGCATGTCATCTCTGGTTGTTCGGCGCTTTCTAACTCTAAGTACTTGCACAGGCACAATCTAGCAGCCGGGATTTTACACCACGAGCTTGCTCTGAAATACGGCGTAGATCGGAAACTGTCTTATTATAAGTACTTCCCGGAAGTCGTGCTCGAAAATGACCGCACCAGGCTCTACTGGGACTGGGTCATCATCACAGACAGGACTATTGGTGAGAATAAGCCAGATATTGTGCTGATGGACCGGGTACAGTCAAGGATATTTTTGGTCGATATTACCATTCCGTATGAAGAAAACCTCTTGAAAGCCGAAACAGAAAAGCAAACCAAATATCCTGGGCCAGGCTCACGAAGTGGCTGACATGTGTGGTGGTCTGTCGACTGAAATTATTCCTGTAGTCGTCTCTGCGAACGAGCTTGTCCCAGTCAGCATGAGAGGGTGACATTACCCCATTACCCCGCTCCGGGCTGTGTGAACCGCTCCGGGCTCAAATGTAAAAAGCGTTGCTCCTCGATACCGCTCGCGTCGTCCGCCGTTTTCTTTCCCCTTCCCCCTAACCTTCGGCCGTTTGGTCTCCCCTGCGGAAGGCTTCCATCTGGTTGGGCTTTTAGTTATTTATGTATTATTTATTTATTTATGTTAGTACTTATATTAAATATATATATTTATTTATATTTATCATTTTCTTTTATATATTTATCCAGCCCAACCAGACGAGAATACGCCTACCAAATTCAAAGGGTTGTGAATCGCACTTTTTTATTTTAGTCCTTATTAGGGCTGCTGACGCTGCTGCCCATCTTCTGATTTGTTTCTCAGTGTCGTCTCTCATGAGACCCACGGGATGATATGGGGTAGTGATGATAAGGGATAAGCGGTAGTATTCTTACATCTCCACTGCATTGTATTTACTCCGCTCCGCCACGGTTAGTTATAAACTAACAGTGGAGGAGAAGTGCAGAAAGCTAAAATTTATAGTATATAATATGTGTAACAAGTACTTTAAATTATATTAATTAATTTATAGCAATCCATGATTTAAAAACTAAAGAGTCTCTAAGATAAAATTTTATGGTAATTAAAATATTGACTTTAGCCTCTCCAAAATGTTATATATGTAAACGAAAATATAAGTATTGTAAATACTATAAACAGACACAAGAGAACCTAGCTCCTCGACAAAGTCATAATGCTAATGTAATACGCTTCTAACAAATCTCAATAAATGTACAAAACTAACTGGCACCAGGGGCGTTGCAGCCGCAGTAGAAATAATTATTGTGGCAATAACGTTTTTTTTTTATTTTACTTATATTGTTTAATTAAGAATGATAATATATACACTGAAGTTGAATAATATGTAACTTTCAAATAATGTTTTTTGTACAACACGAGCGCAAGTGCATGTAATAAGTTGCCAAGATTTACCGCAATCTGACGAACGGTATGGCAGCGTATAAAATAGGAACAAACAAACATTATTTGTATGTACATGTATGTATTATCCTCTGCTAAGTTCAAAAACTATTAAACAAAGATTTTATAACAAGAGTTATTATAATAATAAGGACAAAATACTAACTAAATTATACACCATTTGAGCAGCATTTTACAGTGGTTCAGACAGAATGCTTTGATATTCACATAAGTCACATATTTTAATGTCAGATTTGGCAACTAGTAGTTTCCTTTCGTGATGGTTTTCGGAACATTCCGCGAGCAAGTGTTGTACATCTTCTATTGTCTTGATGCTAATATTTTTGAAAAAGGGTATATTATTCAGATAGGTATCATAACTATTTTACTATACAAATTCTACAAATTTTAGCCGTCAAATTTCAAGTCAAATGACAATTTTACCAGAAGTTTTCTTCTTCGCACAACATCTTTGTGGAACCGACTTTCGCCAACAGTTTTTGGGACTTGAGGGCTTTTAAAAATAGCGCTTACTCGTTTTTAAAAAGCCGGAACGCATCTGCAATATAGTATGAACGAATGAATGAATATATTTTATTTTATAATATATATATATATATATATATATATATATATATATATATATATATATATATATATTAATTTTCAGTTTAAAATTTTCATTTATGGTTGGTTATTCCTGAATGTTTTAATTGAATAGGGGTGACAATCGAGCACACAGTCCACCTGATGGATGGATGGTTGTTGTGGCCCAGACATCTACATATATCATCGATTACAAATCAAAAAGCAGATGCGTTATCACCCGTAAGAAAGAATGCCTCGTTTTCAGTAAAAAGGATCTCCGGTTCTCTACATTCACCATACGAAACACAGCAGTATTAAGCTGCTGTTTTACGCTGGTATTCTGTGAGAGCGTGGTCCTTCCCCGGTTGAGCCAACTCATTCGCGCTACAACTATAATATAGCTGCAACGTGGATCTAACACAAAAAAACGGTAATGAGGCATTCTATCTTAATCCTCAGTAGCATCCACATTTTGATACTTAATAGGGGATAGATGTAGGTGTCTATGGGCCTTAGCAGCCGGTTACCATCAGTTGGACTGTGTGCTCATTTCTCACCCTTATTTTATATAAAAAAACAGTAAAAAGGGTCTCCAGTTCTCTACGCTCACCATAACCCAGCAGGATTAAACTACTATTTACTCCAGTGTACTTACTCGTACTTAATGACCAAATTAAGGTAGAGTGCCTCATAACTAATAGCCCAGAAGGAACGTAATGTTTTTCGAGAGTATGTACATCATCATTATCATCATTACAGCCCTTCACAAGTCCACTGCTGAACATAGGCCTCCCCCAAGATATGCCACAAAGCACGGTCCTGAGCCACCAGCATCCAGCGACTTCCTGCAGCTCGTCAATCCATCTAGTGGGGGATCGCCCTACACTTCGCCTACCGGTACGAGGCTGCCACTCGAGAACCTTTTTTCCCCAACGGTTACCGGTTCTTCGAGCTACATGGCCGGCCCAATGCCATTTCAGCTTACTAATCCTTTGGGCTATGTCGGTCACTCTGGTACTACGGATATCCTCATTTCTAAGTTCTCCGCAGAGAAATCCCGAGCATAGCCCTCTCCATAGTTCGCTGAGCGACCTTGAGCGTCCTCATACGACCAGCAGTGAAGGACCCCGTCTCACGATCTCAGATCCGTAAGTCATCCCTGGCAACATACACTGGTTGTACAATCTAGTTTTCAGAGTTTGAGGTATAATATTAAAAAAACTGTGGTTGCTAACCCGCTCGCCAAGCGTGGCAACTATGGCATTATACCCTTCATGATAGTATGTACATACATACATACATATTATATATATATATATATATATATATATATATATATATATATATATATATATATATATATATATATGTATGTCTATTTCTTGGCACGCTTTGTAGCCTCAACGGCTCGATAGATTTTAACATATAAGCTTTCATTAGATGCCTCTTAATTGTGAGAGTGACATAGGCTATATAATATTTACATATCATATTTGCATATATAAAAAAGACAGTGAAAGATTTTTTTGCGAATTTCGGTTTTTAAAAAAAATTTGTTTTAACCATTTTGCTTGTTCTGTAAAAAAAAACATTTTTTTTATGGTTGCGTTTCCTGACGTGCTCTAGTAACCAATTACTATCGTTTGCAAGTCAAATTATAGTTATACTGCAATACAATACAGTAGTCAACAAATGTTAAATACATAGTTTTGTCCACTGTTAACGTGTGCATGCGTGTACTGCGTCGAGGTACATTCTCGTTAAAAGTTTGCGTAACATATAAAAAGGCCGGCGTTTTAAAAATCCAATGCAGTGTAGAGCCTGTCGAGCGTTAACAACTTGGCTCCAAACTAACTTCATACATTAAGCTTTTGATATTAATATTTCACAAAATGCATGCCCAAGTACATATTTTGGCGGTTTTTTGCTTAGCGGCTAGCGTCTTTGCGGGAAATCTGCGTGAGTTCATTTTTGTTATTTTACATAATTTTTAAATGTCAACAAGATTTTTAAAATCTATTATGTTTAACACAAATCGATTTAAATTTTAATTCAAGTATTATTAAGGCTTGAAGTTAATAGTATTAGTATTTTGAAAGGGCACTTATAAAGCAGAAAATTTATTTTAAAGAATATCTGACGAGAATTGTCAAATAAAATATAGTTTACAAAAATGGATTAAAACCTAAATTCTCATTTATATAAGGGGCGTGGAGTTCAATATATTTAAGACGATACTTGTAAAGAAAATTCTGCTTTGAAAAAAAAATGCAAATAAAAATATGTTACTTAAGCTGTATATGAATTTACGTATATATTTAAATGTGTAATAAATTGATTTTTAAAGCATCACTCCCACACTATGATACATTTCACAAGGATAAACAATAAGCATCCAAAACCGGAACAATTATTTGTAGGCCGTACAAATACTTGTTTCGTGCGGGATTCGAACCCGTGGACCTCAGCACGGATGGGTCGCACTCTCTCACATAATAGCAGCGTAAAATAGCAGCTTAACACTGTGCTTCGTATGGTGAGTGTAGAGATTTGGAGACCCTCTTTTACTGAAAACAAGGCATTCCATCTTAGTCCTCAGGGGTGACAACGCATCTGCGTTTTGATTCCTAATCGGGGACAAATGTAGATGTCTGTGGGTCACAGCATCCACTTACCATCAGGTGGACTGTGTGCTCGTTTGTCACCCTTATACTGTAAAGAAAGCTACTGCGCCTCGGAGCCGTCGAAATGATCTCTTTAATAAAATTTAACTAACAAATGAATGAATGTCTACCGGACAGTATGTGGCTCTTGCAGTCCATAGACAAGTGTGATCAACTTCAAAGAAGGTTACTTATGCATTGTCACCTCTGAGGACTGAGATGGAACGCCCACAGCCAGTAATTCTACTTGTTAACATTGCTAGTTAGCGGGAAAACTAAGGGGTGGCGCAAGGGATGGTGCCTACTCAAACGGACTCCTAGGCAAAAAAAAAATATTTATTTTAAATTTATCCTTAGAAAGACTGTACATTATTTACATTTTAAACTTTGCGAAACTGTAAGCCACTTTGTCGGCAATTAAATTAATTTATCGTTCTTTTACCTAAGGGGTTGGGTTGAGAAGTCCACGGTATTTTCAAAGGATACATTAAAAATATTTTGTAAGCAAATCCAATGAAAATATATTACTTAGGATAGGTTTGTACTTGATTGTATAAAATAGGGAGATTAGACATTATAGAGCTAGCAAAACACGTTTAAACATGATAGGAACTAATTTCAGCTCACAGGGTAAATTTTCTTCTAATATTAATTTATTTCAGCCAAAGTTATTGCACACAAATACTACACCACCACTCGTTTGGTATTGTCCAGTCCATTGAACTATCCGCTATCACAATAGACACTCAGATATATAAAATGTAACAAAGGTTCTGTTGTATAGAAATATATAGAAATAACTTTATTTCAGAAAACTTGTCCATATACATATTTAATAATAAAATTCCAATATATTTTATCTTGCAAAATTGTATATGATTTTATTTATTACCTCTCCATTGACCGGAGAGTAAGGCGTTTAATAAACTGTGGTACGTATTGTAAGAGAATCTGCTTTACCGATGCGCGTGCCAGAGGTAATAAAACAATTTACAAAATTAAAAATTATTTAATTTTTTTAAGGTCTAGCTTTCTTAAGTAAACATATTTTGTAGACGTTTGTAATAACGCACTTGACGGGAACCACAAGGTTTTTATTATCCTCTCAACTGCGGATGTCCAAGACTTGGACACGAAAATATCTCCGTTGACTGCGGGCGTCCAAGTGTTAGACATTTTTTACCCGCTCTTTTAATGAAGAAACAAAGCATTATGCGCTATTTCTAACTCATTCTACCATATGTCAATGTGTACAGGATAAAAAAGGCTAGCATAAAAACCCCACAGCTTATACACTTTAGTAGTATATTTTATTTAAATCATTCTTAAATGTCGTCCGTTCCTTGAGTCAGCCATTAGTGTGATTGACGCGCGCTAACAACGAAGTTGTTTGTAATTATTTTGTATTAATTTATATTTATTGTGTGGTGAATTGTGTTAAAACAATGCCTGGGTAAGAAATCGTCTTATTTGTAATCTCATTTTGTGTTTTATCTTATTAAGTACGTGTAAAATCGTTATTTAATATGTATGAAGCAAACTGCTATCTTAAAACTAACATGCTGGTTGAGGAAAGTTGATTTGAAATGTATGTAAAATTTTAGTGTTGACTGTCAGTTTTGTGTTAAAATATGTATAATTGTTCATCGTTCACAGTTTTAGTACATCAAAATGTGAATAAAGTGCAATATTTTCAAAATTTTATCAATAGGTGCAATAGTGGCCATTTTTGAGACGTCCGTAGAAGTGACGTTCTCTGTTTTGCGGGTGGCGAAAAAAGGAACTAAAGTTTGCCATACTGCATCAAGTTCAAATTCGGTTGAATGGTTAGAATGGTAAAGAATCTAGCGCCCTCGAGTAGAGAAATGGAGCTTGGTTGACTCCACGATTATTCGATGATTTATAAAAAATTGAATGTGTATGTTGTTAACACAAGACTTCGGAATTTTTTAACAATTTATTAAAACAGAAAGTTAGATAGTATTTACATAATATGCTTTTTAATATTTTTATTTTAATATTTGAAATTTTTATTTTTTTAATTTAATATGAACAGGCTGTGGTTTTTAAGGTCACCTCAGACACATATTTCTTATACGGTTTTTTTTAATGTATATTTTATCTGTATGTACTTTGCAAATCGTGTAACGTTGCGTTATGTTTCAACCTATAGCAAGATTGCTGCTACCTACAGTACCATTCGTAAATGAATTGTACTGTAGATACAGTAAATCCAACAAGTTCCAGGAGCCTTTTAAAGAAATAAGTACCTATGTTATATATTTATTCAATTTTATACTTATGTCCATCCATCCATTTAGTTTTTATTGTTGCCAAGCTATAATTTGTTCAGCTAATTATTTCAGACTATTATAGTCGAAATTGTTAAGTTGGTTAAGTTACACAGCCTATTTCCGTCCCACTGCTGGGCCTTCCCTCACTTCTGAAAGGGTTTTACGGCAAAGAGGTATCCACCGCGCTGCCCATATGCGTGTTGGCGAACTGCACATGCCTTGGAAATATTTTTTTTTATTTCTCAGACAGTCAGACTTCCTCATGATGTTTTTCTTCACCGCCGAGCAAAGGTAAATCAGCACTTAAAATTGTAATTAACAATTTCATTATTGCTAGCGGGGATCGAACCCGAGTTGCTAGCGTACTATGAAAATTACAGCGAGAGCTAACCATCTGAGCTACCACGGCTCTCATCGTTGAAATGAATACACCTCTTTATTTTGTATATTTTTTTTCTATGGGATAGGGTGACAAACGAGCACGCAGTTCACCTGTGGTGGTTGCTGCGGCCCATAGACATCTACATCTATCCTCGATTACAAATCAAAATGCAAAAATGCGTGTCACCCGGGAGGACTAAGATGGAACGCCTCGTTTCCAGCAAAAAGGCTCTACGGTTCACTACACTCACCATACGAAACACAGAAGCATTAAGCTATTATTTCACGCTGGTATTCTGTGAGAGCGTGGTCCTTCCCCGGTCGAGCCGGGCTATTCGTGCTACAACTATACTACTAATGTAACTGCAGCATGGCTCTACCACATATAAAAATATTTTAATGAACTAGTACATGATGCACAAAAAAGTGCAGAATCGAACTTTAATTGTGGCATATTTTTGTATAATGCATAAGAAGTGGGTTCTTTAAAAATATACATAAATAATATTTTTTTATTTCAAAAAGAGATATATTTATTTTAAATTTTATTATTTCGTAGCTATTGTTTGTGTTAAAGGAAATATGTTACCGTTTGGAGAAATAATGTTATTGGTTATTGGAAATGTAACATAACCGCTGCACACCTCGCTGCGCCTCTGTCACTCGACACATATTATGTTGCATTGGGTATTGTTTACAAAAAACGTTATTTATAACTCTACCTCAGCGGGAGTGACTCTTGAGTGGTTTTATGGTTTTTAAAGGAATGAATGAATCTTTATTTCTGTACAAGTGCTGTTAAAGTTTGTATGCTCAAATAAAGTAATTAATTTTTCAATAAATATGGCACTTACGACTAAAATTTTGATATCGGCATTAAGAGTACTTATGAAATACTTTATCGGATTTCTAAAACTTAGCAAGACCTATTGAAAGATGACTGAATCATGTAAAGAAATAGAGAGATTCAAGACTGAATCATTGTAATGAAATAAAAAAAAACCATTTTTGTTGACTAAAGCATTACGCCGCATTATGCCGCATCTGGTCCGAACTACATGCTACATCGGTGTAAATTGATTGTGGGTTCTTATAAGCTTAATGTTAATGCGTTTTACGATAAAAAAATGTATTGTAGCCTATGATTTTGCACATAAAATATTGTAAACAATAGACGTAAGATTAAAATAAAATAAAATTGAACTATTAAAAAACTTTGTATCATTGAGAAATATGATAGTTTTGACTTTATTCTATATTTAGTTATACTAACTACTTTAAACTTTATTAAATATATGTACTCGTCTATAGGAAATTTCATAGAGAATTCAGAAATGTATACATATTATAGTATTCGATATACCAAAATCAAGATATTTGCGTTTAAACAGATTGGGCCCAATCAGCCGTCCATTTTATTAAACAGCTCCGCAGTCAACGGAGAATTACGGTTAGATTCTCCGCAGCGGAAAGGTTATATAAAATGATCTATGTCTATAAAAAAATCCATGCACTAGACTAAGCGTCTTGTTACATAAATAACAAGTTATGGATTATGATTTTGACCGCTTTGTGCCGTCTATCGCTCGTTATAAATATACAATTAGAATGTCTTTGATTCAGATTAAATAATGACCGAATTAACTTACTTTTAATTTTAGTTCTCATATTTTCCGAAGGACTTTTTGATCGATGCTCTAACTTATATCTGCGACTAATTTTAAACTACTTTTTGTAATAAGACTATGTTAAGTCCAATATTTGTAAGTAAAAAGTGCATATTGAGATCTGTAACCTGTCTATAGTCGGTTTAAGAAGATTTTATGTGTATATACTTTCGTACTAGAGATGAGGTGGATACCCGTTTTAGGATCCGGCACTTTTTAGGATCCGGTCGGGTACCGGATAATTATGCCGGGTATAACGCTGTGCCGAGCATAAAAATACACACTTATTGTGATATTAATCATTATTATTTATTAAAGTCTAAGAAAAAAAGCAATATTAACCTGTAATAAAATTATTTTTTTCTACACAATTATAACAACCACCCTTTAATCAACTTTGAGTATGTAATCAACTTTCAGTAATATATTGAATAATATATTAGACACGGGCGCTGCGTGCTCAGTTTCAAAGTGCAAGCCACCGGGTAATTTTGCCGGGTAGTTCTGTACACGGATACCCGGCTACCCGCCCAAATCATGCGCCGGCTCAGATTTAGTTCGTAATTTAGTATATCGTTTCGCCTTGCATTTCTCGAGACGCGATGACATTGTCTGCAAACTCATTCCATTTAGCATATTGTAATTATACACTTGTAAATTTAAAGCAACGCAAATATAAAATATAGTAAATAAAACGACATAAAACTGCAGTGTAGTAATAAAACTGCAGGAGCCACTTATGACCAAGTAGGCTATACATTCGTTTGTCGCTACGGTTTTATCAAAAAAACCTAACGTAAAATCTATACATCCCCATTTTGAGATACACTAATAATTACTTAAAAACTGTACAAAAACCAGCGTACAGGTTTTTTTTAGTTGACTGCCTCATTGGTCTAGTGGTTGTAGTAGTGCGACTGGTGATAATGAGCTCCTGGGTTCGATCCCGGGTTGGGCCAAAAATCAAGTATTGAGTTTTACTGTCAAGTAATTGTTAGTAGCTGCCCGGAATCGGGAAGTTGACGGTGTCTCACCCCCGTGCCTTGGAAATCACGTAAAGCTGTTGGTCCTGCGCCCGATCTCTAGCCGGTCGTGTCGGTTTACCATCCCATTGGACTGTGAGGATGAGGGAATAGAGTGTGCACCTGTGCTTGTGCTCGTGTCCGTTGAGGCTGGCCGCCGTGAAATTCGGTCTAGAAAACATTATTATTATTATAGAGTGTTTTTTATATAAAAGGGGAAAACGAGCATGCGGCTCACCTGATGGTAAGTGACTACCATCGCCCATGAACAACCGCACCACCAGGAGAATTGCAGATGCGTTGCCGGCCTTTTTAAAAAATAGCAGGCTTTTCTTAAAACTCCCTAAGTCGTATCAGTCCGGACTCCGGAAAAATCGCTTTTGGTCGTCGATTCACAAGGAAGTTGTGGTTAAAAATTCATGAATGAAAGGCTCTAATTACCTTGAACAGATTACAACAGAGATGATTATGTAACTGTAGTTCATATGTGTAATGAAACAAGAGATCCGCTGGTTCAGCCATAAAATTATCATGCAAATATTAATGTTGACATAGTATTTCATTACTTTAAATGATATTATACTAATGATGTGGACTTAAAAAGCGTGTGAGAAATCCGTCATAATTCTACATATCGTGGTTTAGTACTTCTAGCATAATCATTTTGAGCTTGCTCGGACTGGTTATAAGTAGGGCCCGGATTAATATGTAAATCCATTTTTTTTATTGAAATGGTTTTTGTTCTTGAATATATTTTCTACATAAATAATCAAATCTTTCAAATCAAATCTTTTTATTTTCAGACAATATAGGTCCATAGGGGTTAGTAATTAATTCTAATAGTAAGGGGGTTAGTAGTACTATATTATGACAATAATTTAATTTAAATAATTAACAAATCCGGACATTGTCCGCACATAGCTCCTTAATATAGGTGCATGTGGATCATCTGCTACCATCCATTATGATATTTTGTTCAAGAAAATGCAATTTCTATTTTCCATATTTCAAGTATAAATCAATATTCCACAAGAAATTAAATAAATTTATCCATATCTTCATTATTAACAGTGGTAGAGCCACGCGGCAGCTTTGCTGTTGCACGTATGGGCCGGCTCAAACCGGGGTGGTACCACGACCTCACAGAATACCGGCGTGAAGTGGAAGCTCTGCTTCTGCGTTTCGTCTGGTGAGTGTAGGTGGCCGGAGGCCCGAATCCCCCCCCCCCCCCCATCAACATGGTAGCGGAATTAAATAATGATAGACTACCCCAGGAGGGTACCAGCACCCCTGGAGAATCCCTCGCTGAGCATCCACGACCATGTTTCTCCACTTCTGAGCGTGGGTGCTCAGGCTGCCCCGCGTATTCTGGAGGGGGCAAAATTCCGCTCAAGACTACAACTGCTCGGGGCAAACGGAGCAACAAGACCAAGGCGACCCCTGCTACGCTGTCCGTGAATTTCTGCAATATCAGGGGACTTCACTCTAACCTAAACGCCGCCCACTACCATCTCGAGACGGCGAGGCCGGCTCTGCTCTTTCTGACCGAGACGCAGGTGTCCTCTCCGGCTGATGTCTCGTATCTCTCCTACCCGGGGTACAAACTGGAACACTCCTTTGTGCCTCGGACTGGAGTTTGCGTTTACGTCAGAGAAGACATCTATTCTCAACGCCTCGGCAGACTTGAAGGTTCGGACCTGTCCATCCTTTGGCTACGCGTAGACAGCGACAACCATCCGCGCGTCTACGGGTGCCTCTATAGGTCCCATAGCGGTAATGCCGAAACAGACCGACTCTTCGACCACGTCCAAATGGCTGCAGATTCGTTGCTACAGCAGATCCCCTCCGCAGAGATCGTGATCCTCGGCTACTTTAATGTCCATCACGCCGAATGGCTTGGTTCACGTTTAACCGATCATGCGGGGAGATTTGTTCATGATGTTGCCTTGGCATATGGTCTGACACAACTGGTTACTTCGCCTACGCGGATTCCAGATGTGGAGAATCATGCACCTTCCCTGTTGGACCTTCTGCTGACCTCTCACCCGGACGGATATCAGATTTCCGTCGACGCCCTTTTAGGCTCCTCGGACCATTGTCTGGTCCGGAGTGTTGTGCCACTCACGCTGAAATCGCGGTTGCATTCTGCAGGCTGCCGCCGTGTTTGGCACTATAGGTCAGCCGATTGGGATGGGATGCGGTCCTTCTTTGCATCCTACCCTTGGGGGCGGGTTTGCTTCCCGCCGGATGATCCCAACGTTGTTGCGGATTCTGTTACTGATGTGGTACTTCAGGGTATGGAACTTTTTATTCCTTCCCCTGTGGTGCCCATTGGAGGCAAATCTTAGCCATGGTTTGGTCGCTCCTGTAAAATAGCATTATGCTATAAGCAGGAATGCTACCAAGCCTGGGTTGATGCATCAGCGTCCCGGGATGTAAACACCAGCGCTCTAAAAAAGAAGTATAATTCCGCCTCTAGGTCCTTCAAAAGAGTCATTGCCAAGGCAAAGTCAGAGCACATAGGCAGAATTGGCGAGAAACTAGTTCGCCTTCCTTCTGGAACCCGTGCATTCTGGTCTCTCGCCAAGGCTGTCCAGGGGAATTTCTGTCAGCCATCTCTTCCATCTCTGCACAGGGAGGACGACTCACTGGGCCATACTGCAAAGGAGAAAGCCGATCTTCTAGACTCTTTCTTTGCGTTTAACTCGACTCTCGATGACGGGGGGAGTACGCCGCCGACCATCCCGTGGTGTGAGTGCTCCATGCCGGAAGTGCAGTTCACACAGCGCTCGGTTCGCAAAGCACTCCTCTCCCTGGACATCCACAAGTCGAGTGGGCCCGACGGAATCCCCCCAATTATGCTGAGGACGTGTGCTCCAGAGTTGGCACCGATTTTAACGCGTCTTTTCCGGTACTCCTACTCCCTAGGCGTAGTCCCAAAATCATGGAAGACGGCTTTCGTCCACCCGATCCCTAAAAAAGGCGACCGCTCAGACCCGTCCAACTACCGGCCAAACGCCATCACCTCCTTGTTCTCCAAAACAATGGAGTCCATTGTAAACTGCCAGCTCATGAGGTACCTTGAGGATCACCAGCTGATTAGTGACCGCCAATACGGTTTTCGCCGTGGTCGGTCAGCTGGTGATCTTCTGGTCTACCTCACTCACAGATGGGCGGAGGCAGTAGAGTTCAAGGGGGAGGCATTGGCCGTTAGTTTGGACATTGCGAAGGCCTTCGATCGGGTTTGGCACAAAGCGCTTCTTTCGAAGCTCCCTTCCTATGGGCTTCCCGAGAAATTGTGCGATTGGATCACCAGCTTTCTTGCAGATCGGAGCATCAAGGTCGTTGTAGACGGTGCAAGCTCCGATTGCAAGCCTATTAATGCTGGTGTTCCACAGGGCTGCGTGCTATCGCCAACGCTGTTTCTTCTGCATATCAACGACCATCCGCGCGTCTACGGGTGCCTCTATAGGTCCCACAGCGGTAATGCCGAAACAGACCGACTCTTCGACCACGTCCAAATGGCTGCAGATTCGTTGCTACAGCAGATCCCCTCCGCAGAGATCGTGATCCTCGGCGACTTTAACGCCCATCACGCCGAATGGCTCGGTTCACGTTTAACCGATCATGCGGGGAGATCTGTTCATGATTTTGCCTTGGCATATGGTCTGACACAACTGGTTACTTCGCCTACGCGGATTCCAGATGTGGAGGATCATGCACCTTCCCTGTTGGACCTTCTGCTGACCTCTCACCCGGACGGATATCAGATTTCCGTCGACGCCCCTTTAGGCTCCTCGGACCATTGTCTGATCCGGAGTGTTGTGCCACTCACGCTGAAATCGCGGTTGCATTCTGCAGGCTGCCGCCGTGTTTGGCACTATAGGTCAGCCGATTGGGATGGGATGCGGTCTTTCTTTGCATCCTACCCTTGGGGGCGGGTTTGCTTCCCGCCGGATGATCCCAACGTTGTTGCGGATTCTGTTACTGATGTGGTACTTCAGGGTATGGAACTTTTTATTCCTTCCTCTGTGGTGCCCATTGGAGGCAAATCTCAGCCATGGTTTGGTCGCTCCTGTAAAATAGCATCATGCTATAAGCAGGAGTGCTACCAAGCCTGGGTTGATGCATCAGCGTCCCGGGATGTAAACACCAGCGCTCTAAAAAAGAAGTATAATTCCGCCTCTAGGTCCTTCAAAAGAGTCATTGCCAAGGCAAAGTCAGAGCACATAGGCAGAATTGGCGAGAAACTAGTTCGCCTTCCTTCTGGAACCCGTGCATTCTGGTCTCTCGCCAAGGCTGTCCAGGGGAATTTCTGTCAGCCATCTCTTCCATCTCTGCACAGGGAGGACGACTCACTGGCCCATACTGCAAAGGAGAAAGCCGATCTTCTAGGCTCCTTCTTTGCGTCTAACTCGACTCTCGATGACGGGGGGAGTACGCCGCCGACCATCCCGCGGTGTGAGTGCTCCATGCCGGAAGTGCAGTTCACACAGCGCTCGGTTCGCAAAGCACTCCTCTCCCTGGACATCCACAAGTCGAGTGGGCCTGACGGAATCCCCCCAATTGTGCTGAGGACGTGTGCTCCAGAGTTGGCACCGGTTTTAACGCGTCTTTTCCGGTACTCCTACTCCCTAGGCGTAGTCCCAAAATCGTGGAAGACGGCTTTCGTCCACCCGATCCCTAAAAAAGGCGACCGCTCAGACCCGTCCAACTACCGGCCAATCGCCATCACCTCCTTGTTCTCCAAAACAATGGAGTCCATTGTAAACTGCCAGCTCATGAGGTACCTTGAGGATCACCAGCTGATTAGTGACCGCCAATACGGTTTTCGCCGTTGTCGGTCAGCTGGTGATCTTCTGGTCTACCTCACTCACAGATGGGCGGAGGCAGTAGAGTTCAAGGGGGAGGCATTGGCCGTTAGTTTGGACATTGCGAAGGCCTTCGATCGGGTTTGGCACAAAGCGCTTCTTTCGAAGCTCCCTTCCTATGGGCTTCCCGAGAAATTGTGCAATTGGATCACCAGCTTTCTTGCAGATCGGAGCATCAAGGTCGTTGTAGACGGTGCAAGCTCCGATTGCAAGCCTATTAATGCTGGTGTTCCACAGGGCTGCGTGCTATCGCCAACGCTGTTTCTTCTGCATATCAATGATATGTTGCATACCCGTAACATTCATTGCTATGCAGATGACAGCACTGGTGATGCTCTTTACACCGGCCGAGCCAATATTTCTCGGGAAAACGTCTCCGAGTGCCGGGACAAACTTGTGTCTGAAGTCGAGTCTTTGCTGAACAGAGTCTCGGATTGGGGACGACTAAATCTAGTCCAGTTTAACCCCCAGAAGACACAAGTTTGCGCGTTAACCGCTAAAAAGAACCCCTTTGTCGTATCCCCTCAGTTTCAAGGCACTCCCCTTGTTGCCTCAGCCAGTATCGGAATCCTCGGCGTCGACATATCGAGTGACGTGCAGTTGCGTGGTCACTTGGAAGGGAAGGCCAAATTGGCCTCTAAAAAGCTTGGCGTGCTCAGCAGAGCGGGACAGTATTTCATGCCGGCACACCGCCTGCAACTTTACAAGGCGCAGGTTCGGCCGCACATGGAATACTGTTCCCATCTCTGGGCTGGGGCTCCCCAGTACCAGCTCCTTCCACTTGACCGCATCCAGCGCAGAGCGGCTCGAATCGTCGACGACGGAGTGCTTTCCGATCGGCTCGATTCACTGGCGTTGCGAAGAGATGTTGCATCTCTTTGCGTATTTTATCGCATCTATCACGGGGAGTGCTCTGAGGAATTGTTCGGATTAATCCCAGCCGCCAAATTTTGTGAACGCACGACACGGCAAACGTCCCGATACCATCCACACCATCTGGATGCTTGGCGGTCCACCACTGTACGTTTCACAAGGAGTTTTCTTCCACGTACAACCTCTCTGTGGAATAGTTTATCATCGGCGATTTTTCCGGACCGATACGACCTGGGGACCTTCAAGAAAAGAGCTTACTCCTTTCTAAAGGGCCGGCAACGCACCCGCAATTCTCCTGGTGTTGCGGTTGATCATGGGCGGCGGTAGTCACTTAACATCAGGTGAGCCGCATGCTCGTTTGCCCCCTCTTCTATAAAAAAAAATATATTTTATGTTTGATGGATCAGCGGCTCTGTGAAATGCCTAAAAATGAGTTTTAGATGACGAAAATGCCAGCAAATCCTTTTTATTGGCGTGTAAAGAACTTCTTTAATGCAACCACCAAACGTCAGTAAAGCTTTTTAATGATGAAATGAGTTTTGTGGCCTGATGGAGTTAAACATGACCAAGTTTTCGCTTGTCTTGTTGCATCTAAGCGATGCTGCTCGTTGTATGGTAAAAGCTGTAGATTCCCTACAAGTTTTGTATCCAAAAACTATTCATGTGAATTGCTTGGCTCATGGTATAAATAGATTAGCTGAATGAATAAGGTCTCACTTTAAAAAGGCTAACAGTTTAGTATCAAACGTAAAGAGAAAGTTTTTGAAAGCAGCAAGCAGGATCTTAAAATTTAAAGAGATGTATCCCGACATTTCTTTACCGCTAGAGCCAGAGCTGAACCGCTGGGGAACTTGGCGACAGCAAATGAATACTATGCCCAGTATTACACTGAAATCAAAAAGATTATTTTTGAATTGGAGAATAAAGCTGCTGATATTTCAATCTCAAAAAAACTTCTCCAAGATTACACTACGTAACTATTTGCTTTATATCCATAAAAAGCAATTATTGCTTTTTATCATACCATATAAAAGCACTCGAAAATTCTTCCACTTCTCTAAATGATAATTTGCAGATTATCGAAAATATCGAAAAAAAAATTTGAATCAGAAGGTCCCGTTGCTGAAGTAGCGAGACAAAAATTACTCTACGTACTGGAAAAAAAAACAAAGGATTTCATACCCTAAAGAAAATCAACAGTATACTGTGTGGAACATTAGAAGGCACCATAGACGTGCCCCACTCACTTGCAGAATTATGCAAATTTAAATATGCTCCAATCACATCCTATGATGTTGAAAAATCATTCAGCCAGAATAAAGCATTATTTCGTCCAAACAGAAAGAGTTTTAATGTTGAAAATTTAAGGAAATACGTAATTATATACTGTAGTTCAAATAATAATGAAACATAAGCTAAGTAAAATTGTATTATTTTTTTTGGTTTTTCTTAATAGGAAATCGTTTTAATGTACAACGTCGTTATCTTTTATTACACATATTTTTTCCATATTTTAGGATTTTAAGTCTATATTACATGTACATATTTTGATATTATATATACATATTAATCCGGGCCCTAGTTATAAGGAATCGGTTTTTTAATTATATTTCAATCTTTTTAAAGTTTACTTTTTAAGAATCTGTTTTCTTATGCAGCGTCAGGTTACTCAAATTAAATAGAGAACTAAATCGAGTGTCAAGAAAAAGTAAAGTCGTTATGTTGACCTCTCCGCGCATCACATATTAAATTATATGCATAAGGTTCCGGGTTAGAATCCCGGGTCGGGGCAAACTCAATTGGATTCAAATTCAAATGTATTTATTGTCAGAATGTAGTACATAATTGATGTTGTTGTTATTTATTAATTAAACCTTACATTCTGCAATGGTAATGGCGTGCAATGTCTTTACAATATAAAAAAATATATTATTATTACAATTTAATGAGGTTAAGTTATTAAAAAAATATAATTATGTAATTATTTAAAAATATTTCAGTGTCAAGTTTTTAAATTACAAAACATACATGTCAAAATATTTAACTAACTATTTAAATGTTTATATACAAATGTCTAATAACTTAAAAAAATTAAACAAATTATATTAGGTACATGTAAAAAAATTAATCAGTTTTTCCATATTTCACCATTATTGTAGATTTATTAGTCTAAACTATAAAAACATTTTGTTGCCAGCCATTCTGTGAGTTTCCTTTTAATACAAATGACGAAGCCCGAGCTACGCTGCAGTTATAATATGGTTGAAGCACGAATAGGTCGGCTCGACCAGGGTAGGAGCACGCTCTCAAAGAATACTGCTGTGATTCGTATGGTCAGTGTAAAGAACCGGAGACACTTTTTACTGGATACGAGGGATTCCATTTTATAATTTTATTCCTCAGAGGAGACAACGCATCTGAATTTTGATTCTTAATCGAGCATAGATGGAGATGTGCATGGGTCACAGCTTCCACTTACCATCAGGTGTGTTGTGACTTCGCTTGTCGCCCTACTTACATAAAAAAAGAAAGATCTACGACTTTAAGAAAATCGTTGATTGTAATTTAAGTTCTCCATGCTCAATTACCTAAGAAAATATCACACAATTATGAATATAAACATATAAAATACAAAATGCTTGATCAAATGTTATATGAACGGATGTGTGTATATCTAACATTTGATCTATCGACACACACCTATCGATCTTTTTTTTCTATTTGGAATCTTTGTCTATTTGGAAGAAAGAAACATTTATAATTGAAGCTACGTATTACATAATAGCATCACGTATATACGTTATTGTTTACTCAGGGCACTATTTAATATAATGCCCGGGCAATATGAATAGTTTTATTCAATGTGTAGTGTTCGCGTAAAGAATCATGTCCAATTTTGACCTGAAAATTTTCTAACGCGTCTAGTAATGTAAAATATCTTATAAAATTGCCTTTATTTTGCTTATTTCGTATCGCATAATAGAATTTTTCAATAAAGCCAGGAAAAAAAGTAATGTTATTATGTTTATCGTTCTCAATAGACTTTTGGATAAGGAACGCATTTAAAAATGACTTAAAAGCCCAGAAGCCATGACAATATATATTTAAAAAAAAAGTGTTTTACACATTTCGTTTCACAGACTACGAAAATCTTATTAATTTGTCATGTGGTTTATGAACGTTCAAAATAACCAATTGTTTTTAGTTACTTATCTTATTATTTTATGATCAGATATGCTTTTTGTGGTTTTATACTATGGTGTGGAAGTTATTTTTCTTTCCACGCCATAGTATACCATAGTGTATAGTTGACAGCTTATAATCTGTAAAATTTATTTACTTTATAGCATTTTTCCCTGGCCTCTAAATAAAAAGGTGATAAGTTATTATGTTATTATAAACGATAATTGATTTTATACAACAGTAGTTGTAGGTAGACGCGACCAGTAAAAAGAATCAAATGACAGGTCAATCAATGTATGGAAAGTGGGCATACTTCTTTAAGAAATCAATAAACTTCCACTCCACGATACTCTCACTCCCCTTTTACTGCTCATGCGCTGCAATTTATTTACAAAACCAGGGAACTTACAACCTGGACAGTTAGACGGAGATCTAAGATAGAATTCCTCACAGCCTCTCGGAACGCAGCAGAGCAAGCATTACTATTCGGCGGAAAAAAATGGTGCGAATGTGGTACCCGATGGACTCCTGGGCAAAAATTGGCATGAATGTGGTACCCCGACAGACTCCTGGGCAGAAAAGGGAGACCAACTAGAAAACATATCTATTGTTTATGTTCCTCATGTTGCAGTGTGGTTTATCCAAATAGTACTCCTACCACAAAACTTGCCACGGTATCTCAGTCCGTCACGCAGCCAGCTACAGCTTTCGGGTACTGGCGCTGATTGACCGAGCATATTTCAATTTAGGCTCCTTATCACGAATGTCAGCTTTTATAATTCTGTGGAATAGTTTTGACATTTTGGAGAAAACCTTTCATCCCTTTTGGTTGCCGGTTCTTCAGAGCTATATCGATGGGTTATGACTGTTACTCTGCGCACTTCTATTATCAATTAATTAAGTGACTGTAAGCTTCCTTATGCGGCCATTAATAAAATATCACGTTTCAGTTTCGTAAGTATAACTGGACAAATGGCCATATTTTGGTTCCATATGTCACAACTCACAAAATACATAGGTTGTACACTTTTGTTTTAAGGTTCTGAGATATATGTACCTGTTATAACTTACGGTCCGAAGTTACATCAGGCAAAATAAAAAATATCAATGGATTTCCACTTGAGTGACATCAGAAGGTCGCCTTTCATGTACAACCTGTACTAGCTAAATAAGGCTACGGATACATTGTCACCTCTAAGAAGTAAGACGGTTATTATATAACTGCTGTGATTAAACTGACTCAGACTTTATACTCTACAGACCAAAACAAATTGTCTGGAGGCTATTTTTATAATCTCCTTTAGAGTTATCAATCAAATAAATTATAACCAGAAAAAAAGTAATTAAGTTATATAAAAATTAATATTTTCATGAATAAATATTTACCTGCTTGGAAAATTGGGCAAAATCGTCAAAATTCTACCCGAACCCAACATTTAGTCATTATTATCATTATAAAACCGGTTCATATCGCCTGTAATCAACTTTTTTTTCAGATTAAATCCGATATAATTTCGTACATTTACGGAATGGAGAGAAATAGAAATAGAAACTTTTTCAAACAATATACTTAGGTTATAAATAATACTTATTGATGAAGTTCATTCTTATGTTTAATTTACTAATGGTTCGGAAAACACCTCTGTCATTGGAAGAAACCCAGTGAGACAATTTTTTTTTGAAAAGAAAACAGTTTACAGATTAATTCTCCTTAAAATGTCATAGTCCATATAAGAATTATACGCGGTAGAGCCATGATGCAGCTATATTAGGATTGTAACACGGATGGGTCTAATTGGTGGGTTCTAAATTCTAATTCCCATATAAATTTGTGGAAAAGTACTACCTCTAAGGGTTGCAAATAAATAACTTCTTTTTTAGCAATTTGAAGTCGGTTTTTACTTTTTAGTAAAAGTTATAAGTATTATGATATTTCTTTCCTACAATAAAGTTTAGAGAAAAAAATGCATATATAAGGATGGAAAAATACGATCAAGAACTTGTTATTTTCCTTAGTACACACAAAAGGTTAAAAAAATAAACTTAAAAAAATCGACTACAATAACCATATAATAAGAATAAAATAATTTCCACATAGCTTCTGAAATTTTTGTTAAGACATATTGTAGGTATTGAAGAATCAAATACCTATCTTTTTTACTCTAGTATAGTCACCGTGTAACGAACGATGTCATAGATTCTTTTGCACCATCACACGGTAACATAAAATAAATATTCGTGTTGGGAGAACCTAACCACATCAAAAAGAAATATATTTTCACCGCCGTACAACTGTTACTGTAGTTATGCAATGGAGCAGTTTTAAGATGAAATTGAGGTCATTTATGTAATGGTAGGAAGGTCGGTAGCGGCTCAATGTCAGTGTAGCCCTTCTTATGCATGCGATGGAAAGACACAAGGACTCTAGCTCCGGTACACGAGCAACGATGTTTACCTAATCGTTATCGTGTACCACAGAGTCAGTAATTCATTGTTGGGGCGATGTATATGCTTTTACAACAAAATTCCAAAAAATATACCAAATTTAACTTCCGCCATGTTTAAAAACTTTATTAAACAAAGATTGTTAAGTAAAGGTTATTATAATATGAAGGCATTTATGTAGAATAATAACCCTGGAAATGAGGCTACCACGCTATCACTAATATGTTTTGTGTTTAATTTTAAAGATTGTTAACTGTTCCTTTTTTTAATGTCCCCCGAGTTTCTTGCTGGTTTTTCCCAGGACAGAGTTATTTTGCTAGAAAATTAAACTAAGAACTAAGAAAATAAATAATACTTATTGAAGCTCACTCATATGAGCTTCAATAAGTATTATTTATAAACTGTATTAAATAAAAAAGTTTCTATTTCTATTCGTTTTCAGTATCTATTTTACAATGAACTTAATAACCTCTCCATGCACTATGTGAATAACATAGGTACCAACAGAGTGCGTTTGTAAAAAGAAATCAAATTCAATATCAAGTCAAATCTCGTGAATATTATTATTCGTTAAAAGGTTTGGTATAAAAAAAACTGACGCTGTCCAAATTGGATATAATATTTATATTAATTACATTTGGTAGTTATTGTAATATATTCGATTCTTAATATATTGTTGACACGACATGACGCGGTATTCTCTCGTTTAATCAGGTCTACAATTACTTATATCCTAAATCTTTTTAAACAAACCGTAGCATTAAAATGACATATTTTTAAAAGATTGATTAAATTTTATAACTTTATAAAAGCATCAATGAATTTTAAAAAAATTGAATGTCTGAATACTTAGTTATTATTTAAATTTAACTTCAATTAGGTTACATTTATAAAAAAATTATGTGAGCGCAGAATAATTTGATTAAATTACTACGTACTAACAGTTCCGTACGTTGGGTTGCGGATATAACAATTACAAATAACTGAAAAAATATGTAATGGAAATAGAAAACTATTTCATTCAATTATAAATTATAATTAATTGTAGGTCATTCTTATGTTTAACCTACCACTGGTTCGGAAAATACCTCTGTCCGGGGAAGAACCGCAGGAAACCCAGCGGGATATTAAAAAAAGGACACCAAATGGATCCACTTATCCTTTGCGTGATCCCTATCGATATTAATTGATAAAATCTTTATTATTTTGGTAACATTAACGAAGCAACAAACTTTAGTTATTTTGGAAACATTAACGAAGCAATAAACTTTAGTTATTTTGGAAACATTAACGAAGCACAATTAACTTTAGGATAATTTTCTGTAAATCCACCATTATTGCCATCAAATATTATATTTAATAATAATTAAAAGGTAATAATAAAATTCTGTTTTGTTAATGCGAGCGATTTCGGTGTGCATTTTTATTTTCTAAATAAGTTTATATTTTGAATAGAATTTTGCCGATTTTATTATTTCTTCTTCTTTTTCTTTTAAATTATGGCTTCTTTTGATAGAATTATTTTATTATTCTTCTAGTATAAGGGTGACAAACGAGTACGCAGTCTAATTGTAAGCTTTAACCCATAGACAGCTGTGCTGTGTGTTATAAAATAGAATGCCTCGTTATCAGTAAATGGATCTCCGGTTCTCAGCACTCACTATAAGAAACAGAAACATATTTTTTAATAATGCTTGCGAAAATACGGGGGCGGCAATTTTCGACATTAAGCGACTCCGGGCGACTGAATTCTACGCTGTGGCTCCGATTCTGGAAGTTCAAATGTTTATATATATTTTTATTTTTACAGTCCTCAGAGCTCAGAGTCTGACACTTCTGTTTCGAAGAAGGTCAGCGAATGTGTGCGTGTACGTTTTAATATGTATTAGTGATTTCTTCGTCTCGCATGTCTCAAGAACAAAATGATTTGCTGAATCGAAATGAAAGAATTTGAACAATTGCTAATTGACGACACCAAAACAATTTTATTCAGCGCGTATTCAATCCATTCTTTACGATAGAATATTTAAATTAAAACTTTTAGAGATAGCAGTCAGTATTTTACGAAAACGAGATGGTTATACCGCCATCTATCCGAAACCTTATGAATCCTTATCGGCATTAACGGCACTAATAAATAATCATTAGTTTTTAAAACAAGGATTAAGCTAAGTAGAAGTGTTTTATACTGGCTGACCTTTTTTACCGTCTGGAAAAAAAATGTAACATGTGAACGGAGTAGAAGCCTATGGCACTGATATATTACAAAAAATAAAAACGTACCTAAATTTTGAATTAAATAAATTCATTAATTAAAATCTATCGAAATTCAAATCATATCCACCCTACGTTACAAATGATCATAAAACAATACATTCAGTAGGTATCTTTGACTTTGTCACTTCGCAGGGTCACAGGTTTAAAGGCAAAGGGCAAAGTAATGGTTAAAAAAAATTCAAACGTTTAAATAAAAGTATTTGTTTTTATTTTTTGTAAAATATCTTTGCATATTTAATTTTATTATTATTGTATACCTATTTAACAATAATAATGTCAACACACGCACGAGTAAAGTCAACTATTTTTTCTTTTTTTAAGTAAGAAAACATTTGTGAGCTCTGTTTGCTTATGTACAGTGTAAACGTAGCTTTAACTAACGATTCCTATACGACGCAATAATAAATTTCACAGTAAAATAAAAACGAACTATATTAATAAAAATATACAATAAAAAAGAATCACATATCGGTACACAATTAACGAAGATAATACACATATAAAATAACTGAAATATATAAAATAACTATTAAAAAAAACAGAATTAAGAACTTTGTCCTTTTTTAAAGTCGGTTAAAACATTGTTCATGATGAACATTTATTTTTTATTGATGAATATGTGAAAAAAGAAGTATGTGTAGGTGCGATTCCATTATGGCCTCGCTATTAACTTCTCATTTCGTGACTGTTGTACTCAATTTTATAACTAAAAAAACTTACCATTAGGTAGGCTAGTTACCGTGCGTGCGCGAGTGTGTTGATATGACCGCGTAAGGACCACAACATTGATTTATATATTACACTCAATGGACCACAATAACAAGAATACGAGCGTAAAATGATGCTGTAGCTGTTCCGTTTGGTGAGTGTGGAAACCCAGATACTCTTTTACCTAACAGGGCATTCCATCTACGTTCGCAACGGTGCGAACGCATTTACATACAGGTGAATTGTATGCTCATTGTCATCCTTATTCTATAAAAATATTATATTTTTATACATATTTATTTAAAAGATAAAATAAGAACTATGTAAAATAGTAGGTAAGTACCTAAAAGTCTGTTCAAAACTTTTCCGATATCGTTTTTAGAAAAAAATCTTCATATTGTACCTACACTAAAATTCGATATATGAACGTGTACGTGACACACTATTAGCTGCTCTTCATCATTCAGAATATTTCTTTCTCAATCGGGGCCAGGTCAGATGTATTTTAGACCCGATCACTCAGTTCGAGTCGTCAACCACCGCAGCCTTAAATGTCGTTTGATTTTATGACTAAATATTTGTAGAACATTTGAAGTCCGCCAACAAGAATTGATGCAGCGTGATCAGAGCAGACCTGTACCAGCATACGACGTATATACACTGTAGCTTTGCCTTACTATGAACTAGCAAAGGCGATGACATGCCACGTCATGTGACATACGAGCACACAGTCCACCTAATGGTAAGTGGTTGCTGTGGCACATAGACATCTACATCTATCCTCGATTACGAATCAAAATACAGATACGTTGTCACCCGTGAGGACTAAGATGAAATGCATTGTTTTCAGTAAAATTTGTCTCTAGTTCCCTACACTCACCATACAAAACTAGCAGCATTAAGGTGCTATTTTACGCTGGTAATTTTTGAGAGCGTGATCCTTGCCCGTTCGAGTCGAACCATTAGTGCTTGAACTATAATTTAGCCGCAGCAACGGCTCTATTACTTACAGACTTGGTGTTAGCGCAAAACAAAAATATTCACCATTTTATTTTGCAGCGCAAGTTCAACTAAGTTCCTTTCTCATTTTTAGTGTTATTTCCGCAATGTACAACTTTGCTAATCGTATTAAACATTAAGGTTAATTCTGCCTTAAAAATACAATAAAAACTGAATGAATAAACATGCATATTACGTATAAATTATATTGCAATCAAAAGTTGCAAACTTATATATAAAACTCCGATATTGATATATTTATAATTATCGATATATCGAAAATTCAATATTTTAAAAAATATCAGCAGTTTTAGTTTGAACTGATCAGTTGGAATAATCAGCTGACTGTGTGTGGCGTCCATTTGAGGTTCTCTTGGCAGTGTTTTTTTTTATTTCAATAAACAAGCTAGACGCTAAATTAAATGCGTTGTATGAGAAGTAGTAAGTTGGCAGCCCTGACATTGTGACTGCCTGATTTGGTGGCCCATTGACATCTCCATTTATACTCACTCGATTAAGAATCAAAATCCACATGCGTTGTCACCCTTAAGGACCAAGATGGAATGCATCGTTATCAGCAAAAAGGGTCTCCGGTTTTCTAATCTCACCATATGAAACCAGCAGCCTTAAGCTACTATTTTGCACTGGTATTCTGTGAGAGCGTGGTCCTTCCTCAATCGAACCGACACGTTTGTACTACGACTAATATAGCTGCAGCGTGGCACTACCACGTATAAACCTTTACCTGAGAAGGAGAGGGGGAAGAAGTTTTACCATTTCGAGGAGGTGTGCGAGAGCGTTCTCGTGGCACTGCCAATGGAACACCATAGATTAAGTGAGAGTCCCACAAGTGAGTATATATATATATATATATATATATATATATATATATATATATATATATACAAGAGGGTAATATTATTACCTCAAGCTTCGCTGCTCTGTGAAACCAAAACTAGGAGGAGGATGGATACAAAAATACAAAGTTGTATACTATAGCTAATATATTAATAACAAAATAGCAACTAAACTTTGGCAATTATTAGGGACACTTCGAAAAACTAACTACATAATACGCCATACTAAATTCGACTAAAATATTTAGATAATATCATAATATCAACTGTCAAAATGGCGTCGATAAAACTGCGTCCTTTTGGCTCTTTATTATTTGATTGACTGATGAAGAGCTATCGTACCATATTACCTTCTATGCAAATAAGGCTGTAGTTTATGAGTTATAAGAAAGTGACTATATTACCCTCACGTACATATTTTGTTTTGCTTAATATTTCACTATTCTACATTTAACACGCGTGTTATATCATAAATTAACATGACTGCTTTGATAATTACAACACAACTTCTGTGTTAATTAATTTAGGGAAAAACACAAGTTTCCGCACTTCGACAAGCAAATGGAAGCGTACTATTATTATTGTTACCGTTTACCGTTGCAGCCTATTAAAGTCCACTGATGAACATAGCCCCCCCCCCTATATGTATGAGGCAATCCCCCATAGATTGCCTCATACGGGGGGATATTTGCCATACTCGCCACGCTTGGGAAGCGGGTTGGCAACCGCAGATTTTTATTTTTAGTCGTTATTAGAAAGACGCTGCTGCCCTTCTCCTTCTGTCGCCTGGTGCGACACGCGGCTGATATGACATATATAGTAGATATACTAACACCGCCACACACACACGAAAATATATAGTAGATATACTAACACCGCCACACACACACGAAAATATATAGTAGATATACTAACACCGCCACACACACACGAAAATATATAGTAGATATACTAACACCGCCACACACACACGAAAATATATAGTGGATATACTAACACCGCCACACACACACGAAAATATATAGTAGATATACTAACACCGCCGCACACACACGAAAATATATAGTAGATATACTAACACCGCCACACACACACGAAAATATATAGTAGATATACTAACACCGCCACACACACACGAAAATATATAGTAGATATACTAACACCGCCACACACACACGAAAATATATAGTAGATATACTAACACCGCCACACACACACGAAAATATATAGTAGATATACTAACACCGCCACACACACACGAAAATATATAGTAGATATACTAACACCGCCACACACACACGAAAATATATAGTGGATATACTAACACCGCCACACACACACGAAAATATATAGTAGATATACTAACACCGCCGCACACACACGAAAATATATAGTAGATATACTAACACCGCCGCACACACACGAAAATATATAGTAGATATACTAACACCGCCGCACACACACGAAAATATATAGTAGATATACTAACACCGCCACACACACACGAAAATATATAGTAGATATACTAACACCGCCACACACACACGAAAATATATAGTAGATATACTAACACCGCCACACACACACGAAAATATATAGTAGATATACTAACACCGCCACACACACACGAAAATATATAGTGGATATACTAACACCGCCACACACACACGAAAATATATAGTAGATATACTAACACCGCCGCACACACACGAAAATATATAGTAGATATACTAACACCGCCGCACACACACGAAAATATATAGTAGATATACTAACACCGCCGCACACACACGAAAATATATAGTAGATATACTAACACCGCCACACACACACGAAAATATATAGTAGATATACTAACACCGCCACACACACACGAAAATATATAGTGGATATACTAACACCGCCACACACACACGAAAATATATAGTAGATATACTAACACCGCCACACACACACGAAAATATATAGTAGATATACTAACACCGCCACACACACACGAAAATATATAGTGGATATACTAACACCGCCACACACACACGAAAATATATAGTAGATATACTAACACCGCCGCACACACACGAAAATATATAGTAGATATACTAACACCGCCGCACACACACGAAAATATATAGTAGATATACTAACACCGCCGCACACACACGAAAATATATAGTAGATATACTAACACCGCCACACACACACGAAAATATATAGTAGATATACTAACACCGCCACACACACACGAAAATATATAGTGGATATACTAACACCGCCACACACACACGAAAATATATAGTAGATATACTAACACCGCCACACACACACGAAAATATATAGTAGATATACTAACACCGCCACACACACACGAGAATATATAGTAGATATACTAACACCGCCACACACACACGAATATATATAGTAGATATACTAACACCGCCACACACACACGAAAATATATAGTAGATATACTAACACCGCCACACACACACGAGAATATATAGTAGATATACTAACACCGCCACACACACACGAATATATATAGTAGATATACTAACACCGCCACACACACACGAAAATATATAGTAGATATACTAACACCGCCACACACACACGAAAATATATAGTAGATATACTAACACCGCCACACACACACGAAAATATATAGTGGATATACTAACACCGCCACACACACACGAAAATATATAGTGGATATACTAACACCGCCACACACACACGAAAATATATAGTAGATATACTAACACCGCCACACACACACGAAAATATATAGTAGATATACTAACACCGCCACACACACACGAGAATATATAGTAGATATACTAACACCGCCACACACACACGAAAATATATAGTAGATATACTAACACCGCCACACACACACGAAAATATATAGTAGATATACTAACACCGCCACACACACACGAAAATCAGGTCGTCATTCAATCAGTATATCATTATCATTAACATGAGTATTCTACTTACTTTTTCTGAAACGACACAACTTAAGGACCTTTAAAAAAAAGCCAACTTCTTTTTTAAAAGCCGACAACCACTTGTAATTTGTATGGTGTTGAAGTTAAACAACGGTCAGGTACTAACCTTCTTCTTCCATAAAAAAATGGTACGTACACGTAGAAAGACTGCGTCGAAAACGTACTGGACTTTTAACGGACAAGATAACGTGTTTCCTTTGTTTATCATAAGGTACAACATTGATGTACACCAATGATATTATGTGATAACTAAACCAAATATAAAATTGTGAAATGATACAGTAATAACTGAGGAGTTACAGCTGGTTTGTTTAGCAATACAATTAATGCTCCACATTGCTACAAAATTGAAAGCAACGCGTTCAACTTGATATGAATAAATCTCACTTACTTTATTTTAATACGCGCTGAAATTAAAGTTCAAAATCCATTTAAAAAAACCTTGATACACATTTACTATTTGTAAACGTAGTGCAAGCTTAAAACCCAAATTCCGTAAATCATAACAAATCATTGGAGCAACAAACGGCTTACATTGCATATAGTAACAGCGTTAGACAATACATTACTAGGTACGTGGTAAAGTCTTTCTGCAGCTATATTATGATTGCGGCATGAGTGGGTCGACTCAACAAGGGAAAGACCAAGCTCTCACAGAATACCAGCGTAGAATAGCAACTCTGTGCTACTGAGTGTTCTATAGTAAGTAAAAAAAAGAGTTCTCCAGCACTCGTAGCACTAGTAGCACCCAGAACTCTTTTTAATGGAAACGAGTCGTTCTATCTTAGTCCTCAGGGGTGACAATGCATGTGCATTTTGATTCTTAATTGAGAATATATTTAGGTATCTATTGGCCATAGCATTTACTGGTTGATGGCTCATCTGGTGGTTATCTTTTACTGTAAAAATTCTGGTGCTAGAGTAACTTTTTTTAATTGCTCCACTGATATCACAGATCTCCTCCTCCCATTTATGGAAGACTTTGGTAAAGAAGAACCATAGTGGTTGAAAAGACAAATTTCGCCTTAAAAATTAGTAACGTTTTCGAGGACATTTGATAACCATTAACCACACACACACTGGAAATAACCGGGTACGCGGCGTATTCACAGTAAACGAGACTGTGAAAAATAAATATTTAATACTAATTTACAATGATGTGCTGATAAATGAAAAAACTTAAGTAATTTTTATTGTTTACTTTATGTACATAAACTGTGCACATACGCAAATAATGGCGTATTGTCTTTGACGGTGTGGATGGATGTTCCTCAAAGGCCGATCATAGGTCCACATTTATTCTTAGTAGATATATTTTAACGTTCTGTCGCTTATAGTGAAAGACATTTGTATTTTACGTTTTTAATATAGTACCTGGATGACCGAGCTTTGCTTGGTATTTTTTTTTTTAGAAATCGTATGTTTTGGAAATTATATTTAGATACAAATCACCGACTGATGAAACATGAATAATATTTTTTGATCTTATTGACAATAGAAAAAACTGAACTGGTTATTTGAATAAAAAATCATGAGTGCAATTAGTTTAATTTAAATTTTAGTAGTTTCTTTATTATTTAGTATTTTCAATATATACTAAAAAAGAGCTCGAAACAATAGATTTTCTCGCAAAAGAAGGGAACTTGAAAAAAAGGGCAAAAAAAGTCAGACCGAAGACAGTACGCGAACCAGGGCGCTACGATTTCACGACGGCCCGATATCCACTTGAGGTATTACGATCATTAATAAAGTGTCAAAATTTACCTTCTTATATTGTAGCAGTTTTTAATAAAAAATTACATTTTCTAAAAAAAATCCTAAATCGTTGGAGCCATTTCCGAGATTCGGAAAACTATTCATATAATATATATATACAAGAATTGCTCGTTTAAAGGTATAGGATTATAACAGTTCAAAGACCTTCTTATTTAATATTACATACTAAAATGGAAGTGAGAAAAATTGAGTAGCGCTTTGCTAAGATATATAAAAAACAATTTTTATTCTTTTACAGCTAACTTGTTCGTTTTGGTGATATACATCCTTCTTATTAAATATCAATACAAAAACATTGATAATGAATGATTTTTTATTGATTCTTGCTAATAATTAAGTAAAAACAAAATGGATTAGAATACGTTGTCGAATACACCTCGAATTGCCCACAGAATTGCCTAGCTATAGAAACAAATGAACTTGGGAATTACAATTTATTGTTACCTAAGTTATGGTTATAAAGAAATTTTATTACTTTACGTGAAATCAGACTTAGTTATAGAGATTAAGCGCTCGTCGTAATGTCACAGTGCTCTATCAACCTTGGCTTAAGCTCGACAACAATTAATTTATTAACTGCATCGGCGGTGAAAGAAAACGTTGTGAGCAGATGATGGTCAAATCAGAACGGGAACCCCAAGTCTGGCAACCCCATATCGCCGAACAGCCGCGTTTCGTGGCAGTTTTAGGTATATGGCAACTAAATGTTGGTACAATTTACCATTACCTATACGGATAAAAAATCTGTATACGATTTTAAAGCTGAATTATAAACACCTTTTATGTAGTGGCAGATTATTTCATAAATACGATTTAACAAATATAATTAAATAATTAATGTGAACATAATATATTTTTATATGTGAGTGTGTATATGATGTATGTGTATTTTTTGACTTGATGCTATTAAAACGTATGTCTTTGTCTATGAAAACCGCACTTTAAATATTTCTACGGATTTTGAAATAGAATCCCTCCCCGGTAAAGCCAACTCCCACGTACCACTAGCATACAGCTGCAGCTCTATCACATAAAAAATAGTTGCAGGACTCTTCTGCCAATTGAATCAAAAGTAGTTTCAAGGCCACAACGGTCCGTTATTGAATAGAACGCTCCATAATATTCCGATTGCGTAGCAAAGGAAAAGCATCGCAACTTCACTGATGAAACCGTTAGTGGGCCGAATTGTTGAAGAAACCACCAGCGGAAACGGATGAGCGTTCTTGTGAAATATATCAGGTTGTTTCATTGACACCATCACTGTTGAATGTGGTATAGTTTACAGAATAAGGGTGACCAGCGTGCACACAGTCCACCTAAAGGTAAGTGGATGCTGTAGCCCATAGACATCTATATACATAAACACTCACGCCTGTCACCCAGAGGGGTAGGCAGAGACAACAGACAACCATTTAGCACGATCCTGACATACCTCTCTCGCCTCTCCCACATCCATATTCCTACGCATACATGCTCGTCGGTTAAGGGTACTCTTAATTTGGCCCATTTTTAGTATATCGCCAATTTGGTCAACAAACTTTTGCCTAGGACGTCCCTTTCCTACTCTTCCATTTATTTCTGCAACACACATATATTTGCTTTGTCAGTCTTTCCTCATTCATTCGTTCGACATGACCAAACCACCGAAGCATTCCTTTCTTAATCCTGGTCCGCACCGCATCATCTTGCAAACCACACTCTTAAGTAGTCAATAGGCTATATATATATATATATATATATATATATATATATATATATATATATATATATATATATATATATATATATATATATATATATATACATATATATATACATATATATATATATATATATATATATATATATTATTTATATAATTGCGAATCAAAATGCAGACGCATTTTGAGGACTACGTGAAATATATCGTATCCAATAAAAAAGGGTCTCCGGCTCTCTACACTCACTATACGAAACACAACAAGCAATATGAAACTGATATTTCACGCTGGTTTTCCATAACAGCGTGGTCCTTATCCTTACCCGAGCCGACCCATTCGTGCTACAACTATTGCATACCTGCAGCATGGCTTTACTACGTAAGATGCTGGTCAGGTCGTCACTCCATCCAGTGGGGGTAACATAACAGTGTTTATCAGTACGAGATTATCAAGAATATTTCCATAGGTTATCGGTCCATATAGTTATACCTGTGGTCGGTCCATTGCCACTTCATCATATTGATGCCCTAAGCTATAAGTAACCTAAACTTGCTTTTTTTGCGGAAATGGCGGACAGTTCCGTGCTGCAGTGGTTTAGCAATGAGTTGTAGCGCTAAAGGATGCGGGTTCGATTCCCGCACAATATAAGTCTTTGGGTGGAGTACAAATTGTTCCGGGTCTTAATGTTTGTACTTGTGCAATTTATGATTGTAAGCTGTCCCCTCTATACAGGTAAAAATCCTAGTGTGGAGGTATCGCTTTTAAAAAAAATCGTGGTTACTAATGTTATCCCGTAGAGGAGTTTGGCAGCAAAACTAACTGTTGAAGTTGGCCCTGTGTTTGAACGTACTTATATCGGGCATATGGCATCATGTTTTAGCGGCCTAAGGAAATCCATTAATCGATCCGCATATGATGGTGCCCCACTGCAGTTATATTATGGTTGCAGCACGAATGGGACGGACCAACCGGGAAAGGACCACGCTCTCACAGAATACCAGCGAGTTTTAATTCTAACTTGAATCCCGACTAGGTTTGCCATATCGGAAAAACAAAATATCTGCACACTGCACACACTGACTTTAAGCGTTCATCAATTTCGATCCTTTAGTAGTATTCAGAAAAGATTTAAAATTCCAACGATTTACTTCAAAGTTCAGTCTAATTACTAACTCAACTTTTATTAAATCGAAGGTCATACGTCAACTTTCCGAGAAATTGTTTGTCTGGAGTTTTTGAGATTTTTGGGAGTCTGGAGATCGTTTAAAATTTCCAAATCCCGACCATCTGGTAACCCTAACCGCGGCGTATTACTTTTGTATTATTGTTTTAATAATCACAAGTAGATTTTGTTGCGTAAAATTGGTGTGGTTTCGTGTATTAAATGTCTGCGCATGTGAGCTATTGATTACGATGAAACAAGTGATGTACCTCGAGATATTTTGTTTGTGTAAGGGCTTGGGAAACTATTGTCACTGACTATGCTGGATAAAGCTACAGTCAAAATGTTCCAAAAACTTTGTATTGTGATTCGATACATTATGAAGAAGTTTTTTAACAATTTACTTTAGATAATTTCTTATTACTTGACACTGGAAAATATAACCATACGACTATTCTTTACAAAAGAAGAAAAAATCCTCCTATTCAAGATAATTTGCTTAACTCGGGTCGTTAGTATTAATGCTATCAGTGTTCTTTGATCGCGTGACCTCTACAATCTACATAGCTATATTTTAAATTATCTGTTTCAAGCTACTTTTATTTTTTTATTTCAATAAATTGTACAATTAATTTAAACAGTCTTGATCCGGAAAAATCTATAATAATAAGTACCTGAATAGGGTAAATGATAATGATAATTTTATAAATAATAAAATAGTTTTTGATTTGAGAAAAAGAAAACATTCCTATTAACTCTTGCATTAATTAAACAATGTTTGATTTGATTTGACCTTTATCAAACTATGTGCGTACGTGTAGCGGCCGTCTTGGAATTAAATGTTGTGAAATTGCCGTGTGGGTGACAAAACGTTTAAGAAAAATACGTGACCAAGATCTCGTCAGCAAACACACTTAATGCACATGCATGTACAGAGACAAAATAAATCAAGATTTTTAAATAAATGTAATAATTAAAAGTAAAAAAAAGTCAAGGTACGTCCCACTGCTGAGCAGAGACCTCCGCTCATTTCTGAGAGGGTTTAAAAAATGTAATAGTTATATTTATTTAAATATTATTTGACGTAATATACATAACTAAAAACAATCTATGTAGGAGGCTCATGTTCACATGTAATGATGATGATGATAGAAAAAAAAGTCAAAGTCAAAGTCAAAGTAGCTTTATTATAATTTCCATTCAGTAGCGTTGTGTTGGAGCTAGCTCTATTAATAATTTTTCTTTTTTCTTTTGAAAAAATCTTAGCCCCCTACTAGGTTCTCCTGTAGCGTAGATGCAGTTTACATACATAAATTGCATAAGGGCCAAAATCCAAACCCGGAGTAATATTGAATATCATAAAAGTATTTCTTCCCGGATTCGAACACGTGATCCTAAGTGCCGCAACTCAATTCTAAGCCACTGCGCCGCGGAGCAATCGTTAATGTATATTATAATAAATAAATTGAACAATATCTTTTCAGCGCCATTCATTCATCCCTGCTCCAAGTCTGACCCCAACCTGAACCAATGCGTTGAGAAAGCGATACAAGTGGCGGGTCCTTTGTTTGCTGACGGTATCCCAGAGCTGGGCATCGCCCCCTTGGACCCCATGAAGCTCGGCACCGTGGATGTCGAGAACCCCGCCCTCAATCTTGTCTTCACTGACACCGTCGTCACTGGACTCAAGGATTTCAGAGTCAATTCCTACAAGTAAGTTCCATTTATTTATTTTTTCTGTGAGACATTCCATCTCAGTTCTCAGAGGTGACAATGCATATGTAACCTTCTTTGTTTGAATTTGGTTACACTTGTCCAAGGGCTGCAAGAGCCACATACCGTCCGGTGGATTGTAATTTCGTTTGTTACTTCCTTTTTATAAAAAAAAAATAATGATCTTTTCGACGGCTTCGTGGCGCAGTCAGGCGCAAGAAGATTCTTAGGGTGAATAAACAGTATAACCCCTTTTACTTTACCGTCAAACACGCGTTAAATCATCACGTAAAATTGTACATATAAACAATTCAATTGGCGCCGGTAGATATAGAAATTGGAGTAGTACTGTTAAATTTCGTTCAATTTTTTTCATAATACTGAAGTGATTTACGAACTTACGGTCTACTTGATGGTAGGTGGCTACTGCACCCACCATGAACACCTGCAGTAAAACTCCAAACAAAGATGGCTTACAGTCTTTAATTATACTGGCTCTTTTTACCCTTTAGACCTTACACCGTGATGGTAACTTTGAAAACCCTATTGAAAGTGCTAAAAATGATTTATTAAAATTCTCAAGACTTAAGACCCTTATTACTGGAATTGAGGCACTTCATCTTAGTCCTCACGGATGACAACGCATGTGCGTTTTGAGTCTTAATCGAGGATAAATGTAGATGTCATATAAATAAATATGCATATATATATATATATATATATATATATATATATATATATATATATATATATATATATATATATATATATATATATATATTATAGAAATAATAGTAATAAATATATATAAATAATAGTAATAACTAGTTATATTTAAAAATTTGATACAATTATTAAATTCCATTCCAGAATCAACACAGAGACAGGAAAAGCGGTGTTCGACTTCACGGCTAACGTGACCCTGAGTGCGAAATATAACATGGACGGTCGTGTGCTCATCCTCGACATCAGAGGAAACGGTCAAGCGGATATAATAATTAGTGAGTCTTTTATTGTATATATATTATTTACTTAAAAAAATTAAGTATAGGGAAGTAAAAAAAACTGTGGTTGGCAGCCCGCCTGCCGGAATGGCAACTATGGCAAATATCATCTCTGTGAGGTAATCTGTGGGGGAGGCCTATTTAGCAGCCTTTTGGTTGGAGTGTTGCTACGCTACGCTACGCTAAGCGTTGGCCGTAAATCTCACAGTACGCGAGCAACCCGGGTTCGATTTTGGCCAGCATCAATCCGTTATCCACTACAGCTCTTAAGTCCACTGCTGCAAACAGGTCTTCCCAATAGAGTGTCCCACAAGGTGGAATTTGCCATAGTTGCCACGATTGGTAGGCGTGTTGGCTGTCCATCTCTTGTTCCAGTTTCCCTCCGTCGCCTTTTACGACACCCACAGGACTATATGTGGTCATCATCATCATTGCAGCCCTTCACAAGTCCACTACTGAACATAAGCTCACCCAAGGAATGCCACAAAGCACGGTCCTGAGCCACCTGCATCCATCGACTTCCTGCATGTCTTACCAGGTCGTCACTCCATCTAGTGACGGTCGCTATACACTTCGTCTACCAGTACGAGCTTTCCACTCGAGAACCTTTTTTCCCCATCGGTTGTCGGTTCTTCGAGCTACATGGCCGGCCCATTGCCACTTCAGCTTACTAATCTGTTGAGCTATGTCGGTCACTCTCGTTCTACTGCGGATATCCTCATATCTAAGTTTATCACGCAGAGAAACCCCGAGCAAAGCCCTCTCCATAGCTCGCTGAGCGACCTTGAGCGTCCTCATACGGCCAGCAGTGAAGGACCACGTCTCAGATCCATAAGTCATCACTGATAACACGCACTGGTTGTACAATCCAGTTTTCAGGTTTTGTGGCTTAATTACTTATAAGTAATTAAGCCATATATGGGATAGTGGTAAATTATTACACCGCCACTACATGGGCGCTAGCTCCAATGAAACTTTTATTTACAATTTTAAGTACTGGTTTACCACGTGCTCAGCGTAAAACTGCATGTTAAATTTTTAAGCTATTGCATAGCTTCTATCGCGGGCCTTGAGCGCGGGGACCGAATCCAGAAATTCCGTAACGAAAAAAACCTCACGCTCCCCACTCCGACGGGCACGGAGGTGTGGCGTTGAAAGCCGTGCATCGTCTAACGTCGTTTCAGTTCGGCAGACTTCGGCACTCGGCAGACTTCGGCACGGTGTTTTAGTGCGTGCGACTAGTCGTATGCGTGTACGCTAGCTGCTAACTGAATGATAAAAATTCCTGAATAACCTACATGTATTGTAAGATATTAAAAATATTTTAAACAATATTAACTTCTCATTTATACAATAAGAGAAAAAAAATTGTTTTCTTATCGGTTACCACGCACAAAAAGTGTAACTTGATTTAATATCAAAGACTTAACTGTATAAATAAAATAAATAATTATAATTGCATAAGTTAATAATATAAGCGAGTGTAGACAACCGGAGACCCTTCCGAAAACCGAAACGAGGCATTCCATCTTAGTCGTCAAGGGTGACAACGCATCTGCATTTTGATTTGTAATCGGAGATGGATGTAGATGTCTATGGGCCGCAGCAACCACTTATCATCAGGTGGACTGTGTGCTAGTTTGTCACCCTATCCTATAAAAAAACTGCTTAGAATCTAAAAATATATACATACATACAGTTTTTTTCTCAATGACAAGTACTCTTTTCTTTTTTTTTTAATATCCGTTGTTTATACCACGGCTAAGGCAAGTCCTATTTTCTGCTGTTTTGATAAATACGGCGCCATCGATCAAACGTGCAACCCCGTCGATACTTCTTTACGAATGCGCTTCGTTACGATGTAGAATTAAATTTAGTGTAATGTGATCACTAGCTTCCAATTTAGGTTCCTAATTAGATTTTCTAAAAAATTTATAATGTAATAAGCGCTATAACCGTCACCATTAATCCCAGAACACCACTGACTAGGAAAGAAAGACCACCGTCGATAATACGACACGTGTTTCGCCTCTGCACAAGACATCCTCAGGTGAAGTAGAACACTGCGGTGGCTCACCGCTAAGACATAGTGGTGTGTCTTTCCTAATGTAGTGGTGTTAGGAGTATTGGTGCTGGGATTAATGGTGACGGGGATAGTGCACGCAATTGGGGGAGGTGCTCTTCAGGCTAGGTAAGACTTATTTTTCTTATTCTTATTTTTTCTTATTTAAAAAAAATATATTAGTAATCTTATTAATTAACATTACTAATATTCCTTTTAACCACTCCTGGTAAGCTTGAAAATGCTTGTGTTAGGAGTGGTTACGACAGTAGTCAAATGGCGGATTCGAACTCAAGACCTTTTGAGTTCGCAATCCGCGCCCTACCATACTACTGTCGCTTCCAAGACACATCATTTTATTTTATTACGTGGATCTTAGCTACGACATGGAGTGATGGACAGCATGGCAGTTACTTCGGAAGCTGTCAAGACAAAGGTTCTGGAAATGTTCTCAAGATTACCCTTTTGTTACAGCAAACCTAAACATCGTGATTAAATACGACTACGAGACAAAGGACGGTCACTGGGTGGTCCCGAAATACAAAGACAACTACAAGATGGACAAGGCGCAGTTTAGATTTACCAACCTCTTCGGGGGGAAAAATAAGGAACTTGGTAAGCACCGGGTCTGCAGCGCTGCACCAGTACAAGCACATTCGTGGCTTGATATGCACATATGAAAATAGTCACTAGAAAATCCACCATTTAATAGTTCACAGCTGAACATAGGTTTCCCCCACAGCTTGCCTCATAGAGGGATATTTGACAAGCCACACGTGGCGGACGGGTTGGCAATCGCTGTTCTTTATGATTCTGTTTTATCAGGAAGGTACTGGCCATTACCTGTTTCATATCCATCTGTCGCCTCTTAATACGCCCGCGGGGTGCGGGGCGCAGGGCGTGGGGTGCGGGGTGCGGGGCGCGGGGCGGGCTACACCGCTGCTACGCGGTAATAACACAGATTACATAACGTTTCTACTTTTCTTATAGGATAGGGGGACAAACGAGCACACAATCCACCTGATGGTAAGTGGTTGCTGTGGCCCATAGACATCTACATTTATCTTCGATTACGAATCAAAATGCAGATGCGTTGTCACCCGTGAGGTCCAAGATGGAATGTCTCATTTCCAGTAAAAAGGGTCTCCGATTCTCTACACTCACCATACGAAACACAGAAGCATTAAGCTACCATTTCACGCTGGTATTCTGTGAGAGCGTGGTCCTTCCCCGGTCGAGCCGACCCATTCGTGCTACAACTATACTACTAATATAACTGCAGGTGGCTCTACCACGTACAAAAACTAGGTGAGTACGTGAGTAATAATACATAATATAGTTTTCAAAGAAAAAGAGACAGAAAGAAACGTTTTCATTATCACTAATAGCAGTTTAAACGCTCGAACCTATCAACAGTTTCTGCTAATATCTGTTAATAATTTATGATAGTTGTAAGAATAATTTGCTTATACATGATAGTACTATACTGCAGCTACACTATGGTTGTAGTTGCAACACGAATGCGTTGACTCGACAGGACAGGACCACGCTCTTACAGTACCAACGTTGAATAGCAATTTAATACTGCTGTGTTTCGTATGGTGAACGTAGAGAACAGGAGACCCTTTTACACTGGACACGAGGCATTCCATCTCAGTCCTAAGGGGTGATAACGCATCTGTATTTTGTTTCCTAATCGTCGTGGATAATTGTAAATTTTTAGGCGGCACATCATTCAGTTACCATAAGGTGGACTGTTTTATCGTTTATCACCCTTATTCTATTAAAAACAAACTTACTAGTCTTCTATATCAAGTCGTAAAAGCACACAGCTGTCGTTATTGAGAGGATTCGTCTTAATCCTCACGTTCGGCAGACAGATTTACATTTATTTTTTGTCTGGAATAAATGAGATGGCTATACTGCAATCTATTAGAAGATTAGAAGCCATAAGGTTTTGACGTAAGTACGTCTTTAAAGTTTCCATAGTAGGAGACAATTCATAAAACTGGTGATAAAAAAATCTATCATCTACACTGAAAATTTAATTACACCACTCCATAGCTAAAAGATCAAAGAATTAATTACGTTGAGTGAGGACTGTGAAGCATCACGCGCGGCGGAGTGTGAAGCGCCGCTATTTTGAGGTCGTATCGTTACGTCACATAATTTCCGTTTAGTATAAATAATTATGGCGTTACGATTACGCACATTAGACATGTGTCAATCATTCATTTCTCGTGACCGAATTGTTCTAGTACATTTGATCATCTGATCATTCAAATGGATCATTTCGGGCTCCAATACCCTACACTAAAGCAATTCATTCAGATCATTAATCACGAGTTAAAAAGGTTCCGTCAATTGTTTGTGATTAGTTGTACCGGAACATTCAAAAAACAGATGAATAAACCACCAATACTTTTAAGTGTAAGAGCTCAAACGAACGAATCATTCATGATTGACACGTGTCTATCGCACATGTATTCGCGTAAAACACAGGGCCGTATCCACGACACAGTAAAACCTCGATTTTTTCTGGTATTTCCTATTTTTTACACTTGCCATAGTAATTAAAGATGTTTAAATAGAAGCTCTATTTCAGCCGCCACAACTCTAGCATTTATAAACGAAAGTTGGGAGATTATAATGCAAGATATCTCACCGCCGTCCATCAAAAACATCATTAAGCGCTGCGTTGAGGAAGCCAAGAAATTATTCGCTGCCGTTCCTGCAGCGGAGCTCATGCTCCCATAAATGGTTGGGGTCTTTGCCTTCAATGTCATCTATTATTCATGACATGAACCATTCGCCACCTCGCCATCTTATTCATTCTTTTCACATCTCTTTGATTATGAGCTATTTTTTTAATCACTTCTTTTATTCTAATATTTTTATTTATTAGAGATCGCTATTTATCACCCGACATAAGTTCTTTCCATTCAATCATTCTTTTCCATAGATTATTTATCTATTCTATATATAAAAATGCAATTGCCGAGCGTCTCACAAACATTGGAAAATGGCTCGACCGATTTCGATGAATTTTTTTGTGCATTGTGTGGGCACCTGGATGGTTTAGATTAGATTCTGTTGTGAGATTAATAAATCACTCATACGAAGCCGGGGTGGATCGCTAGTTATAAATATATTTAACATTATTTTTCATCGATCAGTTTAAATACAATTGTTCTCATACGCCTGTATTCAGAGACAATCTCGACTTTGAACTCAAACTTCACAACGTCAAAACTTGAGTCTAGTAGTCTATGGGATAGACAATAGTGTATACGCCAAAAGTAACACTTAATATTCAATAAATATTTTGAATTTGAATCTAGACAATACTTTACTTTTTGACGATAGTTTTGGCAGGAAGACTGACAGCGGATTTAGTAATGGTTTGAACACTCCCATGACTAACTTGACTCTGGCAACATTCTATCAAGAAAAGCCATAATTTAAAGAAGAAGAAGTGGAGTTTGATAGTAAGAGTAAAGCGATGTTCTGTAGTGTCAGCGCATGTGAACTATTAGTAAAACCGGCGAAACAGGCGCTCCGATGTTGGGATCCATCTCAAGTTATTTTGTCCGCTTAGGCGCCTTAAAAACTTGATAAAACTCGTCAACTATCCGTTGGGCTCTGCTACCGCCAAATCTTTCAAGAACTTCTCATTATGTTACATCGGCAAATTTTAAAGAAGTGGAATTCCGTATGTATGTGGCCGGCCTAAAATTCATAATTATCTCTGAATACCGGCCTTTTTTTTAAAGTCCAACTCAATAAAAAATAATCCCTTTTTAGGTGCATTAAACGCTCAGTTCAGGACAGTTCATAACAGTCCGGACCCGGAGTCAGGAGATTAGTTTGAGTACAACTATTACAGTTCTTTATCACTCTCTAATTTAGGTACTGTAGAACATTTCTAGGTTACTTAGAAACTTGCAATTTGGCATCAAGGAATATTTAGGTGTATATGAGTAATGGAAACAATCTGAAAACTTCAAGCAAATTGTACATTCCTACAGTTATGACTTGTTTATGAACTACTTTGGTGGTTGACACCAGTTTACATCTAATTCTGTTGTTTAGAGCTGGGAATCTGAACTTTTATCGGCTGAGCTGACAACTCCTACCTAGCTTGGCGCCCTTTTTAGGTCGTTTATGAAACTCATTTCTCCCTTTTTTAAATTTATGTTTTGGCGGAGTCTTTATATCACACATTAGAAGTTAATAACCTCATGATGGATGAAATAGGAAATATGTATGAACTAACTTTTAAATCATCATATAATATTACCGCTACCATTTCTCCATTACCATTAGAGTATTATGTTTTTAACGGTATCCTTTACGTCACTCATTACAAACAAATAATTAACCTTGTACCTAATAGATGAAATAGGAAATATGCGATAGGTAATTTTACAATTCATCACATTATAACACTACCAATTCATCTTCATTTGTGTCTTATTGTTTTTAACGGTAGTATGGTACTACATCACACGTTAGAAGTAAACTACCTTGTAATGGATGAAATAGGAAATATGCGGTAATTTTACAATTCATCACATTGTAACACTACCAGTTCACGATTAACAAAACCAAATTCATCAGAGTGTACATTATCGATATTTTTATGTATCTAGTTAAGTGAAGTAATACTTATACTAGGTACGTAATAGAAGACACCGCGAGCAAAATCTGTGCGGGCGGTGCTGCGATGCACAGACTACGTTTTTATGGCACAGAAATAAATTTAAGCCCAAGGGCTATAATTCGTGTTGCAAACGACTTAACCTCGGCGTCTCTTCTAGTACCTACGTAGTAGCTACATAATATTACTTCAACGATTTATATAACCGCTACCGCAAAAATATTAATTCATTTCTTATCTCCAGCCAAAACAATGAGAAGCGTACTCAACGCGAACTGGGAGTCCGTCATACGCGACATAGCTCCAGTGGCGTTTGCGAAAATAATCGCCGCCTGTGTAAACGAAACCAAAAAACTATTCGCCGCCGTTCCCGCCAACGAATTACTGTTGCCTTGAAACTGCGCAACCAACGCAGAAGCAATAGCATTATGCAAATCTTAGATGGTACATCAGCGTACTCGGTTATAAACACGAGGGCAAAATGCAGACAAACGTCATGAAATATTACACAAAATTCCGTTTCCATTGATTTCATATGGGATAAAAACCTGAAGAAAAAGCTCGACTTTGCAAGAATAATGTTTACCATATGTAATATTCAGTTTTAGGTATTTTTGTTAGACTTTGCCATTTTGTTACTTTAAAACTATTTATTTGAATGTTACATAAAATGAAAAGATTCTCAAACGTATAGGTACGCAAAGAACGCGTTTAAATTATTGTATTTCTTTTATTTGTTCCCAATCAATGATGTATAAACTAAAATACGTCATTGATCCCAATCTTAAGTTTGCTCTCGTAATAATGTTTAAAGGCAACATTTATCGAATATTTATAAAATATTATTTCAGAAAGATTTGCAGTATTTTTATAATTATTTAAAATCTTTCTTTGTATAATGTACAAATCATTAATAATTGAAGTAAACTTAAGGCAAAGATAATTTTTAATTGAAATGTTTGTATCGGTGTTATTATGGAGTGTAGAGGTACTCCCATAAGTTTTATTCCAGAAATTTCTGATTTATACTATTTATAGATTTTCTGACAAAAAGTTAAAATCTTGTCTATGCTCCATGTACATGTACTTGAACTTAATATTAGTATCCTACTTATATATTTCAATAATGGTAGATTTATGTTGTATTACTGTTTTAGGATCAAAATGTAAAAAATTGATAGATAGAATTTAAATTGTCATTATTTATATTATTATTAAAAATCTATAAGAATGTACATATTAAAAATACTTCAAACTATATTCCAACATCCCAAAGCTCAACCTCTACTCATTGGTGACACTATATACAACATTACAGATGGTAAGATAAATGTATTGTAAATAAAGTTATTTGTAACTTTAATACAAAACAAGGCATTGGGCATGGTTAAGGTTGTTAGGTACCAGTGATAACGTAGGTTTTAGTGATAATTAGTAATAAGGATGAAGAAATACAAATTTTAACAATACTTTGCTTTTTGTTTTATGACCCAAGAATAAAACAAAAATATTTATTACAAAATATGATTTACTAATCTTTGAAACAGTAAAACAATTGTAAATGCTTATGAAAATTCCATTTTCAAACTTATAATCTAAGTACAAAGTTAAGCAGTAAAACAGGCAGGTTTGTAGTAAATGCTTATGAAAATTTCAATAACAAACTATTATATTCTATGTACAGAACGTTAAGCAGTAAAAAAAACACTTTTGTATAACACAATGATTGTTTTACCAAGTTACCAATTAACGAGGACACATAGCATGACGGCCACCATCTACTGGAAGACTGACTCCAGTTATATTCGATGCTAAATCACTTGCAAGGAAAGCAATAGTAGCGGCCACCTCTTCCGGCTTCCCAGGACGTCCCAACGCATGTGTGTCTTTAGTGCGTGCTAAGAATGCTGCATATTGCTCTTCATTCAAACCTCCTCGCTTTTGCAATTCAGTTAATATTACTCCTGGATTTACACAGTTTACTCTAACACCTTTTGGGGCTAGCTCCAAAGCCACACAACGTGTAAACTGATCCACTGAGGCTTTTGATACATTATAAGCTAAAACTCCTGGAAAAGATCTTATACCATTGACACTAGACACATTTACAATATTGCCTTTAGTTTTAATTAGATGTGGCACAGCCAGCATAGTTAGGTAATAAATTGAGCGTACATTAGTGTTCATAAGACGGTCATACTGAGCTAAGGTTGTTGTTTCTATGGTACCAAGTTCAATAATACCAGCATTGTTGACCAAAACGTCGATTTGTCCATAGTGATCAACAGTACTTTTTACAATTTTCTCAATATCACTTTCCTTATTTAAATCCGCCGGCACCACGAAAGAGGGTGTGGACTTTTCGCAATCATTATTCACTTTCTTAAGGTTCTCGACATTTCTACCGGTAAGTGAGAGTTTTGCTCCGAGTTTGGACAAGAATACTGCCGTTGCAGCACCAATTCCTGAGCTTGCACCGGTAACAATCACCACTTTTCCGGCGAAATTCATATTGACTACTGTCACCTTCTGCAAGGGTAAAAAACTAAAGAGGCCGATATGAGTTTTCTTATCAAAAACTATAAATAGATAACCTCAGACCAACAACAAAAAATAGACGGAGCGCTATTTACATTGAAAGTGTAGTCTGTGTACATAACATTAATTTACTGTATTATCTATTATACTTTCAGCCTTACATATTACTACTATTACAGTAGATATTAGATAAGGAATAGACGAATGAAAGTAAAAGCCGTTGTTACGAAAAAAATTAGCTATTTAAAATATAATATCGAAACAAAAATAAACTTAGATTTACAATAAAATCAAAAACAAACTAGGGAGTAGGGACTAGGGATGTTCGATGATTATCGATGTTCAAAATTAACACATCGATGTTGCCACATGTCAAACATCGTAACATTGATGTCAAATGTCAATAAACCCATAATCGATTAATAAGAAATTGTGAAGAAAGCGAACTCTTGAAATCTATATCAACTAAACCTTGCATTTACTAATAAAGGTTTACAGTTTTGAATAATTCAGAATCACTAAACGCATCGATCACCTAAAAAATATCATTATGGTGTGTCAAACTTAATTGTCAAGTGTAAACTGTAATTTCACAGTTGTCACTGCTTTCTCTTTGTTATTCTGTAATGTCGTTGTCGGTCCTCATAAATATTCTACGTAAATTGATATTTAAATCAATTGTTTTTCCCTTGCTGTCTGTACCCACATAATTTTGAAACAATATGTAAGTATCTATACAATTCAATTATATTTCGCAACATTTTTGAGCTTATCATAACGAGTTTATTGTTTGCTTGAATTTGAAAGTTATGAAAATACGTTACTGAGCGAGCATAGAAATATCACTGCATGGTGCATGCGACTGTGCATAATTATATACTTAGCGGTCAGCCGCCGTAGAGTCTATATAACCTGAGGATGCCTCGTGTAGAGGCGAAACACGTGTCGTATTATCGTCGATGGTGTGTCTTGCCTGGAATAGTGGTGTTGAGAGTAGTGGTGCTTGGTCTAGTGGTGACGGAGTTAGTGTATGCAATTGAGGGAGGGCGGGAGGTGCGCTTCAATCCAGGTAAGACACATCATTTTATATGTTTAGCGGAAAGTTGCAAAGAAATTTATATTTTTATTTTTTATTTTTCCCTATAATCATATTTTTTCTTTCACGACAGAAGTATTTGATATAAAATTACGTCTAAGTTGTAGATTCGTAAACCTATAGAACATTTAAATATCAAAATAGTAACATTCATCATGATCGGCAAGTAATATTTGACTAAATAAAAATGAACTAGATATTTGTTAACTTCTTCCCATTTTTTAAATTACTGACATTAAAATTTTTATTAATTTCTTTTATTTTATCTACACTAATATTATAAAGAGGAAAGATTTGTTTGTTTGTTTGTTTGAATTGAATAGGCTCTGAAACTACTGAACCGATTTGATAAATTCTTTTACCATTAGAATCCTACACTACTGCTGATGAACATAGGCGATAGAACGTTTTCAAAAAATTTTGGGATCCGTATGAAAAGTTCGAATTCAAATTCATTTATTTGCCAGAATGTATGTGTACAATAAAGTATGATCTTAAATTATGAATAATGGCCCATTTACATTCTACCATTTTATATGGTGTGCAAATATTTAATTAGTATACATGCAAAAAAAAATTACAAGTGGGAATTCAATTAAAATGTCACTTTGTTTAATGGTAGTTCTTAAGTGTTAATGTAAATGTTCGTTAAATCTTCGTTAATGTAACTTAAGGTGTAAAAAAATACCAAAAAAAAACCTTATATCGCGTACGCTGCGGAAACTATTGACAATAGAGCAAAGTGATGTGCTACAGTTTTATGGAGGACATCAATATCTACATAAAAGTAGGCAATACCATATGTCTAACTATTATAGTTATCTCACAATAACTACTTTTCATCATACTTATCATTATCTATACTTATATATATATATATATATATATATATATATATATATATATATATATATATATATATATATATATATAATATTATAAAGAGGAAAGATGTTTTTGTTAGTTTGTTTGTACCAAATAAGTCCGAAACTACTGGACCGATTTTAATCAATTTTTACCGATAGAAAGCTAAATTATAGGGGGGGGGGGGAGGGTGAGTGGATAAAATTTAAATTTTCTGAATAACGTGTATATACGCGGGTGAAACCGCGGGGTACAGCTAGTCAATAATAAACCACAAACAACATGATTGTTTTTTATTTCTAACCTATAAAATAGCCTATTATAATAAACATGCGCAAAAATATCGACAATGGCTAACATCGATGTTTTGAGTAGGATGAACATGGAATATCGATCATCTACGAATGCTACCACAAATTAGAAACTTGTCACCATGGAGTTTAGAGGTAAGGAGGACAATGTCCCATACGTAGACAGAGAAACCTATAGACTAATGATCCGCGTGGCCTTGAGTGAGAAAGAACGATAACAAATTTTTAGGTTATAGAATAATCTTTATGACTTTTAAACACATTTAGATAAACATTTTAATTGTTCTAAGAACTGAACTGAACAAGATTCACCAATCTTAAGCTCACAAAATACTATTTTCTCATTTAAACCAACTTTTAAACTCCTTAAATCGCTACGCTGTCAAAGTTGTTTAGCAAACTGTAGAGTTTGCTAAACAGAAAAACCGGCACGGAGAAAGGGACAAACAATCACACCACTCTATCTCATTTCTATGCAAGACGTATCCATAAATCTATCTTTTTCGTGTGCGAATGCAAAAGAAGGCGTCAATTTGTCTATAGGTTTCTCTGTCTACGGTCCCATAGTAGAATCGTTGAAAATGTGTCCATCCGTAAGCAGTAAATAAAAGTTCAAAAACTCTCCAAAACAGCGCTCGCTACAGGGTATGAAAAATCGCCGTAAAATACGTTGAGAGTGGTTATGAAAATAAAAATTTTGAAAGCAATAAAATAACTATTGTAAAAGTAATTATAGTGAAAGTCTGTTCGATAAATAATTTATAAGAAGTTCTTTAAAATTTAGACTGTAGCTACAGTGGCGCCACCCTTAGTCTGTACTCCTTACAACAGGAGAACGATCACCGTAGAAAATAGTATCCCAGAAATATGGGCAATTATTGGTTCGGTCAATAAAAGTCATTTTCAGTCTATTTTTTCGATCAGATGCTAAACCACTTGCACATCCACGCACAATAAAATATTTCTCCATTTTTTAATGTTTCCTTTTGTCAAAAATTACAAAATTATGAAAATTTTCTCACCAATGACGCGGAGAAAATTTGTACATTATTCAACTATCTTCATGTACTTGTACTCATAAACAGCTGACTTCGCAGTCACTACTCACCGACATCAGCGTCGCTATACATTCTACAATTTTCAAGGACAGGCGGGCTAAGCTTTAGTACATAGTGATCGTTCTCCTGTTCTCTAACCTTCATGAATTTGTCCATGGAGGTAAGAGAACAGGAGAACGATCACTGTAGAAAATAGTGTCCCAGAAATATGGACAAAATAAGTGAGGCAATGCGATCGCTAAGTTGTTTCAATAATTTTAATTATATAAATTACTACAAATATAAATTATTAATTATTATTGATTTATTAATATTATTATTTTATATAATATTTTACCATTTTTAATGTTTATTTTTGTCAAATATTAAAAAAATTACTTCGCACACTACTTACCAACTGCACCGTGGCTATAAATTCTACAAGTTTTCAGGGACAGGCGGGCTATGCTTTATCACGTAGCGATCGTTCTCCTGTTCTCTAACCTCCATGAATTTGTCAGTCAATACTTTAATTTTTTAAAGGCCAAGGCATCTATATTCACTAATTATTTATAACCTCCTTGATATCCACAAACTAATAAGAGTACTACCGTATCTATATCCATATAATCTTATTTGACGTATTTTTTTAATTATTAAAAATACTATGCTAGTGCTTGCGGAATTCTTGGCAGATTTTGAGGAAGTTTAACCTACAATTAGTTGATGAGAATACTATCTCAGGTCGCCTTAGCGAATAAAAAAAACTTGAAATAAAAGAACGTCGAAGATTTTCAACACAGCCGCGGCTTGGATATTTACAATTGGTGAAATAACCAAGCCAATAGCGAACTTTACACGTAGAAGATAAATGATGCCTTGATGCTGAGTCTTTGGTTGGTAATGCTAAGCAATCCTACTGAATTACGACAGTGGCATATGCGACTACCCACTAGCGCTATTAGTGTGCTGTGCAGGGACTTACCGGTGGTGTGGTTTCAAAGAGACGACAAGAAAGCTCGCTTGCGCGAGTTTGACGAAACAGCTTACTTATATGAGTTCGACAAAACAGCTCACTTATGCGAGGTCAACGAGACAGCTTGCTTGTTTGTTTTACAGAATAATAATAACAAACGAGCACACAGTCCACTTGACAGTAAGTGGATACTGTGGCTCATAAACATCTGCATCCATCCCCAATTAAGACTAAGAATACAGATGCGTTGTCACCCCTAATGACTAAGATGAAATGCCTTGTTCCAGTGAAAAGAAACCCCGCTTCTCGAACCAACCACAGCAGCTTTAAGCTACTATTTTACGCATGTATTTTGTAAAAGCGTGGTCTATCTCCGATCGAGCCAATCAATTCTTGTGCAAGTTTGACGAGACCACTCACTTGTGCTGCGTCAAACCATCACAAGCGAGTTGTCTGAGTACAACGAGACAGCTTGCTTGTGCAAGTTTGACGAGACAGCTCGCTTGTAAAAGTTCGATGAGACAACTCGCTTGTGCGTGTTCGACGAGACAGCTCACATATGCGATTTCGACGAGACAGCTCACCGGAGCGAGTGTGGAGGGACAGCTTTAGCCGTCTAGTTGGATAACCAACTCGCTTGAGCGGTCGGAGATATAAAACAGAAATAGGTCCAAAAACCAACTCGCCACGTAAGCTTTCTAGTTTTCCGATGAGAAGTTCCAATAACAGTGCTGACATATTGCCAGGCTCTCTGACTTTTGACTAGTTAACGAAAGAAAGAATTAAAAATATTTATAATGAATGCTTAAACCAAGGATAACATATCCCAATGTTCGCTTATATCCTAACAGACTTTGACCGAATGTTAAGGCACAGAATAATTAATAGTACTACGTAGTTAAGGGCCAGATCATACAAAAGTGGTTTACTATGGTTTATCATGTGCGAAGCTGTACAGAAACAGAAACTTGTTTAGTAAAATTATATAGATTATAATTTGTTCTTATTGAAATTCACTTTTTTAATTAACCACTGGTTCGGAAAAAAACTCTGTCCAGAGAATAATCAGCAAAAACCAAGCAGGACTTTTTATTTAATAAAATAACAGCTTACAATCATGTATGCTACACAAAACAAATTAGAAATAGCTTGATAATGATCACCTTTCCCAGGGGCTATTATCATCCATAAATTCCTTAAAATTATTATAACCCCTTTTATACAAACTTAGTTTAATAAAAAAATTTAATTTTATATAGGTAAAATTTAGTATATTTTCTGAAATATTATGCAACGGTTAAACCGTTATTTTTAAAAATCTCTCTAAAAAGAACTATAATCTTACATGTAGATATCAATCTCAACATGTTGCACGAGATTAAGCAATACACGTTAGCCCAAAAAATAAATTAAAAAGACCATATGATTTAAACAATGATCTAAATTTAATATTAGTGGAGGAAGCTTCCAGGAGATTGATTTCTTTTTTCGTTTGAGAATCTCATTGTTGTGAAGTCTGTAAACGCTCACAACAATGAGATTCTCAAACTTAACACGTTCTATTTCTACAGTTCGTTCAATAAAGAGGCTCACAATATCCTTACGTTATTAATATTATAACAATTTTTTCAATGATTTCCTATATTTACGCGAACACTACACATAAACAAACGCGATAAAATCCGTAAAAGTATTTTTAATCAACAATTTACCTGCTAATGTTAAGGAGCCACCTCTTAAAATAGTTTCTCTTTTGAAACACTGACCACCTGGTGATTACTGAAGTTAGACATTAAGTTCTAAGTTTAAACTAATTTTTAGTAATAGATACATAAAATATGAATATTGTTGTTATTTAAGAACAATCAAATTTTTAGCTCTTTGCCTATCCTACCTTGTATATATTGATGCACCAGGTGTAAACAATTTTACTATCATTTTATCAAGTCATACAATTACAAATGTTAAGGATTTGTAAGCTACATTCTTTTTCAAAATTATTATAACTGCTAGAGATTACTCTATTGTCTCATTTTCTAATTTAAATTACCTGAAACTAATTCCAAATTACATATCAACTCATTACTCTGCTGCTCAATAGAAGCAGATGTCTGGGTAGCCAAGTCCTAGGCTGAGCTAACATATAAATAATAAACGCATTTGCTATTTATCTTAAATTACATTTGGATAGGTAATACCCATCCGTAGTCAAAAATTTCTTAATTAAATAATTTATGTCTATCAAATTAATTCTATTGTTATAATTGTAATTTTAATTTTTATTACATAACAAATTATTCACTTATAAATTTAAATCGTAATTTATATGATTTCACTGTGGCCAACCTTGTATGTAAGGCAATGTAAAAAAGATAATTGTATGTGCACCTAAACAAATAAATAAAATTGAAGTATACATCATTCTATTAAATGCACATTAATGTTACGAGCTTGAGGTTCGTGACAATAAAAATTGCCGATAGAATTACCTAAATTAACACTTTAATTTACTTTACACAAATTAAAACTTAAAACACTAATAATTAAACACACTAATTCACTTTATTCCGCTCCGAAGCTTCGCTTGTCTGCCAGATCCAATACTGCCCCGATCGCATCTTGCAGCGCCTATATATATAAATTAGCAATGAAGCATCCGGAATATTCAAGTAAATGCGCGCAAAGCGACTAGTGTTCGAGTGTAGATTTTCTAGAAACTTAGTTCTTCGGTTCGAGACTAGATGGCGCTAGTGCCGTCGACTTGAGCGCGTAACATTAAAGTAGAAACGGTACTTACAACAAAAACAATTTTTGTCTGTCGGTCGGTCTGTCTGTTTGTTCTGGCTGATCTCCGAAAGGGCTGCACCGATTTTCACTGGCAGATGGCTGATGTTATAATAAGTAGCTTGGGCTATTTTTTATTTTAGAAAAACTGTTATGGAGTCATTGTTATGTATAGTATATGTTATGTTTACATTATTTCTTACACATATTGTCACCGATGAACATGGTATTTACTATTTAATTTTTTTTTGTTATTTACCTCATTATATTAACAGGACTTTACCAGATCATTCATGACCAATATGTGTTTTTATATCTCTTCCTGAGCCGATGCATATTTATTTGATATTTGTAGGGAGTTTTTAAGTAATGAAATTTCTAAATTAAAACACTATTTTAGTTTCATTTCAGTTTTATTTCATTTTTTTCTACCTCAATTCTATATAATTTAATTTTATTACTTAAGTTTTTCTTTTTCTTACATACATTCATATAATTTAGTATTAATCTTAGTTTTATTAACTTTTGCACTTTTCTAACATATTTATCAAATTTTACGTATTTCTTTAATTTTCTTCTACTGCAAGTAATCGTTACTACTATTCTTGATGTGACAAAATTATCACAGTCAAATCGATTGTCGTGGAATGTTGCAATGTTTTAGAAGATTCACACACAGGGTGGTGATCAAATTATACACTATGCCAAGCCTAAATTACAAAGCGCTGCCTGCTATATTGCTTTCATGGCTGAAATTATAAGAGTATTTCCGTATTTCGGTGGTGGTGGTTATACCAAGTTATTGGCGAAACGTGATCTGAGCGTGTTAAATGAGGAGATACCTCGCGTTGGTGACATTTTTTTAACTTGTGTAAACAACTTGCTTAGTTGTGAAAATTTTTAGAGCTAAGTACGTAGTTACCCAGATGATTTGTTTCATCCTTTAAAGAACGGAATCGGCACATACTTGAAATGCTTAATCCCAAGATAATATGTTTTTTTAAACAGGAATGTCCAATCACGACTCTTGCCAAAAGACGCAGTTTGATTTTACGTAATCCCAGGGTTTCTGAAGCGAATTTATAATTATATTATTTTGTTATACACTTTTTGTGGTAAATAGTTATAACAAAAGGGTCAGTCGGATCAGAGGGATAATTTTTGTGTCATACAGCCAAATAAGCATTAGTCTTGCACAGGCTCCATATACGGAACAACAGCCGCAACGCAGCCAACCAAGCATTCGGCTCGCACCGGCTCCATACAACCAACAATAACAGTCACACAGTCAACCAAGCATTCGTCTCGCACAGGCTCCATACAACCAACAACAACAGTCACACATTTAACCAAGCATTCGTCTCGCACAGGCTCCTTACAACCAACAACAACAGTCACAGGCAACCAAGCATTCGTCTCGCACAGGCTACATACAACCAACAACAACAGTCACAGTCAACCAAGCATTCGTCTTGCACAGGCTACATACAACCAACAACAACAATCACAATCAACCAAGCATTCGTCTCGCACAGGCTGCATACAACCAACAACAACAGTCACAGTCAACTAAGCATTCGTCTCGCACAGGCTCCATACAACCAACAACAATACTCATACAGCCAAACAAGCATTCTTCTCGCACCAGTTTCATATAATAAGTCATGCAGTCAACCAATGTGTCTACCTACAAAACGTCCAACATAAGCGTTGTAAATTATATCATTACCCAGTCCAACAAAAAAAAACTATTTTGGATTACCAATGTCTTCGTCTAGACTTAAATCTGCACAAAACTGTTTATTTCTTTACCTAAGCGCTCAGCTTATGGGTAACATTTGATGATTCGATTGATTAAATTATTTAATAAGTACTTTCTGGTACTTTTAAGTGATATTCTAGAAATAACATTAGCGAAATGTACAGCGAAATCCCCTCACAAGATGACCTATAGGTGCTGGTTACAACAATTAAACCGCATTAAATTATATATCAAGTTTCAATTTCAATCAATAATTCGCACCAGATTATAGTAATAGCCCATGTGCATCAGTTTGAAAAAGCTTGTAATCGTCACGAATATGACGCTTTCGGCATCCCACACGGTTTAAAAATCTCCTCTGTCAAAGTACAAACCCTCGCGATCCTGTGCATACAATAAAACTAATTGCAGCCGCAGTGCTCGCCCTATAAAAAATGCCGAATCATCCAGTTTTTTGCTACGGAAAGAGATCCGACACGTTAAATTTACAAAAAGATGACATTACTTTTCATATTTAAGTAATTTTTAATCACATTATTTCTGTTTACTTCTTTTTAAACTTAATAATTACGGTGATAACTGATAACGGTCATGTTATTTCGAATTTGTTTATCAACACAGGTCGCTCGCACTCATACAGTATGCCGATTTATCGAATGACTGATCCGAGTCTGTATCCGAGTTGTCGCTGCCACCGAGCGATATTGATATGCTGTATGTGTGTGAAATTATTACTATAGTATTTTACTTGTTATTTGTGAGTTTCGTAGTGACAGACGATTATTTTTGTGTGCACAGATTTACTCCGCAAAAAATGATAAATGGTTCTGTACCGGGAAGAAACGCTATCGCTACTCTCCTCCGGTTCGCCGGTAGTCCAACATGGACTCTATGTTTTGTACGAATTCGAAGCTTAAAATTGTAATCATAAACGTAAAAATATTAAGTAGGTAAGTTAAGCCTCATAGATGTTCATAGATACGAGTAGATGAGTAAATGACAGGAAACGTCCAATCAGTTGCGTCAGTCACACTACACTCAGCCATTTCAACCCCATCAAAACAACACAATGTAGAAAATAATTAAAAATTTTAAACAATATTCAAAATTCTAGTCTTGTCATCACAATAATGTCCAAAGTTAGTGCAACAATGCCGTGTTTTAGGTTATAAAAGTATGTGGAATTATAATGAATACAAAAAATAGCTTTTTGTTTACAGAAAGAAGTAATTCACATACACATTGGACAAGCAGGTGTTCAAATAGCTAACGCTTGCTGGGAATTATACTGCCTTGAGCATGGCATTCGTCCTGATGGTATCCTGGCATTCTCAGATGATCAAGCCAGCTATGGGGCATTTTTTAATGACACTGGTGCAGGCAAAGTTGTACCAAGAGTTGTTATGATTGATTTGGAACCCACGCCCATCGGTTGATTTTATGTTTTTATAAACTTCTTATTGTTGATTTTATTAATATTTTTTAAAAACACTAGCTAACAACAGTGAGCAAGCTGGACATAAATACAATGTATAGCATTTTCTGCCGGTTACATTGATGGATGAATATGTTCAAACGATTGTTAAATATTTGTTTTTTTAAATGTTAATTTTACATATTTTAATCGTTTTTCCAGATGAAATAAGATCAGGAACATATAGAGAACTCTTTCATCCAACATCATTACTCACTGGTAAGGAGGATGCTGCCAGTAATTTTGCACGTGGATACTTTAGTATCGGTCGAGAAATGATCGATTTGGCACTTAACCGTATTAGAACTGTGGCAGAAGATTGCAATTCCCTCCAAGGGTTTATTATATTTCGATCTTTTGGTGGAGGTACTGGATCTGGATTCACTGCTCTTTTATTGGAAGGTTTAGTTAGAGATTATGGAAAGCTTACAAAAATAGAGTTCGCTGTGTATCCAGCCCCAAAAATCTCACCCATCATTGTCGAACCGTATAATGCAGTTTTGACAACGCATGCTTGTATGGACACTGAAGATGTTTGTTTTATTTTTGACAATGAAGCTTTATATGATATATTGGCAAGATCATTAGATGTCCCAAGGCCCACTTATACAAATTTAAATAGGCTAATTGCTCAGGTGGTACAATAAAATATGATTTTCAAATTATATTGCAGTATGGAACAAAAACAAAAACAAATATCTTTCCAGGTCGTATCTTGCATGACGGCTTCGATGAGATTTGAGGGATCTCTAAACGTGGAATTAGTAGAATTCCGGACAAATCTTATTCCGTATCCCCGAATACACTTTCCTTTGATAACGTTTGCACCATTCGTGCCAGCATCGCGAGCTATGCACGAAGCCATGTCCACGCAGCAACTTATGATGTCCTGCTTCGAACCGTCAAATCAGATGGTTAAATGCGATCCTAGACATGGAAATTACATGTCTTGTTGCTTGTTCTTCAGAGGCGATATAAACCAGAATGACATTAATGTGGCCATAAATCAAATAAAAAGCATGAGAACTATTAAATTTGTTTCATGGTCACCAACAGGATTTAAGGTACAGTATATTAAAAATCTAATGAACATAGTCCTGCCCATAGATTGTTTCATAGAAGTCTTGCCTGTTTGTCAGGTAAAGGACATTTGCATTATTAAAAGCAATCTCCCAAGATCTTCTTCATCTTCTACATCAGCCTTCAACAGTCCACTGCCGGATATGAACCTCTTCTGTTTTAGGGAGCCTTATCACGCTTAGTAGATGGAATAACGATCGCAGTACCAGACGTTTCACAACTTTGTCGCCATTTTTAGTATTTTACGTCTGTTGTAAACGAGATGGTTATACCGTTGTCTATCGGAAGCTATAATATTTTCCTGGCATTTTCCATTGTTGCCTTTTACAACGCCTAAGGGACTCTAGATCTTCTCTTTAGTTTTGTCTAATACTTTAGTAACAATACTGACGAATTATGTACAATACATCAATTATTAGTTAGCTTTCCTGGTGGTCTTAAATATCATATTATTTCTGCACACATTTTTTTTAACTTTTAAGCTTTTAGCCATAAAATTTAAGGGAGTAATCAAAACCCCGATATTTAGTTTTAAGTTTAAAAATCTATTAAAAATGAACGCCTCGTATTCGTATCTCTTTGATACCCGTAAATTTAACCGTAACGTTACAGATTGGCATGAATTATCAACCACCGGTCACAGTTCCTGGAGGTGATTTAGCAGCGCTACAAAGAGCCGTTGTAATGGTATCGAACTCTTCGGCAATTCGCATCGCCTGGGAGCGATTGTGCAAAAAGTTTTCATTGATGTACTCTAAACGAGCTTTCGTACATCATTATGTTGGCGAAGGAATGGAGGAAGGGGAATTTACCAGTGCTCTACAAAACGTAAAAGCATTATCAAATGACTACAAAGAAATGGAAACGGATTGACTGAATATTTGTAATCAACATCCCTGCAATTTCACATAAAGAAATATATGGCACAAAAAACTTTTAGCTTAATTAATTTACTCTCGTTTGCCGATATATTCGAAGAAAATAAAATTATGTATTTCTTATTGGTAATAATCCTTAGAAACATCATTTGGCATCAATGAATTTGGGTTTAAATGTAAAAAAGTAACATATATATATATATATATATATATATATATATATATATATATATATATATATATATATATATATATATATATACATATATATATATGTGTGTGTGTGTGTGTGTGTACAAGAAATCGTTAGGATTCAGATGGTTTAGAGAATGAGTTTAGAAAATGCTACAGACGTGAGTGGTAGAATCCGAAAGAGAAATTGGTAATATATCGAAGATGGGCCAAATTACGAGTCCCTTAATGGACAGCATAATATAGGAGTACGTAGTTTCCACCTACCTCTCCATTTAGAGTTTGTAACGTTCATGTTATGCAACAAACGTGTTCTTCTTCTTATTGCCTTTGCATATTGACCAGCGGCAGATTGCTGTTCCTATTTTATCATTTAAATAATGGTTAAAAATAATTTTTGTTACTTAAAAATACTGCAATTTTATGTATTAAATGTCTGCACATGTGAAAAATTAGTGGTAACGATGTTACTAGTTAACCATGGTAGGCCAGGGGCTAAGGGCTCGTTGTAAATTTCAAAGTACGCGAGCAACCTGGAATTGATCCCAGCCGGCACTAATGAAATTGTTTATTGCAATTTTAAGTGCTGATTTATCACGTGCCCGTAGGTAAAGGAAACATCATGTGGAAACCTCCATGTCAGGGAAATAAGAAAAAAAAATATTTTGAAGACATATGAAGTTCGCTAACAGGTATTGGGGCTGCGCGTCGAACTTTTCCTTGCCCCAAAACGTTCTCAGAATTGATTATGATGAATATGGAAAGTGCAAAATAATTAAGGCTGTATGGTTGAAGACCATTGCTTGCCTTAATTGACAAATCTTAACAGCAAAAGCAATGACAGTTATTGAAGTTGACAGATGACACATTTGGTCGAGCCGACGGCATAAAATTTACGTTGGGTTCGTTTGGCAGAAAAAAGCGCTAGCAAGCGCTTACTAGCGCTAAAATAGTTTTCGGCCAGGACACGATTGCTACTTCAGTAGCGCTGACACACATCCGCCATTTTGCTTATTTAATTTGTTTGTTTTGAAGTAGAGTTTATAAGTTGTTTTTTGCAATATTAGTTTTAAGTAATATAATGACACGACTAGACATATACATGTTATTAAAATTCATGATTGGTAAGTTTTTAATATGAATACTTCACAAACATATATTTAAATTAGGTTAGGTTCCCTGGTTAAAACTAACATCGTGTCCTAAAGGAAAATAGCTACTTACGTTTTGACGGCGCGTACCGCTTGCGATCGCCATTTTGCTTACAAGCGCTTGCTAGCGCTTTTATCTGCCAAACGCACCCGTTGATTGATTGTTTATCTATTGCAGCGTTGTTCTTGATACGGCAATTGCCGTAATATATGGCATTCAGGCATCTTAAGCAACAAAAATACGGTATACGGCAGCTATTTGATTACCGTATTAAAACATACGGTAATTGTCTAAAGTAAAAAAAATATATTTCGTATAATGGAACACACCAACTTGTTAACCATGAAGATTAGAGAACAGGAGAACGATCACCACGTATAGTTGCCGGCACGAAAAGTGAGCACAGATGAACTATGGTGGGGGTTGAACCAGCGTAGGTACGGTGTCGGCCAAAATTATTAGGTACTGTTGTTATTTCAATTCATAATTGAATATTTTCGCTGACTTTTTTTCGAAATTCTGAGTCGTTTACTTATTTAACTATACGACGTACAGTAGCTACTTAGACATTAGTCGCCTTAGCAGTCTGTTTATAAACGTCTATCATGTTTTTCCCAATACCTAATTATTTCATGTAACAAAACACTGAATAGACCATTTGTCGGGATTGTTTATTTAACACCGAATTCTTTCTTCTCTGCATATTTAGCCCAAAATCCGAATGTTGAAATTATAAAAAAAATAATTAACAACAAGAAATATCAAAAACAATTAAAAACAAGAAATATGTAAAGAACAATTAACAACGAGGTAATACTACAATTAACAAAAAAACTAATTAAAGAGTTGTCACTAAAATTGCTCTCAAGTGTACGGTAGTCGAATGATACGTGCGAACCCAATAGACGATGAGAATCGGCTGACGAACCAATCACCTCAAGCGTCAGCGTGGTCAACGTCATATCAACCAATAAAAAGTGTGCTCACGACTCGTGGCGGCAATTATACTAAAGCAGAGCCCACCTGTCCTTGAAAATTGTAAAATTTATAGCGGCGCTGACGTCGGTGAATAGTGGCTGCGAAATTAGCTGTTCATGAGTATAAGTCGATGAAGTTAGTTGAATAATGTACAAATTTTCTCCGCGGCATTGGTGAGAAAATTTTCATGCTCCGTAATTTTGTAATTTTTGACCAAAAAAAATTAAAAAATGGAGAAATATTTTATTGTGCGTGGATGTGCAAGTGGATTAGCATCTGATCGAAAAAATGGACTGAAAATGACTTTTATTGACCGAACTTAGCGATCGCAGCGCCTCACTTATGGTGTCCATATTTCTGGAACACTATTTTCTATGGCGATCTTTCTTCTGTTCTCTAACCTTTAGAAACATGGAGATCCGGATCGATAACTGTAATTGTACAAAATTTCAAGTGCCAAACTAAATGATTCGTAAAACGAAAGATAAAAAACAGTATAAAAAACGACCCAAATGCAACAGAATCAGAAGTACTGGAAACTATTCAAAACCTATATGGTGAAGAATAAAATTAGTACATTTATAGTACACACTTATTTATTATGTAAACAACATGTATTTCATAATGATTTCTTATATTTACGCGAACACTACACATGATTAAAACTACTTTTACGGATTTTATCGCGTTTTATTTTTACCTTTTATTTTTAATTCCCGACGTTTCGGGCGCTTTCCAGCACCCATGGTCACAGGGGACTGAGATGACTGACGTCCCGATGTCATTGTTAAACCCGGAGTACCTTCAGCTTTATTTTGATTATTGTTTATGGTCCGATCTATGCAAAATGAACTGACTTTCAGTTTATGGTCCGATCTATGCAAAATGAACTGACTTTCAGTTCATTTTGCATAGATCGGACCATAAACAATAATCAAAAAAGCTGAAGGTACTCCGGGTTTAACAATGACATCGGGACGTCAGTCATCTCAGTCCCCCGTGACCATGGGTGCTGGAAAGCGCCCGAAACGTCGGGAATTAAAAATAAAAAGTAAAAATAAACGCGATAAAATCCGTAAAAGTAGTTTTGATCATGAACATGTATTTCACGTGTTTTTTTATTGTAATCTTCTAAACAAATATTTTGTACAATACGGCATTTTTGTTTGTTTTCCCTATAAATCCGGCAATTTTGGAGTTAGAATACGGCAACTCTAAATTTGTCAGGAACAACGCTGATTCTATTGAACCTAGATAGCTTGCTACATATTTATTTATCTATGCACCTAGAAGAATATTAATTACCTACCGTAAAACGGGGTGGATAGGCACGATTTGTAATTTTGAATTTGATTATCATGAATTATTTTTATGCCGGAATAAACGCTTACATTATTTTCAAATGAGTCTTGTTGTTTATTTTACAATTTTATAATAATTTTATTTGTTTCAATCATGCATTTAGAAGTAAATTGACAAAATGTAAAGTTTTCTATTCACCTTGAATACTGGGTGAAAAGAAACGCCAGAGAGGTGAATAGAAAAATTTACTAGGTTTGTTACAAACATGATTCCTTTGAATAATCGCATTTAATCAGTGGGTACCATTGAGCTATTATGTACTACGTACTAGAGGAGACACCGCATTCAGCTACTCTGTTCCACTCAACTGCGGTTCATGCACTGCACTTTAATCAGTCACTCGCTAGGCGCTTGTAGAGTTGTCACGTGTTGTGTTGATTTAAAAAAAATCTCTTGATAAAAATATGCCGTCTTGTGTACTTAGATATTGCACAAATAATTCAAGAAATGTCAGTAAAAACCAAGGAATTACTTTTCATCGGTTAATAAGATACTTATTCAATAAAAAAGTATTATAAATTAATAATAAAACAAATTATTCCTAAGACGCCATCTCGTGTCACTGAATATAGATTATGAAATTAATATGTTCAGATGCGACATTTCCGTGGGTACTTAAGTATAGGACGAATATATTATTATACACATTTTTTTTATAGAAAAATATATAAGTTATTATGATTTGGCAAAAATTTCCATGTTTAAATCCGCTTATTATTCTTTTATTTTATTTTTAAGTTTCCACATCAAAGTCAAAGTGGAATAAATTCGTCCATTTTTAACTCTCGCGTGCCCAGCATTTATGAACGATTATTTACAACATTTATGATTCTAATTTAAATAAATATATTTGTAATTTAAATTTTATGTTAATAAGTTTTGTTAAACATACATTTAGTACGTTTTTTTATATTTGACATAGATACCTTTTAAAATATTCAGATAAAAATATCATTAAAATGTAATTCTGACATAATATTATGTAATATTATATTAAATTAGCACATATACAAAATAAAAAACAATTTAAAAAATTGTACTCGATATAATTAACAATACAATATAAATAAACAATTATTACATACTGACCATTCTACTTACGTATAATCTATAATAACAAAAACTGACCACGCAAGCGCAATGCGCGTTTATACCAACTGCGCATGCGCGACTCTACTATTACCGCGCATGCGCGAAGACATACGAGTAGTGCACAATTTTTGTTTGGAATAGCTTCTCTAGTACGTAGTACATAATAGCTCAATGGTGGGTACCTACCTAAACTATTTTCTAGATATAAGTAGATATGTATGAATTGAACGCTATCATTATATTAGGATATTTTTACAGTTACTGAATATGAATACTTCATCGCAGAAATGTCCTAAATAGGTAGATATAGAAATAAAATTACATAGGTAGGTAGGTATGTTTTATTAAATTGAAAAATGTAAATCACAGACAGTTTCATTTTAGGCACATTGAAACACTTAAACATTATTATTTCTTAGCATAACAAAACTATAGATAAAAGATATTATGTATTGTAGATAATTAGGCACTTTAAAAAGTGCGCAGCGACGGTATGTAAGTGACACACTATTTTTTAATGTGTTAGATGAAAATAAAATGTGTGTAAATCACTTACTCATCAAGCAAATGTCATTTAATTGATAAAAAATCTAATTAGGTGAGTTTTCATTTACAATTAAGAACGCCCTTAGGAACATTGAACACTTATATGCCTATATTATACATATTTATATCTTCTATATTATAGAGATACAAGTATTTTTGTAATTTGTATCTTTGAAATCTTACGAACTATGCTACTGAATGAAAATAATTTTTTTCTGATTGACATCAAAAGTAGTGGGTATGTCTTAGTTTAAGTCATTGTGTTCTCATCCATCAAATCTTTAAGAATATCGTTCTCATTTTTGTAATAAGACGGTCTTCTTGAGGGAATAGATTTTATACCACTTGTACTAGGTTTTGGTTCATCATCAAGAACATGTTTTGGTTTTTTAATATAATAAAACTTTTCGATATGTTTTTACATTTATTGACGTGTATTTCCTTAGAAAAGGTTTCAATAGAAATAATGTTAATTTTTTTGTTTTGTTTCTCTTCTTTTTCAATATTTCCAATTGTAATATCTGCTAAGACTTGTGAGCTTGTATTCAAATCTCCAAATCTATCCTTATTATCTTCATCACATATTGGTAATCCCAGAGAGTATTCATTTTCTATTTCAAATTCATCATCATAAACGATTGGCATTGATTCTATATCATAATTTTCACAGTCTAATGTGATATTTTCATATTTTTTTTTCATTTTCTTCATTATGTCCTGTCTCTTCAGTATTTTTTTCATTTTGATCAATTACATTCTTTTTAGCATTACTTTCATTTTGTTTGTTGGACTTTTTTCCTTTTCCCATTCCTTTTTTAGATATCTCAGTGCCTTTACTAGCCTCTTTCCGTTTTTATTTTTAAAATCTCCGTCTTCAGAATCCACATAATCTTCAGTTTCATCATAATCCCTAGAATTTTTACCTTCTGTTCCATCCCCAACACTTCTCCCAGCAATCACATTTAACTTCCTTTTCCTTGTAGATTGCTTGACGGTTGTGGTTCCATAGCGTAGCTCCTTAAGTAAGTCCAAAATTGATTTTTCCACTTCTTCTCCACAATCTTCAACTGGCAATCTGTTTAACACCTGGTTTTGATCGATAGGATTAATTCCTGTTTTTCGGAAACCAGCCAATATATTGTTTTTTGCATTTTTATGTAATTCTTCCATAAGCTTTTTTAAAAGTTTTGGGAAACATCCCTTTGGAACACAAAATTCTTTTTTACCATCTTTTTTCTTCCATTCTAGAAGAATATTACGCCATGCAATTTTCATTGGCCTAAAGTAAGCCACATCTAAGGGCTGGGTTAAATGAGTGCTGTTAGATGGTAAAAACACGAAACATATATTCTCCTCTTGACACATTTGTATTACGTCGATCGATAGATGTGAGGACAGATTATCCCCGATCAAACATTTTTTTCCTTCTTTTCCCCTGAAATACGGCAGAATAATAGTTTTGACCCAGTCTTCAAAAATGTTGGCGTCGAACCACTCACTTTGAAAACGATTGTACCGGGTGGCCCATTTTCAGTCCAGGTGTCGTAAAGGTTTTGAGCCTTGTAAACCACGTAGGGGGGCAGTATGTCTCCAGCAGCTGTCGCAGACATCATGATGGACACAGAAGCTTTCGAGTGGTTCATGACTCTCTCTGGGTATTTCGTTCCGCGTTTGGTTAATATTTTTTTTCGGCCTGGTTCATCACATAAGTTTGTCTCATCGTAGTTTATTAAATGTTTAGGATCAATACCAGACAGAGAGGTTTCTAATTCTTTGAAATAATCTTTGATAGACTCGGGAGATACGTCTGACCTGTTTCTTTTAATATTTTGGCAATTTCTCTGTGTGATTTCATTTTTATGACGCTTAAGAAAATTTGCTAAAAAGACAGGACCGGGTAAATTGTCTTTAAATGTTAAAACAGTTCTTCCTATTTTGTCTAGGTAATTTTTAATAAAATATCTAAAATCCAAAGAATCAAGAGGATACCCCCAATCAGCACAGATATTGATATATTTGGTCATGTGTTTCTCCACTTCCAATGAAAAAACTGTCTGCCCCCCCCCCCCCCCCTGTTTTTTCATAGTTTTAGTGCAGTACCTGTATAAGACAGATTTATTAATACAATATTTATCAGCGACTGTTTTTAATGACTCTGTTGGTTTATTTTTGGTTCTTCGGTATTCATGAATAGCTGCGTTGAGCACTTCCTCATCCTATTTGTTGTATCGTCTGCCTCTAGGGTCAGGTTTATATTGTCGCGGCATGTTACCTACGAAAAAATACATTTCAGTAAAAATCCACATATATAAAAATACCCCTACGAAAATCGTTAATCTTGCTCTGTATTCATCATAATCCCTATCCCTTAACATGACATGTGTATGAAAAATTTCATCATGAAATGTTGAGTAGTTAAAGCATAAAGGCGTAACAAACTACAAACAATCAAGCAAATTCACTTTCGAATTTATAATATGAGAAAGAAAACTACTTTTCTTTCCAATTTATAACAAATCAAATTATTATTATTTGTTTTCTTGTTATTCCCTCTTTAAATCAAAAACAGATGAAAATAATATTTCAAAAAACTTTAGTACAAGCGACAACCCTAACAGCATTGTATCTAATAACCCCCTTCGTATTTCTATTCAAGCCTTCCCGTATCTAATGACCCCTCATGTCGTATCTATACACCCCGTACGACGTGTCTATTCTCCCCTTAAGCGTGTCTATTAACCTCTAAACAATTAAAAAAACGGCAAGTTTCACATTTTGCATTATTATAACTAAAATAATTAGGCAGCACTTACTATTACTCAAACATAATGGGCACTCACTAACGCTTCAAAATATACTAAATTCGTTTAAGTAACTGTACTTTAACTAATTAAAAAACACCAAGTTTTGCGAGCCTAACTTTGCAGCGAATTACACAGTCACCTTTATGACGTTATTTTTTTTCTGTGTCTTACTCCATAGACAATCGATTGTTGCCATTTTATTAAAAATATAACGGAGTAGGAAAAGAAACGAACGCATGTGTTCTTTAAGCTAATGTCACTCAGATAATTTGGATTGTATAGTGCCACCAACTTATCTGTAGGTATGTCGATTCACTCTTAAAAAAATCGATCTCAGAATCGATTTGAATCGAAAACACTAGAATCGATTATCGATTAAATCGAGGATTAAAAGATCGATTTTCGATTAATCGCGACATTTTCAAACACGAAATTACAAGAATTTGCGAATTTTTCTTTAATTGAACTTTAATATTTTTTTGAATAAAATATCAGTAATCTTAATAATTAACATTATTAATATTCCTTTTAACCACTCCTGGTAAGCTTGAAACGCTTGTGGTGTGCACATATATATAGCTTATGTGCAAACGGATGTGGTTTGCACATAAGCCACTCGATTCTTTTTTTACAAAGTGACTCCATGTATCACTTTTATTTGACATTTTAGGCTAGAAACAACAACAATACATTAACAAAAGTTCAAACTGCAACGTACATTTCTCGATAAATCTGTTTCAATCTAATAACTCACCATTTATCAAATTGAAGTGAATGCTACACGAACACAATACTGGTTATTTCCTTACTATAAACCTCTATAAACTTCAACATATAATATTTATTTACAGTATCTAGGTATTTAAAAAGTACTCTGTCTGTACTTACAGCTCACAGTATGTATGTTTTTGATAATAAATAAAGTAAATTCGCAAGTTCACAGTACAAACAGGTTCACAGCTATAATATTATATTGTAGTATGTATATGTCTTTGTTCACAGCACAGATTAAGTTAGACCAACATTCCACAGGTAAAATTAGAATTAGAATTTTAGAAATGAAAATGAAATGACAACTTTTCGATATTGTTGGATGCGTTCATAAATATTTATTTTATTCAAATATATACTGAGTTCAAATTATCAACCAAGTACGACCGGTTGTTTTTGCGTCCCCCAACAGCAAAAAATTAAAAAACTGCGGTATCTGAACCAGTCAGTTTGGGAATTTTATCGCTAGTTCTTGAATCAGATGAATCAGTCCGATTCGAGAGGTTTTCGGATCGATTCAGTGAATCGATGCGGTGCTCGGAATCGATCTAAAAGATCGATTATTTTACGCCAAAGAATCGATTTTTCGATTAATCGATTTAAGATCGACATGCCTACTTATCTGTTCAGGTGGACAAAATTGGGACTAAGGCCGCCATTTTGTAAATGACATTTTTATAAAATATAAATAATATATATAATAACACTAATTCTCACTAATTTTAATATATTAACACGAAATTTGTTTTATTTTATATTATGTGTACCTAATGAATATGTAGTCACCTATTTCCTCGGCGAATTTCTTAAATGGCAATAGTAAGCACTCCACTAGCGACTCTGTAAACTGAACAGATAAGTTGGTGGCACTATAAAACTTTTTTGCTTTTGTGTCTAATCACCCCGTGAATTCTATTAACCCCGTTTTACGGTACCTAGTTTATATTTCTAATTTTGAATTAAATAAGAAAACAAATAATTTGAATTCCACACCATATTTTCTAATAAATCACAATACCGTAAATTTCTCTATGTTAAGTAAGTAATAATATAAGTATTTAAATATCTGGTTAAATATTTGCATATTTTTTAAGAAAAAATATCATTTTGTGTTTAGTTCACGCAGACTTTTATAATAGATAAATAAAACTCATTTCATCCGTTTTTGTCTTAAATTTTTAATATAGAATGTATTTAATGTTTTAGGAGTGATTTAAGGTTGCGCAATGTGGAGTATAGCAAAATTATGTCGCGTTTCATATCCAATTCGATCAGTATCAAGTAAGATACTTTATAACACTGGACCTCAAATAATGAGCAGGGAGCTTCTAACCCCTGCACACTGTACAAGGGTTGGTTTGATAAATAAAAATAGCTTAAGGGTGAGTTATAATTTTCCTTATGTCTTGCTGGCCAGAACAACATTTTAAAAAGAATAAAAAATACTTATTATCTATGTATGACACAATGGATGGATAGAAGAAGGAGCAATCACAATTTTTGAAGAAGTGGTTAAATTTATGGGTTTTCTTTAGTAATCTGCTGCATGAATATATGGTCGCCGAGTGGGTGGGGGAGAGGGGGCGGAACCTTCCCCTGAAAGGAAAAAGTGCCGGAAACCCCCTCCCCCTTTTTTTTTATAAATTTTTAAAGTTTTGTTACTTTTAAGGAAAATTCGCTTTCGTTTAATAAAAAAAGGGCGTCCGGCGACGAAAAACTCACATTCGGGTCCCGGTGGGAATGTGAGAGTATTCAGGGTGAGAAAAAACGGTAGGAATTAACACTATTTTGACTCTGCTTCTGCTCCAGCGCTTGCGGGAGGTGCAGCCCTTTCGCCCTTGCGTAACTAAGCGCAGGCACCTAGCTCACCTGCGCAGCTTCGGCTGTTTGGTCGCCTTCGGCGACTAGCCTCAGCCGCTATGGCTCGTACGCTGCCTGCGCTTAGTTACAGTGGGCGAGGGCTGCATTCCCTCCGCGCTTCCGGATTTTCATATACACTCTAGGGGTAAGAGCGGAAAGACCATGTGGAAGTTGGGATTGACAGATTCGGTTTTATGATTTATACCTTCTGGCACTAGGGTTTGATCAAAAGAAACAACCAAATATGATATTATAAAATCATTTATTTATATACATGATTAATTACTTTAATTAGTTCCATAAAAGGATCCTTTTTCTTTCTTTGCACTGACCTTTTCCACAAATATTCTATAATAATATCTGAAAAGTTTTCCGGGTGGTTATAATTGTATTTACTGAAAAATCTTTTGACCAGCCGCCATTGCGATTCGATTCTTTGAGTATGAGTGCCATCAGGGGCAACAATTTGGTTATCAGGATCGGAATGGTTCATCTTCTTGTGAATGTACCCATGTTCCCCTAAACAATCATAAGCTGTCCAGAAGATGGTATGGACTGTGGTGCCCTCAACCACATGTTTTTTAATTAGGGCCACTAGTACGTCCGCTGACCTGATGTTTTCAGGGCACACCTCTAGTCTTAAATCCTCACTTCCATCCTCAATGAGGCCGAGGATCCAGTGGCCCTCAATCTGTCTTCCTATAAACAACAATAAACAATTTAAAGTTAGTAAATATTCAAGATATTTATTTATTTATTTACTCTATATTGTACACCAAAACCCAACAGTACAAAATTACAAAAAAAAAAAAACAAATATAAAAGTACAAAATTTTATAGTAGAATATGTACAGCAGGCTGTCTTACCACTCTGAAAGTGATTTCTTCCAGATAGTTTGGCTTTAAAAGGTATTCAAATGTATTTATTAAAAGATATTTTGAGTTTAAAAGTAAACTTTAAATAAATATATTGTTTCAGTCTGTAATATAAGAAAATCAAATTACCTTTATTATATTTCCGTTTTCCAAATTTTGACTCGTCTATTTGGACTACTTTTCCTGGGCCACCAATCTTGCCGATGGCCTCTTGTTGCTCTATTTGGTAAATGACGAATGTCTCCCGGCAGAAATTGTACCAATCGCAGATAGTCCCCATAGATAAGCATTCTTCCTCCATATCTTTTTCAGGGTCTTCGTGGATTGCATCTTCATAGCTCCAGCGATGCGCATAACAGTACATCAGATAGAATACCCGTGACAATGACATTTTAATATTTTCTAACCAGGTGCCCTTGCCACAAGCTACCCTGGATCGGGCTCTTATTGCACACAAAGGAGCCCACATTTTTATTTTGCCCATATATTGTTATCTCTTTGTAATAATTATATTGTTATTTCGTTTTCGTAACATTTTTAAATGAATATAACCTCAAAACTATAATTGTCGATATCTCGAAAACTAATGATTTCCGGCATAAAAAACAGCTAGATGATAATTAATAGCGTCATTGCCTGTCAACTAAAGCTAAAATGATCAAATAATGTTGTTATTTCGTTTTCGTATCATTTTTAAATGGACATAACCTCAAAACTAAAATTAACGATATCTCGAAAACTAAAGATTTCCGGCATAAAAAGCAGCTAGATGGTAATCAATAGCATCATTACCTGTCAACTACATCTAAAATGATCACTTAAATTGTGCAGAAGATTACTAAAGCCGACCCCATTCTGGCCTTAAACACCCCAAGATTTGTAATCTTCAAGAAAGACAGGGGGGGGGGGTACTATAAACTATTAAATTCCTTTGCTGTATGCATAACCCATTAGTGGCAGTGGATGCGCAACAGAGTCATCTAAATTGTCATTCTTATGCAGATGACGCTGTTCGGCTTAAATTATATTTTGGTCATAACTTCGGCAATTTCTATTCTAAAGGGATATACTTTTTATATACTCATGTTTTACATACATACAACATCATTATAGTTGCCGTCTCTGTAAATAATGATTTTAGAAAAATAACAAAAATCTCCTCAGGTGTGGAAAGCCCTGAACGGCATCTTCCAGAGGCTATTATTGGGTTAGCCTCAGAAGCGTTCCAGAAAATAAAATCCAGTAATATCTCCACAGCACTTTAATTACAAAATTCACCTGTTTCTTGTACAACGGCCACGCGATGATTGCCTATCGCAACTACTGTCCGATATGACATTTACTTCGATTATCAATACACTATCTTAAATTAATATAATAGTTATCAACAAACGATTATTCATCCGCAATTAGTTGATAATTAATAATACATTTAATTATTATCATTTAGATTAACAATGTAATATATTTCATTATAAATCAAAACTGTTTACACTTTAACATCTGCCTACCTGTTGCTACTTATTACAATCAATACAGCATCTTTATATGAGATTTAGAGGTATAATAATTCTAGGATATATAGAATAATATTAATCAGTCGTACATTAAACTTATTAGGCTTACACAATGTAATATATTTCATTATAAATAAAAACTGTTTACACTTTAACATCTGCCTACCTGTTGCTACTTATTACAATCAATACAGCATCTTTATATTAGATTTAGAGGTATAATAATTCTAGGATATATAGAATAATATTAATCAGTCGTACATTAAACTAATTAGGCTTACACTATCAACATTGAAAACATTTTGTTTAAATATTTATTTTAGCTATATTACTATATGGAATTAAAGAACAGTTATAGGTTCTGCGTATACCATTCTTCAACTGCTACAAAAAAAGGGCATTTTGAATGCTTTTTCGATAAGCTGGAGCTTGTGCTAAGTAAATATTTGCATAAACACTTGAAACAAAAAATTGTGACTGTGGGAGATATCAACATAAATATTTTAATAAGAAATAATGTGACCAACAACTTACGAGATATTCTCTAAAATTATAATCTCACTCAGCATATCACGGAACCCACTAGAGACCTATCATGTATTGACCATATATTTAGTAATATTTAAGGTGCAACTGGACTTAACCTCCCTGTCTGTTTATCGGAACACAATTCTGCGCAAATTCTTGTTTTTAGTACTAAATCTAAGATTTCTCCCCCAAAAACCTTATACACCTATAGGAGGGACTAATCTTCTGAAAATATAGAGAAGTTTAAACAATATTTGGCAAGCCTTTTCTTTTCCGATGTTTACAGCGAAACAGAACCTAATGCTGCGTTTAATATATTTCATGATTGGCTATGCCTTCTTTACAAACTCTGCTTCCCTTATAAAAAAGTTATACATTCTTCAAAATCCCATTTACAATGGATATCTAAGGGAATTAGGAATAGCTGCGCGAAAAATAGTCTTAAGAAAAAACTACTATAGGAGAAAAACTCCTAAAAGTAAACACAAATATAAAGTTTATTCAAAACTACTTAAAAAATACATACTATGTTCTAAAAAAATAACTAATAATAAATATGTTATAAACAGCAAAAACACCTGCAAAGCTGCTTGGAAGGTCATACAGGATGAAATAGATACCAAGCCGGAATATAATAATCACATTGATTTTATTGAATATGACAACAAATTAATTACTATTCCGACACATATCGCAAATACTTTTAATAATTTCTTTATTGAATTGACAAACAAAGACATCCAAAATAATATACCAAATAATAAAGCCAATCAAATCTTAAATAATTCTATTTATCTACACCCTGTTGACGAATATGATATAAATAAAGTAATTAATGACTTTGAATAATAGTGACTCAGAAGGGTATGATGGCATTTGTACCAAAGTAATTAAGGCCTGCAACAAAGAAATAGGTAGGGTCTTGGCATTTTTAATAAATTTATCAATAGTCTCTGGTGTCTTCCCTTATAAACTTAAATTTTCTTTGATTAAGGACAATTACCGTCCTATTGCGATCATGCCAATTCTGTCAAAAGTATATGAAAAAATTATGCATACTAAACTCGCATCCTTCTTTGACAAGTATCATATCTTGAATCCCACTCAGTATGGATTCCAGAGCGGAAAATCTACTACACATGCTATTTTCGATATGGTAAATGAGACTCTAACATGCCTAAATGCTAACAATTATACAACTGCTCTCTTCTTTGACATGTCAAAGGCTTTCGATTTTGTTTCACATAATTTATTACTGGAAACATTGGAAAAATGTGGCATTAGAGGCACTGCTTTAAGTTGGTTTAAAAGTTACTTGCAAAATAGACGTCAATCTGTTGAAATAAGTAAACCAGACTGCAATCACATGGTCCTAAATCACAAATCAGATTTTAAAGAAAACAAATATGGAGTTCCACAGGGTAGCGTTTTGGGACCACTGTTGTTCTTAGTATATATTAATAATCTTCCGGATGTAACTAAACACAAATGCATTTTATTTGCTGACGACATATCTGTAGTAGTAAAAACAGATGGTAAACAAACTCTAAAAGACCACATTAATGACATTAACAGTACAGTTACAAAAATAATAGAATGGCTTAAAAATAACAATCTACTTGTTAATCTTGACAAAACTTATTTTATAAATTTCAATGACATATTAAACCAGACAATGAACATTAATTTTGAAGGGCAAACACTAAAAAGTACAAATGTGACAAAATTTTTAGGTATATGGATAGATCAAAAACTAAATTGGAAATAATAATAATAATAAATATTTATTTCATTTCCAATTACACATGTTTACATACAGGAATAAATATGATTACAATTAAATAAAGTAACAATAAGTCTAACAAAAATAACATACTATGATAAAATTAAAACTATGTGTAGCTTAATAATGTAGAATATACAAAAGAAAGATAAAAAAAGTCAAAAATATAATATTAGCTACCTGCCTGAACTAGGTTGAGTACCCGTGTTTCAGACATCACTTACACAATGGGTTTAATAATGTAGGACACTAGATATTTAAATAATTAAACTATATTATATAATAAATAAAATAACAAAATAACAATTAATTGTTACCTACAATTAATACAAACTATTTTAGAATTTCTAACAACTTCTCTGTGTCTTCGTAATTTAATTTATTTAGAAATTCCCTTACACTTATATTACAGTTCTTATAACTTAGACTACATACCTTTAGTGACTTGTTGAGCTTGTTATATAGAAAGGGTCCTAAAAATATGTAAAATTTGTTCACAAATGCGTGTTTGGTTTGAGGGTTTACACAAACTAAGTCCATTCTTCTCCTGTCTATGGATTTTAAGTTAAATGGAAGTTCGGTATGCTGTTTTAATATGATGTTCAGGATAAACAACTGACGGACAGTTAGTACATTACATGCCAAGTAAAGTTGATGTGTAGGAAACATGAATGGACGGAAAGTGGCTACCTTTAAAACTGCTCTCTGAGCACATTCTAATGGGAGCAATATTGTTTTAGAAGCTCCACCCCAGGAAGTAATGCCATAAGTGAGTATGGATTGACACAAAGCTAAATAGACCTGTCTTATCAATTTGAAGTCAGCGATGTTACGAAGATATTTAAAAATATATATTAATTTACGAACTCTAGCATAAAGTAAATCGATGTGCTTGCGGAAATTTAAATTTGTGTCAAGCGTGATACCTAAATATTTTATATTGTCTGTTTTTGTTAATGCGGAACATGCACATGCAGTGTCATTATACGAGTTACAATTATGAGCGTAAATATTTAGGAGTAGGTATGTTATTATTTCTCATTAAAAATAACATATATAGTGTTTTATCAGCGTTTAAACGTAGGAGATTATTAAGAAGCCAATTAGATACTATGTTAAAGCCTTGCTGAGCGTATTTATAAACCTCATCTCGTGATTTAGCTGAGAATAACAGGGCTGTGTCATCTGCATACGACATAATGACACCATTTTGAAGTTAAAGATTGCATAAATCATTTATATAAATTAGGAACAATGTAGGCCCCAGGATACTGCCCTGTGGGATTCCATAAGAGCTGTTTTGTAATTCAGTACTTGTATACTCACCGATTTTTACACATTGAAAGTAATAACTGAGGTAATCAGAAAAATTTGTAGTTGAGTTCCCCTTATGACAAGTGTTTCAAGCTTTTGCAATAGGATAGGGCAAGAAATAGTATCAAATGCTTTGGCAAGGTCTAAAAAGATCCCAATTGAGTGCATACCGTTGTCTAGATTACTTGTGACGTAATCTGTCAATTGGTGAAAGGCATCATTGCATGATCTCTTAGGCTTAAAACCAAATTGTCTGTCTGACAGCAAGTTGTTAGTTTCCAGGTATTTTATTAATTTGGTATTTATGATCTTTTCTAAAATTTTAGATAAGCCAGATAGGACTGAAATCGGCCTATAGTTACTAACTAAGTTATTATCACCAGCTTTGTAAATAGGAGAAACCACTGCTTTTTTAAGCACTTTCGGGAAAATACCATTTGCTAGGCATAATTGAAAGATATGTGTTAACGGGGCGGCCAGTAAATGTTTAAATCTTTTGAGTATGCGATTAGGTATATTGTCCCATCCAACTGCACAATCTTCTTTTAAGCCAGATATTATACTTAAAATCTCATCAATATCGGTATTTAATAATACAAAAGAATGTAACTTAGAAAAGGGTGTGGGCATAAAAATTGGATTACGAGTGTTGCTTAATTTTAAAGTTGTCTCTGATATTTTTTTTTGCCAACGTTAATAAAATAATTATTTACTTTATTAGTTGCTTCGTTTGGGCTTTTGTCTAATGACAGTAGATCAAGTGGGGATCCAAGATTTTTTGAACTGAAGGTATTTTTTTTAATGAACTTCCATACAAGTTTACTGTTTTTACCGGCCTTCTGTAAAACATTTTTATCATATTGTATTTTGAGGTTTTTTAATAGTTTATTGCAAAAATTCCTATATCTTTTATAAGTAGCAGAAAGTAATAAATTATCAGGAGAAAGTTTAGATTTTAAATGAAGTTTGTCTCTATATATATTCTTATACAGAATATATATATTCTTATACAGAAATGTCAAGTTGAACATGTTTGTAAAAAAATAAATAGATTTTCGTACGCACTTTATAAACTAATCAAAGTAGCCTCAAAAATACAGCATATACTGCGTACTTTGCATATGTGGAATCCGTACTGCGATACGGGCTCATTATATGGGGCAATAGCACAGATGCAAAAAAGGCATTCATTGCCCAAAAAAAATGTGTTAGAGCAATATGTTGCACTGCACCTGATGAGCCTTGCAGGCCGCTATTTGTGTCTCTGAAAATACTACCCCTACCATGCCTGTACATTTTTGAAATTGCAAAGTTTGTAGAACAAAACATGTATTATTTCAGACAAGCGAAAGAGATTTATACGCAAAATACCAAAAATGGCAATAGACTTGCTGCTGAAATTATACCCAAGAGTACTCGGTTTAAAAAAAACTGCTACTGGATGTGTATGCTCATATTTAATAAAATACCCCAAAATATAAAAGACTTACCCCTTAATAGATTTAAAGGCGCCCTTTACAGGTGGCGAAATGATCATTGTTTTTATAATGTGAATGACTTTTGACATGATGTGACACAACAGTAGTTCTATATTTTTAATTACATTTTCAATTTTAATTATTTTAAATTTGTATGTAGTGTTACGAGCTTGAGGTTCGTGACAATAAAAATTGCCGATAGAATTACCTAAATTAACACTTTAATATACTTTACACAAATTAAAGTTAAAAACACTAATAATTAAACACACTAATTCACTTAATTCGGCTCCGAAGCTTCGCTTGTGTCGCCGAGTTCAACTCTGTCTCGATCGCATCCTGCGCCACCTATTTATTTAAATTAGCAAAATATCCGGAATGTTCAAGTAAACACGCGCAAGGTATAATAATAATAATAATAATAATTTCTTTATTTGACACTTATAATTTCATACAACATCATTGAGCCCTGACTCCCAAACTAGGATACCCTGTATTTCGGTATCGAGAGTTCGAGTATAGATTTTCTAGTTCTTCGGGTGGCGCTGTCGGTTGAGAGATCTGTGATGTCATTTTCTGCAACGCTCTACTCGCTCTCGTTCCTGACACTAGATGGCGCTAGTATATCGTCGACTGGAGCGCGTAACACTGCCCCCTCCTAAGACATGCTCGTCCCGAGCATTATCGGTCCCATGATAACGCGCCAAGCGATCCGCATGGACGATCTTAGGAGTCCCTCTTGCGCCTTTCTGTAACGGCTCCGCAATGTCAAGGGCTGTCCTATCCCGTGGTGCACCAACATTGTACAATTTCGGTGCTCCTCTACTACGTGTCTGAGGTCCCCGCACGGCCGCACAACTTGTACATGTACGACACCAATCCTCGACATCGTCACGATAATGGACCCAGTAAAACTGTTCTCGGACCTTCAGTAGGGTTCGTTTAACTCCCAGATGGACTCTTGAACGACCATTATGGCACAGCTGTAGAACATTCGGCACTTTAGCTTTAGGGACAACCATTTGCAAACGACAGCTGTCTCTTCGACCATTGTCCCATTTACGGCACAGGACTCCATCCTGAAGCAGCAAGTTGTCCCATTGGGCCCAATAGCTTTTCGTGGTTGAACTCATCGCTGAGACGTCCCTCCACTTAGGCTTGGTAGCACGGGCCTTCATCCATCCCAGAATCGGCTTGATGTCTGGATCTTCCCGGTGGGTTTTTTTTTTTTTTTTTTTATAGGCTAGGGTGACAAACGAGCACACAGTCCACCTGATGGTAAGTGGTTACTGTGGCCCATAGACATCTACATCTATCCTCGATTACGAATCAAAATGCAGATGCGTTATCACCCGTGAGGACTAAGATGGAATGCCTCGTTTCCAGTAAAAAGGGTCTCCGGTTCTCTACACTCACCATACGAAATACAGCAGCATTAAGCTGCTATTTCACGCTGGTATTCTGTGAGAGCGTGGTCCTTCCCCGGTCGAGCCGACCCATTCGTGCTACAACTATACTACTAATATAACTGTAGCATGGCTCTACCACGATTGTGCATGACGTAGGCTGTCCTTCCACCCGTTGCTGAGGTGGTCTGTCCTGAGCATCCTCATGGATACCACTTCCTTACTCTCTTGCCTACTACAATGGTTGCCGCTGCAGTGTCTAATAGGAAAGTCGTATTCCTGCTGCTGCTGGGCGGTGCTGTTAGCCGCACTTCGTTTCTGAGATCGTTCACCTTCCCTTCCTAGGGTGTGCTTAGGGCAGCTGGACCGAAGATGGCCCCTTTCCCCACAGCCATAGCACCTAGGGCTGTATCTTTTATTGTGGTCGCGAACCGTAACTGCTGTAACCTCCCTAGCGTGAGGTGAAAGATGATCCTGTCGCCGCCAGGCAGTGCCGTTAGCTGCACTACCCTCTCGAGATCGATCAACTCTCCTTTCCACGGTTCGCTTAGGGCAGCTGGATTGAAGATGGCCCTTTTCCCCACAGCCATAGCACCTTGGGCTGTATGCTTTGTTGCGGTCGCGAACTGTAGCTGCTGCGACCTCCCTTACGCGATGGGAATGATGATCCTGCCGCACGGCTTCCACTTCCAGTGCATGGGCCAAGGCGTCCTTAAGCGTCTCGTGGTGCCCGAGCCTCACAGCAGCTCTGACTTCCAGGTCGCGGATGCCGTCGATGAATGTCTGCACCAGGTTCCCTTCAATGAGCGCAGGTACAGACCGGTATGCTTTTCGCACCAGCTTCTCCATCTCTAGAGCCCACTGCTGCAGGTTTTCGTTGATGCGCTGCACGCGATCTTTAAGCTGCGCACGAAAGACGTGTTCCAGGTGAGCGTCGCCATATCTCGCCTCCAATGCCTCAAGGAGTTGCTCATAAGTCACTTCCTCACCGAGAGCTTCCAGAACTGTTAAGGCCTGGTCGCGCAGGCCTAGTGTGAGAGCAGTCATGGCCTGATTTTTATTCCAGCCGTTCGCCTTCATAACAGCTTCGAACTGGATTTTGTAGGCTGACCAGGAAGAAGTCCCGTCGAATGGTGGCACCTTGAACCCACGTAGCGAAGGTGTAGTAGCTACTGCGGGGGCTGCAGTTCCATCCCCAAGTTTGAGGTCGTTCAGCGTTTTCTTCACGTCAGCCATCACGTTGTCAACCCGATGGTTCACATGGTTGATTCGGGTTTCATGTTCTTCGATTCGGGTTTCAGCTTCCGACAGACGGTTGTCGTGTTGAGCAACCCTATCCTTCACCTGCCTTATCTCTTTCCCAAAGGTAGCGTGAAGGAAGGCATCTGCTCTTCCGACCGGCGAGCCTGTTCCGCCTGCTGATCTTCCAACCGACGGGCCTGTTCCTCCTGTCGGCGGGCCTGTTCCTCCTGCAGCTCTTTCAACTGACTGGCCTGTTCCTCCTGTCCGCGATTCAGCTGCTCTTCGAACCGACGAGCCTGTTCCTCCTGTCGGCGGGCCTGCTCCTGCAGCATCACCATCAGGGTACCTAAATCAGGTGCTGCAGAGGCAGGAGCTACTGACGGACCGGCCTCCGTTGCCGGCCGCTGGCCCTCCGACGTCTGCGGCGTTGCACCACCAAATCTTCGTTGGTCCGTCTCCTGCTGGCGTTGACTTCGGGTACGGACACCCTCCGTTTCCTCCTTAGGTAAAATCGGCATGATTTTATTCCACTTCTGACACCAATTTTTACGAGCTTGAGGTTCTATAGAATTACCTAAATTAACACTTTAATTTACTTTACACAAATTAAAGTTAAAAACACTAATAATTAAACACACTAATTCACTTAATTCCGCTCGCCCCAAGATTCCACAGCGACGTATGCATTCGCGAGGGCCTTCAGATTCCAATTGTCCAATGCATCGTGTCCCTTGGCCGGCTCGTCGCTGGTGTCCTGGTGGGTCGGCGCCGCCGGCTGCATGCCGTCCGCGCTCGTCAGCAGCGCTGCCGGCTGCATGTCGTCCGCGCGCGTCAGCAGAGCCGCCGGCTGCATGCCGTCCGCGCGCGTCAGCAGCGCCGCCGGCTGCATGCCGTCCACGCGCGTTAGTAACGTCGCCGGCTGCATATCGTCCGCGCGAGTCAGCAGCGCTGCCGGCTGCATGCCTTACGCTCGCGTTAGTAACGTCGCCGGCTGCATATCGTCCGCGCGCGTCAGCAGCGCTGCCGGCTGCATGTCGTCCGCGCGCGTCAGCAGAGCCGCCGGCTGCATGCCGTCCGCGCGCGTCAGCAGAGCCGCCGGCTTGTAGTGTTGGGTGGTTCGGGGAATAAATAAAACGTCCAGTAGTCTAGACTGTAGGTTTAATACTAATCCTTTCTTATTATATCCTACACAAATATATATAAGCACACACTACACGCCCATCGGCAAAAAGAAAAAAAAATCATTCACAAAAATATTTTTTTTATGTAACATAACTTGGTGTATAAAAAAAAAATAAAAAAGGTGTACACTTTTTTTAAATATTAAAATTCTTATACTAGGTATAACATACTTATATCATAATAAAAAAAAATCGTAAACACAGTAATTTTGAAATAATTTTATTTGTATTTATAGTAATAATAACAATTTTATTGATTTATGTATATGGTCTAGTGCGATTTTTATGTATAGACTTATGTTTACCTTTGTAATCTATTGTTACATTTGGTTCACGATCTTCGACAACCTTAAATGGTCCTATATAAAGAGGATCAAATTTGTTTACACATTGTTCATTCTTAAGGAGTATCATATCACCGACATTATATTTAATTGGATTGGTATAGTAATCATATTTAGTTTTCCTACTTTGTTTGCTTAAAATTAAATTATTTCTTGCATCATATTGCGATTTTTGAAGTCTATATCTAAGTTGTTGTGGATAATCATATGGGTTATATAAGGGGTCTATATCTAAAGTTAAATTAGTTGGCAAACGGCAAAGCTTCCCAAAAACAAGCTCATATGGAGTATACTTGGTTTCCGTGTGTACAGTGTTATTATAACCAAAACACCAATACGGTAACCAAGTGCTCCAATTATGTGGTTCATTACCTGTTTGAATTCTTAGAAATGACATCAGATTTTTGTGGCTGTTTTCTAAGGAACCTATGGATTGGTGATGATATGCTGTTGACGTTACCTGTTGAATATTGAGAATACGGCACACATCTTTCATGACGGTTGAAACAAATTCAGTCCCTTGGTCAGATATTATTTGTCGAGGAATACCATATCTCAAAATAAAATTATTGATAAAAGACGATGCCACCGAAATAGTATCCTTATGTTTAAGCGGATAGGCTTCAACATACTTACTTAAATCACACTGTAGTGTGAGTATATAAACATTACTATCGCTATCTTTACATAAGGGCCCTACTAAATCTAAATAAATTCTATCAAAAGCAGAATATCCCGTATCCGTTATAACCATTGGTTCTTTTATATGCTTATTTAAGTGCTTATATCGCAAACACTTGTCACATTGGTTTACATAATTAGTCACATCCTTCTCTAACCCGGGCCAAAAAAATCTTTTCTTTATATTGTTTATCATTCGCCTTATACCGGCGTGACCACTAGTTGGCAATAAATGATAGTCGTTTAATATTATGCGTTTTGTCTCACGATCGTCGACTTTATGGACACCATTTAAAATTAATATTCGCGGTCCGGACCTATTTGGTGTCTCATTTATAATACGAGTTAACTCCTTAATTAATATATTGTTATTATTATTTTGTATAATATACAGACGATCTATCTTTCGCTTATTACAAAAGCAATCCAACTCCCTCACAAAGGCATCTCGTGCACAATATGATCGGAAAGAAGGATTTACATAAATTGTTGACTTTGCTGAGACAAAACAAAATAACTTAGAGTTAGAATAGAACTTTTCTTTCACTCTGTCTATCTTTTTCCATTCTTTTTCGTCTACAAATAATAATTCAGTGCAATCCTTCGGCTGTTTAAGTATTCCCACGACTTTTGGGTGATCAGTCCAATCGTTGGTGGTAACCTTATCCGCCGTAGGGTTGTCGCTCTTATCTTGCGCAATTTTTTTATTTATTCGCTTTCTTTGCGCTCTTGTTAGAACAGATATGACCTTTTCATTCATTTCTTTCAAATCTTCACTCGAAATTTGGATGCGTGACAAAGCATCTGCAGCTGCATTGTCAGCTCCCCTTACATACTTGATAACAAACTTATACTCCTCGAGCAATAACCTAAACTTCGTAAGTCTACTTGACGGATTTGTCATGTTGAATAAATATACGAGAGGCTTATGATCCGTTTCAATAATGAATTCGCGTCCATATAAATAAGGTCGAAAGTATTTTACTGCCCATACTATCGATAATAATTCCTTTTCGATAGTAGGATAGTTTTTCTCGGCTTTGTTTAAAGTGCGGCTAGCATATGCAACCGGTCGTCCGTCATGATTACATAAAACGGAGCCTATAGCAAAACTAGACGCGTCAGTTTTTAAAATAAAATTTTGGTCAAAATTTGGATACTGAAGTATGGGAGGAGTCGTTAAAGCATTTTTAAGCGTTGAAAAAGATAGTTTACAGTTTTTATTCCAATGAAATTTAACATTTTTGCGACATAAATTGTTCAGAGGTAAAACGATTTCAGAAAATTTTGGTATAAATCTTCGATAGTAATTCGCAAACGCTACTAGCCTTTTTACATCGTTGGTATTTTGAGGAATTGGGTAATTTTGTAATGCTGATATCTTTTTTGGGTCAGGCTTAATACCTTCGGAAGAAACTACGTGGCCAAGATAAAGAAGTTCTTTTTTTAGAAAAACACATTTTTTCGGGTTTAACTTTAAGTTTACTTTTCTTAAGCGCGATAATATTTCCATTAAATTTTTGTTATGGTTATCTAAGTTTCTGCCAAAACAAATGAGGTCGTCTAAATAAGTGAGCGCTTTTTCGTAATTTAAACCAGCCATGGATATTGTAATAGCACGAGAAAAGGAACTTGGGCTTGTCTTTAAGCCCATTGGCATTCTGGTCATCTGATATTGACCAGAGGGTGTAGTGAAAGCCGTATACCTTCTACTAGATGGATTAAGGCTTAATTGGTAAAAAGCTTGATTGAGATCAAGGTGGGTAAAATACATTGCTCCTGATAAAGAATCTAATATGTCTGTAATATTGGGTAACGGAAATTTGTCATCTACAATACAGTTGTTTAATTTTCGAAAATCGATAACCAAGCGCCAGCTCCTGTCCTCACCATTTTCTGGCTTTTTGGGTACAAGAAGTACAGGACTTGACCACTCACTACAAGTTGGTTCAATAATTCCGTCTTGTAACATATTTTTGACTTGTGTTTCTATTTCGTTCCTCTGAGAATAGGGTAATCGATACTGTTTTACATACACTGGGTCAATATTAGGTTTTAACTGAATATTATGTTCATATAAATTACAAGTTGTTAATTGATCACCTGGCAATAAAAATACGTCGGAAAATTTTGCACAAATATGTATAATAGAAGATTTTTCCTCTTTATTTAAATGATCCAAATTTAGTAAATTTAACATTTTATGAACGCGTTCGGGATTAATGAGACTTTTATCAAACTTACAAATTGAATAATTATGTAAACTATCGGTTTCAGGCCTAAAATAACTAAGATTGACCTGATTCTCCCGTGTATTTAATATTTTTATTGGTATTTTCCCGTTATTCGCTTTGACAATTCCACCAGACAGAAAAACTCCCTCGCATAACTCTTTCGGAAAGACAACACAATCTTCTTTCATACTCGCATTGATATAAAATAAATTCTCGCATCTCGGAGGAATACTCAAATAATTATTATTTCCCAAAATACCCATATGCAATGGTAAAGTTACTAATTCATTCATATTATGCAGTGTAATATTATTCAATTCGAAATTTATGCTACAATTAAACTTACGTAAAAAATCTATACCTAAAATTCCAGAAGTTTCACACGGCAACTGCTTTATAACATGAAACTTATTATTAAATTTCAGTCCGTTAACAGACAATGTTAAATCAACAAATCCCACGGTTCGTAATTTGCCTCCGATTCCGTTTATTGTAATCGGTTTCTTTTGTAATGAAAGGTTTAGTTTACTAAGCGTGTCATATTTAATCGCACATAGGGAAGCGCCGGTATCTACGAGCCATCTACATTTGATACCATCTATTGCTAACTCAACACAATTACTATATTCGCAACTAAATATACTATTGGTCTCGAAAAAATTCTAAGTTGTTTTCATTATTATCGTTATTAGGGTTAATTTCAATATTTTGAGAACTTTGCGATACGCGATATTCTGGTGTTATAAAATGAACACGCTGGGCATTTTGACCACGAAAAAATCCGCGATTCTGGTATGAGTACTCACCATAATTACCTTTTTTTCCGCGGTGTTGTTGATTTCCACGCGAAAACTTTTGGGGTACCGGTTTCCTCCAGTTCACGTTATTTTTTGCTTGGGTATGCAAAGGGTATGTTTGCCGTGGTACATTATTGGATATATACCTACCACGTAAATTTTTACGCGTTCTTGAACCACCTCGATTCCCGAAATAAATCGATGGTTCGGTGTACTCGCTAGGTCGAACACAAGACGCCTCCTCATCCTTTGCAGCTCTAATTGTTTCTTTTAACGTACTATAATTACGTGCTGACAAAATAATACTGAGTTGTCGATTTCGCAGGCCATTTGTGAAACTTTTAATGGCGATCTTTTCATTTATAGGACGTAAAATTTTATGCGCGTTTTGGTCACCATCGGCTTGGGAAATCGTCAAATCTACGAATAATTGTTCGATTTTATTGCCATAATTATCTAGGGAACTACTATTTTGCCTTATTTGCATTAGTTCGTTATGAATGGAAGTGCAAGATTTCTTTGTTAAAAGGTGGTTCCGCATATCACTTATAAGCGCCTCGCATGAGTCATAGGAATCTAATAGGCGTAACTTAGCGCCTTCATTCAAACGAGTCTTTAACACAAATTTTATTAACATAGACTTACCTTCTTCTTTTAGCGAAGAGCTATATAACTCTATCGAGTCCATCAAGGTTTTGGTGACCGATTCCTCGCCCGTCATCACTGGTAGGAGTGACACAGCGGTTTTAAAGTCGAAACTTTCCATGGTGAATATTTCGCTTTGAATAGTGCCCTTGGAAGTTGATTGAGAGCTGTAATCCTTACTACAAAAGTTTTCTATTTGTACATATAAACCCTTAATTAAATCGCAATATGATTGTATTTCAACTAGTGCCTTACTTTTAATTTGTTTACTTTCTATCTCTTTATTTAAAATTATCAAACAATCATCAAATTCTTTACGTAATTGTAGTGATTCCTTAAATTTTTGTTGCAAAATGCTTTTAGTTCGCTTATCATAACTTAATTAACTAAATTATTTTTAATATTTTTAAATTTTTCATATATTATTATTAATTCACTAGACATGGAAATACAGTTAAAAAAAATCGTTATCAAAACATTCTAAGGTGTATACATATAAGGCTATTTTTATTATTTTCTTAAACTTAAACTATAACATATTATTCAATTTAAACCTCATATTTTCAAATTGACGCATTCGTTGTCTCACGGCGGTCCTCGTGGCGGCACTCACAGCACACACGGGGTACACGAGGTCCTGGGTCCGGTGACCGCACAAAAGAACGACGCAAGTTGTGCATTACCATCTCATTCCGCATCCAGCTTGTATGGCAACTTTTGTATATTTTGTATGCACCGTAGAGAAGATCCAAGCCCAAAACTGTGCATATTATAATCAGCACGACGGATATCCCAGATAAGTGGCTTTTAATTTCTTCTACATGTGCAGAATTTGAGCCTCCTGAAGTGTCTTGCGTAATGAACACTTGGTCTTTCTTGAGTTCAGAACGACACATTTTTTTTTAATATAAGTTCAATATTATTTATTATTCATTTTCGTACTTAATTTGAATTCCACATATTTTTGAACGCGGCCCGCGACCGAACCCAGGCAGACCGCCGATGAACTGGCAGGGTCGCCATGTAGTGTTGGGTGGTTCGGGGAATAAATAAAACGTCCAGTAGTCTAGACTGTAGGTTTAATACTAATCCTTTCTTATTATATCCTACACAAATATATATAAGCACACACTACAGGCTGCATGCCGTCCGCGCGCGTCAGAAGCGCCGCCGGCTGAATGCCGTCCGCGCGCGTCAGCAACGCCGCTGGCTGCATGCCGTCCGCGCGCGTCAGCAGCGCCGCCGGCTGCATGCCTTACGCTCGCGTTAGTAACGTCGCCGGCTGCATATCGTCCGCGCGCGTCAGCAGCGCTGCCGGCTGCATGCCGTCCGCGCGCGTCAGCAGCGCTGCCGGCTGCATGTCGTCCGCGCGCGTCAGCAGAGCCGCCGGCTGCATGCCGTCCGCGCGCGTCAGCAGCGCCGCCGGCTGCATGCCGTCCGCGCGCGTCAGCAACGCCGCCGGCTGCATGCCGTCCGCGCGCGTCCGCAGCGCCGCCGGCTGCATGGCGTACGCGCGTGTCATCAGCGCCGCCGGGTGATTGCCGTCCGCGCGCGTCAGCAGCGCCGCCGGCTGCATGCCGTCCGCGCGCGTCAGCAGAGCCGCCGGCTGCATGCCGTCCGCGCGCGTCAGCAGCGCCGCCGGCTGCATGCCGTCCGCGCGCGTCAGCAACGCCGCCGGCTGCATGCCGTCCGCGCGCGTCCGCAGCGCCGCCGGCTGCATGGCGTACGCGCGTGTCATCAGCGCCGCCGGGTGATTGCCGTCCGCGCGCGTCAGCAGCGCCGCCGGCTGCATGCCGTCCGCGCGCATCAGCAGCGCCACCAGGCAGGCGCGCGCCGCCGTGTCTCGAGCCTCCCGCTTGCTGTGGCCCCTGCCCTCTGACCGCATGTCCGCCACAGTGACGACAACGGTAAAGCTCGGACAGTGTGCTGGTCCGCTCTGCTCCACTAGTGTATAACGGACTCGAACGCCCAGTTCGTTCAGCGCCGACACTGGCGACCCGTCCCAAGATTCCACAGCGACGTATGCATTCGCGAGGGCCTTCAGATTCCAATTGTCCAATGCATCGTGTCCCTCGGCCGGCTCGTCGCTGGTGTCCTGGTGGGTCGGCGCCGCCGGCTGCATGCCGTCCGCGCTCGTCAGCAGCGCTGCCGGCTGCATGTCGTCCGCGCGCGTCAGCAGAGCCGCCGGCTGCATGCCGTCCGCGCGCGTCAGCAGCGCCACCGGCTGCATGCCGTCCGCGCGCGTCAGCAACGCCGCCGGCTGCATGCCGTTCGCGCGCGTCAGCAGCGCTGCCGGTTGCATGCCGTCAGCGCGCGTCAGCAGTGCCGCCGGCTGCATGCCGTCCGCGCGCGTCAGCAGCGCCGCCGGCTGCATGGCGTAAGCGCGCGTCATCAGCGCCGCCGGGTGATTGCCGTCCGCGCGCGTCAGCAGCGCCGCCGGCTGCATGCCGTCCGCGCGCGTCAGCAGCGCCGCCGGCTGCATGGCGTACGCGCGCGTCATCAGCGCCGCCGGGTGATTGCCGTCCGCGCGCGTCAGCAGCGCCGCCGGCTGCATGCCGTCCGCGCGCGTCAGCAGCGCCACCAGGCAGGCGCGCGCCGCCGCGGCTCGAGCCTCCCGCTTGCTGTGGCCCCTGCCCTCTGACCGCATGTCCGCCACAGTGACGACAACGGTGAAGCTCGGAAAGTGTGCTGGTCCACTCTGCTCCACTAGTGTATAACGGACTCGAACGCCCAGTTCGTTCAGCGCCGACATTGGCGACCTACCCCAAGATTCCACAGCGACGTATGCATTCGCGAGGGCCTTCAGATCCCAGCCGTCCAATGCATTTATTTAATATTCAAAACCGAATCAGTGCACCCCACTATCCACGTGGTCTTGCCTGATTTTAAGGTTTTATGTTCACTGTTATAGTATGACATTAATTGGTCGTGTTTATCTACGTTGCGGATATATTTAGTATAATTTGCTTTAGCGTGGCTATATCTGGTCGCAGTAGATTTTGTACAGGAAACATGTCGCAATTGTTTTCACTAGATGCCAACAGAACCTATTACTGTGCCCTTTGCAAACAGTTATTTTATATTGGTTGGCAGAATTATTATTTCACCTTTTTATAGTTTCGGTGATAATTGTTTAGGATTTTCAGCCCTGTTTGTACGTAGTGTTCCCGTTTTTTTTTCTTCTAAATGTTGTGTTATTAGGGATATACTTGCATAATAATTATTTAAATATACATAATGGCCGACATTAAGATATTCCTGCATTAATAATTCTACAACTTTTACGGAATGACCCCCCCCCCCCCCCACCGGATATTTAATCTTTTGACCCAGCATACAAATGAAGTTTTTGGCATGCACCAAATTTGTCACCCAAACTATAAAATTTGATCCATATTGATTAGCTTTTGACTTGTATTGTCGGAATGAAAATTTCCCGCGAATTCCCTGATTTGCAGCTCGGGTTTTCCTCCTTGAATGGTAGTTTGACGATATATCGTCCTGAAGGATCTCTTGTAGTTGTTTCATTATGAAATTCTTCACATCTTTGTTCTTCAGGTGTGTGGTGAGGTTTGTTGAGAAGACATCGGTCAGATTCGATTTCCCAAAATTGTTTAAGATCAAATTCTTCTTCAATAACTTGAGTGTGTAAAGCCGCCGGCTGCATGCCGTCCGCGCTCGTCAGCAGCGCCACCAGGCAGGCGCGCGCCGCCGTGTCTCGAGCCTCCCGCTTGCTGTGGCCCCTGCCCTCTGACCGCATGTCCGCCACAGTGACGACAACGGTAAAGCTCGGACAGTGTGCTGGTCCGCTCTGCTCCACGAGTGTATAACGGACTCGAACGCCCAGTTCGTTCAGCGCCGACATTGGCGACCCGCCCCAAGATTCTACAGCGACGTATGCATTCGCGAGGGCCTTCAGATTCCAATTGTCCAATGCATCGTGTCCCTCGGCCGGCTCGTCGCTGGTGTCCTGGTGGGTCGGCGCCGCCGACTGCGTGCCGTACGCGCTCCTCAGCAGCGCCACCAGGCAGGCGCGCGCCGCCGCGTCTCGAGCCTCCCGCTTGCTGTGGCCCCTGCCCTCTGACCGCATGTCCGCCACAGTGACGACAACGGTGAAGCTCGGACAGTGTGCTGGTCCGCTCTGCTCCACTAGTGTCTAACGGACTCGAACGCCCAGTTCGTTCAGCGCTGACACTGGCGACCTACCCCAAGATTCCACAGCGACGTATGCATTCGCGAGGGCCTTCAGATCCCAGCCGTCCAATGCATTTATTTAATATCCAAAACCGAATCAGAGCACCCCACTATCCACGTGGTCTTGCCTGATTTTAAGGTTTTATGTTCACTGTTATAGTATGACATTAATTGGTCGTGTTTATCTATGTTGCGCATATATTTAGTATAATTTGCTTTAGCGTGGCTGTATCTGGTCGCAGTGGATTTTGTACAGGAAACATGTCGCAATTGTTTTCACTAGATGCCAACAGAACCTTCTATTACTGTGCCCTTTGCAAACGGTTATTTTATATTGGTTGGCAGAATTATTATTTCACCTTTTTATAGTTTCGATGATAATTGTTTAGGATTTTCGGCCCTGTTTGTACGTAGTGTTCCCGTGTTTTTTTTTCTAAAAGTTGTGTTATTAGGGATATACTTGCATAATAATTATTTAAATATACGTAATGGCCGACATTAAGATATTCCTGCATTAATAATTTTACAACTTTTACGGAATGAAACCGGATATTTAATCTTTTGACCCAGCATACAAATGAAGTTTTTGGCATACACCAAATTTGTCACCCAAACTATAAAATTTGATCCATATTGATTAGCTTTTGACTTGTATTGTCGGAATGAAAATTTCCCGCGAATTGTGTGTAAAGCCGCCGGCTGCATGCCGTCCGCGCTCGTCAGCAGCTCCACCAGGCAGGCGCGCGCCGCCGTGTCTCGAGCCTCCCGCTTGCTGTGGCCCCTGCCCTCTGACCGCATGTCCGCCACAGTGACGACAACGGTAAAGCTCGGACAGTGTGCTGGTCCGCTCTGCTCCACGAGTGTATAACGGACTCGAACGCCCAGTTCGTTCAGCGCCGACACTGGCGACCCGCCCCAAGATTCTACAGCGACGTATGCATTCGCGAGGGCCTTCAGATTCCAATTGTCCAATGCATCGTGTCCCTCGGCCGGCTCGTCGCTGGTGTCCTGGTGGGTCGGCGCCGCCGACTGCGTGCCGTCCGCGCTCCTCAGCAGCGCCACCAGGCAGGCGCGCGCCGCCGCGTCTCGAGCCTCCCGCTTGCTGTGGCCCCTGCCCTCTGACCGCATGTCCGCCACAGTGACGACAACGGTGAAGCTCGGACAGTGTGCTGGTCCGCTCTGCTCCACTAGTGTATAACGGACTCGAACGCCCAGTTCGTTCAGCGCTGACACTGGCGACCTACCCCAAGATTCCACAGCGACGTATGCATTCGCGAGGGCCTTCAGATCCCAGCCGTCCAATGCATTTATTTAATATCCAAAACCGAATCAGAGCACCCCACTGTCCACGTGGTCTTGCCTGATTTTAAGGTTTTATGTTCACTGTTATAGTATGACATTAATTGGTCGTGTTTATCTATGTTGCGCATATATTTAGTATAATTTGCTTTAGCGTGGCTATATCTGGTCGCAGTGGATTTTGTACAGGAAACATGTCGCAATTGTTTTCACTAGATGCCAACAGAACCTTCTATTACTGTGCCCTTTGCAAACGGGTATTTTATATTGGTTGGCAGAATTATTATTTCACCTTTTTATAGTTTCGATGATAATTGTTTAGGATTTTCGGCCCTGTTTGTACGTAGTGTTCCCGTGTTTTTTTTCTTCTAAAAGTTGTGTTATTAGGGATATACTTGCATAATAATTATTTAAATATACGTATTGGCCGACATTAAGATATTCCTGCATTAATAATTTTACAACTTTTACGGAATGAAACCGGATATTTAATCTTTTGACCCAGCATACAAATGAAGTTTTTGGCATACACCAAATTTGTCACCCAAACTATAAAATTTGATCCATATTGATTAGCTTTTGACTTGTATTGTCGGAATGAAAATTTCCCGCGAATTCCCTGATTTGCAGCTCGGGTTTTCCTCCTTGAATGGTAGTTTGACGATATATCGTCCTGAAGGATCTCTTGTAGTTGTTTCATTATGAAATTCTTCACATCTTTGTTCTTCAGGTGTGTGGTGAGGTTTGTTGAGAAGACATCGGTCAGATTCGATTTCCCAAAATTGTTTAAGATCAAATTCTTCTTCAATAACTTGAGTGTGTAAAGCCGCCGGCTGCATGCCGTCCGCGCTCGTCAGCAGCGCCACCAGGCAGGCGCGCGCCGCCGTGTCTCGAGCCTCCCGCTTGCTGTGGCCCCTGCCCTCTGACCGCATGTCCGCCACAGTGACGACAACGGTAAAGCTCGGACAGTGTGCTGGTCCGCTCTGCTCCACGAGTGTATAACGGACTCGAACGCCCAGTTCGTTCAGCGCCGACACTGGCGACCCGCCCCAAGATTCTACAGCGACGTATGCATTCGCGAGGGCCTTCAGATTCCAATTGTCCAATGCATCGTGTCCCTCGGCCGGCTCGTCGCTGGTGTCCTGGTGGGTCGGCGCCGCCGACTGCGTGCCGTCCGCGCTCCTCAGCAGCGCCACCAGGCAGGCGCGCGCCGCCGCGTCTCGAGCCTCCCGCTTGCTGTGGCCCCTGCCCTCTGACCGCATGTCCGCCACAGTGACGACAACGGTGAAGCTCGGACAGTGTGCTGGTCCGCTCTGCTCCACTAGTGTATAACGGACTCGAACGCCCAGTTCGTTCAGCGCTGACACTGGCGACCTACCCCAAGATTCCACAGCGACGTATGCATTCGCGAGGGCCTTCAGATCCCAGCCGTCCAATGCATTTATTTAATATCCAAAACCGAATCAGAGCACCCCACTATCCACGTGGTCTTGCCTGATTTTAAGGTTTTATGTTCACTGTTATAGTATGACATTAATTGGTCGTGTTTATCTATGTTGCGCATATATTTAGTATAATTTGCTTTAGCGTGGCTATATCTGGTCGCAGTGGATTTTGTACAGGAAACATGTCGCAATTGTTTTCACTAGATGCCAACAGAACCTTCTATTACTGTGCCCTTTGCAAACGGTTATTTTATATTGGTTGGCAGAATTATTATTTCACCTTTTTATAGTTTCGATGATAATTGTTTAGGATTTTCGGCCCTGTTTGTACGTAGTGTTCCCGTGTTTTTTTTTCTAAAAGTTGTGTTATTAGGGATATACTTGCATAATAATTATTTAAATATACGTAATGGCCGACATTAAGATATTCCTGCATTAATAATTTTACAACTTTTACGGAATGAAACCGGATATTTAATCTTTTGACCCAGCATACAAATGAAGTTTTTGGCATACACCAAATTTGTCACCCAAACTATAAAATTTGATCCATATTGATTAGCTTTTGACTTGTATTGTCGGAATGAAAATTTCCCGCGAATTGTGTGTAAAGCCGCCGGCTGCATGCCGTCCGCGCTCGTCAGCAGCGCCACCAGGCAGGCGCGCGCCGCCGTGTCTCGAGCCTCCCGCTTGCTGTGGCCCCTGCCCTCTGACCGCATGTCCGCCACAGTGACGACAACGGTAAAGCTCGGACAGTGTGCTGGTCCGCTCTGCTCCACGAGTGTATAACGGACTCGAACGCCCAGTTCGTTCAGCGCCGACACTGGCGACCCGCCCCAAGATTCTACAGCGACGTATGCATTCGCGAGGGCCTTCAGATTCCAATTGTCCAATGCATCGTGTCCCTCGGCCGGCTCGTCGCTGGTGTCCTGGTGGGTCGGCGCCGCCGACTGCGTGCCGTCCGCGCTCCTCAGCAGCGCCACCAGGCAGGCGCGCGCCGCCGCGTCTCGAGCCTCCCGCTTGCTATGGCCCCTGCCCTCTGACCGCATGTCCGCCACAGTGACGACAACGGTGAAGCTCGGACAGTGTGCTGGTCCGCTCTGCTCCACTAGTGTATAACGGACTCGAACGCCCAGTTCGTTCAGCGCTGACACTGGCGACCTACCCCAAGATTCCACAGCGACGTATGCATTCGCGAGGGCCTTCAGATCCCAGCCGTCCAATGCATTTATTTAATATCCAAAACCGAATCAGAGCACCCCACTATCCACGTGGTCTTGCCTGATTTTAAGGTTTTATGTTCACTGTTATAGTATGACATTAATTGGTCGTGTTTATCTATGTTGCGCATATATTTAGTATAATTTGCTTTAGCGTGGCTATATCTGGTCGCAGTGGATTTTGTACAGGAAACATGTCGCAATTGTTTTCACTAGATGCCAACAGAACCTTCTATTACTGTGCCCTTTGCAAACGGTTATTTTATATTGGTTGGCAGAATTATTATTTCACCTTTTTATAGTTTCGATGATAATTGTTTAGGATTTTAGGCCCTGTTTGTACGTAGTGTTCCCGTGTTTTTTTTTTCTAAAAGTTGTGTTATTAGGGATATACTTGCATAATAATTATTTAAATATACGTAATGGCCGACATTAAGATATTCCTGCATTAATAATTTTACAACTTTTACGGAATGAAACCGGATATTTAATCTTTTGACCCAGCATACAAATGAAGTTTTTGGCATACACCAAATTTGTCACCCAAACTATAAAATTTGATCCATATTGATTAGCTTTTGACTTGTATTGTCGGAATGAAAATTTCCCGCGAATTCCCTGATTTGCAGCTCGGGTTTTCCTCCTTGAATGGTAGTTTGACGATATATCGTCCTGAAGGATCTCTTGTAGTTGTTTCATTATGAAATTCTTCACATCTTTGTTCTTCAGGTGTGTGGTGAGGTTTGTTGAGAAGACATCGGTCAGATTCAATTTCCCAAAATTGTTTAAGATCAAATTCTTCTTCAATAACTTGAGTGTGTAAAGCCGCCGGCTGCATGCCGTCCGCGCTCGTCAGCAGCGCCACCAGGCAGGCGCGCGCCGCCGTGTCTCGAGCCTCCCGCTTGCTGTGGCTCCTGCCCTCTGACCGCATCTCCGCCACAGTGACGACAACGGTAAAGCTCGGACAGTGTGCTGGTCCGCTCTGCTCCACGAGTGTATAACGGACTCGAACGCTCAGTTCGTTCAGCGCTGACACTGGCGACCCGCCCCAAGATTCTACAGCGACGTATGCATTCTCGAGGGCCTTCAGATTCCAATTGTCCAATGCATCGTGTCCCTCGGCCGGCTCGTCGCTGGTGTCCTGGTGGGTCGGCGCCGCCGACTGCGTGCCGTCCGCGCTCCTCAGCAGCGCCACCAGGCAGGCGCGCGCCGCCGCGTCTCGAGCCTCCCGCTTGCTGTGGCCCCTGCCCTCTGACCGCATGTCCGCCACAGTGACGACAACGGTGAAGCTCGGACAGTGTGCTGGTCCGCTCTGCTCCACTAGTGTATAACGGACTCGAACGCCCAGTTCGTTCAGCGCTGACACTGGCGACCTACCCCAAGATTCCACAGCGACGTATGCATTCGCGAGGGCCTTCAGATCCCAGCCGTCCAATGCATTTATTTAATATCCAAAACCGAATCAGAGCACCCCACTATCCACGTGGTCTTGCCTGATTTTAAGGTTTTATGTTCACTGTTATAGTATGACATTAATTGGTCGTGTTTATCTATGTTGCGCATATATTTAGTATAATTTGCTTTAGCGTGGCTATATCTGGTCGCAGTGGATTTTGTACAGGAAACATGTCGCAATTGTTTTCACTAGATGCCAACAGAACCTTCTATTACTGTGCCCTTTGCAAACGGTTATTTTATATTGGTTGGCAGAATTATTATTTCACCTTTTTATAGTTTCGATGATAATTGTTTAGGATTTTCGGCCCTGTTTGTACGTAGTGTTCCCGTGTTTTTTTTTTCTAAAAGTTGTGTTATTAGGGATATACTTGCATAATAATTATTTAAATATACGTAATGGCCGACATTAAGATATTCCTGCATTAATAATTTTACAACTTTTACGGAATGAAACTATTTAATCTTTTGACCCAGCATACAAATGAAGTTTTTGGCATACACCAAATTTGTCACCCAAACTATAAAATTTGATCCATATTGATTAGCTTTTGACTTGTATTGTCGGTATGAAAATTTCCCGCGAATTGTGTGTAAAGCCGCCGGCTGCATGCCGTCCGCGCTCGTCAGCAGCGCCACCAGGCAGGCGCGCGCCGCCGTGTCTCGAGCCTCCCGCTTGCTGTGGCCCCTGCCCTCTGACCGCATGTCCGCCACAGTGACGACAACGGTAAAGCTCGGACAGTGTGCTGGTCCGCTCTGCTCCTCCACTAGTGTATAACGGACTCGAACGCCCAGTTCGTTCAGCGCCGACACTGGCGACCCGCCCCAAGATTCCACAGCGACGTATGCATTCGCGAGGGCCTTCAGATTCCAATTGTCCAATGCATCGTGTCCCTCGGCCGGCTCGTCGCTGGTGTCCTGGTGGGTCGGCGCCGCCGGCTGCATGCCGTCCGCGCTCGTCAGCAGCGCTGCCGGCTGCATGTCGTCCGCGCGCGTCAGCAGAGCTGCCGGCTGCATGCCGTCCGCGCGCGTCAGCAGCGTCGCCGGCTGCATGCCGTCCGCGCGCGTCAGCAACGCCGCCGGCTGCATGCCGTCCGCGCGCGTCAGCAGTTCCGCCAGCTGCATGCCTTATGCTCGCGTCAGTAACGTCGCCGGCTGCATATCGTCCGCGCGCGTCAGCAGCGCTGCCGGTTGCATGCCGTCCGCGCGCGTCAGCAGTGCCGCCGGCTGCATGCCGTCCGCGCGCGTCAGCAGCGCCGCCGGCTGCATGGCGTAAGCGCGCGTCATCAGCGCCGCCGGGTGATTGCCGTCCGCGCGCGTCAGCAGCGCCGCCGGCTGCATGCCGTCCGCGCGCGTCAGCAGCGCCGCCGGTTGCATGGCGTACGCGCGCGTCATCAGCGCCGCCGGGTGATTGCCGTCCGCGCGCGTCAGCAGCGCCGCCGGCTGCATGCCGTCCGCGCGCGTCAGCAGCGCCACCAGGAAGGCGCGCGCCGCCGCGGCTCGAGCCTCCCGCTTGCTGTGGCCCCTGCCCTCTGACCGCATGTCCGCCACAGTGACGACAACGGTGAAGCTCGGAAAGTGTGCTGGTCCACTCTGCTCCACTAGTGTATAACGGACTCGAACGCCCAGTTCGTTCAGCGCCGACATTGGCGACCTACCCCAAGATTCCACAGCGACGTATGCATTCGCGAGGGCCTTCAGATCCCAGCCGTCCAATGCATTTATTTAATATCCAAAACCGAATCAGTGCACCCCACTATCCACGTGGTCTTGCCTGATTTTAAGGTTTTATGTTCACTGTTATAGTATGACATTAATTGGTCGTGTTTATCTACGTTGCGGATATATTTAGTATAATTTGCTTTAGCGTGGCTATATCTGGTCGCAGTAGATTTTGTACAGGAAACATGTCGCAATTGTTTTCACTAGATGCCAACAGAACCTATTACTGTGCCCTTTGCAAACAGTTATTTTATATTGGTTGGCAGAATTATTATTTCACCTTTTTATAGTTTCGGTGATAATTGTTTAGGATTTTCAGCCCTGTTTGTACGTAGTGTTCCCGTTTTTTTTCTTCTAAATGTTGTGTTATTAGGGATATACTTGCATAATAATTATTTAAATATACATAATGGCCGACATTAAGATATTCCTGCATTAATAATTCTACAACTTTTACGGAATGACCCCCCCCCCCCCACCGGATATTTAATCTTTTGACCCAGCATACAAATGAAGTTTTTGGCATGCACCAAATTTGTTACCCAAACTATAAAATTTGATGCCATATTGATTAGCTTTTGACTTGTATTGCCGGAATGAAAGTCTGCCGGAATGAAAATTTCCCGCGAATTCCCTGATTTGCAGCTCGGGTTTTCCTCCTTGAATGGTAGTTTGACGATATATCGTCCTGAAGGATCCCTTGTAGTTGTTTCATTATAAAATTCTTCACATCTTTGTTCCTCAGGTGTGTGGTGAGGTTTGTTGAGAAGACATCGGTCAGATTCGATTTCCCAAAATTGTTTAAGATCTAATTCTTCTTCAATAACTTGAGTGTGTAAAGTGGCTATGGAGTTCCCGTCCCCGTAGGTGCAGATGAAGGTTAATTCTGGAAAGTTTTCGTACAGAGTGTTGATGGGGCTCTTGTGAGCAGGCATCGGCACTGGGGCACCGAAGAGCGCCGCGCCCGTCGATACATTCGCAGCTTGTCCATCGGGCGGCTCGTCGCTGGTATCCTGGTGGGTCGGCGCCGCCGACTGCATGCCGTCCGCGCTCGTCAGCAGCGCCACCAGGCAGGCGTGCGCCGCCGCGTCTCGAGCCTCCCGCTTGCTGTGGCCCCTGCCCTCTGACCGCATGTCCGCCACAGTGACGACAACGGTGAAGCTCGGACAGTGAGATGGTCCGCTCTGCTCCACTAGTGTATAACGGACTCGAACGCCCAGTTCGTTCAGCGCCGACACTGGCGACCTGCCCCAAGATTCCACAGCGACGTATGCATTCGCGAGGGCCTTCAGATTCCAATTGTCCAGTGCATCTTGTCCCTCGGCCGGCTCGTCGCTGGTGTCTTGGTGGGTCGGAGCCGCCGGCTGCATGCCGTCCGCGCTCGTCAGCAGCGCCACCAGGCAGGCGCGCGCCGCCGCGTCTCGAGCCTCCCGCTTGCTGTGGCCCCTGCCCTCTGACCGCATGTCCGCCACAGTGACGACAACGGTGAAGCTCGGACAGTGTGCTGGTCCGCTCTGCTCCACTAGTGTATAACGGTATCGAACGACCAGTTCGTTCAGCGCCGACACTGGCGACCTGCCCCAAGATTCCACAGCGACGTATGCATTCGCGAGGGCCTTCAGATTCCAATTTTCCAATGCATCTTGTCCCTCGGCTGGCTCGTCGCTGGTGTCTTGGTGGGTCGGCGCCGCCGGCTGCATGCCGTCCGCGCTCGTCAGCAGCGCTGCCGGTTGCCTGTCGTCCGCGCGCGTCACCAGAGCCGCCGTCTGCATGCCGTCAGCGCGCGTCAGCGACGCCGCCGGCAGCATGCCGTTCGCGCGCGTCAGCAGCGCCGCCGGCTGCATGCCGTCCGCGCGCGTCAGCAGCGCCGCCGGCTGCTTGCCGTACGCGCGCGTCAGTAGCGCCGCCGGTTGATTGCCGTCCGCGCGCGTCAGCAGCGCCGCCGGCTGCATGCCTTCCGCGCGCGTCAGCAGCGCCGCCGGCTGCATGCCGTCCGCGCGCGTCAGCAGCGCCACCACGCAGGCGCGCGCCGCCGCGGCTCGAGCCTCCCGCTTGCTGTGGCCCCTGCCCTCTGACCGCATGTCCGCCACAGTGACGACAACGGTGAAGCTCGGAAAGTGTGCTGGTCCATTCTGCTCCACTAGTGTATAACGGACTCGAACGCCCAGTTCGTTCAGCGCCGACACTGGCGACCTACCCCAAGATTCCACAGCGACGTATGCATTCGCGAGGGCCTTCAGATCCCAGCCGTCCGATGCATTTATTTAATATCCAAAAAGTATCCAAAACCGAATCAGAGCACCCCACTATCCACGTGGTCTTGCCTGATTTTAAGGTTTTATGTTCACTGTTATAGTATGACATTAATTGGTCGTGTTTATCTACGTTGCGCATATATTTAGTATAGTTTGCTTTAGCGTGGCTATATCTGGTCGCAGTGGATTTTGTACAGGAAACATGTAATTGTTTTCACTAGATGCCAACAGAACCTTCTATTACTGTGCCCTTTGAAAACAGTTATTTTATATTGGTTGGCAGAATTATTATTTCACCTTTTTATAGTTTCGGTGATAATTGTTTAGGATTTTTAGCCCTGTTTGTACGTAGTGTTCCCGTTTTTTTTTCTAAAAGTTGTGTTATTAGGGATATACTTGCATAATAATTATTTAAATATACATAATGGCCGACATTAAGATATTCCTGCATTAATAATTTTACAACTTTTACGGAATGACCCCCCCCCCCCCCACCGGATATTTAATCTTTTGACCCAGCATACAAATGAAGTTTTTGGCATACACCAAATTTGTCTCACTGCTTGCGAGATTCACTGTCTAATTTTGAGGACAAAAGATAAATCACAATAATATCCCAATTTTCAGTTTTTACACCAGTATTTTTAACGCATTTAAACACTCATTAGTAGTATCAAACATTTCTTTAAGAGCACTTGAATTTTCATGAGCAATATTTTTTTGGCTAAAAAACCTTTTTAAGATACAGTTAGTTACATATTTCTTATTGTTAAATCTTTTCTCCCAAAGATCCCAACACACTGAATAATTGTCACTTGTTATTGGTAGATTGCGCAATAGTTGTTCAGCTTCACCGGTTACATAGCTTTTTAGGTAATGAAGTTTTTGCACCTTTTGTAATGAATTATTATTGTGAATGAGTGATAAGAAGAGGCCACGAAACGTGGTCCACTCTGAGTACTTAACGGAGAAACTAGGAATGGAAATCTTTGGAAGCTGCACCATTATTTGCTCTTCATTGCCGCGCAACGCGTCCTGAGTTTTGGTCGGTATGCAAGTACATTTTTCCAAGCTTGCTTTTAATTCTGTTTTGTAATCTGCGTATAATTCTTCTGTTTCGGTGTAAAAGTCCTCCAATATTCCTGCATTAATAATTTTACAACTTTTACGGAATGACCCCCCCCCCCCACCACCGGATATTTAATCTTTTGACCCAGCATACAAATGGAGTTTTTGGCATACACCAAATTTGTCTCACTGCTTGCGAGATTCACTGTCTAATTTTGAGGACAAAAGATAAATCACAATAATATCCCAATTTTCAGTTTTTACACCAGTATTTTTTAACGCATTTAAACACTCATTAGTAGTATCAAACATTTCTTTAAGAGCACTTGAATTTTCATGAGCAATATTTTTTTGGCTAAAAAACCTTTTTAAGATACAGTTAGTTACATATTTCTTATTGTTAAATCTTTTCTCCAAAAGATCCCAACACACTGAATAATTGTCACTTGTTATTGGTAGATTGCGCAATAGTTGTTCAGCTTCACCGGTTACATAGCTTTTTAGGTAATGAAGTTTTTGCACCTTTTGTAATGAATTATTATTGTGAATGAGTGATAAGAAGAGGCCACGAAACGTGGTCCACTCTGAGTACTTAACGGAGAAACTAGGAATGGAAATCTTTGGAAGCTGCACCATTATTTGCTCTTCATTGCCGCGCAACGCGTCCTGAGTTTTGGTCGGTATGCAAGTACATTTTTCCAAGCTTGCTTTTAATTCTGTTTTGTAATCTGCGTATAATTCTTCTGTTTTGGTGTAAAAGTCCTCCAATATTCCTGCATTAATAATTTTACAACTTTTACGGAATGACCCTCCCCCCCACCACCGGATATTTAATCTTTTGACCCAGCATACAAATGAAGTTTTTGGCATACACCAAATTTGTCTCACTGCTTGCGAGATTCACTGTCTAATTTTGAGGACAAAAGATAAATCACAATAATATCCCAATTTTCAGTTTTTACACCAGTATTTTTAACGCATTTAAACACTCATTAGTAGTATCAAACATTTCTTTAAGAGCACTTGAATTTTCATGAGCAATATTTTTTTGGCTAAAAAACCTTTTTAAGATACAGTTAGTTACATATTTCTTATTGTTAAATCTTTTCTCCAAAAGATCCCAACACACTGAATAATTGTCACTTGTTATTGGTAGATTGCGCAATAGTTGTTCAGCTTCACCGGTTACATAGCTTTTTAGGTAATGAAGTTTTTGCACCTTTTGTAATGAATTATTATTGTGAATGAGTGATAAGAAGAGGTCACGAAACGTGGTCCACTCTGAGTACTTTCCGGAGAAACTAGGAATGGAAATCTTTGGAAGCTGCACCATTATTTGCTCTTCATTACCGCGCAACGCGTCCTGAGTTTTGGTCGGTATGCAAGTACATTTTTCCAAGCTTGCTTTTAATTCTGTTTTGTAATCTGCGTATAATTCTTCTGTTTTGGTGTAAAAGTCCTCCAATATTCCTGCATTAATAATTTTACAACTTTTACGGAATGACCCCCCCCCCCCCACCACCGGATATTTAATCTTTTGACCCAGCATACAAATGAAGTTTTTGGCATACACCAAATTTGTCTCACTGCTTGCGAGATTCACTGTCTAATTTTGAGGACAAAAGATAAATCACAATAATATCCCAATTTTCAGTTTTTACACCAGTATTTTTTAACGCATTTAAACACTCATTAGTAGTATCAAACATTTCTTTAAGAGCACTTGAATTTTCATGAGCAATATTTTTTTGGCTAAAAAACCTTTTTAAGATACAGTTAGTTACATATTTCTTATTGTTAAATCTTTTCTCCAAAAGATCCCAACACACTGAATAATTGTCACTTGTTATTGGTAGATTGCGCAATAGTTGTTCAGCTTCACCGGTTACATAGCTTTTTAGGTAATGAAGTTTTTGCACCTTTTGTAATGAATTATTATTGTGAATGAGTGATAAGAAGAGGTCACGAAACGTGGTCCACTCTGAGTACTTTCCGGAGAAACTAGGAATGGAAATCTTTGGAAGCTGCACCATTATTTGCTCTTCATTACCGCGCAACGCGTCCTGAGTTTTGGTCGGTATGCAAGTACATTTTTCCAAGCTTGCTTTTAATTCTGTTTTGTAATCTGCGTATAATTCTTCTGTTTTGGTGTAAAAGTCCTCGACAAAGTAATCTAATTCTTCATAATCAGCATCACTAACTTCATTAACAAGTTGTTCATGTAATTTGTTAAAGGTTTCCCACTGTCCATTCAAAATGTCAATTCTAGTTTCTATGTAGTTTGAAGTTAGCCTATCTTTTTGAGATTTCTTAAAATTGGTTCTGGCTTTTTCCATTCGGTTGTACATATCTGACTGAGCTCTTATTTTGCTTTCCATTGTTACTTTTATTTCTTTGAAATTCGAAAGATTTTTTACAAGTCTCGTTGTAAGGAAGGGAGCAAGTTATTTTTTCTGTGTCCATGTCCAGTATGGGCGTAATTTTTCTAAGTGTTTTGGTTGTAAGCCCTTAGGCAAAATAGAGCATGGATTCCCCGTCTCAGACACAATTCAAGATAAAATTTTACAAGTCCATGCACTACTAATAAATTCTCAAATTTTTCTAAGTTATATATCTCTTTGCTCTAAGGTTCAATTTCAAACTTCTATTTCTAATACTGATATAAATGTACTTATAGTTTGCTCTCCTCAGTTCCTTTTGCTGCTCAACTCCGTAAAAATATCACAAACCGCTAGGGGGCGCCACTGGTCACTGTTCACTGGTTCACTTCACTCTGCATCCGTCTCCGAAGGCCCATGAATAAAACACCAACATTCATTTGACGAAATTTGACGATGTATTTCGATAACATTTATACCTTATGGATAAGGACAAACCAAATGATTGCACGATTCTCAAAGTGATAGCGCCATCTAATGAGAGTTTTAGAACTAATATAATTGTACTGCGTACAGTGTTAAATGTGGTTGGAAACTATAAAACTATCTGTTTACAACGAGTTGATATTAGTTTAATCTACAATAATTAGGATATTTATTTAACAACTAGACACTTACTATATTTAAAATCTATCCCTGGGCATGTGTTGATTGAATGGCATGTGTTGTCTGATTTGTAAAAATAATAAGTTTTCCAATAATCCCGTAAATTATTCATTTTAATGTCACCCGTGTGTAGGCATCTGTAGGCCAATAAAAGTCTTTAGAGCATCCATGGTTATTGGCCGCCAATTTTTCATCCTGCTGAAATTTGGAATATTTGTATTGTCAAATAGTTTTGAGGCATAGTTTTTGGAACAAGTTAAGATTAGATGTCACAACAATCCATATCTAAAAAAGTAATCTATGGGTCCTTTGTTAGTCATTTCCACCCTTAAACCAGGATGCTGTTCGAAATCAATTAGGTTGAAGTCAATATACACAATAGGGAGTTAACAAATGACAAAAAAAATTTGTCTATATTATGAATAACTATTATTGTCGGACCTACAAAATCTAGTAAAACAATAGCGCGGCGTCTTAAAAGGGCCATAAAATACGTGCAGGATGGCAAGGTTTTGGTTTATAAACCAAATTTTCTCACACCATCACTCAATAAACTCAGTGACGATGGTCGAGTCTCACCTTCAAGAGAAAGGCATTATTAATTATAACAAATTACGATGCACTAGAAATAATATGTAACTGAAAACCCTTCTCGATGTTTTCTCTTCCCTTCAAGTACTAATTAAAAACACTACTTGTTATACTTAGTGCATATAAAAAGTAGACTAAATACTATTATTAAAATTATTTTTAGTTTAAAAATATCAGAAAAAAGGTTTCCAATCTCTGGTCATATTTCAATAATACTGAAAATTCTGTCTAAATAATCAAGAAATCATTTTCATGTGCAGAAAACGCTGATCGGCGTCAAAGCGTTTAAATAGATTACCTATTATATAAATAGGTAATGCGTCCGACGCCTATCGGCATCAGTCCTTTAAACCGTAATAGGGACAATATTTTGAGCCGCCTTGAATGGGATAATAAAAGATGAAGTGCACTGTGTGGTTTACTTGCATAGAATTTCAACAACAAAAGAGTGGAGATCTCCCAATTGTTCCGTCACGGTAATATTATCTAGTTCCGTTGTTCATTGGTAGAAAGAGGAGGGAGGAATAAGTCATGTTATTCCTGCACACATTAAATTAGTTAAGATATGGACTTAGTAATTTGTGACTTATTATAATATCATTTGTATTTATGTAATATACATTTCTTGTTGAGGAAGCCTTCCTTTTAGATCTCTGATGAAAATTAATTCCAGCCATTATATTCATCAAAATAATTTCTAATTTAACATTTAAAAAATAAAGTTGTAGTTGAAATTAGAATTATAGTTAAATAAATTTTCAGATAAGTCAAGTAATTAAGTCAAATGGTATTATTGCACGCTTCTGCTCAAGTGGAGCGAAGTCAAAATCATCAAAGGCTGTCGGATACTGGCTACTTGGTTGTAGCGGCATGGTGTTTACTGCTGTGGTGCTAGGTATGGTTGCTGGCTATATGATCCTGCTCTATAGTGTTTATTATATTATTAATATTATTTTACGGAGTACTAATGGAAGTAAATGAAAAATTGTTTTATTTAAGGATATCATAAATTCATTCCTCCTCTTGCATATACATTATATAGGTACATATAAATATGTATAATTTAAGTTTCGGACAGTCTTATCACAATTATTCATAAAAGGGATTAGTTTGAAATCTATCAACTAAAATTTTCTTGCTAAAGTTCTTTATTGTGCTAGAAATGGAATACTCGTGATATTTATTATAGTTTACTTTTTGAATAAGTTTATGTAGTGTGGCTAATCATTAAAAAGTTTATAAAAATAGTACACATGGAATGGAACAAATTTTACAGATTTTAAGACTTTTAATTTTAACATTCTTCAATCCCGACATTTCGGGCACTTTACAGCACCCATGATTATGGGAGGAATTGAGGTATTTGAAGTCCTCATGTCATAGTTAACAAAGGCTACCTTCGACCTTTAATTATTCATTTTTGGTCTGATCTACACAGAACCCTGTGACCATAGATGCTATAAAGTGATACATCGGAAATCGAAAAATTTGAAAAATTAAACATGATAAAATCCATAAAATATGTTTATAACAAAATGTCATATGTGTCATAAAACGTATTTGGTAGATTTAGGAAATGTAGATTTTTAGTATATATATATATATATATATATATATATATATATATATATATATATATATATATATATATATATATATATATATATATATATATATATATATTATAGGATAAGGTGACAAACAAGCACACAGTCCTGATGGTACGTGGTTGCTATGGCCCATAGACAGTAAAAAATGTATCCGGTTCTCTACACTCATCATACGAAACACAGTAGCAACAAGCTACTATTTTACTCTGGTATTCTGTGAGAGCATGTTCCTTGCCCGGTCGAGGCGACCTATTCGTGCTACAACTATACTACTAATATTACTGCAGCATGGCTCTACCACATATATATGAACGTTTATTTTTTATTTATTCCACTGTTGAAGATAGGCATACCCCATGGATTGTCTGATCTGAGGAAGGATATTTGCCATAGTTACAGTTGCACATGGCAGTCAGTGGCAACTCCATTCCTGTTTCACTTCCATCCGTTACCTCATAATACACCCACAGGATAATATTTGGTGGTGGAGCCTATTGATACTACATGCCATGTATATATTATTAGTGTATAAAGATAACAAAATGCAATACATTCATATAGTTAATTCTAAGTTTGCAGTATTGTATACCAAATTAATACAGTTATCTTGTTATTTGATTTTTAGACTAGCTTAATTTATAAATTAACTAAAATAAGACTGTGTTCTATAATAAAAAATAAAGTAATTGGAAATTGCATTTTGTTTACTTCTATCAAATATCGAATGCCCTCTATTTAACATTTCTTCTAATAAAAAAAAATCTAATCCTGTACAATCTTCTCCTAAGGAAGTAAGTGAGTAGAACTAGCAAAAGATAACACCAAGAACTTCTTACCAAGTTCATCATAATATGCATTTATAATTCACCAAGGGATAAATATCATCAGAATAGAACTTTCAGAAAATAACCAAATTATCTCAAGTTAGAATAAAGTAGAACAACAGCCTACATATGACTGATTGCTTGGCAGCCTATGCCTCTTTAAAGTCTGAACTATGGAGCAGGAAGGCTGTTCTATCTGGATAATTTGGCTTCACATGTACCTGAAATATGACTTTGACTTCCCCTCTATGAGATACGTCAAATATTTCATCTCATTCCAAAATGACGCCGCCCTAGTGGCAGAAAAAAAATTTGATTATCAAATTTTTCTCAAAATTTTTGTCAAATTTTTATTGTAGTGACAATGACGTTGACAGTGGTCAAGGCGGCAGTCGTAGACAGAGAAACCTATAGACAAATTGTTGCCTTATTTCGCATTCGCGCACGAAAAAAATAGATTTATGCAAACGTCTTGTATAGAAATGAGACAGATCGGTGTGATTGTTTGTCCCTTTCTCCGTGCCGGTTTTTTTGTTTAGCAAACTGCAGTTTGCTAAACAACTTTGACTGTTCGTAGTAATCTAAGGAGTTCACAAATTCGATTAAGTGAAAAAAAGTGTTTTGAGCTTCAGATTGGTGAATCTTGTTCAGTTCAGTCCTTAGAACAATTAAATTTTTTATCTAAATATGTTTAAAAGTCATAAATATTATTGTATAACCTAAAACTACGTTATCGTACTTTCTCACTCGAGGCCACGCTAATCATTAGTCTATAGGTGTCTCTGTCTACGACGGCAGTTGATATAGGGTATGTTCCAAAATAGAACACAGTATACTGGTCAATGCAAATGACGTCATAAATCGACACCATACTGGTGATTCGTTATAAATCGTTCGAATCAATTAATGGCGTCTTTTGCATTCGACAGTATAAGGGGAACATACCTCTAATGTCAAGTAACTAGTACGGTATTTACAGGATGTATCACACATTTCTAATACTATGTGTCGAAGTGAAAGATTATTCCAAATTTTGCTTGGCGTTGAAAAAACCTGTTACATCGTGCAACCTGAGTAAACTTTGAAAGTAGAACATGATCTAAATAAATATAAAATTTCATCCAAATTGTTTAGGCTGTTTTCGATACACATAATTATTAGATATTTACATATTACTATACATATTACATCATTAGCCGCGTAATAGCGGTATTAGAATATGAACTATACCATATCTTTCCGTGGCTGTCGTATCCGACGACAGAGACAGAAACTGAAACAGATGATGATAATAATAAACTGCGGTTGCCAACCCACATGCCAAACGTGCCAACTATAGCAAAATCCCCCTTATGAGGCAAGTGGAGTTTTATATAGACTGTTATGGATGGGATATTTATGTATTAAACGTGGTAGAGTTACGCTGTGGCTATATTATGGTTGTAGCACAAATGGTCGAACCACGCTCTCACAAAATGCCACCGTAAAATAGAAGCTAAATGCTGCCGTGTTTCGTATGGTGGGTGTGACCGGCGACCTTTTTTGCATTTCAAGTTAGACCTATGTGTTGACAACGCATCTGCATTTTGATTATTAATGGAGGACAAATTTAGATGGGCTGTGCTCGTTTGTCACCCTTTTTCGATAAAAGACATAACGGTCCATTGTTCTCTTACAGGACATAAAATATTTTGAACGGTTGACAGTCTAAATCTATTGTTTGATATAACATCAATGCTATAAAAAACACGTATTCGAAAAATATTGTAAGAGTTACTTTTAAATGTGTATCGCCTGTGTGGCAACCACGTTGATACAATATGTTCATGTAGAAGCACAGTGGGTGGATAATCTGGACCGAGGCAAATTTTGCATGGGCGTTAGAAGGCTATAACAATTGCGTAGTACTTATTCATACAAATTCTAAGGTAGAAAACGAGTATATAAACCATAGGTTGTGATTTATTGTAAGATTTTTACATTGATAGGCGGGGTCACACGGTTGACTGAATCGGGATTATCTATGGTCACATGGAGGCTCCTCGGTGAGAAAATGCCAACCAGTGAAGAGGAGTGGCAGCAAGAGTTTGAGAAGTATCAACAGTATCCCGAGTATAAATAGTGAGTGCTAATGTTGTAATGCTCCGACGGCTCCGTGGCGCAGTTGCTTTGTAAAGAGTTACAGCGCTAAGGACCGTAGGTTTGAATCCCGAACGGAACAAATATTTGTATGACTAACATATAATTTTTCCGGATCTGGATGTTTGTCCTTGTGAAATTTATGTAATATAAACTGGCCCTTACGATACAGGAGAAAGTCCTATTGTGTAAGTAATGTTAAAAAAAAAGAAAAAATATGTTATACCGTGAGTGGCGGCGTATTAGATTTCACTAACTCGTATCATCCCGTGGGTGTCTTGAGAATAGATAGAGAGAAACTAAAGCAGGACGTGGGGTTTAATATCTTCCTGAAAAAACTGCGGTTGGTAACCCGCTTGCCAAACGTGACAACTGATGCAAATAATGCTCTCCAGAAAGAATTTCGTTTACGACGCCGGTCGCAATGAAAACCAGCCATCTGCACGGGACCAAATTATTGCGCCCGAGTGTATGCGCGAGCACAGGTGCACTGTATTCTCTCTCTCCTAGTCCGATACGACACGATCGGAGAGAGATCAGGCGCAGGACCAACGGATATACGTGCTTTCCGAGGCGTGGGGACGAAACATTGCCAATTTTCTGACTCCGAACCACTATTGAGAATGACTTGACAGAAAAACTAAATAATTAGTTTTTAGCCCGACTCGGTATTCGAACCTGGGACTAGACAAATGAGGCAGTAATGTAAATCAAAGAGAAAAAATGTGGGGGAGGCCTATGTACAACTGTAGGCTATTGGCAAACTGTACTGAGTCCAAGTTGTTCCCAGAAAGCTGAATATAAGCAAACTTTGAAAGTAATGTGTAAACGTAGTGATTATATTATACTCTTTAGTAATGTTTAAGAATCAAGATTTAAGATATTTATATTTTATAAAGTTTTGGAAGCGGTAAACTAAAATTAGATTAATTAGTAAGTTTGGTAGCTTGCTGTTTAGCTTGTTTTTTTTTACGCGGCTTTTTATTTGTCTTTTAGTTGGTCCCATGTAGGTGCGACCTAAATAGAAAAATTCCTAAAAGAACTAGTTTTATTTAAATTCGTAAACATATGAAATCATTATAAAAAGAGAGATGTTGTCGTCCAGCAAGAACCAGCACATAACCCTGTCAGAGTTCAAGTGGATCTGGTGGATGGAGTTCGCGCACCGCACGTGGGGCCGCGCTATAGGCGCCGCAGTGTTTCTGCCAGCTGCCTTCTTCTGGGCGAGAGGATATCTGGACCGCGGCATGAAGATCCGAGTCGCTGCTTACTGCGCCCTCGTAGCCGCACAGGTAACACATTATAACAATACTAAAACTTAACCTTAATATGATTTTAAACTTAAACTTAGTATGATTTTTTTACTAGCCCATAAAAGTTGACTACGGACGCACACATATTCACCTCAAATCTTGTTATTTACAAATGATTTTAGATACATACGTGCACGTAAGTGTATGCTTTCACAATAAGTGGAACATGGTTTTGTATTGCTTTTTGCGTCACTTGTAAACGCAGCGATCCGTCTTTTTTCTTATTAATGACCTAAGGTCATAAAAACAATTCGGGCCACCACTGGACCGTAGTAGCCATAGATTTTTCCCGAAACAGAACTCTCTATCATTTTTTGCGGGTCAATTCTTTTTTTATAGGATAGGGTGAGAAACGAGCACACAGTCCTCCTGATAATAAGTGGTTGCTGTGGCCCATAGACATCTACATCCATCCTCGATTACGAATCAAAATGCAGATGCGTTGTCACCCGTGAGGACTAAGATGGAATGCCCCGTTTACAGTAAAAAGGGCCTCCGGTTCTCTACACTCACCATACGAAGTACAGCAGCATTAAGCTACTATTTCACGCTGGTATTCTGTGAGAGCGTGGTCCTTCCCCGGTCGAGCCGACCCATTCATGCCACAACTATACTTCTAATATAACTGCAGCATGGCTCTACCACGTTAAAAATTTGCGTATTGCAAACAGTCGTCTGTAAGTACAAATACGAACCAACAATTTCACATCCACATGGATACATAAACAGTATCGCTTGGTGACAGCGACCATTCGGATGCAGTCTCGAATGAGTCGCTCGACGGATGTGTTTATTGTATGAAGGTGAACACGACCGTTATTATTATAACTTAAGTTTAAAAAAAAGTAAATAACAAAAATGTGATTACAATATTTGGCATTTTTATAGGACGTCGATTCAGTAGTGCAACTAGATTTAGGCTAGTGAGCAGTGCGGCTGCGACTAGTTTTATTGTAAGGACTGCGTGGACTTATACTTTGACAGAGGAAAACTCCTCCGTATGGCTACTCCTCTCTGATCCGCCGGTGGGACGTGTTGCTCTATGTCTGCGATGCACCGATAAAAAGTAATATTTTCATAATTATAAAAGAAATACAAGATCCAAGTAGCCTAAGTGAACTCCTATGGAGAAAAGCAGTTCTACTACTTAGACTACTCTCTTATCTAATTCTGCCGGCAAACAGCCGTACCACTTGCTTGAGAACCTTTTTCCCCATCTGTTGTCGGTTCTTCCTGGTATATGGGCGGCTCATTGCGACTTCAGCTTACTAATCCTTTGGGCTCTGTCGGTTACTCTGGTTCTACTGTGGACATCGTCATTTTTAAGTCCATCACGCAGAGAAACGCCTAGCATAAACCTCTGCATAACTCGCGGAGCGGCCTTGACCTTCCTCACACGGCCTTGTTTGTTTCTTCAGTTTATAAAAGAATACTCCAAAGATACATAATATTGCTCTTCCATTTTTAGTCTCGTTTGCCAGCATTCATAAAATAATCAGATCGGCGACGGGAAGATTAAAGATGTCGCTTCAAAGGTGCAGCCTCAAGCTGCAATCAGTTTGTCAAGCGAGAATTGGCAAAACCTGCTTATAACGAGGACCATTACCCGCAGTGGACATTTAAGGGCTGATGATGACGATGATATAGAAATATACATTTTTTAGACAAACAAAAAAATGCTAGTCTACTTTTAGATTTAATGTTTTAAGTACCTCTTCCATATTATCTCTATGAAAAATTATATCTATGTCTTAGACGGTAACATCGAAGGACTGCTGAACTTCGTTGAGAAGATTTAATAACTGGAATATTTTTTTTATAGGATAGGGTGACAAACGAGCACACAGTCAACCCGATGGTAAGCGGTTGCTGTGGCACTTAGACATCTACATCTATCCTCGAATACGAATCAAAATGCAAATGCGTTGTCACCCGCGAAGACTTAGGTGGAATGCCTCGTTTCCAGTAAAAAGGATCTCCGGTTCTCTACACTCACCATACGAAACAAAGCAGCATTGACCCACTATTTGACGCTGGTATTCTGTGAGAGCGTGGTCCCTCCCCAGTCGTTAAATAAGTGTTTTTAATACCTTTCCAAAAATCAACATTAGCTCTCAGACTATAAATTTTGAAATAACTTTCCAAGTACAATATTATTAAATCATATTTTTTTAATTTTACAGGGCTTGATGGGCTGGTATATGGTGAAATCAGGCTTAGAGGACCGGTTCCAAGGCCCATCGGATGTACCTAGGGTATCTCAGTACAGATTAGCAGCGCATTTAAGTCTGGCTTTCATTCTGTACTCCGGTTTGGTAGCCGGAGCTTTGCGGATACTTCGTCCCTTGCCAGTAGCCGCCACTTTACAGAAAATCAAGGCGTTAAAGGGCGTTACAGCGCTTGCTCACACTGTGAAAGCGATGGCCTTTTTAACGGCTGTTTCCGGTTGGTATTAAATGAATCTATACGTGGTAGAGCTATGCTGTAGCTGTATTATAGTTGTAGCACTAATGGGTCGGCTCAACCGGAGTAGGACCACCCTCTCACAGAATACTAGCGTGTGCTGCATATAGCTTAATGCCGCTTGCTGTGTTTCATATGATGAGATGTATCATCCTAGTCCTCACGGGTGACAAGGCATCTGCACTTTGATTCTTTATTGATGATAGATATGGACTTCTATGGACCACATCATCAACTTAACATAAGGTGGACTGCGTGCTTGTTTGTCACCCTTATTCTAAAATAATGATTGTTGAGAACACTTACTACTTGATTACCAATTACCACAAGGCGGGATAGTGTTCAAGCACTGCACTCACACACACACTTAATAGGTAAGAAAAGGGTAAGAGAGTTCATGCAGAATTGGGGAACGGTTCATTGATTAAATTAATCTATAATAGTTAAAACGGTAGTTTAAGAAAATCCAACTGCGTAAAAAATTTTAACTGAAAAAAGAATAATTCAAATATTATACCTATGTAACTTCCACAATTAAGACAAATCTAACGACACTCATATATTAAATCTATCAAGCTGTTTATGTACCAAAACGTTCTAAAGAAATATAAATACAAACATACACTCGAAAAGCATTACCCTCTGCCATATTCGGGTAAAATAAATTGTTCATATTATGCAGTCTTGGGAAGTTTTTTGATCTTTCAAAAACCTTAGAATGAGTACAGCACGAAACATTATTTGCTTATAGCCCTAGTGACTACGTTCTCGACCTTAACTTGATATTTTTATTCGTTTTCAATGGCTACAACGTGAGCACATAAATATTGTTGATATAAACGGCTTATTGTGTTCAGTAATTCAGTTATGCGTAAGGGTGCTCCTCAAGGGTTGATTATAGGACCGTTTCTATTTTTAGCTTATATTGGCGGTCTCTTTGATATGTATGAGTCTAGGGGAACTTACTTTATATTTTTAGTTCGTTTTAAAAACTGGAATATTAATCAACATGGATATAAATTATCCATTAATACGCAGCGGGACCTTGAGCGTAGCTATCTCTGTAACTTGCTCAGGGAGGAGATCGTGTCGGATTAATGTAGGTCAGTCTTGAAAATATTCGGAAGCAACAGAGCACTACTATACTATTTCCTATTCTGATGTTTCCAAATATTTATGCTTACTTTATTTGGCTATGGCGTATTTTAAACCATTTTTAATTTTGTCTTATTTTATAACGTTACCCTCACACTATGATTTTATTCTGTATTATGATATTTTCTTCTGTAGTTTACATACATAAATTTCAACAATCATCCAGACTTGTAACAATAATTTGTAAGCCATACAAATACTTGTTCCGTTTGGATTTCGATCCTAACAACTCATTGTTAAGGCATTGCGCCACGAAGTCGTCGGGTAACACTGTCTAACGTAACATTTTCTTGAATGCCTAATTTTCAAACTTTACGTTTCCATCGCAAGGTGCCTTCGTAGCGGGGCTAGACGCCGGTCTGGTGTACAACTCGTTCCCCAAGATGGGTGAGCGGTGGATCCCGGACGATATCCTGGCATTCAACCCCACTGCACGCAACTTCACGGAGAACCCCACCACGGTGCAATTCGATCACCGGGTGCTGGGAACCTGCACCCTGGCAGCTGCGAGTGCTCTGTGGCTGGTGGCTCGTCGCCGTCCGTTGGCACCGGCTGCCAGGCGTGTTGCTAACGCTGTAGCTGCTATGGCCTGGCTTCAGGTAACACTGACATCTTTATTTATTATATGACATTAATTTTATTGATATTTAAATAGTAATCTTCTTATTTGATTCAAACAATGACAAACAGGCCGACAAAGTCGAAATATTTGAGAGATTTCACGGTGGAGGAAGTTAATTTGCTAGAAAACTGTAGAGATTAATGCTTCTTTCTGAAATATTTGTTATATTTTATATTAATTATGAAATAATGTTAAGATACCCACTGACGATACGTCCATTTAGCATACTTCCAAATGGATGCACTCCAAATAAAAATGTATCCAGATACGGTACCATTGACGATACTTCCATTTGGACGCATAGCGGCACTTCGAACTTGGCAGTCGTACGGAATGGAAATAAAGAATAATATGGATAATAATACTTTACCGGCGGCAGCAGCAGCGTGTGTTTCATTAAAAAGACAAAAACCTAAACGGGACAGTCTATCGTAGTCTTCAAAGATGATAACGCATCTATATTTTGATTCTCAATTGAAGATACATGTAAATGTCTATGGGCCACAGCACCCACCACCAGGTGGACTGTGTTACTAGTTTATCACTCCAGTTCTAGATATGGTATATATTATGGTGGAGCAATATCATTGACTGAGGTTGAAATTATGGATGTAGCACAAATGGGTCGGCTTGAATGAAGGAGGACCAAGATCTCACAAAATAGCATAAAATAGCAGCTTATATCTGCTGCGTTTCGTATGCTGTGTGTAAAGAACCGGATAAGATTTTTACTAGAAACGAGGCACTCCACATAGTTCTACAGGGGTGACAATGCATTTACATTTTGATTCTTATTCGATGACAGATTCAGTCTATGGGCTACAGTATCAACTTAACATCATGTGGACTGTGTACTCGTTTGTTGGGTGACAAACAAGTACACAGTTCATAGTTTACATAATAAAAACATATTTAATCCAATACACAGTTTATGCTTGACAAACAGAGCACATGTACTACCATCAACACCAAAACATTAACTGACACATTAACGTCCAAAAAAATGGACGCCGGTTCGCCCATTCACTGACGATTCGAATTGCTTCCATTTGGCGTGGCGCACGTTTTTGACATCGACGGACGGCCGCGGACGACGTCCATTTGGAGTGGACGCATGGATTTCAATCCGTTTGGAAATCCAGAGCTGGATGAAGTCCATCCAAATGGAATATGTTTTTACCATTCACGGAACGATTTTGGACGATTATCACTTCATTTAGATTAATGGACGTATCGTCAGTGTGTACTGGGTACCATTAGAAATAAATAAATCAAATTACGAATATTTCTAAAAGTAAAAATAAAATAAAAAATGTTTGATATCTTTAAAAAAACTAAAAAATACAGCACTGAGGCATTGTTTTGTATATTTTTACAATACTCTAGAAACTATAATAAAGTTTGAATTAAAACTAACTTCTTAATTAAATTACATTGCGTAACAAAAACTTCACCTCAGTCTCTAAAAGCGACATCTGGTGAGTGAGCGTAAGATTGTTAGCCCTCATCGACACAAATAATGTCATATAAATTCAACTTGGTTATTTTAGGTAATGTTTGCATGTAAAAATTAATAATTTTAATTCGATATATCAAATCGTATAGTCGTTTTGGATGGATACTCTTCTGTTAGGTTTTAAAACGTTTATGAGTAAATAAATAAATAAATGTCCAACCATAGGATTATGCCTGTAATGCCCGAAGGTTGGGCAAAATCCAAAGAGCAGCAAGCTATTTCACCCTTCTACTCCTCCTTATCTTAAGAAGTTTAGTTTAGTTGGGCTTCCAGGGGAACCTTTACGCTCTTCCAGAAAACTCATTTTAAGGGTACTAACTCACAATACATCTTTCTTTAATAAATCTTTTACTGTACAGTCTATTAAGCTCTGGAATGCCCTACCTTTGTATATACGCGAAGCTCGGAGTATTGTAGTCTTCATGCGACTTCTTAAAGAGCATTGCTTGTCTCAATCGTTTGAAAATCATTAGAATAAATTATGTGATTATATATATTTATATTATTATATATATATATATATATATATATATATATATATATATATATATATATATATATATATATATATATATATATATATATATATATATATATATGTATATAGTAGCCGGATGACCGAGCTTTGCTCGGTTTTTTAAGTTACATTTATATACAAATTACATGAATAATAGTTTTTGATCTTATTGACATAATAGAAAAAACTAAACTGGTTATTTGAATAAAAAATCATGAGTGCAATTAGTTTAATTAAAATTTTCGTATTTTTAAAAAATACTAAAAAAAGGGCTCGTAATAATAGATTTTCTCACAAAAAAGGGAACTTGAAAAAAAAAAGGAAAAAAAGTCGGACCCGACGAGTCAGACGGGACGCGAACCACGGAACTCCGATATCACGCCCGAACAACATCCCATCTGAGCTATTACGATCGTTGGTAACCTGTCAAAATTTACCTTCTCATATTGTAGCAGTTTTTTATTGCCTGAAAACACGGACAAAAGGACATTTTCTAAAAATAAATCCTAGCTAGATCGATTTATTGCCCCCGAAACTCCCTGAACACTAAATTTTAATAAAATCGTTGGAGCCGTTTTCGAGATCCCGATTATATATATATATATATTAGGTATATTTATATTGCACCACCTACCTAGTACTCACTGTTTTATTCCTTTACACCTTTGGTTGCCTGGAAGAGATTGCTATGTAGCGATAAGGCCGCCAAATTGTACATGTAATCTGCTCTCTGTTATGTTCTTTGTAAATTTGTTTGTGGTATGCAATAAAGTATATTCATCATCATCATCAAGCTTTTTTGGACCGCGTGTAGCCAAAAATAAGGGTTTAGATAGAAATTGTAAATTAAGTAATAGGTGACTTAGTCTATCACCTACAAAATCACAAACCCAATATGCTGTTAGTCGCATTTTACAAGCTAGACAAGCAACACAGTTAGCACAATCTTTCTTGTCATAAGCCCTATGTAAACATGGAATCTATAAGTCCCAGACCAACATGGGACTCTTTGTAAAACGCCTTAAATTATAGCCTTAAATGTAACAGAAGCACGAATTAAATTATGTTGTAACAGAAGCACAGATTAAATAATTCAGCAGTCATTGGAGACTGGCAACAGAAGTGAAAACTTAAAACTTTTAACAGTTTAAAAAATTAGAATTCAATAATTTGTAAATTATTAACATTCGTTTAACGCTAAGTAAATAGTTAGCGAAAGGTTGCGAAGTAATAAATTATTTATTATAATGGATTTCCGCAAAGTAACGCCTTATTCTATCAATTACATTATTTTTGTTTAATTAACATCGGTATTGACATATATCGACTATCGGAGCAATTAAATACATTTTTATACGGTTTATTTATTAGTCAAAACATGTAATGACCAATTCACTCACTGATAAAGCGCGCGGTTAAAGAATGGGATTGAAAATGGCGTCGCCTCTATTCACCTCTCGCTCGCTCACTGTCGCTATACATTCACACCCGCCGGTACTAACAGGAAAATTAAACATGAGTAACCATTTCTGAAATTTTCGTTTGTCTTTCTGTCCGAGCTAATCTTCGGAGTGGTTGAACCAATTGTTATAAAACTTAACGAAAAAATAGGGAATAATACCAGGAATGAACTGGACTAAACTTTGTACGAAAAGTTTAGAGATTTTATTAAAATAGGAATATTTATAAAATAAAATAATTGGTCTTTTAATGATTATCTTAAGGCATCAATTAGAGCACACCCAAGCGAAGGTTAAGCGGGTCGCTAGTTATAAATGTTATCGTAAAATTGAAGTACCTACTTGGGTATACAATTCTTTTTAAATATTTTCCCATTAGCAGAATATTTCCAAATTACTGAATAATATAACGTTAGACCGTTCTTAGCGGGTTTTCGCTATTGATATTGTGCATGTTGACGGTATGCTCGATGAGCCTTCATTTCTAATCCCATTCTTTATTCGTAAGGACTGTACACATTTATATTATTTTTGCTTAGTATTATTACTTATATACTTGTGTATTATTACTTATAGTTACAAATATACTGTTAACCCGTAAGGCCGTACATTATTTAAATCAAAATTACACGAATGGCTAGATAAAAATATTTTCTATAGCGTTAAGGATTTCATCAACCATAAAATGATAATGTACAAAAAATATGCATGTTATGCATAACCGAAACAAAATATTTTTTTATAGGATAACGTTGACAAACGATCACACAGTCACCTCGTGGTAAGTGGATACTGCGGCCCATAGACATCTACATCTATTAAAAAATCTCTCCTCGCTTAAAAATCAAAATGCAGATATGTTGTCATCTCTGAGGACTATATAGCTGCAGCACGGCTCTACCATGTTTAAACCCGCCTATTGTATAAGGTTTATACGTGTCAGAGCCATAGGGCAGCAATATATGGTTGTAGCACGAATGGACCGGCTCAACCGGGAAAGAGTACCAGCGTTAAATAGCAGCTTAATGCTGCTGCTATGTTTCGTATGGTGAGTGTAGAGAACCGAAGAAACTTTTTACTGAAAACGAGGCATTCCATCTTAGTCTTCAAAGGTGACAACGCATCTGCATTTTCGAGGATAGATGTAGATGTCTATGGGCCACAGCTTTCACTTAACATCAGGTGGATTGTGCGTTTGCTTGTGACCCTTATTCTATAAAAAAATGTAGAGAAAATGAAGATGTAATTTGATAAAGGTAAAGACAAAAGATATTTTATTTTGCAAATATGGGTACAGTACATGGTAATATAGAACAGTGAGTTCAGCCATATTTTACCAGTAGGTATGCAAAATATACAGAAATATAAACTAATCACCTAAACAGCTATAACGAAATAAAATAATAACACAAAAACAAACATAATTCAGATTTTTAACATTATACACTATACAGTCTTAATCTCAAAAAAAATTCAGTCAAGAATTCTGTTATGCTATAGTATGCTTTGACTGTCAAGAAGCTTCGAATGAATTTGAGTTAAGCCATATATTATTTAATTCAAAATTACATGAATGGCTACATAAAATAATTCTTATAGTATTAAGAATTCTATTAATTTGAAATGGTAATACAAAAAGTTTGGTATGCTACTTATAACCGAAGCAAAACATGCTATTTTATTATGTTTAAAAATCCTTTTCCATACAGTGTTTTATATAAATATTATACCACTCCACAGGTGGGCCTGGGCATATCGACGCTACTAACCTACGTGCCCACACCGCTGGCAGCCAGCCACCAGTCCGGCTCCCTCGTACTCCTAACCCTCGCCATCTGGCTCACTCATGAGATCAAACTGCTCAAGTACATACCCAAATAAACCGGTCACTGTTCCAGTGTATGCTTGTGGCACTTGGTTTAACTAGTAGACGGTTTCTCGGAAGATTGTCGTGTAGTTTTGCTTTTAATCAAAATGATAGATAGATTAAACTCGTGCCATTAAAGAAACGAATCTAAAATGAGCGCGCTAAGCATGTCCTCGCATATTATTGCTGTATATACTTACACACGTCACGTGTGATGCGTATGAAAAAATAATAGTCTTATTTCGCTTTGCATATACATTTTTTTAAATTGTCAAAACTCCTTGTCTTCTATTATTGTTTAGTTGTGTTATTTCTATTCATGTAAACCAATGATACATACCATTTTTAATGTATAACTTAATATAAAAATTAAAAATAAATTATGATTTATTTGCTGACCTTACTTTCTTCTGTGAACTCAACCACAAGCCGACATTTAAGATTTGTTTCTTTAATAGTGCAGCTTTAATATGTAAAAAAAAATTATACACACCAAAATACGCAAATTAAGAAGAAAAACTTTAATGTTGACATACAATTAGTTTTTGTATTACGTGAAAAGCAATTATTTAAATATTTGATTGCAACAAATATTGTAATTATGATAATTTGGTTTGGAGAACAAATTTTCTGTTTCGTTCACTTGGATCTATAATCATACTTCACAGGTATTTCACAGGATCCATGAATGAACAGATTGAATGATAAACTAATAGTGGAACTGTAGGGTATTCTAATGAAGCATATGGTTATACCCGTTGAATTTGATGCTTTTAAATAATTTTTTTGAGTATGGTCCACGCTGCTAATCGAAGTGGCATTAGAAATAATATTTTTATACCCACATTGTTGGAGCAAAGTGGCATACAGGAAGAGGAAAAGTTTTATTTAGATTCACCTGTACTTGCCGCGTAGAATATGCACTAGCCCATATCGTCCTGTAGGTGTAGGTGTTGTAAGAAACCAGGAGAAGGGCAGCAGCATCTTTTCAGTTACAACGTGCAAAACGTAGTAACTATGACAAATATTTCCCTTACAAGGTTACCCATGGGGAGGCCTTTGTTCAGAGGTGGACATTTAATAGGCTGTAATGGTCGGATCCGCCTGTGATTCACGACGAATTGAATGGAGAGAAATTTTCAAATGCTGTGGTATTATTACTAATGTAGTGGGGTTTCTGATAAAGACTTACGTTGGTGTACCACTCTGTTACAGTCATAAGGAATAGTACTATTTTTTACGTGGTAGAGCCACGCTGAAGCTATATTATGGTTGTAGCACGAATAGGTCGACTCGACCGGCGACCACTCTCTTACAGAATATCAGTGTAAAATAGCAGGCTCAATGCTATTGTGTTTCGTATGGTCAGTATAGAGAGCCGGAGAACCGCTTTACTGGAATTGAGGCATTCCATTTTAGCTCTCGGGGGTGATAACGCATCTCCATTTTAATTCAAAATCGGTGATCAATATGAAGTTATGTAGGTGTATATGGGCAACAGCATTCAGTTACCATCAGGTGGACTCTGTGCTCGTTTGTCATATTCTATTTAAAAAAATACTATAAGGTGGTGAATTTTTAGCTTGTTTATTACTTTAATTAAAAAAAAACACACACATTCTATTAAATCTTGGTATAAAATGGTATACAATACAATGGACATCAGTGTCTCTTAACCACTTAGTGATCGAGAACCTAAATGAACTTTTGACTAATTTTTGGCTTGCTGTGTACCATCAACTTTTATATTTAAGTTAGCCCCTAATAAAAGAACATATAAAATAAATGTGCGGCATTAATATACGCCCTTTTTTATGTAGTCAATATTGTAAGATATAGTATTCGTAAACCGACCATCATCCAGAAATTTTGAACACATATTAGAGGGAAATGTATGATGCCTCGGTGAACCTTAGCAATTGCACTGTATTCTTTTATTTATTGCACTGTATTTTTTATTGTATGTTGTATATTTATACATATCTTGAAAATTTTTCGACTACTGTCTACTAGTTTATGCATTTCAAAACAGAATAATTCCAAATAGTGCATTATTTAATTTCAGTTGTAATAAGAACTTAAGCTTATCTTGTTTTGTGTTTCGTGTGTTAAAAACAACAAGACAGTATTGTACTGCAAAACTAGTTTAAGTATATTTTGTTAAAAAATATTGTTATAAAAATAAATAGAACGACTCTTAGATTGTTTTAATATATTTTGGCGGTGTCTCCTTACCCCTGTGCCTCGGAAAGCACGTAGAGCCCTTAGTCCTACGCCTGATCTCTCTTCTGTAGTGTTGGATTACCGTCTACCATACCAGATGAGAGTAAGGGAATGATTAGTGCATCTGTGCTTACACATACAGTCGAGCACTATAATCCTGTCCTTCGCAGATGACTAGTCTCCATTGTGACTAGCTGCCGTGGCCGAAATTTGGTCTGGAGGACATAATTAAGGACCCAGAACCGATAGGGAAGAAATATTGTTGAAGCCTCTGATTACCTCGCCTCGTACTGACAAGCGCGATATTTGGCGACCTCTCCCAAGAACCCAAGATGGTGGGACATGCTCATGAAACATGCCGGGAATCGATGGACTCGCACGGTTGTGCTTTTGCCAATGTCAAGTATTATGAAATTGTGCTTTAAGATAATTTGCTTAAAAACTTTTTCACAATAATATGTCGATGTATCACTACGAAGTTTTTGGGAGATTGACGACAAATTGACGTGTGCTTAATTAAACAGAAACAAAAACTTGAGGTGCGCATTATTAGGCACTTGTTTCATCGTTTCCTCTCATTTCACACGAGCAGACATTTAATACACGACAGAACATCACTTTTACGCGGCAAACAACTTCAACCATTATTAAAACAAAAGTACAAGATCAACAATCTACCGACGATTAAACTCCTGACAAAACTCGGGTCTATTTTTCTATAGAATAAGAGTGACAAACGAGCTCAAGGTCCACATGATGGTAAGCGGACAGTGTGGTCCTTACACATCTACATCTGTCCTCGCTTACGAATCAAACCGCAGATGATTTGGGCTTGACTAAGGGCTAAGATAGAATGCCTCGTTTCCAGTAATTAGGTTCTCTACACTAACCACATGAAACCCCTGCTGAGTTAAGCTGCTATTTTACGGTGGTATTCTGTTAGAGCGTGGTCCTTCCCCAGTCGACCCGACCCATTCGTACTATAACGATAACAATGTTCTGCGCTATGTTCACCAGTGGTGAACGATGAATTCACGAGTGAATGAGATAATAATAAAAAAATGAGAAAGAAAATCTTTCTAGGGAGTATAAATAAAACAGATATAAAACGTTATTCACAGTGTTTTATTTGAAAATTTTAATATTCTAATATTGCTTACACACAGAAAACTACGCGTTTATATACAAGTATGCCTCAGCGAGTTACATAGTCACGTACGGAACCTTCCGCGTAGCAGACAACTACGACACCGGGTTTACCAAACAACTCATGGAACCCAAAATCCCAACCCACTGAAGGTATATCAGAATCCAATATATGTTAAATATAGCAACCGGTAATTAATTTTTAATATATACTATCACAGATAATGTAGATATATACATCCTTTTAAATTTGTTTAAATAGCCTTTAGTGTAATTCGATTCGACTTAATTCATATTTTAAATTAAAGATTCGTCAAAGGCAATTCAAATGGGCTTGTAAATTTTGTCGCTGCTTGCTGCAGACTTCCTTTCAGAATCCTTCACCTTTTTCTTATAATTTCTATAACTGGACATTAGACTTTCTTTTTTTTTCAATCAGTCACTTCAACGCTTTTTAGGGTTCCGTAGTCAACTAGGAACCCTTATACCTTCTGTGTACTAAATATCGGGAATTTGTCAATAAAACAAAAAATACAAATTATTCATCTAAATTTATTTTATCGCCTTCAAAGTAGGCCCCATCGCTTGCATTACAACATCTCCAACGCTTCACCCAGTCTTCCATACATTTTTTATAGGCTATTTGCGGTATGGCCTTTAGCTCATTCAGCGAATTTTTTGTTATGGCTTCTATCGACTCAAAACGTTTTCCTCGAAGTGGTAATTTTAACTTGGGAAATAAAAAAAAGTCAGACGGAGCCATATCAGGTGAATACGGTGCTTGGTCGAGAACTTTTGTTGAATTTTTCACTAAAAACTCTTTCACTATAATGGCTGTGTGTGATGGTGCATTATCATGGTGCAGCATCCATGAGTTGTGTTGCCACAAATCTGGACGTTTTCGGCGGATACTCTCACGCAAACGCTTCATGCCGCCTAAATAATATTCTTTATTCACTGTTTCTCCCTTTGGAAGGAATTCGGAGTGAACCACGCGACGGTAGTCAAAAAAAACTGTCAGCATCACCTTGATTTTGGAGCGACTTTGCCGCGGTTTTTTGGGTTTCGGCTCGTTTTCGAGACGCCATTCTGAAGACTGTTGGCTTGTTTGCATGTCGTACTCATAAACCCATGTCTCGTCGCCAGTTATTATACGTTTCATAAAGGTCTTATCCGTAGAAGCTCGGGAAACCATGTCTTCAGCGACATGCTTTCGCTGCGCTCTTTGAACAAAATTTAGCTCTTTTGGAACTAGTCGAGCGGCGACGCGTTTCATGCCTAAAATGTCAATGAGAATGTTGTGGACGGACTTAAAAGATATGTTCACCTCACTAGCCAACTCTCTCAGACTCTTACGTCGATTTTCGAGCACTAGCTTCTTGATTTTGTCGATGTTTTCTTTGGTCGTAGCGGTTGAAGGTCTACCAGAACGAGGCAAGTCTACTACTACTTCTCGGCCTTCTTTAAAAGCCTTATACCATTTATAAGCCCTTGGGCTAAGCTTTCCATTGACGTCCGTCGAGTTGGGGGTTGATATTTTTTTTACAGAAAGGTGACATTAATATAAGCACACACGTAAAGTTTCAACATGCGGAAAAGCGTACTTTTTGAGAAAAAAATTATTGAAAATCAATTATTTTTGCAATATTTATGTCAATCCCTATCTCAGATTATATGATATTTTTTTTACAGAAAGGTTACACTATTGTATACACACACGCAAAATTTCAACATGCAGAAACGCGTACTTTTTGAGAAAAAAATTATTGAAAATCAATTATTTTTATAATATTTACGTCAATCCTTACCACAGATTATATCGAATTCTCGCCGTTGAACGTTCGTTTTTCGTACAGTTAAGTTGTCAAACGTTCGGTAGCATTTTATTGTACATTTTACGTAAATAATTATATTTTGTACTCATTTAAATAGTTTTCATGCATACACATATATTTAACAGTTTATATTTAAATTACAAAATTATTATCATTATGAGCTATTAAAATGTGTAGTGTTTACCGTTTTTTACCGGCTTGTGGGACGTAACGTAAAACTGACGATTTCTAAGAATTAATTAAAGCAATATGTGTATAAAATTGTATAAAACATGTGTATAAAACAGTGCCCACCTATTAGGGCAGATAACAAATAAAATAGGTTAGGTTCAACTTATGTCAAGGAACCTAATTAATAGACCCCGACTCCACGTGGTACGAGTCTGTCCTACCCCTAGAGTGGTTTTATAGAGCCGGAGGCGCGTAGGAGAGGAAAGCTGCGGAGGCGAGGCTGGATGCCTGCGATTTGTTACGCAAAGGCGTAGAGGCTGCTCTTCCCGCAGCGCCGGAGACGTTGCGGTCTCAAAATAGATACAGAAATCCCTCTGAATGAGTCCCTCTATTTATTTTTGGTGAAGGGGTTCCCCCTTCCTTAGGGGGTACCCCCTTCCCCCCCAAGAGGTCCCCATGGTTTTTTAACTTAATATTTATCCATAAAAAATAAAATTTCCTCAAAATTAAAATTCAAAAAACTCAAAAAGGGGGGGGCTCCGCAACTTTTCCTTTTAAGGGGGAGTAGTACACCTGACCATCTGTCTCTCCGTCTGTCCATCCTCGCTTAATCTCTGTGACCGTTAGCACTAGAAAGCTGAAATTTGGTACCAATATGTGTATCAATCACGCCGACAAAGTGGTGGAAAAAAATGTTTTATTAGGGTAGCCCCCCTATATGTAAAGTGGGAAGTGATTTTTTTTTTACTTTTAACCCTAACGTGTGATATTTTGTTGGAAAGTCTTTTAGGGGTTTACTAAGATCATTTTTTGATAATGTCAATAATTTCGGAAATAATCGATCCAAAAGTAAAAAACAATGTGTCCCCGCCTCTAACTTTTGAACCATAAGTTTAGAAAAATGAAAAAAATCCGAAAAGTAGATCTTTATAAGGACTTTCTAGGAAAATCATTTTGAACTTGGATGGAAAGTCGGAGCGCCTGCCGCGGAGCGTGCAATGTTGCACGCTCCATGTTCGCGCACGTACCCACTACCGGGAGCAGTTGCAGGAACGCGGAGCGCTGCTGGAGCGCGAACATAATGGATACACACCTTTAAACTCATAAGTGGGAACACTTTTTGTGACGGACGGGAAACTACGGAACCCTACACTGAGCGTGGCCCGACACGCTCTTGGCCGGTTTTATTGTGGTAGAGCCACGCTGCAGTTATATTAGTAGTACCTATAGTTGTAGCATGAATGGGTCGGCTCGACCGAGGAAGGATCACGCTCTCACAGAAAATACCACACGTAAAATAGTAGCTTAATGCTGCTGTGTTTCGTATGGTGAGTGTAGAGAACCGGAGACCCTTTTTACTGGAAACGAGGCATTCCATCTTAGTCCTCACGGGTGACAACTGACAACGCATCTGCATTTTGATTCGTAATCGAGAATAGATGTAGATGTCTATAGAATACAGCATCCACATACCATCAGGTGGACTTTGTGCTCGTTTGTCACCCTTTCCTATAAAATAAAATAAAATAAAATAATATTCATTATTTCCTTTATTCTTATCCAAGCGTCATATTCTTTCATTTTATTTTTATGATCTTTATGTTTAGCATCCCATAAAATGGGTTCGGCATGATAATACTCAATAAACAAGAGTTCCTGCTCGTTCGTCCAACTGACGCTCATTTTGACGCACCGTCCTCCGTAAAAAAAATACAAATTAGCACAACCTCACAGCAACGAGTCTCGCGCGTTACTGTTTTCACGCCCGAGTGTGGATGCGCTTGCGTTCACGAGAGGCTCACGTGTCGTAAACCCTTTGAAGCGGTCACAAAATACCGACACTGAACGGGGAACATGGCGTGAAAAGGCGCGAAGCCCGTGAACGGGCGCGAAAGCCATCCACATTCGCGGTTCACGCCTTTCACGGGTGTTCACGGCGTGAATGTGGAGGGCGCTTAAGAAGGTATGAATGTTTTAATAGGGTCTTATTTCTATTTAACATTGGTAATATAGGTAGGTACATTTGTTTCTTTTAACTATAAAATGTTAGTAGTTGAAATATTTTGTTGCTCTTTATTTCCGTGAGATCGGCAAATTACGTTTTTATTGGGATTATGTTTTTCATTTTATCTAAGGTATTGTTGGAAGCTTGACAAATAAAATTCCTTTAATTTTGTTTCAGAGCACTCGTCAAAGCCTACAGTAAAAATATAGCCACCAGCAATTTACTGCGTCATTTAAAGGACGAACATAACTTAGAAGATTCTCATAATAGAAAAAAAGTAGCCTCCATTAAGGATTTTTTTCCGTACAGAGAAAATCAAAACCAGTCACAAAAAGTGGTGTAACTGGTGGAAAAAGACAAGTGGATGCTTGCGCGGGATCTCGCACTATGGTTCGCCAGATCACTATTGCCATTCGACAGCATAAATGATGAAGCCATGATTGATTTTTTAAAAAAATATAATATAATTGTAGCTGATGACGATCTACCCTCACGGCATAATATTGCTCGAGAGGGGCTAGAAGATGTATATAATAGTATGTTAACATATGTGCAGAGTATTATTAGAAAACAAAATATAAAATTTGGTGCATTAACAACAGATTTATGGACAGACCAATTTAGACGTCGGAATTACATAACCTGCACTTTCCATTTTATTTCTCATGAGATGAAACTTTTGAAATTCACGCTAGCTACCCAACAAGTTATTGGAAAAAATACAGGTGAAAAGATTAGAGAAGAAATTCAAGGTATTTACGGACATTTCAGATTCCACAAAAAGATATTGTCCTTGTGACCGACTCTGGCAGTAATATGAAAAGAGCTGCTGATTTATTGAATATGAAAAATCGTCTTTGCCTGGGCCATGCTTTGCATAATCTGGTCACCGTAGATGGTATTCAGAACACTGATGCGGTTCTTTGCCTTATTAATAAATGTAAGAAAATAGTCAAGCACTTGAGGTAGAGAGCTCCACAACTAGAAGCCGCTGCCAGCGAAGAACAACGTGATCTGCTCTCATCCTTTGAAGATATTGGTGTAAATATAAACCACTCGGATAACGAAGCTTCATCGAGTGATTTTGAACTAGATGAGGTTTCGACAAGATCTGACCCCAGCGCCCCTCCAACTATAAAGACGAGTACACTAACGAGATGGCACAGCATGCTTATGATGCTAACAAGCATCAGCCACAATGCAAATCGCCGACCCATTAGAGACATGTTGATTGATATAGGTCGTAGTGCTCTTTTACTAGATGAGAATGAGTACAATTTAATTACTAGCTTGACATCGTTCTTTGATAAATTTAAGAAGACAGTAGAATGCTTAAGCAATGAATCACAAACGACTATTAATTTAGCATTGGTTTTTAAATCAGAAATTAGAAGGTTGCTAGAAGAATACAACGACGATGAACCTGTCATAGTCACTAGACTAAAAAACAACATGTTGCAAAGTTTGGACCATCGCTTTCCTGTTACAGACACTATTGTGGCGGCTACTTTATTGGATTGTAGGTTTCAATCAATTAAGGAAATCGACATTTACATGGAAAGTCAAGACACCAATAAGGTAGCATTTTTGTCGAATTTTTTGAAGAATATTTTGAAAGAGGAAGATGTTGTTGACCCAGTAAGAGATGCAACACCTGGACCAAGTTCCGTGCCTACGCCGTCAAATTTTTTGATGTATTTGGTTCAAAGGCACAGCAGTACATCCAATGAGTGGCTGCGCCGAGCGCCGCGGGTTTGATCCCGCACGGAACAAGTATTTGTATGTCCTACAAATAATTGTTTCGGGTCTGGATGAGTGTTCTTGTGCAATTTATGTTTGTAAACTGCCTGCGCGATACGGGAGAAAATCCTAGTGTGGGGTTAACGTTTTTATTAAAGAATTATAAAATAATAGTGGTTATTAATGGGGCTGTAAATAGATATACGATATACAATTAGCTTTATTTATTTTTTACATGCATCATAAACTGGAATAAATACCATTAATAAGAACTTAACTTATTTTAAAGTTAAAGGAGTTATAATCGATTAGTCTATGTTTTAAAATTGGGTTTTGATTTTAAAGTTTAGCAAAACATGTACTTGGTTTCATCAGATTTCATTTCAGGTTTCATCAGACATTTGATATATATTAGATAAAAAAACCTTATAATTTATTTGACAAAAATATAGAAGACAAAAACAATAGCAATAAATATAATTAACACTGACTTAATAATAGGCACTAATTATAACTTAGAACATAAATGAAAAACTCATGACGAGCAAAGTGGCTCAGGAGCATGCTTTGCGGCAGTCTGTGGAGGATGATGTTCATTAGTGGACTTGTGAACAGCTGTAATGATGATAATGCTTCGAAAACTTGCACGATTAAATTATAAGAAATCGACGTTTTTTATAGGATAGGGTGACAAACGAGCACACAGTTCACCTGATGGTAAGTGGTTACTGTGGTCCACAGACATCTACATCTATCCTCGATTACGAATCAAAATGCAGATGCGTTGTCACCCGTGAGGACTAAGATAAAATGCCTCGTTTCCTTTAAAAAGGCTCTGGTGTAAAAAACTAAAGAACCTAACTTAACTACAACGAAAACAACCAAAAATAAAATAAATTATTTAAAAATTTGAAAAGTTTTACAGATTCTTTTACAAAAAAAAAAGGTATGAAGGTGATGATGGGATGTAATGAAGATAGTGATTTACAATATTATTAAAAAAAATAACAAAGATAAAGATACTGCAACGAAGTATGCACAGGCTATGCCTATGATAGGTGCACAGCTCCTGCTCTAGGTACACGCAGAATCTGGAGAAAGCACACGCAGCGTCTGGAGAAGGTACACGCAGCGCTTGGAGTAGACACACACAGCGTCTTGAGCAGGTACGCAGCGTCTGGAGTAGGTCCACGAAACGTCTGGAGTAGGCACGCAGCGTTTGAAGTAGGTACACGCGGCGCTTGAAGTAGACAAACACAACTTCCGGAGTAGACACACACAGCGTCCGGAATAGACACGCAGCGTCTGGAGTAGGTCCACGCAACGTCTGGAGTAGGCACGCAGCGTTTGAAGTAGGTAAACACAGCGCACTAGTAGGCGGAGGCGTGGGCGTGGCTAGGCGAGGACTTAAGGAGCGGGCAGAGGCTTGCAGGATCCCGAGGCAGTGCGGAAAAGGCCTTTAGGAGATGCTTCAAGTATCAAAGCTCAAGTCAGACTCCGCCATTCGCCGATTGTTCGGCTTATTTTTGCCTTTTGACGGATCTGGCCAGGGCCTTTGTAGTTAGAACATTTTTCTGTTCTATAGAAACTGGCATTGCATATTTAGTTCCACAACTCTCCAAAGGACAGCGCTGGAGTAAGTTTACGTTCGGAAGTGCGTTGTTTTAGATAATTAAATCAAATTAAATGATCGTATCACATTGACTAAATTCACGTGCTAATAATGTGAATTTAGATATTTTCACCAGAAATTGAGTTAAACAACTAATTTTATTAAGATTTAGCTGCTTTAAGTCTAGTTTATTCGTTTAATTGGAAGATGAAATATTGGTGTTTTAATTTCTAAACGTGACCAGCACCCTCTACCACCATTTTGTTTGTTTTTGAATTTGACATTGGCGTTTTGTTTTTCTGACGTAACGATTGTGCTTTGAATGTTTTGAATTTTTTATATTTTTCCTATATTTTCTTACAACTTGGCTATTCTTGGATTTTGATTATCTTTGCTTAATATAGTGGCCCATGCACGTGAAAGGGACTTCGATTATCTGTTCTTTCCTTCGGCCATAGTTCGTATAGTTTAGTGATGGCCGCGGATAAAATTTGCTGTGTTTCAGGATGTACCAAGAGCTGTGAGTAAATCTAATTATTTACAGGTTTTACCAGTCAATATATTATTTCTTCTTTCTATTTTATATATAAGTCAGTGTCACCTTGGGCAACAATGTGATACCTAGCGCAGACGCAGGTAGCCCAAGAGTTCTGCATCACTTTTCCACCCCTAGAGCCAATACCTTGCTATGTATACTTACATACATAAAAAATGGGGGGGTTTCCGGCACTTAATTCTTTTAGGGGGAGGTTCCTACTCCTCCCCCCATCTACCCGTCCACTCGGCGACCAATAATTCGTGCAGCAGATTACTAAAGAATTACCCTTATAACACTACTACTTATACTACTGTCATTACACTTTTCAAAAACGCTTCTAAAATATTAATTTTTTTTGTAGGTGAAGATGGCTATATACTTCACAAATTTCCAAACTCTACAAAAGATTAAACACGCTTTTGTACACGGGTTCAAGCAGTTGGTGGAAACTTTCTGTGCTTAGATGATATGTATGTGTTTAAGTACCGAAGAATTTGTCATACACCTTTTGAATCCAAGTACTGGACCGGAGTAAAATGTTAAGTAATATTGCAATACCAGCATTGCATATGAGAGGTTAGTAAAAATTTGCATTAACATTGTTATGATCTATTCTTAATATTATGAATGTTAAAGTTAATATGGAAGTTCGTTCCTCAAATAATTAATTTTACTATCAAACATGTATAATTGAATGTATAAATTTTGAATCATTGTTAAACCATGTTCTGCAATACTAATTTTCAACTTCCATGTTGATGAAATATTATGTATGACATGTAAAGCAATTTTATGGAAAGTTTGTTATTTCTTATTAACAGTTTGATTCAAATGATAATAAAAAGCTTATAAAATAAGGCTTTTTCAAAGCTCATATGAATATCAAAATCTACACCAGTTTATAAATATTAAACTTGCTCAGAGTACAACTGGGAAGAAACATGAGTTTATGTTATAATAACAAATATATAGTGATCTAAAGATCTTTTCCAGTACTAATGAGAATATATATTGCACCAACATACTATATTGTAGATTATGTTCAATGTTTAATTATTTTTTAATCATATTGTCCTTTAGTATCTATTTAAAGTTATGATGATCTTCAATTTGATATCCCATTCTTTCATTTCATTCAATGTTAGAATATCATATTTAAAGTTTAGATGCCCAAAGGAGACAATCAATTTTTCTATGGAGAATGGGCCCACTACAAATTTTAAAGATTATCAATGAAATGCATGTCGATTTATTCCTTATAATCCATAGATTACAATAAAATTATTAGTTTTACTGCAGCTAAACGGAGTCCTGAGAAATTAACAAATAAAATATGAATCTAACAATAACCTAAAAACAAACTGAAAGCGATTTTCTAGTAGTATTCATCGGTATTATAAGTTAAAATAGTGGACAATTGAATAATAGTACATATAAAACTAAGCTGTAGGTATATTCAGCATTTATAAATATTTTAAAATCGATGTAAAACCTTTCACTAGTTCGGACAAAACATAGTGCCTGTTTATGCACAAATGTCGTATGGATTCTAACTTTGACATGTATTGATTGGTTGTGAGTGTAATTCTAAATACCAAGATGGCTAAGGGATAATGTCTTCAATAATAGTACATATAAAACTAAGCTGTAGGTATATTCAGCATTTACAAATATTTTAAAATCGATGTAAAACCTTTCACTAGTTCGGGCAAAACATTGTGCCTGTCTATGCACAAATGTCGTATGGATTCTAACTTTGACATGTATTGATTGGTTGTGAGTGTAATTCTAAATACCAAGATGGCTAAGGGATAATGTCTATTTATATTTATGATATTACCAACACACAGTAAGATACATTTTAAACTGATTGTATTACAAAAAGCAAAATATAATGTAGGTAATTGTATTTATCATTGTAAATCATAATTTATTTAAGTATTCTATTAACAGTAGTAGGTGCAGAAACAGAAACCTTTTATTCAATTTAGATTATAAATAATACTTATTGAAAGTCACTTTTTTAATTTACCACTGGTTCGGAAAAAAACCTCTGACTTGAAGAGAACCAGCAAAATACCCAGTAGGTCTTTTAAAAAAAGCCAGCTTACAATCATGTATGTCATAATTAACAACACAGAACAAATTAGAAATAGCTTGGTAGCGATCACCTTACCCACAGGTTATTGTCAGCCATAAATTCCTTTATACTATAATAACCCCTTTTATACAAACTTAATTTAATACATTTTTTGAACTTTGATGATTGACTGACATATATAGACAGGAACGGGGTCAAGACATTATTTTAAAATGTTTTGGTTGATTAGTAAGTAGTTATATATCATAATAAAATGACTAGGAATTAACATGCCTTATCTATGTTATTACACAATGATAAATAGTGAGGAAGTAAGATGTTTTAAACTGCATGTGTAAGGATTAAAAAAACACAGGCTTAATTTAAATGTATTTATTACTAGCGATGCGCCTCAGCTGTGCCCTGGTGATTTATGGATCTCGACAACAGTGCCATCTACCGAGTCCAAATGTAAATATAAACCATCTAGGAATCCATCCAAACACACACAAACATTTTCATTTAAATTGGTTGGAAGGTTTCTGATGTTTTGTCTATAACGGACATAGGTAGAAACATTTTAGTGTTAGATATATTTCTGAAGGTTTTTTTGAAAATAACTTGATGGTAACATGTACATTTATGATATTGTAAGCAATCAGAAGGAATTTTCAATTATAATATAAGACTGTTGTCTTCAATATCCATACACTTTTTGTCTCTGCAAGTTTTCAGCCTGCACGGCATACAGATTTGTTCTAAGCGATCCACCTGAAAAGAAGTTAATGACAATTGTAAAGGTATCTTAACTAAATAATAATACTTATCAATATATTATTTTTTTCTATATTATATAGGAATTAAAAGGAAATTTTTAATAATAAGAGATATGAGATAGACTATGCCTTCAATGTCAATAAACTGTATTTACATATTTCTGTGAGCATTTTCTTATATCTGCCTTTTCATATGTTAAATAATAAAGAAATTATTATAAATTATACAGCATTAATCAGCTCCAGCTGATCAAATACAGAAGCAGTAATTATTGATTAACATCAGTAATATTCAACCATGTAAAAGTTGTCTCACATTTTATTTTTACCGGTTTCATGTACTTACATAGTAGACAAAGATATTATTGTTATATTAAGTATATCTGATTCTAGATGACAAAATAATATTCCTTTCTGCACAGTGAACAACACAGCTGTCGAAACATAATAGAAACAACCATTACACTTTTTTATGGAAACTATTATTATTAAACTTTATATTTGCTTTTAGTACAAATAATTACTACATTTTTTACACATAAATATATGTAACATTTATATTGCCTATCTACTATGGCTGGTATAAATCCAGGATCTGTGTCTGGCTTAACAAAAAAGCCATTTAGTATTAAGCAACTTGCTGAATACATAAGGTTACCTATTTGTACACAAATGCAGTTATATGAATTGCTCTTCAAAACACTCTTTTAAGTCCCTCGACCCAAAGATTCTAATTTTCTTTTAACATTATAATAACTTCTTTTGTGCATTCTATTTATTATTTAATTTAGATTTTACTAATAAAATAAACTTAATACTTTGTCACTTTTAAGAAACTAATAAGGTTCTAAGACCTGTTTATTATTTGTATTTGTTTGAGGTAAAATATACAAACAATAATAGATTTTCACAACCTAGAATAGGTGTAAATTAATAAACTCTTATATTCTATTAGCGAATTTTACCACAAAAACTAAAAAGAGAAAAACATACGTACTTGTGTCAATTAATATTTGGCTAACCTTTCTGATAATTGATAATATCCATATTTTCTTAAACATTAGTTTAATAATGCTTGTAAATAAAAAACTCCATTTTGTTCTTACCATAATGATGCGACTCCAACTATGTTTTATTTCACTCGAGTGAATCGAGTGAATTTGTCCAACTCGATAATCGATAGAAAATAAATTTTACCGAGTTACCGAGTTAACTCGGCGCATCGTATAGATTCAGAGGGTGCTATATAGATATTAATTTACTTGTATATATAATAAGTCGCTGCGGGTGACATCACAAGTTGCATCCAAATTCAAACTTGCATCTGGCATGTTGTAAACAAACCTGAACTTAGTTTTATTTATGATATTGATTTATAGTTTTAATTTCATGTTGCCACATATTACTTATTTATAAAGGTACATATTTAAAAATGGTTTAACTAAAGTAATCGCTGATCTCAACTCTAGTGATAAACTTTTCTGTAAATAGTTGATTTACTCAAAAACTAGTGTACAACTAGAATGATATACATACATACTCGTAAATTAACCCGAGTGGCTCGAGTCGCAAAACTCTACTCGAATCGCATCTTTATCTTACGGCCAATGCAGTGTTTGTCTACAATTTAGTGATGAAATCGACTTACTAATTCGAGCAATTTATTGATATATTATGTAATAAATAAATTGATATTAGGTAATATGTATATATTGTTGTATCAATTTATGTTATATATGATATAAATTGATAATATATACTTTGGATAGTCAAATTATTAATAACATTAAGACTTACGTCATAACGTTAGAGTGATATTATTTTATGAAGATGTCGATACGCATACCAAAAATAATATATAACTACCTACTAAGCGTAGTAATAATAATTGTGTTGTATGGAAGAACAATTATAAAAATAATTTGTGAAATATTGACACAGCTTCGTTCATCTAATTTGAATTGTTTAAATCGAGTTACCTGAATTTCAACTCGAGTCGATTTTTTCCGAGTTATCACGGCACATCTCTAAGACAATAATTTTTTAAATGTTACATTACCTTAGCCAATGATCAGAACACGAATGTCAAAACAACTAATTTTTTTTCAGATTTCTTGTTTCCGTTTACATTTTCGAAAAATCTATAGACCATTTACTATTATAATTTGGTGTCTTTTTTTGGTGTAAATACCATTAAGTGACGTTAATATTTCTAGTGGGCCCAAAAATGATTGTCTCCTTTGTGCAGTATTCATAAGAAACAGAACAAAAAAGTTAGTATTTCATTTGGTCTTATTACCAAACTTAATTAATCACAAGAGAAGTTATTGATTTGCCTCCGTCTTTGTAAAATTCGACATTGCTGTAAGATCCATAATTTACATTATAGTATGCATATTTTTCACAGGTGTTCTATTGTACAACTAATACTAATAATAAACTTCCATTTTAATAAAATGGAATGTGTAACTTTTAGCTTCATTTTTATTTGTTTTATTTTGTTATGCTACTTGTGGTATTTGTTGTTTGATATTGTCTGTTGGAAGATGTTGGTAGTCCTTCAGCCTTAGTCGTTCAAATTCTACATGGCTAATATGTGTATGCTGTAATTTTTTGCCGATTGGTAGTAGAGGAATTAATCTTTGCAATTAATAAACCCAAGCAGGTTAGAATTTTTATTAGAGCCATCAGTTCACATTTCTCTTTGTACTATTCTTAAGTTGTCAAAATATTTCAAGTACAATTTATTGTATATATTGATTTTACAGGTGCTGTTGCTAAGATATCACCCTTAGCTGAAGTTACAAATAAAAATAATACTTTTAAAACACGTTATACACAAGAAATTGCTTCAACATCAAGTTATGTGCAAGGGACAACTACTGCTCAAACATCCAGTAAGTTAAAATTGATAATATATTATTTATAAATAAAAATTATTGTATAAATTAAATTGAGGATAATATATTGTAAATTAATTTTATTTAAAAAAGTCCCACTTGGTTTTGTGCTGGTTCTGGTAAAGCTTTAATATCAAGTTGCAAATTTAATTTAAGCAAATTTATATGGCAGATGTGAACGGCCGAGTCAGGAAGGGACGCCCTAGAAAAAAGTTTATCGACCAAATTGGCGATATTTTGAAAATGGGCCACGTTAGAAGTACCCTTAACCGACGAGCATGTATGCGTAGATATATGGATGTAAAGGAGGCGAAAGAGGTATGTCAGGATCGTGCCAAATGGAAGTCCGTAGTCTCTGCCTACCCCTCTGGGTGACAGGCGTGAGTGTTTATGTTTTTTTTTTATTTCAATAAGTAAACATATTTTATCACTTTTGCCATTATATTTCATCATGTTTCGCCTGCACAAGTACTCCACTATTGCATTATTAAAATATACAATATCTTAAAAACGGTTAAGTTTCGTGTATGGTGTTTCATAGTCGAAAAAGTCGGTAATGATGCAAACTACAACACCCTAAATGATCTAAGTCGACTTAACCTGTAACCCTTTCATATTTTATATTTCAATATTTATCTACTATGTTCCAAATTATGATTCAAAATGCAATCAACTTGCTACAATTAAATTTATTTTTACTAAACTATAGTACAAATTTTCTTGGTCTATATAAATATAATGTTTTGTCATTTTAATTTCAGGCTTGAAGGTGACTGTACAGGAACGGGAGGCAGGTGCTCTTCAATGATTGATTTATTGAACGTTTGTTGGTTATATTTAAGTCGTCTTATTGCTAACAGTGTGTATCAGGTAATAATCAAAATTTAAACAGACAGATCTTATAACTAATTGCACGACGTGCTGTGATTGGTTACCAACAATGACGAGCTCTGATTCTGATTCAAAATTTATACATTCAATTATTCATGTTTGATAGTAAAATTAATTATTTGAGGAACGAACTTCCATATTAACTATAACATTCATAATATTAAGAATAGATCATTACAATGTTAATGCAAATTTTTACCAACCTCTCATACGCAATGCTGGTATTGCAATATTACTTAACATTTTACTCCGGTCCAGTACTTGGATTCAAAAGGTGTATGACAAATTCTTCGGTACTTAAACTTAATAACTGGTATAAATGAAAACATATTTTACCAGCTTAAGAAGCAAGCATCTATCTTAAATGAAAGCCAATGATAAATTGTGTACACTGGTTTTTGATGAAATGGCCTTAACACCACATATTGGTTATGACAGGAAAAATGACAAGATTACTGGTTTACACAATGATTTCTTACATTTACGCGAACACTACACATTGAAATAATACTAGTTTTTACGGATTTTATCGCGTATATTTATTATATAAATATCCGACGTTTCGAGCGCTTTACAGCACCGGATCGTCGGGTATTTATATGTAGTTAAATATACGCGATAAAATCCGTAAAAACTAGTATTATTTCAATTGCTGGTTTAGTTGACAATGGTGATGTAGTGAGGACTGAACTTAGAATAGAGGTATTCTAAAAACTATAAACAGCCGATATCATATTCATTTTGTGCTCGCAGTACAAAAAAGATGAATTAGCCTTAATGATTAAAAGAAATGTAAGAAAATTGAAGGGCTCTGGCTTTAAAATCCTTGCTACTGTATGTGACCAGGGAACATCAAATGTTAGTGCCAAGTGGAACATAGTAGATAAATATTGAAATATGGTGGTAGATAAATATTGAATATACAGGGTAACCCTGTATATATATTTCAATATAAATTATATTGGTTAAGTCGATTTAGATCCTTTAGGGGGTTGTAATTTGCATCATTACCGACTATTACGACTATGAAACACCATACATCAAACCTAACCGTTTTCAAGATATTGAATACTTAAGTTTTTTTTTTATAAAAATTGTCAACTTTTTGTCTATTGTACTATTTTTTTGTAATTTGTACATCTTATTTTATTTTTATAATATATATATTTGATTTCGATTAATTTACTTTGTATACTGTCATTACTGTCTACTGTCTAATTACTGTTGGATTTATTAATTTAAAATTGTTACTTTGATGAAATATATTGATTGATCGACATTTATTTATTTATTTCTGAAATTGTGTAGATTGCTTAGTTCTTAATTTTTTTTTACTGGTTATGGGTGTAAATTACAATAAAGATGATTATTATTTTTAAATTGAGTTTTCTTTTTTATGATTTACCTTTGATTACATAATTCTGCAACTAACTAGTTTTGTGCCTATATGCACAAAACTAGTTAGTTGCTGAATTATGTGATCTTGTAAAATTAATTAAAAATAATCAGTACACCAGGGATGGGGCTGTACTATATATAGAATATCGTCCGTTTAGTTCGACAACTCCACTATAGATGTCTCTGTACCACGGAATCGAGTAGCAACTCTATTCCAGGTATATATAATGTACTCTGTGGATCTGGCATAAGAACGGAAAATTATTCTCATTAAATTTGAAATTATTTAAATTAAAAGCAAATTCTTGTAAATGGCCAAGAAGAAAGGAGTATTTTGAAGTAAAAACATCAGGCCGGTAACGATATTTGAATAAAAATTGCCATGACAACCTGATAAACAACGATGTCAAAACATGTCAAATTTTGGTTTTAGGCTCGTAATACAGAAACGGCAAGATTTAAGTGAAAAATGAGATATTATTTATATAGGAAAAAAAAGTAGCGCAACAGCGCGCACGAAACCCGAAATTGCAGAGTTACGGAGAACTAAATAAAAGACCGAAAAGGGAGACTCCATTGACACCGATTTAAAAAGTGCTGATAGCATGAAAAATACGAAGTGAAAATGATTTGTTATTGTGTTCTTATGAATTAAAATATTACAGGATCCTATGGAAATAAAGGTGATGCAAAATATCAAGTTTTGAGGCGAATGTAGAACATCAAAAACAGAATGGAAAAATAAATTTAAAATAGTGTAAAATGATATGTAAGTATGTATAAGCATAACACTACATGGTTCCCTACACTCACTATACAAAACACAGCATCAGTAAGCTACTATTTTACGGTGATATTCTGTGAGAGCGTGGCCCTTCCCCGGTCGAGCCGACCTTCGTGCTGCAACAATACTTCTAATATAATTACATGATTCTACCACGTATAAACGACGTGCTTCATTTTTTTTCATTTTAAAATTGTTCTCGCAATAATCTGATTGTAAAAAAACGTTAATTTTTTTGATAAATAGCTTTTTGATTAAAACAAATGTTTAATAATAATTAAATCGCGCTAATTAAAGTATTAGGAATGTTTAAAGTTTAAATTGGCACTAAAAGGCCGGTAATTGGAGCATCCACCCTACAAAGCTAGAATATAAAATTTAAATCAGATGCGTGTAATCACTCTGGGAGCTTGTAGCAAACTAAATGCGCGGCCAACGTGTGGACGCGGCGACCAGACTCTGCCAACAATCCTTTGATCTTTTGTAAAAAACTATTATTATTATTATCGTTCCAATACATACCAATGAAGCCCAAACACCCCGTCTACACGTTGGCCAATGCTTTCGCCACTGTGTTGGCCAACGTGTAGAGGCGCCGTAAAACTAAGTATGTTAATAATTTTAGTACAATTATTTTTTTTACAAATAAAGATTTAGATTTGATAAAACATAACATCTGACCCTCAGAATTGATTCTTTATTTATATATTAAGTGATTTTGAATGATTTTAGAATACAGTAGGCTAGTTTTAAAGTTTAATTTATTACAACACGTCGGTAGTTATATTGGTCAAGTGTAGTTTTTTATTGCCAGTTCTAATGACTGTTGTTAATGTTGCCACAATATTCGTATATTGTGGTAACATTCAGTCAATATTAACGCAGTAGAAATTTAATTTAAATTTAAATTCATACATACATACAAATAAATTAGAAATTCGAATTAAATAGATCTGACACAGTTTTGGTCTCTACCCGTATCTATTAATCTCATAAGGAAACAATGAAATATGTTTAATAGGTCATCTAGCGTCATGTTCAGAGCTCAATTCATAACGCCCAACCTCCATATTTTTTATATTTACCTAATAAAAGTGTATATATGTCTCAGAATATTTATAAAAATTGTAAGATTTTGATGAAAAAGCGAAATATGACAAAATGGATATTCCGTTTCAGCAGGATTTTGCTCAAAAACCTGAAGATGTCAAGGCTATGATGAAATGAACTACAATCATTTTATAATTAATGAAATCAAAAACTGATGACTGTAAAAGTACCCACTGACGATACGTCCATTAATCTAAATGGAGTGGTAATCGCCCAAAATCGTTCCGTGAATGGTAAAAAAATATTCCATTTGGATGAACTTCATCCAGCTCTGGATTTCCAAACGGATTGAAATCCATGCGTCCAGTCCAAATGGACGTCATCTACGGCCATCAATGTCAAAAACGTGCGCCACGCCAAATGGAAGCAGTCCGAATTGTCAGTGTATGGTCGAACCTTTGAGCATAGATTTTCTAATTTTCTATGCTCAAAGGGGCGAACCGGCGTTCATTTTTGAAGGTTATTGTGCCAGTTAATGTTTTGGTGTTGATGGTGGCACGCGTTTTTTTTTTTTTTTTTTTTTTTATAGAATAGGCTGACAAACGAGCACATAGTCCACCTGATGGTAAGTGGTTGCTGCGGCCCATAGACATCTACATCTATCTTCCATTACAAATCAAAATGCAGATGCGTTGTCACCCGTGAGGATTGAGATGGAATGCCTCATTTGCAGTAAAAAGGGTCTCCGGTTCTCTACACTCACCATACGAAATACAGCAGCATTAAGCTACTATTTCACGCAGGTATTCTGTGAGAGCGTGGTCCTTCCCCGGCCGAGCCGACCCATTCGTGCTACAACTATACTACTAATATAACTGCAGCATGGCTCTACCACGTGCTCTGTTTCTCAAACATAAACTGTTTATTGGATTAAATATTTTATTCGATTATTATGCAAATCGTACCCGTGTTTATGCAAAGTGTAACTTCCTATCATCAAAACAGAGATAAGAAAAATGCAGCGATGAATGCTTTGTTGGGAGTTGGGATCCAGAGGCCAACCTAGATACGCTTAAGAAAAAGATAACCACTTTGAGAAATTGTTTTAAAAAGGAATTAATGTTGGAGTTGTTTAAAACAAAGGATCCAGAGGCCAACCTAGATACGGTTAAAAAAAGATAACCACTTTGAGAAATTGTGTTAAAAATGAATTAATGTTGGAGTTGTTTAAAACAAAGGATCCAGAGGCCAACCTAGATACGGTTAAGAAAAAGATAACCACTTTGAGAAATTGTTTTAAAAAGGAATTAATGTTGGAGTTGTTTTAAACAAAGGATCCAGAGGCCAACCTAGCTACGGTTAAAAAAAGATAACAACTTTGAGAAATTGTTTTAAAAAGGAATTAATGTTGGAGTTGTTTAAAACAAAGGATCCAGAGGCCAACCTAGATACGGTTAAGAAAAAGATAACCACTTTGAGAAATTGTTTTAAAAAGGAATTAATGTTGGAGTTGTTTAAAACAAAGGATCCAGAGGCCAACCTAGATACGGTTAAGAAAAAGATAACCACTTTGAGAAATTGTATTAAAAAGGAATTAATGTTGGAGTTGTTTAAAACAAAGGATCCAGAGGCCAACCTAGATACGGTTAAGAAAAAGATAACCACTTTGAGAAATTGTTTTAAAAAGGAATTAATGTTGGAGTTGTTTTAAACAAAGGATCCAGAGGCCAACCTAGCTACGGTTAAAAAAAAGATAACCACTTTGAGAAATTGTTTTAAAAAGGAATTAATGTTGGAGTTGTTTAAAACAAAGGATCCAGAGGCCAACCTAGATACGGTTAAAAAAAGATAACCACTTTGAGAAATTGTTTTAAAAAGGAATTAATGTTGGAGTTGTTTTAAACAAAGGATCCAGAGGCCAACCTAGCTACGGTTAAAAAAAAGATAACCACTTTGAGAAATTGTTTTAAAAAGGAATTAATGTTGGAGTTGTTTAAAACAAAGGATCCAGAGGCCAACCTAGATACGGTTAAGAAAAAGATAACCACTTTGAGAAATTGTTTTAAAAAGGAATTAATGTTGGAGTTGTTTTAAACAAAGGATCCAGAGGCCAACCTAGCTACGGTTAAAAAAAAGATAACCACTTTGAGAAATTGTTTTAAAAAGGAATTAATGTTGGAGTTGTTTAAAACAAAGGATCCAGAGGCCAACCTAGATACGGTTAAAAAAAGATAACCACTTTGAGAAATTGTTTTAAAAAGGAATTAATGTTGGGTTGTTTAAAACAAAGGATCCAGAGGCCAACCTAGATATGGTTAAAAAAAGATAACCACTTTGAGAAATTGTTTTAAAAAGGAATTAATGTTGGAGTTGTTTAAAACAAAGGATCCAGAGGCCAACCTAGATACGGTTAAAAAAAGATAACCACTTTGAGAAATTGTTTTAAAAAGGAATTAATGTTGGGTTGTTTAAAACAAAGGATCCAGAGGCCAACCTAGATATGGTTAAAAAAAGATAACCACTTTGAGAAATTGTTTTAAAAAGGAATTAATGTTGGAGTTATTTAAAACAAAGGATCCAGAGGCCGACCTAGATACGATTAAAGACAACCACTGTGAGAAATGGTTTTAAAAAAGAATTTACGAAATTACTTTATTGGTTTCTGTAGATGTTTAGTAACAATAAATGTGTAGACAAATAAAATAACATAATAATGTCGCATATTTATTTCGTTTTAAGTCTTCGATTAAATAATATACATTAAAATCAGGATTTTATGTTAACAAATTTCTTGATTACTTATTAATTACATTTGAATTAACTTTATATTGTGTTATGGGTTAAGACATGAGAAAGATCTGGTGCAGGAACAGCACAAATCCATGTACTAAAGGTTTCAAGACCAGTGGATTCCATCCTCGATGACCAGCAGCGCCGCCGTCTGCATGCCGTCCGCGCGCGTCAGAAGCGCCGCCGGCTGCATGCCGTACGCACGCGTCTGCAGCGCCGCCGGCTGATTGCCGCCGGCTGCATGCCGTACGCGCGCGTCTGCAGCGCCGCCGGCCGATTGCCGTCCGCGCGCGTCAGCAGCGCCGCCGGCTGCACGTCGTCCGCGCGCGTCAGTAGCGCCGCCAGCTCCATGCCGTCCGCGCGCGTCAGTAGCGCCGCCAGCTGCATGCCATCCGCGCGCGTCAGTAGCGCCGCCGGCTGCATGCCGTACGCGCGCGTCCACAGCGCCGCCGGCTGATTGCCGTCCGCGCGCGTCAGCAGCGCCGCCGGCTGCGTGCCGTCCGCGCGCGTCAGTAGCGCCGCCGGCTGCATGCCGTACGCGCGCGTCCGCAGCGCCGCCGGCTGATTGCCGTCCGCGCGCGTCAGCAGCGCCGCCGGCTGCATGCCGTCCGCGCGCGTCAGCAGCGCCGCCGGCTGCATGCCGCCCGCGCGCGTCAGCAGCGCCGCCGGCTGCATGCCGTGCGCGCGCGTCAGCAGCGCCCCACCAGGCAGGCGCGCGCCGCCGCGGCTCGAGCCTCCCGCTTGCTGTGGCCCCTGCCCTCTGACAGCATGTCCGCCACAGTGCCGAAAACGGTGAAGCTCGGACAGTGTGCTGGTCCACTCTGCTCCACTAGTGTCCGTTTTGACTCGCCCAATTCGTTCAGCGCCGACACTGGCGACCTGCCCCAAGATTGTTTCAAGACCAGTGGATTCCATCCTCGATGACCTGCCGTTTAAAGATGATGTTGAGGTACATACATAATTGATCTGACAAACCACTTTAAATCTCATACTGTGACTCAGCTGACGTGGTGCCTGCATGGAGTCCAAGGGCGAGCCGTCCCCGTAGGTGCAGATGAAGGTTAATTCTGGAAAGTTTTCGTACAGAACGTTGATGGGGCTCTTGTGAGCAGGCACCGGCACTGGGGCACCGAAGAGCGCCGCGCCCGTCGATACATTCGCAGCTTGTCCCTCGGGCGGCTCGTCGCTGGTGTCCTGGTGGGTCGGCGCCGCCGGCTGCATGCCGTCCGCGCTCGTCAGCAGTGTCACCAGGCAGGCGCGCGCCGCGTCTCGAGCCTCCCGCTTGCTGTGGCCCCTGACCTCTGACCGCATGTCCGCCACAGTGCCGACAACGGTGAAGGTCGGACAGTGTGCTGGTCCACTCTGCTCCACTAGTGTCCGTTTTGACTCGCCCAATTCGTTCAGCGCCGACACTGGCGACCTGCCCCAAGATTCCACAGCGACGTATGCATTCGCGAGGGCCTTCAGATCCCAGCAGTCCAATGCATTTATTTAATATCCAGGAAGTATCCAAAAACGAAACAGAGCACCCCACTATCCACGTGGTCTTGTCTGATTTTAAGGTTTTATGTTCACTGTTATAGTATGACATTAATTGGTTTATCTACGTTGCGCATATATTTAGTATAATTTGCTTTAGCGTGGCTATATCTGGTCGCAGTGGATTTTGTACAGGAATCATGTCGCAATTGTTTTCACTAGATGCCAACAGAACCTTCTATTACTGTGCCCTTTGCAAACAGTTATTTTATATTGGTTGGCAGAATTATTATTTCACCTTTTTATAGTTTCAGTGATAATTGTTTAGGATTTCCAGCCCTGTTAGTACATAGTGTTCCCGTACAAATTTTTTTTTTTTTCTAAAAGTTGTGTTATTAGGGATATACTTGCATAATAATTATTTAAATATACATAATGGCTGACATTAAGATATTCCTGCATTAATAATTTTACAACTTTTACGGAATGACCCCCCCCCCCACCGGATATTTAATCTTTTGACCCAGCATACAAATGAAGTTTTTGGCATACACCAAATTTGTCACCCAAACTATAAAATTTGATTGCCATATTGATTATCTTTTGACTTGTATTGCCGGAATGAAAGTCTGCCCTCCAAAGCATCAATGATTCATCAATTGCCATTTTTGTAGTTGGATAGTAAATTAATTTCATTTTATCGTTAAATGCATCAATTAATATTTTAATTTTTTTATACTTTAGGTCCCTTTCGTCGTTCATACTGAACATTTAATAGTCTTACTATATTTATAATCTATCCCTGGGCATGTGTTGATTGAATGGCATGTGTTGTCTGATTTGTAAAAATAATAAGTTTTCCAATAATCCCATAAATTATTCATTTTAATGTCACCCGTGTGTATCTGTAGGCCAATAAAAGTCTTTAGAGCATCCATGGTTATTGGCCGCCAATTTTTCATCCTGCTGAAATTTGGAATATTTGTATTGTCAAATAGTTTTGAGGCATAGTTTTTGGAACAAGTTAAGATGAGATGTCACAACAATCCATATCTAAAAAAGTAATCTATGTGTCCTTTATTAGTCATTTCCACCCTTAAACCAGGATGCTGTTCGAAATCAATTAGGTTGAAGTCAAATCATGCTATGAGGCATGAGTTTCGACGTGAGTTTACCAGGGAACAATAGGGAGTTAACAAATGACAAAAAAAATTGTCTATATTATGAATAACTATTATTGTCGGACCTACAAAATCTAGTAAAACAATAGCGCGGCGTCTTAAAAGGGCCATAAAATACGTGCAGGATGGCAAGGTTTTGGTTTATAAACCAAATTTTCTCACACCATCACTCAATAAACTCAGTGACGATGGTCGAGTCTCACCTTCAAGAGAAAGTTATTAATAATTGTAACAAATTACGATGTACTAGAAATAATATGTAACTGAAAACCCTTCTCGATGTTTTCTCTTCCCTTCAAGTACTAATTAAAAACACTACTTGTTATACTTAGTGCATATAAATAGTAGACTAAATGCTATTATTAAAATTATTTTTAGTTTAAAAATATCAGAAAAAAGGTTTCCAATCTCTGGTCATATTTCAATAATACTGAAAATTCTGTCTAAATAATCAAGAAATCATTTTCATGTGCAGAAAACGCTGATCGGCGTCAAAGCGTTTAAATAGGTAATGCGTCCGACGCCTATCGGCATCAGTCCTTTAAACCGTAATAGGGACGATATTTTGAGCCGCCTTGAATGGGATAATAAAAGATGAAGTGCACTGTGTGGTTTACTTGCATAGAATTTCAACAACAAAAGAGTGGAGATCTCCCAATTGTTCCGTCACGGTAATATTATCTAGTTCCGTTGTTCATTGGTAGAAAGAGGAGGGAGGAATAAGTCATGTTATTCCTGCACACATTAAATTAGTTAAGATATGGACTTAGTAATTTGTGACTTATTATAATATCATTTGTATTTATGTAATATACATTTCTTGTTGAGGAAGCCTTCCTTTTAGATCCCTGATGAAAATTAATTCCAGCCATTATATTCATCAAAATAATTTCTAATTTAACATTTAAAAAATAAAGTTGTAGTTGAAATTAGAATTATAGTTAAATAAATTTTCAGATAAGTCAAATGGTATTACTGCATGCTTCTGCTCAAGTGGAGCGAAGTCAAAATCATCAGAGGTTGTCGGATACTGGCTACTTGGTTGTAGCGGCATGGTGTTTACTGCTGTGGTGCTAGGTATGGTTGCTGGCTATATGATCCTGCTCTATAGTGTTTATTATATTATTAATATTATTTTACGGAGTACTAATGGAAGTAAATGAAAAATTGTTTTATTTATGGATATCATAAATTCATTCCTCCTCTTGCATATATAATTTAAGTTTCATACAGTCTTATCACAATTATTCATGAAAGGGATTGGTTTGAAATCTATCAACTAACATTTTCTTGCTAAAGTTCTTTATTGTGCTAGATATGGAATACTCATGATTTTATTAAAGTTTACTTTTGGAATAGGTTTATGTAGTGTGGCTAATCATTAAAAAGTTTATAGAAAATATAATACACATGGAATGGAACAAATTTTACAGATTTTAAGACTTTTAATTTTAACATTCTTAAATCCCGACATTTCGGGCACTTTACAGCACCCATGATTATGGGAGGAATTGAGGTATTTGAAGTCCTCATGTCATAGTTAACAAAGGCTACCTTCGACCTTTTTTTCATTTTTGGTCTGATCTACACAGAACCCTGTGACCATAGATGCTATAAAGTGATACATCGGAAATCGAAAAATTTGAAAAATTAAACATGATAAAATCCATAAAATATGTTTATAACAAAATGTCATATGTGTCATAAAACGTATTTGGTAGATTTAGGAAATGTAGATTTTTAGTATATATATATATTTTTATAGCTTGTTGCTACTGTGTTTCGTATGATGAGTGTAGAGAACCGGATACATTTTTTACTGTCTATGGGCAATAGCAACCACATACCATCAGGTGGACTGTGTGCTTGTTTGTCATTTGTCAATCTACAAACCCAATATAAAAAAAAAAAAAAAAGATTATAGATTATAGAACAAGCTACTATTTTACTCTGGTATTCTGTGAAAGCATGTTCCTTGCCCGGTCGAGGAGACCTATTTGTGCTACAACTATACTACTAATATTACTGCAGCATGGCTCTACCACATATATATGAACATTTATTTTTCATTTATTCCACTGTTGAAGATAGGCATACCCCATGGATTGTCTGATCTGAGGAAGGATATTTGCCATAGTTACAGTTGCCACACATGGCAGTCAGTGGCAACTCCATTCCTGTTTCACTTCCATCCGTTACCTCATAATACTGGGTGTATTATGAGGTAACGGATGGAAGTGAAACGGGATAATATTTGGTGGTGGAGTCTATTGCTACTACACGGCATGTATATATTATTATTGTATAAAGATAACAAAATGCAATACATTCATATAGTTAATTCAAAGTTTGCAGTATTGTATACCAAATTAATACAGTTATCTTGTTATTTGATTTTTAGACTAGCTTAATTTATAAATTAACTAAAATAAGACTTTGTGTTCTATAATAAAAAATAAAGTGATTGGAAATTGCATTTTGTTTACTTTTATTAAATGTCCAATGCCCTCTATTTAACATTTCTTCTAATAAAAAAAAATCTAATCCTGTACAATTCCCTCCTAAGGAAGTAAGTGAGTAGGACTAGTAAAAGATAATACCAAGAACTTCTTACCCAGTTCATCATAATATGCATTTATAATTCACCAAGGGATAAATATCATCAGAATAGAACTTTCAGAAAATAACCAAATTATCTCAAGTTAGAATAAAGTAGAACAAATATGACTGATTGCTTGGCAGCCTATGCCCACAAACTAACTAGGCCTATGCCTCTTTAAAGTCTGAACTATGGAGCAGGAAGGCTGTTTTATCTGGATAATTTGGCTTCACATGTACCTGAAATATGACTTTGACTTCCCCTCTATGAGATACGTCAAATATTTCAGGGTATGTTCCGAAATGCAACGCAGTGTACTGTCCAATCATGTCCAATGCAAATGACGTATCATTTGACACTTTAATGTACTAGCGTGCCGCCGCCATATGGTGTCGGATATCCGGCCATAATAAAACAATTTTTAATTGTGTGTTTGTCGAATGAAGCATGCCAGAATTTGTTTCTATTTATTTAAATACAAAAAATTATAGAATAATTGATGGTATATCCATTAGGAGGATATAATGATTTTTGGAGCACAAAATGACAAAATAATCGCCAACACTTTTCCAAATGGCGCAAAAGTATGACGTCATGTACTGTCCAATGTTTTGGAACGAATCACCAGTATAGCGTCGATTCATGACGTCATTCGCATTGGACAGTACACTGTGTTGTATTTGAACATGTACCCTTCATCTCATTCCAAAATGGCGCCGCACTAGTGACAGAAAAATTCACGGATAATCAAATTTTTCTAGTGACAATGACGTTGACAGTGGTCAAGACGGCAGTGTAGACAGAGAAACCTATAGACAAATTGTTGCCTTATTTCGCATTCGCGCACGAAAAAGATAGATTTATGCAAACGTCTTGTATAGAAATGAGACAGATCAGTGTGATTGTTTGTCACTTTCTCTGTGCCGGTTTTTTTGTTTAGCAAACTGCAGTTTGCTAAACAACTTTGACTGTTCGTAGTAATCTAAGGAGTTCACAAGTTCGTTTAAGTGAGAAAAAAGTGTTTTGTGAGCTTCAGATTGTTGAATCTCGTTCAGTTCAGTTCTTAGAACAATTAAATTTTTTATCTAAATATGTTTAAAAGTCATAAAGATTATTGTATAACCTAAAACTACGTTATCGTACTTTCTCACTCGAGGCCACGCTAATCATTAGTCTATAGGTGTCTCTGTCTACGATGGCAGTTGATATAGGGTATGTTCCAAAATAGAACACAGTATACTGGTCAATGCAAATGACGTCATAAATCATCACCATACTGGTGATTCGTTATAAATCGTTCGAATCGAATTTCGTCTTTTGCATTCGACAGTATAAGGGGAACATTTCGGAACATACCTCTAATGTCAAGTAACTAGTACGGTATTTACAGGATGTATCACACATTTCTAATACTATGTGTCGAAGTGAAAGATTATTCCGAATTTTGCTTGGCGTTGAAAAAACCTGTTACATCGTGCAACCTGAGTAAACTTTGAAAGTAGAACATGATCTAAATAAATATAAAATTTCATCCAAATTATTTAGGCTGTTTTCGATACACATAATTATTAGATATTTACATATTACTATACATATTACATCATTAGCCGCGTAATAGCGGTATTAGAATATGAACTATACCATATCTTTCCGTGGCTGTCGTATCCGACGACAGAGACAGAAACTGAAACAGATGATGATAATAATAAACTGCGGTTGCCAACCCACATGCCAAACGTGCCAACTATAGCAAAATCCCCCTTATGAGGCAAGTGGAGTTTTATATAGACTGTTATGGATGGGATATTTATGTATTAAACGTGGTAGAGTTACGCTGTGGCTATATTATGGTTGTAGCACAAATGGTCGAACCACGCTCTCACAAAATGCCAGCGTAAAATAGAAGCTAAATGCTGCCGTGTTTTGTATGGTGAGTGTGACCGGCGACAAAAGACCGGCGAAAGTTTTCGTACAGAGTGTTGATGGGGCTCTTGTGAGCAGGCATCGGCACTGGGGCACCGAAGAGCGCCGCGCCCGTCGATACATTCGCAGCTTGTCCCTTGGGCGGCTCGTCGCTGGTATCCTGGTGGGTCGGCGCCGCCAACTGCATGCTGTCCGCAGTCGTCAGCAGCGCCACCACGCAGGCGCGCGCCGCCGCATCTCGAGCCTCCCGCTTGCTGTGGCCTCTGCCCTCTGACCGCATGTCCGCCACAGTGACGACAACGGTGAAGCTCGGACAGTGTGCTGGTCCGCTCTGCTCCACTAGTGTATAACGGACTCGAACGCCCAGTTCGTTCAGCGCCGACACTAGCGACCTGCCGCAAGATTCCACAGCGACGTATGCATTAGCTAGGGCCTTCAGATTCCAATTGTCCAGTGCATCTTGTCCATCGGCCGGCTCGTTGCTGGTGTCTTGGTGGGTCGGCGCCGCCGTCTGCATGCCGTCCGCGCTCGTCAGCAGCGCCACCAGGCAGGCGCGCGCCGCCGCGTCTCGAGCCTCCCGCTTGCTGTGGCCCCTGCCCTCTGACCGCATGTCCGCCACAGTGACGAAAACGGTGAAACTCGGACAGTGTGCTGGTCCGCTCTGCTCCACTAGTGTATAACGGACTCGAACGCCCAGTTCGTTCAGCGCCGACACTGGCGACCTGCCCCAAGATTCCACAGCGACGTATGCATTCGCGAGGGCCTTCAGATTCCAATTGTCCAGTGCATCTTGTCCCTCGGCCGGCTCGTCGCTGGTGTCTTGGTGGGTCGGCGCCGCCGTCTGCATGCCGTCCGCGCTCGTCAGCAGCGCCACCAGGCAGGCGCGCGCCGCCGCGTCTCGAGCCTCCCGCTTGCTGTGGCCCCTGACCTCTGACCGCATGTCCGCCACAGTGACGAAAACGGTGAAGCTCGGACAATGTGCTGGTCCGCTCTGCTCCACTAGTGTATAACGGACTCGAACGCCCAGTTCGTTCAGCGCCCACACTGGCGACCTGCCCCAAGATTCCACAGCGACGTATGCATTCGCGAGGGCCTTCAGATTCCAATTGTCCAGTGCATCTTGTCCCTCGGCCGGCTCGTCGCTGGTGTCTTGGTGGGTCGGCGCCGCCGTCTGCATGCCGTCCGCGCTCGTCAGCAGCGCCACCAGGCAGGCGCGCGCCGCCGCGCCTCGAGCCTCCCGCTTGCTGTGGCCCCTGCCCTCTGACCGCATGTTCGCCACAGTGACGAAAACGGTGAAGCTCGGACAGTGTGCTGGTCCGCTCTGCTCCACTAGTGTATAACGGACTCGAACGCCCAGTTCGTTCAGCGCCCACACTGGCGACCTGCCCCAAGATTCCACAGCGACGTATGCATTCGCGAGGGCCTTCAGATTCCAATTGTCCAATGCATCGTGTCCCTCGGCCGGCTCGTCGCTGGTGTCCTGGTGGGTCGGTGCCGCCGGCTACATGCCGTCCGCGCTCGTCAGCAGCGCCGCCGGCTGCATGCCGTCCGCGCGCGTCAGCAGCGCCACCAGGCAGGCGTGCGCCGCCGCGGCTCGAGCCTCCCGCTTGCTGTGGCCCCTGCCCTCTGACCGCATGTCCGCCACAGTGACGACAACGGTGAAGCTCGGACAGTGTGCTGGTCCACTCTGCTCCACTAGTGTATAACGGACTCGAACGCCCAGTTCGTTCAGCGCTGACACTGGCGACCCACCTCAAGATTCCACAGCGACGTATGCATTCGCGAGGGCCTTCAGATCCCAGCCGTCCAATGCATTTATTTAATATCCAAAACCGAATCAGAGCACCCCACTATCCACGTGGTCTTGCCTGATTTTAAGGTTTTATGTTCACTGTTATAGTATGACATTAATTGGTCGTGTTTATCTACGTTGCGGATATATTTAGTATAATTTGCTTTAGCGTGGCTATATCTGGTCGCAGCAGATTTTGTACAGGAAACATGTCGCAATTGTTTTCACTAGATGCCAACAGAACCTTCTATTACTGTGCCCTTTGCAAACGATTATTTTATATTGGTTGGCAGAATTATTATTTCACCTTTTTATAGTTTCGGTGATAATTGTTTAGGATTTTCAGCCCTGTTTGTACGTAGTGTTCCCGTTTTTTTTTTTCTAAAAGTTGTGTTATTAGGGATATATTTGCATAATAATTATTTAAATATACATAATGGCTGACATTAAGATATTCCTGCATTAATAATTTTACAACTTTTACGGAATGTCCCTCCCCCCACCGGATATTTAATTTTTTGACCCAGCATACAAATGAAGTTTTTGGCATTCACCAAATTTGTCACCCAAACTATCAAATTTGATGCCATATTGATTAGCTTTTGACTTGTATTGCCGGAATGAAAATTTCCCGCGAATTCCCTGATTTGCAGCTCGGGTTTTCCTCCTTGAATGGTAGTTTGACGATATATCGTCCTGAAGGATCTCTTGTAGTTGTTTCATTATGAAATTCTTCTTATCTTTGTACCTCAGGTGTGTGGTGAGGTTTGTTGAGAAGACATCGGTCAGATTCGATTTCCCAAAATTGTTTAAGATTTTTTTTTTTTATTTACAACAACTAAAATACATACTAAACAAAGTTCATAAATACAGTGCAACATAAACCTATATAAGATTTTTCTGCACACTGCAGTTCGCCGTCGTTAGAGCGCACACATTTTAATATTATTTAGAGTAAGAAGGTAGTTCGCTCATTTCTATACAAATAACATGAGGATGAGTTGTAGTGGCTATTTAGTTAGAGTAGTATACAGGATGTTTGGAGATAATATTATTTTATATTTTCGGAATATACATATGGTAATTATATTACATATAGTAAGTATGCAGTGTAGTGGCGGTTAAGAATATCCACTACCCCATATCTTCCCGTGGGTGTCGTAAAAGGCGACAGAGGGAAACAGGCAGGAGATGGGCAGCAGCATCTTCCTGATAACAACAATTACACAAAAAAAAACTGCGGTTGCCAACCCGCTCGCCAAGCGTGGCAACTATGGCAATATACCCCCCATGAACAATAACACAAACAGACGGCCCCCAGTCCCCGGCGGCCCCGCTATTCCTGGCTACGGTGGCGACCATGGTAACGGCGGGGCAGGGGGTGCTAAGAATCTCCGGTGGAGGTTCGGTTGCCACCTACGACGACTCGACGTGGCAACATTTAACGCACGCACACTGAGGACTGACGAGAAGATCCTGGAGCTGGAAGAAGAGATAGACAAGTTGTGCTGGAGTATTATAGGATTATCCGAGGTCCGAAGAGAGGGGGAGGACACGGTGATTCTCGAATCCGGCAACTTGTTCTATCACCGGGAGGGCGACCATCTGTCCCAAGGAGGTGTCGGATTTATCGTCCACAAGTCTCTCGTCAACAACGTTGTAAAGATTGGGAGTGTGTCGACGAGGGTCGCGTACCTGATACTCAGAATCACCAAACGGTATTCGCTGAAGGTCATACAGGTTTACGCACCAACCTCGGCACATCCCGATGAGGAGGTGGAGGAAATGTATGAGGATATTTCCAAAGCCATGCATTCCTCCAAAACCCACTACACGGTGTTGATGGGAGACTTCAACGCAAAACTAGGCACAAGAGAAAGCGGTGAGCTGAAGTTAGGGAAATTTGGAGTAGGGCAACGGAACCGAAGGGGCCAGCAGCTGGCCGACTTTATGGAGAAAGAGGGACTCTTTATGATGAACTCTTTCTTCCAGAAGCGGCCCCACAGAAAGTGGACCTGGTCGAGCCCCGACGGTTCGACAAAAAATGAGATTGACTTCATTATGACGACCAGACGCCAGCTGTTCAGTGATGTCTCAGTGATCGCAAGGGTGAAAACTGGCAGCGATCACCGAATGGTTAGAGGCACACTGAACCTAAACGTTAAGTTGGAGAGGTCTCGTCTAATGAAGTCAACGCTCCGTCCCCCTCGTGCTCTAATCCAGAATCCCGAAAACTTTCAGCTCGAGTTACACAACCGCTTTCAGTGCCTACAAGATTGCAATGCAGTGGACGATATGAATGACAAGCTCGTGGAAACTGTCCATGCGGTCGGAGCTAAGTTCTGCAAGACCCGCCGCAGAAGAACACAAAAACTCTCCGATCACACTCTTAATCTCATGGCTGTTAGACGGGAGATGAGGCTGCAATCGTCAACAGATTTGACAGCATACAGGCAACTGAACAGACAGATCTCCAAATGCATGCGGCGAGACTTACGCAACTTTAATACTGCTCGTATTAAAGAAGCGATCGAGCGGAACCAGGGCTCCAAAGTCTTTGCCAGAGATCTGTCTGCCCGTAAGAGCCAACTGTCAAAGCTGAAGACTGAGTGTGGCAGCATCGTTTCCGGGACACCTGAGATTTTGAGTGAGATTGAGAGGTTCTATGGGCAGCTGTATACATCATCGTTGGAGCCACACGCAAGTGTGAGTAACGATCCAAGAGCAAGTCTTATCCGACACTATTCCGATGATATCCCGGACGTCAGTCTAAGCGAGATTAGAATGGCTCTCCAGCACCTTAAAAACGGCAGGGCCCCAGGTGAGAATGGAATTACAGCGGAGCTTCTGAAAGCGGGTGGAACACCGGTACTTGAAGTCCTTCAGAAGCTCTTCAATTCCGTCCTCCATGGTGGCACTACTCCAGAGGCGTGGAGCAGAGGTGCGGTGGTCTTGTTCTTTAAGAAAGGCGACAACGCTCTCTTGAAGAACTACAGACCGATTTCCCTTCTGAGCCGCGTCTACGTGCTGTTTTCGAGAGTCATTACGAATCGTCTCGCACGCAGACTCGACGACTTCCAGCCTCCCGAACAAGCCGGTTTCCGAAAAGGCTTCAGTACCATAGACCACATACATACCCTGCGGCAGATTGTACAGAAGACTGAAGAGTACAATTTGCCACTTTGCCTGGCGTATGTGGACTATGAGAAAGCCTTTGATTCCGTCGAAATTTGGGCGGTGCTGCAGTCCCTTCAGCGGTGCCAAGTTGACTGTCGGTATATCGAAGTGCTGAAGTGTTTGTACAGTAGGGCTACGATGGCTATCCGAGTACAGAACCAGAGCTCGAAACCTATCCAACTGCAGAGAGGTGTAAGACAGGATGACGTTATATCCCCGAAACTCTTCACCGCTGCTTTGGAAGACGTTTTCAAGCTACTGGACTGGAAAGGATACGGTATTAACATCAATGGCGAGTACATCACTCACCTTCGATTTGCCGACGATATAGTCCTTATGGCAGAATCGCTGGAGGACTTAAGCACTATGCTCAATGACCTCAATAGTGCCTCCCAACGGATAGGTCTTAAGATGAACATGGACAAAACAAAGATCATGTTTAATGTCCATGTCACACCTATGCCGGTAGTTGTTGGGAGCACTATGCTCGAAGTTGTTGACGAGTACGTTTACCTGGGACAAATAGTCCGACTAGGTAAGTCCAACTACGACCGAGAGGTCAATCGACGGATTCAACTCGGCTGGGCAGCGTTCGGGAAATTACGACATATTTTCTCGTCAGGTATACCTCAATCTCTAAAAACTAGATTGTACAACCAGTGCGTGTTGCCAGTGATGACTTACGGATCTGAGACGTGGTCCTTCACTGCTGGCCGTATGAGGACGCTCAAGGTCGCTCAGCGAGCTATGGAGAGGGCTATGCTCGGAGTTTCTCTGCGTGATAGACTCAGAAATGAGGATATCCGCAATAAAACCAGAGTGACCGACATAGCCCAACGGATTAGTAAACTGAAGTGGCAATGGGCCGGCCATATAGCTCGAAGAACCGATAACCGATGGGGAAGAAAGGTTCTCGAGTGGCAGCCTCGTACCGGTAGGCGTAGTGTAGGGCGACCCCCCACTAGCCAACCTGTACCTGTCGTACCAGTACAGGCTTTGTACTGGTACGACAGGACCGAATTTTAAGGCGTGGAGGTGGAGTCGCTATTTACCTACGTAGTGATATAACCTTCAAAGTAATATCCACTTTTGATCAACAGACATGGAGTATCTGTTTCTTGAAATTAAGTTAAAGGGGGCCAAAGCTATTCTTGGAGTCGTTTACTCTCCTCCCTCTACTAATTATTTTTCCACTTTGGAATCTATCCTAGATTACATCTGCTCTGAGTACACAAATCAAGTCATTATGGGTGATTTCAACACAGACCTGTTAAAAAACTCCTCTAATTCTCAAAAGTTACGATCCATCATAAACTCGGTCAACCTCTCCATTCTCCCCCTTAAAGCTACTCACTCTAATTTTTCTACCGCGGATTCTTGGATCGATTTAATTATTACATCTTCTAATAAAGTTGCGAGTTATGGTCAGTACCCAGCTCCTGGTTTTTCGAACCATGACTTGTTATTTCTCTCATACAAATTAAAACCACCTAAACGTATCCCTCATACAATAAAGTTACGCAGCTATGCTCGATTAAATAGAGATAACTTAATTAATGATGTGTCCGCCATTGATTGGTCTCCAGTATTAAATACTGACTCAATTAATGATATGGTTATGGAGTTTACTTCTAAATTATTGAATATTTTCAATACACATGCGCCAGAACGCGAGGTTAAAATCAAACGTCCATCAGTACCGTGGATCACTAGCGACGTACGTCTGGCAATGAACAGGCGCAACAGAGCTTTTGTCACATATAAATCTTGCCGTACTGTACAGAACTGGGAAGCCTTCAAAAAGGCTAGGAATCGCTGCAATCAGGTGGTGAGGTCTGCTAAACGCCGATATTTTCATGATTTCCTAATTAATTCATCGCAATCGGAGACATGGAAGTTCATTCACTCTCATGGTCTCAGTAAAACTATAAAACAAGTAATCTCAGATATTTTCTCATTAAATGATCTCAATGCTCACTTTTCTACAGCGGCTTGTCTCCCATCTCATATGAAAATGAAAACTATTTCAGATATTACTTCCATGTCATCCCCGCATACTGATTCTTTCTCTTTTTCTGCTGTCACTGAGAAGGATATTTTAAAAGTATTACAAAAACTTAAATCAGTCAAACTTAAGGCAGTAGGTCATGACAACATGGGAAAAACCATGATATCATATGTTTCAGATCATATTGTACCAATTTTAACCTCCATTATAAACCGCTCATTGCTTACTGGGAAGTTTCCGTTATGCTGGCAGAAGGCTTTTGTTCTCCCTCTTCCAAAAATATCTATGCCCAGTGCTCTCAATCACTTCCGGCCTATATCGATTTTGCCGTTTTTGTCAAAAGTCTTAGAAGCTGTAGCGCTCAAACAAATACAAACTCACTTAACCAAAAGCAACTTATTGAATCAACACCAATCAGGATTTCGACCTGGACATAGCACCACAACGGCGCTTTTAAACATAACAGAGGATGTGCGTGACGGCATGGAGTTTGGAAAGCTGACGGTGTTAGTTTTAATAGATTTTTCTAACGCCTTTAATACCGTCGATCATTATATTTTCATCGCCATCTTGTCTTACATAGGTTTTTCCTTAACAGCACGGAATTGGGTCTCCTCCTATCTTCGTGGTCGCCAGCAGGCAATTCGGGTCGATGGTATGGTGTCCGATTGGGGTGAATTAACCACTGGTGAGTAGTTACGATGTACCAGTTCTGGCGCACTTGTAGAGAGGTTGTACCAGTTCTGGCGCACTGAGTCAGAAGTTGTACAAGTACGACGTTCGTCGATTCACGATCCTAAAAAAAAAAAAAAAAAAAAAAATAAAGGTTTTGGCATGCTCTGATCACGAATCTGCGGTCCATTTTTGCGTAGGATGCACGGTTCCGGAGATGTGCAGATCAATTAACTCTTATCTAATTGATATCCGCTTCGAGCCTCAACCGTCATTAGCGCTCCATTGTCCTTATCTACTTATCTATTGTTGATTGACTACCGTCATTATCTATTATTCGTCGGCGTGTGGGTCGGCTTATGCTATTATATTATACTCCTTGGTTCCTATCTACAACGGTAATCTGAATCATCAATAAAATACATTACCTAATTTTGTTAAAATTTTTATTTATAAAATACAAAATCTTATTACTTATTATCTATAAAATAGGAGCGAAACATCTCATCCACTAACATATCGTTGTACAATGTGTTCTCTGTAAATATACTCGTAAAACTATACATTGAACATCTCTGAAACTTATATAGCAAATACATTAAGCAATATTCGCCACAAACTGAAGTCCTATCAACATTCCAGTTCCATCTTTTACAATTTCGTACAGGTGCCCGTCCATATGAATCAAAATATTCACCGACGTCATTCGTATCGATATATAAAGCTACCCAATGTGACCCTGGTTTATCATCTGTACCCAAATTGCATATTACCTAGTCAGGTAATATGCAATTTGTAATTCTATCCCATGTTTAATATAAAATAATTGAAACAAGTTTATTCATTATGTAACCATTTATATACCAAAATGAACTTAACAAAACATAGATTCTTATGACAATATAGTTTATTCAAAATGACCTCCGTAATTTTGAATACAGGCCCTCAATCTGCGCGGCCAGTCGTCTATCTCACCACGAACGAGGTCCATGTCATATCGGCGGCTGCCTTAATTAAAGATGTCTTGAGTGACTCGAAATTGGGATGAGGCTTTGAGCACGCCTTTTCCTCCAAGTGTTACCATATCTTGTAATCTAACGGATTCAAATCTGGACTGGTCTTTGTGTCGGATGAAGTCGATTTCACGCGCCGCCAGCCAGTCTTTTTTTGTTTTTAAAGAACGTTACCTCCACACTAGGTTTTTCTCCTGTATCGTGGGGGCAGTTTACAAACACAAATTTCACAAGGACAAACATCCAAACTCGGAACAATTACTTGTAGGTCGTACAAATACTTGTTCCGTGCGGGATTCGAACCCGCGACCCCCAAGCGCAGCCACTCATTGCTAAGCCACTACGCCACGGAGCTGTCAAAAGTCTTGTGTGCTCTTCGCTCTATGAGCTGACGCCGAATCTTGTTGGAATACCCAGTGCCTGTTATTGAACATGGTACGAGAAACAGGTTACACAAGGTTCGTCAGGACTGTATTTTGATACACAACTGCATTCGTTTTTAACCTTTCTCACAAAAATGTACCTCTGTTAAGCCCCAATAAGAAACTCCCAACCACACCATGAGCGAGGATGGAAAATGACCCCGTTGGACACGCAGAATACGGTTGCTCGCTTCTTCACTACTGTGTGCGTACACCTTATCATTTTGTTTGTTGTAGCTCTCTTCTACGGTAAAAATTTTTTCATCCGAAAAAAGAATTTCCCGATATTTTTTCCCGCGTACCGCTTTAACAAAGCGCGGCATCTCTTCAGTCTCAGATCCATTAGACGAGCATTCAAACGATGTCCTGTTTTTCTTCGATATGCCCGAAGCCCTAAGTCTTCATTTAACGCCGTGGTTCTGCTTAACCCCATCTGAAGGGCCAACAGTTTCTGCTTACGTTTGGGATTTCTTTGAATTCGCACCTTTACAGCTTTTATCACTGCTGGAGTCCTAACAAATCGAGGGCGACCACTTCTTGACCTGTCATCTACACTAGAGTCTTCATTGTATCGTTTGATGGTACGATAAACGAATCTTTTAGTTATATTCAAATTTTTCAGTATGTCAAAAACTTGAATTGGCGCGGAACCGCAACGATGCAACGCAATAACTGCAACACGGTCTTCTTTAAACGTCCACTCCATATTAAAAAATTAGTAAAATTCTAAAAAGTATACAGTTTTATTTTCATGAACAATTCGAAATTCGAATTCAATAAACTTTTTTGTGGTCAGTATTCTAAAAGAAAAGTTTTTACTGTGTGACAATACTTATGACCTGACTAGGTATATACGCTGGTACGTGCGTGTACATGGGCTGTCTATTAGCAACATAAACATTATTTTCTAGACTGGGGTGAATCTTTTTCAGATGTTGTTGTACTTCTATTGTATCCATGATATTACTGCTATTAGTAGATTATTACAGTACAATCTACTCAATGACTAACATAGGAATGATCAATTACAGTGATTTCTAAATATTAAATTGCATTATTTTGTATTATTTTTGTACGTATTTGAGTCATCGATACACTGAACAAGACGACACGATATTAAACAACAGAATGTTAGATAAGCTTGTTGACGCATAAAGTTATTATCGATTCCACTGTAGAAATTCTTTAGATTAGAATTATTACTTACTGGTACTATATAAGACCAAGCAACTGCAGTCATGGAGTTAGTGTACGGTCGTATAACCGCAGTGGATCTATCATTACTATATTTGTGTTACTTCAAGGCATCAAAGGCCATAGATGTAAGTGTTTATTCTATTACCAAACTTACTTTTCTTTTTTTTTTATATAGAATAGGGTGACAAACGAGCACACAGTCCACCTGATGGTAAGTGGTTGCTGTGGCCCATAGACATCTACATCTATCTTCCATTACAAATCAAAATGCAGATGCGTTGTCGCCCATGAGGACTGAGATGGATTGCCTCATTTCCAGTAAAAAGGGTCTCCGGTTCTCTACACTCACCATACGAAATACAGCAGCATTAAGCTACTATTTCACGCTGGTATTCTGTGAGAGCGTGGTCCCTCCCCGGTCGAGCCGACCCATTCGTGCTACAACTATACGACTAATATAACTGCAGTATGGCTCTACCACGTCTATATATTTTCTTTCTGTTATTTTCCTACGTGTGTATGATTTAGTGTTAACAAATTATATTTAAATATTTTGTGTGTGTATATGATTAAGCCGTGGTAGCTCAGATGGTTAGCGCAAGCTGTAAATTTTACAGTACGTAACGCGGGTTCGATCCCCGCCGACACCACTTAAATTGTTAATTGCAATTTTAAGTGTTTATTCTATTGACACACTTACTTTTCTTTCTGTTATTTTCTTACGTGTGTATGATTTAGTGTTAACAAATTATATTTAAATATTGTGTGTGTGTATATGATTAAGCCGTGGTAGCTCAGATGGTTAGCGCAAGCTGTAAATTTCACAGTACGCGACCCAGGTTCGAACCCCGCCGACACCACTTAAATTGTTAATTGCAATTTTAAGTGCTGATTTACCACGTGCTCGGCGGTGAAGGAAAACATCGTGAGGAAACCTGCATGTCTGAGAAAATTTCGAAGGCATGTGAAGTTCGCCAACACGCATTGAGACCGCGCCGCGGACATTTCCTAGCCATAAATACAAAGACAATAGCAGAAAGTAAAAAGTTAAAAAATACTTTTTTAACAATGACAGTCATTAGTTGATCATTAGTGAATGTGATTCTGTTTTCTTAAATTACAGGAAGAAAAGATCAGAAGGAAGAAATGGGATGATGGGAAGTAATGAAGAATGAATTGTTATGTGAAGTTTGTTGGAACAAACATATTTTAGTCACGTGTAAATACTTTTAACGTTTTGGTTCAAAATGACACAAAATCTAAAAAGTATTAGATACATCATCGACATGGACGGATTTTACATTACATATCCTCATAAACATTTTCAATGTAGAGAAATGGCTATTCTAGACGTAAAACTATCTAATAAAAATGATTCGTTTATCGATCATTATTTGTTTCGGCCAAGTTATCCTTTCAAATATTTGTCGCCAAAAGACAAAAAAACTGTTCGTTATTGTGAAACACACGTGCACGGCATTCCATATTTTGATGCGACCGAAGAATTAAAATGTGCCCACAAACAAGAGAACATCATTCCCATATTAAATTGGTATATTAGAAATTTGTGCAAAGACGAAGTGATCGCATACAAAGGTGGTTCAACAGAAAAACAATTTTTAAAAATGTTGACGACGAATGACAGAATTTTTAATATTGAAGAATACAAATGTCCAAAATACAATGATTTGGTAAATGTCATAAATTTAAACAAACGTTATGTGTGTAATAATCATATATTTGCAAAAAATAATAACAAAATTTTACATTGTTCTTGTGACGAAGTATGGGTTTTTTACAAGTGGTTATTGCTTGAAAATAAAATTTTAGATTAATCATAAATTTTGTTTGATTTCCCAAAAACATTAGTTATAGTATACTATATAATACAAAGGTGGTTCAACAGAAAAACAATTTTTAAAAATGTTGACGACGAATGATAGAATTTTTAATATTGAAGAATACAAATGTCCAAAATACAATGATTTGGTAAATTTCATAAATTTAAACAAACGTTATGTGTGTAATAATCATATATTTGCAAAAAATAATCACAAAATTTTACATTGTTCTTGTGACGAAGTGTGGGTTTTTTTACAAGTGGTTATTGCTTGAAAATAAAATTTTAGATTAATCATAAATTTTGTTTGATTTCCCAAAAACATTAGTAATAGTATACTATATAATACAAAGGTGGTTCAACAGAAAAAAAAATTTTAAAAAATGTTGACGACGAATGATAGAATTTTTAATATTGAACAATACAAATGTCCAAAATACAATGATTTGGTAAATTTCATAAATTTAAACAAACGTTATGTGTGTAATAATCATATATTTGCAAAAATAATCACAAAATTTTACATTGTTCTTGCGACGAAGTGTGGGTTTTTTTACAAGTGGTTATTGCTTGAAAATAAAATTTTAGATTAATCATAAATTTTGTTTGATTTCCCAAAAACATTAGTTATAGTATACTATATAATACAAAGGTGGTTCAACAGAAAAACAATTTTTAAAAATGTTGACGACGAATGATAGAATTTTTAATATTGAACAATACAAATTTCCAAAATACAATGATTTGGTAAATGTCATAAATTTAAACAAACGTTATGTGTGTAATAATCATATATTTGCAAAAAATAATCACAAAATTTTACATTGTTCTTGTGACGAAGTGTGGGTTTTTTTACAAGTGGTTATTGCTTGAAAATAAAATTTTAGATTAATCATAAATTTTGTTTGATTTCCCAAAAACATTAGTTATAGTATACTATATAATACAAAGGTGGTTCAACAGAAAAACAATTTTTAAAAATGTTGACGACGAATGATAGAATTTTTAATATTGAACAATACAAATTTCCAAAATACAATGATTTGGTAAATGTCATAAATTTAAACAAACGTTATGTGTGTAATAATCATATATTTGCAAAAAATAATCACAAAATTTTACATTGTTCTTGTGACGAAGTGTGGGTTTTTTACAAGTGGTTATTGCTTGAAAATAAAATTTTAAATTAATCATAAATTTTGTTTGATTTCCCAAAAACATTAGTTATAGTATACTATATAATACAAAATTGGCTCAACAGAAAAACAATTTTTAAAAATGTTGACGACGAATGATAGAATTTTTAATATTGAAGAATACAAATTTCCAAAATACAATGATTTGGTAAATGTCATAAATTTAAACAAACGTTATGTGTGTAATAATCATATATTTGCAAAAAATAATCACAAAATTTTACATTGTTCTTGCGACGAAGTGTGGGTTTTTTTACAAGTGGTTATTGCTTGAAAATAAAATTTTAGATTAATCATAAATTTTGTTTGATTTCCCAAAAACATTAGTTATAGTATACTATATAATACAAAGGTGGTTCAACAGAAAAAAAAAATTTTAAAAAATGTTGACGACGAATGATAGAATTTTTAATATTGAACAATACAAATGTCCAAAATACAATGATTTGGTAAATTTCATAAATTTAAACAAACGTTATGTGTGTAATAATCATATATTTGCAAAAATAATCACAAAATTTTACATTGTTCTTGCGACGAAGTGTGGGTTTTTTTACAAGTGGTTATTGCTTGAAAATAAAATTTTAGATTAATCATAAATTTTGTTTGATTTCTCAAAAACATTAGTTATAGTATACTATATAATACAAAGGTGGTTCAACAGAAAAACAATTTTTAAAAATGTTGACGACGAATGATAGAATTTTTAATATTGAACAATACAAATTTCCAAAATACAATGATTTGGTAAATGTCATAAATTTAAACAAACGTTATGTGTGTAATAATCATATATTTGCAAAAAATAATCACAAAATTTTACATTGTTCTTGTGACGAAGTGTGGGTTTTTTACAAGTGGTTATTGCTTGAAAATAAAATTTTAAATTAATCATAAATTTTGTTTGATTTCCCAAAAACATTAGTTATAGTATACTATATAATACAAAATTGGCTCAACAGAAAAACAATTTTTAAAAATGTTGACGACGAATGATAGAATTTTTAATATTGAAGAATACAAATTTCCAAAATACAATGATTTGGTAAATGTCATAAATTTAAACAAACGTTATGTGTGTAATAATCATATATTTGCAAAAAATAATCACAAAATTTTACATTATTCTTGTGACGAAGTGTGGGTTTTTTACAAGTGGTTATTGCTTGAAAATAAAATTTTAAATTAATCATAAATTTTGTTTGATTTCCCAAAAACATTCGTTATAGTATACTATATAATACAAAATTGGCTCAACAGAAAAACAATTTTTAAAAATGTTGACGACGAATGATAGAATTTTTAATATTGAACAATACAAATGTCCAAAATACAATGATTTGGTAAATTTCATAAATTTAAACAAACGTTATGTGTGTAATAATCATATATTTGCAAAAATAATCACAAAATTTTACATTGTTCTTGCGACGAAGTGTGGGTTTTTTTACAAGTGGTTATTGCTTGAAAATAAAATTTTAGATTAATCATAAATTTTGTTTGATTTCCCAAAAACATTAGTTATAGTATACTATATAATACAAAGGTGGTTCAACAGAAAAACAATTTTTAAAAATGTTGACGACGAATGATAGAATTTTTAATATTGAACAATACAAATTTCCAAAATACAATGATTTGGTAAATGTCATAAATTTAAACAAACGTTATGTGTGTAATAATCATATATTTGCAAAAAATAATCACAAAATTTTACATTGTTCTTGTGACGAAGTGTGGGTTTTTTTTTACAAGTGGTTATTGCTTGAAAATAAAATTTTAGATTAATCATAAATTTTGTTTGATTTCCCAAAAACATTAGTAATAGTATACTATATAATACTAAGGTGGTTCAACAGAAAAAAAATTTTTAAAAAATGTTGACGATGAATGATAGAATTTTTAATATTGAACAATACAAATGTCCAAAATACAATGATTTGGTAAATTTCATAAATTTAAACAAACGTTATGTGTGTAATAATCATATATTTGCAAAAATAATCACAAAATTTTACATTGTTCTTGCGACGAAGTGTGGGTTTTTTTACAAGTGGTTATTGCTTGAAAATAAAATTTTAGATTAATCATAAATTTTGTTTGATTTCCCAAAAACATTAGTTATAGTATACTATATAATACAAAGGTGGTTCAACAGAAAAACAATTTTTAAAAATGTTGACGACGAATGATAGAATTTTTAATATTGAACAATACAAATTTCCAAAATACAATGATTTGGTAAATGTCATAAATTTAAACAAACGTTATGTGTGTAATAATCATATATTTGCAAAAAATAATCACAAAATTTTACATTGTTCTTGTGACGAAGTGTGGGTTTTTTACAAGTGGTTATTGCTTGAAAATAAAATTTTAAATTAATCATAAATTTTGTTTGATTTCCCAAAAACATTAGTTATAGTATACTATATAATACAAAATTGGCTCAACAGAAAAACAATTTTTAAAAATGTTGACGACGAATGATAGAATTTTTAATATTGAAGAATACAAATTTCCAAAATACAATGATTTGGTAAATGTCATAAATTTAAACAAACGTTATGTGTGTAATAATCATATATTTGCAAAAAATAATCACAAAATTTTACATTGTTCTTGTGACGAAGTGTGGGTTTTTTACAAGTGGTTATTGCTTGAAAATAAAATTTTAAATTAATCATAAATTTTGTTTGATTTCCCAAAAACATTCGTTATAGTATACTATATAATACAAAATTGGCTCAACAGAAAAACAATTTTTAAAAATGTTGACGACGAATGATAGAATTTTTAAGTGGGTTTTTAACAAGTGGTTATTACTTGAAAATAAAATTTTAGATTAATCATAAATTTTGTTTGATTTCCCAAAAACATTAGTTATAGTATACTATATAATACAAAATTGGTTCAACAGAAAAACAATTTTTAAAAATGTTGACGACGAATGATAGAATTTTTAATATTGAAGAATACAAATGTCCAAAATACAATGATTTGGTAAATGTCAAAAATTTAAACAAACGTTATGTGTGTAATAATCATATATTTGCAAAAAATAATCACAAAATTTTACATTGTTCTTGTGACGAAGTGTGGGCTTCTTACAAGTGATTATTGCTTGAAAATAAAATTTTAAATTAATCATAAATTTTGTTTGATTTCCCAAAAACTTTAGTAATAGTATACTATATAATACAAAGGTGGTTCAACAGAAAAAAAAAATTTAACCACTTGTAAAAAACCCAAACTTCGTCGCAAGAACAATGTAAAATTTTGTGATTATTTTTGCAAATATATGATTATTACACACATAACGTTTGTTTAAATTTATGACATTTACCAAATCATTGTATTTTGGACATTTGTATTCTTCAATATTAAAAATTCTATCATTCGTCGTCAACATTTTTGAAAATTGTTTTTCTGTTGAACCAATTTTGTGTTATATAGTATACTATAACTAATGTTTTTGGGAAATCAAACAAAATTTATGATTAATCTAAAATTTTATTTTCAAGCAATAACCACTTGTAAAAAACCCATACTTCGTCACAAGAACAATGTAAAATTTTGTGATTATTTTTTGCAAATATATGATTATTACACACATTACGTTTGTTTAAATTTATGACATTTACCAAATCATTGTATTTTGGACATTTGTATTCTTCAATATTAAAAATTCTGTCATTCGTCGTCAACATTTTTAAAAATTGTTTTTCTGTTGAACCACCTTTGTATGCGATCACTTCGTCTTTGCACAAATTTCTAATATACCAATTTAATATGGGAATGATGTTCTCTTGTTTGTGGGCACATTTTAATTCTTCGGTCGCATCAAAATATGGAATGCCGTGCACGTGTGTTTCACAATAACGAACAGTTTTTTTGTCTTTTGGCGACAAATATTTGAAAGGATAACTTGGCCGAAACAAATAATGATCGATAAACGAATCATTTTTATTAGATAGTTTTACGTCTAGAATAGCCATTTCTCTACATTGAAAATGTTTATGAGGATATGTAATGTAAAATCCGTCCATGTCGATGATGTATCTAATACTTTTTAGATTTTGTGTCATTTTGAACCAAAACGTTAAAAGTATTTACACGTGACTAAAATATGTTTGTTCCAACAAACTTCACATAACAATTCATTCTTCATTACTTCCCATCATCCCATTTCTTCCTTCTGCTCTTTTCTTCCTGTAATTTAAGAAAACAGAATCACATTCACTAATGATCAACTAATGACTGTCATTGTTAAAAAAGTATTTTTTAACTTTTTACTTTCTGCTATTGTCTTTGTATTTATGGCTAGGAAATGTCCGCGGCGCGGTCTCAATGCGTGTTGGCGAACTTCACATGCCTTCGAAATTTTCTCAGACATGCAGGTTTCCTCACGATGTTTTCCTTCACCGCCGAGCACGTGGTAAATCAGCACTTAAAATTGCAATTAACAATTTAAGTGGTGTCGGCGGGGTTCGAACCTGGGTCGCGTACTGTGAAATTTACAGCTTGCGCTAACCATCTGAGCTACCACGGCTTAATCATATACACACACACAATATTTAAATATAATTTGTTAACACTAAATCATACACACGTAAGAAAATAACAGAAAGAAAAGTAAGTGTGTCAATAGAATAAACACTTAAAATTGCAATTAACAATTTAAGTGGTGTCGGCGGGGATCGAACCCGCGTTACGTACTGTAAAATTTACAGCTTGCGCTAACCATCTGAGCTACCACGGCTTAATCATATACACACACAAAATATTTAAATATAATTTGTTAACACTAAATCATACACACGTAGGAAAATAACAGAAAGAAAATATATAGACGTGGTAGAGCCATACTGCAGTTATATTAGTCGTATAGTTGTAGCACGAATGGGTCGGCTCGACCGGGGAGGGACCACGCTCTCACAGAATACCAGCGTGAAATAGTAGCTTAATGCTGCTGTATTTCGTATGGTGAGTGTAGAGAACCGGAGACCCTTTTTACTGGAAATGAGGCAATCCATCTCAGTCCTCATGGGCGACAACGCATCTGCATTTTGATTTGTAATGGAAGATAGATGTAGATGGCTATGGGCCACAGCAACCACTTACCATCAGGTGGACTGTGTGCTCGTTTGTCACCCTATTCTATAAAAAAAAAAAAAGAAAAGTAAGTTTGGTAATAGAATAAACACTTACATCTATGGCCTTTGATGCCTTGAAGTAACACAAATATAGTAATGATAGATCCACTGCGGTTATACGACCGTACACTAACTCCATGACTGCAGTTGCTTGGTCTTATATAGTACCAGTAAGTAATAATTCTAATCTAAAGAATTTCTACAGTGGAATCGATAATAACTTTATGCGTCAACAAGCTTATCTAACATTCTGTTGTTTAATATCGTGTCGTCTTGTTCAGTGTATCGATGACTCAAATACGTACAAAAATAATACAAAATAATGCAATTTAATATTTAGAAATCACTGTAATTGATCATTCCTATGTTAGTCATTGAGTAGATTGTACTGTAATAATCTACTAATAGCAGTAATATCATGGATACAATAGAAGTACAACAACATCTGAAAAAGATTCACCCCAGTCTAGAAAATAATGTTTATGTTGCTAATAGACAGCCCATGTACACGCACGTACCAGCGTATATACCTAGTCAGGTCATAAGTATTGTCACTCAGTAAAAACTTTTCTTTTAGAATACTGACCACAAAAAAGTTTATTGAATTCGAATTTCGAATTGTTCATGAAAATAAAACTGTATACTTTTTAGAATTTTACTAATTTTTTAATATGGAGTGGACGTTTAAAGAAGACCGTGTTGCAGTTATTGCGTTGCATCGTTGCGGTTCCGCGCCAATTCAAGTTTTTGACATACTGAAAAATTTGAATATAACTAAAAGATTCGTTTATCGTACCATCAAACGATACAATGAAGACTCTAGTGTAGATGACAGGTCAAGAAGTGGTCGCCCTCGATTTGTTAGGACTCCAGCAGTGATAAAAGCTGTAAAGGTGCGAATTCAAAGAAATCCCAAACGTAAGCAGAAACTGTTGGCCCTTCAGATGGGGTTAAGCAGAACCACGGCGTTAAATGAAGACTTAGGGCTTCGGGCATATCGAAGAAAAACAGGACATCGTTTGAATGCTCGTCTAATGGATCTGAGACTGAAGAGATGCCGCGCTTTGTTAAAGCGGTACGCGGGAAAAAATATCGGGAAATTCTTTTTCGGATGAAAAAATTTTTACCGTAGAAGAGAGCTACAACAAACAAAATGATAAGGTGTACGCACACAGTAGTGAAGAAGCGAGCAACCGTATTCTGCGTGTCCAACGGGGTCATTTTCCATCCTCGCTCATGGTGTGGTTGGGAGTTTCTTATTGGGGCTTAACAGAGGTACATTTTTGTGAGAAAGGTTAAAAACGAATGCAGTTGTGTATCAAAATACAGTCCTGACGAACCTTGTGTAACCTGTTTCTCGTACCATGTTCAATAACAGGCACTGGGTATTCCAACAAGATTCGGCGTCAGCTCATAGAGCGAAGAGCACACAAGACTTTTGACAGCTCCGTGGCGTAGTGGCTTAGCAATGAGTGGCTGCGCTTGAGGGTCGCGGGTTCGAATCCCGCACGGAACAAGTATTTGTACGACCTACAAGTAATTGTTCCGAGTTTGGATGTTTGTCCTTGTGAAATTTGTGTTTGTAAACTGCCCCCACGATACAGGAGAAAAACCTAGTGTGGAGGTAACGTTCTTTAAAAACAAAAAAAGACTGGCTGGCGGCGCGTGAAATCGACTTCATCCGACACAAAGACCAGTCCAGATTTGAATCCGTTAGATTACAAGATATGGTAACACTTGGAGGAAAAGGCGTGCTCAAAGCCTCATCCCAATTTCGAGTCACTCAAGACATCTTTAATTAAGGCAGCCGCCGATATGACATGGACCTCGTTCGTGGTGAGATAGACGACTGGCCGCGCAGATTGAGGGCCTGTATTCAAAATTACGGAGGTCATTTTGAATAAACTATATTGTCATAAGAATCTATGTTTTGTTAAGTTCATTTTGGTATATAAATGGTTACATAATGAATAAACTTGTTTCAATTATTTTATATTAAACATGGGATAGAATTACAAATTGCATATTACCTGACTAGGTAATATGCAATTTGGGTACAGATGATAAACCAGGGTCACATTGGGTAGCTTTATATATCGATACGAATGACGTCGGTGAATATTTTGATTCATATGGACGGGCACCTGTACGAAATTGTAAAAGATGGAACTGGAATGTTGATAGGACTTCAGTTTGTGGCGAATATTGCTTAATGTATTTGCTATATAAGTTTCAGAGATGTTCAATGTATAGTTTTACGAGTATATTTACAGAGAACACATTGTACAACGATATGTTAGTGGATGAGATGTTTCGCTCCTATTTTATAGATAATAAGTAATAAGATTTTGTATTTTATAAATAAAAATTTTAACAAAATTAGGTAATGTATTTTATTGATGATTCAGATTACCGTTGTAGATAGGAACCAAGGAGTATAATATAATAGCATAAGCCGACCCACACGCCGACGAATAATAGATAATGACGGTAGTCAATCAACAATAGATAAGTAGATAAGGACAATGGAGCGCTAATGACGGTTGAGGCTCGAAGCGGATATCAATTAGATAAGAGTTAATTGATTTGCACATCTCCGGAACCGTGCATCCTACGCAAAAATGGACCGCAGATTCGTGATCAGAGCATGCCAAAACCTTTTTTTTTTTTTTTTTTTTTTTTTTTTTTTTTTTTTTTTTAGGATCGTGAATCGACGAACGTCGTACTTGTACAACTTCTGAGTCAGTGCGCCAGAACTGGTACAACCTCTCTACAAGTGCGCCAGAACTGGTACATCGTAACTACTCTGGTGTTCCGCAAGGTGGAATTCTTTCTCCTTTACTTTTCTCTATATTTATTAACATGATCACTTGTAATTTTCGTTCTTCCTACCATATGTATGCCGACGACTTGCAACCTATGCTCATGCCGATGCTACTTCCATAAATAATGCTGTAACCGTGATTAACTCCGATCTTAACTGGATTCTTAATTGGTCAAGAAGGTATGGGGTTGCTGTTAATCCAAGCAAATGCCAAGCTATAGTCTTAGGCAGTGCACGTCAATTAGGTAAACTTAATCACACATCGTTCGATCCTCTGATTTATAATGGCGAGGTAATTCATTACAGCTCCCATGTTAGGGACTTGGGATTAACCTTGGATTGTTCACTTACTTGGCGCAGTCATGTTGAGGAAGTTAGCCGTAAAGTTTGTACTACTTTGAGAAAATTGTACAGATATAAAAATATCTTACCGCCTTGTACGAAGAAACTTTTAATTCAATCGCTAATTCTTCCTATGTTTGACTATGCTGATGTGTGTTACTTAGATGCAGACAAATACTTGGTCAATAAATTGGATTGGCTTCTCAACAACTGTATCCGTTTCATTTACGGTCTTCGAAAGTATGACCACGTCTCTTTCTATCGCTCTCAACTTAAATGGTTAAATATCCCACAACGCAGGAGCTTTAGAATTCTTAGCACTCTGTTCACTATTCTTAACGATCCATTGGCCTCAGAGTATTTGAAATGTAAGTTTCAATACCTGGGTTCTTCCCATGATTGCAATCTTCGCTCTCGTAACAATCTCGTGCTCCGTACTCCCTCTCACCGTACTGGTTTCCTCTCAAACTCTTTCGTTGTTACAGCTGTAAGACTCTGGAATGCGCTTCCCCTAGCAATAAGAAAATCCCCCAACAAGTGGATTTTTAAAACAAAGGTAAAGGAACATTGTTTGGGTTCATCTGACACATAAAAATATAAATAATCTATAGCATTTAATCTATTATATCTATTGTATATGTATGTATATACGTGTGCATATGTATTTGTATGTGTATGTGTACGCATATGTATGTGTGTGACCTCTGCTACATTATTGACAGATTCAGGAGCTAATTTGACGTCCTTAAAGCGACTAGGAGGTTGGAAATCAGATAAAGTTGCAGAAGGCTATATTGCTGATTCATTAAACAACAAACTAGAAACTGGGAAAAAATCACACAATCCATTAATTTAAAGTCCAGTCCGTCTCCTTCACATGACAATACTGAAGAGAACGTTCGTCCATCTACCTTCGTTACTATGATAATTCATCAGAACCAATTCCATCAACTAGCAAATGCCATTGTATAACACCTTTGACAAAAATATGTATATATGTATGTGTATGTGTATGTATGTGTATATATGTATATATAATTAAGTTTGAGCTATGAGTATATGTGTGTGTGTGTGGGGGGGGGGGTATGTGAAATTTATCAATTTTAGGTTTCATCTTAGCCCACTGCAGTACACACATCTCCCACTAACTTTCCGGTTGGCTGGTAGAAAATGCCATATGGCATTAAGTCCGCCGTTTGTACCTTTAGTACAATAAAGTGTAAATAAATAAATAAATAAAAAAAATAATTGTTTAGGATTTTCAGCCTTGTTTGTACGTAGTGTTCCCGTTTTTTTTTCTAAAAGTTGTGTTATTAGGGATATACTTGCATAATAATTATTTAAATATACATAATGGCCGACATTAAGATATTCCTGCATTAATAATTTTATGGAATGACTCCCCCCCCACCGGATATTTAATCTTTTGACCCAGCATACAAATGAAGTTTTTGGCATACACCAAATTTGTCACCCAAACTATAAAATTTGATGCCATATTGATTAGCTTTTGACTTGTATTGCCGGAATGAAAATTTCCCGCGAATTCCCTGCTTTGCAGCTCGGGTTTTCCTCCTTGAATGGTAGTTTGACGATATATCGTCCTGAAGGATCTCTTGTAGTTGTTTCATTATAAAATTCTTCACATCTTTGTTCCTCAGGTGTGTGGTGAGGTTTGTTGAGAAGACATCGGTCAGATTCGATTTCCCAAAATTGTTTAAGATCAAATTCTTCTTCAATAACTTGAGTGTGTAAAGTGGCTATGGAGTTCCCGTCCCCGTAGGTGCAGATGAAGGTTAATTCTGGAAAGTTTTCGTACAGAGTGTTGATGGGGCTCTTGTGAGCAGGCATCGGCACTGGGGCACCGAAGAGCGCCGCGCCCGTCGATACATTCGCAGCTTGTCCTTCGGGCGGCTCGTCGCTGGTATCCTGGTGGGTCGGCGCCGCCGACTGCATGCCGTCCGCGCTCGTCAGCAGCGCCACCAGGCAGGCGCGCGCCGCCGCGTCTCGAGCCTCCCGCTTGCTGTGGCCCCTGCCCTCTGACCGCATGTCCGCCACAGTGACGACTACGGTGAAGCTCGGACAGTGAGATGGTCCGCTCTGCTCCACTAGTGTATAACGGACTCGAACGCCCAGTTCGTTCAGCGCCGACACTGGCGATCTGCCCCAAGATTCCACAGCGACGTATGCATTCGCGAGGGCCTTCAGATTCCAATTGTCCAGTGCATCTTGTCCCTCGGCCGGCTCGTCGCTGGTGTCTTGGTGGGTCGGCGCCGCCGGCTGCATGCCGTCCGCGCTCGTCAGCAGCGCCACCATGCAGGCGCGCGCCGCCGCGTCTCGAGCCTCCCGCTTGCTGTGGCCCCTGCCCTCTGACCGCATGTCCGCCACAGTGACGACAACGGTGAAGCTCGGACAGTGTGCTGGTCCGCTCTGCTCCACTAGTGTATAACGGACTCGAACGCCCAGTTCGTTCAGCGCCGACACTGGCGACCTGCCCCAAGATTCCACAGCGACGTATGCATTCGCGAGGGCCTTCAGATTCCAATTGTCCAATGCATCTTGTCCCTCGGCTGGCTCGTCGCTGGTGTCCTGGTGGGTCGGCGCCGCCGGCTGCATGCCGTCCGCGCTCGTCAGTAGCGCTACCGACTGCGTGTCGTCCGCGCGCGTCAGCAGAGCCGCCGGCTGCATGCCGTCCGCGCGCGTCAGGAGCGCCGCCGGCTGCATGACGTGCGCGCGCGTCAGCAACGCCGCCGGCAGCATGCCGTCCGCGCGCTTCAGCAGCGCCGCCGGCTGCATGCCGTACGCGCGCGTCAGCAACGTCACCGGCTGCATATCGTCCGCGCGCGTCAGCAGCGCCGCCGGCTGCATGCCGTCCGCGCGCGTCAGCAGTGCCACCGGCTGCATGCCGTCCGCGCGCGTCAGCAGCGCCGCCGGCTGCATGCCGTCCGCGCGCGTCAGTAGCGCCGCCGGCTGCATGCCGTACGCGCGCGTCAGCAGCGCCGCCGGTTGATTGCCGTCCGCGCGCGTCAGCAGCGCCGCCGGCTGCATGCCTTCCGCGCGCGTCAGCAGCGCCGCCGGCTGCATGCCGTCCGCGCGCATCAGCAGCGCCACCAGGCAGGCGCGCGCCGCCGCGGCTCGAGCCTCCCGCTTGCTGTGGCCCCTGCCCTCTGACCGCATGTCCGCCACAGTGACGACAACGGTGAAGCTCGGAAAGTGTGCTGGTCCACTCTGCTCCACTAGTGTATAACGGACTCGAACGCCCAGTTCGTTCAGCGCCGACACTGGCGACCTACCCCAAGATTCCACAGCGACGTATGCATTCGCGAGGGCCTTCAGATCCCAGCCGTCCGATGCATTTATTTAATATCCAAAAAGTATCCAAAACCGAATCAGAGCACCCCACTATCCACGTGGTCTTGCCTGATTTTAAGGTTTTATGTTCACTGTTATAGTATGACATTAATTGGTCGTGTTTATCTACGTTGCGCATATATTTAGTATAGTTTGCTTTAGCGTGGCTATATCCGGTCGCAGTGGATTTTGTACAGGAATCATGTCGCAATTGTTTTCACTAGATGCCAACAGAACCTTCTATTACTGTGCCCTTTGCAAACGGTTATTTTATATTGGTTGGCAGAATTATTATTTCACCTTTTTATAGTTTCGGTTATAATTGTTTAGGATTTTCAGCCCTGTTTGTACGTAGTGTTCCCGTTTTTCTTCTAAAAGTTGTGTTGTTAGGGATATACTTGCATAATAATTATTTAAATATACATAATGGCCGACATTAAGATATTCCTGCATTAATAATTTTACAACTTTTACGGAATGTCTAGAACAGGTAAATGAAATTGTATACTTGGGGAGTGCTTTCAGCCGGGATGGAAGATGTGATTTAGATGTGGATAGGCGTGTCGCTGCCGGAAACAAAGTCAATGGTGCCCTGAATGCATTAATAAAAAGGCAAGGCGTGGTGAAGAGTGCACGCCTTGCAATACATAACGCAGTGTTGGTACCGACTTTGTTATATGGCAGCGAAACCTGGGTATGCCAGAAGAAGCATAAAAGCAAGTTGAATGCAGTGGAGATGCGATCTCTTCGTAAAATGTGTGGCGTTACCATAGCCGACCGAAAGCGAAACGAAGAGATTCGCAATATGGCAGGATTGAAAGATGACCTTATCACAAAAATTGATAGGGGCGTACTCCAATGGTTTGGACACGTTGAACGAATGAGTGAAGACCGAATGGTGAAGAAAATATATAGAGCGAAAGTAAATATTAAAAGGTGTCGAGGTAGACCGAGACTAACTTTCGAAGACCATGTGAGCAAATTGCTCGAAGAGGGGAGGGTCAAGAGTACTCGGATACCTAGACGTGCATGTATGAAGAAGTTAATGAACCTGAAAGAAGCGAAAGAGGTATGTAAGGATCGTGACACTTGGCGATCTGTTCTCTCTGGCTACCCCGTTAGGGATTGTGCGTGACGATAAGTAAGTAAGTAAGTAAGTAAGTAAGTACGGAATGATCCCCCCCCCCCCCACCGGATATTTAATCTTTTGACACAGCATACAAATGAAGTTTTTGGCATACACCAAATTTGTCACCCAAACTATAAAATTTGATGCCATATTGATTAGCTTTTGACTTGTATTGCCGGAATGAAAATTTCCCGCGAATTCCCTGATTTGCAGCTCGGGTTTTCCTCCTTGAATGGTAGTTTGACGATATATCGTCCTGAAGGATCTCTTGTAGTTGTTTCGTTATAAAATTCTTCACATCTTTGTTCCTCAGGTGTGTGGTGAGGTTTGTTGAGAAGACATCGGTCAGATTCGATTTCCCAAAATTGTTTAAGATCAAATTCTTCTTCAATAACTTGAGTGTGTAAAGTGGCTATGGAGTTACTACAGCTTGATTCTGTTTTACGACCTTCAGATACTTGGCCCGACAAAATCCAGCCGAGTCTAGTGTTTTGCGCTATAGGGGTTCCTATTGGACCCTTAAGCATCCCTTCTAATAATATCTGGCAATAGACCTCTGCACCCAACAGCAAGTATATTTTGTTTGGAACGTTGAAATTTGGATCTGCCAACCTCATTTTTGGCATATAATATAGCTGTACGTTAACCTGTCGTTCAGGAAGAAATTTGGTAAGTTTGGTAAGAACGTGCGCCTTCATTTTAATGTTAAAGGTTGTATCATGGGTCGATTTTAGATTAATGTGTACTACATGTTTAGAGTTGACCGTTGTGTTGCAGTCACTCCCTACTCCAGATATATAACACTTCTGCTTATTTCCTTCTTCAGCCCAAGTAATTGAACTGCAGACTCCGTTATAAACGAAGCCTGTGATCCTTGGTCCAGTAAAGACCTGAGTGTCATAAAAGATCTGTTGTTTGTTTCAGCTTTTACTAAAGCTGTTGCTAAAAGGACTTGACTCTTGTTGTTAGAGAAACAAGTGGTAATGTTGGTCTGATTATTTTCGTCTGATGCTGTCGCTTTTTGTCACTATTCGATTGAGTGTTTTACATTGTTAACTTATGTCCTAGTGGCCGACAAAGTCGTGGCCATGCACGACTTTGTCGGCCACTAGGACATAAGTTGAAATATTTGAGAGATTTCACGGTGGAGGAAGTTAATTTGCTAGAAAACTGTAGAGATTAATGCTTCTTTCTGAAATATTTGTTATATTTTATATTAATTATGAAATAATGTTAAGATACCCACCGACGATACGTCCATTTAGCATACTTCCAAATGGAAGCACTCCAAATGAAAATGTATCCAGATACGGTACCATTGACGATACTTCCATTTGGACGCATAGCGGCACTTCGAACTTGGCAGTCGTACGGAATGGAAATAAAGAATAATATGGATAATAATACTTTACCGGCGGCAGCAGCAGCGTGTGTTTCATTAAAAAGACAATAACCTAAACTCGACAGTCTATCGTAGTCTTCAAAGATGATAACGCATCTATATTTTGATTCTCAATTGAGGATACATGTAAATGTCTATGGGCCACAGCACCCACCACCAGGTGGACTGTGTTACTAGTTTATCACTCCAGTTCTAGATATGGTATATATTATGGTGGAGCAATATCATTGACTGAGGTTGAAATTATGGATGTAGCACAAATGGGTCGGCTTGAATGAAGGAGGACCAAGATCTCACAAAATAGCATAAAATAGCAGCTTAAATCTGCTGCGTTTCGTATGCTGTGTGTAAAGAACCGGATAATATTTTTACTGGAAACGAGGCACTCCACATAGTTCTACAGGGGTGACAATGCATTTACATTCTGATTCTTATTCGATGACAGATTCAGTCTATGGGTCAACTTAACATCATGTGCACTGTGTACTCGCTTGTTGGGTGACAAACAAGTACACAGTTCATAGTTTACATAATAAAAACATATTTAATCCAATACACAGTTTATGCTTGACAAACAGAGCACATGTACTACCGTCAACAACAAAACATTAACTGACGCAATAACGTCCAAAAAATGGACGCCGGTTCGCCCAATTCACTGACTTACTGCTTCCATTTGGCGTGGCGCTCGTTTTTGACATCGACGGACGGCCGCGGACGACGTCCATTTGGAGTGGACGCATGGATTTCAATCCATTTGGAAATCCAGAGCTGGATGAAGTCCATCCAAATGGAATATGTTTTTACCATTCACGGAACGATTTTGGACGATTACCACTTCATTTAGATTAATGGACGTATCGTAAGTGTGTACTGGGTACCATTAGAAATAAATAAATCAAATTACGAATATTTCTAGAAGTTAAAATAAAATAAAAAATGTTTGATATCTGTAAAAAAACTAAAAAATACAGCACTGAGGCACTGTTTTGTATATTTTTATAATACTCTAGAAACTACAATAAAGTTTGAATTAAAACTAACTTCTCAATTAAATGACATTGCGTAACAAAAACTTCACCTCAGTCCCTAAAAGCGACATCTGGTGAGTGAGCGTAAGATCGTTAGCCCTCATCGACACAAATAATGTCATATAAATCAACTTCAAATCAACTTGGTTATTTTAGGTAATGTTTGCATGTAAAAATTAATAATTTTAATTCGATATATGTACTTAATTTAATCTTATAGGCGTTTTGGGTGGATACTCTTCTATTAGGTTTTAAAACGTTTGTGAGTAAATAAATAAAGAAATGTCCAACCATAAGATTATGCTTGTAATGCCCGAAGGTTGGGCAAAGTCCAAAGAGCAGCAAGCTTCTCGGACTGCGTGTAGCCAAAAATAAGGGTTTAGATACAAATTGTAAATCAAGTAATAGGTGACTTAGTCTATCACCTACAAAATCACAAACCCAATATCCTGTTAGTCGCATTTTACAAGCTAGACAAGCAACACAGTTAGCAAAATCTTTCTTGTCGTAAGCCCTATGTAAACATGGAATCTATAAGTCCCAGACCAACATGGGACTCTTTGTAAAACGCCTTAAATTATAGCCTTAAATGTAACAGAAGCACGGATTAAATTATGTTGTAACAGAAGCACAGATTAAATAATTCAGTAGTCATTGGAGACTGGCAACAGAAGTGAAAACTTAAAACTATTAACAGTTTAAAAAATTAAAATTCAATAATTTGTAAATTATTAACATTAGTTTAACGCTAAGTTATTAGTCAGCGAAAGGTTGCGAAGTAATAAATTATTTATTATAATGTATTTCCGCAAAGTAACGCCTTATTCTATATATTACATTAGTTTTGTTTAATTAACATCGGTATTGACATACCAGCCGGTCCCATAATGAACTGGCCTGATATAGTTCAACGCGACATGTCGCTACATGTTGTGTTGCATTAAATAGTACGTTTATCGTGCACTTAATATAAGAAACATGCATCGACATGAAATGCTTAGTTTAACAGGCATTTGAATAACGAGAGTCGCGTATTTTTTCAAAATGTCGAAAACTGAGTATCGAAGTGTCATAAAGTTTCTGTTTAAAGAAGGTTTATCCCCTGCCCAAATAAAAGAACGATTGGATGGCGTGTATAAGGAGTCTGCCCCCTCCTATAGCACAGTGAAAAATTGGGTGAAAGAGTTTCGCCTCGGGAGAGAAACCGTCGAAGACTTTGGCCACGACGGTCGACCTGTGGAAGTGCTCACTCCCGAAACGATTGCTCTTATCGAAGAGGAGGTTCTGAGTGACCGCCGTTTGAAGATTAGAGAAATTGCAGCAAGGCTTGGGCTCTCTAAGAGTGCCGTACATCGCGCGATCCATGAACATCTTCACATGAAAAAAGTGAGTGCAAGATGGGTACCGAAACTTCTTTCAGCGGTACAGAGACAGGAAAGAGTGCGCTGCGCTTCGGAGTTTTTTGATCTTTGTGGCGAAAATCCAAAGACTGTGATCGAGCGGCTAATGACTGGTGATGAAACTATGATCTTGTGTTATGATCCACAAAGCAAGCGCGAGTCAATGGAATGGCGTTATAAGGGTGAAAAGCCCCCTAGAAAGGCAAAGGTGCAACAATCGACTAAAAAACTGATGTGCACAATATTTTGGGATTTTCAAGGCATATTGATGGTGGATTTTAAAGAACGTAATACAGTCGTGAACGGCGAATATTATGCTTCTTTAATATATAAATTACGAGACAAGATAAAGGAAAAACGAAGAGGCAAGCTGTCTAAAGGTGTCCTGTTGCTCCATGACAACGCCCCTGTTCATACCGCTGGTGTTCCGAAGGATGCAGTTCGTCAATGCGGGTTCACAGAAGTTCAACATCCACCTTACAGTCCAGACATGGCCCCGTCCGACAATTATTTATTTCCAAATTTAAAGCGGGACTTAAGAGGAAGAAAATTTTCGAGCGATGAAGAGTTGCAGGCGGCCGTCTTCAGTCATTTTGAGGATAAAAAATGTGATTATTTTTATAAAGGTTTAGAGATGTTGATTCACAGATGTCAGAAGTGTGTTAGTATTCATGGTGATTATATTGAAAAATAAAATTGGTTTCGTTTCATTTCCTTCATTGGTTCATAGTTAGGCCAATTCATTATGGGACCGCCTACGTATATCGACTATCGGAGCAATTAAATACATTTTTATACGGTTTATTTATTAGTCAAAACATATAATGACCAATTAATTGACGTAATAATTAATACTACCCGCGCGGTTAAAGAATGGGATTGAAAATGGCGTCGCCTCTATTCACCTCTCGCTCGCTCACTGTCGCTATACATTCACACCCGCCGGTGTTGACAGCAAAATTATACATGAGTAACCATTTCTGAAATTTTCGTTTGTCTTTCTGTCCGAGCTAATCTTCGGAGTGATTGAACCAATTGTTATAAAACTTAACGAAAAAATAGGGAATAATACCAGGAATGAACTGGACTAAACTTTGTACGAAAAGTTTAGAGATTTTATTAAAATAGAAATATTTATATACAATAAGAGCCGTGGTAGCTCAGTGGTTAACGCTCGCTGCAAATATAACAGAACGCGAGTAACCCGGGTTCCATCCCCGCCGGCAGCAATGAAATTGTTAGTTGCAATTTTAAGTGCTGATTTACCACGTGCTCGGCGGTGAAGGAAAACATCGTGAGGAAACCTGCATGTCTGAGGAATAAGAAAAAAAATATTTCGAAGACATGTGAAGTTTCTTTCAGAAACTTCCTTGCCCTAAACCCTCTCAGAAATGAGGGGAGGCCTGAGCCCAGCAGTGGGATGTATATAGGCTGTAACTTTACTTTACTTTTTTTTATAAAATAAAATAATTGGTCTTTTAATGATTATCTTAAGGCATCAATTAGAGCACACCCAAGCGAAGGTTAAGCGAGTCGCTAGTTATAAATGTTATCGTAAAATTAAGGTACCTACTTGGGTATACAATTCTTTTTAAATATTTTCCGATTAGCAGAAAATTTCCAAATTACTGAATAATATAACGTTATACCGATCTTAGCGGGTTTTCGCTATTGATATTGTGCATGTTGACGGTATGTTCGATGAGCCTTGATTTCGATATATATATATATATATATATATATATATATATATATATATATATATATATATATATATATATATATATATATATATATATATATAACTTATAGTTACAAATATACTGTTAACCCGTAAGGCCGCACATTATTTAAATCAAAATTACACGAATGGCTAGATGAAAATGTTTTCTATAGCGTTAAGGATTTCATCAACCATAAAATGATAATGTACAAAAAATATGCATGTTATGCATAACCGAAACAAAATATTTTTTTATAGGATAACGTTGACAAACGATCACACAGTCACCTCGTGGTAAGTGGATACTGCGGCCCATAGACATCTACATCTATTAAAAAATCTCTCCTCGTTTAAAAACATTGAAGTAATATGTACTTACGTACTAGAACAGCTATCTCAAACAAAAAATGTGCGCTACTCTGTGTTGGAGCGGTTGTTTTTTTATCATAGAATAAACATAGGTAGAATCACGCGTAGGTAATAGTAGATAGTATTGTTAAATAGGTAAATTATATCGAGAACAATATTTAAATTTTATCATTTATTTTGTATATTATTTTTGCTTACTTAATATAATATTATATAATATTATATCACAATTACATTTTAATGACATTTTTATCTGAATATTTTAAAAGGTATCTATGTTAAATATAAAAAAAATACTAAATTTATATTTAACAAAACTTATTAACATAACATTTAAATTACAAATATATTTATTTAAATTAGAATAAGAATCATTCATAAATGCTGGGCACGCGAGAGTTAAAAATGGACGAATTTATTAAGTACTCAAGTACCCACAGAAATGTCGCATCTGAACATATTACGAGTAATTTCATAATCTATATCACATGACACGAGATGGCGTCTTAGAAATAATTTGTGTTATTATTAATCTATAATACTTTTTTATTGATTAAGTATCTTATTAACTGATGAAAAGTAATTCTTTGGGTTTTAATGACATGTCTTGAATTATTTGTGCAATATCTAAGTACACACGACGGCATATTTTTATCAAGAGATTTTTTTTTTTAAATCAACACAACACGTGACAACTCTACAAGCGCCTAGCGAGTGACTGATTAAAGTGCGGTGTATGCACCGCAGTTGAGTGGAACATAGTAGCGGAATGCAGTGTCGCCTCTAGTACGTAGTACGTAATAGCTCAATGCTTAAAAATCAAAATGCAGATATGTTGTCATCTCTGAGGACTATATAGCTGCAGCACAGCTTTACCATGTTTAAACCTGCCTATTGTATAAGGTTTGTAAAATCTTTTTATACGTGTCAGAACGATAGGGCAGCAATATATGGTTGTAGCACGAATGGAGCGGCTCAACCGGGAAAGGACCGCGCTCTCACAGAATATCAGCGTTAAATAGCAGCTTAATGCTGGTGCTATGTTTCGTATGGTGAGTGTAGAGAACCAAAGAAACTTTTTACTGGAAACGAGGCATTCCATCGTAGTCTTCAAAGGTGACAACGCATCTGCATTTTCGAGGATAGATGTAGATGTTTATGGGCCACAGCTTTCACTTAACATCAGGTGGATTGTGTGCTTGCTTGTCACCCTTATTCTATAAAAAATGTAGAGATAATGAAGATATAATTTGATAAAGGTAAAGACAAAAGATATTTTATTTTGCAAATATGGGTACAGTACATGGTAATATAGAACAGTGAGTTCAGCCATATTTTACCAGTAGGCATGCAAAATATACAGAAATATAAACTAATCACCTAAACAGCTATAACAAAATAAAATAATAACACTAAAACAAACATAATTCAGATTTTTAACATTATACAGTCTTAATCTCAAAAAAAAATTCAGTCAAGAATTCTATTACGCGATAGTATGCTTTGACTGTCAAGAAGCTTCGAAGCTGTCTAGAGAAAATGAATTTGAGAAAATGAATTTGAGTTAAGCCATATATTATTTAATTCAAGATTACACGAATGGCTACATAAAATAATTCTTATAGTATTAAGAATTCTATTAATCGGAAATGGTAATACAAAAACTTTGGCATGCTACTTATAACTGAAGCAGAAAATGCTATTTTATTGTATGATGTTTAAAAATCCTTTTCCATACAATGTTCTATATAAATATTATACCACTCCACAGGTGTGCCTGGGCATATCGACGCTACTAACCTACGTGCCCACACCGCTGGCTGCCAGCCACCAGTCCGGCTCCCTCGTACTCCTAACCCTCGCCATCTGGCTCACTCATGAGATCAAACTGCTCAAGTACATACCCAAATAAGCTTGTCACTGTTCCAGTGTATGCTTGTGGCACTTGGTTTAACTAGTAGACGGTTTCTCGGAAGATTGTCGTGTAGTTTTGCTTTTAATCAAAATGATAGATAGATTAAACTCGTGCCATTAAAGAAACGAATCTAAAATGAGCGCGCTAAGCATGTCCTCGCATATTATTGCTGTATATACTTACACACGTCACGTGTGATGCGTATGAAAAAATAATAGTCTTATTTCGCTTTGCATATACATTTTTTTAAATTGTCAAAACTCCTTGTCTTCTATTATTGTTTAGTTGTGTTATTTCTATTCATGTAAACCAATGATACATACCATTTTTAATGTATAACTTAATATAAAAATTAAAAATAAATTATTATTTATTTGCTGACCTTACTTTCTTCTGTGAACTCAACCACAAGCCGACATTTTAAGATTTGTTTCTTTAATAGTGCAGCTTTAATATTTTACAAAAATTATACACACTAAAATACGCAAATTAAGAAGAAAAAATTTAATATTGACACACAATTAGTTTTTGTATCATGTGAAAAGCAATTATTTAAATATTTGATTGCAACATATATTGTAATTATGATAATTTGGTTTGGAGAACAAATTTTCTGTTTCGTTCACTTGGATCTATAATCATACTTCACAGGTATTTCACAGGATCCATGAATGAACAGATTGAATGATAGACTAATAGTGGAACTGTAGGGTATTCTTCTAATGAAGCATATGGTTATACCCGTTGAATTTGATGCTTTTAAATAATTTTTTTGAGTATGGTCCACGCTGCTAATCGAAGTGGCATTAGAAATAGTATTTTTATCCCCACATTGTTGGAGCAAAGGGACATACAGGAAGAGGAAAAGTTTTATTTAGATTCACCTGTATTTGCCGCGTAGAATATGCACTAGCCCATATCGTCCTGTAGGTGTAGGTGTTGTAAGAAACCAGGAGAAGGGCAGCAGCATCTTTTCAGTTACAGCGTGCAAAACGTAGTGACTATGACAAATATTTCCCTTACAAGGTAACCCATGGGGAGGCCTTTGTTCAGAGGTGGACTTTTAATAGGCTGTAATGGTCGGATCCGCCTGTGATTCACGACGAATTGAATGGAGAGAAATTTTCAAATGCTGTGGTATTATTACTAATGTAGTGGGGTTTCTGATAAAGACTTACGTTGGTGTACCACTCTGTTACAGTCATAAGGAATAGTACTATTTTTTACGTGGTAGAGCCACGCTGAAGCTATATTATGGTTGTAGCACGAATAGGTCGACTCGACCGGCGACCACTCTCTTACAGAATATCAGTGTAAAATAGCAGGCTCAATGCTATTGTGTTTCGTATGGTCAGTATAGAGAGCCGGAGAACCGCTTTACTGGAATTGAGGCATTCCATTTTAGCTCTCGGGGGTGATAACGCATCTGCATTTTAATTTAAAATCGGTGATCAATATGAAGTTATGTAGATGTATATGGGCAACAGCATTCAGTTACCATCAGGTGGACTCTGTGCTCGTTTGTCATATTCTATTTAAAAAAATACTATAAGGTGGTGAATTTTTAGCTTGTTTATTACTTTAATTTAAAAAAAAAACACACATTCTATTAAATCTTGGTATACAATGGTATACAATACAATGGACATCAGTGTCTCTTAACAACTTAGTGATCGAGAACCTAATTGAACTTTTGACTAATTTTTGGCTTGCTGTGGACCATCAACTTTTATATTTAAGTTAGCCCCTAATAAAAGAACATATAAAATAAATGTGCGGCATTATTATACGCCCATTTTTATGTAGTCAATATTGTAAGATATAGTATTCGTAAACCGACCATCATCCAAAAATTTTGAACACATATTAGAGGGAAATGTATGATGCCTCGGTGAACCTTTGCAATTGCACTGTATTCTTTTATTTATTCCACTGTATTTTTATTGTATGTTGTATATTTATATATATTATCTTGAAAATTTTTCGACTACTATCTACTAGTTTATGCATTTCGAAACAGAATAATTCCAAATAGTGCATTATTTAATTTCAGTTGTAATAAGAACTTGAGCTTATCTTGTTTTGTGTTCCGTGTGTTAAAAACAAGACAGTATTGTACTGCAAAACTAGTTTAAGTATATTTTGTTAAAAAATATTGTTATAAAAATAAATAGAACGACTCTTAGATTGTTTTAATATATTATTTTGGCGGTGTCTCCTTACCCCTGTGCCTCAGAAAGCACGTAGAGCCGTTAGTCCTACGCCTGATCTCTCTTCTGTCGTGTCGGATTACCGTCTACCGTACCGGATGAGAGTAAGGGAATGATTAGTGCATCTGTGCTTACACATATAATCCTGTCCTTCCCAGATGACTAGTCTCCCATTGTGACTAGCTGCCGTGGCCGAAATTTGGTCTGGACGACATAATTAAGGACCCAGAACCGATAGGGAAGAAAGATTGTTGAAGCCTCTTATTACCTCGCCTCGTACTGACAAGCGCGATAATTAGTGACCTCTCCCAAGAACCCAAGATGGTGGGACAAGCTCATGAAACATGCCGGGAATCGATGGACTCGCACGGTTGTGCTTTTGCCAATGTCAAGTATTATGAAATTGTGCTTTAAGATAATTTGTTTAAAAACTTCTTCACAATAATATGTCGATGTATCACTTTACGAAGTTTTTGGGAGATTGACGACAGATTGTCGTGTGCTTAATTAAACAGAAACAAAAACTTGAGGTGCGCATTATTAAGCACTTGTTTCATCGTTTCCTCTCATTTCACACGAGCAGACATTTAATACACGAAATCACATCACTTTTACGCGGCAAACAACTTCAACCATTATTAAAACGAAAATACAAGATCAACAATCTACCGACGATTAAACTCCTGACAAAACTCGGGTCTATTTTTCTATAGAATAAGAGTGACAAACGAGCACAAGGTCCACATGATGGTAAGCGGACAGTGTGGTCCTTACACATCTACATCTATCCTCGCTTACGAATCAAACCGCAGATGATTTGGGCTTGACTAAGGGCTAAGATAGAATGCCTCGTTTCCAGTAATTAGGTTCTCTACACTAACCACATGAAACTCCTGCTGAGTTAAGCTGCTATTTTACGGTGGTATTCTGTTAGAGCGTGGTCCTTCCCCAGTCGACCCGACCCATTCGTACTATAACGATAACAATGTTCTGCTCTATGTTCACCAGTGGTGAACGATGAATTCACGAGTGAATGAGATAATAATAATAAAATGAGAAAGAAAATCTTTCTAGGGAGTATAAATAAAACAGATATAAAACGTTATTCACAGTGTTTTATTTGAAAATTTTAATATTCTAATATTGCTTACACACAGAAAACTACGCGTTTATATACAAGTATGCCTCAGCGAGTTACATAGTCACGTACGGAACCTTCCGCGTAGCAGACAACTACGACACCGGGTTTACCAAACAACTCATGGAACCCAAAATCCCAACCCACTGAAGGTATATCAGAATCCAATATATATTAACAAATCTTTAATTTAAAATATGAATTAAGTCGAATCGAATTACACTAAAGGCTATTTAAACAAATTTAAAAGGATGTATATATCTACACTATCTGTGATAGTATATATTAAAAATTAATTACCGGTTGCTATATTACAAAAAACGCTTCGTATAATATCGCAATTTAGTAAGGGTAGACGAATTTAACCGTTTCCCTGTGCGCGATATAGACACAATAGTTAAACAATCGAAATGTTCATATAAAGATTCGTGGGACAGGGAAAGGGTTAAGTTATTTAATTTTTGAATGAATAATTTGCAATAATGATTTTCCCATGCAATGCGTACTTAATAAAACAAAGCGAAATTGAGAACGGAACGTTTTTTTAATATAGAAACCGGGCGTAAAGTTAGATATATGAAAAAATATGACAAATTTAAATAAACCTTAATTTCCTTAAAACTGTGTGTGTATAACAGCGATGTTTTAGGTGTTTGGTGTCAGTCCGTATATCCGTATAATATTATGTATCACCTATCTACCCCCAGCTTGTACAATCATGTTCAAAATATACAACTCGGTACGTTAGCCACGCACGGTAAATTAGTTTTATTCCTATCTATTTAAGGTTTGTTCTAGTCCAATTTCTACGAATTTGAACAATGGTTAGCCACACTTTACTAAATACCAAAAGAATATTTTCTTTATTTAAAAAAAGCAGATGTTTCAAAATGAGCGAGGTCTATGTACAGATAACATACAGATAAAAATAAGATTAAGTTACTCTATGGTTATAGACAGATAACATGGTGTGTAGAGATAAGGAGAACAAACTCTGTATAAAGTGTCCGAAGGAAAGCGCTAAATAAGGGTGGCGCCACAGTAGCTAGAGGGTAAATTTTAAAGAACATTTTATAATTTTTAATTGCACAGTCTCACCATAATACTTTTTTATAGTAATTATTTTATTGTTTTTAAATTTTTATTTTCAAAATCACTCTCAACGTGTCTCGGCATCTCTTTCTAGGTTATACATATTTACAAAATTATTTTAGACATGGTGAGGAGTAGTTGAGGTTTTAAATACTGTAGTTTTATCAACTACTCTAGAAATATCGAATATTAAATTCCTCAACTCTGCACTCTTCACTCCGTCGACAACTGCTATGTTCATTTCATCCCAGTAGCTACTCCAGCGCTGTTGTGGAGAGTTTTTGAGCTGTTATTTACTGCTTATCTTTTTCAACTATTCTCCTATGGAAGATATAAGGAGAACCTACATACCTCTATACGCCATGACAGATAACCACAAAGCAACCACTGATCATAGAAAGAGAACTGTCAGTTGTCACAACAGTGTCAAAAAAATCGTGAAATAAACATGTCAAACGTCACTAAACGTGTATTTCCTGTGCTTTACCAGCAAACAAAGCCATTATATAATATTTGGACAGTTGATAACGGTTTAAAATGTGTTTCCCTATTTTGGAGTCTAGTGTACAAGTACCCGGCCCAGGCTCCATACATTTTGGAACATCTCATTTACTCTCTGCAAGATTTGCTCTTTTGCCGTAGAGACATTTTACAACAAAGATTTCTATGTATACTACTAAACGGACACTACGACACTTATACATTGCGCACTAAGTTACGCTCAATTCTGTGTAACTCATGTAGTCGACTGCGAACGGGCGAGGCTCTGTTTAGTAAGCTGCACACGTTGCTTTCGACAATCTAGCACTGATTTTGTTTAATGTTACTAAGACAACGCTGTCGTTATCTATGTGCGTACTTTGTTAATGTGGTTTGAAGTTTATTTTAAATATGTAACTTTATTTCGTATTTGTCTAAAAACAGTAGTTGTCGTAAATGAAAATACAACTGCGTGGCATATTTCACTGTGCCAGCTAGCCACCGCGCCGACGCTCGGGCGGGTTTCAGCTTTGAGACAATTTTTTTTCTAAATTGCTGGTCTAGTATTATCCATAGAAGTCCTTGTTTTACACACATTTAGATTTATAGGCATACGGTACGGAAGGGAATCAAACTAGTGTCCCGTAGCGCTACCGATATTATTAAACACATTGTGAAATTCTTGAAAATTACATATTATGCCTTTAATTTAAACAAGACGTCAAATTTAGACTGTCAAATACGTAATGCTTCTGTCAAGGAGTACCTAAACGTTGTTTACATTCGTAGAATATTAGATTAAAAACACACTTACCTACTTAATTTAGTCATGAAACGGGCGACACTAAAATGTGCGTTTACGAATGGACTTTTTTAATAAGCAATCTGAATCCAATTAAAATCGAGATAAACGTTGTGACTAAGTATGTTAATAATTTTAGTACAATTATTTTTTTACAAATAAAGATTTAGATTTGATAAAACATAACATCTGACCCTCAGAATTTATTCTTTATTTATATATTAAGTGATTTTGAATGATTTTAGAATACAGTCGGCTAGTTTAAAAGTTTAATTTATTACAACACGTCGGCAGTTATATTGGTCAAGTGTAGTTTTTTATTGCCAGTTCTAATGACTGTTGTTAATGTTGCCACAATATTCGTATATTGTGGTAACATTCAGTCAACATTAACGCAGTAGAAATTTAATATAAAATTTAAATTCATACATACATACAAATAAATTAGAAATTCGAATTAAATAGATCTGACACAGTTGTGGTCTCTACCCGTATCTATTAATCACATAAGGAAACAATGAAATATGTTTAATAGGTCATCTAGCGTCATGTTCAGAGCTCAATTCATAACGCCCAACCTCCATATTTTTTTATTTACCTAATAAAAGTGTATACAGAATGGGTCCCACATATATGCAATAAATGAAACCACAAGTAATACGAGTCCGTAGAAGTGTAGAAAAATTAAATATTAAATTAAAACCCGTAAAATAAAAAAGTGAAATTTTCAAACAAAATAAATATTAAAATAAATTCAGTAAAAGTGAACACTCTGTTTAGACAACGTACCTTGACCCCTTGGAAGAGTGACAACGTTGCACGCGGGTGGCACGCCGACAAAAGACACCGCTGTCGATATGTCGCAATACCAATAGTTTGCACTGCGTGGCAACGTCGCTTTTTAATGTTCAATGATTCATTCAAGTTCATTGAATCATTGACTTAGTGACCCAATTCTATAGAGTGTTCAAATTTGCTTAAAATTAAAACTCTACTTTTTGACCTAATTACTGGACCGATTACGTTCATTTTTTGTATATCGTCAGCAAAGGCGATAACAAGTATATGGTTTCATTTATTGCATACATGTGGGACCCATTTTGTATATGTCTCAGAATATTTATAAAAATTGTAAGATTTTGATGAAAAGGCGAAATATGACAAAATGGATATTCCGTTTCAGTAGGATTTTGCTCAAAAACCTGAAGATGTCAAGGCTATGATGAAATGAACTACAATCATTTTATAATTAATGAAATCAAAAACTGATGACTGTAAAAGTACCCACTGACGATACGTCCATTAATCCAAATGAAGTGGTAATCGCCCAAAATCGTTCCGTGAATGGTAAAAAAATATTCCATTTGGATGAACTTCATCCAGCTCTGGATTTCCAAACGGATTGAAATCCATGCGTCCAGTCCAAATGGACGTCATCTACGGCCATCAATGACAAAAACGTGCGCCACGCCAAATGGAAGCAGTCCGAATTGTCCGTGTATGGTCGAACCTTTGAGCATAGATTTTCTATACTCAAAGGGGCGAACCGGCGTTCATTTTTGAAGGTTATTGTGCCAGTTAATGTTTTGGTGTTGATGGTGGCACGTGTGCTCTGTTTCTCAAACATAAACTGTTTATTGGATTAAATATTTTATTCGATTATTATGCAAATCGTACCCGTGTTTATGCAAAGTGTAACTTCCTATCATCACAACAGAGATAAGAAAAATGTAGCGATGAATGCTTTGTTGGGAGTTGTTTAAAACAAAGGATCCAGAGGCCAACCTAGATACGGTTAAGAAAAAGATAACCACTTTGAGAAATTGTTTTAAAAAGGAATTAATGTTGGAGTTATTTAAAACAAAGAATCCAGAGGCCAACCTAGCTACGGTTAAAAAAAGATAATCACTTTGAGAAATTGTTTTAAAAAGGAATTAATGTTGGAGTTGTTTAACACAAAGGATCCAGAGGCCAACCTAGATACGGTTAAAAAAAGATAACCACTTTGAGAAATTGTTTTAAAAAGGAATTAATGTTGGAGTTGTTTTAAACAAAGGATCCAGAGGCCAACCTAGCTACGGTTAAAAAAAAGATAACCACTTTGAGAAATTGTTTTAAAAAGGAATTAATGTTGGAGTTATTTAAAACAAAGGATCCAGAGGCCAACGTAGATACGATTAAAAAAAGATAACCACTTTGAGAAATTGTTTTAAAAAGGAATTAATGTTGGAGTTGTTTAAAACAAAGGATCCAGAGGCCAACCTAGATATGGTTAAAAAAAGATAACCAATTTGAGAAATTGTTTTAAAAAGGAATTAATGTTGGAGTTGTTTAAAACAAAGGATCCAGAGGCCAGCCTAGATACGGTAAAAAAAAGATAACCACTTTGGGAAATTGTTTTAAAAAGGAATTAATGTTGGAGTTATTTAAAACAAAGAATCCAGAGGCCAACCTAGATACGGTTGAAAAAAGACCACTGTGAGAAATGGTTTTAAAAAAAGAATTAAATAAGGTATGTGTTGTAAATAAATTCGTAGAAAATTACTTTATTGGTTTCTGTAGATGTTTAGTAATAATATATGTGTAGACAAATAAAATAACATAATAATGTCGCATATTTATTTCGTTTTAAGTCTTCGATTAAATAATATACATTAAAATCAGGATTTTATGTTAACAAATTGCTTGATTACTTATTAATTACATTTGAATTAACTTTATATTGTGTTATGGGTTAAGACATGAGAAAGATCTGGTGCAGGAACAGCACAAATCCATGTACTACCAAGGGTTTCAAGACCAGTGGATTCCATCCTCGATGACCTGCCGTTTAAAGATGATGTTGAGGTACATACATAATTTACATTGTTATACTATTTTATCATATTGCCAACTGACACCACCTTCTCCATTAAAGTATTGCACAAAGGTTTCCCTTACTTTTTTGTATTATTGCTGGCATTTCTATTTGTAATATTTAATGAAGTGAGACCGATTGGAGCAATTGCATCATTAGTATTGATATCAATATCCAATGCATTATGCGTTACATAAGGGGAGCTAGATTTTTTAAGAAAATTGTGAAGGAGACAGCATGTTAAGACAACTAGATCTACTCTGTCCAAACATAAGTTTATAGCAGTATGAAAGATTCGGAAACGGTTTCACATGATACCGAATACATTTTCTATTATTTGCCCAGCTATTGACAACCTATAATTGAAAATCGAATTTTTTTCTGCTATCAGAGCTGTGCTCTAGTAAACGGCTTCATAAACTTCTTAGAGCAAAAGCTTCATCACCCACAAATACAAAGAGCAATTTAGTATGGCTGCTTTGCACCTGTTATCGTTGGGATGTAAAGTTCCTTATCAGTAATTTTTCATATAAATTTGTATTCTGTATGGCTCCTCCATCCGAAACTCGACCATTTGTACCAACTACACACCATACAAATTCATAGTTGGCATTTGCACAAGCCATTAGCACAATGCTATTGAAATTCTTGTAATTTCAAAAACAGGAACCACTTCGTGGAGGGACTACACTCCTATGTACATGTTTTCCATCTATAGCCCCTAAACAAATAGAAAACTGCCATCTTTCTTCAAAGTTCTTTGTGATTTTCCTCCATCTTCTTCAACATCTGGCATCTGTAACAAAAAATATTATTTTCAGATCAGCGATGATGAAAGTAAAGCCAATGTGTCAACGAATGTGCAATCGCCACTTTCACAAAGTAGTGTGGCTTCATCGTCAAGGACTCAAACAAAAAAAAACTTAAGCCCAATCTGATAATGTTCTAGCAAAGATAGCAAATAAACTGGAAGAACCTCCACGGGCGAAACAGCAATATGAGTCATTTGGTGAACATATTGCAGAAAAATTAAGAAATTTGCCGACAGTGATGGCTACGTACTGCCAAAAAATCATTAATGATGCGATATTCATGGCTGAGATTAACAATTTAACTATTGATTCGCATATTGTACACAATAATTTGAACCAGAATAATACCAACAATTCGTAAATGTATTTGAATCCACCAAAATGGAACCATGGTAATTCTGGTATTTTGAATAATTCAGTAAATGAGCCTGGACCTTCACAACAGGACCATAATATAATGTATGAAGTATTTATTGCCGCTATAGGCGACACACATTCAGAAAACACTGAATAATTAAGTTTAAATAAGTAATTGTCACACTGTAATAAATGGTTGTTGTTGTTGCAAAATAATACTTAGTAATAAAAAACTAAATACAAATTGTATTATTTACTTACCTTCATATAATTTTTAAAAACACTTATGATGCCTTGCAAGTTTCGGGAATAATGGTTCCCAGGCGCTGTGCAGAAATTGCAGTTTCAAATTTCATATTTTCATATGTCGTTCCTGAGGCTAAAAATCGAAGTGTAGCACTTAGCCTCTCATGAGGAGTTATGGCTTGCCTCATATTAGTATCTTGTTTTTTATTATTGGTGTCACAAGTTCCAATAATTTGAAATACGTCTGCTCGTCCATTCTCAAGTAATTTCTCCTATCTGTAGGCTCTAAAGATAATTCGGACAATAAGTTGGTATATGTAAGTGTATTTCTTTGTTTCAACCAACCCTTCATCCACTTTCTCTTAGGTTTTTGTCTTTTTAATGAAATACACACTGCTGCTGCCACCAGTAATGTATTTATTATCCATATAATTATTTATTTCCGTTCCGTACGACTGCCAAGTTCAAGGCGTCCAAACAGAAGTATTGTCAATGCTACCGTATCTGGATAAATTTTCATTTGGAGTGCATCCATTTGGAAGTCTACTAAATGGGCGTATTGTCAGTGGGTACCTTAATGAAATGAGTTTGTTGAAACTGTTTCCGTGTTCTTATAAAATAAGAATTCTTATGTACTAACAAAATCTATAAATTTATAGATAATAATGAACGTCCGCATTATTGGGATGGCCTAAAGGCCACCTCATCCGCATCTTAACCAATTCTTATATAACTTAGTGATGGGTCAATTCAACTAGTTAATTCGAGTTAACTCCACGCTCAACGAATTGCGCTCAACAATGATAGTTGGCCCTACACATGCGTTAGCATCGTATAAGTATGTGCTCAAAACGGAGTCGGATGGAAGAACAAATATATAAATAATTTGTAACAAATTGAAACAGCTTTGTCTCGCCAATTCGAATTGCGTAATTCGAGTTTAATTCGAGTTACGTGAATTTTAACTCGGGTTAACTCTAGTCGAGTTTCTTCCGAGTAGCCGCACTTTTTGTTGGGGGAAAATCCCGGCGCTTCGATTATGATGAGTGATGTTCATTTCTCATAATCCTAAACAAATCCAGCTTTTACAAAAAAATCCTGGTTTTATCAAAATCTTACGACATAAACACTGCATATTAAATGTATGTCATGTCCTTAAAAATAACGTTAATTACGAATATATTTTAGTAATCTCAGAGGATATAAAACTGAAATATTATTTTAAATTTTGCGATTTAGATAGACACGTGTACTTCTTTTACCCGGTTAAAGTAAAAATATTTATGATACAATGATGCGAAATTGAGCGTTTTTGTAGTAATAAAATAAAATAAATATTAGTGGAGCAAGTACACGTGTCTATCAAAATCACAAAATCAATTTGAAATTTCACCAAATGACAACATTCCTCCAAATTATATAATACCTACTTTAATGTATACATAACATAATATAATTCTTATTAAATTTCCTGACCTTTACAACTGATTTCCGCAACCACTGCTCATGCAAATTTGGGAGTTAATATAGGGTTCGTTAAATATAATATTATCTTAGCACCATATAAAAATTCCTTAACTTGAAAAAGAAATGCTTTAATAGATAATATACATACAGTTAGAAAACGAGTTGCCATACCCTAGCTCGTGCAGCACAATTTGGAGATCTTGTTAGTAAAATTATTTCAGAGTAACATTTGAGTATAATCTATGCTTCCTTCAAGCTGGAATACTTTCGACGATATCCCACATTTTACTATGTCAAGAATTAGTGATGAATTGGATTAGACTATTAGACTTAAGAAAAAAAATTTACATTATTTTTTAGATATAGCTGTTTTTTGAGTTTGAAACATATCGCTCCAACGAATCCAGAGTTATTCACATGTCTTGGGGAGGGTTCCGGCTTGCAGATTATACCGGGTGGCCCATAAGTCCCTTGAAATGTAAAAAAATAATTTAAAAAAAACTAATGACATTATGAAAATGGTTTTTATTTTGTCATAATCCTTATAAAATGGGAATTATTTTTTGAAAATTACATCATCTAAATGTAATCCGTTACGATCGCGGCACTCCTGTAAGCGACGTTTAAAATTATCCATCACTGCGCGGCAAGTAAGCTCTGTAATGTTTGCCATTTCTCTTTGGATATTTTCTTTCAGGACGTCAATTGTCCGCGGGTTGGTTTCGTACACTTTAGTCTTAAGATATACCCCATAAGAAAAAGTCCATTGGGGTCAGATCTGGACTACGTGGTGGCCAAGGAATATCTCATCTTCGAGAGATCACTTTATTAGGGAAAAGTTGACGGACGACCGGCATAGCGACGTTAGAGGTATGGGCAGTTGCTCCATCTTGTTGAAACCAGGTCCGCGTATTGAAGCCTGGAAAATTCTGCAACTCTGGTGTAAAAAAGTCCTGGACCATAGCTACATACCGTTGTGAAGTAACAGTAAGCGCGCGGCCTCTGCCGTCCTCAAAAAAGTAAGGGCCTATAATGCAATGCGCTGACATAGCCGCCCAAACTGCCACTTTAGGGCTATGTAAGGGCTTTTGATGTTTGCGATTTGGATTTTCGCAACTCCAGTAGCGACAATTTTGCAACAAAGTGAGCGTCATCAGAGAATAACACGTTGTTAAACGAAGTAAAGCGGTTCAACATTTCATTTGCGAAATTTAGTCTGTGGATAGTGTCAGTATCTTTTAATTCCTGTACTAACTGAATCTTGTCCGGGTGAAGATGTATATCTTTCTTTAAAATTCGCTGTAACGATGTTCTGGGTAAGTTTAATGCACTGGAACGCTTACGAGTAGACTGGGTAGGATTTTCACGAATTGAGTGTTTCACTACATCGATATTTTCTTCCGTCCGTGATGTCCTTGGTCGACCTGACCGTTGTTTATCCAACGTCGAACCACTCTCTTCGAACTTAATAAACCAGTTCTTAATCGTTTGAACACTTGGAATGTCTTTAAAGTTGCGTAAATTCTGATATTCTCGAAATTTACGCCGCGCAATGGTAGCCGAATCATTGTTTCGATAAAACTTGCGCACACAAAATGCACGGTCCGCACCGGTGAAACGCTCCATAGCGACTGAATTCCCAGAAACCGTCGGTACTCCCCCCGCACCGCGCGCGCCACTCATGCGCGCCTTTTGTATTTTATTCGAAATTTACATTTCTAACGACTAATGGGCCACCTTGTATATCGTAGTTTCTGCAAGGATTTCACAACAAAAGAACGCCTACGTCTTTTGTTGTGAAATGTGTTAAGATTTAGTGGCCTATACAATAATCTATGAGATGGGTTAATCTGTCTTATCTTAAAACCTTGTCAATACAACGGTTTCTTTATTTTTATATCTTTTTATCAATACAATATGGCATGTCTCTAGAATTATTGTCAACAGAGTTCTCTACTTACGTTATAATCGAGCAATGAAATCGCTGTCTGAAGTAATTATAGTAAAATATTTTGTTTTCATACCAAAATGCGTGTTATATATATATATATATATATATATATATATATATATATATATATATTATGTATGTATTGGTTATATTTGTATAGTTTATTTATCAGTAAAATGTAAATCTTACAAAGTTAATTATAAATATTATTTTGTGTAATTGTATACAAATATCATTTTATTATGTTTTTACTCTGTAAAGCAAGGTGTGGCAAACCCGTGTCAAGTTCTCACCACTCTATGGGTTGACTGGTAGAGAATGCCCTAAGGCGTTAAGATCGCATTATGTGTTATTTTGTTATAAGGAATGCAATAAATATATAAATATTAAACAACAATATATTTTGCTACAATTACTTCAGATTTACTATTATCTATGGTAACCAGAAGCGCAACAGAAACCCAATATCAGTTACATTTTACAGTTATCGTTATTGTTAAATTAAGCCTCTTTCGAATTTTACATAAACCTATAAATATAAACATATCTTTAACCTAAGTGTTAGAGTTATCATTAGTATTAATTATAATTTACATAATTATAGTAGACTGTCTTAATAAGTAAATATCAATGGCCTTGTGAACTGTCGATTTTAATTGTAACAGAAATACGCGTCACACCTGTAATCCCCTAAGGGGTAAGCAGACTTCAAAGAGCAGCAGCTACTGGGACCAAGCCTCGCCGAAAATATATCGTTTTAAATGGAAAACAATGAAATATAAAACGTAGCTATTTCATCGCATAAACAATCACAAACTTAGTATCCCATTAGTCGCCTTTTACGACACGCTAGACAAGTAACGGTTGGCACATTTTGTTTCAGTTATAAGTCCCATATAGACTAGTAGCCCAAAAGTCCATGGGATAGAAATATGTCTGACAATTATGAGTATAATGAATATAGTAATAATAAGTTCGGCAAAAATTGTAACTAAAGTCAACGATATATATTCGACAAAATACATATACCTAAATATATATATATATATATATATATATATATATATATATATATATATATATATATATATATATATATATATATATATATATAAAATAGAGCTTCTTCTAGGCCACTGCGTAAAGCGTAATTTGTAGAGAACTATCCATCATTATTATTAAGAATTTCAACCAAACCTACGTGTACATATTTTGAAAACAGATCTCATGAATACGTTATGTAATTTGCAAAAAATAGCACAAAACGTTTATAGTCAATTAATTATAAAAATACTCCCGAGATAAGTATGTATACAAACCAGATTCACTTCCTAATATTAGCATACTTTTTATATAGGTAACTGTATATTTTTATAATTTATTCTAAAGCACAATTTGTTCTTAAAAATATATCAAAGAATTATTAAACAGAAATATCAGAGCAACAAAGACGCAGTAACCATGCTCATCTTTTTTATATAGAATAAGGGTGATTGATGAGCACTCAGTTCAACTGACGGAAAGAGGATGGTGAAACCCAAAGACATCTACATCTATCCTCGATTAAGAATCAACGCAAATGCGTTGTCACCACTGAGAACCAAGATGGAATGCCTCGTTTCCAGTAAAAAGAGTCTCCGGTTCTTTACGCTCACCGTACGAAACAAAGCAGCATTAAACTGCTATTTTGCGCTGGTATTCTGTGAGAGCGTGGTCTTTCCCGGTTGAGCCGACCCATTCGTGCTACAACCATAATGTAGCTGTAGCTTTGTTCTACTACGTATAAAACAACTTTATGACACGAATTCACGCATGTTTCTCTTCTTTCATTCTTTATCTGCACGTATTTGGCTACTGCTCGCACACATATGTACCTAAACCATATTGTTGGTTGCAAACGATTTTAAATGTATATGTGTGCATCAATGCGTGTACTTCAAATAAGTTTTTTTTTAGTATTTGGTAGAGACATTCTGAAGCTACGTTATAAATGTGGTACGAATGGGTCGACGCGACCTAGAAAGGACAACGCTCTCACAGAATACCAGCTTGAAATATCTGTTTAATGCCGCTTCGTTTCGTATGGTGAGTGTAGAGAATCGGAGACCCTTTTCATTGGATTCGAGGCATGCCATCTTAGTCCTCAGGGGTGACAACGCATCTGCATTTTGATTCTTGAGGTGGCCCTAGTCGATGGCACGAACTAAGTGGTGGGCGGGGTTAAAATGCATGCTATCTCAGCCGACATCACGTGCGAAAGCGAAAGGCATGATGATTTACAACGAAACGAATGCGCGTAATTTTATAAAAAGACCTTTGGGAATCTGGATATCATGAAAAAGCTATTAAATGTATCTGTTCAAAACAAAATTATTTGCACTTTTGAACACCTTATCAATCCCTGTATGGTATCTGTTTTGCAATTTTCGTTCTTCTTATGGTATTTATTTCCGCCCAAAGATGTGTTAAAATTAGTGCTTTAAAATATATTATTTTTTTACTTTTTTGTTTAAATACAGGGCTAGATAATGATGACACAAATTGAAATCATTTTTTATTTTGAACGTACACCATCAAATAGTGGAGTAATCGCAAGACTACGTTTGTATGGAAGAATGAGCGACTAGTGTACCCTTAAGAGGATAGAGTAAGTCAGGTCAAAATCTAATTTCGTCCCCCACTTGCCCGCGCGTCGTATGCTATGTACCGACATGTTTGTAATCACTAATACCGTAAGTAGAAAGTATTCTTACGGTATTGTAATCACTAATACGGTAAGAAGAAAGTTAGACACTTATTTCATTAGGTTTATCATATTTATGCCTGTTTCTTAACGCCAAGCCAGTCGCTGTATGTGTACTGTTCTGTAATGTATATTCTGATCGTAAGCGACACAACCTCCCCGTTCAAAGGCCGAAGCGAAGTGACTGTGCGGCAGGAATTACGCTTCAAAAGGCCTATAGTTTAGGTAATTTCTTTTTACAGTAAAAATAATGGTATTTAAAAAAAGTAAATAACATAAGCACTGCTTTATAGTTAGTTCAGTTAGTGTGCAAAGTTTCATGATCTTATTTAAAGTATTTTATGAATAACAGTGGTTTATTTTTTATTTTGGAGGTAACTTTGGATTTTTTTTCTATCGAGAAAATTTTACGAAATCGTGTTTTCGTCTACCATAATCCTTAACATTAATCCTCAACTTTACCATATATGCAACGAAGGATCTTGCTAAGCCATTTGAGATTACATTTCCCCTTAATTAAGGATAGTAAGATACTATCAAGCGAGTTGTATGCTAGTTTGTCATTCTTAATTTATAAAAAAGGTGAACATGGTTATGTCATGGTTTTTGCGTTATTTAAAATGTACGTATATATATACTATTTATATGATATAACTATCAAAGATGGTGACGACACTAATAGTTAATAACTAGCAGAGAGAGAATCCACTGATTGAATCTTGAAGGCTTAATGAGTTGTACAATGGTGAAGGCTTTTTTGTCGACACATTATTAGCATATTAAGAAGTTAATTATCTCTGGAACCGTAAGATCTAGACACGTGAAATTTGGTAGGAATATTCCTTTTGCTCAGCTAATTACGGATTCTACGAAATTTCAATCGCAATTAAATAAAAACCCCGTTAATTAAAAAAAATCACATTTTCAAACTAAAGCTCTTATAGGTATATAAAACTTGGCTACAATATCCCTATTTAGCATGTTAAAAATTACAAACAACGAATTTTACGAAATTCCAATCACAAAGGGAATTGTGGGGTCGTTTGATTTTTTTAAGTTATCGTGTTTACCGCTCCATGCGGACGTAATAAATCTACACTATAAACCACTAAGACCAACGCGCTTAAAGCATGCAATATTAATTATACAAGGTGTAAGTGTAAACACCGTTGTCACTAAAACCATAGGTTTTACGCTATGTTCTTTCATAAAATTTAAAAAGTTTCTGTCCGACACATTCCAATAAAAACACAATAGGTACACATAACCTGTGATGTAACTTTTCCTTCATACTTTCATCCTGGCTTAGGACAGTAACACCCCGTAGTTCGGGCTATAATGAATAATAGAATTAATCTATAGAATTTTTTGTGTGTATTTGAGTGGGTTCCTGGATGGTTTAAACCAATTGGACTCAGTAGATGGCGCTGCTGTCCAGAAATTATCGGTGCGATTATGTTTTTTATAGCGGGCCGGATCGCTAGTGTTTAAATAATTGATTACATTAATACCGTGTGGTGAATTTGCTTTTTGTCGAAGTAAGGTTTTTTTTATAGAATAAGGGCGACAAACGAGCACACAGTTTACGCGATGGTAAGTGGATGATGTGACTCATAGACAATCCACATTTCTCCTCGATTAAGAAACAAAATGCAGAAGCGTTATCACCCCTGAGGACTAAGATGGAATGCCCGTTTCATTATATTCCGTTATACACTCACCATACGCGAAACACAGCAGCATTAAGCTGCTATTTCACGCTGGTATTCTGTGAGAACGTCTTTCCCTGGTCGAGCCATTCGAGATCCATTCGTGCTACAATCATAATAGCTAGCAGCGAGGCTCTTCTACATAAAATGAAATGTAAATCTCCCAAAAGCTCAGCAATATGACGCATACCACTGTGAAAATTTTTGAAACAAATGAATACTTTCTTACTACTTGACCCTGGCTAAAGTGCAACAGTATGAGTCTATTTCGCCTTTGTGTCGCGCCGCCTCGGCACATGCCACATCTTGTCAAACGCACTCCCGCGACGTTAAAGGTTGCCCCGTTCAGTGTACACCCGCAGTAGAATTTGGCATTTAAAAACGAAGCGCTGCAGCGAAAGGTTCTTTGTTACCCTAACTTGTGATTATTATTTATATTCGTATTTTATTACAATAACAATAAGAAAAAAATAGTATTCTATGTTATTTTTAGAATAGAAAGACATATTTTTTATTTAACAAATACAATAAAAATAATAAAATAAAATCAATATATTAAGTGTGCCTCCGGGTGTACCGACGCTATCTTAGTGAACAGATTATACCAATGGTTACTGTTAAGACTAAATATATGGCAACAAAACGCACAGTGAACTAATCATCTCTTATTTGTTATCAAATTTAATCAGTAAAAAAAATCTTTTAGTACAAAAGTACAAATGTGTCTTTATTAATTATTTATTAACTCCCAAAAAGAGAAAAAGGAGTATTATAAGTTTGACAGCTGTGTCCATGGAACCGTAACTTTTAAACGGGTGAACAGATTTGGGTGCGATTTTTTTATTAAAAACAGGTTTTCTAGCTGTAGTTCTTAGACATGTTTTATGAAAATCAGTTAAGCCGTTTGAAGGTCATCAGCTTTTTTGTTTCGAGGGTTTTAAAAATTTTCAGTTGAAGTTATTTTAACCATTTTATAATTATTAAGTCGATGCGTTATATGAAAAGATAAAATAATAATATAGAAAGAAAGATATATTGCTGAACACGCGACAAATCCTGCGAGAACCTATGAATGTGACGCTTTTTTCGGGAACTATACTAATATAGACGTTATTACCAAAGACTTCTATGTATACTTGTGGCGTAACGGGATTATTTTATTAGGTTTAGTGGGATTGAGAATCCAAATTCCCTGAAACGTTTAGCTACCGCAATCACAAAACTACACCAAAAACAGCAACAAACTACTCACTGTCTCAACCTCCATCACCTTAAGGCCTTTAATCGACTGCGAGTGGGCGAGAAGACTAGTTGTTGTAGTTTACTGTGACCTAGCAACACGTGATGAGCGGAAGGTTTTTACTTTTTACCCCTTATTGCGTAAGATAATTGATATTAAAGCTAAAATAAAATGCCCAATGAATATTAAGAAGAAATTGTATATTTCCTTCTTATTTGACTTCAAATTTGATCCACAATTTAGATTTCAGTTCAAAAACTTAAACATAATTTAAATAATAATATTTATTATAATATTATCAATTTATTGGATTTAGTTATATGTAGTTTGTTTTGTGTTGTTAATTGTGTAACGTAGATGACTGTTGAAATATTAAATTAAAACCCGTAAAATAAAAAGTGAAATTTTCAAACAAAATAAATATTAAAATAAATTCAGTAAAAGTGAGCACTCTGTTTAGACAACGTACCTTGACCCCTTGGAAGAGTTACAACGTTGCACGCGGGTGGCACGCCGACAAAAGACACCGCTGTCGATATGTCGCAATACCAATAGTTTGCACTGCGTGGCAACGTCGCTTTTTAATGTTCAAGGATTCATTCAAGTTCATTGAATCATTGACTTAGTGACCCAATTCTATAGAGTGTTCAAATTTGCTTAAAATTAAAACTCTACTTTTTGACCTAATTACTGGACCGATTACGTTCATTTTTTGTATATCGTCAGCAAAGGCGATAACAAGTATATGGTTTCATTTATTGCATATATGTGGGACCCATTCTGTATATATATATATATATATATATGTATATATATATATATATATATATATATATATATATATATATATATATATATATATATACATATATATATATAATATTATATTCTATTATTTTTTGATAAACAGTATACTTACAACTTAATAACGGAATTCCATATAAGCGATAATCCAGTATCTGGTTGTATATTGTTAAATGAAGAACAAAAATATTTCCTGCTCAAAACATCGATATGCACCACTTTCGACAAAGCTAACATTTGTACCGAAAAAGCGAATTCATTATAGTAATCATTAGATATGTTTCCGATGGAGTATACATTATAAATATAATAACTATCCACCACTTATAATGTTAATTATATATTCAATATGTACAGAATTACCATTATTAATTAATATTTAGATAGCTTTATTAATGTATAAGCATAATTAACCGATTGTAACAATTTCATACTTTATAATGCTTTATTACGCGTGCACAATAACGTGAGCCTCGCTTGGGTCGTACAGCCATCGCCCAGTTACGGTCAGTTCAACTGATCATTCCAACTGATCAGTTCAAACTAAAACTGTTGATATTTTTTAGTATAGTGGATTTTCGATATATCGATCATTATAAATATACTAATGTCGGAGTTTTATATATAATTTTATTTAGGGATATATCGAAAATCCGATATTTTAAAAAATATCAACAGTTTTAGTTTGAACTGATCAGTTGGAATGATCAGTTGAACTGACCGTGTGTGGCCACCATTAGACTTATCAGAAAATCTCACGACGCAATATATACATTGGAAACTTTTTGTATACTGTACAAGCACGCCGCTGTGACGTCATCGGACTCAGGTCTCAAGTTAATATGCAAGAGTATTTATTATATATGGTTGAAGAAATCAACAAAATAAAACTAAAAATTAAACCAATTAGAGTTGAATGTATCTGGACAATCGTCTGTGAATCAAATCAAATGTACACACTGCATTTTTCACTCTTTACGCTCAGACAAACAAAGAAAGGTTAAAAAGCTGCGCAAATTTCAAGTGACGTCGAAACCAAGCCAAAACCATGCTCAACTTAATAGTTGCTAGCTTCAGCTGTAAGAACACGTGCTCACGTAAACATGCATTTAAAATCATTTACAACCAACCGCATGGTCTAAGATGCATATGTGTGTGAACAAAATGAACTTTCACAAGGAAGAAAGAAGAAAGACGTGTATGTGTTAGTGTGTGTCAAAAATTGAGCATGGTTTTTGCGTCACTTGTAAGGTACGCAGCGCTCCGTTTCTGGTCTGAAAAGTCACCCTACACCCTTGGGGCAGTTATTACATTATTAGCAATTAAAAAGGGTGAGTTATAACATTACAGAAATTTCAAAAATACAGAATAAAAATATTTATTTCAAATAAGCTTTTCAGTTTGTTGTAGTCTAGTGATTAATAATTTAATATAATTAATTTAAAATATATAAATAATAGCTTTAGAGCCCGTTCACACTTGTCGGGTCGGCTGCTCTAGTGGCAGTACGTTTTATATATAATATTCCATATTCCACAACTTTTATATGAAGCTGTTCACACTTATCCGACAACGTAATTTTTTTCGGCGCAGACAAGAAATGTCGGGTGTTTTGTCAGCCCTCTACGGCCGTAAAGATGTGCCCAACATATTGTAGCATTTGGTGTTTCGTGATAATGGAAAAAGATAGTATAAATCCTGAAGATTTGATCACACTCGTTCAGGAAAGAGGTGTTCTATGGGACAAAAAAATTTCTTTTTTTGGAATTTTTTCTCTGTTTTCTTCTAAAATAATACATCACAACAAATGATTCGTCGGCGTCCATCGTGTATAATCGCCTCGCTTAGACTGCCAAAAATGCCTCCAGCTTCAATCGGGCCCGACAACCGACTAATGTGAACAAAGGCGCCGGCCGACACCCGATTAAAAGACACCCGACAAGTGGGAAAGAACTCTTATTATTAATTTATTTATGTATTATAATTCATTTGTTATTATAAATAATATGGCAGTAACAGCAAACAACCAATCTGTCGTATGAAGAGCATATACCATACGACAACTAACAAAAACCCTGTGGATCCTGTTAAGTGTGTTATCAGAATCAGAAACACATAGTTAGTTGTAGTAATGCTTACAGCCTTTCTTTGGATATTGTGCTTTAGGTAATCAAGTGTATATTAAGGTGGCAACACTGTTGTTTCCATAGTCTTTAGTTCTTGGTAATATATGATCTATGGTAAAAATGTAATTTTGTTGTAACCATTTTTGTAACATTAAATATAATAAGTAACACAAAGTGAACACTCTTGCTTATTACATAAGCCACACAAAACTACCTTACCAACTTTAAGTCAGAAAACTCGACCGTAAATTAAATTAAATTCAAATTATATTACCTTTCCAATAGGGAGTAAGAATATTGTTAAATAGCGCTTTACCGATGCGCGTATCAGTTAAGTCATAAAACCGAATACAGTTTGCAAATAAAAATTTATTTTAATTAAAACGATCGAGTTTTCTGAGGTAAAGATATTTCTATACGTTTGAATACTGATTCTGATAATGCACTTAACGGCGATCACAAGTTTTGTTTTTACATAATGTATAATACAATTAATAAAAAATATAAACATTAAATGCATTAGTTCAATTTGCCAGCAAAACAAAAATAATCTCATTGTAAACAAAACAAAAATTTCGCAACTTAAGAACGACAGTCATCACTCGAAACTCATGTATAAACCATTTCTTAGTCTTAATTTTAGCGCCAAATTGTCTATAGTAAAAATATATCTTCCATTGATTCAAAACCGAGAATTATACTGAGTTCATTTTTTTTTTAAATATTTTAATAATACTTTTATACAAAAAATATTATGTGTAAATGTGATTATTTATAAAATGATACAACATAACACGTAATTAATATTTATCGATTATTGTATCACGTAATCGATTGTTACTAATTTAAAAAAATCGACAATGACATCAGAGTCGGGCGATTACGATGATTTATTATTAAATTTATATTTAAGAATGTCAGCCTTTATAAAAAATGACCTACTAATTCTTTAATTTTACACCTTATTCAAATAAGAATAACTTCAAAAATTTTAAAACCGATTAGTTTTCGTTTACGAGCCGTTTTGTAGTAAATGAAATGCATGAAAACCCAATTTTCTAACTAAAATACAAAGTCATTTATATATACACCGTTTAAAGGTTTTTGATTTTAAGTCATCCCAAGTTACTGAATGAATAGTTTGTAATGTAACCTGTTTTAACATCACCTCATATGTAATTAAAAAAAACGGCTCGTTACGGAGAACTGAACGTTTCTTGAATATAGAAATCGGTCATAAATCAGAAACCATTTAAAAGAGATTTCTAAGCGTGCACCCTAAACTGATCCTGCTATACTTAGATTTAATTTTAAACAAAATACAGGCGTTTAAAAACTTCAGGCCGTATTATACACTCAATCGCTGTATTATTTATACCTTTTTAAAAATTGCAATGAATAGGTAACCTAGTTTTTGAGCACCAATGAACGAATAGAGTACAAAAATCATCAATGACTGAAAATATCATTAAGACAGAGTTCCGATTACAATTTAAAATACACTTAAATGTTTTACTGAGAATTAACCGTATAACATCACCTTTACCAACGCATTCTCAGCTTTCTTAGTGTACCTATCGATTTTAATTGTAACACAGTATTTACCAGTAAAATATATTTAGGTTTTAAGACTTCTCTTCTCCGAAGATAATTTCTGTACAAGAATTTCGAATTCAATCGAGTAAATAATAAAATTGGATATGTGCATCGATAATCGCCGTTAAATCGATGCCAATCGAGACACAGAATCGATATGAACGTACCGAGGTGATGATGTAGGTGGAGATGGCAGTTGTGACATCGCAACTAGCTGGGCGGGTGCGGGTCTGTGCTGACGATGACTTGCACCACGTACCCTGGCGTGATCTTGGCCTCTTCCACCAGCAACCGATCAGCTAGCAGCTTCCCGCCGTAAAACCAGCGCTGACGCCAAGGTTCGATTCCCTCTTGTGCCTGGGCAAATAATTGGAAAACATAAGCACACTTCCATACGTGGTAGAGTCACGCTGCAACTATATAGTTGTAGCACGAATGGGTCGGCTCGACAGTGGAAGGCCCACGCTCCACAGAATACCAGCGTAAAATAGCAGCTTAATATTTCTGTGTTTTGTATGGTGAGTGTAGAGAACCGGAGACTCTTTTTATTGGAAACGGGTAATTGCATCTTAGTGCTCAGGGGTGACAACACATCTGCATTTGATTCTTAATCGAAGATAAATGTCTACGTGTGTCTCAGGATCCACTTACCATCAGTTGGATTGTGTGCTCGTTAGTCACCCAGACCCTTTTTCTGGAAACAAGACATTGGGTGCGTTTGGCAGAAAAAAGCGCTAGTAAGCGCTGCAAATCGTAAGTAGCTATTTTCCTCTAGGACACGCAGTTAGTTTTAACCGGGGAACCTAACCTAATTTAAATGTATGTCTGTAAAGTATTCATATTAAACTTACCAATCATGAATTTTTAATAACATGTATATGTCTATTCATGTCATTTTATTACTTGAAACTAATTGCACAAAACAACTTATAAACTCTACTTCAAAACAAACAAATTAAATAAGCAAAATGGCGGATTGTATCAGCGCTACTGAAGTTAGCAAACGTGTCCTGGCCGAAAACTGTTTAGTTTCGCTATTTTGCTTACAAGCGCTTGCTAGCGCTTTTTTCTTCCAAACGCACCCATTCTCACTTAATTCTCAGGGGCGACAACGCATTTTGATTTTTAATCGAGCATAAATATAGATGTCTATGGGCCACAGCATCCACTTACCATCGGGTGGACTGTGTGCTGTCACCCTTATTCAAAAAAAAAACACTTTTAGTAGATTGCTTAAAGGAGCAGGAGCAGGTTATCCGTAAGTACAAGTGTGTAGAGGGAGTATATGGGAAGTGGGTATATGGGATCGCTATGGGAAAACATCCTCGTGTTCGCTTATAAATAGAATAGAAGAATTTTTATTCAATATAGGTTATTATACTTACCAGTCTGTGACCGATACAGCCTATCAAAGCCGACTGCTGAACATAAGCCTCCCCTAAAGATTGCCTCATAGGGGGGGTATGTGCCATAGTTGCCACGCTTGGCAAGCGGGTTGGCAACTGCATTTTATTTACTTTTATTCGTTATTAGAAAGCCGCTGCTGTCCATCTCTCCCTCCCTCCCTTTGTCGCCTCTTACGACGCCCACGGGATGGTATGAAGTAGTGGATATTCTCACACCGCCGCTTCACGGTAATACTTATTCAAAGTATTTTTTTATTTACCACTGATTAGGAAAATACCTCAAAAATCAAATTTAGGAATCAATCAAATCAAGAAATCAAAGAAAAATCAATATTAGGAAGAACCTGCAAGAAACCCGGCGTGATTGTTTTCAGATTTTTACAATAGAATCAGCATGGTAACGATCACCTCATTCTCAGAGATTATTTTCATTCATGTATGCCTTAATATTATATAGATAGTAAAAACTTTAAACTTGTTGATTGACAAACTGTGAACATTTAGTACTCTTTCAGAGTGGAGGCGGGCGCGGGTGCTAGCGCGGATGCGTGTAAATCAAAATGTATGTAGACGCCAGTTGCATTCAGAGTGCTCCCGCGAGCCGCGCGTCTGCATGAGGCGGGCGCGGGCGCAAGCGGCGCGGGTGTTTCTAATGGCTCAGCTCAGTCCGCTCGCATCGTTCACAGTGATTTAGCGTCTGTTAGGTGACTACGCTTGTGGTTCTAAACCATTTTGATTCATCCGCCGAAGCGTCGTCAATCATCATGGATATCAATACGGAAGAATTTATATCTGCAGTACAACATCGCACTGCTATTTGGCAGAGCAAACATCTGTAACATTTAAATAGGGTGGCCATAAATAAATAAATTATGGGAAAAATAAATTGGCGTCAATCTTGACTAAACATGGATCTCGGAGATCTTATTTAATATCGTAGCTCTTTCTGCACTCTGAATATGCAGACGCCAAGACACGAGAGCGCGCGCCCGCCCCCGCACCCGCTAGTGCAGTCTGATTGGGCGCTTACAACAATAGTTGCAGTGTTAGTCGACTCTCGTCGATACCGCCTACTTACACAGAGTCTCGCGCTAAGACTCTGTGTAAGTAGGAGGTATCGACGAGAGTCGACTTTTACAAGTTTTTAAAAATATATAAAAAAAAGATGAAAGAATACACGATTGATGATAAAACGAGCACACAGTACACCTGATAGTAAGTGGATACTACAAACCATAGAAATCTACATCTCAATTGGTGGATCAGTGGTTTGGTCATGTAGAAAAAATGAATGAGGAAAGAATGACAAAAATTTTTATGGCAGATGTGAACGGCAGAGTAGGGAAGGGACGCCCTAGAAGAAAATTTATCGACCAAATTGGCGATATTTTGAAAATGTTTAAATTAAGGATCAAAATACAGATGTGTCGTCGGACCCCTGAGGACTAAGATGGAATAGCACGTATACAGTAAAAAGGGCCTCCGGATCGCTAGACTCACAATACGAAATACACAAGCGTTAAGTTATTTTACGCTGGTATTCTGTGAGAGTACGGTCCTTCCCTGATTAAGCCGATCATTTACCATAACATAGTAGCAGCATAACTCTACCACTACCACATAAACTTTATTTATTTATTTTTTATTAATTTATTTAATTATATAACATTAATTATTTTTTAAATTATTACTTTTAAAGTCCTGCTGGGTCTCTTGCTGGTTCTTCCCAGGGCGGTTTTTTCTTTCGTGGTAAAAGCATCAATTATTTTAAGTATTCTCGTAATCTATATTGAAAAATAATTTTCTATTCTATTCTAATTCTTTACGATGGCACGAGTTAGATTTTTTGGCAATTCCCATAGCCGTCTTACGACAGAACTAGATAAGGACGGATAGAGATAGAACATGCATCAGGATTTTCCTCACATTTTGGAACATTTGGGCGCTTATTAGGATCGCTGTCGGATTTTGAAAATGTAGTTTTTGCGTGGGAGGGGGCAACGTGGATTAATCGCGAGGGTGCGCAAAACCAATAATTTATTTATGTTTTCAAATCTGTTAATTATTATGTTTACAACAATATGTCACGATTATTCTATGGAAATAATGTTATGATATAATGAGTTTTCAATTTTTCATCTGGAAACCCTAGTTAAGAGAGATTCTTTTTATAAAATATATTAAAATGAATTCGTTTATACACTATAAAATTATTTACGCAGTTAACGTTGTGCTTAAAATACTTCAAAGGTCAAACCCATGCCTAAATCGATTAAATTGGTTTTCTTTGTTGTGTATGGTGAGCCCGTTTAATCAATGAGCCTCATTAAAGTCGCGTCGCATCCAACTCGCCGGCTCAATTAATCATTAAGTTGTGTCTGGCGCTGCGCTCGATGCATTGTTTCGAATAAAAACTTTTTGCTGGCATGAATCATTCGCGACTAAAACGGCGCGCATAGCAAAGCACTTGTGTAATCCCTTCGGAAACAGTGCTTGCTTTTACTTTAAAATACGATGATTAAACTTTTTTTTATAAAAGTGTGAATCGACGTCAACGAATCGAAATGAATAAAATAATTTCTAGATACCTCAAAAGCTTCCTTTTTTGTGAATCATTTTGACAGGGGATGATTGTATGATGACGCTTAGGATCGATTAGCAAGCTATTGAAAGTACCTACTCGTAGACAAATTACGTGAACAAATGTGTGCAATTATTCGCAGTAGAATAATAATAATAATAATAATCCAGACAGAATTTCGGTCACGGCGGCCAGCCTTTTAAAGCAGATTAGCCATCTGCGCAGGACAGGATTATAGTACCCGAGTGCATGCGCAAGTACTGGTGCACACTTCATTCCCACACGCTCATAATCCGATGGAACGGCAAGCCGACACGAACGGAGAGAGATCAGGACCAATGGCTTTCCGAGGCACGGGAATGATATACCACCAACTTCCTAGACTCCGGGCAGCTACTGAGAATTTCATGACAGACGTGTTATGGCCACTAGACCAACGAGCCAGACATTCACAGTAGAACCAGAGTAACTGATGTGGCAATGGGCCTACTATACATCTCGAAGATATATAGATATAGGTAAGCAGGTAATAAATTTATTAAAAACTGTTAAAATATTCGAAATGTATTAAATAATAGACATACAAGTCGAAAATATTATAATAATAAAGATAAATAACATTTATAAAATTATTGGAAAATTGGTCAAAAACAGAGTTATTGAGCATGTTAGTGTAGAGTAGCAGCACGTTCATGTATGGAACATGAAAGGTGTTCGTGTACAGATTGCTTATTTATATAGCTGTCGGAGACGCATACTCAAGAGTGTACATATACATACATGGGGTGATCGGGTGACCGACTACTATAGTACTTTGGTACAATGTATAGTCCTGTATTACAAACTTATGATAGTGTTACGAGCTTGAGGTTCGTGACAATAAAAATTGCCGATAAAATTAGCTAAATTAACACTTTAATTTACTTTACACAAATTAAAACTTAAAACACTAATAATTAAACACACTAATTCACTTTATTCCGCTCCGAAGCTTCGCTTGTCTCGCGAAATCCAATACTGTCCCGATCGCATCTTGCAGCGCCTATATATACAAATTAGCAATGATGCATCCGGAATATTCAAGTAAATGCGCGCAAAGCGACGAGTGTTCGAGTGTAGATTTTCTAGAAACTTAGTTCTTCGGTTCCACACTAGATGGCGCGAGTGCCGTCGACTTGAGCGCGTAACACTGCCCCCTCCTAAGACATGCTCGTCCCGAGCATTATTGGACCCATAATAACGCGCCAAGCGATTCACATGGACGATCTTAGGAGTCCCCTTTGCGCCTTTCTGTAACGGCTCCGCAATGTCAAGGGATGTCCTATCCCGTGGTGCACCAACATTGTACAATTTCTATGCTCCTCTACTCCGTGTCTGAGGTCCCCTCACAGCCGCACAACTTATACATGTACGACACCAATCCTCGACATCGTCACGATAATGGACCCAGTAAAACTGTTCTTGGACCTTCAGTAGAGTTCGTTTAACTCCCAGATGGACTCTTGAACGACCATTATGGCACAGCTGTAGAACATTCGGCACTTTAGCTTTAGGGACAACCATTTGTAAACGACAGCTGTCTCCTCGACCATTGTCCCATTTACGGCACAGGACTCCATCCTGAAGCAGCAAGCTGTCCCATTGGGCACAATAGCTTTTCGTAGTTGAACTCATCGCTGAGACGTCCCTCCACTTAGGCTTGGTAGCACGGGCCTTCATCCATCCCAGAATCGGCTTGATGTCCGGATCTTCCTGCTGTGCATGTCGTAGGCTGTCCTTCCACCCGTTGCTGAGGTGGTCTGTCCTGAGCATCCTCACGGATACCACTTCCTTACTCTCTTGCCTACTACAATGGGTGCAATCTTCAGGACAAGGTCTTCTTGACAATGAATCTGCGTTGCCGTGAGATTTCCCGCTGCAGTATCTATTTCCTTTCTGAGACCGTTCACCTTCCCTTCCTAGAGTGTGCTTAGGGCAGCTGGACCGAAGATGGCCCCTTTCCCCACAGCCATAGCACCTAGGGCTGTATCCTTTATTGTGGTCGCGAACCGTAACTGCTGCAACCTCCCTAGCGTGAGGTGAACGATGATCCTGTCGCCGCCAGGCAGTGCCGTTAGCTGCACTACCCTCCCGATATCGTTCACTTTCCCTTTCTAGGGTTCGCTTAGGGCAGCTGGATCGAAGATGGCCCTTTTCCCCACAGCCATAGGACCTAGGGCTATATCCTTTGTTGCGGTCACGAACTGTAGCTGCTGCAACCTCCCTGACGCGATGGGAACGATGATCCTGCCGCACGGCTTCCACCTCCAGTGCATGGGCCAAGGCGTCCTTAAGCGTCTCGTGGTGCCCGAGCCTCACAGCAGCTCTGACTTCCAGGTCGCGGATGCCGTCGATGAATGTCTGCACCAGGTTCCCTTCAATGAGCGCAGGTACAGGCACGAAAGACGTGTTCCAGGTAAGCGTCGCCATATCTCGCCTCCAATGCCTCAAGGAGTTGCTCATAAGTCACTTCCTCACCGAGAGCTTCCAGAACTGTTAAGGCCTGGTCGCGCAGGCCTAGTGTGAGAGCAGTCATGGCCTGACTTTTATTCCAGCCGTTCGCCTTCATAACAGCCTCGAACTGGATTTTGTAGGCTGACCAGGAAGAGGTACCGTCGAACGGTGGCACCTTGAACCCACGTAGCGAAGGTGTTGTAGCTACTACGGGAGCTGTAGCTCCATCTCCAAGTTTGAGTTCGTCCAGTGATTTCTTCATGTCAGCCATTACGTTGTCAACCCGATTGTTTACTTGGTCGATTCGGGTTTCAGCTTTCTCGATTCGGTTTTCAGCTTTCGCGATTTGGGTTTCAGCTTCCGACAGGTGGTTGTCATGCTGAGCAACCCTATCCTTCACCTCCTTTATCTCCTTCCCGAAGGTAGCGTGAAGGTCCTTCATGAGGAGCATCTACTCTTCCAACCGACGGGCCTGTTCCTCTTGTCCGCCCCGCAGCTGTTCCTCCAAACGACGAACCTGGTCTTCCTGTCGGCGGGCCTGTTCATCCTGTCCACCCCGCAGCTGCTCTTCCAACCGACGGACCTGTTCCTCCTGTCAGCAAGCCTGCTCCTCCTGTCGGCGAGCCTGCTCCTCCTGTCGGCGAGCCTGCTCCTGCAGCATCACCATCAGAGCACCTAAGTCAGGTGCTGCAGATGTAGGAGCTACCGACGGGCCTGCAGCCGGTGGCTGGCCCTCCGACATCTGCGACGTTGCACCACCAAATCTTCGTTGGCCTTGGTTCTCCTGCTGGCGTTGACTTCGGGTACGGACACCCTCCATTTCCTCCTTAGGTAAAATCGGCATGATTTTATCCCATTTCTGACACCAATTGTTACGACCTTGAGGTTCGTGACAATAAAAATTGCCGATAAAATTACCTAAATTAACACTTTAATTTACTTTACACAAATTAAAACTTAAAACACTAATAATAAAAAAGCGGCCAAGAGCGTGTCGGGCCACGCTCATTGTAGGGTCCGTAGTTTCCCGTCCGTCACAGTAAGTGTTCCCACTTATGAGTTTGTACAAAAACTGTTGTTTCCATCCGAGTTCAAAATAATTTTCCTAGAAAGTCCTTATAAAGTTTTACTTTCCAGATTTTTTCATATTTTCTAAACTTATGGTTCAAAAGTTACAGGGGGGGGGGGACACATTGTTTTTTACTTTTGGAGCGATTATTTCCGAAATTATTGACATTATCAAAAAATGAGTTTAGTAAACCCCTATTCATTTTTAAATACCTTTCCAACAATGTGTCACACGTTAGGGTTGAAATTAAAAAAAAAAAACACTTCCCACTTTACATATAGGGGGGCTACCCTAATAAAACATTTTGTTCCAATTTTTATTTTACCACTTTGTCGGCGTGATTGATACACATATTGGTACTAAATTTCAGCTTTCTAGTGCTAACGGTCACAGAGATTAAGCGAGGACGGACAGACGGACAGACAGACATGGCGAAACTATAAGGGTTCCTAGTTGACTACGGAACCCTAATTAAACACACTAATTCACTTTATTCCGCTCCGAAGCTTCGCTTGTCTCGCCAAATCCAATACTGCCCCGATCGCATCTTGCAGCGCTTATATATACAAATTAGCAATGAAGCGTCCGGAATATTCAAGTAAATGCGCGCAAAGCGACGAGTGTTCGAGTGTAGATTTTCTAGAAACTTAGTTCTTCGGTTCGACACTAGATGGCGCTAGTGCCGTCGACTTGAGCGCGTAACAATAGTAAGGTTTATGATACAAAAGCATTATTTTAGAAGATCTCTATCATACATAAGCATTACAGGATGCAGGTGGCTCGGGGTGTTTGTGGCATCACTTAAGAGTTCAGCGGTGGACCGATTGCCTTGTGATGGGCTATAATGATTGGTGATGACTTTTTCCGAAGTAGGTCCTCCCCGCCGAGGCGATCCATTTATGCTTCAGCCTAAGATCAAAGAAAGATAGAAAGAGCTCTGCGTAGATTTCAAGTGATGTCAAAACCAAACGTAAGTTCTTGACATTCATTCGCGCACATCTTCCTTTCTTCGTGCTTTTATCAGTCTAATTTTAGATGTGCAGCTCTGTACATTAATTCATGTTCTTGCAATAAGTTAAACATGGTTTTTGTAACCGTGTAGTGGAGGTGTAAAAATATCCACTCCTCCACATCGTCCCGTGTGTGTCGCAAGTCGACAGAAGGAAACTGAAACAGGACACGGGCAGCAACATCTTCCTTACAGCTCAAAATTATTAAAAACTGCGGTTGTCAACCCGCCTGCCGAGCGTGGCAACTACAGTGAAATACTCTATAAGGCAATCTATGGGAGAGGTCTTTGTCTAGCAGAGGATGGATGGTTTTATTGAGGACGGGGCGTGGTGTTACTAGAGGAATAGCTCACCGGAGGGTGGCAGCGGTGTACTCACGTGCAGCTCGGCCTTGCAGTGCGCGATCGTGTGTCTTGCTCCCACGCGCAGGTCTCTGTCTCGCGCGCTGCAGGAGAGGCGCAGGCGCAGAGCCAGCGTGGCACCACCATCCGCAGGCTCCGACCACTCGGCAGGCGAATCCCGCCCGCTCGCCTCCTTCACCATGTTCATCGGCGGCGACAGGCAGTAGATCGGCACCTGGCCCGCAGGAAATTTTACTTAAAACGAGGATTTCCTACGTTAAAACAAAGACTATATATACTACTAGACGGACTCTGAAGCCTTAATACATTGCGCGCTAAGTTACGGTAAATTCTCCGTAACACTTAGTCGACTGCGAGCGGGCGATGAGACTATTTCTTTGTTTTGTTGACTCCGAACGTTGTTTTCCGACAGTGAAATACTGATTTTGTTTAATGTGACTAAGAAAACTGTTGTAAATAACACGTTTACCGTGCTAGACGCGCCCGCGCGATCCATAGCAATAACAGAGTGTTCTGAATTGCCGGTCTAGTCGTTTAAATATAAGTCTTTGCGTTAATAGGCTTTTATCGATCTCTTACTCCGCTGCACACATATTTGTCCAGCACGAAGCGTGCTGCATTCGGTGGATAATAAGTTAAAACGTTTTTACTTATTAACTTATTATCGGGAAATATAGGGTTTAAATAAAGATAAATCTGATTTAGGAATGTAATTAAATGCTTTTCATATTAACAAAAAATATTCTATGGTTATCGCTTAAGAAAACGAAATCTCCAACAATAAAGTATTTTTCCCGGCGATTAAATTATAATTTTCGTATCTCGTATCGTATGCTCATGTTTTTTCCGGGCATATACTATTTCAATAAGTATCAATTCTTGAGCGTCAAATTCGTGGCGAAAGTTTTTTTTTATACCAATGGATGACAAACGAGCACACAGTCCACCTGATGGTAAATGGATACTGTGGCCCACAGGCATCCACATTTATCCTCCATTAAGGATCAAAATAAAAATGCGTTGTCACCTCTAAGGACTAAGATGGAATACCTCGATTCTAGTAAAAAAGGGTCTCCGGTTCTCTACTCTCACCATACGAAACACAGTCGCATTACGCTACTATTTTACGATGGTATTCACATTACAGGCACAGTATACTAGTGTAAAATAGCATATTAATATAGTAGCTCAACGCTGCTGTGTTTCATATTGTGAGTGTAGAGAACCGGAGACGCTTTTAGTGGAAACGAGGCGTTCCATCTTAGTCCTCACGGCTAACACAGCATCTGCATTTTGATTCGTAATCGAGGATAAATGTATATGTCTATGGGCAACAAAAATCACTTACCACCTTGTGGACTCTGTGCTGCTCGTTTGTCACCCTTATGCTATAAGAAAAAAAAATACAACGAAAGAGATAAGCGCAAAGACATGTAGGGCTTTGATACATCGAGTCTTATTTAATATATCAGCTCAGCTCCTATCATGATTTTTCGTTATGTTCTAAGGAAAATCTTTCCCTCCCAATGTCTCCTATGCATTCCTCAACATTATATGATAAATCTTTGTCTGTTCTTCGTGTAAAACTTTGGAACGCCTTACCCCAGTCGATTAAAAGTGCTCAATCCTTACATTTGTTCAAGAAACAGGTTAAGGTACACTTTTTTTCTATCTAACTCTTCCCTCTTCTTTCTTTTATTGATGGTCACTGACCTACTACCTAAAGCATGTTGTGTTTCGATTGCATAAGTCGGTATCTTTTTTAATTTCTGTTCCTTTATACATTTACATTAATGTAAATTTAGTGCATTACCTGTTAATCTTTCGCTTATTTTTATTCAATTATTTTTCTGGGTTGTCTGGAAGAGATTACTTGTGTTTATTGATCTTTCCTTGATGTACAATAAACTATTGTATAGTCTTTCTTTATTTATTTATTGTCTAAATATACCACGTGTACACAGAGAGCAACGTACTTTTTGCATATTTCAATTTCATATATGTGGTAAATTCTACGTAACGGTGCGTAGCAAGTTCAGGTAAAAGGGCAGATTACATAACATTGCAAAAACACCGAGCAATAAAATTTATTTGAAATTGGGTTATGTACAAGGTTTGAACAAACCGGATCAACTTTGCCATCGCATCTGACAGCGACAGGCCGTCCAAGGTTGGGCAGAGACTACGAAACCAACGCGTTCTTTAATCCAATATCACCGTATCAATTGGTCTAAACCGTGCACTTGAAACTTAAGAGGATTGTGAAGCTGTAAATTTTCATACAAAAATCGATAACGTTTTCCCTCCCGTAAACATAGTCCGATTTTCATAATTTTTGGAAATGTTATAAAACTTCCTCGTACGTTTTTATTTTTTTACTTTAATTAATACAAACTGTATTACCAAAAAAGAAAAACGTACAGACCTAAATTAAGGTATACTGAATCTAATGAGACTAAAATAAATCAAAATTTCGTAAAGGTTTAAGGGGTTCGGTGAAAACGTTATCGCTCGCAACAATATTTTAAAAAGAAAATGTAAGTAGGCAGTTACTTCGAAGATTTGCAACTCTCTCTATCTCACAACGGCGATACGGAGCGAGCGATGTGAAACAGTAGCATTTTTGAAAATACCTGCTCGCGCCGCGTATCGGCACTTCACAATCAAGAATAAGCTCAATAAGATTTCAGATATCTTCATGGTCTTTCATTCATCATTCTTATGTTCATCGGTATCATCATCATCAGTATAGTCATCAGTTTCATCTTAATGGTCTAGTAAACAGACAACATTGTCGTTTTTGGGGTAAATTAAATTCCCACCTCAAGCACAAACGTCCTTTTATCGGCTTAGCTTCCTGATCTCATCATGGTGTCGTACTTTTTTCCCAACTGCACCAGGATGAGGGTAATGTTTATCGAGTGTATATGTATGTATGTTTATTTCTTTGGCATGCTCTGTAGCCTTAACGGCTTGATAGATAACATATGGGCCGTCGTTAGATTCGCCTTAATGGTAGATGTTACAGAGGGCATAAATTACTTCGGCTACCGATACGCGGCTGATACTCGAGAACCTTTTTCCCCATCGGTAGTTGGCTCGAGCTGTATGGGCAGCCCATTGCTACTTCAGATTAGTAATCCGTTGGGCTATGTAAGTTACTCTGGTTCTACTGCGGATATCTTCATTTTTAAATCTATCACACAGAGAAAAGACATTGAGCTTCCTCATACGGCCCGCAGTGAAAGAACACCACGTCCGAGATCCATAAGTAATCACTGACAACACGCGCTAATTTAACAATATCGTTTTGAAGTTTTGTGGTTTATAGTGTGGCTGGGATCTACCTGCGATTGGTCTACACCGGGCAACGGCATCACTGGCTACCTTAGCGTGTGGTGACGGCTGAAGATCCCATCATGCGTTGGTAGGCCTCGCAAGGGGCCGCCTGACTTGCTACCACTCTACGACTCTCGCTCACAGGCGTGAAGCAGCTCACTGCGTTCCGTCTGTGAGCGGGAGAACCAGTGCCTTTGGGGAACAGAAGGGCTATCAGTTGCGCCGCTCAAGACTAGTCTGGACTTCTGAGGTAACTCATTCTGGAAGGTAGCGGGATCCGAGGTACGGTCTTGCAGTTGGCCGACCGCAGGTAGTTGGGTTCCAAGTAGCGCGCCAGTCACGTGCCAAAGGCTCCGCCAAGTCGTGAAAAATCCCTAAATGCTCCACTGTGCCAGTTGGCGAATAGATAGGAGGACCCAGTGGTCATTTCGGGGGTGTGGGGCTCGGGCATCCCTGCTGTCTCCAAATGAGTTCCCCATGATTAGCTAAGCTCTTGAGTCTTCAGTTGGTATATTAAGCGGCGCCTCGATTTCTCAACTGTTTCCTTACCAAAAAACACCCAACCAACATGAATAAAGTTAAGAAAAATATGGCAAAACAACGGCGGCACTTCCTCCAGCTTAAAGTGCACTTACGAAGACTAAACGGTTGCATAATAACCTCGATCCGGTCCACCGCCACCTCGAGACAGAAAAGCCGCACCTATTCTTCCTAACGGAGACGCAGATAGCAGCTCCGTTTGATGTGGTGCACCTCAACTACCTAAGTTATACGCTTGAACGTAAATTCAAACAGCGCGCTGGGGGCTGTGTGTACGTCCGCGATGACATTTGCTGTCGGTGTCTCTGTTGCTATGTTGTATGTCTATCTAACGCACAGCGAGAACCAGGAGACGACCAAGCTTAAACATCTGCTCAAAGCTCAAACAGTAAGCTTGAACATCTGCTAGAGATGGCAGATAAAGTTCATCAACGGTATCCGTCTCCAGAGCTAGTTTTTCTCGGGGACTTAATCGCCCACCACAAGGAGTGGTTGTCCCCATACGAGAAAATCGACCATACTGGGAGAGGCGCGCAAACTTGCGTATTCGCTAGATATCACTGATCTGGTTCAAGTAGCGACACGAGTACCAGATGTAGCCGGACATACATCTAATTGCTTGGACCTTTTGCTGACAACAAACCCAGACAGGCACTCGGTCTGTCTCAGCTGCGCTGGGATCATCCGATCACTGTCTGGTGAAATCCGTATCGATCATCTCTCCTCCGGATGACTGTCTAGCGGGCACAAGTAGAGTATGGCGTTACGAGTCGAAGGCTAAGATAAGATGCGGCACTTTTTTGCATCATATCCGTGCCGGCATGTGTAAAGCACAGCATATGTGCTTTACACATGCCGCCACGGATATGATGCAAAAAAGTGTCTTGGGATGAACCCTCCTGCTCTGCCGATGCGGTTGCGGACGTGATACGGCAAGGAATGGAATATTTTATTCCGTTCTTCGACATCCCGCTCGGTCACAAGGTTCAGCCCTGGTATAACGCCTACCAGGCCCGGGTTCTAGCTCACAATCGCAAAGCTCGGGCTCGAAAGGTTCATGCGAAGAAGAAATACAGCATTCGACCATGTCAGTCGTATAAGAGCCAACTTGCTTTCTACCCTCTTGATTGTAAGCAATTTTGGTCCCTGTCGACCGTCGAATCCAACTTTTGCCGTCCCTCATTGCCACCTATGCAGAAACCTGATGAAACAATGGCTCACTCCGCGACTGGGAAAGCAAATTTATTTGCATCTCTGTATGCGAGCAATTCTCGTCTAGATGCTGGCTCTAAACAACCGTCAACCCTGCCTAGGCGTGATGCTTCGATGTCGAAAGTCACTATCCATATCAAAGAGGTACGTAGAGCTTTGCAAAAGCTAGACGTGAACAAGGCCAGTGAATCTGATGGTATTCCTGCAAGGTTAATTAAATATTGTGCGCCTGAGTTTTTGAGACGGTCCACTTCGGGACGGGGATCTTCTTGTATATGTCACGCACTTTTGGGGCGAGGCCATCGAGAAGAACGGTGAAGCTCCAGCTGTTTTACTTGATATCTCGAAGGCTTTTGATAAGATTTGGCACGCAAGTCTGCTGAGCAAGCTTCCTGCCTAGGACATCCACGCCGAAATTTGCAACTGGATATCTGAATTTCTGAGTGAAGGGATGATCAGGGTAGTCATAGATGGCTGCTCTTCTGACCTAGTGTATATTAATGGGTTTTGTTCTCTCTACGACTATTTTCCTGCTGCCCATCAATGACCTACTTTTACCAGGTATTGTTGGATATGCAGATGACAGCACAGTCACGGAGAAATTTACGTCCAGTGCAAAAGATGGATGAGCATTAATACTATCATTTAGAGAGGACCTGGTGGAGCGGATAAATGCGATTTTAAGTCTAGTCTCCAAATGGGGTGACGACGAAGAATTATGTGCGAGGGTTCAAATTGTTTAGGAATCTGGTCAGATATAAGGATATTACTGAAGATTTTTGTCAGAGCAGGCACGAGTTCGTTGATATATGAAGTCTGCTAACACGCATTGGGGCAGCGTGGTAGTACACTTACTCGGAAAACCCCCTCAGAAATGGGAAGAGGCCTGTGCCCAGGAGTGGTTCCCTTTATATTCTGCCACCATAGATAGAGCCCATGCTGCTACAAAATAGAATAACGGCTTACATAAGTCCATGTAAGATTTCTTTCATTTCTTAAGGTATTTTAGCTGTCATGCAGACCTACCATATTCAACGCATTATAAAACCATGGTATGATGCTGCAGTTTTAACAACTGCAAAAAGAGTTGCCAAGAAACTGTGGATGCCAACCGCTTGCCAATCGTGGTAGCTATGGTAAATATCCACCTCTATGAGGCAATCAATAGGGAAAGGCTATATCCAGCAGTGGACACTTGATAGGCTGTAATGCAAGTAGACTTATAAAATGCCTGGAAGATCATTTGGTTTTAACAGTTTCGCTGACAGCCAAATTGTGACGATCGAGTGCCAAATGCTGAACAGTTTTTTTTTGTTTTTATTTAGCTTCTTAGACATCAGTTAAAAGGTTTCAAAAATATATGTAATCATTATTTTCGTATAAAATACAACAGTAAAAAGAAATTCCGCAATTGCGCGGGCCCGGCACTGCGGTTGGAAAATCAGCCTGCTCCAGTGCGTGCTTAGGTATTTAGTATTGATATTATTTATTTAGAACAAAATTAAAATTTTGAGAAATACAATCACTAGTATGAGTTATAAAGAACTAAAGTGAAACCTTACATTATAAGTAACAATTTTTAAGATAACCTACCATAAAAATACACAGTTTTTACTTGAAATATAATTTTTAGCATGAAATCAAATATATCAACCGATAGCAAATTATCAATGTTCCAAATGGAATAATGATCTAATTCAAAACATTCACCACATAATCCAGGTTTTTTGATGCAAGTAATGCAATGCCAAATAGTGTTATTACATTTTTTTATTTTGTGCATTGGCAGCATTGCTTACATTTAAATTTTCTTTTTGCTTTTTCTTCCTGATTTTGTGCAGCATAGGAACTTGTCTTTTTACAGGTCCTTGATTTGTAGTGACACGTTTATCTGGTAGCAACGCGCTTATCACTGATGAGCGGTAATCATATAATGTCATTTTAGGTTGACCAGAGTTTTTATTACATATGTTGAAGAAATTTATCAGTAGCAGCTGGAATGTGTGAATAGCAACCTTTAGGTACCACCGCAAAGTTTTCCTTTCATATGGATAAAATGCTAACAACTGAGCTTGCCGGTCCACTCCAGACATAAATTCATTATATTTAGCTATTGCCTCGGGTTTTTTAAATTCTGTTGTAATGTAGATAACAGTTCGTTTATCCTTCCATTTCCCTATTTTTCCTTATTTTCTTCTCTCTTCAGGTTTTTTTGAACAACCTCTGGAGGATGTTGTTTCAAATTATTGCATAGCGTTCCAGTGCAGTACATATTACTATCGAGTTTTTTACTACCCCAAAACTGTTATAGAAATTGTCCATGTACAGTGCAAGCTTTTCATTTATGAACTGCATCACTACTTTCTCGGCATGACCTTTTCCAGAAATCGTGGTCAAGCCCAACTGCACACACACGGAATTTCAAAACCAAATCATCAGGTTCAGTGAGCATATCTAATTTGATCCCATATTTATGGCCTTTAATTTTTATAAATTGGCAAAACATTAACATTGGCTAAGCTTTACATTGACGTCCGTCGAGTTGGGGGTTGATATTTTTTTTACAGAAAGGTTACATTAATATAAGCACACACGTAAAGTTTCAACATGCGGAAAAGCGTACTTTTTGAGAAAAAAATATTGAAAATGAATTATTTTTGCAATATTTATGTCAATCCCTATCTCAGATTATATGATATTTTTTTTACAGAAAGGTTACACTATTGTAAGCACACACGCAAAATTTCAACATGCGGAAACGCATACTTTTTGAGAAAAAAATTATTGAAAATCAATGAAAAAAAATGAGAAAAAAAATTATTGTGTGATAGTTGTGGAATATTATTATTATTATTATTAATTATTTTATAATATTTACGTCAATCCTTACCACAGATTACATCGAATTCTCGCCATTGAACGTTCGTTTTCCGTACGGTTAAGTTGTCATATGTTCGGTAGCATTTTATTGTACATTTTACATAAATAATTATATTTTGTACTCATTTAAATAGTTTTCATGCATACACATATATTTAACAGCTTATATTTCAATTACAGAATTATTATCATTACGAGCTATTAAAATTAAAATGTGTAGTGTCTACCGTTTTTTGCCGGCTTGTGGGACGTAACGTAAAACTGACGATTTCTAAGAATTAATTATAGCAATATGTATATAAAATTGTATAAAACAGTACCCACCTATTAGGACAGATAACAAATAAAATTGGTTAGGTTCAACTTATGTCAAGGAACCAAATTAATAGACCCCGACTCCACGTGGTACGAGTCTGTCCTACCCCTAGAGTGTTTTATAGAGCCGGAGGCGCGTAGGGAGAGCAGCCTCCGTCTGCTGTAACAAATCGTAGGCATCAGACGAGCCGGAGCGGAGGCGAGGCTGAATGCTTGCGATTTGTTACGCAAAGGCGTAGAGGCTGCTCTTCCCGCAGCGCCGGAGACGTTGCAGTCTCAAAATAGATACAGAAATCCCTCTGGATAAGTCCCTCTATTTATTTTTGGTGAAGGGGGTTCCCCTTTCCTTAGGGGGTACCCCCTTCCCCCCAAGAGGTCCCCATGGTTTTTCACACCTAATATTTATCCATAAAAAATAAAATTTCCTCAGAATTAAAATTGAAAAAACTCAAAAGGGGGGGGGGGTCTCTCCGCAACTTTTCCTTTTAAGGGGGAGTTGTACACCACCACCCGCCCTCCCCCCACCTCCCTCCCACCTACAATTCAACGGGCGTCAATGGAAAGTCGTACCTTAACATTTATTTTATTTATTTATTTAACAATTCATGTACACACGAAGTATTTTACAATGAAAAATAAAAAGAAATTTTGTACAAAGGCTCTGCTTATTTCATAATGAAATTTCTTCCAGCAGGCCTGATACTGGACAGATTCAAAGAGAAGCAGATTTAGTGTGCACCCTCATAATAAATTTTATAATAAACTTAATATGAAATAAAGATAATAAAAACATATACATACATTCATACATACAAACATGCATATACCTAAATACTATGCTATATACATATATAAAATGAAATACAAGTAGATACACATATATTTACAAGTCATACATTGGATCATTGGGACGACAAAGAAAGATAGTGCTCTTTAACTCGCCTTTTAAACACTGAAACTGTTTGAGCCTCACGAATTGCAGTAGGAAGAGAATTCCATAACCTAACTGCATGTACTGTAAAAGAATGAGAATAGTACTTAGTTCTGAAGGAAGGGAAATTTAGGAGGGTTTTTAAATGTGATCTGCAAACTGCATCGGGAGAACGAGCAAAGCGGAATCGATCACGTAGATATGGTGGTGATGTTGGATCGTAGAGTATTTTAAAAAGGAGGCATAGGATTCGGGTATTCCTGCGAAGTCGAATTGGGAGCCACTTGAGCTGTTTGCGATAGGAAGAGACGTGGTCATACTTTTTTAGCTCAAAAATGTAACGGATACATAAGTTTTGCAAGCGCTCAAGCTTGTTTAATTGCTCCTCAGTCGCATCCAAATAACAGACATCAGCATAATCAAGAATCGGAAAAATAAGTGTTTGGACAAGAGAAATCTTCGTTGATAAAGGCAAAAAACTTTGAAGACATTTTAAAGAATGTAAAGTATAATTGATTTTCCGACTAACTTCTGTGATATGTGCATTCCATGTCAATTTGCAATCCATTATGATGCCCAGATTCTTAACAGTTTCTGAAATGCTTAGTGGAGTGCCATTAATTTGCAGTGCTGGAAGTGAAGTAAAATCAAGTAGGTTACGAGTAAACCTGGTGCCTATAATAATTGCTTGTGATTTTTTGGGATTTATAACAATTGACCGTATGATCTGGACCACTCATAGATTTTATTAAGATCTTTATTTATTTCAAATATTGCTGAATTTGCTTCAGTCGCTAGAAAATGACGATACAGCTGCAAATCGTCTGCGTAGAGATGAAAGTTTGGAGATATCACCTTGGAGATACAGTTAATAAAGACAGAAAAGAGTAAAGGAGAAAGGACGCCACCTTGAGGAACACCCGTAGCTAGGTTGCACCACTTAGATAAAGTTTCATTTGAACGAATACACTGAGAACGACCACGGAGGTAGGAATCAAACCATTGAATAGTTGAAGGAGACACATTAATAGAATGAAGAATGCTAAGAAGTATATCGAAATCAATAGAATTGAAGGCACTACTAAAATCCAGCAGCACGAGTACCGTTAAGTAATTTTGGTCTATACCGCACCGGATATCATCCGTTACCTTGAGGAGAGCAGTAGTTGTACTGTGGCCAGGCCTAAAACCGGATTGAAAAGTGCTTAAGATATTGTTACGGTTAAGAAACTTAGCTAATTGTGTGTGGACAATATGTTCAAGCACTTTTGAAAGAAATGGTAGAATAGAAATAGGCCGATAATGAGTTGTAGATGAAGGATTCGAAACTTTGGGTATAGGGATAATATGAGCTAATTTCCATGACGACGGAAAGCAACAAGTAGATAAAGAGAAATTAAAGATATGAGTAAGAATAGGGATGACAAAGGGAAGAATCAGTGTAATCATTTTAGAGCAGATGTTATCATTTCCAATAGCAGTAGATGAAATTGCAAGCACGGATCGCTTGGTATCATCTTCAGTAATGGAAGTGAAATTAAACGAGGAATAATGAGGAATTGGGCATTTGGATATTTCGAGTAGAGTTCTGGCTTTAGTGAATGATGAGACTATGACAGGAGGGTTGGCAAAGTTTTCGTTGAGATTATCCAAGTCAATTTCACTTCCCACACTAGCAGAATATTTCCGACACCGACAGATCTCAGAAAACTCCAGGCTTTTGCAGTATCGCAATTTGTGAGGGTATCATGAAAATAGCGCCTTTTAGCATCTCTACACAAACGATTGCAGCGATTTCGTAGAATTTTAAAGCTGATTAAATTGCGTTCAAGGGGATATCGCTTATATCTTCTTTTGGCTCTATCTCTACGCGCCATCAGGTCTTTTATATCAGCTGTGATCCAGGGAGCAGGATTGTATCTTATTTTCACACGTTTTACTGGTGCATGGTGATTATATAGATCTAAGATTAGAGAATTGAAGTTAATCACCTTATCCTCAATATTAGAACAATCAATTACCGGTGTCCAGTCGATTAAACTAGCATCACCCTTCAACGTCTCCAAGTTTATGCCCTTATAACTTCTAATATATATCGAAAATGTGGCTTGCACTTAGGGGGACGTACACGGTAAGATAGGTAGATGAGATCGTGATATGAGAATGAAGCGCATATTTGTCCGTGATTAGCAACACTATTTAAAGACGATACGATAATCAGATCTAGAAGAGATGGTATACAATTGGGAAAGTGGTGGGTGGCAGATAGAGGCAAGATTTCTAGGTTATAAGAAGACACAAGAGATTGCAATTTATAAGTACGTAAATCATTTTTCAATAAACATGTGTTGAAATCCCCCATCAAGATTACATGGTTATATACAGGACAAAAAGTATTAAGAAGTATGTCTAATGTATCAAAGTAATTGATATTAAGGTTAGGACAATACAAGACTCCAAGGAAAATTTTTGTATGATGAAGTGTGATTTCAAGGAACAAATGTTCCGCAGATTCAGAGTAAGTTGATGGAGATACGCTAATAACCCTGTAAGAAATTTCTGAACGCAAATAGATCCGCCTCCACCACCTTTGCCTACCCTATCATTACGAATAAGAACGTAACCAGGTAGTGAAAATTGAATAGAAGGCAGGGAAGGCTTGAGAAAAGACTCAGAAATTAGAAGAGCATCAAGATGAGCACTGTCAATGGATGCGAGAAGGTCAGAATAATGGCAAGGAATACTTCGAGCGTTTATATGAGCTATGTTAAGATTGTCAGGATATTGAGAAAAGAGGGTAGAAATGCGATCATGCAGATTAAGATCTACGGAAGGCTCTGAATCCATGCTTAAAAAGCTGTTAGATGAAGACGAACATGAGAAAAAGCTATCATTATTATCTGTGTCGTTATCTGTATACATATTATTAAAGAGGCACAATACTAATAAATTACTTAATAAAAAAAATAGAAATAAAATTAAATAAAGAAAAAAAAATTAACTAAAACAATATTTAAAATTAAAAAAAAAATAATAAAAAAAATAAAAAATAAAAAAGTAACATTAAGTGCAACTCATCTTACTCACTGGCATGATGGAAGAAATTTATACTTAAAGCTAACATTAGTTACTAAACAATTAGTGTGTATAAAAAATGCAAAAGAAAGCTGGCCACAGTATACTGTACAAATCATTATAAACACATACCTACTGTATGATATAAAAGTAACATACATTATCACTTTCTAAAATTCATTTGTATTGAACGTCAGTCTAAGAATATCTATTTATACTTTATATCAAACTTTTAAGCTATGAATGTATTCAAAGTAAATATAATATATATATATACATATACATATATATATATATATATATATATATATATATATATATATATATATATATATATGTATATATATATATATATATATATATATATATATATCTACACATATATATACAATACATACACATATATATAAAATACCTATTAAAGTTTATTAATCTGATCTTTTAAAAACAGTGTAATACGGTTGATAATGTACCTACTAAGAAAACTATATTTGTTGATTAAAGTATAAACAAAAACATTGATTACTGGCACAAAACATTATACATAATACGGCTAAATATGGGACGTTGTACAAATGCAATAATATGTAACTGCACAAAAACAGATATTAACGTCGGCGCGTTTTCTTAGGAACATTTGCACTATTCGTCGAAGATTTTATTGGACAAGCCAATGTTTCAGTTTGTGGCGCATTCTGCACATCTGTACTAGACGGATATTTAGCAGTGAGCAGTTCTAATTCTGCCATGCTTTCAATTTTCCTTCGAGATTTATCCGGAAGAATTATTATTATTTTGCCTTCGGACGACCAGCATTGTTTTATACCAAAATGTTTACACGCTGAAGTGAATACTTGATGCCTACTCTTGGTCAAAAACTCGGAGATGGTTATACCGGAGCCTTTTAGACCGGTTTTACTATCCCATACTAACTGTCTGTGTTCGGTATCACAAAATCTAACCAGCACAGGTCGGGTTTTATTCTGTGAGGCTCCCAATCGATGACAGACCTTCAAGCAATCTTTATTCACATCAGGCAACTGCAATTGGCTGGATATTAATTCAGACACTACATTGATAAGGTTCTCATTTTGTTTTTCGGGCAGCCCATGAAATAAAAGCACTTTCCTTCTCATAGCCGTTTCATGCCTATCAAGCCCAAGGCAAAGTAATTGGATTTGAGTTTTCATTGCTGAGAGAGATTGCCAAACAAAGGATTTAAATTCAGCAAACTCACGTGCTAGTGATGATAAATCTGTATGTGAAGAATTGCCCTCCATGTTGACTTTTTGCAGCTTCTTTTCGTATTCACACATTCGGGATCCAAACATTTTTTCAAGTTCAGAGAGGTTATTTGCCAGTTGAACATCCATTGTTGACATAAAAATAAGTCTTCCAGATATCTTTTAATTAAGGAGAAGTAGTGAGCAGTGAGTATAGGTGAGTCTAGTTAATTCTTATAACATATATATATTCACAATAAACATGTAATAATGATTTTAATTAATTTAAAATTGAGCACACTAAATACGCGTGGTTACGGTACGACTACCCGCGAGTGTTCCTTGACATTTGTTCATTTTCATATTGAAATAGTCGACGACCTGCGAATTTTTAGCACTGGGTCGCCATTATCTGCTTCAGACGTAAAATGGAGACATCTCATGATCAGAAGGAATCTATTCCGACCCATCCGTTCAGTGAAAATTGGTATGGAAAATAACCTGCCTGTTTTCCAGTAATCCTGAAAACGACTAAGCCGAATAGTGCCCATATGAAATAGTAGAACCAAAAAAACTTTCAACTTGGAAACGGTTAGTTCCTTTCATGCCAATATTCTAGAGATTTGTACACTCCAGCTGATAATTTGACTGCTTGTTTATTAGTTCCATCACAAATCATTGTAAGAAAATTTTCACAAAAGAAATAGTTGAAATAATCAATAGGTCTTATCTCAGGATTAGCTTAAAATTCATTGAGTTGTGTAAAGGAAAAGTTTTTCATTTCGCCTGCCTCAGTCCACTCTGATGTGGAGCCTTCAACTGATGGTCTGATCCAAGCCAATCTTTTTGGGATAGATTGAGTTGGTCTGCTGAAGTATAGGGAGTCGACTGCAGTGAGGCAAAATGTGGCCTTCTGATCAGTGAATTTGATTCTATATTTATGGCAGAAAATTTAAATTGCTCGTGTTTGCCATCCTCTGAAGGTTGGTCCTTTTCCTCACATCCAAAGTCAAACTCATCGCTTGATTCATGATCGGCAAATAATTCTACAGCTAATCTTCTATGTCTGAATCATGTAAATATCTGGTATAAAAACGAGTTCTTTTAGGCCGGGAAGGATCTGCCACATCTGCCATTTCAATTACTTGTAAAATAAAAACCATGTGGCACTATTTAAAAACCGTAAAATTTGTATGAATCGTAAAAGAGTCAAGCGCAGTGCCAATGTAATCACAACACGTCAAAGGCAATCCAATGCCGGCGGCACACTGACTCATAACTGTACTGAGCCTAGCCCGTGATAGTGCATGGTCGATCCCCTGCGCAATACCTCGTACCACGCACCAGCGTGGGCTCGGCAGCGAAGTTGTTAATAGTAGTATAATATTTATACAGGGAGGTGAGTATGCTTGAATCTTCATAAAATGATAAACTACAATGGCTGATTGTGATGTTGATGATGAATGATAATTAACAATTATATACACCTGTTTAAAAAATATGTTCACAAAAGGCAACAATAGTTTAGAAAGGAGAAATGGGCATGAATCATCATAATGGCATGGTTTACAATACACACAAATTGGGTGAGTCACAATAAAGCTTGTAATCATTGAAACATTTCAAGCAACCACAAGAGAGATACAACACATAGACAAGCCTATCTATTCTATTTCTATTTAACAACAGGAAGTTTGAGTTATGCTATAATAATATATGCCATGCAGTAGGAAAGCTCCACATCAAATGAGTTTTGTTATAGATGAACAAAATTATTTAAATTCATGAATAAATCACAATTGAAATGATAAAATTCACCTTTATAGTGACATGACTATAGTAAAAAAGTTACATAGAACAGGGAGGAAATACACACAAATGAAAGTTAATTATCAACTTTAAACAATTCTAATTAGATTTTACATCCAACAGATTGCCTCCTAGACACCATAGTTCCCACGCTCAGTAGGTCAGTTGACGACCACAATTTATTTAATACTTCGAGTTGTTATCAGGAGGATGCTGCTGCAGACCACCTGCATGTATTCCCCACTATCGCCTCTTATGACACCCACGGGATGATAGGGGGTAGTAAATATTCTTACAACACCACTATTCAATATTTAAATATACAACCAATTTGGAAGTGTGTAATTACAAGCCATGTGCGAGTAGTTCATGAGATTTAAGATCTATTGTCCCAATTTGGTGCCTGAGGGTATCTTTAGAGTTGACTAAAGGATATGCCAGATTTTTCTTGTAGCTTCCTTTAGATGGTGGTATAACCATCTTGTTTAAGCCAGACCAGACCAGGGACAGGGAAGCATGAAAGGTGCAAGACATCTTTGTACTGTGATTATCTTTGTATATATTTGTATATATTTCATATTCGATCACCCACCCAAGCTTTACAATTTAGGCAAATCTAACCTACAACGGGAGAGCTCAACATTCAGCAATAAACTTTGCATGCTTAGTAAGAAAACTGTAAACGCAACAATTGGCAGGTATTGGCAATAGCAATACAAGTGATTCTATAAATTATACCTAATCTTGGTAAAGAATTATTCAGCTATTTATCAAAAATTATTAAAGGTACATAATATACATATATAGTTTATACTGTATAATAATTTTCATCTAAGTAGCATTTAGATAGATAAATAACATGTAGTTATATTTAGTACTGAAATAAAGTTTATAATTTTAAATAAAATGGTATATAATTGAGGATTTTAAAAAAAATAACTGTCGATTTGATAAGGATTTGTTTCTTACTAAATAGCTTTAAAGCAACATAGTTACAGTAACGATAAACATCTTACCTGGTATCTTGTTCCCCATTCATCATAGCACTCAGTGAGGTAGCCATTCGGCACAGAAACACTAGCTCCGTCGAGTATAGCCTGAGCTAGCTGAAAGTCCATAGCCTCAGCTGCCACCGCCGCTGCACGCAGTGCATCCCAAATCTCTTTCCTACCCTCAAACGCCGGTGCCGTATCCCAGAATTCATCTCTTTTACTCCGCAGCTGGCCCTCTGTTAAAGGCACATCTGATTTCCATCTGATAGTTTCATGGCATAGGGACTGATTTTTTCTCAGCGCACCTAAAACAAAGGTAAATTTAGTTCACAGAATAATATCCACGGCGACAATCAGACATTCACATACCGGAATTAGGCCGCGACACAGTTCCCGATGATTCTTCAATAGGTCCGCTTCTGCTTCTAGTAATTCCAATACAACCACCCATTGTGATCACATTCTATGATCACACAATTAACAAATTTTTACAAAAAAAAAATTAATAAATAACATCTTCATCGCCTGTCCAATACTGTCAAAAGCAAAGGCAAAGGCAATGGATAGCTTTAGATGTTTTGATGGTGCTTTGGATTCGTAAAAAATCTCGTTTATTTTGTATATTTTTTAACATTATGGAGCAATAATAGAGTAACATTAATTACAGTAATAATAAAAAAGTTACAATATATTTCTATTTATCATCATGAATGTAAATATTATAATTATTTGATGTAGTATATTTTGTATACAGAGTAATAAACATTTGTCGAAATTTGAAAGTACAAAACGCTTAAATAACATAGAGTAACCAAAGAGTATTTATAATCACTATTCACTCTTATCTATGATCACCATATAGTTCGTAGACAGAGAAACCTATATACAAACTGACGTAGACAGAGAAACCTATAGACAAATTGACGCCTTCTTTCGCATTCGCACACGAAAAAGATAGATTTATGCTTATGATATGATAGAGCGTTGTGATTGTTTGTCCCTTTCTCCGTGCCGGTTTATTTGTTTAGCAAACTCTACAGTTTGCGGTTATTACCCTGATCGATTAATCGTAGTCCATTAATAATTGATCGATAATGGTAGATTATTACATACTAGCTGTTCCCCGCGTATAATTGAGGGTTTTAATTTTTTCCGCGGAACCCTAATTCTTTTTTTAAAACAATTATTTAATTTTTTTTGTGTGCTGAAGCCTGCTCTTTTTCTGAATTAAAAGTATAGCGAAAAAAAGAAACTTAATGCCGCTGTGTTTTGCATGTTGAGCGTAGAGAACCGGAGACCCTTTTCACTGGAAACAAGGCACTCCACCTTAGTTCTCAACGGTGACAACGGATCTGCATTCCGATTCTTAATCGAGAATAGATGTAGATGCCTATGGGCCACAGCTTCAACTTACCATCAGATGGACTGTGTGCTTGCTTGCCACTCTTCAATTTTTTAATTCATCGGCTATATGTGCCAGTGAAAGTCTAGTCAAAATCGGTCCAGCCGTTTCGGAGATTAACTGGAACAAATAGACAAACAGACAGAAAAAAAATGTGTTTTTGTTACATATACCGTAAATATTTCATATGCATTCAGTAAAAAGGGGTTATTTTGACATTACAAACAGACACTTCAATTTTATTTATTTGTATTGTTCTACACAAATAAATAAATTGATTGACTCTATAGTATAATAACAGGTACTTCAGTAGCTAATGATAAACAAAGGCATTTATTTTGTATAATCGATTACATTAAATTATATTATACTCAAGGATGAAAAGTCACGTTGTCCTTTTGTAGATTTGACGTTTTTGATTGTTTTTTGCATGTTATTACACTGCAATTGGGCATTTTGTCGGAGCTCGATTTACTAGCACGATTACTTGCGGTATGGCGCACGACGCGGAGCAACTAGTTTTATATAACGGGCATGAGTCGAACTTTCGTACCTTTTACAGAGGGGTATACTCAAAGAAACTGGAAGTAACACAAAGGACTTTTGCGTAATTAGCATCAATTAATGCTCCATCTACGATCTACGTATATAAGTTTTGGTACTGTACGTACTTTAAGGTAAAGTCGGAAAAAGATCGATTTTTAAATCGAGTCAAATCCAAATTCTAAATCTGAATCAATTCACAAAATTATCGAGATTAAAAGATTGATTTTTTAGAAATCGATTTTTTTTTCAATTTTCTTTCCGATTCGTGCAAAGACCAGATTACAAACGTAACTTATTTTTTTTTATTTAATTCAAAAGAAGAGGCGAAAGAAACAGCACACAACAAGTTTGCTAGTTTTTGAATAGAAAAACTGTCGTTCTCTACGAGTTTTGGTGCATTCCACCTATAGTAAATAATTTTATACTTCTTACGAAAGCAGTAAAAGATTTGATCTTGATTTTCTAGGATGAAATATCGATTCACTAGATCGATTAAGTACTATATATCGATTAAAAATCGATTCTTTGATTAATCGATCTCAGACCGGCATGCACTAGTTAGCCTGCGCATGCCATATCTTATTACTTTCTTCTATGGTGCATGCCTACTCAGAACTCAAGTAAATCAGAGAGGTTTTGGCGGGAACTTGGCCGTAGACAAATTGTCACTCCTGTTTTGCCGCTTGAATAATGTTCTGAAGTGGATTTTGATTCGTAAAAGTGATGCGATTTTGTTAATTATGAGTTCGCGCGTGGAACTATTAGAGAAAACGACGAAACAAGTGCCTTGATGTCGATATAAGCTTCAAGTTATTTTGTACGCTTAGGCGCCTTATGAACTTGAGTGGCTGTCGTCATCAACTGTCCGCTAGGTTGAGCTGTCGTCAAAATCTTCCAAGGGCTTCGCAATGTGACCCATCAGCATATTGTGAAGAAATAGAATATAACAATTAAGATTCCGAAAGAAATTATAGGTGCAGAAGGGCTAGAACCCAGAGCCGTAAAGCCAGCTAATAAAAAAAGATAAGTCAGAATCAGATATTCTTTAGTTCATTCAAATTGAATTTCAAAAAATATTCTTTAATATTAAATGATTCAGCTTACTACTATTAACTTTTTACCCAGATAATTAATAATAACTTTGTCATCTAAAGGAAACATTAACATTGCTGAATAATGGAGAGTAATGGAAACTTTAACTCAATACAAGATTATTTAGTAACCAATGTAAGGATTTAAAGAAAACTTTTTAAAATATTGTGTCCTTTATTTTGTGATCGTAATTTATAAAATATAATGGTAAAATCGTTTTAGGTGGAATCAACAGCATTTTACATATCAGAGTTTTTATCTGTTAAGGAGGAACAGTGCATCTTATCAAATATTTACTCTGCACCCAAACCTAAGTGGACACAACTATCAAATAGAAGGCTTCAGAACTGGGGAGGGATTCCACACAATAAAGGCATGATTGCTGAAACAGTACCACATTGGCTCCAGAATTATTTAGATAGAATAAATAATTTAAACGTAATGGGAGGAAATAAACCAAATCATGTATTAGTTAATGAGTATACACCCGGACAGGGCATCCTGCCTCATTTGGATGGCTCTTTATTTTATCCAACTATAACTACAATATCTGTAGGATCTCATATTGTGCTGAAGTTTTGGGAATCACCACTTAATGCCAATGAAAATACTTTAGAACTGAAACCTGTTTTTTCCTTTCTCTTGGAACCAAGAAGCCTGTTGGTGTTACAAGATAAATTATTCCATCACTATTTACATAGTATAGAGGAAATAAAAGAGGATGTTATTGATGATTCAATATCCAATTTACACATGTGTTCACATCAATATAAGAAGGATTCCACCATTGTCCGTGGAACTAGAGTGTCTTTAACTATAAGGCATGTGCCTAAAACCACTGCATTTAAAATTAACATTGGCAGTAAAAGATAATATTGCATAATAATCTTTCCTTTTAACCTCAATTAGTACTGGATCAATTACCTTTTAAAACTCATAATATTTTAACAAAGTAAATGTCCCAGTAATAGTTTTTCTACATGCCGAAGGAATCTATTGTGTAATGTAATGCTCCTTCAGATGAATTTTAGTCACTGTGGCCAGTCTCAACATAGACTAGGCATCTACAGAGGATAAGGTTACAGTGCATGAGTGTGCATAGGCACAGGTGCACTCTATTCCCTCACCCTCATCTGATAGAACAGAATCCAACACAAAGAGAGAGAGAGCTCAGTACATGACCAATGGTCTTATGTGATTTCATTTCACCAAAATGGAACATTGCCAACTTCATGACTCCAGGATGTCATTGAGAATTTTTTGAGAGTAAAACCAATGAACTCTCGCCTTGGCAACTATGGCAATATGAAGTATATTGTTAATTAATATAATATTCCATATTAATAAAATAAAATTTCTGCTGCCCATCTCCTGTCTTAGTTTCCCTCTGTCACCTCACACGACACGCACAGTATGATATGGGGGAGTGGCCTTTCTTACAATTCCTCTACATAATGATATGGGCTAGTGGCCTTTCTTACAATTCCTCTACATAATGATATGGGCTAGTGGCCATTCTTACAATTCCTCTACATAATTTACAGTAAAATAGTTAGTGTGTAATTGGAATATTTTAAAAACTAGAAACTCGGTGTCAGCTAGAACCTGGGTAGTCTAGTTCTCGAGCCATCTGAATTTGAATCCCAATGTTGGAACTACCACAATTAGTAATCATAGAATACTATAATATACAATAGAATGGCCGTCAACTTTATTTTATACGAGAATTAGCATCGCCAAACCCGATTCGCTGTGTTTAAAGACTGAGTAAATTTACATATTTTAGACTTTTGATTAATGTTCAAGATCGTCATTAAATTTTAATACATATTTATTTGTAAATAGGGTGCAATTTGGCATTTTCTAAATAATTTGCATGTGAAATTTGGAAATGATTGTAATGTCAAAGCACATCTTGTGTTAACATTTATGTGTGAATTGACGTGTTAGTGACATTTTAGTGGCTATGCGGGCTCCGCCCACTCCCCCATCCCCCATTCTATTATCTATTTATTATAGTATTCTATGTTATTAATAGTAATTTCAAGTGCACAGCACAGGAGCTAATAGCTAAGCATTTGGAAGTGGCTACTTTGCAAATAATTGTTTTGACTGGATGTTTGGCCATGTCAAAGTTATCTTAATATAACACCCAGATGTCTTACATAAACATTAGTAATAATTTAAGATCCAAACAAACGTAACCATTTTACTGTCCAGTGACTCATATATGAACATTTGGATTGTTTAAATATTGTACCTTTTTGGTGGATAAGGAAGTTTTTAAGGTCCACCTGATTGTGGCTGCAGTAGCCCATAAATACCTGCAGGAACTTCAAACAAAAAAGGGTTCCAATGCATAGTCATCTCATACTTAAAAAAATAAAATTAGGGGCAAGATGGAATACCTCGGTTATTATACTACTGGCTCACTACATATTAAATGGTTATACTTTTAATAGTTATATGGCAATGTAAACTTGTGAGAGTAATAAAGTAAACATTATTATTATTATTCTCTGGGGTTTCATGGAGTAATTCATCTGGTTGGGCTGAATAAATATATAAAAGAAAATGATAAATATATATTTAATATACTAACATAAATAAATAAATAAATAAAAGCCCAACTAGATGGAAGCCCTCGGCGGGGGAGACCAAACGGCCGAGGGTTAGGGGGGAAAAGGAAAGAAACCGGTGGACGATGCGGGCGGTATCGAGGAGCTCCGCCTTCTGCATTTGAGCCCGGAGCGGTCGGTCACGGAGTCCCAGCCGCCTCAGATGACCCGAGAGGCTGACTGGGATCAGCCCGTTTGCAGAAACGACTACAGGAATAATTTCAGTCGGCATTTCGACATGTCGGTCACCTCGTGAGCCAGGTCCAGATATTTTGATTGCTTGATTATCTGTTTCGCCTTTCACGAGGTTCTCGTCATACGGAATGGTAATGTCGACCAAAAATATCCTTGACTGTGCCCGGTCCATCAGCACAATATCAGGCTTATTCGCAAGAATAGTCCCGTCTGTGCTAATGGCCCGGTCCCAGTAGAGCCTGGCGCGATCATTTATTATTATTATATCCTTCAAACCGGAACACAGAAGATAATTCTAATGTGAAACATGATTTCCGCCTGTATCGTGAAAATGCATAACTTTTATCGTTTAATACAAGCAAAAACATAAAAAAGGTAGAACAACGTGATTCTTGTTATGTCCAATTAAGATACGTGATAGAGCCGTGATGCAGCTACATTATGGTTGTAGCACGAATGGGTCGGCTAGTCGGCACAGAACACCAGCGTAACGAAGCGAACATAAAACTTTTTACTGGAATCGAGACATTCCATCTTAGTCCTCAGGGGTGACAATGCATATGTATTTTGATTCTTAATCGAGGATAAATGTAGACATCTATGGGCCATAGCATACACTTACCATCAGGTGGACAGTGTGCTATTTTGTGTATAAACCTAAAGTGTGCGATATGGAACTGTATGTCTTGCAGAGTATGTAGGTAATTGAGATTGGCCGATAATTGGTAGGGTCAGCAGCACGGTTGCCTTTTTTGGAACAGTGTATACGTTGGCCAGCATCAGGATTTTGGCATTATTCCAGTCCTTGATGAGAGGCGGAACAAGCGTGTCAGCACAGGAGACAACTCAGGTACTCAGGTACCAGCTATAGTTCTAAAGGCACAAGCCTTTAGAACTATAGCTGTTATACCATCTCGCCCACTAGCTTTTGTTCGCATCTAGACATCGCAAGGTTTAAAAACCTTATTTGTGATACGAACCTCCGATATAGAAATTCCGCTGTGAGGTAATTCAGGTGAAATGTTGTTACCACTGTCCAGACGTGAATTGCAGGCAAAGAGAGACGGGAACAAGTGGGTATGCGCCAGTGTACCATTCGGTTTTACCAGGGAGTGTAGGTACAGAAACTTTGGCAAAGGACCAAAGAATAAATAATTAAAAAAATCAAAAACCCGACTGCAAAAACAAGACAATTAAAAAGTAATGCACTAAAAAGACCGAAATAAGATTGAGTAAAGAAAACAAAATTAAAAAAAGAAACTGTAAACAAAGTAAACTCTACTTTGGTTTAACAGACTGTATTATGAGCTGAAAGCCTAAGTTATAAATTAAGTTTAATAGCAGGCGGACCCCATTAGTTTTCCTACGGTTTATAATTTGTAATTGGTTCCCGCCTGCTACTAAACTTAATATTTTACTTAGGCTCTTTTACTTAGGCTTTCAGCTCATAATATAGTCTGTTAAACCAAAGTAGATTTTAGTTTGTTTGTAGTTTTTTTAATTTTGTTTTCTTTACTCAATCTTGTTTCGGTCGTTTTAGTGCATAACTTTTAAATTGTCTTTTTTGCAGTCGGGTTTTAGATTTTTTTTAAATTATTTATTTTATTTAAGACTTTTTAGTGTCCCAGTCTATTGTGTAAAGGTTTTTGACGATTTTTCAATAACTATGCGACTTAGAAAGGTCGATATATATTTCCTGAAATAAACGGTGTTTATTTATTACATTTTTCTTCAAAACTTCAAAGTATACGGTTCAAAATTTATTGAAAATAATTTATTTGTTTCGTTTTAAATAATAATGAGATTGGGTGACGATTATAATTAACTATTCTTTTTTTTTCCATATAATAGGACGAGGTCCGGCACAAAAATTGCACATTTTATAAACCAGTTATCAAAAACTCTATAAACCAATTTATTATTCCTAGTTAAATTTAACCATATAACTTATATTCGATAGGTTTGGTTTCCTTGTCAGTCGGGTAAAAAGCTCTAGAATAGCTTTCCGTAACGCCTATTTGTAGGATTAGACAGCCTGGTTGAAAGCTTTTTTCTTGAAGCTGATATCCGGAGCTTTGCAGTATAGAACGTCAACCCAGAATAGATACGCTCAATGCTTGCGCTTTTTAGTTTGGGCGCATTCAACGTTAAACCATCGGCTAGCTTCGCTACCGGTGGGAGCGTCAGAAAAGATTATAAAATATATATAAATATTTTTATAAAGATTTTAATAAAGAGTATAAATATATGCTGAGTTGGAGACCTTTTTGATGTCACATTTTATCTTTAAATTCTTTTTTTAATTTGTTATTTTTGTTTTGTTTCATTATTACATATTTAACGTCGTGCATTACCACTTATTAATGATAATTTTTATTGCGTAAGCAGTCTTAAACCTGTGAATGTATATTTTTGCCCCTTGTAATTTATATTTACATTTTTAAATTGTGTGTAAAGTGTGATTATCAAATAAATGGTTCTTTCTTTCTAAAATATTCCATAGCTAGACGCGACACGTCAGTTATGACATCGGATCTCCCGCCAAGGACAGGATGCAAAAAAGTGTCGCATCTGATCCTAATTAGCTGACCGCAATGTTCGTCAAACACCTTGGGACTCTTAATCAGGTCAGAGGTCTGATGATATAGATTTCACCCGACAGCGGTAATATGTACCCAAGGGGGGGGGGGGGCGCAACCTGTACTCACCTGTCTGGTTCGGTAGTCAGCAGAAGGTCCAGGCAACTGGCTGTGTGACCGTCTACATATCGGGTACGTAAGTCGCTTTCTTTACCAGCTGGCCTAGCGTTAAGGCAAAATTCTGCACTTCTCTTACAGCATGGTCGGTCTTCCGGTATGGGAATAGCCAGTCTTAGTGACAGGCGTTAAAGTTCCTCAGAAGGACTGTTGGTGGACTGTTCCTGTGTAGTAGGTGCAGCCTCACTGAGATTAGTGTCTCCTGGTCACCGCTGTGCAATCGACAGAAACAGGCATAAAGGATTTTATCAATACCTGTGTCTACCATCACCCAAATTGTCGAAAAAATGGGACCTTTAAGGTAACGGAGACGCTGGAAGCAGATATCATAGCGGAGATACACACAGACTCCGACACACTTGACGAATTTGTGTTCCGGGGAGAATCCAGCCGCATTCAATGGACATCCAATTTGGACCTCCGTCTAGGGAAATAGGTGCGACTTCTCAGTCTTGAAGTGGTGATGGACTGCGCTAAGATTTGAGTGTAATCCTTAATATTAGAGAGGTGCATTTAATAAGAAGACGTTCAACCGCTGTTTAGCCATACTTTTCTTGTTAAGAGTGCGTAAGGATGGTGAATGACAGTTGAACAAGGAGTTCTATAGGCAGTCCAACGGAGTTACTGCGCCCGTAGGAACTCGATCCGGAGACTGCGTGGATACCAACCCCCCCCCCCCCCCCCCCCCCCGATAGATATTGGGTCCTCTCGCATGGTTGTAATGTTGGGAGGTTCGGGGAATAAATGACACGTCTAGTGGTCTTGACTGTAGATTTAATACTCACTGAATTTCTCTCATTTAAGTACTGAATGATCTTTTTACCGTTTGGAAAAGAATAGGGCACAATATATTACAAAAAATAAAAACAAATTTTTTTAAACATTACAAAAGACAAATTTATTTTAAGGAGATAACGTAATTTTAAGTTTCATTCTTTAATAATGAAAAAAAGAATACTACATTTTTAAATTTATAATAATAGTGTATCGATGGGCTTTGTACTTGATTTAAATATGCAATACATAATGTTTATAGCATTGTTAATATTCTTTAAAAAAATTTTGGGTAGCATTAACAATACAGAAATGCAAAATAAGTACCTATCCAACCCTGTACATTTGGTCGGGGATCCCCTAATTCCTTGTTTTCGACTTTTTATGATCACTTTTTCCACAATTCTTGTACGTACTTTTATCTTGATATTTTTTACCTTTAGCTAGCTTTATTTCTCTCTATTCACTTATATATTTATTTACTGATCAGATACCGGGAATCGGAGTTTTTATTCACTTCATTTTATTGGTACTTACATTTTTATCGTATTTTATCAAGGTAAAAGTGTACCTTGGATTGAGCGCACAACCTTAGGTCTACGTTTTAGTGATTTAAAAGGACTGCAACCATTGTCACGAAGGAAAACGAAGTTCATACTGTGATCCAATGAAGGAATTTAAGACTTCTCTAGTGCTTAACAGTACTAATATGAGTAAACTCGGTAACATCACTTGTACTGAAGGTATTGTTGATAAATTAATAATTACATCAAGTAGGTATATGACATTGAGCTATAATAATAATCTTACGTTGGTATTTCCTCTGACGCTGTTACATAATTAATTAGTTACCATATCAATTGAATAATATTGAATAATTTATGTGTTATTAAAACGTCGATAAATATTGTTATACTTAGTTACTTGACCCTTAATATTTGCACAATACTATAAAATAATATGTAGAACTAATTATATTTAAACACCATTGTAAAACAATATTGTTGCAAAACAAAGATTACTTAGTTATTTACCTATTAATTATGGCGGTGTTTTTCCTGGGGGTCATTGTAGAAGCGTGCTCGTCGCGACCCCTGCCAGCCCTTTTCAGGGCTGCAATTCTACACAGCTGCGCACCCATGCGAACGAGGGTTAGGGCGTCCCCCCAAGGCGACGCACACCAGCTCGTCCCCGTTGGTGTGGAATGCAGCGCGCAAAGCGGCGATGGGGACCGCCACCCGTCACGCACAGCCCGACACGGCGGAAGGTGGAGGACGGAGTGCAGAGTTGGCACGTGGAATGTTAGAGGGGGCATGAGAGATAAGACGAATGAGTTGATCGAAATAATGAAAGAAAGAGAATTAGATGTCGTGTGTATGTCGGAGACCAAACGGAAAGGCAATGGTATTGAAGAGCTCCCTGGCGGGACGTTAGCTATATGGTCCGGAGTCCCGGAAAGCGAGAACGCCTGCCAAGGAGTGGGAGTGCTGTTGTCGTCCCGGTTGGCCGATCTTATGACTGAATACATGGTTGTGAACTCAAGACTTCTCTGGGTTTGCTTCAAAATGGGACTGACGAAGTTATTCCTTTTGGCTGTTTATGCGCCGACAGCTTCGTCGTCCAGGGCTGGAGGAGTTTTGGGAGAATGTAAGAGAAGTTCTAGATTTGGTTAAGGGAAACGAAAGAACTGTTGTATGTGGTGATTTGAATGGATGGGTAGGTATCGCTCGACCAGGACACGAGTCGGTGCTTGGAAAGTTTGGCGATAAAAGGGTTAATGATGCTGGCAAGCTTATACTGGCTGTAGGCAAGGAAAAGGGTCTTCTTGTGACAAACACTATGTTTAATCACAGGAAGATCCATATGTACACTAGAGAAAGAAAGAATGAGAGAAGTATGATTGATTTGTTCCTGGTGGATGACCGACTGCGAAAACAGGTGATGGATACACGAGTGTTCAGGGGTGCTGACCTGGGAACGGATCATTATCTAGTAATTACTAGATTTAGGGGTTTGTTCGCGGGTTGGCGCCACCGGACGGCAGTAACAGAACCACAGTCGGTCTGTCGCATCCGAAGCTGGAAGCTTCAGGAAGCGGATACTAGGGACAAATATCACACGAGGGTAGCCGAAAAGATTGACACCATCGATGGCAGGAAAGAATGTGTGGAGAGAACATGGCAGAACCTTAGGGATCGAATGGTAAGTGCAGCGGAAGAAGTATGTGGTACGACAAAAAGAGGTAGTAGTAAAAGAAGAGATGCATTGTGGAATGATGAAGTGAAAGAAGCTGTAAAAAAGAAGAAAAAAGCATGGTTAGACTACTTGGCCTCTAGTAACGATGAGCATATGAGAGAGAAGATGAAAGAAAGATATAAGCTGCAGAAAGTTCATGCGAAAACATTGATTGAGGAAGTACGTGAAAGGTGTAGAATAGAAGCGGATGAGAGGTTGTCGCACAACTTTAGGGAAAACTCCAAACTCTTCTGGAAAGAGGTTGGAAGGTCCCGGAGTAGTGCGACAGCTTTAAGAATGAACAAAGTGCTTTCGAGAACCAATGACGTCCTCTCAGAAAAATCGGACGTCATGCAGCGATGGAGTGAATTTTATAGAGAATTGTATGCGTGTCATGATCTTAGTGAAGGATCCGGGGGTGACGCCGTGACTGGCACGCCAGACACGGACCTCGATGACACTGAGGTCATCAGCATGAAAGAGATTGAACGTGCGATTCGAAGTTTGAAATGTGGTAAGGCTGCGGGACTAGACAGAGTTACTGCTGAAAGGGTCAAGTACGGTGGGCCTCGCGTCTGGGACAGCTTTCATCTGCTGTGCAATTTGTGCTAGCGGACGGGAGATGTCCCGGACGATTGGCGATCCGCGGTCATTGTGCCTTTATATAAAGGTAAAGGTTCACATTTTGACTGCGGGTGCTATCGGGCGATCAGCTTGACCAGTTTAGCAAGTAAAGTTTATTCGAAGGTTTTGACACGCAGGATGCAAGAGAAATCGGAAAGATTCTTATGGGAGGCACAATGCGGATTTAAACCTGGAAGAGGATGCACGGATCAAATGTTTTCTCTCCGCATGATCACGGAGAAGCTTCTGAGTGTTAACCAGAGGATTTTCTGTGCTTTTGTGGATCTGGAGAAAGCATTTGATAAGGTTATAAGGAAGAAAATGTGGGAACGGTTGCCGGGATATGGTGTGGATGGTCGATTGTTAAGGGCTGTGCAGTCACTTTACTATGACTGTAAAGCCTGTGTGCGGGTAGGGCATGACCTGTCACCCATGTTTAGCGTCCAAGCGGGCGTAAAACAGGGTTGTGTCATGTCTTCCTGGCTGTTCATACTGTATCTCGACAGCTGTTTACAGAAGCTGAAAGATAGCTGTTTGGATGTGAAATTGGGTGACATAAAAGTTAATTGTCTGCTGTATGCTGATGATGCAGTGCTTATTGCACCATCATAAGCAGAACTGCAGGCATTAGTCACGTGTATGAAAGAGGAATGTGAAATTAAAGGTCTCCGTTTGAATGCTAATAAAACTAAGGTTCTGGTATTTGAAAAGGACGATGAGAGAACGAAATGTGAAATATGGGTAAATCAGGAATGTCTAGAACAAGTAAATGAAATTGTATACTTGGGGAGTGCTTTCAGCCGGGATGGAAGATGTGATTTAGATGTGGATAGGCGTGTCGCTGCCGGAAATAAAGTACAATGGTGCTCTGAATGCATTAGTAAAAAGCAAGTTGAATGCAGTGGAGATGCGATCTCTTCGTAAAATGTGTGGCGTTACCATAGCCGACCGAAAGCGAAACGAAGAGATTCGCAATATGGCAGGATTGAAAGATGACCTTATCACAAAAATTGATAGGGGCGTACTCCAATGGTTTGGGCACGTTGAACGAATGAGTGAAGACCGAATGGTGAAGAAAATATATAGAGCGAAAGTAAATATTAAAAGGTGTCGAGGTAGACCGAGACTAACTTTCGAAGACCATGTGAGCAAATTGCTCGAAGAGGGGAGGGTCAAGAGTACTCGGATACCTAGACGTGCATGTATGAAGAAGTTAATGAACCTGAAAGAAGCGAAAGAGGTATGTAAGGATCGTGACACTTGGCGATCTGTTCTCTCTGGCTACCCCGTTAGGGATTGTGCGTGACGATAAGTAAGTAAGTAAGTAAGTAAGTAAGTAAGGTGTTTTTCCTACTTGTTGATTAATGATTTTAAATTTTTCTTTCCCCAAAACTGTGTACCATTATATAAGTAATAATACAATTTGACATTTGACATCGATACAATTATATAATTTGACTTACATTCGGCGTTTTCGAAATATGTCTTGTACCTGCTACAGAACTTGGCTCATCGCTCGTTGTACCCTGACTTCTTTCTGCTCTGGCACTCGAAGATATTGTTGGGCCTGGACTTCCTCGTACGCTTTTTTTGTTTCATTTTTCTGTTAATGAAGTTGGTACTCCTCTCTTGAACGAATTTTGATTCAGGTATTTTCTGGATCTTGGTATCTTCTTTCTTGAAATTTGGCAATCTTGATTTAATAGCAATATTACTAGAGCTTCCTACGTATATATAATTTATTCTTCAGGTCTTTCTTCATTTCTTCTACAATATTTTTTCTTTAAGTATATTATCGTCTTCGATTTTCTTTCTCTTTCTTTCGAAAAAATTGTAGTCTATTCTCACAGATTACCCCCTAATTCTCATATTCGTATTTTAAAATTTACTATCCATACTTAATAATATTATAAATGCGAAAGTGTGCTTGTTTGTTTGTTTGTCCTTCTTTCACGTCGCAACAGAGCGTCGGCATGGCATGAATTTTGGTATGGGGATAGTTCGGTGGCTGTAGAGTGACATAGGCTACTTTTTTCCGCGGAAAAACATCTCATTCCCGTGGGAAAATCGAATATGTTGCAAAATTAAATTCAGCTAGGTGGTGCCACCGTGATTCTACAAGACGGACGACGGTACGACGGACGAACACAGAAGGTAAGAATATCTGGATTATTATGTCTTTTTACCAAAATTAAGATAAAAAATGTATGGATCTGTATTTTTCCACGCAGGACCGGGAAGAGAGCGATAAAACACATAAAATTCACCAGCTGGTTTTCTTCAAACGTTTTGGTGCATTGTAATTCACAGAATAGGCGATAACTTCGCAGACGATATTGTTACGTGCTTAGGGTTCGTGACAATAAAAATTGCCGATAAAATTACCTAAATTAACCTTTAATTTACTTTATACAAATTAAAGTTAAAAAACACTAATAATTAAACACACTAAATCACTTAATTTCGCTCCGAAGCTTCGCTTGTGTCGCCGAGTTAAACTCTGTCTCGATCGCATCTTGCGCCATCTATTTATTCAAATCAGCAAAACATCCGGAATGTTCAAGTAAACACGCGCGAGGTACCGAGAAATCGAGTATAGATTTTCTAGAAACTTAGTTCCTCGGGTGGCGCTGTTGGTCGAGAGATCGGCGATGTCATTCTCTGCAAAGCCCCCCTCCTCTCTCGCTCCGCTCTCGCTCCTGACACTAGATGGCGCTAGTTGACTTATTCACATAACACTGCCCCCTCCTAAGACATGCTCGTCCCGAGCATTATCGGTCCCATAATAACGCGCCAAGCGATCCACATGGACGATCTTAGGAGTCCCTCTTGCGCCTTTCTGTATCCGGTAGGTCACATCGTTGATCCTGGTTACAATCCGGTACGGGCCGTCCTATTTAGCTTGAAGCTTAGGAGATTTCCCTTTGCTGCGGACTGGATTGTGCAACCACACTAATGAACCTTCGTTGAACCCTTTATTGTTCATTTTGCGGTCATACCGGGTTTTCATTTTCTCAGACATTTGCTGGCCCGATTGTCTGACGTGCTCATAAATGTCATTCATTTTGTTCCGCAAGTCATATGCATAATCGGTTATACTGCGTGGGGCATCAGGTGGTATCCCAGTGATCAGGTCTGCAGGCAGCCGTAATTCTCTTCCAAAATTTGCGAAAGCTGGTGTCACCGCCGTACTTTCGTGAACAGAACTTCGATATGACAACAAAAACGGTTGTACGTGCTTGTCCCAATCTCGTTGCCGATTGTCCACAACTTTTGCTAGGTACCTCTCCAATGTCTGATTAAATCGTTCCACCATTCCATCAGATTGCGGGTGATAAGAAGTCGTTCTTGTTTTATGAGTACCCATAACTCGGCAAGTTTCCTGGAATATTTGAGACTCAAAATTCCTTCCTTGATCGCTGTGAATCTCTAAAGGTACTCCAAAACGACAGAAGACTTCATGAACTAGTTTATCTGCAACTGTTGAAGCTTCTTGATTTGGAATGGCGAAAACTTCTGGCCACTTAGTGAAGTAATCCATTACAACCATGAAATACTTGTTACCGCTTTCACTCTCCGGAAACGGCCCCGCCACGTCAATGGCTATTCTCTCCCATGGTGCACCAACATTGTACAACTTCAATGCACCTCTACTACGAGTCTGAGGTCCCTTTACAGCCGCACAACTTGTACATTTGCGACACCAGTCCTCGACATCGTTTCGACAGTGGACCCAGTAAAACCGTTCTCGGATCTTCAGTAGAGTTCGTTTAACTCCCAGATGGCCTCCTGAATAACCATTATGGTACAGCTGTAGAACATCCGGTACTTTAGCTTTAGGGACAACCATTTGTAAATGACAGCTGTCTCCCCGAACATTTTCCCATTTACGGCACAGAACTCCATCCTGAAGCAGCAAGCTATCCCACTGGGCCCAATAGCTTTTAGTGATCGAACTCATCGCTGAGACGTCGCTCCACTTGGGCTTGGGAGCACTGGCCTTCATCCATTCCAGGATCGGCTTGATGTCCGGATCTTCCTGCTGTGCACGTTGTAAGCTGTCCTTCCACTCGTTGCTGAGGTGGTCTGCCCTGAGCATCCTCACGGATACTACTCCCTTACTCTCTTGCCTAGTACAATGTTTGCAATCTTCAGGACAAGGTCTTCGTGATAATGCATCTGCGTTGCCATGAGATTTCCCGCTGCGATGTTCGATCTCAAAGTCGTATTCCTGCAGTAGTTCAATCCACCTCGCAACTTGTCCTTCTGGATTTTTAAACTGCAATAGCCATTTTAGTGCAGCATGGTCAGTTCGTAAGTGAAATTTTCGCCCCAGAAGATATTTGCTAAAATGCTGCAACGACTTTACCACAGCTAGCAATTCGCGTCTTGTGACACAATAGTTCCTTTCCGGTTTTGACAACGACTTGCTGAAGTACGCTATCACGACCTCTTGGTCACCATTCCGTTGAGACAACACACCGCCAAGTCCTATATCACTTGCGTCTGTGTCAACTACAAATTCTTTGCTTGCATCAGGGTATCCCAAAATAGGTGTTTTGCACAGACGGTCCTTGAGCTCCTGGAATGCGATATTACAACTTTCATCCCAGCAGAAATGTCGCTTCTCCTCGGTTAGCTTATGCAGAGGTTTGGCTATATCTGCAAAGTTCTTCACAAATCGCCGGTAATAGGAGCACAAACCCAAAAATGCTCTAACCTGCGTCTTGTCTTTTGGAACCGGCCAATCCTTTACAGCTGCAATTTTCTCTGGATCCGTGCGGATACCTTCTTCCGACACTACATACCCCAAAAACTTGACTTGCCGTTTGAACAGTGAACATTTCTTCGGACTCAGCTTGAGATTGGCACTCTGAATCTTCATGAGCACGCGTCCCAGGTTTTCAAGGTGTTCCTCAAACGTACGGCCCACGATGATGATGTCATCCAAGTAGACCAGACAGGCATCGCCAATTAGCCCGGTAAGTACAAGTTCCATCAGCCTTTCAAACGTTGCTGGAGCATTGCACAACCCAAACGGCATTACTTTGAATTGCCACAGACCCTTTCCCGTCGAGAACGCAGTTTTCTCCTTGTCCTTGGGGTCAATTTCAACTTGCCAGTAGCCACTTTTTAGATCCAGCGTGCTAAACCATTTTACTCCTGTAAGCATGTCCAGCGTGTCATCAATTCTTGGCAAGGGATAGCTGTCCTTCTTTGTAACGTCGTTCAGACGGCGGTAATCAACACAAAACCGCATGCTGCCATCCTTCTTTTTCACCAGCACCACTGGCGAACACCATGGACTAGAGGAAGGTTCAATAACACCATCCTTCACCATTCCTTCAATCATGGTTTCCACTTCCTTTTCACGTGCTACCGGCAATCGTCTTGGCCGCTGACGGATAGGCAACTCTTCACCTGTGTTTATTTTGTGTTGAACTAAACCAGTCTTTCCTATGTCAGCATCGTTTGATGAGAATACATCGGCGTACTTGAGTAACAACTTCTTCGCCTTGACCAATTCGTTCGGGGAGAGAACACTGCGACAGTCTTCCAAAAGTGTGGTCACTCTCGTTTCTGCATCCTTGCTGGGGGTCCCACTCGATATATATCGGCACCGACGTAACCAATCCACCTCCTCACAAGCACCAATTAATGTGCCTTTTTCTATAATCTGGTCCCGGTCGCAAAGGTTCAGCACACGTACTCCTGAGATGTCCGTGGTCCTGACCAAGGTTCGAGCCACTTTCCATGGAAGGTCATTGTTTACCCTTTCCACAAGTACACAACGGTGAGCCTGCCCAGCGTTTCGGGGAAGACTAATCGGAACAATCGTTTCCGATCTCGGCGGAAGAACAATCTTCTTAATGCTGTACACGTTCCCTGGCAACGCACCTTCCATAAAAAGTTCCTCCTGTCCACATTTCAAAACACCTTGCTTAACGTCGATCTCACAACAATTATTCCTCATAAAGTCTAGGCCTAGGATGCAGTCGTCCATTATATCAGCCACGATGACATTATGCAGGTAGATCACGTTGCCAAGCTTCAACTCCATCTCCTTCTCTCCACGGACGGGTATACGCTGACCGGTGGCTGTTACCAAATTAATGCGGTAATCTCGGTTGTATGTGGAGTCCCCAAGGAACTGACTTATAAGTTGGGAACTAACAACCGTACGAGAGGCTCCAGCGTCTATGGTCAGTTTACACGGCATTCCGTTGACCTCGCCCTTGATGATTAGACTGTTCCCATCATGGGTTTGTGAGATCGAGATCCTTGGGGCTCTTTTAACGTCAGCCAGCACGGTTCTGGCTTTTACTCGTTTCCCTGCTGCTGCTGGGCGGTGCTGTTGGCCGCACTACCCTCCTGGGATCGTTCACCTTCCCTTTCTAGGTTTCGCTTAGGGCAGCTGGATCGAAGATGGCCCTTCTCCCCACAGCCATAGCACCTAGGGCTGTATCCTTTGTTGCGGTCGCGAACTGTAGCTGCTGCAACCTCCCTGACGCGATGGGAACGATGATCCTGCCGCACGGCTTCTACCTCCAGTGCATGGGCCAAGGCGTCCTTAAGCGTCTCGTGGTGCCCGAGCCTCACAGCAGCTCTGACTTCCAGGTCGCGGATGCCGTCGATGAATGTCTGCACCAGGTTCCCTTCAATGAGCGCAGGTACAGACCGGTATGCTTTTCGCACCAGCTTCTCCACTTCTAGAGCCCACTGCTGCAGGCTTTCGTTGATGCGCTGCACACGATCTTTAAGCTGCGCACGAAAGACGTGTTCCAGGTGAGCGTCGCCGTATCTCGCCTCCAATGCCTCAAGGAGTTGCTCATAAGTCACTTCCTCACCGAGAGCTTCCAGAACTGTCAAGGCCTGGTCGCGCAGGCCTAGTGTGAGAGCAGTCATGGCCTGATTTTTATTCCAGCCGTTCGCCTTCATAACAGCTTCGAACTGAATTTTGTAGGCTGACCAGGAAGAGGTACCGTCGAACGGTGGCACCTTGAACCCACGTAGCGAAGGTTTTGTAGCTACTGCGGGAGCTGTAGCTCCATCTCCAAGTTTGAGTTCGTCCAGTGATTTCTTCATGTCGGCCATCACGTTGTCAACCCGATGGTTCACATGGTTGATTCGGGTTTCATGTTCTTCGATTCGGGTTTCAGCTTCCGACAGACGGTTGTCGTGTTGAGCAACCCTATCCTTCACCTGCCTTATCTCTTTCCCAAAGGTAGCGTGAAGGTCCTTCATGAGGAGCATCTGCTCTTCCGACCGACGAGCCTGTTCCGCCTGCTGATCTTCCAACCGACGGGCCTGTTCCTCCTGTCGGCGGGCCTGTTCCTCCTGTCGGCGGGCCTGCTCCTCTTGTCCGCTCTGCAGCTGCTCTTTCAACTGACGGACCTGTTCCTCCTGTCCGCTCTGCAGCTGCTCTTTCAACTGACGGACCTGTTCCTCCTGTCCGCCCCGCAGCTGTTCTTCCAACCGACGGACCTGTTCCTCCTGTCGGCGAGCCTGCTCCTGCAGCATCACTATCAGAGCACCTAAGTCAGGTGCCACAGACGTAGAAGCTGCTGACGGGCCGGCTTCCGTGGCCGGCGGCTGGCCCTCAGACATCTGCGGCGTTGCACCACCAAATCTCCTCTGGTCCGTCTCCTGCTGGCGTTGACTTCGGGTACGGACACCCTCCGTTTCCTCCTTAGGTAAAATCGGCATTATTTTATCCCACTTCTGACACCAATTGTTACGTGCTTAGGGTTCGTGACAATAAAAATTGCCGATAAAATTACCTAAATTAACCTTTAATTTACTTTATACAAATTAAAGTTAAAAAACACTAATAATTAAACACACTAAATCACTTAATTTCGCTCCGAAGCTTCGCTTGTGTCGCCGAGTTAAACTCTGTCTCGATCGCATCTTGCGCCATCTATTTATTCAAATCAGCAAAACATCCGGAATGTTCAAGTAAACACGCGCAAGGTACCGAGAAATCGAGTATAGATTTTCTAGAAACTTAGTTCCTCGGGTGGCGCTGTTGGTCGAGAGATCGGCGATGTCATTCTCTGCAAAGCCCCCCTCCTCTCTCGCTCCGCTCTCGCTCCTGACACTAGATGGCGCTAGTTGACTTATTCACATAACAATATTAAGTAATCCGTTGTTGCTCTGCCTACCCCGCAAGGGGTACAGGCGTGATTATAAGTATGGATCAGAAATACTATCACCACCTGTCACGCTTTCACCCTTAACTATTACTTAACTGTGGTAGAAATAGTTCTTAGTAAGCCTTATTAATAAGCCTTAGTAATATTTATTGAACGGAAATGAATACGGTTCTTATATGTGGTTATGAATGAATCGGTATTACAATAAGAAAAATTGTGCAAAATTATAAGAAAAATATTTTTGAGAATTCTTATTAACTAACGTATACATAGTTTAAATTGATTCCGCTTGATGTCGTTACTAGGTTTGTAAAACGCGGTAACCAAATGTTTACTGACATGTTCTTAACTCCCGCCGTTGAGCCGCGCGTCATTTTATAGTGCATACGGTACCTATACGCTTAAATTGTTTCTATTTCGTAGCTTATTCGATTACCTGCTTTCGATTTCGGTTGTGTGTTATTTGCTTTGTGATTTGGTAAAGGTTGAAAGGATTTATATTGGCTTTCATTTTCGGATTTGTGTATTTTCTTGGATCGGTTTTGTTGATTTGGTTGGTATTCCTTTATTCATATTTAGACTGGCTTTGATTTTGGATTTTGTTTATTTAGAATCGTGAATTGGTTTTCGTTGTTTTAGGTTGTTTAACAATATTTCAAAGGAATATTAATAGTATAGATAGTGTATACGGTACCTATATACTGACTTCTTTTTTCTTTGATTGTATTTATATTGGCTACCTACTGCTTTCGATTTCGGTTCTCTGCGATTTGTTTTGTGATTTGGTTTAAGTTGATTCGATTTGTTTTGGCTATCGTTTTCGGATTCGTGTTGTGTCTTGAATTGGTTTTGTTGTTTTGATTTTAAAAAAATATTTAAAAGGAATATTTATTCCTTTTAGATATTTTGTACTTGCTTTAAAAAATATATTTAAAAGGAAATTTGATTCCTGTTAGGTATTTTAACGTTTTTTTATAAATAGGTTTTTTGTTACTTCATAATGCCTCGCAAACGTAAGTCCAGCCTTTCAAGAGTATCTTCTCAAAGACAAGCGAAAAGATTAGCTCGATTGCTAGAATCTTTAGAAGATGCTGAACTGAGAAGGCAAGAACAAGCAGAGCGTCAGGCTGCTTTCAGAGCATCTGAGACACCTTCTCAACGTCAGCAAAGGCGTCTTGAACAGACAGAGCGTCAGGCTGCTTTAAGAGCTTCTGAAACACCTTCTCAAAGTCAGCGAAGGCGTCTTGAACAGGCAGAGTGTCAAGCTACTTTAAGAGCTACTGAAACACCTGCTCAAAGTCAGCAAAGGCTATTCGAACAAGCGGGCCGCCTTAAGAGCCGCGGAAACACCTGATGAAACTCAACACAGACTCATTGAGCAAGCTGAACCTCAATCTACTATAAGGGCATCTGAAACACCAGAACAGACACAGAACAGGCGCGAAGAGATGCAAATGCACACAGCCCCAAGCTGAACGTCGGCGAAACAATTGGTCGGTTTTTAATGACGCAGCATTCAGTTATGATCCGTTGATTGATTATAAAAATCACAGGTTAGTTGTTATCAAAGTGATCGTCAAGCTACTTTAAGAGCTACTGAAACGCCTGATCAAAGTTAGCAAAGGCGTCTTGAACAGGCAGAGTGTCAATCTACTTTAAGACCTACTGAAACACATGCTGAAAGTCAGCAAAGGCTATTCGAACAAGCGGAACGTCAGGCCGCCCTAAGAGCCGCGGAAACACCTGATAAAACTCAACACAGACTCATTGGGCAAGCTGAACGTCAATCTACTATAAGGGCATCTGAAATACCAGAACAGACACAGGCGCGTAGAGATGCAAATGCACAGCTCCAAGTTGAACGTCGGCAAAATTTTCAAAGAAATAATTGGTCGGTTTTTAATGACGCAACATTCAATTATGATTCATTGATTGATTATAAAAATCACAGGTTAGTTGTTATCGGACTGATGGGCAAGGCGTGTCGATTTTTCAGCGCTTGGAAAGATGAGACCGCAGGCATGTGCTGTTCCAATGGCAAAGTGTCTCTTCCGTTACTTGGAAAACCAGAAGAACCTTTGAAAACTCTCTTTTTATATGATGTTAATGAGTCACGGCGCTTTTTAAACAAAATCCGGAAATATAACTCATGTTTTCAAATTTTCATTTTTCGACAGGCCCGTTGGTCTAGTGGTTAGTGACCCTGACTGCTATGCCGGAGGTCGTGGGTTCGATTCCCACCCAGGACAAATGTTTGCGTGATGAGCACGATCATTTATTCTGTGTCTGGGTGTAATTTATCTATAATATTTATATATTTAGAAATATATAAGTATGTCTATCAGTTGTCTAGTACCCATAACACAAGCTCTGCTTAGCTTGGGACTAGATGGCGTTGTGTGATAGTTGTGGATTATTATTATTATTATTATATAAATGACGTCCTTCGGAATTTACCGGGAAATAATAATTCCAGGATTTTCGCCTACATTTACGGTGCGAGGGCAAATTTATTATAGAATAGGTTCACTTTTTCCAGCTGAAAACGAACAGCATAAATTTTTACAATTATTCTTTATGGGTGACGAAGAAATTGAGGTAGACCGTCGCAGCCAATTTATCCAGGGAGTTGAGAGAGACACATTGTTCAAAATTCAAAGATTCTTGCATGAACGTAACATTTTAGTCAACTGCTTTAGAAAACCTACCTGAAGAGGATTATAAAGTCGTCATTCACGTAGATCGGACCCCTCGAGGTGAGTATGAAAGGCACTACAATGCACCTTTGATAAACGAAATAGCAGCCATAATTAGTGATGATCTATTTTCTTCACGAGACATTGTCTTGCGAGCACGTGATGATACGTTGCAACGGGTAGCCGGTACACACAAGTTTTATGACGCTCTGCAATACCCATTGATTTATTGCAAAGGACAAGAGGGTTATCATTTTCAAATTCCACTCATTAACCCGGTCACAAAGGAGCCTACTCCGAACAAAAAAGTATCATGTATGGATTTTTATGCGTATCATATGATGTTGCGAGAAAATGATTTTAACCTCTTAGCCTGGTGTAGAAAATTATTTCAACAATTTTTGGTAGACATGTATGTGAAGGTAGAAAGTGAACGTCTCCGTTATATATCTTTAAATCAAAAAAAGCTGCGCGTTGAGAATTATATACATTTACAAGATGCAGTTACTAGCGACGCCAATGTAAACCCCAAAGATTTAGGTAAAGTGGTAATTCTGCCCTCATCATTCGTTAACAGTGCCCGCTACCTACATGAGTACACACAAGACGCATTTGCCTATGTACGAACTTACGGAAGACCTGATCTTTTTTTTTTTCAAAATTCCCACAATAAAATTAATCAGAATTCCCACAGATCTTCCCTTTCAATTCAAAATTTCATATTTAGCTCAGTTTCTTTTCAATTCCAAATGCTGTACCTCTGACGGACTTACTACGCTCAGCATCAACTCAAAAGGCTGCATCTCTGACGGATCTTTTGTTTGGCTCAGTTTCCTTACAATTCAGAAAACTGCATCTCTGACGAATCAATTTAACTCAGTTTCTTTTCAAAAGTCTGCATCCCTGACGGATAATTATGCTCAGTTTCCTTTAATTTAAAAAATATCCCATTTACATTTGAAATAAACAGGCTATTTTCATGCTTTCCTATACGCTGCGTTTCAAAACATTTAAATAGGCTGACGAATCAATTTTGCTCAGATTCCTTTTAATGGCTGCATCTCTGACAAAACTATAAAACTCAGTTTCCTTTAAATTAAAAAAGCAATGGGTAGTTCATTTCCCAGTGACCATACGGGCGAAGCCGCGGGTAACAGCTAGTATCAATATAAATTTATGTTGATGTATTTATTAGAGATGGGCGGAATATGGATTTCACCGAATACGAATATTCGGCCGAAAGTTTGTAAAACTTTTACCGAACCGAATATTCGGCCGAACATTATTCGGCAGGATCACCTCGGTACCTAAACAATTTATGTCGAAACTTTACTGTAAAACGTACGGGATTAGCGCCGAACTCTGCCTCTCACTTCCCCATCACACCTGATATTTATTGCATCATCTAATACTGCGAAAATTGCCGGCCCGTGTTTGTATTTTTACTATTTTAGTGAGAAAAAAAAGGATTTCGTTCTGTTATTCTTAGTGAAAATTGATAATTATATGATAAAAATTATTGGCAGGTAATCTACTATTTGGACTTATTTTAGAGAAACTGACGACCAAAGTAAAGTGAAATGTACTTATGTAATGTAATGTTTCTTTATTTAATTCCAAAAATATTTTATCAAGCTTTCTATTTGCTATAATTGGAACTAAATCTACAGTGCCTCAAAAACATAAAATTTGAAGTAGATTTAGCCCATTAATAAAATATACTTTCAACAGTAAAATCATGAAAGACACGTCCACTTACGAATGTTCGGTGATTTAACCGAATATTCGGCCGAATACGAATATTCGGTAAAGCTACCGAATATGCCGAATACCGAATATAAAACGAATATTCGGCCCATCTCTAGTATTTTTTTACTTCAATAAATTACTTTATCTGCTATGCAGGTCCCGGCGGTGCGCTTGCATTGGAGAAAATGACACGTCGTGGTCTTGACTGTAACTTTAATACTCACTGAATGTCTGAATAGGAATATGATCTCCTTTTAATAATAAAATGCAGTAATTTGCTCAATCGACCGAATTTTACAACGATGACAGATACAACTATATTTTGTTTTAAAAACATAACGGCTATATATATAAAACCTACACGGCTTACGAACTAATATTGGCATTAGAACTGCTAATATAATTTGACAGGCGCTTCAACATGCCCCCCGGCGTTGAAAGTCTACCTTTCAACCAGATTCTTCAGGTTCAGGAAGCGGACAAATTTTACTAAATGATCGGCGAACTATACTAGTCGGTGTTTTAATATCCGCCACCCTTGATACGCCGCCCGAGCCTGGATGGACTGCGACGATGCGACCCATCTTCCACTTTAATGGCGGTGAATTCTCCTCTTTTAGGAGTACCAGTGAATTTAACTTCAAAGATCCTTTACAGGAACGCCATTTCATCCGCAGTTGAAGCTCTGATATATATTCCTTGCTTCATCTAGCACAAAAATGTTGACGTAATTGTTCTATTCGTTGAAATCGGGTTAAAGAGCTTACGGAATGATCTTTATAGTCTGGTGTCGGCAAGGAAGTCAAGGGGCGTCCAATCAAAAAGTGACCGGGCGTTAGTGGAAGCAAGTCTTCAGGATTCGTTGACAAAGGTGTGAGTGGTCTGGAGTTAAGTATAGCCTCAATTTGTATTAATGTGGTATTTAATTCCTCGTAAGTCAAATTACAATTGCCCAGCACTCTAACTAAATGATATTTAATGCATTTGACACCAGCCTCTGCAAGCCCAGCAAAATGGGGAGAATAAGGCGGTATAAAATGGAAATTAATTCCTTCATTTGCCATTACCTCAGATAAAGAATTACAATACGTCTTAATAAATTTTGAAATGTCATTGTATGCGCCTACAAAGGAGGTACCATTATCCGAATAAATATTAAGAGCTTTCCCTCTTCTTGACATAAATCTGCGCAAAGCTAATATGAAGGTATTGCTAGTTAAATCACCCACTAATTCAAGATGAATTGACTTAGTCGCGTAGCAAATAAAAATAGCTATAAACACCTTTACAATTTTACAACCACGGCCATGGCGAGAAACAGATTGAATTGGTCCCGCATAGTCTAGTCCAATATTTTGAAATGGAAAACCAGAAAGGATGCGTTGGTGTGGTAGGTTGCCCATTATTGGAGAGATGGTTTTTCCTTTCATTCTATTGCATCTTACACATTGTCGATAACAAGATCTGGCTAAATTACGACCTCTAATCGGCCAGTACATCTCTCTTATAGTGGCCAACATTAGCGGTGGTCCTGCGTGCATTAACCTTATGTGCTCATAATTGAAGAGCAATTTGGTAAAATAATGAGTGGACTGTATAAGTATGGGATGTTTTTTCTCATAACATGAATCGGAATTTTCAAGACGGCCTCCAACACGCATTATTTTATTATCATCGAGAAATAAATTAAATTTATGTAACGGACTTTTAGTGGGTAAACTTTTATTTTTAATTAACATGGTGTATTCCTCAAATGATTCACTCTGAGATATGCTTATAATAACATTGAGTGCGGTTTGTAACTCTTGATTGCTAAGAGGACCGTGAACGGATTGCTTTCTACAATTATTAATAAAACTCAGCACATAAGCAACGGCCCGATATAATCTAGTATATTTAGAAAAGCGTTTAAATTCAATTAATTTATTACCGCCTAAATCTTCATTGTTGTTAGAATGAAGTATTCCGTGGAGGATGACATTTGACGATTTAATCTCAGGCAACTCGTGATTAATACTTAAGAAATTTGCAGGCCAGTGAGAGACCTCTTTCTTTAAAAATTCAGGTCCTGACCACCACTTACTCATGGATGAAATATCCTTACAACTCACACCGCGAGAAATATGATCGGCTGGATTACACTCTGTTGGGACATGCCTTCACTCGCAATTTCCAGTATTCTCTAATATTTCAGCAACCCTATTTCTAACAAAGGGTTGTAGCTTGCTAGGTAACACCTTTAACCATCCTAACACGATGGACGAATCCGTCCAAAAGAAAGTGCGCTTAGCTTGTTGTCTCAGCGATGCTACAACCTTTTGGTAAAGGCGAGCTCCAACAAGTGCACCACAAAGTTCCAGTCTTGGGATTATAGGTTTAAGCGGTGCGACACGACTTTTCGCCATCAATAATTGAATTAAAACCTCACCCTGATCATTAACGCTACGCACATATAAACAGGCGCCATATGCACGTTCAGAAGCGTCTGAGAAAATATGAAATTCTAACAAACTAGGCGAGTCACAAATAATACGACGTGGAATACGTAGAGTATTTAATTTAGGTAAATCGACTATTATCTCAGCCCACATCTTGCTGATTTCTGGCGTCAACTGCTCATCCCACGACAGCTTGAGTAGCCACAACTGTTGAAGAAGCATCTTCATCTTAATTACACAGGGAGATAGAAGTCCTAGTGGATCAAAAATCTGTGAAATCACCGATAACATATCACGCTTCGTTTTACCTGAGAATAGCCCTCCTATAGGGAAACAAAGTTGGTCAGTATGTGATTGCCAACAAAGGCCTAAAGTTTTAGTCGGTTCAAAGCCACGAATATTTAAATCAAGCGAAGAAATATCATTTTCACTAACCAGTTGAGATTCATTCGACTTCCACTTTCGCAAAACCATATGAGCTGATGCAAGTGTGGAAGTCACTTTACGGCGCAAATCTGTAACCTCGTTAATATCATCCCCTCCCGTTAGCAAGTCATCAACGTAAAAATCATGAATGATCACTTGAGCAACCTTGTCATCGGTACACTCTAAGCCTAATTGTTGGAGGCACCTAGTTACCAAAAAGGGAGCACTAGAGGTGCCGTAAGTCACGGTGTTAAGTTGATAAGCTTGAAGCTGTTCTGAAGGGTTATCACGCCAGACAATTTGTTGCAAATAGCGATCATCGGGATGAATGACTATTTGCCGGTACATTTTCTCAACATCTCTAACCTGCGCTCTAGCGATAGTAAACACTTCTTAGCTCGTGGCCAAGAATCACCTAATACGTCAGGATTATATTTTAAGGGTATCCTCACGCAAAATCGACCATTTGCCAGTCGCGTGGTGTTTTTTTAAAAAGTGTTCTTCGCATAATTTTTCTTCGTTTGAATAATGAGGCGCAGGGCTTACCTCTTCGAGGTGCCAGAAGCGTACTAACTGTTTTTGTATATCTTCATCTAAATCTTTACTAGCCTCATGTAAAAAGATTCTTGTAAAATTATATTTAATAGAGTTGACCCCCTTCTTTACATATCTATAATCAATCGGACCTGATACTAACCATCCTAAGCTAGTTTCACAAAGAATCGGCTGACCATCCCCTAATTTTAATCTCTGCGTTCCTATTAAGTCCCAAAAGACGTCAGCACCTATAAGCATGTCAACGGGAGCAGGTGAGTGAAAATTTGGATCTGCCAGAGAAATATTAGATGAAATTTTTAAGTTTGGCAAATTAACATATCTAGTAGGTACATTTTCGGTTATTGATGGTAGGACAAAACAATGAAGATTACTAGAGAAGTTATCATTCAATGATTTTATCGATACCTTACAAATCTTCTTGATGTGTGCCGAAGCATTATTAATACCGACTACCGACTGATTTACATTTAGAGCGGGCAAACCTAGCCTTTGATATAACTCTTCAGTTATTAAACAAGCGTTACTGCCACTATCAAGAATAGCACGAGCAATATATGGACAACCATTCTCACCTATAACTTTAATTATTGCCGTCGATAACAATACGTCGCCTCGTTCACTACACGATGCAGTGCCTACCTTTGCGGACAATGACAAATGTGCGTTAGAATTGGATGACGACTGTAAGTTCGTCGAAGTGTTTGTTTGTTCGAAATGACCTTGCATAACAGGCTTATTATTACCACTACTCGTGTTAGATGTATTAATATCTGTAATTGGTTTTGACTGGTAATCTGCGACGTGCACGAGAGTGTTATGCTTTCGGTGGCATATTTTGCATCCTGGCTTTTTGCGGTGATTTGCATAATGTCCTGAATTAAGTCAATTGAACATACTTTATAGTCGGACAGTAACTGTAGACGCGCATCGTTACTTAATCCAAGAAACTGAGGACAACTGCTTAACTTATGGTTACCCTTACATTTAGGGCACAGTTTGGCGGAAAAAGCCGAACCGTTTTTATTACCGGTATCCCGAACTGAAAGCATTGCCTTAACTTTGGAGCATATTTTATTGAAGAATTTAAATGGTTAGTAGCAGCAGAATGAGACATTTCTAGTGTTTCGATTAAATCGGCTCGATTTTTTAAAAACATCAAAAATATATTGAACGTAATAGGTGTATCTTTCTCCAAACGACCTTTAGACTCTTCCCATTCACGATATGTCTTAGCATCTAATTTTTGAGTAATAATATGAATGAGAAGTGTGTCCCAATGTTTATTTGGCTCACCGAGGGATTCTAATGCACGTAAATTTTTATTTATTTGATCAATGAGACGTTTTAAGTTGACAGACAATTCTTTATTAATTGGTGCTATATTGAATAATGCTGTCACATGATTTTGAATTAGTAGTCTTTTATTATCATATATATCACATAATATAGTCCATGCGACGGTGTAATTAGCTGCCGAGAATTCGATTGACTGTATTACCACAGCATCGGGCCCTTCCAACGACGCTCTCAGATAGTGAAACTTATTTATGTCATCTATCTCGTCATTTGAATGTATGAGGCTCATGAACGTGTCATGAAACTCTAACCAATTATCATAAGAACCATTAAATTTAGGTAGTTGAATAGTGGGCAGTTTAACAAATTTATGATTGCCGGAATGAGAGCCACCATCACTGTTTGCGTCATCTGACTTAATGCAATCTGCTAAGATTCTTTTTGCAAGAGAAAGCGATTTAAAATAAAGGGATTCAAACTCAGTTCGTTCTGATATATGGGCGTCTATGTTATCAGTATTACACTCGATGGATAATTGTACCTCATCATTTCGTTCATACATTGACTCAATCCTACTAATACGTAATTGCAACTCATTTACCTCAGTAGCAGCCAATGAAGATACCTTCAGTGAATTTAAATAATTTGAAAACGCAGTTATTTGTCCCTTGTAGCTAGCTCGTTTCCTAATTTGCTCCTTATCTTCTGGCATGTTGGCTGAGATTGGGAGACTAGTGCAAATGCCTGATAAATTATACAAACAAGAAGTTTATATTTTATAAAATATAATTCATAAGTAGTTTTATACAATTTTGTTTACAGTTATAAAGAAATGAAAACTAATGATTTCTTAAGTTTACGCGAACACTACACATTGAAATAATACTAGTTTTTACGGAATTTATCGCGTATATTGAACTTTTTAAATACCCGACGTTTCGAGAGCTTTACAGCACCCATGGTCACGGGAAGGACTGAGATGTTCAACGTCCAGCTGTCATAGTTAACTGCGGTTATCATAGGTTAAAATTTAACTTTTGTTCCCATCTACACAGTATGAACTTATGGTATCATGGAGTCTTGCAGTTGTATGCTTGCGTTGGATTTAATTTTATTTATTATAGGATCCCAAGCAGATGGTAGCACCCAGCCATCTTCTCTACTGAAATTAGGATGTTTTTTGATTTCAGTAGCCTCGCGAATCATCCTTGGAAGGAATCGGTGTTCTTTGGCGAGGATTTGTGGTCTATCAAATCTGATGTAGTGACGGAGGCGATCCTGTACATGTTCACAGACTGCAGACTTCCCGGAGCGTCGATTCTTCACATCAGCTATATGTTCTTTGACGCGGGTTTTAATTGATCTTTTAGTTTGTCCTATGTAGGAGAGACCACATTCACAATCAAGCTTGTACACTCCTGCATCTTGCAGAGGGACGTTACACTTGACTGATGGTAAAAACTGACCAATCTTCTTCGGCGGCTTGAAGTATGTTTTGATGGAAGCGCGCTTCAAGATGTAGCCAATCTTGTCAGTGACTCCTCTAACATATGGCAGTACAGCAGGTACACGCTCGACTGTGGCCGGCTTCACTACTTATTAACATGTTATTACTAACATGTTACTTACTAACATGTTAGTAATTCGGAATCCTGATAACACCTTGAGCCATACTGTGTATAGAAAAAAGACCCATACAGATAGATATTTTAACGGTGATTCTCACCACCATCCTTCACAGTTAGCTACCGTGGGTAAATCTTTGTTTCAGAGAGCACGAGGGATCAGTGACAGTAAACACCTGGCTGCCGAGCTCCAACATGTCAAGCAAGTTTTGCATGACAACAAGCTTCGGGTCCCGCGCCTACGTCACAGAGAACGAGTGAGCCGTGTAGGTTTTATATATATATATATAAAAATATATAATATTGGCATTAGAACTGCTAATATAATTTGACAGGTGCTTTAACAATGTCTTTTAATCTATCATGTATATACATGAGCATATACTACAGGTAGCTAACCGGCACGATGGACCCACCCTGGGATTTATCGCTAGTTGGCGGGTGGGCAGCCTTTCATGAGCAGCTAATTCAGTAATTAGGCCCCAACTACCTGCGATCAGCCAGCGGAACACCGTGCTTCGGATCCGGTTTCCTTCACAACCTGACAGATCAACAACTGACGCTGTTGTGTGGCGCTACTGTTCAGACCCATTCTCCATATGTCTTCCCCAACAAAACGTCATTTGGTGACACGACTTTGCATTGGTGGGTGGTAACCGAAAAGCTAGCAGCTGAAACCTACCACCGGATTGGTGCTACTTTCTTAGCACAACCCGGAGGACACGTGTAGGGAGTCAGATTTTAAGTATTTCCTACAACGCAAGCAGCCTCATACTCCCAAAATCTGGTGAGGACCATCATGGTGGCTTAATATCGTGCATTGTGGCATTCTTTGCAAGAGACCTATGTTCAGCAGGGACTTGAAATGGGCAGTATTGATGATGATGGTAATGTTGTAAGCTGAATCTTATGTATTAGTTTAGTTGTTTATAACTAGTGACTCACCCTGGCTCCGCCTTTTTATATAGAATAATGTGGCAAACGAGCACAGAGTACACCTGATGGTAAGTGGATGCTGTGGCCCATAGATATCTACATTTATCATCGCTTAAGAATTGAAATGCAAATGCGTTGTCACCCCTGAGGACTAAGATAGAATGCCTCCTTTCCAGTCAAAAGAGTTTCCAATTCTCACCAAACGAAACACAGCAGCATTAAGTTGCTATTTTACGCTGATATTTTGTGAGAGCGTAGTCCTATCCCGGTCAACCCAAACCATTCGTGCTACAACCATAATATAGTTTCAGCATGACTCTGCCACGAACATCGCCTGGGTAGAATATATTAATATGACGGTATTTAAATTTCAGTAATAAGCAATTTAATCAAACACCATTTTTTACAAATTTTATCGGTTGATTTAAAAAAATCACAGTTTTTCGAAAAAAATATAGTAAAGATCACTTCTTGAATCGGTTCCGCCATTGCGAAAATTAAGCCGTACGTAGATAAAGAGACAAATGATCTCAACTCGTAATAAGGCAGTTATTTCGATACTACAGACAGATACTTTAATTATATAAAGATAAAGCTATGATAGAACTGGCATATCCATAGGATAAAAGTTTCTTAGAATGAAATATAAATATAACTTTTTAATTAAATCTAGTTGGTTGAGGTATATTGAGACAAGTTTTGATGACTTATTTTGTGTTTGTACGTTTAATGTAGTAAAGTTTTATTCGATATTTTTCGTAATGAGATTTTCTAAATTATTTCGAAGTGCTGTAATTTTCCGTAGGGGTGTGGGCTTATGTAACGAAACAGTAAGATATCTAAATAACGCGTCAGACCAGAACCAGCCAAAAGGATGCGGTAGCAACACAATTGAAATGAACAAAGAAGACAAAATTCCCGATGGCGATAAGGTATTTGGTTATTGTTTGGTTATTTTTTGTCCTTTATTATTTATCATATATTCATTTACATAGCCACAGGTGCTCGGTGGTACCAGCGAAAATCTGACTTGCACAGAGACTGTCAACTTCCGACGGTCTCTGAATATTTCAAGGAAATGTCTCGACGCTGCTTTAAGACGGCCGAGACACATCCTAACCCGCTAGTGGTAAACGCAGCCACCTACTCTCCGACTCCAAACGTTACGGAAAGCTTCCGGAGGCCCCGCAACGTTCTAATCGAATGATGTAGAGCTACGGTAGATGCTCACCAACCCTTCGAGTAACGACTAAATCTCATAATACTATTTATTATATGTTGTATGTCGTTGCCAATTTTTGTCAGACTTCTATGCATAATACGAGACCGGTAACTCAGAACCAAAACTGTGTGACAGTTGTGGGTCGCTGGCGGGTAGTTTCAAACTTTTATCCTATGGATATGCCAGTTCTTCGAAGTCGCCTTTTACCAAGAAAAAGACAGAAAGTTTAATTTTAAAACCTAATTTGAAAGTTAAAGCCAGAGACTTAAAGGCAGTCTTTAGACGTCTAAGTAAGAGAGTAAAAGAAGTAGTTGTAAAGAAAAGGCAAGAAAGAACGGATAAGAGTGATAAATATGAAGAATATCCGGTAACTTCAAGGCAAATATTAAAATGCTCTGGAAATTCGGTCATTAAGGAGTATGCTAGAGCTGAATCTGAATAACAGGGTGAGAAATTGTGTGATAAGAGGAAAGTGTGGTTTGCAAGATGATTTTGTAACTAGGATTAAGAAAGCAATGCTTCGGTGGTTTGGAAATGTAGAAAGAATGAACGAGGAAAGAGTGACAAAGCAAATCTATGTTGCAGAAGTGATCAGCAGAGTCGGGAAGGAACGCCCTGGGTATAATAATCAGTAGTAAAAATTTGGCATGTTTTTTTTAAATTTATATAAGAGAATGGGCAAATGAGCGACTTACGAAATGGTAAGTGACTACCACCAACTTAACAATTGCTACAGCAAGAGAATTGTAGGTGTGTTGCCAGCCTTTTAGAAAGGAGAGAGGTCGTACGAGAAAGAAAACTCCTTGTAAAACCTACAGTGGTTGACCGCCAAGCATCCCGATAGCGATGATGGATGGTATCGTAAGTTTTGTCGCGATGTGCGTGCGGGAAATGTGGCGGCTAAAATGAAGTGATATATGTAGATAGTGTAATGGGGCTTTACACTCTCTTGTGGGAAGATTGTGTAAAAAGGAACGTATAGAAATTCACAATTTTGTGTTAGTAGTGAAAGTTGGATGTAGAAGGAAAAGCACGAAAGTAGAATAAATACTGTAGAATTACTGTCATTGAGGATTATGTTAGGACCGAATCTGTATGACATGGTGAGAAATTGTGTGACGAGAAAAAAGTGTGCACGATATTGCGACTACAAGTAAGAAAGTTTGGTCATGTAGAAATAATAAAAGAAGAAAAAGAGTCAAAGCAAATAACTCTGCTGTACAGCAGAGTCTGGAAGGAACGCCCTAGAGGAAAGTTTATCGTTCATATTGGCGATATATTATTGTAAATGGGCCACATTAAGAGTACCCTTAACCGACGAGCATGTATGCGTAGATATATGCATATAAAGGAGGCGAGAGGTTTGTCAGCATCATGCTAAGTGGAAGTCCATAGTTTCTGCCTACCGTCCAGTTGACAGGCGTGAGTGTTTATGTTTATGTATATATTAAAATTTAATTCTTTATTTTATTTTGTTATAGAAAGGTGTAGTATTGGGTGTCTACGAAAATGACAAAGAGTTGGAGCTGACACCGGCTGCTGAGGAGGTCAACCATCGTAGTGGTGGAAAGTTGTCGCGGTACCTAAACGAGTGAGTGATTTAGACCTTATAAAATACAATTAGCTCACTTCAAATAAACCTCAAAAGATTTTTATACAGAGCAAGGGTGACTAGTGAGCACACAGTCCACCTGATGGTAAGTGTATATTGTGGCCTATAGACATCTACATCTATCCTTGATTAAGAATCAATATGCAGATACGTCGTCATGCCAGAGGACTAAGATGGAATGTCTCGTTTTCAGTAAAAAGTGTTTCCGCTTCTTTACACTCACCGTACGTAATTAAGTATTATTCTGCTGTTTACGTTCTGTAAGCGCGGGGTCATACCGCGCTCGAGGCAATGCGTTATTTTTAATTTTTAATTAATAAAAAAGTTTCTATCTCACTGGTGGCAATGTATCTCCATTCTTCATGTGCGTAATCGAGGATAGATGTAGATGTCTATGGGCTACAGCAACCACTCACCATCAGGTGGACTGTGTGCTCGTTTGTCACCCTTATCCTATAAAAAAGATCCCACCACATCTCCTGATTTGTTCCCTTCTGTCGCCTCTCACGACACCCGCGGGATGATATGGGGTACCGGATATTCCTACACCGCCACTACACGATTATGTGTCATATTGTTATTCCGACGTTGCGTATAAAGACCTCTCCCATTGTATAGAGAATTCTCTTAATTTTCACGCTCGGCAGAATTACTAGACGTCTCGCACCTTTCACGCTACTTTCAGTTGCCGGATTGTGTATTTTTCGCTTTACGTAAAAGATATGGTTATTCCGCCATAAATTGGAAGCAGAAAGATCATTTTGGAATATCCCATAGCCGCCTTTTACGAAACTTTTTCATTTCATTTAACCTAGTAGTGCCACGTAGCAGCTATATTATGGTTGTAGTACAGATAGGTTGGTTCGACTGGGCTAGGTCTACGCTCTCACAGAATACCAGCGTAAAATAGCAGCTTAATACTGCTGTGTTTTGTATGGTGAGTGTAGAGAACCGGAGGCCCTTTTTAATCCAAGCGAGGTGTTCCAACTTGGTCCTCAGGGGTGACAACGCATCTGAATTTTGATTTCAATTGGGGATAGATGTAGATAGGCCACAGTGTTGATATATAATAATAACAATATTTTTTTATTGTCTGGTCCCTTGTTATCCTTATTTTATTAACCTTAACCTTGGATGGATTTTTTACGATGGCATCACACAGCAAAGTAGCTCAACAAAATCAAAAACTATTTATTAAATGATTTCTCTGTTACAGTCTGTCCTGCCAACTGAAGCTGGGTAAAGCGTTTGTGGTCACCGACGTAGACCCACAGCTCGGTGACGTGGCGCTAGCGTCGTTCGGGCGCAAAGATGCCGGTTATAATAAACTGGAGGAGCTCGAAGAGGATCGAGTTAGTGCCTTTATTATTATTGGATAGTAAGACTCCGTTTATGCGTGTGTTGTATTTTGCATATTTTTGCGGTCACGTAAGTGAGTGGCTGTTGTAGTCCAAGGACTCCTGCAGTGAACTTCATACAATAAATGCTTTGCGTTGTCACCTCAACTAAGATGGGATACAACATTGCCTGTATATAGTGTACTTGGAATTATTAAAATTGTTAAAAATTAACTTGCTCATATTCAAATAAACCTCAAAAGATTTTTTTAATACAGAATAAGGGTGGCAAGCGAGCACACAGTCCAGATGGTAAGTGTACATCGTGGCCTGTAGACACCTACGTCTACCCTCGATTAAGAATCAAAATGCAGATGCGTCGTCACCCCTGAGGACTAAGATGGAATGCCTCGTTTTCAGTAAAAAGGGTTTCAGCTTTTCTACACTCACTATACGTAATACAGCATTATTCTTGTTCATTCTGTGAGAGCGTGGTCCTTCCCCGGTCGAGCCGACCCATTCGTGCTACAATCATAATATAGCTGCAGCGTGGCTCAACCACGTATAAAAATTTAATTAAATGAATAAATGGATGAAGGTTAACAAACAATATGCTGCTATTTTACGCTGGTACCCTGTGAGAGCGTGGTGATTGTTCTGTTGAGTTGGCCCATTCATGCCGCATACATACGGTCACAGGATAACGTGTTGCAGGGTTATACGTGTGTGTACTTCTCGCTGTAGTCATAATGCAACATGCTGCAGTATTATACGTGTGTGTGCGTAGGAGAACGTCCGCTGGGGCGTGGGTGCCGGCGTGTCAGAGCTGCGACGGCGCGGATGCTCGCAGCTTCTCGTAGACCCATCTGCTGCACCTGATGCTGCTGCCGAGGCCGCTGAGCTGGCCGCCTGGAGGTAACCTACCCTACAATCTGACTTGATATGCTCGTGGCCTTTATACCTTCACTAGAATGTCTCGTTTGTCTAGTGATCGTAAACGCGACTGTTTATATGATCTGATGATTGTGATTATATGATCACGGGTTCGAATCGCAGGTCTTTCGTCGGTTTTTCTATCAAGGATTTCTCAGTAGTAGCCCCGAGTCAGGAAATTGGCAGCGTTTCACCCCCGTGCCCCAGAAAGCACGTTAAGTTGTTGGTTTTGCTCCTGATCTTTCTCCGGAGCAAAACCAACAACTTAACTCATGTCGGTTGGCCGTCCCACCGGACTATGAGAGTGAAGGAATAGAGAGTACACTGGGCACTGTACTCCTGTCCGGCGCAGATGGCCAGCCTCCGTTGAGACTGGCAGCCGCGCCCGAAATTCGGTCTGGAGAACATTATTATTATTACCTACCTTTACTATAAGCAAGCGTTACTTTGTTAAAGATGTAAAAGTTTATTAGCTAAGATCTGAATTAAATAAATTATGTGCCTTACCTAGTTTGAAAAGCGCCTCTCATCTTCTGTCTAAAATTGTAATAAAATTTAATGAGCTCCCCGTTATTTTTGACATGTTTGAATTTAAAATGTCGTTTTTGAAATATCTTTCTTTATCTTGTACCGTTATATTACGCAAAGAGAACGTTCTCTGTTCGAAGAAGAACTGAGGAGAGGGTCTCAGCCGATGATATCCTTTTCATTAATAGTTTTAACTTCCCAGGACAAAGGTTTCTTCCCGAACCAGTGGTAAATTAAAAATTACTTTCAATGAGTATTATGCATTAATCTATATTGAATAAAATTCATTTATTTGATTTCATTAAATAAAAAAATATAGACATATGAAAGTCGTGGTGGTTGGATAATCAAATCAAATCATTTATTTGCAATCCAAGTTTACGTAATTGGTTTTAAATTAAAAATGTTTTTACAACTTAGACGCCCTTTTCAGGCACTGCGAATTTGAAAAGAGATAGATAAATTTAAAAATACATAATAGTGTTGGTTTTTGTTATCCAAATACTCCTCCACTTAGTGGATTTTGTTTCAAATATTAACTGAGGCTTGCTTGAAATAAGGTTAATTCTGCTATGTTTTTTTATTTCTTGGGGTAATTTAATAAAAAAGAAATCCATATACATTCCCGTAGGGGCTTGTATTTAACATTTTTGTTCGCCCCTGTGGTATATTTATGTGTACATACACACATGTATTGATGTCTATCTTTAATCTTCTTGAAAATATTGTTGTTTTTATGGATATAGAGACATAGATCATGAATGTACATACAGGGAAAGGTAAGAATATTTAGTTTTTTGAAATACGGTCTACAGCTAGTAGTGTTATCTGTCTGGGCTAGTATACTAACGCACTTCTTCTGAGTAATAAACAGCTGCTGCACTTCGACGCTACTTCCCCACAACATAACTCCGTACTTAAGCCACGAATGAGCATAGGCATAGTAATCCAACACCGCATATCGTATAGTAAGTAGTAGGTGGGGTGCCGTAAGAGGTTCCCTTGGATAACGGTATAACGATCTCGTTTCCGTTAAACGTAAAGTCCCTACCTAGGGCAGCAACGATCACCTGTGTTAAAGCTACGAGACGTTTAGTACTGTGATTGACAATCCGTCCGCCAAGCATAACGATTTAAGGCAACGTTTGAAGATAATGCCCAGTAGTGGAAATTTACGGGATGATGATGATGGAGAAGATTCACAAAATACCAGCGTAAAATTGCATGTGTTTCGTATGCTGAATGTAAAAAAAGCGGTTTTTACTTTAAACGAGCCATTCTATCTTAGTCCACAGGGGTGACAACGCATCTGCATTTTGATTCTTAATTGAGGATACATGTAAATGTCTATAGGCCACAGCATCCACTTACCATCGTTTAGATTGTGTGCTCGTTTGTTACCTTACTCTATAAAAAAACAGTCAACTTAAAGCATGTTCTTTAATAAAAAAAAACGACGGGTTGCACTCCGGGAGTGCCAGCAGAGGTGAAAACTTGAATATTAACGTTGTGCATTTTTGATATTTTGGAATGGTTAGAGAATAATTTTGCACGAATTTCTTAAATTATCAGTATAAAAGCACTATCATTTATGTGGTAGAATACAATATTTATTTACTGCGCTATCGTACACAAACATGACAATTTATATTAGGTACATTCGCACAAGCGCCCTGCGCCGCCTAAACAACACAGCAGGCGTAGGCATACATTTTCGCCGCGCCGTAGAAAGAGAGGGGGATACTTTCTCTCCTACGCCGCGCCGGCTGTCTCTCTCTCTCTCTCTCCATTTGTCTTACGCATTTTCGATCAGGGTCACTGAGGTCAGGATCAGGTGTCTTGACGCGAGTTTAACATTTTTTACCCATTACAAAAAAGTGTACAACGCCGCTAAAGAAGTTTTCACTTCAAAAGTTTTCACTTCAATAACAAAATATTGGTATCGTATCATCTTTTTCTGATAAGCCTACAATTTTGCCAGGTGGATAATTTTCGTCTCGATGTTCGTGGTCTGGGCCAACTACCTTCTTACCTATTTTGCTAAACAGCAGCGTATTTCACAACCGTGTTCTGGTCTGATAGGTGTTCTGAGCAGGAACAAGGTGTGAGGTATTCTAACTTAGTTCCGAGATAGGACAACGTCGTTACAGTCTTGTTTATTTGATGTTGCAGGTGGTCTTCGCGGCTGTAGGCAAATAACTGCAGCTATTAAAGTAAACTGTTATCTTGTTTGTCATCTAAAACCGGTTTACCTCACTCATTTAGAATTCAATTTCAGTTTGGTTTTTTACATAAAACTGCTCGCTTTACGTTTTTGGACGTTTTTATTATTATAAATCATACAGATATTCTCACTGTGAACATTTTTATCCAATTCATGACTATCACCTGATTTAATAACCACTACGCAACATTTTATCTTAGTCCTCAGGCGTGACAGCCTGCACTTTAATTCTTAATAAAGGATAGATATAGATGTCTATAGATTAGAGAATCCACTTACCAGATGGACTGTGTTCTTGTTTGTCACCATTATCCCATGAAAAAACGATAATATAGACAAATGGTCAAATTACAGACTTCGCTTTGAGACTCCCAACTTCCAGAGAACCTTTTTTTCAGATTTCAAGAGTTTAAAATGAGTTCATGCCGACAAACTGCGCCAAGTGTGTCAATGTATAATGTCCAAAAGTACGAAGCCAGCCCATCAGACAGTCAGCAATCGGCGGAGATGGCATCCGAACCCAGTGCTCAGCTGTGGACCAAAGGTGCAATAATGGGTTGCGCGCAGAACTGGGCCCGCTACTTGTCCGACATGCCGGCCAACAAGATGACTCCTGTCGATGTCGCGCAGGTTGGTGAATGCTTTTGTCTGTATAGAGAAAGATCGAATTTCAACATGTGGTTTGACCACACATATACATATACTATTTTTATAGGAGAGGGAGCAAACGAGCATGCGGCTCACCTGATGGGAAGTGATTACCGCCGTCCATGAACAACTGCAATACCAGGTGAATTACAGATGCGTTGCTAGTCTTTTAAAATAGCGTAGGCTCTTTTCTTTAAGGTACCTAAGTCGTATTGGTCCGAAAAAATCTCTGTCGATTCCACAATAAAGTTGTGCGAGGAAGAAATCTTCTTCTAAATCGCACAGTGGTGGATCGCCAATCATCCAGATGGTATGGATGGTATCGTGACTTTTGTCGCGATGTGCGATGGTGAAATTGAGCGGCTGGAACTATTCCGAACAATTCCTCAGAGTATTTCCCGTGGTAAAAATGCAATAAAATACGCAAAAAGATGCAACATCTCTTCGCAGTGCCAGTGAGTCAAGCCGTTCAGAAAGAGCTTGGTCACCGACGATTCGAACTGTTCTTCGGTGGATATGATCAAATGGAAGGAGCTGGCACTGGGGAGTAACAGTATTCCATGTGCGACCGAACCTGTACCTTTTGAAGTTGCAGGTTATGTGCCGTCATGAAATACTGTCCCACGCCGCTGAGCACGCCAAGCTTTTTAAAGGCTAATTTTTTCTTCTCTACCAAGTGACTATGAAACTGCACTTCACTCCATATGTCTACGCCGAGGATCCTGATACTGGCTGAGGCAACAAGAGGAGTGCCTTGAAACGGAGGAAATACGACAAACGGGTTCTTTTAAGCAGTAAACGCGCAAACTTTTGCCTTCTGGGGATTGAACTGGACTAGATTTAGTCGCTCCCAGACCGATAATCTGTTCAACAAACTCTCGACTTCAGACACAAGTTTGTTCCGGTACTCGGTGACGTTTTTCTGAGAAATATTGACACGGCCGCTGTATAAAGCCCCACCAGTGATGTCGTCCTCATAGCAGTGAATGTTACCTGTTTGAAACATATCATTGATATGCAGAAGAAACAGTATTGGTAATGGTACGCAGCCTTGTGGAACACCGGCGTTGATAGGCTTGTAATCGGAGCATGTACCGTCTACTACGACCCTGATGCTCCGATCAGCAAGAAAACTGGTGATTCAATTGTACAATTTCTCGGGAAGCCCATAGGAAGGAAGCTTTGATAGAAACGTTTTGTGGCAAAACCAATCGAAGGCCTTCGCTGTGTACAAACTACAAAACACATGCCGTTTAAGATAAAAATTGCTTCTAAATATCTTCTTCTATATCATTAGCCTGTAACAACAGTTCGGTGGAATCGTCCATAGTAGGGAGAATTTGCCACAATCGACACACTTAGCAGGTGAATTGTCGATCGAAGTACCAGGCGTATCGGACCTTATACGTAGCCATGCTTCAGCCCTATTATGGTTGTGGTACGAATGAGCTCGTTCCACAATGGAAGGATCACGCTCTCACAGAACAATATCCTAAAATTGTAGCTTAATGCTGCTATATTTCGTATGATGAGTGTAGAGTATTAACTAAACTTTTAGTGAAACGAGGCATTCCATCTTAGTGCTCAGCAACATCTGCATTTTTATTCTTGATCGAGGATGGATATAGATGCCTATGAACCACAACATCCACTTACCATTAAGTACTTACTGTGTTTTCGTTTTTAGGGTTCCGTACCCAAAGGGTAACCAACGGGATCATATTACTAAGCCTCCGCTGTCTGTCCGTCCGGCTGTGTGCTAGCGAGCTGTACCTTATGGTCCGTAATAGGTAGACAATTGAATTTCTTACAGAATGTGTATAATGTTGCCGCTAAAACAACAAATACTAAAAATAAAAAAATAAATTAAAAATTTCGGGGCTACCCTATTAGCAAAGTGTTTTTACGATGGTACTGAAGCCTTCATGCGCCTGGCTGACTCGCACTTGGCCAATTTTCAACCTTATTCTAAAAAGGAAAACCCTCATGTTTTATATATATATATATATATATATATATATATATATATATATATATATATATATATATATATATATATATATATATATATATATATATATATATATATATATAATGCTACAAAATGCTAGAAAAAACCTCATGGCCTCCGATTGATGGCGGAATAAATCTTCAGATTCAGGTTTAAATATATATATATAATATATATATATTTAAACCTGATTTAAACGTAATATATATATATATATATATATATATATATATATATATAATATATATATATTTAAACCTGAATCTGAAGATTTATTCCGCCATCAATCGGAGGCCATGAGGTTTTTTCTAGCATTTTGTTATAAAATACACTTTATTGAGCCGCGTAGTGTATACTCTTTTGTGCTATACCTGCATACTATGTAAAGAAACCTGTCTATTGTAATAGAACGTAAACTTACTTAAGTCAAGAGGTAGTAGGATCGGTAGTATTAATGCATTGGTGGACTTCTCAGTTCGGTCTTTTGATTGTACAAACGTGCAGTTTAATGAGTTCTTTATTATTTTATGGAACAAGTGTGATAACCGAGCACACAATCTACCTGATAGTAAGTTGATACTGGTTGTTACTGACTCACATTCACTTTCTCTTATCCTCCATTAAAAATCAAATGTAGATGCACTCCTGAGGATTAAGATGAAGAATGTTTCATTTCTAGTTAAAACGTTCTCCAGTTCTTCACACTCACCTTAAGAAACAAATTTCACGCTCATGTGAGAGCGTGGTTCTTCCCCAGTCGAGCCTACCTATTTGTGCTGCAATTATTATATAGCTCCAGCTTGGCTCTACTGTCATTTACTACCAGACACGTATAAATTAGAACTTCCTTGTCTTTCGTGACTAGGGGTGCTGCAAAGCACCTGAAACGTGGGGAATTAAAAATAAGTAAAAATTCAACATGTTAAAAATTCTTAAAAATTGTTTTATTCAAACGGTGTTTCTTTTTTATTATTTTGAGATGATAACAGAAAGATGGTGTCGCCATCTCATGTTTCATTTCCTCTGTCACCTCTTACGAGACACAAGGGATGATGTGGGTAGTGGATACGGTACTTTACCTGCGCAAATTCAGGTCGGATCGCTAGTTTAGTGATAGTTTAACTAATACATTACTTGCATGGGCACAAATCTGTCTGTAAAAATCTAATTTCAGCTGAAGGTAAGGTTTGTGTGAAACCATAAACATGAATAAGTCAACTACCAGCTGCTAGAACTAAGGTTTTCAACACAGTATACATAGTAGAGCCACGCTGCAGCTATATTTTAGTTGTAGCACGAATGGTTCGGCTCGACCGCGATTACACCACCTCTCACAGAACACCAGCGTACATTAGCAGCTTAATGTTGCTGTGTTTCAGTGAGTGTAGAGAACCATTCTATCTTAGTCCTCAGGGATGACAACGCGTCTGCATTTTGATTCTTAATTAAGAATAATTGTAGATGTCTATTGTCTATTGGCCGCAGTGTCCACTTAACATCAGGTGGACTGTGTGCTCGTTTGTCACCCTTATTCTATAAAAAATGCGATAAGTATCGTGTATTGTAGGCGGCGCTGGACGTGCTGTGCCCGCTGGGTGTGCAGGTGTGGGCTCGCGAGCGCCACTGGGTGGAGGCGCAGCGCATGGAAGCCTTCCTGACGGTCGCACGCGGCTCCTGTGAACCGCCAGTGTTTTTGGAGCTGGCCTACACCGGCACCTCGCAGGACCTTCCGCCAATACTGCTAGCTGCCAAAGGGGTCACTTTTGACTGGTAACATATTAGAGTAGACTATTGAACGGTAATCAATTTAATCAGGCGTTTGTTTGCGGAAATCCATTATGTAAAGGATGTTGAAACTTATTAGCTGAAGATGTGCATTAAGAAAATAAAAATAATGTAACTTACGTAGCTTGTGAGCAACTCCCGACACTCGTGTGTACTATCGTTACCATCAATACTAACACAACTACACAAGGAAAGACACAACACCGTCGATAATACTGTAGCGGTTTGCTATTGCAAAGTCTATTTCTACTGATGATGATGCCTCTACCGGTAACATTTGCTAACCTGTAGTCTATGCATCAGTGCTACTCGAGCTGGCTCATAATAGCACTGCGTAGAACTACACGTTAGTCTTGCTTACCGCCAGATGGGTCACTTTCAACTGATAACACTGACTGCTATGACATAGAACAGTGTAGTGTCTAGCTTCTCTAACATAATGTAAAACTTCATATTCACAAGATAACATAACACCTAATTACAATCCCGCTGCAGAGAGGACCCGCCTTATCCGTCACAATTGGCAGGTGGTTTCTCTCCAAAGATCAAAGACAGGCAGTATCTTCGACGATGTTGGCTGGATATGGCTGGTCTTTGTATTTTACGAATAGCGCGTTGTGTAACACAACCATCTAACTCTAACACGTGACTAAATGTAAAAATACGTATAAAATAAATAATTTTTACGTATTTTCTCGTCACCATACTCAAAAATCCCTAAACAAACTATTTAGTGATTTTTGAGTATGATGACGAGGAAATACTTCTGGAGATGGGCATCATTCATAGACAGGATGATTTGTCGTAAACATTTTATATTAATTAATGTAAATGATAATGTGTGTTATTTACAGCGGTGGGTTGTGCCTGAAGCATCCGGACCACATGCGGGAGAACCGCGGAAGCATGGCGGGAGCCGCTGTTGTCCTCGCCGCTATAAAAGCCATCGCAGAACTTAAGGCGAGTTTCTTCTTTATTAAATTTGTGTATGAACACTTACCGTGCAGTGGCGGTGGAAGAATATCTATTACCGACAGAAGAAAACAAATCAGGAGATGAGCATCAGCGTCTTCCTAATAACGCATAAAAATAAAAAAACTGCGGTTGCCAACCTGCTTGCCAAGCGAGGCTAAGCTTGCCAATTTACCTTCGATAGCTCGACTACATGACTGAAGAGGAATATGGTAGAAAGGAGTATTAGACACTACAGACCCAAACTAAACTCCTTATACCTAGTAGTCTTAGCAGTCCCTAATACCCTAGCCCTACCATATTAATATACATATATAAATAAGGTAAGTGCGGCATGTCTGCACCATGAGACCTAAGTAATTGGATGGACAGAGACAAGATGTCAGGATTAGGTGATTAGGTTCTCTCACTGCCGATTGAGCAGATTCACAAGATTGAACAGAGGTTCTGACGATGGTGTCTTGGCAGCAGTGAGAAAGAGATCTTACCAGGAGTATTGGCGGTAGTAACGAAAACGACGTCCAGTTTTCAAAGAGGATGTTATTTTGAAATGAAATGAAATTGATGATATTTATTCAATATTGATTATTGCATGATACTTATTAAGTGAACGCAAGTAGAGAGAAAGGGGAATGAAAATGAACGCAAGTAAGACGAAAGTGATGGTTTTTGAAAGAGAAGAAAGCAAAACGGTATGTGAAATAAGAATAGAAGGAGAGTTAATTGAGCAAGTGGATGAGTTTGTGTATTTGGGATGTGTATCTAGCAGGGATGGTAGATATGATAAGGATATAGAACGACAAGTAAATGCAGGGAATATAGTGAATGGGCACTACAATCTATTATGAAGAACCAGAATGTGTCAAAAAAGGCACGTATGGTAATTCATAATGCTGCGTTAGTCCCTACCTTAATGTATGGTAGTGAAAGCTGGGTGTGGCAGAAGAAGCACGAAAGTAGAATAAATGCTGTAGAAATGCGGTCTTTAAGGAATATGCTAGGGTTGAATCTGAATGACAGGGTGAGAAATTGCGTGATAAGAGATAAATGTGGTATGCAAGATGATGTTGTGACTAGGATTAAGAAAGGAATGCTTCGGTGGTTTGGTCATGTAGAAAGAATGAATAAGGAAAGAGTGACAAAGCAAATTTATATGGCAGATATGAACGGCAGAGTCGGGAAGGGACGCCCTAGAAAAAAGTTTATCGACCAAATTGGCGATATTTTGAAAATGGGCCACGTTAGAAGTACCCTTAACCGACGAGCATGTATGCGTAGATATATGGATGTAAAGTAGGCGAAAGAGGTATGTCAGCATCGTGCCAAATGGAAGTCCGTAGTCTCTTCCTACCCCTCTGGGTGACAGGCGTAAGTGTTTATGTTTATGTTTATGTATGTACTTATTAAGTCATTTTTTATCCACCACTGGTTCGGAAAATACCTCTGTCCTGGGAACAACCAGCGAGAAACCCAGGGGGACTTATTTAAAACATGTTTCACTTTACAATAATTTTGTTTGTAGGTACAATTTTAATGAATATTAATAGAACCAGCATGGTATGGCGATCACCTCATTTCCATGGGGTTATTTTCTTTTTTGTACGGCGACTGTGACGGCGTAACTCGTAGCGCCCCATTCTTCGTCAATATATTTTAGCGTCTTCCTGGTTGGTGAATCCATTTTAATCTTAGTAAGAATCTTTGTGATGCAGCCCCATCAGTCTCCTAGCTCTTGATAAGTTCGTTCGCAGTTAAAATGTCCATGGTTGTCTTGCGTCTCCTTTCTTTAAGATGATACCTCGAAAATTTGGTGGTTTTTCTATTTAACATATTTTTTTAAGTTTTATAGATTACAAAACAAAATTTTGGTATATGATTTTTGACTATATGACCTTGGATTGCATAAAAAGAAAACACGATATCATGAAATTTTCTCGATAGAAAAAAATTGCAAAGTAGGCTCTAATTATTTACATGTTTCCATGACACCACAGTATTCTTACAAATAATTTTATGGAATTATTTTTAATGCATAGTAAATAATCATATCTAAGTTTTCGTAAACCAGTTTTTTAATCTATAACGAAGTTTGGTTAAAATAAATAAAAATGTTGGTTGGCGCTTACTTACTACTTTTTTTCCGAGCAAGCGCTCTGAAAAAAAGATAGCCTGGTATAGCTATCTCATAATTTGCGTACTATGAAGTCATTGCATCACTTTCATTTTGACAATCCCTCAGTCGTCCGTTAGCTTCTCCGACAAAAGAATAAGCCACGCCCCCAAAACTTCGATTCATTTTCAAGGTATCCTCTTAAGTTCCTACTAATCCCTGAAATTCCCTTCAATTCTAACGAAAGAATATATCTCATCTCTTATATCTTCATCTACCTATCACATATGCATCTTCTCAAAACACTGGTGAGGCCCGCTTGTGGGACGCCGGTGTCCGATCCCCTGCCATGGTGAAAGTACAAAACACATTAAGTACTTACAGATTGGGGTAAATACTGCCCAATACCCGAATACTGCTCATTTTAAAGATTAGAATTTATTTAACGTTCCCTAACCTATTCCTAGCGGAAAATTTAATGAATCTAATCAATTTTAAAGTTAAATTTTAAAGCGATTTTTTTTTATTTTAATTTAGAATGAGGACCGAATGAACAAAATGTTTAGCTTTTAGTTTAAGTCACTTTCGTTTTCATTTACCCAATTTATTGCTTGATTTTTTTATTTAATTTAGCTTCGGAGGACCATGTTTATATTTTAGTTTCAGTAACTTTCGTTTTAGTTACAAAATGTACGATAGTTATATTTTTTAATTAACCTAAGTTAGGTTACGAAGGACCATAATATTTAATTTTTTATTTAATTTTTAAAGGAGGATTGAAGGACTAAAATGTATAGTCAGGTAGAACGGTAGAACAGTCAGGTAAAAACCTTAACTAAATTCCCTATACCTAGCAGTCCTTAACAGCCACTAATACCCTGACCCTACCACATAAATATATACATACAAAAATAAGATATGCAAGTGCGGGATGTCTGCACCATCAGACCTAAGAAAACAGACGGACAGAGACAAGCTGTCAGGGTTGGGTGATGGAGTTCTCTCCTTATTAGTCAAATAGACTCACAAGACTATACAGGGGTTCTGATGCCTAAAGGTGTCTTGGCCGCAGTGAGAGAGAGAGAGAGAGAGATCTTACCAAGAGTCTCGGTGGTAGTAGCGAAGACGTAGTCCAGGGTTCAAAGAGGATTTTATTTTAAATTGAATTTTTTTATTAAATATTGATTAATACATAATACTTGTTGAGTCATTTTTTTATTTATCACTGGTTCAGAAAATACTTCTGTCCTGGAAAAAAACCAGCAAGAAACCCAGTGGGACTATTTAAAAAAATAGCTTACAATCATGTATGTTACAATTAACAACATATAACAAATTAGAAATAGCTTGGTAGTGATCCTTTTTCCCAGGAGTTATTATCATCTATAAATTCCTTAATATTATAATAACACTTTTTATACAAGCTTAGTTTAATAAAGTTTTTGAACTCTTTATTGTAGAAGTATAATTTTAAAATATTATATGTGCAACAAGCGGTCTTATCACATTACTTTATTACTTTATTTTATTTCTAAATATTACTTACTACATGAATATTATTAATATCTATTGTTACGATCATAGAATACCATAATACAACGGAGGCGTGAGCGGTGCCCGTGTAGCCACTAACATGTCAAATTACACCTTAAAGTGTCAACCCATCTTTTTTTACGTTCACGTTACAGTGGTTTTTGTGACAAGCGTTCCTGAGTGCAATATATTTCAAAATTTTATATAAATAAAAATTTTATATAACAAAATTTTATTGATACCGGTAAACTGGGAAATATTATCGCTTTTAAAATTGTACTTGGTATAATGGCAAACTAAATAGATGCAATCAAATACGATGACAAATTATATTTTAATTACCTACGAACAGATTTTTACATGTTTTATTACAATTGAACAAGCTAGTAGTAACAGATACACGACTCCACCGAGCCAATAATTCATTCTTGGGGCGATGTATACGCTTTTACAACAAAATTCTGTAAAATATACAAAATTTCACCTACTCGAAGTTCAAAAACATTATTAAACTAAGTTTGTATAAAAGGGTTATTATAATATTAAGGGATTTATGGATAATAGTAGCCCCTGGGAAAGGTGATCGCTATCAAGCTATTTCTAATTTGTTATGTGTTGTTAATTGTAACACGTAATTGTAAGCTGTTATTTTTAAAGTCCCGCTGAGGGGTTGGTTCTTTCCAGGATGGAGGTTTTTCCCCGAAGCAGTGGTAAATTAAAAATTGTGACCTTCAATAAGTATTATTTATAGTCTATATTGAATAAAAAGTTTCTGTTTCTGTTTCATCCCTAACTGTGTTACCATTATATTCTACAGTGTGCTTAAACGCGCAAACTAATATCTAACATCTTATACGTTTATTATACACATTTTATATATTTTTCTTATTGAAAATAAAAAGTTACAATAACAAAAAAATACATACTTCCCACCATTGTATTTGCAAATAGTTTTGCTCACTGTTTACAAATAAGTAAATATGTATTAATAAAATAAATATTTATTTTTAAATAGATTTCTTTTATTATCTTCCTTTTCAGAAAGAGACGGTCCATAAAGATTCGTTTTGAATCCGTTGTTATTGGCTTGGAATAAAGTCTGATTTAATGTAATACTAAAATGCGTTTGTAACATTGATTTATTGACATTTGTATAACCAATGAGCGAACTGGGTATACGATCTAACCGCTTGTGGGTGTACTCCCGGCGACACCGGTTCTCGTACAAAATATTAGGCAGCCACTGTTACGACAATCTCTTACTTTGCCGGCGATCGGAGTATTAATTATTTCGGGTTCGCGAAAGTAAACTCTACTTCGAGTAGCAACTGCGATCATTTCACCTACGATATCTGCGATTATTAAGGGTCTAACTGAAGAAGCTTAGCGATTTTTGACGACGAAACTATATGCTTGATGTGTGCGTAGCGGCATGCATTAATTTCTCATCCTAATCGGCAATTTTACTTACTTCGCACGTAACAATATCAACAGCTTACTTAAGTTTAGTAGTCAGAACCTCGGCCTTAGGAGCCTTCTGTTTAGGTGAATTGGCACATGAACAAAAGGGGTAGGTTTACACCCACAATTAGTGGTGTAGCAAATGTTTCTACAACTAGGGGCCACTGGGGCCAAACGTGCTGCCCCGGCATCCTTAACTAGTTATTTTAAAACAAAATGTCAGTAAAATTCTTCCATTGTCTATAGTATATTACTTAAAAATTAATAAACCAATATGAACTTGGCAAATGTGTCTATGTGCGGATTACCGATTATGTTCGTTATATTTTAATTAAGGATATTTATTATCATTATTCGGTCTCAGGGCATTATTATTACTAGTGAGTAAGAGCTTTTTGGATTTTTCGAGATCCTTAATGGCAGGCGAGGAGCTGAATTTCTTTTCTAATAAGCCACCCACAAAAGTCTACTAACCTGGGCTACAGCCCCACAGCTCCGCCCTGGTTAAGCCACAACCGACTGTTACAATATAGAGTACTTTATTTTGTGCTACTATTACATAAACGTTAATCTATTGGGCATTCACTTAATAAAAGTGAATAAAATACTATCCATATTCTAGGTGCCCATAAATGTCCGCGCGGTGATACCGTTATGCGAAAACTTAATCAGTGGTCAGTGTATGAAAGTCGGAGACGTGGTACGAGCTCTCAACGGTACCACTATACAGGTAACAGAAAACTATTATTTATCTTTAAGCGTATGGTACTCGTAGTTTATAGGCTTAAGGATAGGGCGCATCAAGTGCTTACTTAGCATTAACTAAGCAACAGATTAACTACAACAACAACTTTAAACTCCATACTTATAAGAAATCAGTAAAAGACTTTAAAACAAAATTGCCACAGCTATATCTTGCCAAATGATGTTCTATCAAATGTCTCAAATACAATTAAGAAAATTAAAACAATATGAAAACATTTCATATCCACTTCTACAATAGTTCCTATCAACTTCTGCTGCAAAGAGATCATCCAATCCAAACTTTTAATATTTGGCGAAATCGAAGATAATGCAGTAGAAGATTACATTTTTTTGTGTAGAAGTTTCTTTTCCTTGGTATTTCGTTTGAATGGTATTCAAATTTAATAAAAGCTTATTTTACAAATTCGGTGAAGAAAAACTTAAGAATAACTCTTTAAAATAGATTTAATAAGCATTGCTACAATCAGTATTTCTTCAAAATATATGAGATTTAATATCTAAATCATTTTAATTGAAATCTTAAATTTTCACTCAATAGTTTAGGTCACATTATGAATAAGAATATGTATTGACTTTTGTCAAATAATGATTTCTTATATTTACGCGAAAATCCGTACAAATAGTTTTATGTAATGTGTAGTGTACACATTAAATAAAACTATTTATACGGATTTTATTTGATATGTAGTGTACACATTATACATGTTAGAATCAACGGTGTCTACTCTGACTGGGTTGGCATCCATAAATTTGTCAGACAGGGCTGTGTGGCTTCCTCGTGGCTGTTCAACCTGTTTATGGACAGTTGTTTGCAAAATTTGAAAGTTGAAGAATGCGGATTAAGAATGGGTGAGTTAACCGTCAAATGCCTTTTGTACGCCGATGATCAAGTTATTCTTGCGTCGTCGGCGGCCGAGCTGCAAATGATGATTACATTAATGAACAGATCATTAAAAGAAAGGGGTATGAAAGCGAACGCAAGTAAGACGAAAGTTATGGTTTTTGAAAGAGAAGAAAGTAAGACGATATGTGAAATAAGAATAGAAGGGGAGTTGATCGAGCAAGTAGATAAGTTTGTATATCTGGGTTGCGTATTTAGCAGGGATGGGAGATGTGATAAGGATATAGAACGACGAATGAATGCAGGAAATAGAATAAATGGGGTCCTACACTCTATTGTGAAGAGTCAAAATGTGTCGAAAAAGGCACGTATGGCAATTCACAATGCTGTGTTGGTCCCTACTTTAACGTATGGTAGTGAAAGTTGGGTGTGGCAGAAGAAGCACGAGAGTAGAATGAACACAGTAGAAATGCGGTCGTTAAGGAGTATGTTAGGGCTGAATCTGAATGACAGGGTAAGAAATTGTGTAATAAGAGAAGAGTGTGGTTTGCAAGATGATGTTGTAACCAGGATTAAGAAAGGAATGCTTCGGTGGTTTGGTCATGTGGAAAGAATGAATGAGGAAAGAGTGACAAAGAAAATTTATGTTGCAGAAGTGAATGGCAGAGTCGGAAAGGGACGTCCTAGGCGAAAATTTATCGACCAAATTGGCGATGTATTGAAAACGGGCCAAATTAGGAGTACCCTTAACCGACGAGCATGTATGCGAAGGTGTATGGATGAGAAGGAGGCGAGAGAGGTGTGTCAGGATCGTGCCAAATGGAAGTCTGTAGTCTCTGCCTACCTCTCTGGGTGACAGGCGGAGTGTTTATGTATGTATGTATGTACACATTAAATGAAACTATTTATACGGATTTTATCGCGTTTAATTAACTTATTTTTAATACCCGACGTGATCACGGTAGGGACTGAGATGTTTGACGTCCCAATGTCATAGTTAGCCCGGTTGCCTTCAGTTTTTGAATATTATTTTTTGGTCTGATCTACGCAGAATGAACTTATAGTATGTAGAAGTCTTGCGGTGGTATGATTGGGTTTGGATTAGATTTTTTTAATTATAGGACCCCAAGCAGATGGTAGCACCCATCCATCTTTTTTATTGAAATTAGGATGTTAATTCCAATGTGTTCGGTGTTCTTTTGCGAGGACTTGTGGTCTATCATCTCATAGTGGTGGGAACGATCTTGAACATGTTCACAGACTGCAGACTTCCCGAAGCGCTGGTGCTTCACGTCAGCTATGTTCTTTGACGCGTGTTTTTATATATCTTTTTGTTAGCTGTAGGAAAAACCACGCTCACAATCTATCTTGTAGGTACATTCCTGCATTTTTTAGCGGGATATTACATTTGATGGATGGTAAAATTGAATAATTTTCTTCGGCGGCTTGTAATATGTTTTAATGAAAGCTCGCTTCAAATTGTAGCCAAGCTTGTATGTGTCTCATTTGACACATGGTAGTACAGCAGGTACACGCTCGACTATGGCCGGCTTCACTCGGTCACTGTAAGATAGTCGCGGGTCTCGAAGCTTGTTGTCTTGAAATAATTAATTTTCAAAAAGTCAGTGGATCAAACATCTCAGTCCCCTCTGTGACCATAGGGAATAAATCAGTTAATTAAACGCGATAAAATCGTTATAAATGGCCTTAATCAAGTCCAAAATTGCCAGTGAATTCCATTTCAGATCGAGGACACAGACATGGAGGGACGCTTGATGCTTGCGGACGCGCTGGTGTACGGGCAGGCCATGTACAGACCCACACTCGTTGTCGATGTCGCTACGCTTACTCGTGGGTATTCTTATTATGTACATATTACAAGTATACCCTTCTATCAATGACTGAGACAATATCCAAATAGATTTGCAGGTTAAGTAGAAGATATCATAGCTCCACAAAATGCTCATGCTTAAAAGGGTACTTAGAGGAAGTCACTATTTTTAAGGGTGATGAACAGGCACACAGTCCATCTGATGATAAACGGATACTGTGGTCCATAGAATTATACATTTAGCCTCGATCAAGAATCAAAATGCGTTATGTTGTCACCACTGAGGACTTCTGAGTGCCCAGTGGTGACAACACAACGGAACGGAGAAATGCATTGTTTGCAGTAAAAAGGGTGTCCGGCTCTCAACACTCATCAAACGAAACACAGCAGCATTAAGTTGCTATTTTACGCTGTTATTCCGTGAGAGCATGATTCTACTCCGGTCAAGCCGACCCATTCATGCTACAACTGTAATATAGTTGCACCAAGTATACGTGTTGTCGTGCAGGAGGGATACTGCTGGCTACAGGTGGTGGTGCTTACGGCTGCTTCAGCAGCGGCGAGGAAGTGTGGGGCGCGTTGCGGGCCGCCGGCGCCGCGGCAGGGGACCGGCCCTGGCGCCTGCCGCTCTGGAACTACTTCCGCAACCAGCTGATCGGTATAAGCTCCACACTACATACGGCACATTGAACACTGCATACAACACACTGATCACTGCACACAACACACTATTCACTGTACACAAAACACTGCTCGCTGCAAATAACACACTATTCACTGTACACAACACACTGCCCACTGCAAATAACACACTGCCAACTGCACACTACACACTATACACTGCACACAACACACTGCCCACTGCACACTACACACTATACACTGCACACAACACACTGCTCACTGTACACAACGCACTATACACTGCACACAACGCGCTGCCCACTGCACACAACACACTGCTCACTGCACACAACACACTGCTCACTGCACATAATGCATTGCTCACTGCACACAACACACTATACACTGCACACAAAAAACTGCTCACTGCACACAACACACTGCTCACCACACGATGCACACTACACACTGCAAACTGCACACTGCGCACTATACATGCACACTGTAAATACAGATACAGCGCCAAGACGGCTCTGGCCCTATACACAAACATCTTTTCTTTAAAATTTAAGCATTTTTATTAAATTTCTCAAGCAAATTCGGCTTTCTATATTTAAAACATCAAAATCTACACTGGTTCGCAAAACGAGACCGAGTTTTTCACCGAGACACTCATAAGAACCGACAAGACACTCGTAATCTTTGTTTTTTAGGCCATGTCCGTGGTACAATTTCATTTGACAATAACTACATCATAGATAAGAATTCCAATGAAATATTTTAAAATATTAATTTTAACAAAAAAATATATAATAATAACCGGAGGGGAAGACCTGGAACTTGCAAGTGCAGAGTAAAAGTTATCTCCAAATAACGTGATTTAATTTTTTGATTTGATGATTTATTATAAGTTTTTTTTTAAACATTTTATATTAGATGGACTGCGTTCTTGTTTGGGAGTTACTGGCATTAAAAATACCTATATACCATATTTGCCAACTAACGCATTCTTGAAAACATTTTTTGTATAGTAAGTGAGCTTAATTCTATATAATATAATATATTTAGATTTGCCGTGTAGTGGCGGTTAAGAATATCCATATCTTCCCGTGGGTGTCGTAAGAGGCGACAGAAGAAAACATGCAGGAGATGGGCAGCAGCATCTTCCTGATAACAACAATAATACAATAAAAACTGCGATTCCCAACCCACTCGCCAAGCGTGGCAGCTATGCCAAATATACCCTATAACGAAAGTTACGAAGAGACGGCCCCTGTCCCTGGCGACCCGGCTATTCCTGGCTACGGTGGCGACCATGGTAATGGTGGGACTCCCTGCTCAGCCGTTACCACGCTAATGATCTCCGTTGGAGGTTCGGTTGCCACCTAAGACGACTCGACTTGGCAACATATAACGCACGTACCCTGAGAACTGACGAGAAGATTTTGGAGCTAGAAGAAGAGATAGACAAGTTGCGCTGGTATATCATAGGATTACCTGAGGTCTGAAAAGAGTGTGAGGACACGGTAATCAGCGAATCTGGCAACTTGTTCTATCACCGGGGAGGCGACCATCTGTTCCAAGGAGGTGTCGGATTTATCATTCACAAGTCTCTCGTTAACAACATTGTACAGATTGTTTGTCAACAAGGGTTGCGTTCCCTAAACTTAGTATCACCAAACCACCACAGGTTTACGCACCAACGTCGGCATCCCAATGAGGAGGTGGAGAAAATGTATAAGGATACATTTCCTCCACCATCCAATCCTGCAAAACCTACTATACGGTGTTAATGGGAGACTTCAACGCAAAACTAGGCACAAGAGAAAATGGAGTGCTGAGGATAGGGAAACAACGGAACCCAAGGGGCCAGCAGCTGACTAACTTCACGCAGAAAGTTAACTTCATCGAAGTGCTGAAGTGTTTGTACAACGCACTATGCTTAGTGACCTCAATAGTGTCTCCTAATGGATAGGTTTTATGGTGAACATGGGCAAAACAAAGATCATGTGTAGCGTTCATGTCATATCCAAACCGGTAGTTGTTGAGAGCACTAAGCTCGAAGTTGTTGACGAGTATATTTACCTTGGACAAATAGCCCGATCAGGTAAGTCCAACTTCGACCAAGAGGTCAATCCACAGATTCAACTCGACTGAAAGGCCGCCAGCCAGAGTCAGATGAAGTTACGACATATCTTCTCGTCAGGTATACCTCAAACTCTGAAAACTAGATTGTACAACCACTGCGTGTTGCCAGTGATAACTTACGAATCTGAGACGTGGTCCTTCACTGCTGGCCGTATGAGGACGCTCAAGGTCGCTCAGCGAGCTATTGTGAGGTCTACGAGAAATCCCGTTCTTTGCGTGATAAAATTAGAAATGAGGATATTCTTAGTAGAATCAGAGCTACTAATATAGCCCAACGGCTTAGTAAGCTGAAGTGGCAATGGGTAGGACATATATCTCGAAGAACCGACAACCGATGGGGAAAAAGGTTCTCGAATGGCAGCCTCATACCGGTTGGGAAAGTGTAGGGTGACCCACCATTTGATAGAGTGATGACCTAGTAAGACATGCAGGAAGTCGATGGATGCAGGTGGCCCAGGACCGTGGTTTGTGGCATTCCTTGGGGAAGGCTTATGTTCAGCAGTGGACTTGTGAGGGCTGTAATAACAAACTAAATAAAAACAGTGGGTTTAAAACACTGTTTAACAGTGTTTTAAACCCACTGTTTATTTTAGGTCAAATTACTTACTACATATCAATGATCCCATCCAGATGATCCATCAGTGGACTTAAGAAACAAAGGATCAGGCACGGCTACTCCTTGTATCGGCGCTGCATTTCTAAAGGTAAGAATTAGTTGTACAGTTTTGTTAGTTTAAAAATAAATGCGCTATATACTATGTAGCTTTTGGATTACAATGATGAAAGGATGTTAAATTATTCAATTAGCAATCAATACCGGTCAAAGCAGTTTTGATGTGCTCTACTATGAAAAACTATACAAGGGGTGAGTTTATCGGCTGAGGCGAGAAAGTCTGCTTTCTCAGAAACGAGCAACGTTGTGGTAGCTTAGAGCTTGGTTCTTTTTAGGTCGTTTAAGTCCACTGCTGACCATGAGCATCTACTGTTGGGTTAGACAAGTCCTCGCCCTGAAATCGCCACGCTGTCATACAATCATCTCGTATCGCCATCAATCAGAAGACGTGATCTTTCTTGGTATCATAGAAAAACAAATCAGGTGTATGCTGTAGCGTCTTAAAATCCAGAAAACAAAATACTGCCCTTGCCAACTCTTAAACATCTTAACAGTGTCTCTTAAAAAGACTTAACCTTTTAGCGGTGGTGTAACAATATCTTACACGTGGTATCATCCCGCGGGTGTCGCAGGAGGCAACAGGGGGATACAAATCAGAAAATGGGCAGCAGCGTCTTCCTAATAACGATTAAAAATAAAACGCTGAGGTTGCCAGCCCGCTTGCCAAGCGTGCCAACTGTGACATATAACTCCTCTACGGGGCAATTGATGGGGAGGTCTATGTTTTGACAGTGGATTTTTGAGTTATGTTTGCAGTGCACAAACATGTGCGCACACTGCAATGGTATAAACAGGCCGTAGTATAGTCAATAAGTAAGCAAAACAGTCATTATTTATTAGTCAGTAGTTTTCTTATATTTAGGTTAGTTATAGCATCGCATTGGTTTAATAACTGTAATGTTGTTATAATGGAGAAGATAACAAGGTTACAATATTAAACTTTTAAGTACGTAGGTAAAATGTCTAGACCAAACACATAATTCTAGTTTTTATTTCACATCGATCGGTGCACTATTACCGAACTTATAGGCGTGGAAAGTTTACGTACATTTTTAAAATCTCGCCCGTGCCCGCGAGTAGCGCGTGACGTTATAGATTCCATGCGGCCGCGCCGCCATCCGTTCCAGCGCGCCGATCATACGTTTGTAGTCATTGAGTTTAATATATAAATCAATGTTTGTAGTAATATTTCGCGGGTGAGTTATTTCACCTCGCGCTCTGGTGTTTTTAAGTATTTAATGATGGAAGAAGGGTTTCAAAAGGTCAATCTGACAATCTTCCAATAGTCCGTGACATGAGGGTAGCGGAATATTTTCTAAGAAACAAAGATTTTGTCGCGGCTGAAATACGCATAAGAATAAGATAATATTTTATAACCTAGGTACCCATTATTACATTAATACTTCTGGGTTTCATTTGCTAATGACAAGAATATGTATAACAAAAATACGTAAACATTCCTTACCTACCTACTTACTATCTGCCTCTAACTAGTTTTGTTTTATTATTCTTTTTTATGGTTAAAAAATTCCTGTTGTATATAAAGAAATTTACTACAAATATACCTTCGGTGTATAAAAATATGATTTTATCTAAAAATCGGATGTTTTCAATATTAATAGAAAAAGGGTCGCATTATTACTATGATTAAAAGCGTAGTTATATATTCTTCAGGCAAGGGATCAATGTCAATATTATCATCTAGAGTAGTAACAGGATCGACAACATATATATATGCTCAATTACTTGTGAAGTAGTGGCAATCGCATGTGCAACTGTTTCTGACCTAGATTTGGCATTTAGTTTTGATAGTAAAAATCTTTGGGGTTTTTCTGTATACCGATTTTGACAAGCAAACTAGTGAGGCAAACATCTTTTTTAAGTTTGAGGGGACCACCAACTAGTTTGTGCTTCACGTAGTTTTCTATATCGTTTTTGACCTAGAACAAAATACAAACTTATTTAAAGTCTATAAAAAAATAAGGAACCTCGTAATTTGTATTCCATCAATATTTAAAATATGTACCAACTGGGTAATACATAAAAATAGGACTACACGAAAAAAAAATTTAAGTGCTCCACTTCATAATCAAACTTCTTTCATTATTTGCGGCCCGCAAAGTATGCAGGTTGAACAGCTCTGCGATGTGTTAAGTTTTTGCTCGAAATATCGTAAAAATATAAAAACGTTTGTTAACATATTCCATATTTTAACCTTTATATGCATTATAAACATTTTAAAATTTGCTGCAAACATAGGTAGGTATCTAAACTTACGAACTCACGACAGGACATTGACTTATCTACATTACATAGGTAAGTACTTTACCCAAGTTTGGATGTTTATTTACACCGAAGTAGTTTTAGTTATATATGTAGGTATTAGGTATTGTTTCTTCTTGAAATTATAATGATCATTAATCGTGGAAAGGTTCAATGAAGTTAGTTACTTAAGCACTGCGACTCGAGTAGGTACCAACATGCCTAATAGAAAGCATTTACTACCAATAACCAAGAGCTAACACGTGAAGATTATTATTATTTGAACACTTACATCGAAATGATCCTTACAACAATATGCCAGTGTTTGGTCCTAAAGGATGTGCTCTTCTCATAGCATTTGTCCATTTATTTCTGATGGTAGGGTTTCTAGGCAAATTAAAAACAACTTTTCAGGTGTTTTTGTGGCCGTATTTTTACATTGAGACACAGCACAATATTTAATAGACGGTGTCATGTTCTATAATGTTTCTTGTTAAAAATATATAGCAAGTAAATCCGCGCGCGACGGGGACATTCGAGTAAATGTTTTGATTTTCTAAGTGCGCGTCGGGTCTCTCGCACGAAGATGCAAATCGTGACGTCATCAACGATGTCGCTCTCGGCCCGCGGCTTAGACCGAAAATGTTAACTTTGCGCCTTTATATCTCGGTCCTTTTTTTTTTTTTTTTTTTATCTATTTTATATCTATATTATCTTCGGACTAGAAGAGGGAGAAAACTCGATTTCGGAGCTATTTGAAAGTGTTAAGGGGATCCTGAAGGAAGACCTAAACATAAATATGGAGCAATTTGAAATAAACAATTTATACAGGCTGGGAAAAAATAAAGTTCAGAATAAACCAAGACCCGTGCTTTGCTCTCTTATAAATGCATGGAAAAAAGATGAAATAATGAAGAAAAGGAAAAATCTAAAGAACATTTATATATCAGAGGATTACTCAAAGGAAGTCTTGGAGAAAAGGAAAGCACTGCTACCACGGTTAAAAGAAGAGAGAGAGAAAGGAAATATAGCTTTTCTGAATTACGATAAACTAGTAGTCAAAGAACTCAACGCAGAAAAAAGGAAAAGGGAGCCAACTACCTCACCGTCACCATCCAAAACTCAACCTAAAAAACAACTTACCTTAAACTTTGCTAAAAATAACAGGATGCATGCCTTCGATGCAACAAGACCTAGATCAAACTCTCTGACAAACAAAGCTATACCCAATAAACACTAGCAATTAAACGAGAAACGGAAAACCCAAACAAACTATAAAAGCAAACAAATAGAAAAAACACATCTTCCCCCAAGCCGACTGGTCCTCGTGGGGGACAAAGACCATAACCCTTCAACAACACAAAGAAACAACTACAAAGTAACAAACATTTACGTCGCAGCCCTTAACGTGCGCACACTGAAAAATGAAGAAAACCTTATAGAATTAAATAATGCGTTAAAACAAATTAAATGGGATATCCTCGGCCTCAGTGAAGTAAGACGAATGGGAGAAAAAATTACCTCGGAACCAGACTTCTTAATGTATCATATAGGAACGACGCCAGGCCTTCATGGCGTTGGTTTCATCGTCAAAAAATATCTTGAAAAATCTATTGAAAGATTTATCGGAATTTCGGAACGCATAGCAATGATGAACCTGAAACTACCGGGATATAAAGATCCTTGGTCTATTTTACAAATATATTCACCAACAGAACAATCTGACTTAGAAACCATAGATAAATTCTACCTCGATCTAAATATCACTATCCAAGAACAGACCCACAAAAACTTAATCATCATGGGTGACTTCAACGGCCAAATTGGAACTAGGCGCCTGGGTGAAGAAACAACACTAGGACCATTCATCTACAACAATAAAAGTAGGAGCAGAAATGGAGAAAAACTTATAAACTTCACACTAGAAAATAACCTAACTATTTTAAACTCAGTATACAAGAAAAACAAAAAGAAGATGTGGACATGGGTTTCACCAGATGGGAAAACAAAGAACCAAATTGATTACATGATTACTAACAGAAACAACTGCTTTACAAATTTTGACGTCATCAACAAGCTCAACTTCAATACCAACCACAGACTAATTAGAGCTGAAATAAAATCAGTACAACCGAAAAACCCTAGACCGAGGGAGGAACTACCAACTATCAAGCTCAGCAAGCAACAAAGCGAGCAACTAGTACTCACCCTAAAGGACAAATTTACAGACCTAAAAGAGTACGCAAAGATAGCAGGAACTCAGGAAAAATACAACTGGATAGAGACTACTATAAAAGTTCAACTACAACACATTAATAAGATAAAACCTGATCCCAGGAACGTGCTAACAACTAGTACTATAAAATTGCTAGAACAAAGAAACCAGCTAATCAACACAAAAGATATAAACGACAGAAGAAAGCACATAGCGAAAATCAGTAAAGACATCAATGAAAGCATAAGAAAAGACAGCAAAAAAAGAAGAATGGAAATTATCGAAAAACATGTAATCAAAACAGGAGGTGTTAAAAAAGCTAACAAGGAAATAACAAACTCAAAAGACTGGATCGCAAAAATTAAAAACCTCAGCGGAGAATACAGCCACCACAGAAAAAACATCTTAGGAATTGCCACATCTTATTACAGAAAGATATACGAACACAACATCGCTCAAGACGAAGACGACTTAGAGGGAACCTCAAACGTCCCTAACATCCTTATGAGTGAAGTAATAAATGCTATAGATAGCCAAAAGAGAGACAAGGCACCAGGACCAGATGGCATAAACAATGAAATCTTAAAAGAAAGTAAAGAAGTTATAGCACCAGTCCTTATTGACATATTCAACGAGATACTAATCACCGAAATTATCCCACAGCAATGGACACAATCAAACATTATTCTTCTATATAAAAAAGGAGACAAATATGAAATCGGGAACTATCGCCCCATCAGCCTAATGTCTAATTTATATAAAGTATTTGCTAAGATCTTACTAAATCGGATTGAGAAAACATTAGACGAACACCAACCCATTGAGCAGGCGGGTTTTCGTAAAGACTACTCAGTGCTCGACCACATTCACGTAGTACGCCAAGTTATGGAGAAGTATAAAGAATACCAATTGACCTACTATATTGGATTCATCGACTACAGCAAGGCGTTCGATTCTTTATTTCACGCAAAGATATGGGAGTCATTAAAAGAACAAGGAATTGATCACAAGTATATCCGCTTAATTAAAAACGTTTACAACAAGAGTACAGCGAGAATACAACTGGAAAAGAAAGGCGAATGTTTCAAAATCGGCAAAGGCGTACGACAAGGAGACCCTCTGTCACCAAAATTATTCTCGGCGGTGCTTGAGTCAATATTCAGAGGTCTTCATTGGGAAAATCTCGGTATCAACGTAGATGGTCGTTCACTAACTTATCTGAGATTCGCGGATGACATTGTGTTATTTGCAAAAACTCCCGAAGATTTAACAAAAATGATAAACGATTTAGCAATGGAAAGCAAGAAGGTGGGTTTACAACTGAATCCAGAAAAAACTAGGGTGCTGACCAATGGAGAGAGAACAGCTATAAACTTAGGGAGTAATCAAATCGAGTATACGGAAGAATATGTTTATCTGGGACAACTAATAACGAATGATAATCCCATGCGCAAAGAAGCTGAAAGAAGAATAACCAACGCCTGGAAAAGGTACTGGACTTTAAAAGAGATTATGAAGGATAAAAATCAGCATATTAATATAAAAAGCAAACTTTTTAACACCTGCATACTGCCAGTTCTCATGTACGGCAGTCAAACATGGACCTTGTCACAAAACCTGACTAACAAACTTGCAACATGCCAGCACGCAATGGAAAGAAGCATGATGAATGTGAAAAAATCGGACCGACTGAGAAACTGTGTAATAAGAAGCAAAACAAAGGTTACAGACATAACGCACAAAATTAGAAGACTGAAGTGGCGATGGGCGGGGCACATGATAAGAGGAAGAGATAAATGGAGCAAAAATGTGACGCAATGGTATCCAAGAGAAGGAAAAAGGAAAAGAGGGAGACCACAAAAAAGGTGGGATGATGACATCAGGCAAGTGGCAGGCGTAACATGGAACAGGGTAGCTCAAGAAAGACGTGAGTGGAAAAGGTTGGAGGAGGCCTTTGCCGACTGGCAAACAGATCTTCAAAAAATAAGAAAACCTCAAATAAAAGACTAGATTAAGGATAACAGTAGTATTAAGCTTTGCATGTATTTCTCTTTTTATGTAGTTTTTGATCTGAATAAAAAGGCTATATATAAATCCGCGCGCGACGGGGACATTCGAGTAAATGTTTTGATTTTCTAAGTGCGCGTCGGGTCTCTCGCACGAAGATGCAAATCGTGACGTCATCAACGATGTCGCTCTCGGCCCGCGGCTTAGACCGAAAATGTTAACTTTGCGCCTTTATATCTCGGTCAGTTTTGAAGATAGAAAAAAATTAAAAACACGGTTATTCTCTTAATTTTTTGTAGATTTTTTTGACATATAAAACAAAAAAATGGTTATCTTCTCCATTGTGTAATAAATAAATAAATAATAAATAAATTTTCATAAATCATTCAATCATGAATGAATAACTAATATAATTAATGAAATTTATAGTTGTAGCACAAATGGGACGGCTCGAATAGCATATGACCACACACTTACAGAATTTCACCTTAAAATAGTTGCTTAATGCGGCTGTGTTCCGTATGGTGAATGTAGAGAACTGGAGACCCTTTTTACTGTTAGAAACAAGGCATTTTTAGTCCTCAGGGGTGACAACTCATCTGCATTTGGATTCTTAATCGAGGATAAATGTAGACGTCTACAGGCCACAGCAACCGTTTACCATCAGTCGGACTGTGTGCCCAATTCTCGGCTTTATTTTATTAAAAAAAAATAATTCATGAATGAATGAATGATAACGGCGGGAACGTATCTTAAGCAGCAGTTCGTTTGCGGCGACTGGCTGCACCTGGACGTGACGGGCGTCGGCAAGCTGGCGCACGCGGCCGCGCCGCCCTACCTGCGCCCAGAGCGCATGAGCGGCCGCCCCACGCGGGCCCTCGCGTACTTCTTGGAACGCCTGACCACGCTTCAAAACGTACCCAACACACCAATACACACAGCCCCGAAAAACAAATAGCAGGGATGAGCACAAACTCGCACGCTCAACACACTAACACAACAAAATCCAAAAAGCAAATAGCATGAACCAGGGATAAACATGCTACATAGACCCACAAACATGCCCAACACACCAACACAGCTAACTCCGAAAAACACCATGAACCAGGGATGAACACGTCACACAAACCCTCTTGATAAAAGAAAATAAGTGATTAAAAATAGAAACAAAAGTTTCCAGTAAAAGACTTGTCGTTGTTACAAGGACTTTGATTAGATTATCTCTAATATCCTTATACGTGTCACGTTTTTAATTTTCATTCTTACTATGTCGTCCGATTCTGAGCTATGTTTCAAAATTTCAAATCTCTAGCTTAACAGAAAGTCACTTTAATTCAATTGAACATATATACACGAAATAAATTAATATAATATAAAAACGTAGTAAAAAATATATCTACCACACAGAGTTTTAGCGATGTGCAGTGAAATACAAGCAATACCAGTAAACCAAGGATGAACGCGCTACACAACCCCAATCCACAAAAGTAAAGAAAATAAAAATGAATTAAAAAAATATCTACCACACAGTATTTTAGTGTAAAGAAACGCAAGTAACCGCAAGTGCAGTGCAATTTCAAGTGTCATTTTATCCATTGACAGTTCACTTGCATACCAGTAACCCAGTAATATAATGCCTTGAACGAATTAACCACTGGACCCGACATAAAACACAAATGTATGAAAACTCGTTCAACCAAGTGGAGAATAACGCGCACGGAGATCTTATTACGTTAATGTAAACACAGATACGAAATTCATAGAAGTTTACTCTATTTCTAGTGCTTGATCGTAGTCGATAAAATATATCGATGAACGATTGAGAAAGAAAAGGCGTATCGTAAATAAGCCGTAAAACAAAGGAAATAAAGGGATAATGAAGGTGAGGTAAGCTTCCGGTATTTAAATTTTAATTAAAATAAAAGAAGCGGGACATTTTTATAGACTTTATACAATTATAGTTCTGATACGCTTCTTCTAATTCTTACTTAAAATGTGTTTCTTAGAATTTGTTGTGTTCCCTTGTTTTCTTATATAAGCAATTCTAATGTTTAAATACTTTTCAGCAACGGCTTTCGTTAATTCTTCGACGAGATTCACGTCGTCGTTTTCAACTTTATGGAAATGAATGTCTTCGTACAACGGAAGTTGCAGCAATGTTTCTGTTACTTTCGGCAGTAGAAAGTCTGTTGTGTAATCTTTTTTTAGTCTTTTATTCTGAACACCCTTCCTAAGTTCGAGTTCGCAGTGCTAACAAATAGCTATGGTATCACTTGAGGGAAGTATCAGTTTTCCTTTGTCTTTATGAGCAATAAGACTGCCTTCATTGGTGTCATTTTCTGTTTCTTTGCATTAGTATTAAAACAGGCAGTATCGAAATATACACTGCACATTATGGCGCTGTGTTTCGTCGGGATCCAGGTTTCATCTTTACGAACTGCTTCTACCCACTTTCTCTTCCGAGAAGGGTCACTGGGAAATCTGAAAATTCGTGTAATTTATGTGTTTAAATATTTTAAGTATAGATACTAATTATAATATTTGCATTTATAATATATTTATTTAATTATAAAAATTATTATTATAAATTTAATGACATCAGATTGTAGGATACTGTTATATGTATAATTTTTTAAGTGTTATTGTAATGTACAAATAACATCATTATTCATTCGGTCATATCGTCAAATATTGATATATTTTTCGACATGGTCAAGCAATAGTCGATGTCAAATTGACTCACTCCACAATTTTAGTCACTGTTCTGAATGGTACAATCCAAACAAAAACAAACGACCAAGCCTAAAATTGCTTGGTTACTGACAAGACCGATATAGGTACGTCCGCTCATATGTCGGGTCCAGTGGTTAATTCGTTCAAGTATAATGCAATAAAAGGAAACCAAGTACATCGGGTGAATACGACTCCGCTTAAGTAGCGGTTTTAGGGGCCACAGGTCCGATCCTGTACGGAACAAGCGTTTCTATGACTTACAAATAATTGTTCCGTATCTGGATGTTGGATGTTGGTAGAAAACAATGCTAAGCCAACGTAATCTAATTTCGCGAACAAGGGCAATGTAATGGGACTTAATAAATCTATTAACTGTTGCGTTTTTTATGGATAAGGTAAACACTCGAGAAAAAACCTCTTTTTTTAAACCTCCTGTGTTTTGTTTACCAAGAAGTCTCTGAATATCCCAAAGAGTCCTCTCCGTGTAAAAAAAAAACATCCTTTCATAATGTCAACTTTTGTAGAGATCTTGTTTTCCATCTTCATGTTTTACAATATGGAATTTAAGTGTCAATCGAAACCAAATCCCATATGTTGTATAATAATATCTACTACAAACAAAAAGATACAATAATACTTGAATATACCCTGCTTCCGCTTTTGTTTTTATTAATCGTATAACTTATATAAACATTGTTCAATGTAACCTTTACTGTCGTGTTTTTGTATGTTTCTATTGTCAAGGTTTTGAGATATTTATAAAGGTATGCAAATAAATTTTCAAAAAACTAGCATATTTATCTTTTTTATACACAGTACAATAATGACTTTTAATGTACCAGCTCTAAACATTAAACGGGTACACGTGGAGTGCACTAATATTTGTTGGAATCTACTTAGTCTGTTTGTAAAATTAATGATTACTTATACTATAAGCTTTAACTGTATAGTGACCAATAATAGTGTATATTACACTACACTATCACTGGGTGACCAATGATAGTGTATATTATACACTACACTATCACTGGTAGTGACATTGTTGGGCCTACTCCGTGGGTGTCATAAGACTATGAAGGGAAACCGAAACAGGAAATAGACGGCGATCGACAACCCGCCTACCGTGTGATAGACGTGGCAACTGTGATCAATTTTCTCCTATGAGGCAATCTATGGATGATGTATGATGAAACTAGAAATAACATAACATAAACACTCATGCCTGTTACTTAGAGGGGTAGACAGAGACTACAGACTTCCATTTAACACGATCCTGATATACCTCTCCCGCCTTCTTCACATTAATATACCTACGCATACATGCTCGTCGGTTAAGGGTACTCCTAATTTGGCCCATTTTCAATACATCGCCAATTTGGTCGATAAATGTCCTTTTCCGACTTTTACGTTAATACATAATTATACATAAATTTGCTTTATCACTTTTTCCTCTCTTTCTACATGACCAAACCACCGAAACTAGAAATGGATGGGCGGATAAAGGAGAGTTCCTGTTCCGTATAATATTCTATTAAGTATTTCTTCTTATCATCATTAATCACCGTTACAGCCCTTCACTTATCTACTGCTGAACATGGGCCTCCCCCAAGGAATGTCACGAAGCACGGGCATTAAGAACACGCTGCTGCCCATCTCCTGTCTGAGTTTCCCTCTGTCGCTGCTTACGACGCCCACGGGAAGATATGAGGTAGTGAGGACGTCCACGACTTCTAGTGCCACCAGGGCGGCGTCACTTACAAATGAGGTGTAACATTTGACAGATTTCATAGCGGGGATGTTAGTTTGTTCGAAATATGTAAAGTTTAATGTTTCTTTCTGTACCATTAGTTATATTTTGTATTCATTACATTAAAAATAAATAAACCAAACCACAGATGTTCATAAAAATAGAATAATCAAATGAATTGTTAATAATGTGCAAACAATTAAAGAACAAACCACAGAGGCATTGTTTTGTGTATTAATATAATACTCTAAATTAAAATTACTACTAAATTACCAAGTAAATGACACTGTATAAAAAAAAATTTTACCTCAATGTCAACTTGTGTAAGATTATTTGTTCTCATTGCAATGCTCACACTGCCACTACACCGCCACAATTTTTGTAATAATAATAATTAAAACGACGAACAAACGTACAGTCCACCTGATGGTTATAAAAATGGTTATTCATGTTGCATGTTGACACGTACCTTAATTTTTAATCAAGAAATTTTTCTCTCAGAAGCTATAATTTTGTGAATTTTTATTCTTTTTAGAACTTAGTCAGTTTTTTTTTTCAATTAATGTTTTATGTATCAGGTGATCAAAGTGCGTTAACGATTTTATTATTTTGCGCAGTTTATGATAATATATTACGTCATGGCCCGATGACTTCATTGTTGACTAATAACGGTTCATTGTATTAACAGCGAGCCCAAACATTAGCAGGAAAAAACCTATCACAGCTGTATCACTAGATCACTGGTTTATAGCTTTTTAGGGTTCCGTAGTCAACTAGGAACCCTTATAGTTTTGCCATGTCTGTCTGTCCGTCTGTCCGTCCTCGTTTAATCTCTGTGACCGTTAGCACTAGAAAGCTGAAATTTGGTACCAATATGTGTATCAATCACGCCGACAAAGTGGTAAAATAAAAATTGGAAAAAATTGTTTTATTAGGGTAGCCCCCCTATATGTAAAGTGGGAAGTAATTTTTTTTTAATTTCAACCCTAATGTGTGATATATTGTTGGAAAGGTATTTAAAAATGAATAGGGGTTTACTAAAATCATTTTTTGATAATGTCAATAATTTCGGAAATAATCGCTCGAAAAGTAAAAAACAATGTGTCCCCCCCCCCCTCTAACTTTTAAACCATGAGTTTAGAAAATATGAAAAAAATCTGAAAAGTAGAACTTTATAAGGACTTTCTAGGAAAATGATTTTGAACTTGGATGGAAACAACAGTACCCACTACCGGGAGCAGTTGCAGGAGCGCGGAGCGCTGCTGGAGCGCGAACATAATGGATACCCACCTTTAAACTCATAAGTGGGAACACTTATTGTGACGGACGGGAAACTACGGAACCCTACATTGAGCGTGGCCCGACACGCTCTTGGCCGGTTTTTTTGAAATTGTTTATTATTATTCTGATATACATGTGTGAAGTGTGAACTGTTTTAAAAAGAACTGTTACTGAACCTACAATTCTCAAATTTTTTAACTCTTATAAAGGTAACCTGAGGAAGTCTAGCGTAAATTTTTCTATTCTACTGTATTTTTGTGATCACAGCACAGTTTTTTTAAATTATTTAATCTTATTTTATATCATAACTTTTAGACTTACAGTCTATAAGCCCATTGCTGCACGTAGGTGTACTCGTACCTCTACTGTGTAGTGGCGGTGTAAGAATATCCACTGTCCTATACATTGATTATATAGACAGGTATATAATCAAAGGTCCTATATATTGTCCCGTGGGTGCCGCGACAGGCCACAGAGGAAAACAAATCAGAAGATGGGCAGCAGCGCCTTCCCAATAACGACTATCGACTAAAACTAAAAACATCTGTTGCCAACACGCCTGCCAGGCCTGGCAAATATTCCCCTTTGAGGCAGTCTGTGGGGGAGGCCTGTGTTCAGCAGTGGACTTTAATAGGTTGTAAAGGTAACGGTTAAGGAACATAAGTCTCCCAAATAGAACTGTGGCATAAATCTCCTTATGGGGTAAGTTACAGTTTTTGCCAAAATTGCCACGCTTGGCAACCACAGTTTTTTTATTATTTTGAAGTGTTATCAGGAAGATGGTGCTGCCCATCTCCCGTTTTAGTTTCTTCTGTCGCCTTTTACGATTCCCGTAGGACGATTTGGGTCAATGGATATTCTTACACCGCCAGTAAGCGTATGTATCCACTATTAATTATTATTCTTTCTCTACACTCCATGATTTTTATTTAACTAAGTGAAATAATTATTTGTAAAGGAACTGTTTAAATACCGTCCTCAGAATTATATTATATCCGTATAATTTTTCTGAGCTTAATATTCACTTCCACTTGAGAAAACAAAGCGTAAATTTTTGTCCTATCACATTTTTGTGATTTCTGCACCTACTGTTTTATTTCAACCTTTATTACACTTTCAAGGGTTACAAGGAGCGGACTAAGCGTCTAATGGCATTTTCTACCAGTCAACTGACTTGACTGATCCTCATTTACCTTTCACAGTTCGTTCTCGGTCTGATTTATTATATTATTGGAATGGGATTCGAGCGCAACTTGACTATTACCCATAGTAGTATGAATGCACACACACATTTTTTACTTGATAATATTTTATCAGACCGAGATCGGAACGAGAACGAACTGTGAAAGACATTATAGTGTGGATCGGCCCTTATGGCCAAATTCTCTAACGCTATCAATGATATTACAAGTTATTTCTTATATCATTGAACGCTATTCAATTTTCGTTAAGTCTCGTGGTGTCACAGTCACTTTGTTTTAAGGTGATAGAGACGACACGAGATTTAACGACGTCTTAAAATTTAGCAGCGTATTTGGTTATTGGTATATACGTATAATTCAGTAGATTTATAAGTCTCCTGCTGGACATTGTCCTCTTCCGTGGTAATCATTTGCATTGGCGGCACTAGACGCAGCTGCCTGTCGCCGCTCAGAACGCAAACAAGGTTATATCGCCATACATCCGAAGACGGTTTTCTAGAATTTCTCAAGGACGCCTCTAAGCACACCTATTGAACGAATAAGGGTGCTGGATTCTCTGTGACAAACGAGCACACAGTCCACCTGATGATAAGTGGATGTTGTGACCCACAGACATCCACATTTATCCTCAATTAAGAATCAAAATGCAAATGTCAGTTTCAAGGCACTCCCCTTGTTGCCTTAGCCAGTATCGGAATCCTCGGCGTCGACATATCGAGTGACGTGCAGTTTCGTGGTCACTTGGAAGAGAAGGCCAAATTGGCCTCTAAAAAGCTTGGCGTGCTCAGCAGAGCGGGACAGTATTTCATGCCGGCACACCGCCTGTTTACAAGGCGCAGGTTCGGCCGCACATGGAATACTGTTGTTCCCATCTCTGGGCTGGGGCTCCCCAGTACCAGCTCCTTCCACTTGACCGCATCCAGCGCAGAGCGGCTCGAATCGTCGACGACCGAGTGCTTTCCGATAGGCTCGATTCACTGGCACTGCGAAGAGATGTTGCATCTCTTTGCATTTTCTTTCGCATATACCGTGGAGAGTGCTCTGAGGAATTGTTCGGACCAATCCCAGCCGCCAAATTTCGTGAACGCACTACGCGGCAAACGTCCCGATACCATCCACACTATCTGGATGCTTGGCGGTCCACCACTGTACGTTTCAAGAGGGGTTTTCTTACGCGTACAACCTCTCTGTGGAATAGTTTACCACCAGCGATTTTTCCGGACCGGTACGACCTGGGGACCTTCAAGAAAAGAGCGTACTCCTTTCTAAAAGGCCGGCGACGTACCTGCAATTCCCCTGGTGTTGCGGTTGATCATGGGCGGCGGTAGTCACTTAACATCAGGTGAGCCGCATGCTCGTTTGCGCCCTCTTCTATAAAAAAAAATGCGTTGACACCCGTGAGGATTAAGATGGAATGCCTCGATTCCAGTAAAAAGGGTCTCCGGTTCTCTATACTCACCAAACGAAACACAGCAGCATTACGCTGCTATTTAACGCTGGTATTCTGTGAGAACGTGGTCCTGCCCCAGTTGAGCTGAACCATTCGACAAAAATCACGGGAGTATAATTTTGCATTCTGAATTTAACAGACCTTGTTTTACTGTTCGTAATCATTCTACAAGTAGTGTGCATGTTTCCTTGAAATTTTTATTTATAAACACGCTAGCCTATAGCAATTTTAAACCAGATTGGACGTCCATCTTTGATTAAGTATCAGCATGCAATGCGTTGTGAGTTGTGACTCCTGAAGATTAAGAAGGAATGTGACGTTTACAGTAAAGTCTCCGGTTCTCTACACTCACCATGCTATTTCACGCTGGTGGGTATTATGAGAATGTGGTCCTTCTCCGGCCGAGCCGACCCATAAGTATAATTTTCTTAATTTGAAATTTCAAGTGTTGATTTACTACATACCGATGTTGAAGGTGAATATCGAGAGGAAGTCTGCGCACGTCTTAGCTAAAAAAAATATTACGAGCACATGTAAAATCCACCAACACTCAAACAGGTGGTCAACTCTTTCCTGCTTGATGTCACGCAGCAGCACCAGAAATAAGGCGTGTATCTGGCAGAGGAATATTTGTATACTGCTACTTAAGTTTTCCTTTTTATATATATTCATCACATGATAGCTTATTTAATAAGCTATCATGTGATTACTTACATTATGTACCTATACCTATCTTTTATTATCAATTAGATAGACAATGCATACAAGTTTTGTTTTTCTTTCACTTTATCACGTGCTCGGCACTAAAAGAGTAACTCACTAATAAAGCGACATTTCATAAGTACAAGTTAAATCGTTATTAAAAACAAAGTACCCAACTAGTGTCATAGACAAATATAGTAAAAGAATATTTGGATTGTATCGTTCATGCAATTACTTAGTAGTCGTAATCACGAAAGAAGTAACAAGTAGCCGCGAATATAATCTACAGATGTAAAGTATGGCGAAATAGAGATACATTACACCTTTTTTATATAACAAAACCTATCAAAGTCCTACTGAATTGACTACATTTGCCAGTTGCCATGCTTGGCAGTCGTAACTTTTTTATTATTTTGAGTTATCAGAAAGATGCTGCTTATCAGACCCGTTTCATTTCTCTGTCGCCTCTCCCACGGGATGATCCAGTACCCTACAGCGCGACGAGAGCACCGTATCACCCGGGGTCAATAAATATATGTGGAGGAAAAGGGGAGATCTCTCGTCGGGCAACGTGATCAGCTCGGGCTCGGGGAACGGCCAACGTTCCTTGTGGTAGTTCGGAGCTGTTATAGTCGAACCTGGATAAGGCCCGGTTTCCACCAAAGCAGAGGAGAGGAGACGAAAGGAGATGTACTGCAAAATTGGCAGGTTATTTCCATCAAAGCGGAGAGGAGAAGTGTAGTGGAGAGATGTGAGCTTCGTATAGCAGAGATGTAAGCTGTGAGAGAACGAAACCAGTCAAGTTCTGTCAACGAAAGGAAGAGATAAGAAGTTACGTCGTTACAAGTTGTATCTGAACTTGCTTGAGGAAGAGGAATTAGAGGTTGAAGAAACACAATTAATTCTTCAAATTTTAAATTATAATAATATAATAAAAAAAAGAAATATAGATTCTGGATAAGGAACCATATAATATGTCACAGTAATGGCAAATATGCCACACTGCTTTAAGAGTTTGATGATGAAAGTTTTCAAAAATCTTACAAGGAATAATTTTTACGCCGCCTGGCCGACCGACTAGACTTCTCCGCTCTGCCGCGCCCCTTGCTCGCTCGCCGCACAAAATTATTTATAATAATGAGATATCTCCTCTCCTCTCCGTTTAATCCATTTCTACCGAAGCTAAGCGGAGAAGAGATGTGGAAATAACGAAATCGGATTGTTTTATTCAAACATATCTCCTCTCATCACCCCTCCTCTCTTCTTTGGTGGAAACCGGGCCTAAGAGAGATTTCATGGGACCGCGATCTCTTTTTCGCTTATAGAGGTTTCTCACTTACCTGAGTTTCTAGCATTTAATATTCTACAATATATTATATTCTATAATAAATACAGCATATATGTAGTGAAAAACGTGTATTTTATGGGTAGAATTTATTAGAAAATTTGTACAGTATTTATGAAAAATAATCGTTTAGGTACTCTGCGTCTGTTTAACATTTTGTGTATGTTTTTCCAGTTCATAAATTTTATCAAATACGACTTTATCAACAGCCGCCGAAAGTTCAAAAAACTTGTGGAGCGTCTCCAATGCATTTAAAACTTCTTGTTTTATTTTTGGAATTATCTTTCATCTTATTTTTATAATAAGTGTGGATAAAAGTAAGAAACAATCTGTTATCTGTTTTTGAAAAAAGACTGTCACTTATACAGGTTTCTCTTTCTCATTTATAGGCTTTAGGGGGTTAAAATTACGGGACCTGTCAATTATTCTCACTTAGTTTTTCGCTTACCTAGTCCTCATTACTCAGGTTTGAACTTTGATAGCCCGAAGGCTTTGTTGTTTCGCTTATAGCGCGACGACAGCGCCACCACTACAGCAGTGGATTCTCTTAAGACACTCATTGATAAAAAACGTATCGTCATTGACATATACACGGAGAATTTACATTTTAGTTTACATATTTTCCGCAAGTCTTCTTTCGTGAAACACTACATGTTCCTGTTCACTTCACCGACTTCTATGTACTCCCTCACAGTTCAGGCTACGCTTTTGGTACACCTTGACCAGTGACATCAGAAAAGCTCCCAATAAGTATGCTTTTAGTGGATTCTTGATTGTATATTAAATAAAGCGTTTGTTGCATGAATCATCTAAGTCATTGTTAAACAGAGGTATATAATACGTATTTTATTAGTAGTTAATTATCATTTTTTCTCTGTTTTTTATTCTATATTGCTACACCTATCAATTTCTCAAGGCATTAAGTTCGCCCTTCCTATTTTTTACAATAAAAAATAAATACATTTGTTACTTTTTGGCCGCATGTTTTTAACGGTTTATGTCTATTTGTCTGATGACGCGATTAAGCCATTTGTGTAATTACAACAAATTGATTGTGAGAATTTAGGAATTACGGACATATATTTACGTGGTTGAGCCACGCTGCAGCTATATTATGGTTGTAGCCCGAATGGGTCGGCACGACCGGGGAAGGACCACGCTCTCACAGAATACCAGCGTAAAATAGTAGCGCAATGCTGCTGTTTCGTGTGGTGAGTGTAGAGAAACGGAGACCCTTCTTACCGGAAACGAGGCATTCCATCTTAGTCCTTAGGGGTGCCAACGCATCTGCATTTTGATTCTTAATCGAGGACAGATGTTTATGTGCCACATGATCTACTTACCATCAGGTGGACTGTGTGGGCGTTTGTCACCTTTATTCTATAAAAAAAAGTGACATACCAGCAAAAATATCGATTGGTGATTACCCCTTTTTGGGTTACAAGGCTGTCGTCGGATAAAACTTGACTTTAGAGAACTCTATCGGCACGCACTGGAGCGGCGCGGCCTCACCTCTTCAGCCTTTTATAAAGGCTATGGAGCAGCAGTGAAACGCTTATTATACGGGCTTCTTTACTGATATTGATTTTAATGTCTTTTAAACAATGATCAGCTCTAGCGATAACCAAAAGGACCTACGGCTGGCTTCACCCACTAAGCGTGAGCAGGTGGGTGGGTGCAGGAGTTCCAGTTTACCCAACGCACCCACTGTATTACACTAACTTGCATATATAGAGGTCAGTGATTACACTTGACTTGATGCAACAAATAAACAATTAGTGACATTTTCTTATTACTATCTGTCTTACTAGTTACTCGACTCCACCGAGTCAGTAATTCATTCTTGGAGCGATGTATACGCTTTTACAACAAAATCCCAGAAAATATACAAAATTTGTCATACACAAAGTTCAAAAATGTTATTAAAGTAAGTTTGTATAAAAGGGTTATCATAATATTAAGGAATTTCTGGATGATAATAACCCCTAGGAAGGGTGATCGCTACCAAGCTATTTCTAATTTGTCTTGTGTTGCTAATTGTAAACATGATTGTAAGCTAGTATTGGAAAAAAAATAGTCCCGCTGGGTTTCTTGCTGGTTCTTCCCAGGAGAGGTTTTTTTGAGAACCAGTGGTAAATGAAAAAAGTGACTTCCAATAAATATTGTTATAATCTACATTGAATAAAAAAAGTTTCTGTTAACTTTGGGTCATATGAAAAGTGACTAAAGTGCTAATATGCTAAGTATAACATTTTAATGAGGGAAAATTCTCTGTAAACTCAGACATAATACAATATACTCGCTGATTTTACTTATTATATCGGTTATTATCTTTATGTGACATGATTTGTTGATGCAACAGATTAGGGACTTCATTTTGAAAAAACTAGTTAACTATCATGGAGATAATAATAAAAATTATTTATTGTCATTTTAGTTTAACCGAAACTCAACAGAAGTGTACATTAAAATAAAAAAACAATAGATGGCAGTCTTGGCGTTTAAGTGAGTGAGTAAAAACTGACAGTCGATTGCCACACTAAAAAGATTTAATCATGTAAAAAAGCAATATTATTGAAAAAATAAAAAAGGCATAAACTAAAAACAGATTGACATTCCTACTCTTAGTACTTTTCGTTCAAATATGAATAAATGTATGTCATTTCTTATGCATTTAGTATTCCCACATTTATTATCGAAACTCTTTTTAGGCATTTATAATACGAACATTGTTTGAGGTAAGGTAGATGTAAATAAAACACTGATACTTATTGACCTAAAAATGAAGAAACATTTATTTTCAGTATGTCTTTTTGTAAAATTTAATAACAGAATGAATCAAATGTACGTAGTAATAGATATATAACAGAGCGGAGACTTCCATTTGATAGAATTAGTTACACCAACAATAGAAATATAATATTTATCATTTACAGATACAATTCAATGCAGTACCAATAAATCTAATTTATTCGTTTACTGAGTTAGTTAAATTTAAACATCCATATTATGATCATCAATGTACAGGGAGCGACGCGCGACGCGCGCTAGCTACGGACAAACTTAGATATTTAAGATTTTTTTGGGATTTTTCGATTTTAATCATCACATACTTTATAAATATCTCATACTTGAAAAAAATTTACATTAAAATGTTTCGGAAAGTGCGGGCGATAGCACCGCAAAGAGCAGGGCGACGCAGACACGCACGCACGCACACATACATAATTATACACGCCGACTAGCGACGGAAATATACACAAATATAAATTATGAGCCGACACGAACCCGAGATATACCATCACTCGCGACGCACTCGTTCGCTTCGCCGTATGCCACACGTCCACTTGCTTACAGTTACATTAACGGAATACTTTAAGTCTAAATAAGTGATGCGCGGGGGCGGTCGCGATCGGCGCCCGAGACAGGAGACCGGAGACCGACCGAGACCGCCCACGCGCCCGTGCGCGATACACGATACAATTATACCATTAAACTGAAACGATGACAATATTTAATTTATCGCAAACACTAGAGAAATGCAGGTCCAATACGATGGTAATATTGTGTGTCATGAAACAAAATGTATATTTAAATTCTCTGCTTTTTACACACACACTAGCCGACGGCTCACTTCGACGTCATCATGGTGACGAATTCTGGAAACAAACAGAAGGCAATGATTAGTATGTGTTGTTGGAAGTGATTCTCCCTCGCAAACATATCTAAATGAAACGTAAGAGCGGTAACGTTGACATAGAACAGTAGTAACCGACAGAGATAGAGATGCACTATTGAACAGAGACCTGTTAAGACAATAAACCACTAGATTATGGTATAAATGAACTTACACCAAACAAATGCCTTCGCGATAATCTCGCAAGGCATGTACTTGATGGTATACGTACAAACAGACCATAGGAAACCGTCGTCATGCCACTACAAAGGGTTTATGCGAAATACCACCCTCCGGTTATCGACGGACGCGGAGCCCCGGTGCGAAGAAGTTTGCTGCTCGTTAGTGGAAACACAAAGCTATATACAGTGTAGTAAAGGCGGTGAGAGCAAGCGGGAGAATCGCCAGGTGGTATTTCTATTAAAAACTTCTAAACAGATATTAGAAACATGCACCAATCTACAGGAAGGGCATTGCAAGGTAGAGTAAAGGTGATAAACGAGCGCACAGTCCACCTGATGGGAAGTTGATGCTGTGGCCCATACACATCTACATCTATTCTCGATTAAGAAGCAAAATGCAGATGCATTGCCACCCCTGAGGGCGAAAATGGAATGCCTCAGTACCAGTAAAAAGGGTCTCTGGTTCACTACACTAATCATACAAAACAGCATCATTGAGCTGCTATTATGCACTGGTAATCTGTGAGAGCATGGCCCTTCCCCGGTTAAGCCGACCAATTTGTGCTACAACCATAATATAGCTGCAGCATAGCTCTATCACGTAAAAACGTTGCAGGCAGTTGAGTAGTTATAGGCACAAAAGCCGAGCGGTGACCAAACAGGTGGTGAGAAGAGGTGTGTGAAGGGCGTAGGGTGACGGAGAGGGGGGGGGGGGCTAACATGTCCAGAAACAGTTAATAACGAGCAGCAAACCATTCAAACACTGTCAGTACCTAGTGGTGTGACCGCGCTCGACGTGGACTACTAGGGGAAAGGTTTCGAGATCACAGCGCTATTGCAGTCTTTTCTTATGGTTAGTTAAGGTAACGGTCGCCGCGCGCGAATATGATTTGCGCGAGGGCGTGGAAGTCTGCAAGAGAGAAACGCCCTGTCGGTTGAGACTGTCGTTTGCGAGCGGGGTCACCAGGAGTATATTTTTCTTTTTTAAAACATTACCCCCTACACTAGGATTTTCTTCCGTATTTTTTTTATAGAATAAGCGTGACAAACGAGCACACAGTCTACCTGATGGTAAGTAGATGGTGTGGCCCATAGACATCTACGGCATTAAGCTGGTATTTTACGCTGGTATTCTATGAGAGCGTGGTCCTACTCCGGTCGAGCCGACCCACTAGTGCTACAACCATGAAATAGCTGCAGTGTGGCTCTACCACGTAAATAGAGGCAGTTCACAAAAATCCAGAACGGGAACAATTATTTGCAGGTCATACAAAAACTTATCCCATGTGGGGGAATAAACCCATGGCCCTTAGCACCACAATTCATTGCTGAGCCACCGCAACACGAATTCGTCTGGCTTTTATTCCGTATGTGTGACATCTACTGACAACTTAACACGCAGGTCCTATAGTTTATTGCAACACGAAAAGACCCACTTTGTGCGTAGTTCTTAGAGATCGTAATAATATTTCCCCATTAAAATTTCCGAATGTGCTGAATTTTGTAGCATTTTTAATCGAACAGCCTGGCAACCCCGCATACCGCCCACTCGTGTCACGTATGCATTAGTTAGAGAAATGAAACTGTTATATCACTAGATTTGTGGAACATTTTAAGGGAAACTATCTTATAGATGCCTCCCCGTAATAACACGCATGCATAAGATCAATACTCAACCCGTGTATCGACTGGGACAATTGAAAATACGCATGCAAAACTATATATTCCCCCCACCACTTTTCAGCATAGATTTCTTCATATCAGTTGGCAATGTGATGTAGTTGCAGTATTAATCAATGCTCCGTAGAAATTGATTTTAAAGTACTAGAGACAAGAAATATAAAATGAATAGAAAATCAACTTTTTCGATTAAAATTTTTTTTTAAATCCTACACATCTCACTGCACATCTCGATGGTAACCGGTTTGAAAGTCAGTTTTCACGTTTATAAATTGCTATTTTTCTTTACAACTTGTTTTTCTACGTAGTTACATCACTAAACGTTTTTAATAGTAGTGAAAAAAAAAACATGGACGTGCGCAAATTCTTATCATTTGCTTAAACCTACTACCGCAATTCTCAGGCTCAACAAATTTGTTTAAGATTGCTTTGGCCATGAGTGTCTTTGTTTTACTAATACCATTAGATGTTTTATATGTTATAGAGCAAGTTATTAATCAGGGCACTATTAACAATGCCCAGGCAATACGAATAACGGCGAATCAAATCGGGCTATGTAATTCTGACTAAACTTCGTAATTTATAACATTGTCTTATCTTAATCACCTTTTTACGTAGCAGAACCATGCTGCAGCTATATTGGTAGTATAGTTGTAGTACGAATGGATCCGCTCGACCGGGGAAGGACCACACTCTCACAGAATACCAGCGTAAAACGAAATACACGAAATACAGCAGCTTAACCCTGCTGTATTTCGTATGGCGAGCATAGAGAACCAGGGACCCTTTTTACTAGAAACGAAGTTTTCCCTCTTAGTCCTCATGGTGAAAATGCATCTGCATTTTGATTATAATCGAGGATAGATGTCTATGGGTCACAAAAGCCACTTAGGTGGACTGGGTCATCGTTTGTCACACTTATTCTATCCTATAAAAAATTACCCTACTCAAAAAAACTATCTTTTAATCACTCTGCCCATTAAGTAACGGACTTTTCATAAAACCCGGTCAATTTAATTATTTCAAGTTTTTATCATATTGCCATTAATATTGGGCATTTCTCAAAATGTCTGACATTATGAATAATGCCCTAATAATCACTTGGTCCATTACATATATATACATTAGTTTAACATCAAGGGAGGACTGTCAAAACTACTTGTCGCATGTTTTTGATCAAAAATTCCAAGATTTCTACAGCAACAGGATTATGTCAGTATCTACAAGATGGCAAGAAATTGTCGAACAAGATGGCACAAGTTATCGAATAAAATGGCGCATACAAATAAAATTACTGTAATTAAACTTCGAAAAGGAATGTGGTGAATTTGTATATAAACTTTTTCCGAGACATATTATATAATTATATAGATGATCACATTACATCTGTTTTCATTGTTTACAGATGGGGCGCTAGCGACTTAAAATAGGCCAAATCTAGAAGTAAACTGATCTTCTATAACTGTTCGTAAGTATTATTTACGCCAGAGAAAGTAGCGCATCCATATGACAACTAAGATAAACACGGAAACTGGTGCACGCGTAATGAAATAACGGCGAGAAATGTCCGATAGTTAAACAAATATTAAATGGGGATGAGAGCTTTTGCGACGAATATTGCGATTTAACATAGAAATAGCTCTGCGAATGTGTGAAAAATAGCCCAGTGAGTTGGTGTGAATTGTTTGCCGATGGAAATCACTCTTTAACTACGTTGTTTTTTTCATCGTGTTATTTGATAACCTAAGGTATTCATACAAAATACCTATTAATATAAAACAGAGCTTTTTTATAAAACTAATATGTTGAAAAAAATTAAAAAGGTGACTCCTTATAATCGACACATATACATGGAAACCAAACGTCAAAACTAATCGAAGAAACATGGTCTCCACGAATTTCAGTCGCTCTGTAGTTAATGCTCTCCGGAGTCATTCTCCTTTTATCTAGTTGTTTATTATGAAGAATATTATATAAGTTATTTTTAAATATTAATATAATTTGACATCGAATAAAGGCGCGATTAACAGTTTGCTCGCCTTTGGGAGGGTGGTAGTAACGAATTCATTTGCAGATAAAATTACATATAATTTAAGGTATGCGAGGAGCGTGATAAGCGCCAACATAAATATAGCAATATCCTTATAATCTCTTACTACAGAGTTCTGTTAAAAAAAGCTTGTGTTTTAAGCCGTACGTTACATTGTTCAGTAGTAATCAATATAACATATGGCTGATTTCTTTTTCTAGAATAAAATATCAATATATAAAAGAAGCAAGTTGTGATAAATTTGTGTTGTGTGGGAAAATGAATTCACTTCACTGAATGCAGTGTGGTCTCAACAATTTTCCTTTCACTTTTCAATGACAATTTTGGTGTAATATACAAGGACAACATTTTTGTCATAGAGTACATTCAAAAGATATCTAGATATCTGGTTGAGTGTACAATAGATTTTCTGAATAAGCTACGTTTTTACGAGATAATACTACACCAAACTATACATAGTATAGATATAAAAAAAATGTAGCATCTGTGAAGCGAATCTTGACCCGCATAAGATTAGAGATAGTGCAGAGAGTGCACCGACACACGCACACACTGACAAACTTACTCACCCTCATAATTGACCTGACCGTCGCCGTCAATATCCGCCTCGCGGATCATTTCGTCCACCTCCTCGTCTGTGAGCTTTTCGCCAAGGTTGGTCATTACATGGCGCAGTTCCGCGGCGGATATGAATCCGTTGCCGTCCTTGTCGAAGACGCGGAAAGCTTCGCGGATCTCTTCCTCGCTATCCGTGTCCTTCATTTTGCGCGCCATCATCGTGAGGAACTCGGGGAAGTCTATCGTGCCGTTACCTGAAATTGAAACAATGACCTATTAATTTTACTCGTTTCATAAACAGTTCACTCAGGAGTATTTACATACGCTTAAAACGCGTAATTATACATTTAATCATTCATTCATTAGCCTATTAAAAATCCGTTACATAGACCTATATATATATATATATATATATATATATATATATATATATATATATATATATATATATATATATATATATATATATATATATATATATATATATAGTGTGTCCCTGAGCTAAATCTATTATACATTATGTTTACCCGTCACATATGAGGTAGTGGGGGGGGGGGGAGGATTTGACATAGGCAACAGTATTTTTTATTATGTATTACCAATTGTTATCAGGTAGATACTGCTAAGCATCTCGTATTTCATTTCCATCTGTCGCTTCCTATAAAACCTACAAGATGATGATGTTAAGGGCTTATGTAATTATAATGTCAATTTACTTTTATATTTCGGAATTAAATCACCACCAGTGCATTATTAAATTCTTCCAATACACATCTTTCATTGTTGTTAGAATATTGCTAATTACACTCACCGGCACGGAAACTTGGCCAAGCGGTTATCTTGCGATAGCAAAAGCTTTAAGTGTTTCTGATGAATGTTTGTTATGCAAGTATGTCAAAAAATGTTTACCCTCAAGTTCAAGAGGGTAATTCATTATGTTTAAGTGCACCATGACGAATTCTTTAATTTTTAGTTGAATCGGGTCATTTGAGCGACTAAGTTCACATTTTAAATTTGTGTGTTGTGAAAAGTTTACTGTAAGGTTATTCAATTATTGTGATCTTGTGTCTTAATTAAATAACTAAAGGTGCTTTAAAGCCAATAAAAATGCCATTAACACCAGCACAAGTTGCACAAGCAGTAGCATTAATTGACCAAGGGCTGACACAGCGTGAAGTTGCTATTGTGCTTAACGTACCACGGTCCTCAATGCAGTATTCACTGAAACGATACCAGGAGACAGGCCGCTACACCCGCAGGCCAGGCAGTGGGGGCGTAAGGTGCACATCGGCCCGGGACGATCGTTTTATTGTTATGGAGATTTTGAGAAACCGCTACCTGACCGCTGTTGAGATACGCCAGCGGCTCCAAATCGCAAGAGGCGTTAATGTTAGTGAGCGTACGGTGAGAAGACGAATGGAGGAAGTGAATTTAAAAGCTCGTAGACCAGCACGAGGTCCAGAACTTCTCAGACATCACCGAGTAGCCCGACTTCAGTTCGCAAGAGAACATGTCAATTGGACCCACGAGCAATGGGCTAGAGTGTTGTTCACAGATGAGTGTCGAATAGCTTTACGTGCTCCAGACGGTCGAGAACGAGTGTGGAGAAAAAGAGGAGAGAGGTTTCTACCCATTACCACCACCCAAACTGTGAGTTTCCATGGAGGCTCAATAATGGTATGGGGAGGTGTAAGTTCCGACGCACGTACAGAGTTGGTCATCGTCGATAATCGGCTTACAGCTACTCGATACATCGAGGAAGTTCTTCAGGAGCACGTAATGCCTTATTCGGGATTCATTGGACACGACCAATTCCTCCTCATGCACGATAATGCACGCCCGCACGTCGCACATTGTGTAGAGGAATATCTGGAAGAGGTTGGAATACAAAAATTACAGTGGCCAGCTCGTAGCCCGGACTTAAATCCAATTGAGCATGTATGGGGTATGCTCAAAAGAAAGATAAAGTCCAGCTCCAAACCGCCACAAACTCTAAATGAGCTCCGAAATGCAGCGCTGGCCGCTTGGGACAGCATACCGCAAGTTGATGTCAGAAACATCATTCAAAGCATGCCAGATCGAATGCAAGCGGTTATCAGGGCTAGAGGAGGAAACACCCGATATTAAAACTGATAGACAATAAAGAAACAGACTTAATTTTTAACTTTGTAGTGTTTTTAAAGTGACAATGGAAAGATGTTAATTTTAGTGAAAACATGTTATCTTGAAAAGAAAAATTTCGGTGAAGTAAACATTAAATTTCTATGTTTTAAAACCATTAGACACTTATTGAATACGTCTACCCTTAATTTACTGTTAAAAAAACGTTTCAGTGCAAATAATCAGCAAACTCACGAGTGGCCAAGTTTCCGTGCCGGTGAGTGTATAATAACCTAATACTTTATGAATCAAAAATGGACAGAAGAGTTAGTTTTATAGTATGTAAAAATGAATAATACAAATGATTAAATTTCTTGAATTTAAGGGTTTATATTGACTGTATAATATAAAAAAGTTAATTTTAATAATCTCTCGAAGTTGATCTAGAAATGATAAAAATTGCTTCGCCATGTCTATCGTGCTCTCGCTCATTCGTAAAAGTTATTTAAATTACGGCGCTTGCTAGAAACCTTCAGCTTCGCCCAAAACTTCGGCCCTACGGATAAGGTTTCGCCGAAGGCATTTTTTTTTTTGGCCGAAGCCGAAGCTTGAACATGAAATTTTCCAGGTGTTGCCGATATTGCTTCCGAGAATAATGAGCGCGATCAAAAGAAACTGCGCTGTTTACAGATCGCCTACAAAGACGAGCGCCGTTGGACTTAGAATGCGCCGACGATTTATAGTTTGCCGCCGCCCCGCGCCGGGCTGAATCTATTGTTACATTATGGATGTACATTTATTTAAAAATCTACGACAGCAACTGTAACTGGAACAGCCTATCATATTCCTTATAAACATTTAGGAGTTTATTTACATTCTTGTTTCTAAAGTAAAGAACATTAAAATTTTATAGTTGAATTTCATGACATTGTTTTGATAACAAGCACACAAGTGCTATTGTTTGCATATTTTGTTCATCATCATCATCATTTCAGCAGTTCTAATGTTATATGTACTAAACTTTTGAGTAAAATAAAAAACGAACCGAAAACTTATCTTATTGGGAAGTCCACTGCTGAACATGGGCTTCCCCCCAGAAATGATGCACAGCTCAGTCTGAGCCAACTGCATACACCGACCGACATCCTGCATGTCTTACCAGATATACCACGTGGTAGAGTCATGCTGCAGCTATATTATGGTTGTTTACGAATGGGTCGGCTCGACCGGGGAAGAACAACGCTCTCACAGAATACCAGCGTAAAATAGCAGTTTAATACTGCTGTGTTTCGTATGGTAAGTGTAGAGATCCGGAGAACCTATTTTAATGGAAACGAGGTATTCCATCTTAGTCCTCAGGGGTGCCAACACATCTGCATTTCGATTCTTAATCGAGGATAAATGTAGATGTCTATGGGCCATAGTATCCACTATCCACTTACCATGAGGTGGCCGGTGTGCTCGTTTGTCACACTTACTATAGCAGGGGGCCCTACACTTCGCTTACCAACAGTACGAGGCCTTTTCCTTCCTTCCTGCCTTCAAAAACCTTTTATTCGCTTCGTTTATCGGTTCTTTAAAGATATTTATTATTTTGCATCTTCATCGAGTTGAATACAAATTATTCATGCGGCGAGGTTAACGCAACAACCGCTACTGTCAAGAAATGGTAATCAGACGCAATTATACCTCATAGAGTCATTATTAATTACACTGTTACATGTATTATGTTTACAAGCAACGACACTGTCTCACTTAAAATATATGAGTAATGCAATTTAATGACGCCGAATCGATTTGCTTTAAAGCTAGGCGAGAAATTATAGTTTGTTATCAGGGTCATGGTTAAAGTTAAATTCATTTTTGTAATTTGGATAAACACTTCTAATTTCAAAATATTTATTTTAAATTATTATTATACTCATTATAAAAAAACGACCAGTTAATTAGTATAATAATATTCGCTTCTACAACAAAATCCCAGAAATTGTACAAAATTTGTATTACTAAGGTTAATAATATCAAAGAATATATAAATGAAAATAACCCGAGACTGGAATGAGGTGATCACCACCACGTTAGGCCATCATCATCACTCATTTAATTTAATTTTAATCTATGTTGCCGTCAGTAACTTAAATATCGAAGAATTAATTGTTTCTTGAACCTCAAATTCAGGTACAACTTGTAACGACACGACGTCTTCCTTTCGTAGATAGAGCTTGACTGGTTTCGAATTCGATCTCTCACAGCTCACGCCTCTGCTATACGAATCTTACATCTCCTCTCCACTACACTTCTCTCCATCTTGGTGGTAATAACCTGTCAGCTTTGCAGCACATCTCCTTTTGTCTTTGGTGGAAACCGGTCCTTAAGTCTCGCTAAAACTCAAAAACGGCTCCAAGCGATTTTGATGATTTTTTATGGGTGTATTGAGTGGGTTCCTGGATGATTTAAAAACTAAATTGGACCCAGTAGGTGGCACTGTTGTCGTGATCCAGAAATCACCCGTGCGAAGGTGGGGCGGGTCGCGAGTTCTTTGAAAGCATACAACTGTTTTTCACCAAACCGGCTTCATTAGAAAGGTAATAATGCGTAAATGGTTTTAGACCGCCAAACCAATGAATTAGATCTGTATAAAAAAGTTAATAAATAAACAAAATTTCCTTTTTTCGAACAAATAAATAAAATGTATTTCTTTTTTTTAGCGTAGCACACGCCGGATATCCGCTAGTAAATTACATCTTATTTAATAAAGTTATTTCCGCTAACGGTGAGAATACATCAAATGATGCCCATGTATTACATTCATTAAAAAAAAGACAAGACAAGACCTTTAAAAAGTCCACAACCGAGATCAGGCCTCCCTCTAGATGGCCTCATAGAGGGGGAATTTGTCTTGCCACGCTTGCCAACTACAGTTTTCTTTATTATCTAAGTTGTTATCAGGAAGACATGCCGCTGCCCGTCTGCTGTTTTATTTTACCTCTTTCACCTCGCGACAGTCACGAGATAATATTATGGGGTATTGATTACATGTATACATACGTACATACATGAACACGTAGCTACTCTATCACACAAATGAATCGTGAAAATTGAACTAATGGAATAGCATCTTAAATTAATATTGCCACCCCACAGACAGTGTGCAACGTCTTAAAGCGTCGAGATCGTCAATTCTGGCAAGTACTGAACATAGGAGTGGTATAATATCCACGGATGGACTGTGTATGGGTGATGGATATTGATTTATTTGGATATATTTAACTATAGAATATAATTGATAGAATCAGGCGTTACTTTGCGGAAATCCATTATAATAAAGATATTAATAGTTAATTTGCAACCATTGTATTATCGTCGATGGTGTGTCTTTCCTAGAATAGTGGTGTTGGGAGTAGTGGTGTTGGGATTAGTGGTGCTGGGGTTAGTGGTGACGGGGTTAGTGCACGCAATTGAGGGAGGGCGGGAGGTGCTCTTAAACTAGGTAAGACACATCATTGTATTTAATTAAGCGGATGGTTGCAAATTAACTATTAATATCTTCAATTATAGAATAACTGATTTACCAGCAGTGGTAGCTCGGGAGCTAAGTGCTTGTCGTAAATTTCACAATACGGTAGCAGCCTCGGCTTGATACCGGCCCGCATCAATAAAATTGTTAATAGTTAGTTAAGCATATGTTAAATCAGCACTTAATATACAATATTAAGTGCTGACTCGGTGATGAAGGTGAAAATAAAAAAAACCTATATTCGAAGACATGATGTGAAGTCCACCAACACCCATCGGCGCAGCGCGACTAACATTTCCTTGCCCTAAAACCTTGTCAGAAATGAGTTCTGTGCCGTCAGTGAGAAGTACGGCTGCACTTGACTTTGGGTTTTTCAACCAACATAAAAATACAACCCGTTATCCGGCAGTTTTAAAATGAGTATGCAGTAAACAACAGACACTTGCTCATTAAATAGGTAAAATGATAATTGACCACAGAAACAGGAAAATCATTGACAAGTAAAAACACGTGTGCCATGTATAGACGTACAAACTTGCCGGCGTAAACACGTAAAATTTGAATTTCATAACCTTTGCACGTGTGAAATCGACGTACTCGTATACCGTGCTATTGGTTCTTCGTACAAACCGTAAAATTTTACAATTCATAAACACTTCGTGTGCAAAGATGACAAATACGTAGACTCTACATTAAATTCCAATTCTTTTTTCAGTGAATGACATTTACATTTATCCTATATTAAGAAGCAAAACGCTGATGCGTTGTCACTTGTCACCCCTGAGAACTAAGATGGAATGCCTCGTTTCTAGTAAAAAAGGGACTCCGCATTTCTACACTCATCATACGAAACACAACAGTATTAAGCTGCTATTTAACACTGGTATTCTGTGAGATTATATTATTATTTTTTGATTATAGCGTATTATATACGGTGACAAAGAACGCGGAGGGATTTTTTCAGCAATAACTACGTGGTGAATAAATCAGCTAGAGTTTGAAATAATAAAAATGCCCCATTTCGGTCACGGCGTGCAGTCTCAACGAAGACTATCCGTTTGCGCAGGACAGGATTACAGATAGTCACAGATTATATGTGCAAGCACAGCTGCACTCTTCGTTCATTCACTCTTATGTTCCGATAGCACGATAATCCGACACGACCGGAAAGAGATCAGGACGCAGGACCGACGGTTTTACGTGCTTTCCGAAGCACGGGGGGGGGGGGGGGTAAAGAACGGCCAAATTCATAACTCCGGGCTGCTACTGATTTCTTGCCAGAAAATCCTGTAACTGACTTAAACGCAACCCGGGACCTATCCAGGGATCAGGAGTCGCGTATACGACCATTTGACCAGAGGCAGTGAATAGTGACTGACAGTAAATGTATTAACACACTAACGCCGTAAATGTTTCCTGCAGATACGCTTCAACGCCAACACTGTAAAACGTTACGACCCTTTAGTTAATGCGTCACAGTGTAAGAGATTAACGGGTGTTCTTAAACGGTTTATTAGCATCATTAATAATTCACTGTCGCCCTGTTTTAGTTAATTTATTTAAAACTCTTGGAAGTATTCTTGTATTATAAACTTTGATCTATAATCCGATGATGAGGTTGGTAGTCCCGAACGATATATTTATAACTTAAACTTAACTTTAAAAATATACAAAATCTGACTTGCACAAAATTTAAAAACTGAACTTTTTGCAAGTCACTTAAATTAAGGTATTTATAGGAATGAGGCAATCGCTACTAGAGATGCATCCGATATAGATAGCGATGCCGATATTATATCGGCGATATTTTTATGGACGATAATCGGCAACGATACTTTTCAAATTTCGCGCTTTAAAAATGTAATGTAAACGCGCGTGTTGTCTCGTCTATTTCCTTGTAAACGAGGCACGAACTAACAACGCTCGGCGGAACCCCACGCTTTATTCATTGTCTTGTTTGCGCTGTCTACTCTGAGCTGAATTCTCTCAAAAAAGAAGTATAGATACCCGAGGTCTCCTAATATATGAATCGTTCTTTTTCTGGCGCAATGATGTCTTATACCCAAACTTGAAAAAAATGGCGCAGAAGTACTTTAGTTTCCAAATGAGTTCTCGTCGCAACTGAGAGACTATTTTTCACAGCAGGTCTTATTTAACCATATTTGCGAAATCGCCTTTCGTCGCAAAACTGAAGCATACTTTGTTTTTTAAACAAAAATCTCATTAATGTTAATTACTAAAACTCCTAACTAATCTCAAGCGTCTATAGTTTTAAACTGTTTTATTTAGTTTGTCCTGTTATTTTGTTCTTTTTATATATAACGACTTGGATTTTATTTATTTTACCTTAATTTATGAATTCAATAAGCGTATCGGTATCGCCGATAAAAAGACGTATCGAGGTATTCTTAATCGCTACACAGCTATCGTTAATTTCTAAATTCTAATTCGTTTTGTGTTATTAATCATTGTGTAACTTAGAATTATCGTAAACTGTTCTTTTTAAAAAAAAAAAAGTTGTGTTGGGTTTCTTCTTGCTGGTTCTTTCCAGGACAGAGGTATTTACCAAACCAGTGGTAAATTTAACATAAGAGTGACTTTAAATTTTTTAGATTTAAGATAGTCAAAGACTATTTATGTTATAAATTTTTTAAGTTTTTTGGATAAAATATAGCCTAGATCTCTGTCCTGGCGCTACTGCCGCTGCCGCTGTTCGTAAAATTTCATCACAATCCGTTCAGCAATTCCGCCCGGACAGAGGCATAAATTGTATTAACGATTATATAATGATTCTAGAGAGAATTATCCTGGTGCTCCTGATCAGAATACTATGAAAAAGTTATTAAACTATTGTCATCGGTCTTTGATAAGAGTGCAAATTTTCAAGTTTATCGGTTGTCTACAAGTTGGTGAAAATTACATTAAAAGATTCCGTTACAAAGATAGGCAGATACATGCGAAGCTAAAAAAAGCGTGTTAAAAATAATCAAATGATACCGCTACAAAGACGTCCTTACTCAATTATTGCACAGGTGTTTGTATGTATGAAAATTCCTCATCGTATCCCGACGGGGTGAACGCTCTGCGGGAACGTTGCAAATATAAGCACGGGTTAAGTTTGGCGAGTCTAATTCCGGGACAACCTTTTGCTGTTCTCGCCGCTATTTATATACCCAGTCGGGAACGCGTGCCCAGCCGTACCGCTGCCCCACTTGCATCCGCAATGCACCTGGGTAGCGTCTAGCGATTACTGACAAACTGATACAGATGTGGATCGCTAAAGAATGAGATTTTTAATTACGCTTGTCAATTAATAGAATCAGGTTTTACTTTGAAAAAATGCATTATATTTAACATAACAAAAGTTAATTTACAACAAAAGTTAATTAACATTCGTTCCTTAACCCTAAGTCCACTTATCCACGTGGTAGAGCCACGGTATATTACGGTTTTACCACGAATGGGTCTGCTCGACCGGTCGTAGCACGTGGTCCTTACCAAGCTCTCACGGAATACCAGCGTAAAATCGCAGCGTAATGCTGCTGTGTTTCGTGTGGTGAGTGTAGAGAACCAGAGACTTTTTAATGGGAACAAGGAATTTCATTTCATTACCCAGGGCCCAGGGGTGACATTTGTGGTGCATATCTTATACCTTTAAACGAGCAATTCTTGTATATATATATATATATATATATATATAATCGGGATCTCTATATATATATATATATATATATATATATATATATAATCGGGATCTCTATATATATATATATATATATATATATATATATATATATATATATATATATATATATATATATATATATAATCGGGATCTCTATATATATATATATATATATATATATATATATATATATATATATATATATATATATATATATATCTAATCGGGATCTCGGAAACGGCTCCAACGATTTTCATAAAATTTAGTGTCCAGGGAGTTTCGGGGATATTAAATCGATCTAGCTAGGATTTATTTTTAGAAACTGTCTTTTTGTCCGTGTTTTAAGGCAATGAAAAACTGCTACAATATCGTTAGAATAAGAAGGTAAATTTGACAGATTGTTAATGATTATAAATAGCTTAATTGTTATAATGGGCGGTCGCAGAATCATAAAACCCCGGGTCGAGCCCAGACCGACCGACCGACTTTTTTAATTTTTTTTTCAAGTTCCTTTCTTTTTGAGAAAATCTATTTTTTCGAGCCCTTTTTTAGTATTTTTTAAAAAACACGAAAATTTAAATTAAAATAATTGCACTTATGATTTTTTATTCAAATAACCAGTTCCGTTTTTTCTGTTATGTCGCTAAGATCAAAAAATATTATTTATATTTCATCAGTATGTAATTTGTATCTAAATATAATTTCCAAAACACACGAATTAAAAAAAAATCGAGCGAAAAATACCGAGCAAAGCTCGGTCAACCGGGTACTTGATTCTTAATTGGAGATAAATGTAAACATCTTTGGGCTACAACAGCATCCACTTACCGTCACGTGGATAGCTCAGATTTTAATTTTTACTGTTAATTATTTATTTCTAAAACAAATGTTCGAATTACTCTTAAATAGGTTTTATTTATGGTACCAAGTTTAATTAGCGATAATTTGAAGTTTGCCTTATTATTTTAGCATTTCCCTCAACTGAAGTGCACGTAGCCTTTATGATCAATTAACTTGTATTACAACTCAGCTCAAAAGATATAATTAACTTTAGCGTTTCAAGAAAAGCTAACGGTTTCGCAGTTTCACTCAGAATTATTTTAAAACGGAGGGTAGACGTATTACAATGGTAATACATTACAAATAGCTATTCAAGTTCTTGGTATAATGTGGTATTGTTCCGTGTTTCTTGAATACAAGACCGGCGTCATTTTTTTTCCTTTAAATTATCTCCGTACGACGGTTTAACGGTTTTCAACGGTCTTTTAACGCGTATTTATCAAAATTGAAACGTGCATAATTGGCAAATGAAGTGACGCATCGTAACCAGTTTTCCTGATCAAGTTTGACAAGCATGTTCATATTTTGAACATCCTAAAATCCGGTTTCTGGAGACCTACTCTTACTTTCATGTAACAGTTTAGAACCAGTATTTGCTTGGTAGAGCCACGCTGCAGCTATATTATAGTTGTAGCACGAATGTGTCGGCTCGACCGGGGTAGGACCACGCTCTTACAGAATACCAGCGTAAAATAGCAGCCCAATACTGCTGTGTTTCGTATGGTGAGTGTCCGGAGACCCTATTTTACTGGAAACGAGGCATTCCATCTTAGTCCTCAGGGGTGACAACGTATCTCAGTTTTGATTTTTAATCGTGGATAAATGTAGATGTCTGTGGGCCACAGCATCCACTTATCATCAAGTGGACTGTGTGTTCGTTTGTCACCTTATTCTATATAAAAAGGTTATGGCTGCAGCATGACTGGATCAGTTTCACCGGGGTAGGACCACGCGCTCACAAAATACCAGCGTAAAATAGCAACTCCTTTCTAAAGGGCCGGCAACGCACCTGAAATTCCCCTGGTGTTGCGGTTGATCATGGCCGGCGGTAGTCACTCAACATCAGGTGAACCGCATGCTCGTTTGCCCACTCTAATATATATAAAAAAATAACTCAATGCTGCTGTCTTTCAATTGGTAAGTGTAGAGAACCGGAGACCGTATTTAGTGGAAACGAGGTATTCGTAATTGAGAGTAAAATGAAGATGTCTATAGGCTACATCATCTACTTACCATCTGATGCTCTGCGTGCTCGTTTATCAGCTTAATTCTATAAAAAAGTGGCCACCTATGTTTTACCTATGTTTCAATGTCTGCAACGATATCTGCTTTGTGAGATGAAAGTATGTTTATGATTATTCGATTTGTTTGGACCAGGTTTCGCGATCGAGAGTTTCAGAAACTATTAACATGCCGTGGGGTAGGGTCAAAGTATTCATACGCGTCATTTCGTGAACTTCAAATTTTAGCATATTTAAGATACAGTCTACAGTGTGTCTGCCAGTTTACGGTGACCAGTGTTAACATAACTTCTCATTTAAACCAAAATAAAAATAATTAAAAAAATGGTACAGATAACCTTATTCCATAGGTCACAATTTAAATTATCATAAAAAAATTAAACGTTTTCTGTATGTAAAATAAGAGATGCGAAATTTGCTTTTAGCGGCTAAGCCTAATTTTAAGATATTAAGTTTCAAAGTTTGCCGTGAAGTGGCATCATAAGGGAATCGACTACCACATATTATATCGTGGATGTTGTGAGTGGCAACACAGGAAACTGAAGTACGAGATAGATGGACAGAAGCTTCTTTGTGATAACAAATTTATAAAAATAATTATTGCTGAGCGTGGCAACTGTGGCCTATCTATAGCTATCCTATTAGCAAAATTTGGTCATCGTCACTAAATTCCAGAATCCATTTCAACCTACGCAATCTGTTGTGTAGGCTCAAACGGATTCTAAAATAACTACCCCAGTCACCCTTACACAGCCTTAGTACTTTTTTAACTATACACCTTGGCAAGTTATTTTGTTATAAAGAAGTAAGTTACACTAGCTAGCCAATCTAAAGCTTGCTTTAGGAGGTTCACGATAGTAGTTGAACGGCGGATTCGAACCCGACTTGTCCGTATTCTTGACCCATTAAAGGTAACCAAATCTAAACTTTTAGCAAGCAATATATCTTCACAATTATTTTATCAATTCAGACAACACTACTAAATATACTTTTACCAAAGAAAGACTATGTTTAAGTCTAGACTTCTAGACGATGCTCGTTATAAGTTTTCTCAAGTAACTAACGATAACTAAACAATGTTATGTAGTTTGTCATATCTAAATAATATATCCTAGTTACTGAAGTTACAAATCTTTTCAGTTCGTGCTCGTTAAATTGTTCACAGTTATATGAGCAGGACAACGACCACACACGGCTCGATGTGTATGTCTATGTTTCGTGGCCTATGATACCTAGGCACGGCACATTTTCGAATATATTAAAAAACAAGTAAAGTTGAACAGGTGGCTTGCTATGAAATTGTAAAACCCTATTAAAATCAAAAGGTTCTTTTCCCAATTAATTATAAATATAAACATTAAAACAATAAAGCTATTAATTAATGCTTTAAAACATTTAATAGAGCCACGCTACCGGAATATGACCACGCTCTTGCAGAATACCAGCGTAAAATAGCAGCTTAATGCTGCTGTATTTGATACGGTGAGTGTAAAGAACCGAAGATTCTTTTTACTGAAAACAAGACACTCCCATCTTAGTCCTTAAGGATGAAAACGCATCTGAATTTTGATTCTGACGCAGATCTCTATGCGCAGATATCTATGGGCAACAAACATCCACTTACCATCAGGTGGATTGTGTGCTCGTTCTTCACCTTTAAACTATTTAAAAAATCGATCACCATTCGTATTCTTTAGATACAGTTAAAGCATACGAAGGGAAAGAAGCACCGACCAAAACACTAATTGGTGACTTTAAAAAAAACGTAACCCTACTACATCCTCTATTTTCTGTATCGTAAAGCCGTAAGGCATGTTACAAAAATTTCATAACATCTGAACCCGGAACAATTATTTTATTGGCGATAATATATCTGGAGCCCAGCATGCCTGACGTTTTTCTCGCTCTGACCGCTACTGAACTAATAATAGTGTACGATTTGATTTGCAACAAATAACTTCGGGTGTCGATTACTCATCATATTAGATTATACGTAAAGCAAACTGATTAATTGTTACTAAGTCGTATAATGAGTAATTAACACCCGATAATTGCAAATTTTTCTAGGTATATAGCATTGAAGTACATACATACAATAAAACACGTATTACGTGTTAGATGTGAGTCACGTAAGGCTGGTTAATTATCACTCCGCGTGGGCCTCCAGCCCTCCAGCGCAACGTGAGTTCACTCGGTGACCACATTTGAATTGAAAAATAATAAAAAATACCAGTTAGATACCCCCTTGTATTGAACTATTAGTTTTTTTGCCACTATAATTATTTTATACTAGGACCGTAAATGAGAACACAGTACCCACAATAAAGGATGTATGCTGTAATCCATAGAAACCAGATTTTCAAAATCAAAAGTTAGATTTCTAAAAACGTAAAAACGAGAGAAATAACCTTTGTATGGTTATAGTAGAGAGATCCTTTTTTTGGAAACCATGTGAACCACCTTAGTCCTCAATAGTGATTGAGGACTGTTGAGGACTAAGGTTGTACACCTTGTTTCCAAAAAAAGGATTACTACTATCACCATACAAAGATTCTTTCTCTCGTTTTTACGTTTTTAGAAACTAAAACAGTATAAAATGCCTTTTTTGTATAAAAAGAAAGGGCTAAATGTGCACACAGTCCAACTGATGATGCTATGTTCCGTAGATATATCTATCCTTGATTGAGAAATATCAAAAGCGATGAGATATCACTACTAAGAACCAAGAATGCCTCTAAACTAATAAAAAGGGGTATCCAGATTAATACAAACAGCCCTAAAATCGACCGCTTTTTTACAAGCTGCTTGCCTTTAGGATTTGCAGACTCATTCTAGAATTAAAGACGTAAAAATCATATGTGTGTATACAATATAGAGTGAAAACAAAGGGTTGGTGTGGGTTGGTATTCACTATTCAGAGACAAGCTCGAGTTTAAACTCAAACTTAAATCTCTTTAAGTTTTTCAGATAAATTATTACAACTTAGATCATTTCCGGCGTTGCTCTCTTTCTGTTTGTTAAGTTTCATTAGATTAGCCATTCCAGAGATTAGCCCGGACAAGTAAACAGACAAATGTTTTAATAAAGAGTATAAAAAACCTTAACCAACACGCATTGATCATGAGCTGTTAATTATAGTGCTGATAATTATTTTATTTCATCCTGGTGGTCCTGATCAGGGTACTAGCATAAAGCCTACTAAGTTATTGTATTGTCAATCGGTGCGCATGTTGGTGAACATAACATTGAAATGTTCCGTTACATAGAATAGGTACATGCAAAGCTAATAAAAAAACGTGTTAAAATGGTTATATTATGTCTTAATAGCATGCAACTAACTTATAGACGCTTCAATTTTATTTATATGTGATTATGAACGAAAGTAAACAAATTAAACGACGTTCTAGAACCTAGGAGGCGTCCTTGACTATAATCAGATATTGGCGATAAGTGAGCAGAAAGCAAACCGAAGACGAAGCCGTACGAGCGAGGCCGACTGACTCAACATGGCATCAGGCCTTCTACCTACATTCCACGTATGGCGTAATCAGGAAATGCCTGCGAAAAAATATTTTATCATTCGCAGTCGTGCTGCTAATTAACCTTTATAGCCGCCTATCAAAGGTCTACTGTTGCACATGGGTCTCCCTCACGCGTTGCCACGATTGCTGACGATTGTGACGCAAAAAAAAAAAATCAAATTCCCCAGGGAGGGGCCGACAACTCACTGGTGCTGGTGGAGATTGAATTCTTGTTGCTCGCGAGCCATGAAATTTTACTTAATCTACCGAAAACTTTTTGAAGCAGGCAAGAGTATGTACAACGCGCAATGCGTGTTAACAGACTTCACATGCCTCCGAAATTTTCAACTTTTTAGATAAAATAATTTCAGCAGGAATTATTTATTTATGATCCGGTTTAAAGATAGATGAAATACCTCTAGTTATACTAAATCTATATTCTTTGAGGTGTCATCAACGAATCTACAGCCTTCTTCGTAGGTCAGGAGTCGATGGGCTGTACCACTTCAATTTTATAAAAAAAAATTTCTTCACCCTCGAGAATTTGTTATTTTTGCCTTAGCTTACTAAATCTTAGCTAAATCAGTACTCAATATAACGATTAAATATTTCAGGGGCGGCACTGGCAGGAATCGCTCGTATAATAATGTAAAAGTACTCGTATAATAATATAAAAGTTCTTATGTACTGCAATAGACTACGTATGATTTACTGCAGATATATTCCTTACAGATTCTAACATGCAGAGAAATTACGAGCACAGTTCTGTCAATAGTATCGCCAATCAAATTTAAAAGCTATCTCATACAGCAATAAGTACTCATTAGTTACCAATTACGATACCTACATACAACTCAAATGCACAGAGATTCCAGAAATACGAAGAGCGCGATGTGATGATCTCTGGCGCGAGGCCAGGTCAGTGAAATGCAAACCGATTTGCACCTACCCTAACACGAGTGGCCTGTCAGCGTTGCTGCACAAAACCTGTTCCTAATATCACCGTGATTTATTTTCACACTGACATCGATTCTGAAGTGACAAGACAGCTAATACGACGATAGCGCTCGTGCTTGAACTTGAACTGGAGATAGAGCGGGCGTGTGATGATTTAGTTCATTTATCCGCTTCAAGACAATATACGTGATATTTTTGCGAATAAAAACAGCAGACGTACCGAACGCCGTGATATAAAAGCGATTACCGCTTCTAGGTTACCGCTTCTGGTTTTCATTGGCATAGTTGTATTATTTTATTTGCTATTTTTTTTAAATAGCATACTGGTGACAAACGAGCGCACAATCCACTTGCGTTCAAAATCCAGATGCGTTGTCACCCCTGAAGACTAAGATGGAATGTCTCGTTTCATGAAAAGATCGTCCGGTTCTTTACACTCAACATACGAAACACAGCACTCAGTAGCATTCAGCTGCTCTTTTACTATGGTTTTGTGTTCCCCGGTCAAGCCCACCCATTCGTTCCACAATTTATAATATATCTGCAGCATGGCTCTACCACATATAAACTATTTAGTAATATTAAACATAAACTAAACATGTTATATTAAATTTTATTACAATAATATGTAAAAGTAAATAATTGGCACAGCTCGCGACATAAATCTTAACCGGCAATATATCAACAGCTAGATAGCAACAAATCCCACTAGCCATCGTCTTCGAGACAGGGGGCGCTAAATTGGTTCGTGATTCAGTTTCAGAAAGGGCACCCGACGAGCAATTAGGACAACAATGGGTCGCGCACTGTTCCTGCGGCGTTCACGATCGGATTCCAATGGGACAGTCGGATTTGGCTCGCGGCCAATGCTTGCGCCTCAATATTGAGACGCGTTAATTTAGATTGTTACATTATTTAAAAATAAGTAAAAAGTTTTTACGTCTTAAGTTGACAGATGTAAGCAACTTCCGTTCTTCCTACGATAAGTATACTTTAAAAACTAAAATGAGTGTTGTTTGTTTAAAATAAAAATATTACGAAATACTAAAACAAATACTGTACTCTGGCATCGTAAATGTTTATCATTTCTTATATTAAGCAGGGTAACCTTTTCCGCTCGCGGTGTACCCCACTTCCAATACCCAACTTCTGAACTAAGTTCTGGCGATTGGCGACTGACAGATACTAAATTCTAAATAGTTTACCAGACTAGATTGATTTAAAGGCAAAATAGGCAAATGCCTATAGGTTAGTCTTATAAAGTAAGCCAAAAGTAGCCACATAACAAGGAGGTTTAGTCACCTTCAGTCATAAAACACCATATGAATTACTGTTTGGGTTTGGGGCTGGTTACAACTACATAATGTTTAATTTGATTACAATATAATGACAAGTGATATTTAAACAAGACCACAAAATTCATCCAATTATACCCTAGTGAGAAGTGACACCAGTACGCCTATAGCAAATCAACTCGAAACTATATACGAACGAAACACTTCCGCATTTGTTGTTCCCCCATTCGCACTCAATAGAGAAACCTATAATGATTCCAGCAATTCCCGCAGAGTGCAGAGAGCAATAAAACTCGATGATAATGACGCTTTTAGGCAGATTATCACGAGGAAAGAAAATGAGTCTGAAATAAGGATACCGCAAAAACACGAGGAAAACAAATGGTTGCTTACGGTAACTGCCGAGGGGAGGGGAAGTGGGAGCGGGGGATTACAAATGATATCGCGGAGGCGAGAGGGAAATGATAATGGGAAAGGTCAAGTTGATGTATTACCTTCATACATTTGGATCAAAGCTGTGAGTCCATTACACAATTCTGTTGTTGCGTGAAGCCATCACGGTCAATTTTCTAGGTCTTACAGGTAATTTCTTTTACATTCCCAACGTGCAGAATGGCATACCATTTAGGAGAGGTTAGCCATTGTTATAGAAGACAATGGCGTGTCTTTGCGTAGTCTAAAACGAGTCTTGTTTTCTAAACAGGACAATGGACACCTATTAAAAATTCAGGCTCCTTCGCAAGATCGGAACGTTTGCCTCCGACCTCAACAGTGGCAGAGTTGCTTGACCGGCCTACAACCTATTTTTATTGTGATCCCGGAGTAGAAACGTAAACATGCGCATACGTCGTGTGCAAGTAATGTACGACTTGCTGGTATAGTGGGGGAGGCAAAGCGAAAACGTTTTCAATTATAGATGGTATAATTAATTACATTTTTTGTCGAATAAGGGTGACAAACACAGAGAGCACAGTCCACCAGGATGTGGTGGCCCAAATAAATCTACATCCATCGATTAAGAACCAAAATGCGTTGTCACCCCCGGGGACTAAGATGAAATGCCTCGCTTCAAGTTAAAAAGGGTCTCCGGTTCTCGACGTTCACCTTACGAAACACAGCAACAATCAGCTGCTATTTTACACTGGTACTGATTGTGTGAAAGAGTGGTCCTTCCCTGGTCGAGCCTAACCATTCGTGCTATAACCACGTATAACATCTATCGACGTAAGTATGTTGTTGAACATCAAACGACTACTTTTAACCAGATTCAGACCAAAAAGCTTCTTAGTACGTGTATTTTGTCTTGACATATTGATTACGACACATAGGCAGAGTACTGAATGTAATTGAGTACTGACTATATCAACTCATTTCAATGGATGCCGATAGGGAACGAATTTCGATGATGTTATTACGTCCACATACAATCACGAGACTGGAAACGCGTCGCTGCAATGTAATAGATATAATTGTCCGATGTCGACGTCTCCACTCGATGACATTATCAAGGGCAGAGCGGAACATATAAATCATCAAATGAATTATTTATTTCAATATTCAATAGTTCTGAATCTGCGCATTAGTGCACGGGGCTTGAATGTTTTGGTTTTTATAGCAACTGCTTGTTCAGTAAGAAATAGCGAAACATTTTATCGCAAGTAAGTATTAGAAAAAAGCATAACAGTAAAATATGTGTAAGTTTTAAAAATGGAAGTCCTAAAATTAAAAAAAAAATGTTTTGATTTTAGCTTAGCGTTCCGTTTTCTTCCATAAAAAAATGTTTTTATATCAACTGCTCGTTCAGTACCTAAGAAATAGCGAACATTTTACCGCAAGTATGACCGACAAGCATAAGAATAAAATATGCAATAGTTTTAAAAACGTACGTCGTAAAATTTAACTCAGAGACTGTCTACCGTAGCCATTGGATTAATTCGGATTACTAGGCGATCTGGAGGCGAGTGAAATAGATTTTCCAACTTCAACGCCTCACAGCTCAGCTATATGTTGCGCCCACCCGCTACTCAATTACCCTACGACACGTGTCCCGGTATTGATCGTCCGCAGCACCACCCCCTGCACTAAAAGGGTGGGATCCATCCACCCTTGTCAGCTGACGTTCGGCTCGCTCGAAAAACTGTTTTAAAGGCCCCGAAGTGAATTGTACGGAATCAGCGTGTCCTATAGCCTCATTAAATATAATTGACAGTGCGACAGCTTTTTATTCCAACGACGCGTCACAGAAAACAAAATAGACATACAATTTTTTATTTTATAAAATAGTGCTATTAAATATGGTCAGTTTCAGTTTTATTCAGGTAGGCCTTGAAATTAAAGGCATATCCTGACATGATTAGAATAGAAATAAAAACTTTTTTATTCAATATAGATTATTAATAACTACTTATTGTAAATGTTATGTTTAATTTACCACGTGTTGGGAAAATACCTGTCCTGGGAAGAAGTAGCAAGAAACGCAGTGGGACTTTTTTCTTTTTGAAAAAAAAAAAGTTGTTAACAATCATACACGTTACTCAATTAACAACACTAAACAAATTAGAAACAGCTTTGTAGTGATCACTATATTGTACAATTCTAAATACCGCAACATTCCATTGACTAACTAGTGTTATCGATAGCTAGTATTCAACAAGAAATTCCTTATTTTTGCTAAATTATTATGTCGTTTAGTGGCGGTGTAAGAACATCCACTAGCACTTGTCATCCTGTTGGCGACGCACGAGGCCACAGAGAAACAAACCCGGAGATGGACAGCAGCGTCTTCCTAATAACTACAAAAATACATATAAATGCGATTGCCAACCCGCCCGCCAACTGCAGCCGCCATGCCAAATATCCACACTTTAGGTAGGTCCACGGGGGAGGACTGTGTTCACTAGAGGATTTTTGATAGTCTAAAAACAACGGTATTAATGTGAGTTTCTGCGAGTATAGACTACATGTAAATGCATACGTAGAGAGAAAATCGAATTGGAATCATCACAAGTCCCGGTATAAGATGTTTGCGCAACCGGAATATTGGAGCTTCGGGATATTTAGTAGAGTGATCTAAGACGTATAATTAGATGTAGGAAAGACCGTTTATACTTTCTATTTTGAGGTCATTATCGCGATACAATCAGTGATCCAGTCGATGTTTCTGCACAGTCGAGCGAGCCAAAACTACATCGGTAGTATTGTTCCGCAAATAGCGTTAGAGGAGTGCGGGAAATAGGCCATCCCGCTCAGTGTGAACGACTCGTTATCTGTGACATCAAAATCGTTGTTTGGACTTGCTTTCATCAACTTAAAAATTCGAATAAATCATCGCCGGAGTGGAGAAAGCCGTTTAGACTGTACTTCTCAAGTTAAAAAAAAACCACATTGTTATGGATTTCCTCGTAACATTTGGCGAGGTCGTGCAAGCTACGATCGCAGTTTTATAAATTTAGTTTGGTTCCTAATATCTTATTTAATCGGACGTGGCAAACTTTGAACATTTAACACAGAATTAAGGATACCTACATTTTTATGTCCATAGGTACGAAAGAGAACGGGATAAGATCTATAAATTTCACCTAGGCTTTATAGCTACAAAGTCTTTGTAACAAAGATCAAGGCATTATACAAACAGGGTAGCTATATTATAAGATTGAAGAATCTGGCCGGTAACTTTAGGGCGACCTCTCAATAGCTGAAAAGATGACCTGATGACAATACAATGAAGTGGTTTAGAAGACCGCTTTCTGTGAGACTGAGGGTTAAATACCTATATGCACCCTTGGGCAGGCAATGGAGATAACACGGAAAAGTGGTTATATAAAGTTCGACTTGCAATGTAATGGATCACATTACAGCTGTTGATTTGTTCACAGAGCTCAAGGCTGTTAATTTTGGATGTGTTACTAATAACCGATAAATGTTTACATGATATCGATAAATCATATCGTATACTGATTAGCTGTTACAGCTACAGTAAATTGTGTACTAAAACATGTTTTAAAGCTCACATATACAGACATTTTGAAAAAATTGATATAGCATTGGGTTTTTTTATAGAATAAAGGCGACAAACGAACACACAGTCCATTTGTCCTCGATTAAGAATCAAAATGCAAGAAGTGTTGTCACCCGTGAGGCCATGTTTCTGTGAAAAGGGTCACCGATTCTCTACACTCACCATACGACACACTGGAGCATTAAGCTGCTATTTCACACGTAGACCTAGAGATGCTCTCATACCAGCGTAGTACATACACCACAAAATATGTCTGCAGCGTGGTTCTAACCCGTATAAACGTATATTTAGCCTTTGCTTTAATAATATATTAATTTAACAGAAATAAACTCACTAAAGTTTCAATAAATGTAATAGACTTTCCTGTTACATCGCAGTATTAATTAATAAAGTATCATTGTCATTGGGTATATATAAAAGTAGGTATTGGCTATTAAAGGTTTATTTAACGAATTTAAATGTGTCTAGTACACTATCTGATCTAGCATGTTTTAGTGCTCGAAACTTCTGCGGAGTTATTACCGCACGTACGTTGCAGGCTAACCAAACCGTTATATTATTTTATTATAGCATAACTTGCAACGTGTCTGTAAATGACACTAAAACACGTGTTTCGTTAACAGAATAGATGCCATAAGTTAATATCTATGCAATAAAATCAATTGCGGTGCGTTAGTGTTGCAGAAACTAGAAAATGGCTCGACTGATTTTGATGAATTTTTTTTTGTGTTTGAATGGGGCCCCCGAATAGTTTAGATGCACAAATGGACCCGGTAGGTGGCGCTGTTGTCGAGAACCTAAAATTACCCAATGAATCAAGGGCGGTCCGCTAGTTAGAAATATTTATCAAACGGTATCGCACTTATAAGTAACAATACCGTGGTGTTATCTATAGCTTTGATAACGATTAACTATACCTTGGTTGATAACCTAGAAAATGAATAACAATCGCATAATCAATACCTATAAAGATATAAAAAACCCGAGACTTCTAAGATATGAAAATTATACGAAGTATTATGTGTACAAGTTTCAACCATTTGAATTTAACCAACACTATCCTTCTAATTTATTACACATCGTGTAGTTGAGTGTAGGAATATCCATCGCCCATAACGTCCCGCTCCCGCAGCTGCCGTAAGCGGCGACAGAGGGAGCCCACCAGGAGACGGCCGGAATTACTACCTAAATAAGGGAAATTAAAAAAAATTAATAAACCACGTTTTTTTCTTCATATTCTTACATCGTTATCAAATTCAGAGCTACTTTCAAAATGTTAAGTCTAGCTTAAAATCAAGTTAGGTAGTTTAAAATCAATTACTAAATTCGACCCGAACAGACATCCGCGGAAGCGAGTTAATAAAAAACGAGATTTAAAAAAAAATATGGTTGCCAACCTGCCGAACACGCTTAGCAACTATGGCAATTGGCAAATATCCTGTATGATGTAAGCTATGGGGATCTTTTGATAGGTTGTAATGGTAGTTTCTAATTTGTTTTGTTTAACATTGAATCCGAAATTTTCTAGTTCGTATGACATTTTACATGTGTCACGGAAACAGCAGATTAAGTGCTAAACGTTGCAAGTGTAATACGTTCCTACTATGTATATTTCAAAACAAACCACAGCACTTGGCAATTTGAGCTGAGAACCGATAAGTCGATTTTATTCGTAATTCAGCGCTCTCGGGTCATAAAATCCCGATTGGAGCATAATAAAGCGTCTTCGAGGAAGATGGGGTCATTGTCTCCATGCTGGTACAGCGCTCGCTTGTAAGAGATCGCTACATAAGATTCCACTTTTACTGCATCATAACTACGAAGATCAACTAAAAGAGACCATTAATCATCTCCGGTCAAGCCGACTCATTTAATACATATGGCTGCAACATAGCTCTACCACATACCATAAACACAAAAACAAATTTTACACTTAATAATTTTTTCGCGTTATAAAGCGGCATTTACAATATATGGACTGTTAACCAAACAAAGCAATGTAAACAGAAGCCACTAGCTAATCGAGAAAAATACGTTATGAAATCATAACAAACCCGGCGCTATTGGAAACTGCGTTATTAAGAGTTCTTCGATCAATTGCTTCTCGGAATGATGAAAAGTACAGTCAATATAGTTCTGTACTTTGTTTAGAAAAATTAAGAAGGAAACCAAACCATATCGGGTGCGCACAATGGAATCGTGCTGACTTTATTACTTAATATTACTTGAATTCTGAATTAAATTACTTCACGGGTTTAGTCATCATCATCATCATTACAGCCTTTCACAAGTCCACTGCTGAACATAGGCCTCCCCCAAGTAATGCCACAAAGCACGGTCCTGAGCCACCTGCATCCATCGACTTCCTGCATGTCTTACCAGGTCGTCACTCCATCTAGTGGGGGGTCGCCCTACACTACGCCTACCGGTACGAGGCTGCCACTCGAGAACCTTTCTTCCCCATCGGTTATCGGTTCTTCGAGCTATATGGCCGGCCCATTGCCACTTCAGCTTACTAATCCGTTGGGCTATGTCGGTCACTCTGGTTTTACTGCGGATATCCTCATTTCTGAGTCTATCACGCAGAGAAACTCCGAGCATAGCCCTCTCCATAGCTCGCTGAGCGACCTTAAGCGTCCTCATACGGCCAGCAGTGAAGGACCACGTCTCAGATCCATAAGTCATCACTGGCAACACGCACTGGTTGTACAATCTAGTTTTTAGAGATTGAGGTATACCTGACGAAAAGATATGTCGTAATTTCCCGAACGCTGCCCAGCCGAGTTGAATCCGTCGATTGACCTCTCGGTCGAAGTTGGACTTACCTAGTCGGACTATTTGTCCCAGGTAAACGTACTCGTCAACAACTTCGAGCATAGTGCTCCCAACAACTACCGGCATAGGTGTGACATGGACATTGAACATGATCTTTGTTTTGTCCATGTTCATCTTAAGACCTATCCGTTGGGAGGCACTATTGAGGTCATTGAGCATAGTGCTTAAGTCCTCCAGCGATTCTGCCATAAGGACTATATCGTCGGCAAATCGAAGGTGAGTGATGTACTCGCCATTGATGTCAATACCGTATCCTTTCCAGTCCAGTAGCTTGAAAACGTCTTCCAATGCAGCGGTGAAGAGTTTCGGGGATATAACGTCACCCTGTCTTACACCTCTCTGCAGTTGGATAGGTCTCGAGCTCTGGTTCTGTACTCGGATAGCCATCGTAGCCCTACTGTACAAACACTTCAGCACTTCGATATACCGACAGTCAAGTTGGCACCGCTGAAGGGACTGTAGCACCGCCCAAATTTCGACGGAATCAAAGGCTTTCTCATAGTCCACATACGCCAGGCAAAGTGGCAGATTGTACTCTTCAGTCTTCTGTACAATCTGCCGCAGGGTATGTATGTGGTCTATGGTACTGAAGCCTTTTCGGAAACCGGCTTGTTCGGGAGGCTGGAAGTCGTCAAGTCTGCGTGCGAGACGATTCGTAATGACTCTCGAAAACAGCACGTAGACGCGGCTCAGAAGGGAAATCGGTCTGTAGTTCTTTAAGAGAGCGTTGTCGCCTTTCTTAAAGAACAAGACCACCGCACTTCTGCTCCACGCCTCTGGAGTAGTGCCACCATGGAGGACGGAATTGAAGAGCTTCTGAAGGACTACAAGTACCGGTGTTCCACCCGCTTTCAGAAGCTCCGCTGTAATTCCATCCTCGCCTGGGGCCCTGCCGTTTTTAAGGTGCTGGAGAGCCATTCTAATCTCGCTTAGACTGACGTCCGGGATATCATCGGAATAGTGTCGGATAAGACTTGCTCTTGGATCGTTACTCACACTTGCGTGTGGCTCCAACGTTGATGTGTACAGCTGCCCATAGAACCTCTCAATCTCACTCAAAATCTCAGGTGTCCCGGAAACGATGTTGCCACACTCAGTCTTCAGCTTTGACAGTTGGCTCCTTCTGGCAGACAGATCTCTGGCAAAGACTTTGGAGCCCTGGTTCCGCTCGATCGCTTCTTTAATACGAGAAGTATTAAAGTTGCGTAAGTCTCGCCGCATGCACTTGGAGATCTGTCTGTTCAGTTGCCTGTATGCTGTCAAATCTGTTGACGATTGCAGCCTCATCTCCCGTCTAACAGCCATGAGATTAAGAGTGTGATCGGAGAGTTTTTGTGTTCTTCTGCGGCGGGTCTTGCAGAACTTAGCTCCGACCGCATGGACAGTTTCCACGAGCTTGTCGTTCATATCGTCCACTGCATTGCAATCTTCTAGGCACTGGAAGCGGTTACGTAACTCGAGCTGAAAGGTTTCGGGATTCTGGATTAGAGCACGAGGGGGACGGAGCGTTGACTTCATTAGACGAGACCTCTCCAACTTAACGTTTAGGTTCAGTGTGCCTCTAACCATTCGGTGATCGCTGCCAGTTTTCACCCTTGCGATCACTGAGACATCACTGAACAGTTGGCGTCTGGTCGTCATAATGAAGTCAATCTCATTTTTTGTCGAACCGTCGGGGCTCGACCAGGTCCACTTCCTGTGGGGCCGCTTCTGGAAGAAAGAGTTCATCATAAAGAGTCCCTCTTTCTCCATAAAGTCGGCCAGCTGCTGGCCCCTTCGGTTCCGTTGCCCCACTCCAAATTTCCCTACCCTCAGCTCACCGCTTTCTCTTGTGCCTAGTTTTGCGTTGAAGTCTCCCATCAACACCGTGTAGTGGGTTTTGGAGGAATGTATGGCTCTGGAAATATCCTCATACATTTCCTCCACCTCCTCATCGGGGTGTGCCGAGGTTGGTGCGTAAACCTGAATGACCTTCAGCGAATACCGTTTGGTGATTCTGAGTATCAGGTACGCGACCCTCGTCGACACACTCCCAATCTTTACAACGTTGTTGACGAGAGACTTGTGGACGATAAATCCGACACCTCCTTGGGACAGATGGTCGCCCTCCCGGTGATAGAACAAGTTGCCGGACTCGAGGATTGCCGTGTCCTCCCCCTCTCTTCGGACCTCGGATAATCCAATAATATGCCAGCGCAACTTGTCTACCTCTTCTTCCAGCTCCAGTATCTTCTCGTCAGTCCTCAGGGTGCGTGCGTTATATGTTGCCAGGTCGAGTCGTCGTAGGTGGCAACCGAACCTCCACCGGAGATTCTTAGCACCCCCTGCCCCGCCGTTACCATGGTCGCCACCGTAGCCAGGAATAGCGGGGCCGCCGGGGACTGGGGGCCGTCTTTTTGTGTATTTGTTCATTGGGGGTATAGTAGCGATATAAAATAATACACCAATAAAGTCATATTCAGTGAAAGCAAAAGTATTTTATTTTTATATATAAAGTTCTGTGTGTTTGTCGCTCAATGTTGTCGAGATCTAGAAATCATCGATGCGAAGCAGGGGCAGACCGCTCTAGTTATGTATAAAATATAAATGTAACTCGCTATGTTAACTATCTTAGTTTACTTAAAACTTATTCGTAGACCACAGCGTATGTATACAGGGTGGCCCAAAAGTCGTGGATCAAACGCAACTAGGGGTTAGATGGGGTCATCAGCTGCAAAAAGTTGTTCTACGGGAGGTCCTTAAAGTCAACCCCTGCAGAGTTATAATTTATTTTGTGTTTTTATGAGAAAATTGACTTTTTTTAACTAATTCTTATTAGAATGCCAAAAAATAAACATCCTCTATCTTTTTTATAATTTTCACTAGATTGGTACTGATGAGTCCTTGCGTTAGACATGCTATTTATGGTTGTTTATTGGGTGTGTTGAAGATAATGTTAAGTTTTACGATTATTATTTTTCTCAAATCATAACTTTTTATTTACTTCGGACCCCACTGTGAAAAAAAAAATACTCTACCGAAAAGTGACCCTGTATTACAAGTTTTGGCGCATTTAATAGGGATTCTGAAAAGGTATTACACATGGCCATGAGTGGCTCTAATATCTTTCCAGGACGAAAAAACAAAGGAACGATTGTGAAATAATTGTTTTATTAAGCAAAACATTTTACAATAAATGCTCAAAATTCCTGCCTCTGACCATAATACATAATCTGCACCGTCTAATAAAATTCCTACGTAACCTACGGAATGCACTTCTGTTGTTAGTTACTTGTACTCTAGCAAACTCGAGCTTTTGTCGTAGTTCTTGTTCGCTATTGTTCTCTCCTTGGTAAACTATTTCTTTAAAATAGCCCCAAAGAAAAAATCTAATGGATTTAAATCGGGCGACCGGGGTGGCCACGCAACATGTCCGCCTCGACCAATCCACCGGTTGGGGAAGCGCTCGTTCAAATGATCTCTGACTGCTCGAGCGTAGTGAGGCGGGGCGCCATCATGTTGCAGCCACATTTCTGCTATTCTTTCTTCTGGAACTTCAGCTTCGTTAAGAATATGGTTTAAATTATTTTGCAAAAAATTTAAATACTGAGCACCATTCAGCCTTGCTGGCATTTCATGCAGCACCAACTGCTGGCCAATTATACCAGCCCACATGTTAATACCAAACAGATTCTGGAATCGATCATTTCTTATGATATGGGGGTTTACTCTGGAGTAAAAATGTAGATTGTGGATATTGAATACTCCCATTCTTCTAAAAGTTGACTCATCCGTCCATAAAACCTTGTTAAAGAACTGCGGATCTTCTCTGTGATATCTTAGCATCTCTCTACAAAACCGCACTCTAGGTTCATAGTCACCGGGCAGCAAAGCTTTTTTTCTGTTAATGACACGTTGCACCGTCGATCTTGGAATCCCGATATTACTGGATATTTGGCGTTGACTTATACTAGGATCCAATCTTAATTCTCTCAGCACTTCATCTTCATTTTCAAATTGCATCACTGGTCTGCCTGCTCTCATAGCATGCTGACCGGGTAAGACTCCCTCCATGTACGAATTACGTACGCGCATAAAGACCCTGTAATCCGGAAAACGATCACGGTTAGGGTAGCGTTGACGATATTCCCTGGCAGCAGCCCGGGCATTACCGTCGCAAAAGCCATACAGGTAATGCATTTCTGCATACTCCCGTTGGGTGTATTCTCTCCTCGCAGCAGCTATCTGTCCACTTTTGTAGCCAATCCGTCCGATTCACACAGCACTGGTCACAGGTAGGCAATCTATCACAAGTCCGAAAAACAAAGCGTAGGTCAAAGGAAAGAAACTGGTCACAAGTCGTCGTAAAACCGAGAAAAAGAACACGTGCGTACCCACAGGCAGGAAGCGAGTTACTAAAGAACACTAAACATTCTAAAGAAACATGCTCACGCGCATCCCCCAGCCCCCGCCCCTGCCGGCCCAGCCTTTTGTTTCCTAGAAAAGATATCGCTACCTGAACTGACGGGCCAACCGGCCTTTTACTGACAAAGGATTAAATAGTTAGTGTAAAAGAGAGGCAGAGAGTCTTTGTCATTAATTGTATTAATTCTAGTTTATTTTTAAATAAGCCTAACCGAGTTTTATGGTTGGGTTAACTTTGGCCTTGCCATGAATAATCGTCCTAAAAAGATATCAAAGCCACGCATAACCATGTGTAATACCTTTTCAGAATCCCTATTAAATGCGCCAAAACTTGTAATACAGGGTCACTTTTCGGTAGAGTATTTTTTTTCACAGTGGGGTCCGAAGTAAATAAAAAGTTATGATTTGAGAAAAATAATAATCGTAAAACTTAACATTATCTTCAACACACCCAATAAACAACCATAAATAGCATGTCTAACGCAAGGACTCATCAGTACCAATCTAGTGAAAATTATAAAAAAGATAGAGGATGTTTATTTTTTGGCATTCTAATAAGAATTAGTTAAAAAAAAGTCAATTTTCTCATAAAAACACAAAATAAATTATAACTCTGCAGGGGTTGACTTTAAGGACCTCCCGTAGAACAACTTTTTGCAGCTGATGACCCCATCTAACCCCTAGTTGCGTTTGATCCACGACTTTTGGGCCATCCTGTATATCATATGTGTATTTTAGGGGAGGTAGTTTTAAAAATCGTATGAGCGCAAGTGTCAAGTATAAGTATTTGCTATATTGCTCGCCCCCTCTCATTAACACTGCAGTACTCGCGCGGGGTGTATATTCACCCCAGACCAATGCTTTCATCCATATTTTTTAAATTATTTGACTACAGTCTGTGTCGCTTAGTGTAATCCTAGTCAAGTAAACTAGGTTCAAGGTCAGCATGGCGCCGGCACTCGACGAGTGCGCTAGTGGCAAAAAAAGGCGGGAAAGTACTCGGGACGGAATTTTACCCCACGCGAGTATCGGCGTTACAAAATCTCTCGTTCGAAGTATTGGTTTTATTTTTCTTCTATTCGAGATGATTTCAGTTTCTGTAAGACTTTTGTATATTTTACTATGAATTTTGTGTTGTTCATTACAGATTTGTCGCCATTATGGACGAACGTCAGGATAATATAATACGATGCTGGTTGGAAGATGTGGAGGTTGTGAGTGATATTGCGCCGAGTGATACAGAAGATAATGAAGAGGAATATGTTACAGAGCTAAACCATGACTCAGAAACAGAGCAAGAATATGAAAGTAGCATAGAAGAGACGAAAGAAAGGAGCACAGAAGAGAGGGTAGATGAAGACATGGAAGAAAATGTGGAGAATAGTTTTTCAAGCGACAACGTTCCTCTGTGTACTTTCTCAAATTACTACCAGTCAGGAAATGGCACTCGTTGGAACAAAACACCACCACCGTCATCAAGAACTAGATCGCACAATATTTTAGTACAACAATGTGGACCAAAAGGTAACGCTAAAAACGCCCAGTCTCCACTGTCTTGTTTCGAGCTATTTTTTGACAAGGCACTTTTGCAGATTATTGTTGAATCCACAAATATTTACATAAATATTGTTCAATCAAAATATAAACGTGACAGAAATGCTCGTCAAACAAACATGATGGAAACATGGTGGAAACGGAACCTGAAAGACTGTTGGGATAATTCTAGAGGCACAGGAATTGAATTAGTCTATTTGACTATGACGTTGAATAGATTTCGATTTCTCCTTCGCACTGTTCGATTTGATGACGTCACAAGCCGACCTCAAAGGCAATCACTAGATAAACTTGCAGCTATACGTGATGTTGTAGAAAAGTTCATTTCCAATTGTAAAAACAATTATAATCCCAGTGAGCGACTAACTATTGACGAACAGCTTGTTGCATTTCGGGGACGCTGTAGTTTTATCATGTATATGCCCAATAAACCTTCAAAGTTTGGAATCAAAATAATAATGGTGGTAGATGTGAAATTCCCATACGTATATAATTTTGAAGTTTATGTTGGTGCACAGCCTGAAGGGCCTTTCCAACATTCTAACAAAGTCCTGGATATTACACTTCGAGTATTGGATCCCGTCTGCAATCTTGGATGTAATATCACGATGGTTTTCCAGTATACCGCTAGCTCAAGAGCTGTTGGAACGAAAAACTACCATGGTTGGCACCCTCAAGTCTAATAAATCAGAAATACCTGCAATTTTCAAAGAATCTCGTCAAAGAGAAGAAAAAAGTACTGTTTTTGGATTTCAGAAAGACTGCACTCTAGTTTCATACATACCAAAAAGAAACAAATCCGTGATTTTGCTGTCCACAATGCATCATAATGGCATAATTGATTCAACCACGGGAGCTAAACAGAAGCCAGAAATAGTAACTTTTTATAACAAAAACAAATGTGGGGTAGACATTATTGATAAGATGTGCAATCAATATAATGTTTCAAGAAACAGTAGACGATGGCCTCTTACTATATTTTTTGACTTATTAAATCTTGCAGGTATAAATAGCTTGGTAATTCATCACATGAATAGGATGGCTAACAATGAGCAATCACTCATTGAACGGAGAATGTTCCTGCTGGATGTGGCGTTTGAATTGGTAAAACCCGCAATAAATTATAGAATTGGTGTTCCAAATATTCCACGGGAACTAAAAACTAAAGCTCAGATACTTTTAAAACCACAAAGCGGTGACAATGACCCAAATCCAAATCGGAATGTCCAGAGAACAGGAAAAGTGGTCGATGCGCCTATTGTCCACGATCACGTGATCGTTCTGCTTCGAAATTCTGTAATATATGTAATCGATGGATTTGTCCGGACGATCAAGTTCTAATTTGTACATCTTGTCATCAAAATACATAAAAACTGTTAAAACTAAATAAAAAAAATGAAAATGTTTCGGAGAGTTGGCAAAATTAATAACTTTTTCCCTATTTTTTTAAATTACATTTTTTTTTGTTCATTTCATTAAAATACATTTATTTTTATAATATTTGGAATAAGCAATAAATACTTTTCACTATTTGAACGCATTTTATTTGATATTGTATTATATTTACCTAAAATAAATCATTGTAAATGGTCTGAAAATTCACCCCACGCGAGTAAAATATCAGAAAATTAGGGCGCGAGTACTGCAGTGTTAAACCGCTGAGCTGAACAGACGCGTATTATTTTGCTCCACTAATAATATAAATACATTATACGCGTGCTGTCCGAATCATCGAACACTACACATAGAAATACTTGTTCCGTGAAGGATTCGAGCCCGAAGCCCACTGCTTTGCATCCAACTATTACAAATTACGGCATTGTTCGCTAAAATATAAAATTCCTTCAAATATTCAGAATGAATTTATATTTTTGTTTGTAATGTTTCATTAAAAATGAGTTACAATGGTTTGCAACTATAGTTCCTATAATGTTTCTATTATTTAGTCTGATCTACTACGTACAAGTGTGTTTTACTCAATATTTACAGTGGTTTATTCATATTTAAAACATGTTTATTCTAAATTCCTAAATTCAAGAAACCATTCGTTCTCCCTAACGATCCGTTTTATTACATTCGAGGTGCATGTAACCAGTTTATATTACGAAATATTCATTCATCAACGTAGGACGACCTAAAATGAAAAAAAAAACTAAACGGTTCATAAATAGTTGAACTGGCATTGTTCAAGTTCACTTGTAAAACAGCACGTAAAAAAACGTTTTTAAATATAGAAAGCATCCAACCGTTGTCCCGCTTCAAGATGGAATCGCGTTGGTAATTCAACCAGAAACGTTTGTCTGTGCGTGTGCGCGGCACACAGAGTTGTGTGCCGCGCACTACGACTATATTCACGCCCGCGCGGTAAAACGGTATGCGTATCTAATTGTGAAATCGCGACAATTAGCACTATTACTAATTATTTATTCTCTGTTTGCAGCCCAGCCAAATACAATATTTTTTTCAAACACAAATGATTGATTCCGAAAAAAGATTCGACTTAAATCAACATGACCTTTTTTTTAACACGCTTCTAATAAGTTAAAGTTAAACTAGTTTTTATGGGTTTTATCGCGTATATATTAACTTATTTTACATTCATAAGAAATCATTACGCTTCTATTAGTTTGATTTGTCCTAAGTACTCAAGCAACCATAGCAACCATAGCCCCCTTGCCACGCTTGGCAAACAGGTTGGCAGTCGCAGTTTTTTTATTCTCAGTTGTTATTAGTAACGCTGACGTGCATCTCCGGTGTTTCGGTTTCCTTGTCGCCTCATCGATCACCCACGGGATGATACTACGGTAGCGGATATTTTTACGCCGCGCCGGCATTACACATTATTGTTTGTACGTATACAGTAATTCTTTCTCTTTTAACACTAGTTCGGCAAACACCTCCGTCCTGGGAAGAACCAGAAAACAAGTGAGAGGTACTTTTTTCCTAAATTAACTTTATTTAACGTTCATCAATTACTCTGTTTCATAGCGTTAGAAACAAGAAACGAAGACGCTTTTTACTAGAAACTAGAAATTTTATTTTAGTTCTCAGGCGTGTGAACGTATCTCCATATTGATTCTTAATCGAGGATAGATGTAGGCAGGTGTCTATGAGCTACGGCATCCACTTGCTACTAGGTGGATTGTATGCGTTCGTCATTCGAACTTCTATGAAAAACACTCATATATTCGAAAAGTTTTCAGCTCCCCTTCTATTTATACCATCTATACGATTGGCAGTTCACCACTGCGTGATCGCACCACTTCTTAGTTAAATCGACTAGCACCAGCGATTTTTCCGGACAGATACGATTTAGGGACCTCAACATAAGAGCGAGGATTTCTAAAAGGCCGGCAACGCATCTGCAATTTCCACCGGTGCTGCAGTTGGTCATGAGCGGCAGTAGTCAGTCACTTAACATCAGGTGAGCTCATTTTCTCCTCTTACATTCAAATAAAAACTTGTTTTTGATGTAATACCAATGCAATGCAATGTTATAACAAAGAGTTGCAGTAATGCAGTAAATATTATCTATCAATTACAGAAACGATATACAATGCAAATTTAATCTAACGGTACATCCGTTGGCCAATCGTAAGTGTCCATTTGTCAGGAGCTACCGACTATCGTCCGACGAGATCCTGACGGGAAACGCCCGAGTTTATCGGAGCGACTTCCCGTCGTGACGGATTAATACACGATGGACACTGGGCGGATGTTTGCACGTTTCCATTGTTGACAGCGTTCGCAGGAACGCGTACTGTCAATTTGTCGCGGCATAACATTTTTTTGTTATGCGAGAATTTTAACGAGGCTACGTCGTTTACGAAGCGGAGTTATGTGACCATTTTAATTGACAATGGAATATTATTCTGCCGTTACTAAAACGAACACACAGAGCAGACTTAATAACTGAGATACAACTTGACACTTTGAAATTACAGTTTAAACCATACTAAGGAAGACGGTCAAGTTTTATAATAGTGATGCAACGAATTCGAATATTCGTTTTCGCCGAATAGTAGACATTTACCAATTATTCGTATTTGGCTAATACTAATCACGAATATTTAAAAAAAAACTAATACTTTTGTATGCAACTCTAATTACTTAAATAAGAACCTGGTTGACCGAGCTTTGCTCGGTATTTTTCGCTCGATTTTTTTTTAATTCGTGTGTTTTGGAAATTATATTTAGATACAATTTACATACTGATGAAATATAAATAATATTTTTTGATCTTAGCGACATAACAGAAAAAACGGAACTGGTTATTTGAATAAAAAATCATGAGTGCAATTATTTTAATTTAAATTTTCGTGTTTTTAAAAAATACTAAAAAAAAAGAGCTCGAAAAAATTGATTTTCTCAAAAAAGAAAGGAACTTAAAAAAAATTTAAAATGTCGGTCGGTTGGTCTGGGCTCGAACCGGGGTTTAACGATTCTGTGACCGACCATTATACAAATTAAGCTATTTATAATCATTAACAATCTTTCAAAATTTACCTTCTTATTCTAACGATATTGTAGCAGTTTTTCATTGCCTAAAAACACGGACAAAAAGACATTTTCTAAAAATAAATCCTAGCTAGATCGATTTATTATCCCCGAAACTCCCTGGACACAAAATTTTATGAAAATCGTTGGAGCCGTTTCCGAGATCCCAATTATAAATATATATATATATACAAGAATTGCTCGTTTAATAGTATAGGATTAATTACTAAAAACTGTCATAAAAATACGACCTGTGCATAGGCCCTTTGCCGCAACGACCCACATAAAGCTACACAAGGGCAGGAGAGTTATTATTAGTCATTTAAACACTCAAACTGAAAGACTCACAACAATCTAACAATATACCGAAACATGTTTTGTTTCAAGATGTTAAAACTGGATAGGACTCAACATATCAGATGTTGAAGAGATTACATGAACAACGCATAGCGATTCAAGATGTTTACCATCTCTACCAAATTGTCGTCATGAAATCACAGCAAGGCAATGGGCTCTTATGAATCAAATTATTGATATTCTGGCCAATTTTGAATAAGCTACTAAAGAGCTAAGCAAAGAATCAACGACATTATCTCAAGCAATCCCCTTAACACGAAGTTTTAAATCTTGCCTCTGATCCATTGGCCTTTTATTTGGTGAGAATATGTCCATTTTCAACAAAAATATTTTGGCCTAGGCCTTGAAGCCTTTTTTCAACGGCTGGTAACATCCAGAATGAAAAAACAAATTGCTTAAAACCAGAAAATCTACAAATTTTTATGTTTTTTAAATAAAAATTTGCCTGTTGTAAATTTTAATTATTATAACAATAGGAAATCATCAAATAAATTAGTTTTTCCTTACCATACCGAATAGTTGATTTGATATTTGTATTCGTATTGGTAAAAGTAGTATTCGTTGCATCATTAGTTTATAATAAAATGGATAATAAAAAATCTTTATACTTCCTATTTCTTATATTGAAGAGCATCAATAACGTGCAGTAAAAACAGTATTGCTCTTATTACTACCTTTTCATCAACTTTATTGAACCCACTGCGTGATTACAGGTCTTTTGAGAATGGCATAGATTTTTATAACATAACATAAACACTCACGCCTGTCACCCAGAGGGGTAGGCGGAGACTACGGACTTCCATTTGGCACGATCCTGACATACCTCTTTCGCCTCCTTTACATCCATATATCTACGCATACATGCTCGCCGGTTAAGGGTACTTCTAATGTGGCCCATTTTGAAAATATCGCCAATTTGGTCGATAAACTTTCTTCTAGGGCGTCGCTTCTGCCATATAAATTTGCTTTGTCACTCTTTCTACATGACCAAACACTACACTCACCGTACGAAACACGGCTGCTAATTTGCTATTTTAAGCCTGTAAGAGTCGGCTTCACCGGGGTAGAACCACGCCCTCACAAAATACCAGCTTAATGCTGCCGTTTCGTATGGTGAGTGTAGAGAACCAGAGACACCTTTTATATTGAAACGATGCATCCAATCTGAGTCCATCTATGGGCCACAACATCCATTATTTTCATTATAAAACTTGTTATTTTTAACCATTTTTTTAAGCTATTGCATAGCTTCTATCGCGGGCCTTGAGCGCGGGGACCGAATCCAGAAATTTATTCCGTAACGAAAAAACCTCACGCTCCCCACTCCGACGGGCACGGAGGTGTGGCTTGAAGGCCGTGCATTGTCTAACGTCGTTTCTTTTCGGCAGTCTTCGACACGGTGTTTGTGTGCGTGCAACTAGACGTATTGTACGACTCTACGAAGCTCGCACGAATCGAGACGAGCTGCTCCGAAATCGGACGAATACATAAGCAGCTGTTTATGAGAAAGTATATAGGTGTATAGGTATTTATGTACAACAGTGAATAGCTGTACTTGTAAAATTTGTGTATAAAGTGTTTTAAATATGAATGAACAAAGTGCATTTATTATTTATTTATTTAATAAAAGAAAAAAAATTGTTTTCTTATCGCTGTCACCACGCTCAAAAAGTGTAACTTGAATTAATATCAAAGAAAAAGAAATACTGTATAAATAAAATAAATAAATAATTATAATTGCATAAGTTAATACAAAATGCTATGCAATAGCTTTACCGCGGCAGTCCCCGAGTGCCACACGTCTTTTTTTTTCTTTTTGTTCCTTCCGTCTCTTTTTGATTTTTAATGTTACCGAGTATTATGTCAACTTTATTGTTTTCTCTATTTCACTTACACTCTGTTTACTATTATTATTTATTTATTGTTACCAATTTAATATTACTTTGTGGATAACGGTGCTGGTTACATAATGACTGAGATTAATGTTATTTATAAATTCTTATTTGGTTTAAGCATTATTAATTATGATATAATTGTTTGTTGACCTTAATAAATAAAAATAAAATAATATAATTACATGTAAAAATATCGTATTATTCTATATTAAAAAATTTGCCTTAAATCGATCTTGAAAATATAGTTTTAAAACTTTAAACAGAGACCTGTTTAAAGAGTCAACACAAGTGTAACAATACCTCAATAACCTCATTACCTCTGCAAGTAATGACCGACCGCTTGGTGTGACAACGAAACAACACATCTGCGTTGATAATCCATGAAGCAAATAGCGCTGCGCCAGTTACTACGTCTTTGATAATGAAGAACGAATGAGTTTTTTCATCAAGAATAGCCCGATAGCTCGTGAAAAACATATTAATATTATACCTCATTTTATAAGTCCACTGTCAGACTAGGGCTTTTTCCTTTATAGGGCGTTTGGACGCTAAGCAGGATTTATATGATCGTAGTATCGAATGTCTTTCACCCTTGACTTAATTTACTTTAACTTGACTGAATTTATTGATGTTCAGTATGATCCTATATAATATAGTACCAGCATGGCTCTTCCACGTGTGAAACGTTTTGTACAATCATAAAAATATTTACAAATAAACTTAATCTGTGCAAATAAACTGTATCAGCGACGAGCCTGGGCAAACCGCTTCAGTTTCAGCACGGTCGGTGGTGACGTCACGGCTTCCGCGAACCGACGTCGGATTGTATTACACGGTGCAGTTGTTATGTTAATTGGACGGTCCCACGGCCTTGGCGACTCCTAGCAAGCATATGCGTTGAATAAACGCAAAAAGGTCGTGTTCTATAAATGCTGGCAAATAAAAGGCCAGCTATTTGACGTGGTAGTCATGCTGCAACTACATTATGGGTGTTGCCCAAATCGGTTCTCACAAATAATACCAGCGTAAACTGGCAGCTAAATAAACGCTGCTGTGCTTCGCATGGTGAGTGTAGAGTACCGTAGACCTTTTTTACTAGAAACGAGGCATTCATCTTAGTCCTCAGGGGTGACAAGCATTCCGCACTTTGATTTTTAAGCGAAGATTTATATATATATATATCCTATACTATTAAACGAGCAATTCTTGTATATAAATATATATATATATATAATCGGGATCTCGGAAACGGCTCCAACGATTTTCATAAAATTTAGTGTCCAGGGAGTTTCGGGGATAATAAATCGATCTAGCTAGGATTTATTTTTAGAAAATGTCTTTTTGTCCGTGTTTTTAGGCAATGAAAAACTGCTACAATATCGTTAGAATAAGAAGGTAAATTTTGACAAATTGTTAATGATTATAAATAGCTTAATTGGTATTATGGTCGGTCACAGAATCGTAAAACCCCGGTTCGAGCCTAGACCGACCGACCGACTTTTTTAATTTTTTTTTCAAGTTCCTTTCTTTTTTGAGAAAATATATTTTTTCTAGCCCTTTTTTATATTTTTTAAAAACACGAAAATTTAAATTAAAATAATTGCACTCATGATTTTTTATTCAAATAACCAGTTCCGTTTTTTTCTGTTATGTCGCTAAGATCAAAAAATATTATTTATATTTCATCAGTATGTAATTTGTATCTAAATATAATTTCCAAAACACACGAGTTAAAAAAAAATCGAGCGAAAAATACCGAGCAAAGCTCGGTCAACCGGGTACTATATATATATATATATATATATATATATATATATATATATATATATATATATATATATATATATATATATATATACACACAATATGTAACGTAATTAACGCACACCCTCAGACACCCCAATTAGTATATTACGTTATAATCATAATACACACACTGAATTTTTAGTTAAACATTTTTATGCTCTGATTATTTATCAAAATAGTTATACTAATTCCGGAAGAATGTTGTGGTCACAGTACAAATCCACGAACGCAAAGACTTTAACGTGCTTGAAATAAAGTTCATTTTTCTTTATTTTTATTGAATGCCAGAATTAGTAATAATACAAACTGCAGTCTTAAAAGTCTTATTGCCTTAAGTTACGGCCCATTTCAGTTTGTTTTGACTGTACAGATTTATTGTGACTGTAATTTACGTAGTTTTTATTATTATTGGGATAAAAAATTACCAATATTAAAAATGATAGGAATCGATTCAGTAAACGATTCTGAACAAACTACTTTCTCAAAGTGCGTTAATTATGTTACGTGTTGAATATATATATATATATATATATATATATATGGGCCATAGTATCCACTTACTATCCGGTGAACTGTGTGTTTGTTTATCACCTTATTCCATAAAAAATAGTTGTTAGAACTGAAAACAAACTACACAATGATTGCTCAGTATCGTATCTTAGCTAAGAGCGTGCATACCAAGGTATCGGAGTTCGATATTGATCTTTGTAATACGAAAAAATTTATAAGTAAACATATTTCTGTTGGACTAGCGGAAATCAAAATTCATTCATCAAAATATATTACATAGGTACCAGCGTTTTCCCGCACTTTCATACATACCTCACGAATATAAGAATTAGACATTATTAAAGTTTGCGACACGAATATTTGCAATGTAATATAATCATCATCACTTTATTTCGAAAACAATTTACTTCATCGCTCGATCATAAGTCTATCTTCAGACATATAATAATGCAATAAAAATTATAAATAATAGTTTATTTATCTTTATAAAAATACTCAAATATTCAAACGCTGCTTAATTTTAAAATGCCATTTAAGCCTCGTGCTGTCTCTATTATTTTAAGTCAGTGACCTGTGACATCACGACATCTTAAAATTTATTAGCGTTTGATAATTATAAGACTTTTTTAAATCATAGTTTAAACACGTGACTATCAAATAACCACTTTTTGTAGTAAGACTGCTTATGTTTGTCTTGCTGTGTATGTTTATATAGTTATCTATGAAACGTAAAGTTTTAATAAACGCAATTTTATAAGCGGGAATAATAGTCCCTCGCTAATAGCACTATGTCGTGCTGCGGGTCAAGAGCGACGTGTTAATTATTTTAATTGCGGGACCAATAATTAGGCACGCGTGTACTGAGCCTAATTATTGGTCCAGCAATTAAATACTGAGCGTAAATTAGGTTTATAGAAAACTTAGTATAAAAGTACTTTGTTAACCTGTAATGCAAGTTTCGTGATTTAGAAAATGTACACAGATTTGACGTAATATTTGAAGTGTAAAATGTATACTAAACTGGATTTTGGCTGCATCTTAAACGGACAAAGGGGTCTTATTTATCTCTTACAAAAGTTTCTCCTTACATGCAGTTATTTTATAAGTATTCGTTCAAAAAATACCTAATTTAAGTGAAGGAAGGTCATCTGTATCTATTGGCTTCCTTATTTCATTGTCACTGGAGTAGAATTATAAGAATAACGAAACTTGCATTTACTTCGTTTGTTCACGTTCTGGGTCTTTTTTCACCTGACTGCCCTAGAAGTAGGTTAATGAGCACGCTGTGTAGTCTAAACTATGAGGATAGGGCTATGCTTATATCCCTATCCTCATATAATAAACTTAGAAATGAGGATATTCGCAGTAGAACCAGAGTAACCGACATAGCCTGGTCGGTCGGTAAGCTGAAGTGGCAATGCGCCAGCCGACAACCGGTGTGCCTCATACATGTAAGTGAAGTGTAGGGCGGTCCCCCCACTAGATGGAGTGACGACCTGGTAGGACATGCAGGTCTATAAAAGCAGTTAGCTCAGGACCGTGTTTTGTTACATTAATTGGAGGAGGAAATGTTCAGCAGTGGACTTGTGAAGGGCTTGTGAAGGAATGATGAATGATATGGTACGAGAGGCTCATGTACAGTAGTGACTTTACAACGCCGTTGAAGAAGATTCAGATTAATTATTTGTTTATCATTCGTACGTCATAACTTCAGAAGTGTGTAAATAGATAAAAGCATCAATAATATAGTAACAAAAATTCCCCGACACTAGAAAGCCCTGGCACAGCGGATTGGCACGACAGACATCGGCCACCCACCAGCGGCGCGCACTCGATATGTTATGGATCAAGAAATTAATAGGGCAATATTCATAATGTCCAGAAAGTTTGAAAAATGTAAGCAATAACGATAAAAACTATTAAAACAATGAAATTGACCGAAATATAAATTTCGGTCAATTTAATTGTTTTAATAGTTTTTATTTTAATAAAGTCTGTTAGTCTGTTACTACTTATTGGGCAGAGTAATAGACAGTTAGATTAGAGAAGTTCTCCCCCAAGGGAGGGCTGCCATGCGGCGGCTAATTTAAGACAAAAGTTAGAATAGTTTATATCCAGTTAAGCAACAGTTACGTACGTAGCAACATTTGTAATAACCAGACCATGTGATAAATGATGAAGTTTAAATCATCACTGTTGATATTGCCCGGGCATTATAAATAATGCCCTGATTAATCACTTGGTTCATAACAGATATATCATGTGCACGGGAATATTTGGAGGCGGCGCTTGCGCGACGGCACGCTGCACTTGCAGCGAAATGATTTGCATATTTAAATTGCAACGACTGCCAACTTTGCAACGGTACACGTAGAAAACAGCTCGGTACGATTGGTAGTTCAATTTAAGAAAACGTCAATACTGGTGATTTCGATAGAATAGAGGAATTAAGAGACTATGAAACACGCCGGAAACAAAGACACCTACAATTATGGTCACTGTGTCGCTTAATGTTATCATAAATCTTATAAACGCACGAAAAATCAATTCGATCCTGGCGCCAGTACTTACTTCATTAGAAATAATAAAAAACGTAATATTGAATGTCAGATTTTTTATGGAACGAGTTACAAACGAGCACACAATCCACCTGCTGATGGTTGTCCACTAACCACTGTGGTCCATAGACATCTATCTTCGATTAAGAATTAAAACGCAGAATGCTTGTCACCCTTGAGGGCTAAGAATGAATGTCTCGTTCGCAAAAAAGGCCTCTGGTTTTCACCATATTGAAACAGCAGCAGTCTGCTGTTATTTTACGCTGGTATTCTATGGGAGCATAGTCATTATTAGGAATACACTGCTGTCCATCTCCTGAATTGTTTCACTCTTTCGCCTCTTACGACACCCGCGGGAAGATGTGGGCTAGTGGATATTCTTACACCACCACTGCGCAGTAGTTAGGTATATTGTCAATCAAAGAGAAAACCACAAGCGTGCACCACTTCCGCGTGTGGATATGACGTCACTCGCAGGCGAGGCCGGTATCAACTATTAATATTGCACCGGCGCCGCCGGTGGGATGTCAGGGGCGACGCGTCGCGAGGCATGTAAATAAACAAAAACACCGAGGGCCTCGCCATTGTCGCGTCACCAATCTCTACTTGACTTTCCATCACTCATATGGAACAGCAGTCATGTAATAACAACTTTCCCCGCAACCAAGACGGCGTCACTTTGGTATAACGTGAAATTTTTGACAGATCCCGTAGGTGTGTAGTTAATTGTAAGAAAAGCGTGAAAATTTACGTTATTATTGAAACATTAGTTACAATATTTTGTTTTAGTTAGATTAGAAACGGATAATCCAAACTACAATTATTCCTAAAAGTAGAAGAATTAAAAAAAAATTCAAATAACTAGAACCCAAAATTATTGACTGACTTTTCAATGATGTTGACCTTTCGTGACTAGCGACATCTGGTGAGGGAGACATTAAACCCTCACTGACGTTGAAACAACCTTGCCACTCTCGATAAAATGTATGAAAAAAAAACACATCGTAATCGCGTACCACGCCCATAAGCACAAGATTAGTAAGTATATGTAAAACGTCGACAGCAAACCGTTGGAGATCCGCCCGTAATCTATCTACTAGTCCGATGGTGGCAAGAGCAGGTAGGAATTAAATAATGGAATTCGCATTTTATAATTTGGGGGTATTAATTTAAAATTCGGTTATTTTTGCAAGGATACCCAAGGTCGCGCGATTGTCCACGTGATTTTTGTGTGTTCTCAGCTCATGTGACCTGCTTGTGCTATGGGTTTCGTTTGTAAATATTGAAATTGCGCGAAATATCGTATATAAACGCTTTGTTAAACTAATATTTCGCTGCGCTATCTTTGCCGTTTGTCTAAAGGAATTCTACTTGAACTAATGTATAAATATTCACTAATATTTGACTAAAACAAACTACTTTCAGTTATTTCCAGTAGAGTCCTAAATTTTAAGTTGTATCACAATGTATGAAAGCCACGTCCGATCAGCTGGCTACTTACCATTACCACTACCCCCTCGTCTGTACAATACTTGTACTTCGGAAAGTGCTCGACAGGTGCGCCATATTGGCCAAAATGACCCCGACATTCGAGTGGCTACATTACAGCTGAACAGAGCCCTCCTTCATAGAGGGGATATTTACCATTGTTACCACGCTTGGTAAGCGGGTTCGTAACCGTGGTTATCTTTAGCCATTATTAGGACGACGCTGTTGTACATCTCCGCTGCTCTACTTCTTTCGCCTCTGACGAAACCCACGGTATGATACGGGGTATATATTCTTACAGTGGTATTTCGCTTATCTTATGATTGAGGAACCTAACCAAAAAGCGCAGCATCGGTCACGGACAAAGCCATTTTGTTTTGCGTGAGCGTTGCTACGAAAAATATTTACAACGGGATAAAGTACGATGTAAACTGCGGCCTACGTGGCTCCCCCGGCAGTATTTCACGGCGCCCACGCCTGGCCGGTATAACCCGCGCGCTTAGGGTTACCAGATCTAGTAATACATTAATAATATTACTTTAAAAGAAAACTTAACACGCACTTATGGGTGATTTGTAACGATTCTAGTTAAAACACTAGGTCATAGTCATTAACATTTATATATTTTATTTAAATTACAAATATTGTATTGTCAAGTCAATCGGACATCTACAAGTTTGTGAAAATTACTTAAAAAATTATGTTACATAGGCTGCGTTTGGCAGAAAAAAGCGCTAGCAAGCGCTTGTAAACAAAATGGCGAAACTAAACAGTTTTCGGCCAGGACACGTTTGCTAACTTCAGTAGCGCTGACACAATCCGGCATTTTTCTTATTTAATTTGTTTGTTTTGAAGTAGAGTTTATAAGTTGTTTTGTGCAATTAGTTTCAAGTAATATAATGACATGAACAAACATATTATACATGTTATTAAAAATTCATAATTGGTAAGTTTTTAGTTTGAGTACTTTACAAACATATATTTATATTAGGTTATATTCCCCGGTTAAAACTAACTTCGTGTCCTAGAGGAAAAAAGCTACTTACGATTTGACAGCGCTTACCCCTTACGATCGCCATTTTGCTTACAAGCGCTTGCTAGCGCTTTTTTCTGCCAAACGCAGCCAGACATACCTAGATACACGGGAAGCTAATAAATGTGTTAAAAATAAGATTTCATGAAATATTTCCTGATTATACAGCAAATATCCTGACTTTCTACTAATTGAATTATTACATTCACTCGTGTCGTTTTATAATGATGTGATACTTTTAAAAATTTTGGTGACAAAACAAAATTGGCATATTCCCTCACTTTCCTTTCAAAAATATCTGACAAATTTAATTTTTGAATAAAACTAAATTTACGGATTATATCGCGTTTATTTACCTGATTTTACTTATTTTTAATTCCCGACGTTTCGGGTGCTTTACAGCAACCATGGTCACGGGGGGGACTGAGATGTTTGACGTCCCAATGTCATTGTTAGTCCGGCTACCTTCAGTTTTTGAATATTAATTTATGGTCCGATTTACGCAAAACGAACTTACAGTATCTTGAAGTCTTGCAGTGGTATGCTTGGGTTTGGGTTTAATTTTATTAATTATAGGGTCCCAAGCAGATGGCAGCACCCAACCATCTTCTCTATTAAAATTAGGATGTTTTTTAATTTCAATAGCCTCGCGTATCATCCTTGGTAGGAATCGGTGTTCTTTTGCGAGGATGTGGTTTACCAAATCTGATGTAATGGTGGGGACGATCTTGAACATGTTCACAGACTGCAGACTTCCCGAAGCGAGCTAAATTTTTTTCCCGTTTTCCTGACAGGAATAAAATTCCTGATATATCAGGAAAAGTCCTGTCAACTGGCAACCCTGCGCGCGCGCAGAGAAAAATTAAACAACGGTCAGCATAGTTATGTAGGCGACGCAGTAGAGTTACTTTTTAACTTTTTTAAACCTCTGTAAATTTACCGAAAGTAATTTTTTTAAACTTATAAAGTTACTTATGGTCAGAATGGCAACGGGTCAATTTCAATACAGTCTGAATGGCGAGTTGGCATTGAAAATAAAATCTGTCGGAATTTAACTTTCTACGCAATAAAATGCGGAGTTGACAAACTCGTTCACCGGAAGTGAAGCGTTACAACTTGCACACATGTTATTCATGTATTATGTAGGTGTATAACGATACATTCGTGTGCAGATATAAAAAAATACAAATATGTGTTTCTATTTGCCTTAGCTTACACCTTCGGGGTCACAGGCGTGACTCTATGTATATAGCTAACGAATAGTGAAAGGAAATTGGAAATTGATCAGTAGTTCCGAAGATTTTCCTATTAATGAACTTAAATTCTTACAAGTAACTTTTTACTGGATACGAGGCATCCCATCTTAGTCCTCAGGGGTGGCAACGCGTCTGCATTTTGATTCGTAGTCGAGGATAAACGTAGATGTCTATGGGCCATAGCATCCACTTACCATCAGGTGGACTGTGTGCTTTATTGTCACCCCTATTGTATAAAATACACAATTAATGAACAAAAAATAACTACTGAAAAGCTCCGGAACATTGACTTCGTATTTCTAGCTAACAGCATGAACCAATATTGAAGTACTATAAAAGTCTACCGAGCGCGTTTATCAACAATAACCGATAGTTGGCGATAACACATCGATTACTGATAATCGCTCCGTGAAAACGACCAATCTCGATTGCAAAAAAAAGTACCATCAGGATAGACCATTTTGTTACGTACAACAATGGAGGAATAAATTGGATCGTTTAGGTTAGGATGAACGTGTGGCGGCAGAAGGAAAAGGGGAGATCTCCCACCAGGCAAGGTGTTGTGCCTGGGGAGCGGCCAACGATCCGTGCGATAGTTCGGAGCTGTTCTATATATACTGTTTATGATTCGGAACTTTGATAGCGCGGCTTAGGCTTCGGTGTGTTTCGCTTGTGACGCGACTACAGCGCCGCCACAGACGGTTTTCGTGCGTTTTGACTCATGATTACTAATACTTTGAGCTTTATAAACATTATATACATATATTATAAACATTCCGCCGACCACAAAAAGAAATGAATATACATTTATCTTTTCACATTAGATACAAATCACAAATTATATAAATTATGTTTATTCTTAGTTATGGTTAGTAATTGGCTTCTCGGAAACGTATCTAACAATTTGAATGAAAATTTGCAGGTATTTAGATAATGTTCTCACTCTCAGTCCGATAGGACAGTAATACGAAACGACCGGAGAAAGATCAGGCGCAAGACCAACGGTTTTACGTACCTTCCGAGGCACGGGGATGGGAAACCGCCAATTTATTATTTCCTAACTCCGGGCTAATACTAATGAGATTTTTTGATAGAAAATTCTAGCAACTGTCTTTTTTTTGGGCAACCCGGGGCCTCATGATCAGTTGCGCTCAAGACAACTATGTCAAATAACATCCCGATGAATCATGCAGGTAGTTGATGGTTGCAGGTAGCTTCAAACTGAAGGAGTTTGTGATAGGGTGTAAATTAATATTGACGCCCCGTGTTACGTAACATTGCGAAAATTGCAAACTAGAAGGCACTCCAACACTAGGTATAATTACATTTAAAGGCCGATTGAGTTTGTATTTCACATTTGTTATCGGATAGGAATTCATTTTTATTGTTAACTAGATTCGGTTTTAGTTTACACTACATTTTACGACTGCGTGATTCCGTGCAAGTGTTAACTGCTACGCGTTTGATTTCTCCCGCATATCATATACGGATTTAAAAAAAAATACAAATATACGACTAAGAAAAGGACGTACAGTAAAAATTATTGATAGTAAATAAAACAGTGCTAGTGTGTATTCTTTAAATCATAAAATTAAAAAAAAAAGCAACTGGCCTACTAATAAAAAAAGAAAAATAAAACAGGCTCACTAATTTACCTTCAAAACCGGCCAGTGATAAGACCGATATTCATTCGCATTCTTTCCGTTCTGCCTAAAATATTTTATAGGAGACTTATCGAGGGTCACTTTTTTGTGTTCTATCGATTTTTCGTATCATATGCCGGTAGCAGTCTATTGTTGAGCCTCCATATTGAATATCATTTCCATACGTACCCGATAAAGGCAGACCTCGAAACTAGGTCGTGTAAAGATTTTCACGAAGTCAATATATTTCAATTAAAACTGGTAACTGGACAAGCTAAGCTTTCTGCTGGCGGTTTTCGTCGCACTGGCACGTCGCGATAAGAGGCTTAAATAATGTTTTACGTCATTCTCTTATCTCCAAATGTGTTTAAATAATGTATGTATAGTAAAATAGAACCTGATTATACATACATTATTTATACATTTTTGTACATTGACTTTTCATAATACTCACAAAAGCCTAGGCATGTGATTTTTTTTCATATGTTCTTGATCAAGAATCAAAATGTAGATGCGTTTTCGCCTCTGAGGACTAAGATGGAATGCCTCATTTCCATTAAAAGGGGTCCACAGTTCTCTTCACTCACCATACGAAACACAGCAGCATTGAGCTGCTATTATTTTACGCTGCTATTCAGCGAGAGCATGGTACTTCTATGACTGAGACAATCTATTCGTTTTATAATCCTAATTAAGCAACAGCATGGCTATGCCACGTAGTAGGGACGTATGAGCAGAATGACCCTGTTCAATAGGATGAATGAAACGATGCGCCTTTGCTTTAACGTTGATGAAAACAAACAGTGACATTTGGACAAATGATATTTATATTTCATTCATCATTTCAGTTTAGAGTATGAGTGACAACCCTATCAGTAAGTTTCCATAGTTTAGTTGAAATTGATCAAGAAAACTATCACATTCTAAAAATTGGTCATCAAATTTAATTACAATTATCCTGAAAAGAGATAAACCAATACCCACTCCTACATTTATATTTCAACGACTCTCAAACATAACTGAACACTGTGGCCAAACCTTTGCATTAACATCGAAAATTTGTTCAAAGTAAAAAAATAAAGTACCTACATTTCTAGAGAAAAGCATAAACAAATGTAGATTTATGCCACAGCTATTTGGAGTGGAACCAAACATTTGTCACATCTAAAAGTGGGAAAACATATGTTAACTTACCATCTGCATCAACCTCGTTGATCATGTCTTGAAGTTCTGCTTCAGTGGGGTTCTGTCCCAGGGAGCGCATCACGGTGCCCAACTCCTTGGTGGTGATGGTACCATCGCCATCTTTGTCGAACAGTGAGAATGCTTCTTTGAATTCCGCAATCTGTTCTTCTGTCAGCTGGTCTGCCTGCAATGTGAAATCTCTGTGTTAGTACAGCTATGCATAGCTACTGTAATCATAACTACGGTATTTTTTACTTCAGCAGCTCTTAAGTCTAATGCTGGACTTATCCCTGTACTGATTTGCCTAAATTGTTACACTTTACAGCATGATCAACAAAAGCAGTGTATAACATTTTGCACATTTGATGAACTATTTAGTTAGATATAAACAATAACTGTAACAGACCTTATAGACAAACTTGACTTGATAATAAAAAGAAAAAGAAATTGTATCTTGGCTATCCAGTCAAAAATATTTTAGAATCAGTGTCACTATCTTATATTTTATATGTGGTAGAGCCATCCTACAGTTACATTAGTAGTATAGTTGTAGCATGAATGGGTCGGCTCGACTGGGGAAGGACCACACTCACAGAATACCAGCGTCAAATAGTAGCTTAATGCTGCTGTGTTTCATATGGTAAGTGTAGAGAAGCGGAGACCCTTTTTACTGGAAATGAGGCATTACATCTTAGTCCTCACGGGGTGACAACACATCTGCATTTAGATTTGTAATAGAGGATAGTTGTAGATGTCTATGGGCTACAGCAACCACTTACCATCAGGTGGTCTGAGTGCTCATTAGTCACACTTTACTATATTAAAAAAAAACTATCATTCATAAATAATAGAATAACATACTGTAAAAATTAGTATATTATAAAGTAGAGGAATACAGCATAAAAAGTAATATAGTAATATCCCAAACTTCCACAAAAGGTCTGCATGAGGGATAGCCATTTATATTGAATTTGTTTACATCCAGGTACAATTTTACACCAAATTTGTGTTACTCGGATATTACTTTATGTAATAATGGGAAAGTTTAAGGTAACAGAAGTAGATCAAAAAGGGAATGCTAAAATATATCTGGTTCGGGCATCTCATAAGAAGTCCAGACCTGAGATTACTCAGGATATGAAAAAGAGACAAACAAAAGTCTGGCAAGATTAGAAGATACAAAAACAAAGTCTGGGAGGACTATGGAGTAGTTAGTTACAGTAGTAAAAAAACATGAAGAGGAAAAGTGGAAATATCTGTGGGAGGCCTTTGCAAAAAAATAATAAGATGAACATTGACACTGATAAAAAAATTATAGGCATCCTCAACATGTAAACAATTTACCTTTGCAATGCAGTGATAAGAATAAAAGGATACATAATATGTAAATTTATAATGGTATAAATTTACATAAATTTATCTCCACAGTTACAAAAATATCTAAAATAACTAAATTAAATAAGATAAATAATGAATATTGTACGAAAATACTTGTATCACTAGGACAGATTTTTCCCCCAGAATTGATATGTAATCTAGTGATTTTTATTTTATTTAAGATATATATAATTAGCAATAATAAGCACATACACTTGAAACAACCATTTTCTCCAGATATTTAAAACTACACTAATGGAAGGAGACTAAACAGTAAATGGAAGGTTGTATGAAGCAGAAATGATAAGATTACAAAGATAAAAATGTAATTATATTGTAAGACACGTCACAATGCGGACTATGTGCCTGATAGCAAATACTGCATTACAACAAACTTTATCTATACTTAGACATACATACTTATGTTATCATATTGATAAATTTATCAGTATAAGTAAATTATTACAAGTTTGTGTAAATTTTATAAACATATATTCAAGCCCTTGCCAAATTTAAAGAAAAGCAATTTCAATATTATTTTATTTACACTGTATTTGGTTTCATAATAAGTCCTAAAAGCATATATTTGAAAGGCTGTGGTGCAAAACCTTCATAAACAACCCCCATATTAAGGTTGGCAAATCAAAAATATATAAAAAGGTATGCTCTTTCTTATATTAACAATTTCCCGACTTAATACTAAGTATAAAATCACCTGTGAAGACTAGGGTGGAATGCCTCACACCTTGCAATAATACTGGGTCTGTGTACCCTAATAAGGCCTTAGCACTAAGCTGTATTTTCCCAGACTGACACTGAGGAAGAAGTGGTCGCACAACATAGTAAATCAAAATAGTTTGTCACATAATTATCGTATTTTACTGAATGTATTTACTTTTATAAGCACAAAAATATTTTACACATTTAAATATAGAACTAAATATTGGTACAGATTAATGAAATTGAAAAATCTTGCAACTTATGTACCTATTGTAAAAGTATCATTTTTAAGTAGTCATTGAAAGACTGTTGCATATTTAAAGATAACTTATTACAATCATTACTCAGTGCTTTGTTAAGTAGTTTAAAGATGTTTTTTGCAAGTTTTCTTTTGGTCATTGATACAATAGAGTAGAATGACAAGCACTGAAGGCAAAGTAAATCAACTATTGTCATTAAAACAGCCTAGTCTATTGCTCCTACATCACAGAGTACAGTTTATACATGACTAATAAACATTTTAAGCAAGTACCTTTTAAAGTAAGTTATTTAGGGTGGAAAGAACCACTGTTAGATATTTTAGGATTAATTATACGACCCCTTTTAGTGGTTTCGTAATTCATTTTATTAGTTGTTAAGCATGATTATTATATATTCGGCACACTATAGTGTAGCAGGAGTTTTTCTTTTTTAAATTATAATGATACATTTATTATATTGTTACACCTCTAAAATTAGATGACAACGGGCGAATGTAATGCCAGTCAGCATTGTCTTCCAGTTAACCCATATATATTTAATTTAAATATATTATGTAAACTTTATTAGAAATACTTGAGGGTATAAAAGAAATTGAAACATTTGTTTGATCGATTTCGAGTAAGCTTACACTGAACAGAAAGTAAGTAACGAATGATCTGTATCATCTGCATTTTGATTCCGTAGTGGGCTCCCGTCGATATTTTGGACTTTAGCAATATCTTTAAAATTCCTACTTTACTATTTTTCTCAGCGTTGCAGTTACTGGTATCGGTGGAGCAAGCTTATGGTACTAGTTTAAATAATTGCGTGTGAAAAATAAAAAGCTCGCGGGCTGTGCGATGAGTCAACGGCAATGATCATAAAGGAAAAAGGTTTTCATAAAAGATAATTGGTCAACGGGTATTTGACAGGTGCGCCGGCCGATCGATCCGCCGTCAACAGGGCGCGACGCGACTATTCTAAATCGTAAAAACAACTAGAAAACGGCGCAACACTCGTTCTGCGCCATTTTTAAAGGCGTCATCGAACGTTCGGTTACATCCAGGGAAACGTCATTTCACCGGCAACACCTATCAAACTATGGCGACGGATGTTTCTCGATACACTTAAAACAATTGTTCGTCATTAATTCACCGCATTATTTCGCCCACTATTTTTGCCACAGCAGTTCAATCTTCATCTTAAGCTAGACTTGGGCGATGTTGACGATCCGCATTGCGGTAAAATACGGCCATCACAATATAATGGAGGCCGTCATCACTATAAACACCGATGCAACACAGCCTCGAAATATACCAAGAATGCCATTCGAAAAGGTCTCCCTAAGACACTGGAGAAAATTTCTTGTCGATATATCACTCACCATTGTAGATTAACTTGGATTATCTGGAGCTACACTAAAAATCACAGACTACGCCGCAAAAGCGACCACACAGACCGACGGTTGAAACGATACTGCCGCCCCCACTCGCACGAGCGGCCGCGCCGGAAAACTCGCGTACGCGATTCGTTCCGAGTTCGGCCGCGCGAATCGTTCCGAGTCGTTCAATCGAATCGTCGTGTTCTCATGTCAGTTTTCCGATTTTTGCACTCGTTTAGTCTTGCACTTTGTATCCTCGATTTAGGCGCGAAAGTCTCGGACGTTCAAGTCCATGTCTCGGGACGCACGACACGGGATTAGATTAAATCCGCAAAGGATAGTCGGTTTTATATCGGGCGGGCGCGGCGACGTGGAGCGGCGGGCGGCGCGCGCCGATTGGCCACGGCGCACCTGCAATGCGTCAACGCGCGGCGCAGAGTCGAGCGCCGATGGCCCACTTCTAGAGATGAGCTTCATAGCGATTTTTACTGAGCAGTGACCACTCTGAGCAGTTAAAACAAAGAGCAAATGATCAAGGCAATTCGCAGATAACGTACATAATACTTATGAATAAGATTTCATGCATTATATATTCAATTACAACACCTTTGCAGTTAGCACTGACAATTCAACTACAAAACGTTTAGAAACATCAGCGCTCTCTGTAGGTTATTTATTATAGCCTTCATTGTAAAATAAATTTAAAGATTAATTTTGGTTTTAGACAAATTAGAAACGTAAAATTTACTACTTTAAAAACATTAATTACTTATACTTTAAGTAGTACATACAGTCCAAAGTTTTTACTTTAAAAGTAAATTCCACTGATTTAACCTAAAAAGAAAATGTTTGATAGCAATCATAGCAACAGCAGAATCAATCGAGGAGGTAGGGCCACAGCTCGCCGCACGCCACTTCTAGTGCCCTAACGAGGTAAGGGAGAATGGTCTGTGCAGACTTCTTACAGGGATTTTACATGTCACGCAACTTCCACTAGCGAAAATATTGTCCTCCCTTCTCCCTCAAATGCTGCATTCTATATTATAATATTATCATCCAAATCCAAGTGAAAGAATTTAAAGGTACACACACATTGACCTACGGAGGCTAAAAGCCAAAATATGTATGTACTTACTTAAAAATATTCGATCTTAATTCAAAATGTAGAATTATTAACAATCTGTACCTATATCTATGATAGCAAAAAGCCTTAATATTTAATCATGTAGATATCGATATATCTAATTTTATGCAGCTTCGGTTAGGATGAAAACTTGTGTAATTTTATATAAAAGATACAATGCTATTCTTTATTGCAGAATCGATTTTTGAATCGATATTTTATTGATTATTTCACCTCTTCAACACTTAAATTATTTACCGCGAAATTTTGAAATAAAAATATTAATATTATGAAAAATAATCTATTTGTTTCCTACTTACCTACATAATATTATATTTTGTTAGTTGTTGTAGCACAGGTAGTACCACAGTTTAAAGAGTAAAGTACCTAGTCTATAAAAACAGTTATTCATTTTCATTCGTTGTTGTTATCAATTTTATAATAGGACATTATGATTATGTTACAAATTTTATTTTAATGGCTTCATTTGCTCGCGTATCGTTACAGTACTGCAATAAGGTTTCAAATCTCATTAAATTTATAGGAAGAGTAGTTACGTACATTTCTGTATTTTATTTAGTAAATTCATGATTTAAAAAACAACCAATTATTTTGAGTATTTATAAAGGACAATATTTTTGCTGATGATTTCATATATTTACGCGAATACCATACATTGAATAAAATTAATTTTTAGGATTTTGTCGCGTTTAATTTAAATTTTAATATTCCCGCCGTTTCCAGTTTTTTTTGCAGATTCACGGTCACAGGGTACTGAGGTGTCCGACGTCCAAATTTTAACCATGACTTTCCTCAGTTTAAAATTATTAGTTTTGGTCTGATCTACGCAGAAAAAACTTATAATATCTTGGAGTCGTGAAGTGGTATGCTTAGTTTAGATACCATCTATACGATCTGGATGACTGACGGTCCACCACCGTGCGATTTAAAAAAAGTTTTCTTCCTCGCACAACTTTCTTGTGGAATCGGCTACCACCAGAGATTTTTCCGGACCGATACGACTAAGACACCATCACCAATAGAGTCTGCTCTTTTTTAAAAGGCCTGCAACGCATCTGCAATTCCCCTGGTGTTGCAATTGTTCATGGGCGGCGGTAATCACTTGCCATCAGGTGAGCCGCATGCTCGTTGGTCCCTCTCTTATAAAAAAGTTAAGAAAAATGCAGATGCATTGTCACCCCTGAGGACTAAGACGGAATACCTCGTTTCCAGTAAAAAATGTCCCCGGTTCTGTACACTCATTATACGATACACAACGTTAGGTTGGTATACTGTGAGAGCAGGGTCCTGCCCCGGTCGAGCCGACCTATTCGTGCTACAGCCATAATATAGCTGCAGCGTGATTCTACCACGTATAAAGTGCCATTTGGTACTCGCGATACCATCCACTTGGGAGTCCGTAATCTCTGCCTATGCCATTGGGTAACAGCTGAGTTTATGTATTTATATGTATTTATTTTTTATATTTTATCTAATTATTTTTTATTAAATATATTTTTTAAATAATTTTTAAAGTATAAGTACTTCTGGGAATTGTACTACACCAAACAATCCCTGGACTATAAGAACTTAAGAACTGTGCTAGATTCCCAAAGCATGTATTTGTTTATTACAGTAGATATAACGTATCTGACCTAGTTCGTTTTTTGAATAAGTACCCTCGCATTGCGCTACAAATCGAGCTGATGTGGCCTTTCAAGAAAAATATATAATACAGCGAACTCGCTGCATGGGAGGCATTCCGTTCGTTTATTGGAATTCCTTTGTCTTTCACATATATATGCTATAGAGCATAACATATTCCAAAGGAAACGTTTCTAACAACGTTTGTTGGTGGCTTAAGTAATATCGTGACTCAGCCAAATAAGTAATGAAGTTGTTATTATAACAATTTACACGACATCCGAGTTTCGACTCTAAGAGCTTGTCCATAATTTAAAATTTTACCGTGTAATGGCTGTGTAGCAACACGCCGCACATTATCTTCTGGGTGTCGTAAGAGTTGAGAGGGTGAAAGCAAAGAGGAGGAGATGAGCAGTAGCGGCTTTCTAATAACAGTTAAAAAATGCGCTTGCCAGCCCGCCAATCATGGTAACTATGGCAAATATCCATCCAATGACTCAATAAATGGGAAGACCTTTCAGCGGCGGAATTTTAATAGTCTGGAACGATAAATACTTAACCTGTATGCTTTTATAGTGATACCGTCATAAACATAAAAATAATAAGATAATTTAACACTAGGTATAATACTTTTGATTAGCATCAAAAGTATTATACCTAGTGTAATTATACCTAGTGTGCACGTCTTAAAAATGTGTTTCAATGAATGACGGCATCCACGACTTTATCTGCCACCAGGGCGGCGTCATTTACAAATGAGGTGTAATATTTGACAGATTTCATAGTGGGAAAGTTAATTTGTTCGAAAGTTCTAAAGTTTAATGTTTCTTTCTGTACCATTAGTTTTATTTTATATTATAGTCAACCAAATCTAAGAAATACATTTTGACAGCTGTCAGACTTATTGCACCAAGCATGCCAACAAAAAAATGGGAACGTACAATATTCGATTCTTAAAAAAAATTGATATCGATTATTTAGAGTTGGTAATCACTTACAGTTTGGTTTGAATAATACTAGAAGAAAATAAAAATGAATAGTTTTAAACAAAAGATTTATCATTCTTCGTATTTGTTGTTACTGCTTATTTCTAGAGGCATAGTTATAAAAATTTAAGACTGAAACTAGATTAAAAATTAATTTATTCAATCACTTTCAGTACAACTAGTTGAGTTGTCGTTGTTTAGATTAATTAATATTTGATTTTCAATAATGCAGTCAAAATTAATATCTCTTTCAAAGTCATCCATAATCAATTTTTTGTTTATTCTACCACTTTTTCCCAATCATCCTTTGTGACATGGGCACATGCTTCAACGAATATAGAGGATAGACAAAACACACAAAATTACGCACACTAAGCTCTTGAAATGGCGGGAGATTGAAATTACGTAGTGGTTTTTTCAACACGACCTTGCATATGAGTTTTTTCGCCTACACAAATTTACGATAACAAAGTAAAAAAAAATATTTTATTCATAATTAATGTAATTTAAGGAATTTCAAAAATAAAATTTTTACTAAACAAATAATACACAAAAAATTAAGGATCGATTATTTGAATATTTTTAGCGATTATTTTAATATTTTTTCCGATTATTCGCATAACAATGAATTTTAATCATCCTAACACTACGGTAAGGTACATAGCGACATATAATGGAAACGACGTCAAGTAAAAAAGTTGATACTTTTTTTTAACATTTTGCTTTGTTTGAAAGATTAGAATTTAAATTAGTGATAAAAAACTATACACGTTGTAATGAAATATAGATAACTTCATAATTCTTCGGATTTACGTAAAAGGTGATTTTTAATCGTGTGAGTACGCTTGTCCAAAGTTATTGCGAAATGATTAATGTGAAACATCAAAAGGTAACTTTTTTTTGTAGGAGAGGGGATAAACGAGCGCACGGCTTAGCTGATTGTAAGTGATTACCGCCGACCAAGAACAACCACAACACCAGGGCATAGTAGAAAGAGTCATCGGCTCTTTTTGTTTCAGGGTTTTCTTAATTTTTGATTAGTTATGTTTTACAATTTTACATATTCAGGTATGCGTATTCACACATATACGTGCCAGAGCCACGTTGCAAATATATTATAGTTGTATCACAAATGTGTCGGCTCGAACGGGGTAGAACGAATGACCACGCCCTTACAGAATACCAGCGTAAAATAACAGCTTAATGCTGCTGTGTTTCATATGGTGAGTGTAGAGAACCGGAGACACTTTTTATTGGAAACTATTCATTCGAACGAGGCATTCCATCCTAGTCCTCAGAGATTACAACGCATCTGCATTTTTATTCTTAATCGAGAATAGATGTAGATGTGCCTCGGCATCCACTTACTATTATTTTATAGAATACCTAAGGGTGACAAACGAGCACACAGTCCACCTGATGGTAAGTGGATGCTGTGGTCCATAGACATCTAAATGTATCTTTAACTAGGAATCAAAATGCAAATGTGACCCCCGAGGACTGAGATGGAATGCCTCGTTTCCAGTAAAAGGGTTCTCCGGTTCTTAATTCTCACCATATGAAACACAGCGATATTAAGTCGCTATTTTGCGCTGGTATTCTGGAGAGCGTGGTCCTACGTTGGTCGAGCCGACCCATTCGTGCTGCAACCACAATATAGCTGCAGCATGACTCTACCACGAAAAAACCACTAGTTGGACTGTTTGCTCGTTTATTCTATAAAAAATACATGGCACCTAACGATGTAAAAACAAATGAGGTAAATAAAATGTTTGTTTCCTTTGTCAATCCTTCCTTAGAAATTCCGTTTTTAAACTAAAAGGGTTTAGGCTAGGAATATGTAAGAAAAGTTCTAGAATCAGGTAAGCACAGGATATTAGGTTAGTGTACTATGTTCACTTTAATTTTTGACATATTTAAACGACTAACCTGATGTATCTAAATATAGAAGCACTTTATTCGCAGATGACGTCTCAGTAATAGCACAGAGTAAACAATAGTATGGTAATAGTCACAACAAATAAAAATATGTCACTGACGAAACATATCTTTCAAGTAACTAAATGGCTCCCCCCCGAACGGGTTCCCGCCTTGTCGTGGCGGGGGGGGGGCTTAGTAGCCGTGGCTTGGTCTCCCACGGTGAACAAAGAGGAACCCACGTGGCTGGCCCGAGGTGAAGGGCCGGCCTGAGGTGGCCGCTCCGAGTGGGCTTGGGGAGCCCGCTTCGGATGTGTGCTGGTGGACTGCAGCGAGTGGGGACTCGCGCACCCTCTACCGCTGCAGCCGAGGTGGAGTCGCGGAGGAAGAGGAGTGTTGGTATGGCGATGCGCCACTCGCCCTATCCTTCGCGACTCAAACGGGGCCGCACCGTTGATGCGGTGGTGGTGGGGCTGCGAGGGGAGAGGATTGTCGGTATTGCGAGGCGCCGCTCTCCCTACCCTCCGCAGCCGAATCTTGGTTGGCGGCGGAACCATAGACCAGATCCGCCGCTGGGGTCGGGAAGGCTAGCACTTCTAAGTGCTCGTTTTTCCTGGCCCCATGGCCTTTGTGCATCGGACGCGGGGGCGTCTGTTGCACAGACGTAATTGGAGGCCGTGGAGGAAGGCGCGCCACGTGTTCTGGTGCGCCTTACCTGGGAAGGAGAACGGGGAGGAATTTTCCTCTCCCGAGGAGGTGCTGCCATGGGGCGGCAGGCGCTAGTAGGGCCGCGGATGTGTGCGAAAGCGTTCCCGTAGCCCTGCCAATATGCGACAAGGGTGGAACAGCATGGGGTTTTAGTCGGTGCGAGTCCGACATAACCCGTCCTTGCCCCCGCGAGGCGGGTATGCGTAGGCATTTCCCCATGTAAAAAAAAAGTAACTAAATGGCTAAGTAATAATAATTTAATAATAAACTTAACAGGAACAGGTTATTAAGACCAACAACTATCGGAGATACATCCTAAAAGATGGTACCGTCGACATCTGTCGAGTTTGTAGCCACCCCGGTGAGTCACTTAGGCATGTTATCTCCGGTTGTTCGGCGTTTTATGACTCTGAGTACTTGCACAGGCACAACCTAGTAGCCAGAATTCTACACCAGGAGCTCGCTCTGAAATACGGTCTCGTAGACCGGAAATTGCCGTATTACAAGTACTTGCCGGAAGCCGTGCTCGAAAATGACCGTGCTAGGCTCTACTGGGACGGGGCCATCACGCATCACAGACAGGACTATTCTTGCGAATAAGCCTGATATTGTGCTGATGGACCGGGCACAGTCAAGTATATTTTTGGTCGACATTACCATTCCGTATGACGAGAAACTCGTGAAAGCCGAAACAGGTAAGCGAACAAAATATCTGGGCCTGGCTCACGAGGTGACCGACATGTGGGGTGGGCTGTCGACCGAAATTATACCTGTAGTCGTTTCTGAAACGGGCTAATCCTAGTCAGCCTCTCGGGTCATCTGAGGCGACTGGGACTCCGTGACGGACTGCTCCGGGCTCAAATGCAGAAGGCGGTGCTCCTCGATACTGCCCGCATTGTACGCCGGTTTCTTTCCTTTCCCCCTAAGCCTCGGCCGTTTGGTCTCCCAGCTGAGGGCTTCCATCTGGTTGGGCTTTTATTTATTTATGTATTTTTATGTATTCATTCTATTTTATTGTTATTTATGTATATTTATCTTTTTCGTTCGCAATTATATATTTATGGAACCCAACCAGATGAGAAAACTATATAATAATAATAATAATAATAATTTCATTTATTCGCTTAAACATGGTACATTAGAGGTGACAAATATTGGATATTGTATATAGTCCACATGTTTACCACATCTGGCATGCGAAAATTATAAATTAAATGAAAAGACATAGTCATGTACCTACATTGATTAATTTAAAACAAATAAATATAAATTAAAAATGTTAAAACTACAATCATTACTACAAGCAAATAATTTAAATATGCATTTATCATTTAAATCAAATAAAATTAAAATACAATCAACATGTCAATCATTATAAAAAGTAAAAATTAGAATGTCAAAAGAGTACATATACAAAATCTACAGATTACACAAAAAAATAGTCTAAAAGAATACAATAATGTCAAGTTCAGGCAGCAAGATTCTATTCATTTAAAAATTGTTTTACGTCATAAACGCACTTTAGTAGTAGCCAGCTTTTTAGTTTGGTTTTAAATTTACCAGTGATATGTATAGATACACCAAAATAATAACTTAAGTAAAACTCAATACCTATATGAATTTCAATAATATAAATAATAATTTCTAATAGTAATGTTACGAGCTTGAGGTCCGTGACAATAAAAATTGCCGATAGAATTACCTAAATTAACACTTTAATTCACTTTACACTAATTAAAGTTAAAAACACTAATAATTAATCACAATGATTCACTTTATTTCGCTCCGAAGCTTCGCTTGTGTCGCCAACTCCAATACTTCCCCGATCATATCTTGCAGCGCCTATTTATATAAATTAGCAGCGAAATATCCAGAATATTCAAGTAAACACGCGCAAGGTACCGAGAGTTCGTGTTTCGACTTCAAGAAGTTTAGTTCTTCGGTTCGAGACTAGATGGCGCTAGTGCCGTCGACTTGAGCGCGTAACACTGCCCCCTCCTAAGACATGCTCGTCCCGAGCATTATCGGACCCATAATAACGCGCCAAGCGATCCACATGGACGATCTTAGGAGTCCCCTTTGCGCCTTTCTGTAACGGCTCCGCAATGTCAAGGGATGTCCTATCCCGTGGTGCACCAACATTGTACAATTTCGATGCTCCTCTACTCCGTGTCTGAGGTCCCCTCACAGCCGCACAACTTGTACATGTACGACACCAATCCTCGACATCGTCACGATAATGGACCCAGTAAAACTGTTCTCGGACCTTCAGTAGAGTTCGTTTAACTCCCAGATGGACTCTTGAACGACCATTATGGCACAGCTGTAGAACATTCGGCACTTTAGCTTTAGGGACAACCATTTGCAAACGACAGCTGTCTCCTCGACCATTGTCCCATTTACGGCACAGGACTCCATCCTGAAGCAGCAAGCTGTCCCATTGGGCCCAATAGCTTTTCGTGGTTGAACTCATCGCTGAGACGTCCCTCCACTTAGGCTTGGTAGCACGGGCCTTCATCCATCCTAGAATCGGCTTGATGTCCGGATCTTCCTGCTGTGCATGTCGTAGGCTGTCCTTCCACCCGTTGCTGAGGTGATCTGTCCTGAGCATCCTCACGGATACCACTTCCTTACCTTGCGTACCACAATGGTTGCCATCTTCAGGACAAGGCCTTCTTGACAATGCATCTGCGTTGCCTTGAGACTTCCCGCTGCGGTGTCTGATAGTAAAAGTATTCCTGCAGTAGTTCAATCCATCTCGCAACTTGTCCTTCTGGATTTTTAAACTGCAATAGCCATTTTAGTGCAGCATGGTCAGTTCGTAAGTGAAATTTTCGCCCCAGAAGATATTTGCTAAAATGCTGCAACGACTTTACCACAGCTAGCAATTCGCGTCTTGTGACACAATAGTTCCTTTCCGGTTTTGACAACGACTTGCTGAAGTACGCTATCACGACCTCTTGGTCACCATTCCGTTGAGACAACACACCGCCAAGTCCTATATCACTTGCGTCTGTGTCAACTATAAATTCTTTGCTTGCATCAGGGTATCCCAAAATAGGTGTTTTGCACAGACGGTCCTTGAGCTCCTGGAATGCGATATTACAACTTTCATCCCAGCAGAAATGTCGCTTCTCCTCGGTTAGCTTATGCAGAGGTTTGGCTATATCTGCAAAGTTCTTCACAAATCGCCGGTAATAGGAGCACAAACCCAAAAATGCTCTAACCTGCGACCTTTCTTTTGGAACCGGGCAATCCTTTACAGCTGCGATTTTCTCCGGATCCATGCGGATACCTTCTTCCGACACTACATACCCCAAAAAGTTGACTTGCCGTTTGAATAGTGAACATTTCTTCGGACTCAGCTTGAGATTGGCACTCTGAATCTTCATGAGCACGCGTCCCAGATTTTCAAGGTGTTCCTCAAACGTACGGCCCACGATGATGATGTCATCCAAGTAGACCAGACAGGCATCGCCAATTAGCCCGGTAAGTACAAGTTCCATCAGCCTTTCAAACGTTGCTGGAGCATTGCACAACCCAAACGGCATTACTTTGAATTGCCACAGACCCTTTCCCGTCGAGAACGCAGTTTTCTCCTTGTCCTTAGGGTCAATTTCAACTTGCCAGTAGCCACTTTTTAGATCCAGCGTGCTAAACCATTTTACTCCTGTAAGCATGTCCAACGTGTCATCAATTCTTGGCAAGGGATAGCTGTCCTTCTTTGTAACGTCGTTCAGACGGCGGTAATCAACACAGAACCGCATGCTGCCATCCTTCTTCTTTACCAGCACCACGGGTGAACACCATGGACTAGATGAAGGTTCAATAACACCATCCTTCACCATTCCCTCAATCATGGTTTCCACTTCCTTTTCACGTGTTACCGGCAATCTTCTTGGTGTTGAACTAAGCCAGTCTTTCCTATGTCAGCATCGTTTGACGAGAATACATCGGCGTACTTGAGTAACAACTTCTTCGCCTTGACCAATTCGTTAGGGGAGAGAACACTGCGACAGTCTTCCGAAAGTGTGGTCACTCTCGTTTCTGAATCCTTCCTGGGGGTCCCACTCGATATATATTGGCACCGACGTAACCAATCCACTTCCTCACAAGTGCCAACCAGTGTGCCTTTTTCTATAATCTGTTCCCGGTCGCAAAGGTTCAGCACACGTATTCTTGAGATGTCAGTGGTTCTGACCAAGGTTCGAGCTACTTTCCATGGAAGGTCATTGTTTACCCTTTCCACAAGTACACAACGGTGAGCTTGCCCAGCGTTTTGGGGAAGACTAACCGGAACAATCGTTTCCGATCTCGGCGGAAGAACAATCTTCTGAATGCTGTACACGTTCCCTGGTAACGCACCTTCCATAAAAAGTTCCTCCTGTCCACATTTCAAAACACCTTGCTTAACGTCGATCTCACAACAATTATTCCTCATAAAGTCTAGGCCTAGGATGCAGTCGTCCATTATATCAGCCACGATGACATTATGCAGGTAGATCACGTTGCCAAGCTTCAACTCCATCTCCTTCTCTCCACGGACGGGTATACGCTGACCGGTGGCTGTTACCAAATTAATGCGTTCACGGTTGTATGCGGAGTCCCCAAAGAACTGACTTATAAGTTGGGAACTAACAACCGTACGAGAGGCTCCAGTGTCTATGGTCAGTTTACACGGCATTCCGTTGACCTCGCCCTTGATGATTAGACTGTTCCCATCATGGGTTTGTGAGATCGAGATCCTTGGGGCTCTTTTAACATCAGCCAGCACCCGCCCCGCAGTTCTGGCTTTTACTCGTTTCCCTGCTGCTGCTGGGCGGTGCTGTTGGCCGCACTACCCCCCTGGGATCGTTCACCTTCCCTTTCTAGGGTTCGCTTAGGGCAGCTGGATCGAAGATGGCCCTTTTCCCCACAGCCATAGCACCTAGGGCTGTATCCCTTGTTGCGGTCGCGAACTGTAGCTGCTGCAACCTCCCTGACGCGATGGGAACGATGATCCTGCCGCACGGCTTCCACCTCCAGTGCATGAGCCAAGGCGTCCTTAAGCGTCTCGTGGTGCCCGAGCCTCACAGCAGCTCTGACTTCCAGGTCGCAGATGCCGTCGATGAATGTCTGCACCTGGTTCCCTTCAATGAGCGCAGGTACAGACCGGTATGCTTTTCGCACCAGCTTCTCCACCTCTAGAGCCCACTGCTGCAGGTTTTCATTGATGCGCTGCACGCGATCTTTAAGCTGCGCACGAAAGACGTGTTCCAGGTGAGCATCGCCATATCTCGCCTCCAATGCCTCAAGGAGTTGCTCATAAGTCACTTCCTCACCGAGAGCTTCCAGAACTGTTAAGGCCTGGTCGCGCAGGCCTAGTGTGAGAGCAGTCATGGCCTGACTTTTATTCCAGCCGTTCGCCTTCATAACAGCCTCGAACTGGATTTTGTAGGCTGACCAGGAAGAGGTACCGTCGAACGGTGGCACCTTGAACCCACGTAGCGAAGGTGTTGTAGCTACTACGGGAGCTGTAGCTCCATCTCCAAGTTTGAGTTCGTCCAGTGATTTCTTCATGTCAGCCATTACGTTGTTAACCCGATTGTTTACTTGGTCGATTCTGGTTTTAGCTTTCTCGATTCGGGTTTCAGCTTTCGCGATTTGGGTTTCAGCTTCTGACAGGCGGTTGTCATGCTGAGCAACCCTATCCTTCACCTCCTTGATCTCCTTCCTGAAGGTAGCGTGAAGATCCTTCATGAGGAGCATCTGCTCTTCCAACTGACGGGCCTGTTCATCCTGTCCATCCGCAGCTGCTCTTCCAAACGACGGACCTGTTCCTCTTGTCGGCGAACCTGTTCCTCCTGTCGGCGAACCTGTTCATCCTGTCCACCCCGCAGCTGCTCTTCCAACCGACGGTCCTGTTCCTCCTGTCGGCGAGCCTGCTCCTGCAGCATCACCATCAGAGCACCTAAGTCAGGTGCTGCAGTTGTAGGAGCTACCGACGGGCCTGCAGTCGGCAGCTGGCCCTCCGACGTCTGCGGCGTTGCACCACCAAATCTTCTTTGGTCCGTCTCCTGCTGGCGTTGATTTCTGGTACGGACACCCTCCGTTTCTTCCTTAGGTAAAATCGGCATGATTTTATCCCACTTCTGACACCAATTGTTACGAGCTTGAGGTCCGTGACAATAAAAATTGCCGATAGAATTACCTAAATTAACACTTTAATTCACTTTACACTAATTAAAGTTAAAAACACTAATAATTAATCACAATGATTCACTTCATTCCGCTCCGAAGCTTCGCTTGTGTCGCCAACTCCAATACTTCCCCGATCGCATCTTGCAGCGCCTATTTATATAAATTAGCAGCGAAATATCCAGAATATTCAAGTAAACACGCGCAAGGTACCGAGAGTACGTGTTTCGACTTCAAGAAGTTTAGTTCTTCGGTTCGAGACTAGATGGCGCTAGTGCCGTCGACTTGAGCGCGTAACAGTAATAAATATCAATTATAATGGACAGACTCTTTGTAGTGCTACTAACGTGACATTCCTAGGTAAAATTATAGGCAAAGAATTAAAGTGGAAAAAACAAGTTTGTAAAATATGTAATAAAGTACACAGGTTCACATATGCGCTTTATAGACTAATAAGAGTGGTAACATTGAGTCGGTTATCCGCTATGGGATTATAATTTGCAGAAGTTAATAAAATTTTATTACACAAAAACAATGTGTTCGTGCCATTCATGGTGTAGGCCCATATATCTCTATAGACACTAGGGATCTTACCCGTGCCTTGTTTGATGTTATATTGGAAGTTCCCAAATTTGTAAAACAACACAGGAAGAGTTTTTATAGATTTAACAAAAAAGTGGTATTCATGATCTCGACATACCCGGATTGGATAGTAGTTAGCGAAATACGAAAAAGTAAACGCTTTAGTAAAAGTTGTAATTGTATGGGTAAAATATATAATAAAATACAATTAAAATGAATAAAACTATCATTTACGGATTTTATCGCGTTTAATTACAACTTTAATTTATTTTTGTTAATTAACATAATTTAAACCCAAATCCAAGCATACCACTGCAGGACTTCATGATACTTTAAGCTCGTTTTGCGTAAATCGGACCAAAAATTAATATTCAAACACTGAAGGTAGCCGGACTAACTATGACATTGGGACGTCAAACATCTCGGTCCCCCCCGTGACCATAGGTGTTGTATAGCACCCGAAACGTCGGGATAATAAAAATAAATTAATGTTGCAATTAAACGCGATAAAATCCGTATATAATAGGGGTTGGATTTAGAATCGCTTAGCAGGTATTTGGGGGAGTAAGGTGTTTTATTTGGTAGAGGTTTGGTCCCCGATTATAATAATACCACTCACATTAAAAGGTAATACACCGTTATCGAAAAAATAAATAAAAACTTTTATAACCTAAACTACGTAAAGTATGGAAAATTATACATTTTTATTATTAAACTGACTTTACGTTTCTGGGTTCTAGCCCTTCTGAGAAAAAATTATACGATATTCCTGTGTAAGCTGGATAGCATAAAGAATTTTGTGTCTGTGGCGGGAGCAAAGGTAACCTGACTATAGATATCTGATCTGATCGAATCTGTACTAAAATTAAATCTGCACGCCCCGAATCCACGTAGTCTTGTCTGGCCTACTCCTAAAGTATTTTTGTAAAGCTGTAGGTGCGGAGGGAGAGCAGCCCCCGCCTGTCGTAGCAAATCGCAGGCACCGGCGATCCGTAGTGTGCTTATTATTTTAGTATTATATTATGTTTATAATTTAAAGTAATTATAAAAGCTAATATTTTGGTGTTTTGTTGAGTGCAAGAGCGAGCGAAGCGAGCTCGGGACTTAGGGCACCCCGACTCGGACAGATAGACCCCGCCATTCCCTTCGTAGTTGTTTTTTTGTAAACAACTCAGAAGTAGGAGCCCCACCATGCAGGGCTCCGTCGACCGGCCTTTACTCGACTGCGCTACGTGGTGTTTCCCTCCTCCAACTCTCTCCCACATAAATTAGGTTTATAGTCAAAAACACAACCTCTCAAAAAAAAACTAAGCATGTCCGGCAGGATGTGGAAGTGGGGGGGCGACTCTACAACGCCCCCGCCTTCATCTCCACCATCTCCCACCCCCTCAATTCATTTTGAGTTATGATTCTGAGGTTAGTTCTATGGGATATTCTTTTTGATTTTTCTCAAGAACGGTGCATTACCTTTTAATGGGAGTGGTATTATTATAATCGGGGACCAAACCTCTACCAAATAAAACACCTTACTCCCCCAAATTCCTGCCAAACGATTCTAAATTTCAACCAATAATAGTTTTACTCAATGTGTAGTGTTCGTGTAAATTTAAGAAATCAAAGATATTCCTATACAAACATTAAAAAATATACCAGTTGTTTCATCACAATATATTTTACTCGGTAAATGAGTTTTTGAAATCGATGAAAACTTTTTATAGCACTATAGCTCAAAATTGACATTTTTATTATTAATTGAAAAGGTATATAATATTGGTTAATTTAATTTTCTTTATTTGTTTATTATTACTACTTGTCTTTTCAATAACACTGTTGACACCTATATATGAATGGATGGATTGTTTGTTGTTGCTGATTTATTGATTTGACAATGCTTGAATTTGATATGTTAAGTTATGTAAATCAAAAATAAACAAATTTACATGTCTCCATCGGGGACTTAGTATGTTATACATAGTACATATTTAACATTATATCAAAGGTCTAATTTGATTACTACATAATACACCTAACCGACATCCTAGTTCGGCACGAAATTTCTTTTTAAAATAGTTTATATATTTTTAAATATTTTTTAAAGTCGATTTTGTTTAATTGTTAATTATTAATTCTAAACATGTTCGACATTTCACTTTTGGATACTGTGATTCATAGATATCAACATCAGTCCTCGATAAAGAATCCAAATACCTATATGATCTACCTACGGGTTAAAACGGAATGCCTCGTTCCCGTGAAAAGGATCTCCGGTTCTCTATACTCACTTATACGGAATGCAGCAGCCGCTATTTTACGATGGTATTCTGTGACAGCGTGGTCCTTTCCCAGTCGAGCCGACACATTCGTGCTACAACCTACAACTATACTACTGATATAGCTACAGCATGGTTCTATCACGTATAAGATTACACTGGTCGGCAACAAAAAATAAAAATCCGGGAGCAAAAAGTTTACTATGTGATTTCTATTGGCTTTGATTTGTTGAGTTCAAATCTGTTTAAAGATTTCAACTATCACCTCTAGCTCTTCAGATATTTAGATTTAAATAAAATATCGGTATTGATATATATATATATATATATATATATATATATATATATATATATATATATACATATATTAAATATGTATATATTTTAGAACGAAAAAATTTACACTGATTGATGACTTTTACAACACAAATTAAAATGAAATATGAACTAAAAAATATAAAAAAACATAAAAATGAGAACTATTTGGTAGATCGCTTTCTTTTATACATTTTAACTGCTGTTTCTCGATTTATTTCCCAGCAAAAATCTGCTAGCATTGCTGGGGTCCACTTGCCGCTGTATCTTTTTTCCATATGTGCAATGTCTTGGTGGAATATTTCACCATGCTCATCAGACACGGCACCAAGATTTTCTGGGAAAAAATCTAAATGCGAATGCAAGAAATGAATTTTTAAAGACATATTGCATCCAAGTTGATGATACGACGAAAGCAGTTCTTCTATCAGCTCTGTGTAATTTTCAGCCTTTTTATTGCCAAGAAAATTGTGACATACATTTTCAAAAGCTACCCATGCTCTTCTTTCTTTATCTACCAACTTTGATTTGAACAGTAGAACAGACTCAGAACACAACTAAATACATGTACATACCAACGTTCACAAATACCGCTGCCTGCAACTATATGCAAACAATTCTAGTGCAAACAAAAAATGCTATTGCGTCGAAACTAGACGTGCTAGGTGAATTCTAACTACATATTTGGATTTAACGTAACTAACGTAATAACTTCCATATATACATTTTTTTGCTTTTATTTTGATGCCGACCAGTGTTATTTAAGGTTTCATTTACTTACATCATACTATATACTCTTACCTTGGCCCTAACGTAATTGAAAATCATTCACACATAATTATATGAAGGTAACATAACCATCGTAGATGCTCTATTTTACCGACAAAGACTAAAATGGAAGTGGGCGGGGCATGTAGCGCGATTACAAGATGAGAGATGGACCAAAAACATTACTTCATGGAACGGCCCAACAGGGAAACGCTACAGAGGAAAACCCAATGCGAGATGGCAAGACGACATCACAAAGATAGCGGGCCCAAATTGGTTACAAATAGCCAAAGATAGAGACCATTGGGATTCTTTGGAGGAGGCCTTCACCCGAGGAGGGGTTCTTGCAAACCAAATTAACCTAAAAATTATTACTACAATCATAGATAAATAAATACACAAAAATAGATATAATCATAGGTTATATAAAAAATATTAGGTTTAGTAATAAGATAATTCACTGTTACTTACTCTTTCATTTGTTTGTAAGAAATAAAAACGCTTTTTTATTTTTATTTTTTTTTATTTATTTAACATAACCATCGAAACATCGTACATCGTGGGTACAGAACGTACTTACTTAATTACTTAAAGCACTCACATAAGTTTACGTAAAAATTTGAATTATATTTAAAATATCCCTTCCGAAACGTTTAGTTTCATTAAATTATTTCATTTGAACCGTTCTAACCTCTTTGTAATTTTGTTTATAAGAATAAGAAAGAATAGAAAACAATCATTTCTTTTTTCAATATAGATTGTAAAAATACATATTGAAAGTCATCTAAAAGCTTTACCACTGGTTCAGAAAAAAAACCTTTCTTCTGAACAAGATAACAGAAAAGAATCTTTCTCCTGAACGAGCAAGTAATCTAGCGGGACTTTTTCAAACTGTATTTACAATATAATATACTATACAATTAAGTATGAAAATATTTAAAAACAGCATGGTACCGATCACGTCGTCCCCAGGGGTTATTATTATGGATCATGTACTCTTTAGTATAGTTACGTTTTTACGAAGATAACGTTTTTAAAAAATAATTTAAATATTGTTATGTATCATGAATAATGTGTGCTTGCGATCTGCTTCGTTTGGATAGGATCTATTAATGTGGCGTTACTTTATATATAAATATCTTCAAGTCTAGATCCTTCGTGGCATTGCTCTCTGTCAGTTTGTAAAGTTTCATCGCAATAGGTTCAGCCATTCCGATCATCCTGGGCTTACAACAAAAATAAATGTTAAAAATAGACTTTCCTTTGCTATAATTGATGTTATGTTAATAAATCAGTTTCGATAGAATTTAGTTTCCGGTTTAGGTGAAAATGTATAAAGCTATAAATGTTGGACCCTCCGATGCCGCGCCCTTGAATCAAAGCTCGTCCCTACGGGGAAGCAATTTGTCGAATTAATCTATTCCTTGATTTACAACGAACAAGTTGATAACCTTTGGACTTTCTATAGATTACTTCATTCGATCCCAAAAGCGAAATCGAAGCAATTCTTAATCATTCATTATTTTAACTTGTGTTGGTATAACTTGTGTAACTTACTTCGGTTATGGCAGTCGAATATTATAGTAAACAATTTTTTCGAATTATGCTGATCTCTGGAAGTACCAATCTGATTTGAAAATTCTTTTTTTGTATGATAGCCAGATACATTGGCTCTCTCACTATCTCGCTCTCTCTCTCTCGTTACACCCCTCAGCTAACTTTAAATAAAATTTTTGTAGAGCAAGTTAGCAGAAAAAGCGCTCCCGAACTGCTTTATCCGCATGCGCTGACGTAATAGTTAGTGATACGTAAATACAAAGTTTTACAAAAGTCCGCGATACCACAACATGCCATTTTCATATACATAAGTCACAATAAGGTATGTTATTTACTTTATCATCAAAACAATTTTAAGAAGATAAACTTTACTCTCTAAAGCATGTTATTATATCGCATAATTTAGGAGATAATGAAAAATTAAAATAATTCATCCCTCGAACTAGATACCCCATGAAAACCGAGAGAAACCAGCAGTGAAGGCCTGTATATGCGTGGTGTCACGTCACGCGGCTCGGACGCGTAGTATACGCGGATAAAACCGCGGGGCACAGCCAGTAACTATATAAGCCTACGTATATAAATAATCTACATCATCATTACTATAGCTACAGTCCATCACCACTCAACGTGTATTGCAACAAGGCAGGAATGAGGAATGAGGGACAAAGCACATTTACGCAGCAGAAGTGAGTGGCCGAGTCGGCGAGGGACGCTCTAGGTGAAAGTTTATCGACCAAATTTTTTACATTAGGAGTAGCCTTAACCGACGAGAAAGTATGCGTCGATAAATGTATGTGAACGAAGGGAGAGAGGTATATCAGGGTCTTGAAAAATTTTCTTCTTCTTCCAATGGAAGCCCGTAGTTTCTGCCTACCCCTCTAGGCAATCGCAGTTTTTTATTCTGAGTGGTTATCAGTAGGATGCTGATGCACGTCTTCTGTTCCAGATTCTGTGGCCCCACTCCCACGGGATGATATAGTGGATTCTCTTACGACACCACCTCACTATTGAGTCCTCAAAAACCTTAGTAGTTCATGTTAGGAAAGTGGGTGAAATTTGGTGGGGTGAGTCAATGGGGGCTAATATTTATCCGCTCCCCAGATGTCGCTAGTCGACACTGAGGTGATTTTTTTGTTACACAATGTCATTTAATTAAGAAGTTAGTTTAAAATAAACGTTTTTCAGTTTCTAGAGTATTATTATATTAATATACAAGACTAAGCCTCTTCTTTAGGCATATCCATAGTTGGGTTTATTCATTTCTAATTTATATTTTATTGTTTCTATTTAAAAAAAAGTTACTAGCATTTTCTTTTGTGTCGTTGGGGTACTTTACAAATGTAAATTTCACAAGCACAAACCCGGAACAATTACTTGTAGGCCATACAAATACTTTGCTCCGTGCGGGATTCGAACCCGCGGCCCTTAGCGTTGTAACTTATTGATAAGCCACTGCGCCACGGAGCCGTCTACGAATTATTATAAAATATAACTAATAAATCAGAAAAAAAACCATTAAACGATAACATTTTCCTAACAAACTACCTAACCCCTCTACAAAATCTGTCAAATATTTTACTTCATTTTGTGGTGTCGCCCTGGTGGTGGAAAAAATCGTGCCAAAAAGTAATTTCCAAGCCTTTTTGTGGCTGCTAATAAATAAAAATTGTTGCCGCTTAGTTATGAATACTGAAATAAAACTTATTTTATATTATTTAATCATGGCAAGCATTTCCATAGCTTATAATCACATTAACGAGAAGTTACATAAATACATAAACACTCACGCCTGTCACCCAGAGGGGTAGGCAGAGACTACGGACTTCCATTTGGCACGATCCTGACATACCTCTTTCGCCTCTTTTACATCCATATATCTACGCATACATGCTCGTCGGTTAAGGGTACTTCTAACGTGGCCCATTTTCAAAATATCGCCAATTTGGTCGATAAACTTTTTCCTAGGGCGTCCCTTCCCGACTCGGCCGTTCACATCTGCCATATAAATTTGCTTTGTCACTCTTTCCTCATTCATTCTTTCCACATGACTAAACCACCGAAGCATTCCTTTCTTAATCCTGGTCACAACATCATCTTGCATACCACATTTATCTCTTATCACGCAATTTCTCACCCTGTCATTCAGATTCAACCCTAGCATATTCCTTAAAGACCGCATTTCTACAGCATTTATTCTACTTTCGTGCTTCTTCTGTCACACCCAGCTTTCACCACCATACATTAAAGTAGGGACTAACACAACATTATGAATTACCATACGTGCCTGTTTTGACACATTCTGGTTCTTCATAATAGAGTGTAGTGCCCCATTCACTCTATTCCCTGCATTTACTCGTCGTTCTATATTCCTATCATATCTACCATCCCTGCTAAATACACATCCCAAATACACAAACTCATCCACTTGCTCAATGAACTCTCCTTCTATTCTTATTTCACCTACCGTTTTGCTTTCTTCTCTTTCAAAAACCATCACTTTCGTCTTACATGCGTTCACTTTCATTCCCCTTTCTTTTAATTCCCAGTTCATTAATGTACCCATCATTTGCAACTCAGCCGCCGATGACGCAAATATGACTTGATCATCGGCATACAAATGGCATTTGACGGTTAACTCGCCCATTCTTAACCCACATTCTTCATCTTTCAAAGTTTGCAAACACCGGTCCATAAATAGGTTGAACAGCCAAGGGGAAGCTACACAGCCCTGTCTGACACCTTTTTGGATGCCAAACCAGTCCGAGTAGACCCCATTGATCCTGACACAAGCACTAGAGTCCCTATAAAGAGACCTTAAGGCCTGTATCAAACCACCGCTCAACCCATATGAGTTCAGTATTTGCCATAACACATTCCTGTCCACTCTGTCATAAGCCTTTTCCAAGTCCATGAATGCACAAAAAACTTTCTGGTTTTTGGCCAAAAACTTCTCCGCAATCATGCGCATGGAAAAGACTTGAACTGTACACCCCATTCCCTTTCTAAAACCCGCTTGCACATCCCAAATTTTTCCATCAGTTTCTTTCATAACTCTTTCAATTAACACCTTAGCATACAGTTTACCCACAATACTAAGCAAGCTGATACCGCGGTAGTTTTGCAGTCCTGCTGTGACCCTTTTCCTTTATATATTGGTACTATAACTGCTTTACACCAGTCATCCGGTACCCGTTTTAATTCCCAACATAAATTAAACAAGGTGTACAGCAGGCCTGCCACCACTCCCTCTCCAGCCCTTAGCATCTCGAGTGATACTCTGTCATATCCAGCTGCCTTACCTGCTTTCATGCTTTTCATTGCTTTCATTATTTCATCTACACTTATCTCTATACCCCTTTCCACTTCTTTCGGAATTTCTAGTTCATTTAATTCAGACGACTCTTCACTCATAAATACGCTTTCAAAGTATTCCTTCCATCTGTTTAAATTCAAAACTTCATCATTCAGAATACATCCATTCTCGTCTCTTATAGCATTTATTATAGGCTGTTTTGTATTTCCCCTGGCAGTTCATATGCGGTATCCACCAAACCTTTCTTAATATTATCCCACACAGTATTCAAGTCTAAATCATTCATACACAACTCATTCAAACATCTAATATTTTCTCTCAGTCTACATTTATACTTCTCTTTCACATCTTCATCTTGTAACTTCTCTATTCTTATACGCTGTAACGCAGTGGTAGACACAGATGTCCGATGCCGCCAACGCTTGAAAAGACCATTAATTCGACATAAGACCAAGTAATGATCCGTCCCTACGTTGGACCCCCGGTAAACCCTTGTATCTACGACTGCGCTCCTCATTCTTTCATCCACAATTACGCAATCTATCATGCTTCTATCATCACCTCTTTCCCATGTATACATGTGAATCTTCTTATGACGAAAAAAAGTATTCGTCACAAAAAGATTCTTTTCCACACATACGGTGTGGAGGTCTTCAACATTCTCATTTATACTTTCATCACCAAACGTTCCCAATATCCTTTCATAACTAGACCTCTTCACCACAACCCTTCCATTAAAGTCTCCTAACATAATAATATTTTCATTTTCCTTACATTTTGTCAACACCATCCTTACCATGTCCCAAAACTGCTCTCGGATGTAAGTGGGCTTAGACATGTCTGGGGCGTACACCCCTAGCAGGAACAGCTTCTTTAAGCCCACTTTCATTCGTAACCATAGCAGTCTCGGGCTTACACATTCATACTCTTTCACACATTGACCCATTCTTTCTGAAAGGATGAGACCGACTCCCTGGCATGCCCGTTCGGTCTCGCCTACACCAGACCAATACGCGGTATGCGTACCATGTGCAGTGGCATCCTTTCCCTTTCGTTTCGTCTCATTCATACATAACACATCTATTCCTCTGTCATTCATCATTTCGCATACTTCATCCATCTTATCGTTCATTCCTCCACATACATTCAGCGTAGCCAGACGGGTTTCCGCAATCCACTTTTCGCCCCTCCGGGAAACAGAACGTGACGGGTGGCGAACCTCGTCGCCGGTTTTTCTCCCGGAGATTCTTCGCACCCCTGCCCCATTTAAGGGGCGCCGGGAACTCGGGGCCATTTCTTTTATTTGCTGAGTCATGGTGAGAACAAGGGGTGGTGGTAGATTTTACGCTACTACCATACGGCGAGGAGCCGAGTCTATTTTTTCGGCTTTGTCGCTCGTTTAGCACCACCCGGGGGACACGTGTAGGGTGAGCCTAAGGCTAGGTGGTCGAAGCCTACGGACGCGAGCGACTCATCCCCCATTTAACTTTATAACGAGAAGTTATATATATATTAATAGGACCATTATCTGATCCGGAGTACGGTGCCACTCACGCTCTCATCGCGGTTGCGTACTGCAGGTTGCCGCCATGTATGGCATTATAGGTCAGCAGATTGGGATGGGATCTTTTTTTTGCATCCTACTCTTGGAGGCGGGTTTGCTTCTCGCCGGATGATCCCAGCGTTGTTGCTGATTCTGTCGCTGATGTGGCGCTACAGGGAATGGAACTTTTTATTTCATCATCTGTGGTACCTATCGGAGGCAGAACGCAGCCTTGGTTTGGTTACTCCTGCAAAATTGCACTTCGTCGTAAGCAGGAGTGCACCAGACCTGGGCTCGCGCATCGACGTCTCGTGATTCAAATACCAGCGCTCTTAAAAGCGGTATAATTCTGCTTCTGTTATGTACACATAAGACCTGGCAAACACTCACCTGGGTAACCTTTGAACTGCTCGGCGATTATCGGACCCGGTGTGATGTGGATTCTGGCCAAATGTGTCCACTATTTGTCTTTTTCCACAGGTCAGGTACAGAAAACTGCCTTAGTATTCGATGAAGCAGGGAAATGAAATCTTGTCTGCTGCCAGTTACGGAGCGCGTACGTAATGTGTACCGTCAAAAGCGTTAATGCTTGTGTTCACGAAGAAGTTGGCCGTTACTAATGGTCGTTGTGGGTGTGGTTCAAAAAGGGTTGCTCGCTTTAAGTTAAAGAGTGCTTGCCAGTAAGAAAAAATATTTATTTGAAACATTTTAGATAAAACGAAATACTTTCCTTTCAAATTGCACTATTTTGACGTGACAACGTCTTATAAATTGGTTTGCCGGGTGGCACTTCAAGAAACTGCGTTACGCTCCGCTCACGTTATGTGCTCACAATGAGAGCGAGTGAGAGGCACGCGTCCCTTCCACTCGGGCATGGTTAGCCCGCCTAAGAGCGAGAGAGACAGACATAAAAAGTGTTATTTCATCCTTCTTCCTACTATACGAATGAATATTCCCATTAAAATTATTTTACCACTCAAAGTCGTTGTCACGTAAAACTTTCGCCCGTATACCGACTTTACAGGCAACCAATTTTTTTTTAATTGTAAGAATTATACCTAAACCTTAATGAAATAATATAATATCATGTATGTAACGGCTTCCATGTCCTTCAAAAGTGTCATCTTCAAGGCAAAGGCAGAGCACATAGGCAGAATTGGCGAGAAACTAGTTTTTATTCCTTCAGGAACACGTGCATTCTGGTCTCTCGCCAAGGCTGTCCAAGGGAACTTTTATCAGCCATCTCTCCCATATCTGCACAGTGAGGACAACTCACTGGCCCATGCCGCAAAGGATGCTGATCTGCTAGGCTCTCTCTTTGCGTCTAACTCGACTCTTGATGATGGGGGGAACACATCGACGACCATCCAACGGAGTGAGTGCTCCATGCAGGATGTCCTGTTTACTTAACGCTCAGTACGCAGAGCACTCCTCTCCCTGGACGTCACAAGTCAAGGGGGCCGGATGGCGTCCCTCCTATTGTGCTTAAGACGTGTGCTCCGGAGTTGACACCGGTCCTAACGATTCTTTTCCGATACTCCCACTCCCGGGGAGTAGTCCCGAAATCATGGAAGAGAGCCTTCGTGCACCCGATCTCTAAAAAAGGTAATCGCTTTGATCCGTCCAACTATAGGCCTATCGCCATCACCTCCTTGTTCTCCAAAATAATGGAATCCATTATTAACAGCCAGCTCATGCGGTACCTTGAAGATCACCAGCTGATTAGTGACCGCCAGTACGGTTTCGGTCGCGGTCGCTTGGCTGGTGATGGTATAAATGGGCGGAGGCAGTAGATTCCTAGGGGAAGGCGTTGGCCGTTAGATTGGAGATAGCGGAGGCCTTCGATTGGGTTTGGCACAAAGAGCTTCTTACGAAGCTTCCTTCCTATGGGCTTCCCAAGAAATTGTACAATTGGATCACCAGTTTTCCTGCTGATCGGAGCATCAAGGTCGTAGTAGACGGTGCATGCTCCGTTTACAAGCCCATTAACGCTGGTGTTCCACAAGGCTAAGTGCTATCATCAAGTGCTGTTTCTTCTGCATATTAATGACATGTTGCAAACGGGTAACATTCAATGCTATGCAGACGACAGCACTGGTGATTCCGGTCGTGCCAATATTTCTCGGAAAAACGTCTATGCTAAGTACCAAGACCAACCTGTATTTAAAGTCGAAACTTTGTTGAACAAAGTCTCGGACTAGGGGCGACTAAATCTCATCATCATCATCATCATTACAGCCCTTCACAAGTCCACTGCTTAACATAGGCCTCCCCCAAGTAATGCCACAAAGCACGGTCCTGAGCCACCTGCATCCATCGACTTCCTGCATATCTTATCAGGTCGTCACTCCATCTAGTGGGGGGTCGCCCTACACTACGCCTACCGGTACGAGACTGCCACTCAAGAACCTTTCTTCCCCATCGGTTATCGGTTCTTCGAGCTATATGGCCGGCCCATTGCCACTTCAGCTTACTAATCCGTTGGGCTATGTCGGTCACTCTGGTTTTACTGCGGATATCCTCATTTCTGAGTCTATCACGCAGAGAAACTCCGAGCATAGCCCTCTCCATAGCTCGCTGAGCGACCTTGAGCGTCCTCATACGGCCAGCAGTGAAGGACCACGTCTCAGATCCGTAAGTCATCACTGGCAACACGCACTGGTTGTACAATCTAGTTTTTAGAGATTGAGGTATACCTGACGAGAATATATGTCGTAATTTCCCGAACGCTGCCCAGCCGAGTTGAATCCGTCAATTGCCCTCTCGGTCGAAGTTGGACTTACCTAGTCGGACTATTTGTCCCAGGTAAACGTACTCGTCAACAACTTCGAGCATAGTGCTCCCAACAACTACCGGCATAGGTGTGACATGGACATTGAACATGATCTTTGTTTTGTCCATGTTCATCTTAAGACCTATCCGTTGGGAGGCACTATTGAGGTCATTGAGCACAGTGCTTAAGTCCTCCAGCGATTCTGCCATAAGGACTATATCGTCGGCAAATCGAAGGTGAGTGATGTACTCGCCATTGATGTCAATACCGTATCCTTTCCAGTCCAGTAGCTTGAAAACGTCTTCCAATGCAGCGGTGAAGAGTTTCGGGGATATAACGTCACCCTGTCTTACACCTCTCTGCAGTTGGATAGGTTTCGAGCTCTGGTTCTGTACTCGGATAGCCATCGTAGCCCTACTGTACAAGCACTTCAGCACTTCGATATACCGACAGTCAACTTGGCACCGCTGGAGGGACTGTAGCACCGCCCAAATTTCAACGGAATCAAAGGCTTTCTCATAATCCACATACGCCAGGCAAAGTGGCAGATTGTACTCTTCAGTTTTCTGTACAATCAGCCGCAGGGTATGTATGTGGTCTATGGTACTGAAGCATTTTCGGAAACCAGCTTGTTCGTGAGGCTGGAAGTCGTCAAGTCTGCGTGCGAGACGATTCGTAATGACTCTCGAAAACAGCATATAGACGCGGCTCAGAAGGGAAATCGGTCTGTAGTTCTTCAAGAGGACGTTGTCACCTTTTTTGAAGAACAAGACCACCGCACTTCTGCTCCACGCCTCCGGAGTAGTGCCACCATGGAGGATGGAATTAAAGAGCTTCTGAAGGACTTCAAGTACCGGTGTTCCACCCGCTTTCAGAAGCTTCGCTGTAATTCCATCCTCGCCTGGGGCCCTGCCGTTTTTAAGGTGCTGGAGAGCACCTCGCCTGGGGCCCTGCCGTTTTTAAGGGGAGGAGACTAAATCTAGTCCGGTTTAATCCACAAAAGACACAGGTTTGCACGTTTACCGCTAAAAAAACCCCTTCATCGTATCTCCTTAGTTTCAAGGCACTCCCCTTGTTGCCTCAGCCTGTATCGGAATTCTTGACGTCGACATATCGAGTGACGTGCAGTTTCGTGGTCACTTGGAAGGGAAGGCCAAATTGGCCTCTAAAAAGCTTGGCGTGCTCAGCAGAGCGGGACAATATTTTATGCCGGTTTACCGCCTGCAACTTTACAAGGCGCAGGTTCAGCCGCACATGGAATACTGTTCCCATCTCTGGGCCGAGGCTCCCCAGTGTCAGCTCCTTCCATTTGATCGCATCTAGCGCAGACCTGTTCTTATCGTCGGCGACCGAGCTCTTTCCGATCGGCTTGACTCACTGGCACTGCGAAGAGATGTTGCATCGCCTTGCGTATTTCATCGCATCTACCACGAAGAGTGCTCTGAGGAATTGTTTGGACTAATTCCAACAATTTCACCACCGTACATCGCGACAAAACTCGCGATACCATCCATACCATCTGGGCGACTAGCGGTCCACCACCGCGCTATTTAAAAGAACTTTTCTTCCTCGCACAACTTCCTTGTGGGATCAACTACCACTCAGTGGCGTAGCTACCTAGGGGCTAGGCTGGGCAGTGCCCCGGGGCCCGCAAGCTCGGACCCCCTGAGCTAATCCGCTCTATCTAATCCTTAATCTCGATCAAACTGAACTTTTGAAAATTTTTCCCATTTTTAAAATAAGTATGACAGATTGCAACCCGACTTTAATCATGGCAACTCGAGAGAAATTCGAAAGTTATACCTAGGAAATTCCCCTAATTTCTTTCTGTGGGTTGGCAGTGACGTCAATATGACGGATAGCGATATGCGCGTTTTATTATTCATCATTCACTAGTGGCGATAAAATGTTCGCCGGGGATTCCCCAACGACACTGTAACGTGTCATTACGGTTCTCCTTCCTTTTACTTTCAACATCGTCAGTAAACAGTGAGTACCTACGCAAGAACAATCCAATATAAATATTTCATAAATAAATTAGAAAACTAAAGTTATGGACAAAAAGAAAAAACCCAGTGGTGCTTATATACAGCCAAAAACGCCAAGAAAGAGAAGATAGTAAACAAAAATTGCCCAAAATTGACAAGTTTTTTAGTTGAATAAAACTATTATTTACGGATTTTATCGCGTTTAATTACTACTTTAACTTATTTTTATTATCACGACGTTTCGGGTGCTATACAGAACCCATGGTCACGGGGGGAACTGACATGTTTGACGTCCCAATGTCATAGTTAGTTCGGCTACCTTCAGTTTTTGAATATTAATTTTTGGGTCGATTAACGCAAAACGAGTTTATGTACGTACCATGAAGTCTTGCAGTGGTATGCTTGGGTTTGGGTTTAATTTTATTAATTGTAGAATCCCAAGCAGATGGCAGCACCCATCTATCTTCTCTAATGAAATTTGGACGTTTTTTTAATTTCAATAGCCTCGCGTATCATCCTTGGTAAGAATCGGTGTTTATTTGCGGGGATTTGTGGTGTATCAAATCTAATGTAATGGTGGGGAAGATCTTCAACATGTTCGCAGACTGCAGACTTCCGGGAGCGTCGGTGCTTCACGTCAGCTATTCGTTCCTTCATGCGGGTTTTTATAGATCTTTTTGTTTGGCCTATGTAGGAGAGACCACATTCACAATCTAGCTTGTACACACCTACATCTTGTAGAGGAATATTATATTTGATGGACGGTAAAAATTGAATACTCTTCTTCGGTGGCTTGTAGTATGTTTTAATGGACGCTCGCTTCAAGATGTAGCCAATCTTGTCTGTGACTCCTCTGACATACGGTAGTAGAGCAGGCGCGCGCTGTGGCCTTCTTCACTCGTTCTCTGTGACGTAGGCGCGGGACCCGAAGCTTGTTGTCTTGCAATACTTGCTTGACTTACTGAAGTTCGGCGGCCAGATGTTTTCTGTCACAGATTCCTCGTGCTCTCTGAAACAAAACATCATCCTTCACACTTAGCTACCCACGATAGTTAAGTGTGAAGGATGATGGTGAGATTCACCATTTAGAAGATTTTTATACTTAAATAATGTGGTAAATGTAGTGTTGATTGAGGAGCCTACTGAAGAAGATTCGATAATCATTGCAGTTGGAGATACTTCCGCCGCCGATCATGTGAACGTGGTTGATGTTTGCATGGCACCCTTAAGAGCTGAGGATTTGGAGGAACCACAAACCTCTACATTTTTCGAAAATGTGTAAGATAAATATTTGAATGACTTGGGAAGCTTCACAGACAAAATATTAAGTGATAACGAAAAACGTCAAATTCTTGATATGGGGCCCTTACAGCCTTCAGGACCTTTTCCAACAGACATCAACCAGAACAATAGGTGTTTTTCAAAATCATACTACGTTTTTGGTTGTGTTATTCCAAAACACTAGATGCCTATTGTCAACCATGCATTGAGCTTTTATGTACTACGTACTAGAGGCGACACTGCACTCAGCTACTCTGTTCCACTCAACCGCGGTGCATACACCGCACTTTAATCAGTAACTCACTAGGCGCTGATAGAGTTTTCACGTGTTGTGTTGATTTAAAAAAAATCTTTTGATAAAAATATGCCGTCGTGTGTACTTAGATATTGCACAAATAGTTCTAAAAATGTCAGTAAAACCAAGGAATTACTTTTCAGCGGTTAATAAGATACTTAATCAATAAAAAAAGTATTATAAATTAATAATAAAGAAAATTATCCCTAAAACGCCATTTCGTGTCATGGAATATAGATTATGAAATTAATATGTTCAGATGCGACATTTCTGTGGGCACTTAAGTATAGGATGAATATATTATTATACATATTTTTTTTGTAGAAACATATATAAGTTATTATAATTAGGCTAAATTTTCCACATTTAAATCTGCTTATTATTCTTTTATTTTCCACATCAAAGTTAAAGTGGAATAAATTCGTCCATTTTTAACTCTCGCGTGCCCAGCTTTTATGAATTACTCTTATTCTAATTTAAATAAACATATTTGTAATTTAAATGATATGTTAATATGTTTTGTTATCATACATTTAGTACGTTTGTTATATATATATATACATAGATACCTTTTAAAATATTCAGATAAAAATATCATTAAAATGTAATTGTGATACAATATTATGTAATATTATATTAAATAAGCAAATATAATATACAAAACAAATAACAAAATTTAAATATTGTTCTCGACATAATTTACCCATTTAACAATACATTCTAGTATTACCTACGGATAATTCTACCTATGTTTATACTATGATAAAAAAAACCGCGCGAACACAGAGTAGCGCACATTTTTTGTTTGAAATAGCTGTTCTAGTACGTAAGTACATATCACTTCAATGCAACCATGCTGGTTAATGCTTCACAAAGAAATAATGTTTGGTGTACGGGATTGGAAGCATTTATCAGAAATAATCAAACAACACAGTTGTTCGAGTGGCCATACGTAAGCATGTGCTGTCTATGAATTTTGGGAAAAAATTATACTAATACTATCGACAAGGAACTTGAAAATGAAATTCGCAAAGAGGCATCATTTTGGAAAATGGTTCTTTAAAGGTTATTCGATATCATACTTACCTTAGCAAAAAGTTCTTTGGCTTTGAGAAGACATCGAGAAGACTTTAAGTCAAGAAGGATAACACGGAAATTTTCTGTTCTTTGTAGAGCATGTCGTCCGATATGATCACATTTTGTGGCAAGTTTTGGGTATGCGCAAAGGTATTAATTATTATTAGTTTTAGGTTTTTAATCATTTTATTTTGTTTATAATCATTAACTGTTTAATATCAGGACTTTTTTGAAATTGTGTTTTTTTAATGTTTTTAGTATCTACAAGATATCTGAGCGCAACAATTCAGAATGAAATGATTGAGAGCTTGGGGACCAAACTCGATACCCATCTACTAGAACAAATTAGGGCGTCACCGTTTTCCGCCATCATAATCGATACGATGCAAAACATATCGAAGGTAGATCAGCTAAGGATTGTTGTGCGGTATGCAGTAATAACCAGATCGGAAAATGGACAGCCAATTAATATAGAAGTAAAAGAGGTGTTTCTAGGCTTTTATGCAGCCATCAAACATGGTGCGGCGGATTTAGTCAACCAAGTGACTACATTATTTATTATCAAAAATATTGATTTAAAAAAATGTGTGTGGCAAGATTATGATGGAGCCAGTGTGATAAGTGGTGTGGTGTGTAATATAATGGTGTCCAAAAACATATTAAGGATATCCAGCCTAACGCGAAGTACGTACATTGTGCCACTCATAATTTAATTTTGGTGATAAATGATGCCGTTAGCAGTTGTGTGGAAATACAGATTTTTTCGCAACGTTGCAAGATTTGTATAACTGTATCGGAAACAGCATCAAACGTTAGGATCTACTGTCAAAATTCATTAGCGAATCGGACAACACTTTAAAAAAAACTAAATCCGACTAGATGGTCCAGTAGGGTCAATACGATATCTGCAATTAAATTTCGTTTTTTTCGATATTATCTTTTTAAAAGGCCGGCAACGCATCTGCAATTTCCTTCGTGTTGCAGTGTTCAGGGGTGGCGGTAATCACTTACCATGAGGTGAGCCGTTTACTCGTTTGCCCCCTCTTCTATAAAAAAAATCTCCAAATTTCACTAGCAGATTATTATTACAATCGAGAATATAAAATCGATATAATAGGATTTATTCGTATAAAATAGATACTTTCTCGCATTGCTCTCTATCTGTTCGTAAAGTTTCATCACAATCGGTTCAGTCATTCCGAAGATTAGTCTGGACACACAAACAGACAAAAACAGTTTTTTTTTAATTCGTGTGTTTTGGAAATGATATTTAGATACAAATTACGTACCGATGAAATACGAATAGTATTTTTTGATCTTAGCGACATAATAGAAAAAACTGAACTGGTTATTTGAATAAAAAATCATGAGTGCAATTAGTTTAATTTAAATTTTCGTGTTTTTAAAAAATACTATAAAAAGGGCTCGAAAAAATAGATTTTCTCAAAAAAGAAAGGAACTTGAAAAAAAAAAAATTAAAAAAAATCGGTCAGTCGGTCTGGGCTCGAACCATGGTATTGTTACGAGCTTGAGGTTCGTGACAATAAAAATTGCCGATAAAATTACCTAAATTAACACTTTAATTTACTTTATACAAATTAAAGTAAAAAAAACACTAATAATTAAACACACTAATTCACTTAATTTCACTCCGAAGCTTCGCTTGTGTCGCCGAGTTAAACTCTGTCTCGATCGCATCTTACGCCACCTATTTATTCAAATCAGCAAAACATCCGGAATGTTCAAGTAAACACGCGTAAGGTACCGAGAGCTCGAGTATAGATTTTCTAGAAACTTAGTACCTCGGGTGGCGCTGTTGGTCGAGAGATCGGCGATGTCATTCTCTGCAAAGCCCCCCCCGCTCTCGCTCCTGACACTAGATGGCGCTAGTTGACTTATTCACATAACACTGCCCCCTCCTAAGACATGCTCGTCCCGAGCATTATCGGTCCCATAATAACGCGCCAAGCGATCCACATGGACGATCTTAGGAGTCCCTCTTGCGCCTTTCTGTATCCGGTAGGTCACATCGTTGATCCTGGTTACAATCCGGTACGGGTCGTCCCATTTAGCTTGAAGCTTAGGAGATTTCCCTTTGCTGCGGACTGGATTGTGCAACCACACTAATGAACCTTCGTTGAACCCTTTATTGTTCATTTTGCGGTCATACCGGGTTTTCATTTTCTCAGACATTTGCTGGCCCGATTGTCTGACGTGCTCATAAATGTCATTCATTTTGTTCCGCAAGTCATATGCATAATCGGTTATACTGCGTGGGGCATCAGGTGGTATCCCAGTGATCAGGTCTGCAGGCAGCCGTAATTCTCTTCCAAAGTTTGCGAAAGCTGGTGTCACTGCTGTACTTTCGTGAACAGAACTTCGATATGACAACAAAAACGGTTGTATGTGCTTGTCCCAATCTCGTTACCGATTGTCCACAACTTTTGCTAGGTACCTCTCCAATGTCTGATTAAATCGTTCCACCATTCCATCAGATTGCGGGTGATAAGAAGTCGTTCTTGTTTTATGAGTACCCATAACTCGGCAAGTTTCCTGGAATATTTGAGACTCAAAATTCCTTCCTTGATCGCTGTGAATCTCTAAAGGTACTCCAAAACGACAGAAGACTTCATGAACTAGTTTATCTGCAACTGTTGAAGCTTCTTGATTTGGAATGGCGAAAACTTCTGGCCACTTAGTGAAGTAATCCATTACAACCATGAAATACTTGTTACCGCTTTCACTCTCCGGAAACGGCCCCGCCACGTCAATGGCTATTCTCTCCCATGGTGCACCAACATTGTACAACTTCAATGCACCTCTACTACGAGTCTGAGGTCCCTTTACAGCCGCACAACTTGTACATTTGCGACACCAGTCCTCGACATCGTTTCGACAGTGGACCCAGTAAAACCGTTCTCGGATCTTCAGTAGAGTTCGTTTAACTCCCAGATGGCCTCCTGAATAATCATTATGGTACAGCTGTAGAACATCCGGTACTTTAGCTTTAGGGACAACCATTTGTAAATGACAGCTGTCTCCCCGAACATTTTCCCATTTACGGCACAGAACTCCATCCTGAAGCAGCAAGCTATCCCACTGGGCCCAATAGCTTTTAGTGATCGAACTCATCGCTGAGACGTCGCTCCACTTGGGCTTGGGAGCACTGGCCTTCATCCATTCCAGGATCGGCTTGATGTCCGGATCTTCCTGCTGTGCACGTTGTAAGCTGTCCTTCCACTCGTTGCTGAGGTGGTCTGCCCTGAGCATCCTCACGGATACCACTCCCTTACTCTCTTGCCTAGTACAATGTTTGCAATCTTCAGGACAAGGTCTTCGTGATAATGCATCTGCGTTGCCATGAGATTTCCCGCTGCGATGTTCGATCTCAAAGTCGTATTCCTGCAGTAGTTCAATCCACCTCGCAACTTGTCCTTCTGGATTTTTAAACTGCAATAGCCATTTTAGTGCAGCATGGTCAGTTCGTAAGTGAAATTTTCGCCCCAGAAGATATTTGCTAAAATGCTGCAACGACTTTACCACAGCTAGCAATTCGCGTCTTGTGACACAATAGTTCCTTTCCGGTTTTGACAACGACTTGCTGAAGTACGCTATCACGACCTCTTGGTCACCATTCCGTTGAGACAACACACCGCCAAGTCCTATATCACTTGCGTCTGTGTCAACTACAAATTCTTTGCTTGCATCAGGGTATCCCAAAATAGGTGTTTTGCACAGACGGTCCTTGAGCTCCTGGAATGCGATATTACAACTTTCATCCCAGCAGAAATGTCGCTTCTCCTCGGTTAGCTTATGCAGAGGTTTGGCTATATCTGCAAAGTTCTTCACAAATCGCCGGTAATAGGAGCACAAACCCAAAAATGCTCTAACCTGCGTCTTGTCTTTTGGAACCGGCCAATCCTTTACAGCTGCAATTTTCTCTGGATCCGTGCGGATACCTTCTTCCGACACTACATACCCCAAAAATTTGACTTGCCGTTTGAACAGTGAACATTTCTTCGGACTCAGCTTGAGATTGGCACTCTGAATCTTCATGAGCACGCGTCCCAGGTTTTCAAGGTGTTCCTCAAACGTACGGCCCACGATGATGATGTCATCCAAGTAGACCAGACAGGCATCGCCAATTAGCCCGGTAAGTACAAGTTCCATCAGCCTTTCAAACGTTGCTGGAGCATTGCACAACCCAAACGGCATTACTTTGAATTGCCACAGACCCTTTCCCGTCGAGAACGCAGTTTTCTCCTTGTCCTTGGGGTCAATTTCAACTTGCCAGTAGCCACTTTTTAGATCCAGCGTGCTAAACCATTTTACTCCTGTAAGCATGTCCAGCGTGTCATCAATTCTTGGCAAGGGATAGCTGTCCTTCTTTGTAACGTCGTTCAGACGGCGGTAATCAACACAGAACCGCATGCTGCCATCCTTCTTTTTCACCAGCACCACTGGCGAACACCATGGACTAGAGGAAGGTTCAATAACACCATCCTTCACCATTCCTTCAATCATGGTTTCCACTTCCTTTTCACGTGCTACCGGCAATCGTCTTGGCCGCTGACGGATAGGCAACTCTTCGCCTGTGTTTATTTTGTGTTGAACTAAACCAGTCTTTCCTATGTCAGCATCGTTTGACGAGAATACATCGGCGTACTCGAGTAACAACTTCTTCGCCTTGACCAATTCGTTCGGGGACAGAACACTGCGACAGCCTTCCAAAAGTGTGGTCACTCTCGTTTCTGCATCCTTGCTGGGGGTCCCACTCGATATATATTGGCACCGACGTAACCAATCCACTTCCTCACATGTACCAATTAATGTGCCTTTTTCTATAATCTGGTCCCGGTCGCAAAGGTTCAGCACACGTACTCCTGAGATGTCCGTGGTCCTGAACAAGGTTCGAGCTACTTTCCATGGAAGGTCATTGTTTACCCTTTCCACAAGTACACAACGGTGAGCTTGCCCAGCGTTTCGGGGAAGACTAATCGGAACAATCGTTTCCGATCTCGGCGGAAGAACAATCTTCTTAATGCTGTACACGTTCCCTGGTAACGCACCTTCCATAAAAAGTTCCTCCTGTCCACATTTCAAAACACCTTGCTTAACGTCGATCTCACAACAATTATTCCTCATAAAGTCTAGGCCTAGGATGCAGTCGTCCATTATATCAGCCACGATGACATTATGCAGGTAGATCACGTTGCCAAGCTTCAACTCCATCTCCTTCTCTCCACGGACGGGTATACGCTGACCGGTGGCTGTTACCAAATTAATGCGTTCTCGGTTGTACGCGGAGTCCCCAAGCAACTGACTTATAAGTTGGGAACTAACAACCGTACGAGAGGCTCCAGTGTCTATGGTCAGTTTACACGGCATTCCGTTGACCTCGCCCTTGATGATTAGACTGTTCCCATCATGGGTTTGTGAGATCGAGATCCTTGGGGCTCTTTTAACATCAGCCAGCACCCGCCCCGCAGTTCTGGCTTTTACTCGTTTCCCTGCTGCTGCTGGGCGGTGCTGTTGGCCGCACTACCCTCCTGGGATCGGTCACCTTCCCTTTCTAGGGTTCGCTTAGGGCAGCTGGATCGAAGATGGCCCTTTTCCCCACAGCCATAGCACCTAGGGCTGTATCCTTTGTTGCGGTCGCGAACTGTAGCTGCTGCAACCTCCCTGACGCGATGGGAACGATAATCCTGCCGCACGGCTTCTACCTCCAGTGCATGGGCCAAGGCGTCCTTAAGCGTCTCGTGGTGCCCGAGCCTCACAGCAGCTCTGACTTCCAGGTCGCGGATGCCGTCGATGAATGTTTGCACCAGGTTCCCTCCAATGAGCGCAGGTACAGACTGGTATGCTTTACGAACCATCTTCTCCACCTCAAGGGCCCACTGCTGCAGGTTTTCGTTGCTGCGTTGCACGCGATCTTTAAGCTGCGCGCGAAAGACGTGTTCTAGGTGAGCGTCACCATATCTCGCCTCCAAGGCCTCAAGAAGCTGCTCATAGGTCACTTTCTTACCGAGAGCTTCCAACACAGTTAAGGCTTGGTCGCGCAGGCCTAGGGTGAGTGCAGTCATGGCTTGGCTTTTATTCCAGCCGTTCGCCTCCATGACGGCCTCGAACTGGATTTTGTAGGCCGACCAGGAAGAGGTCCCGTCGAACGGCGGCACTTTGAATCCACGTAGCGAAGGTGCTGCAGCTACTACGGGAGCTGTAGTTCCATCCCCAAGTTTGAGGTCGTTTAGCGTTTTCTTCACGTCAGCCATCACGTTGTCAACCCGATTGTTCACATGGTTGATTCGGGTTTCATGTTCTTCGATTCGGGTTTCAGCTTCCGACAGGCGGTTGTCGTGTTGAGCAACCCTATCCTTCACCTGCCTTATCTCTTTCCCAAAGGTAGCGTGAAGGTCCTTCATGAGGAGCATCTGCTCATCCGACCGACGAGCCTGTTCCGCCAGCTGACGGGCCTGTTCCTCCTGCCGGCGGGCCTGTTCCTCCTGCCGGCGGGCCTGTTCCTCTTGTCCGTTCTGCAGCTGCTCTTTCAACTGACGGGCCTGCTCCTCCTGTCGGCGAGCCTGCTCCTCCTGTCGGCGAGCCTGCTCCTCCTGTCGGCGAGCCTGCTCCTCCTGTCGGCGAGCCTGCTCCTGCAGCATCACCATCAGAGCACCTAAGTCAGGTGCCACAGACGTAGAAGCTGCTGACGGACCGGCTTCCGTGGCCGGCGGCTGGCCCTCAGACATCTGCGGCGTTGCACCACCAAATCTCCTCTGGTCCGTCTCCTGCTGGCGTTGACTTCGGGTACGGACACCCTCCGTTTCCTCCTTAGGTAAAATCGGCATTATTTTATCCCACTTCTGACACCAATTGTTACGAGCTTGAGGTTCGTGACAATAAAAATTGCCGATAAAATTACCTAAATTAACACTTTAATTTACTTTATACAAATTAAAGTAAAAAAAACACTAATAATTAAACACACTAATTCACTTAATTTCACTCCGAAGCTTCGCTTGTGTCGCCGAGTTAAACTCTGTCTCGATCGCATCTTACGCCACCTATTTATTCAAATCAGCAAAACATCCGGAATGTTCAAGTAAACACGCGTAAGGTACCGAGAGCTCGAGTATAGATTTTCTAGAAACTTAGTACCTCGGGTGGCGCTGTTGGTCGAGAGATCGGCGATGTCATTCTCTGCAAAGCCCCCCCCGCTCTCGCTCCTGACACTAGATGGCGCTAGTTGACTTATTCACATAACAGTATTACGATTTTGTGACCGCCCAATGTACCAATTAAGCTATTTGTAATCATTAATAAACTGTCAAAATTTACCTTCTTATTCTAACGATATTGTAGCAGTTTTTCATTGCCTAAAAACACGGACAAAGGGACATTTTCTAAAAATAAAATCGATTTATTGCCCCCGAAACTCCCTGCACACAAAATTTTATGAAAGTCGTTCGAGCCGTTTCCGAGATTCCGATTATATATATACAAGAATTGCTCGTTTAAAGGTATAGGATATGTATCTATAGATAAAGTGTACAACTAGCGTTATTTAAATTAAATAATTAGTTTGCTTTTTTATTTGCACAAAAAGGGCTTTGCAGAGAATGACATCGCCGATCTCTCGACCAACAGCGCCACCCGAGGTACTAAGTTTCTAGAAAATCTATACTCGAGCTCTCGGTACCTTACGCGTGTTTACTTGAACATTCCGGATGTTTTGCTGATTTGAATAAATAGGTGGCGTAAGATGCGATCGAGACAGAGTTTAACTCGGCGACACAAGCGAAGCTTCGGAGTGAAATTAAGTGAATTAGTGTGTTTAATTATTAGTGTTTTTTTTACTTTAATTTGTATAAAGTAAATTAAAGTGTTAATTTAGGTAATTTTATCGGCAATTTTTATTGTCACGAACCTCAAGCTCGTAACAATTGGTGTCAGAAGTGGGATAAAATAATGCCGATTTTACCTAAGGAGGAAACGGAGGGTGTCCGTACCCGAAGTCAACGCCAGCAGGAGACGGACCAGAGGAGATTTGGTGGTGCAACGCCGCAGATGTCTGAGGGCCAGCCGCCGGCCACGGAAGCCGGTCCGTCAGCAGCTTCTACGTCTGTGGCACCTGACTTAGGTGCTCTGATGGTGATGCTGCAGGAGCAGGCTCGCCGACAGGAGGAGCAGGCTCGCCGACAGGAGGAGCAGGCTCGCCGACAGGAGGAGCAGGCTCGCCGGCAGGAGGAACAGGCCCGTCAGCTGGCGGAACAGGCTCGTCGGTCGGATGAGCAGATGCTCCTCATGAAGGACCTTCACGCTACCTTTGGGAAAGAGATAAGGCAGGTGAAGGATAGGGTTGCTCAACACGACAACCGCCTGTCGGAAGCTGAAACCCGAATCGAAGAACATGAAACCCGAATCAACCATGTGAACAATCGGGTTGACAACGTGATGGCTGACGTGAAGAAAACGCTAAACGACCTCAAACTTGGGGATGGAACTACAGCTCCCGTAGTAGCTGCAGCACCTTCGCTACGTGGATTCAAAGTGCCGCCGTTCGACGGGACCTCTTCCTGGTCGGCCTACAAAATCCAGTTCGAGGCCGTCATGGAGGCGAATGGCTGGAATAAAAGCCAAGCCATGACTGCACTCACCCTAGGCCTGCGCGACCAAGCCTTAACTGTGTTGGAAGCTCTCGGTAAGAAAGTGACCTATGAGCAGCTTCTTGAGGCCTTGGAGGCGAGATATGGTGACGCTCACCTGGAACACGTCTTTCGCGCGCAGCTTAAAGATCGCGTGCAACGCAGCAACGAAAACCTGCAGCAGTGGGCCCTTGAGGTGGAGAAGATGGTTCGTAAAGCATACCAGTCTGTACCTGCGCTCATTGGAGGGAACCTGGTGCAAACATTCATCGACGGCATCCGCGACCTGGAAGTCAGAGCTGCTGTGAGGCTCGGGCACCACGAGACGCTTAAGGACGCCTTGGCCCATGCACTGGAGGTAGAAGCCGTGCGGCAGGATCATCGTTCCCATCGCGTCAGGGAGGTTGCAGCAGCTACAGTTCGCGACCGCAACAAAGGATACAGCCCTAGGTGCTATGGCTGTGGGGAAAAGGGCCATCTTCGATCCAGCTGCCCTAAGCGAACCCTAGAAAGGGAAGGTGAACGATCCCAGGAGGGTAGTGCGGCCAACAGCACCGCCCAGCAGCAGCAGGGAAACGAGTAAAAGCCAGAACCGCGGGGCGAGTGCTGGCTGATGTTAAAAGAGCCCCAAGGATCTCGATCTCACAAACCCATGATGGGAACAGTCTAATCATCAAGGGCGAGGTCAACGGAATGCCGTGTAAACCGACCATAGACACTGGAGCCTCTCGTACGGTTGTTAGTTCCCAACTTATAAGTCAGTTCCTTGGGGACTCCACATACAACCGAGAACGCATTAATTTGGTAACAGCCACCGGTCAGCGTATACCCGTCCGTGGAGAGAAGGAGATGGAGTTGAAGCTTGGCAACGTGATCTACCTGCATAATGTCATCGTGGCTGATATAATGGACGACTGCATCCTAGGCCTAGACTTTATGAGGAATAATTGTTGTGAGATCGACGTTAAGCAAGGTGTTTTGAAATGTGGACAGGAGGAACTTTTTATGGAAGGTGCGTTACCAGGGAACGTGTACAGCATTAAGAAGATTGTTCTTCCGCCGAGATCGGAAACGATTGTTCCGATTAGTCTTCCCCGAAACGCTGGGCAAGCTCACCGTTGTGTACTTGTGGAAAGGGTAAACAATGACCTTCCATGGAAAGTAGCTCGAACCTTGGTCAGGACCACGGACATCTCAGGAGTACGTGTGCTGAACCTTTGCGACCGGGACCAGATTATAGAAAAAGGCACATTAATTGGTACATGTGAGGAAGTGGATTGGTTACGTCGGTGCCAATATATATCGAGTGGGACCCCCAGCAAGGATGCAAAAACGAGAGTGACCACACTTTTGGAAGGCAGTCGCAGTGTTCTGTCCCCGAACGAATTGGTCAAGGCGAAGAAGTTGTTACTCGAGTACGCCGATGTATTCTCGTCAAACGATGCTGACATAGGAAAGACTGGTTTAGTTCAACACAAAATAAACACAGGCGAAGAGTTGCCTATCCGTCAGCGGCCAAGACGATTGCCGGTAGCACGTGAAAAGGAAGTGGAAACCATGATTGAAGGAATGGTGAAGGATGGTGTTATTGAACCTTCCTCTAGTCCATGGTGTTCGCCAGTGGTGCTGGTGAAAAAGAAGGATGGCAGCATGCGGTTCTGTGTTGATTACCGCCGTCTGAACGACGTTACAAAGAAGGACAGCTATCCCTTGCCAAGAATTGATGACACGCTGGACATGCTTACAGGAGTAAAATGGTTTAGCACGCTGGATCTAAAAAGTGGCTACTGGCAAGTTGAAATTGACCCCAAGGACAAGGAGAAAACTGCGTTCTCGACGGGAAAGGGTCTGTGGCAATTCAAAGTAATGCCGTTTGGGTTGTGCAATGCTCCAGCAACGTTTGAAAGGCTGATGGAACTTGTACTTACCGGGCTAATTGGCGATGCCTGTCTGGTCTACTTGGATGAGATCATCATCGTGGGCCGTACGTTTGAGGAACACCTTGAAAACCTGGGACGCGTGCTCATGAAGATTCAGAGTGCCAATCTCAAGCTGAGTCCGAAGAAATGTTCATTGTTCAAACGGCAAGTCAAATTTTTGGGGTATGTAGTGTCGGAAGAAGGTATCCGCACGGATCCAGAGAAAATTGCAGCTGTAAAGGATTGGCCGGTTCCAAAAGACAAGACGCAGGTTAGAGCATTTTTGGGTTTGTGCTCCTATTACCGGCGATTTGTGAAGAACTTTGCAGATATAGCCAAACCTCTGCATAAGCTAACCGAGGAGAAGCGACATTTCTGCTGGGATGAAAGTTGTAATATCGCATTCCAGGAGCTCAAGGACCGTCTGTGCAAAACACCTATTTTGGGATACCCTGATGCAAGCAAAGAATTTGTAGTTGACACAGACGCAAGTGATATAGGACTTGGCGGTGTGTTGTCTCAACGGAATGGTGACCAAGAGAGATTTATTGCCCCCGAAACTCCCTGCACACAAAATTTTATGAAAGTCGTTCGAGCCGTTTCCGAGATTCCGATTATATATATACAAGAATTGCTCGTTTAAAGGTATAGGATATGTATCTATAGATAAAGTGTACAACTAGCGTTATTTAAATTAAATAATTAGTTTGCTTTTTTATTTGCACAAAAAGGTGGATTTAATGCCGTAGAGCCTTCTCTCCTCGCCTGGTGTAACAGGAAATAAATATATTCTATGTATATGGGATGCAAAGTGCAAAAGTTATAAAAATCATTTTGATAAAAATAGAGTAGGTACTACACATAAAATTAATTTCAGGTTTTGTGAATATATATGCACCTTAAACAATACACACACCACACACTGATATATATATATATATACAATACATATTTCAATTTAATACATTTATTTCGGGGCGAATCCATATGAGTTTTTAACAAATTAAAATCTTAGCCATTTATTCAAAAATACATTAAAAACTATAAAAAAACATTGGAAATTCAAACAATTGTGAGATAGATCCACGCAACAAGATAAACACTGTTATGCTGCTGTGTGCACTCGCATCCACGCTTGTAGAAGTGGCAGGGATTTAATTTAATATTTAATGGAAGTTTCCGGCAGTTGTTAAGAAATAATAGTTAACTAACAAAAGATAAACTAATTTGAGGTCAAAACAGATTTGAGATCACAAAATAAGGAGACCTGGTTGGGTTGTGATGTTTTTACAAAGCAAGCGTTAAAACAATGCCTTACTGGTAGCGGTACGTGCTTATATTAACGGTTGTTAATTAATCATTGAACGCAATAACATCCGTAAGATTAGTTTAATGCAAGAGACCATTATCGAATAAAAGTAATTTTACGGATTTAATCTATTGCACGTTTCACAATTCAAAAAGTGCTTTGTGGCATTACTTGGGGGAGGCCTATGTTCAGCAGTGGACTTGTGAAGGGCTGTAATGATGATGATGATGACGTTTCACAACGCACGAGCGTTTGAGAGTGCTGTTACTCTCGACATGCTTCTATGTGAAGAGTTTGCAATATCAAATTGTTAGAATGTCTCAATTTGGACAATAAATAAATATAAAGGGATGTTTTGAAATCTAGACACTATAAAGTCAGCTTATTTTTTTAATTCATTCGTTTAGTTGTATTTACAAAAATGTAGTTAAAAATGATTAGTGCGGCGGTCAGCTAGTCTGTGCACACGTTTGACTTCACGTTTCAGTAAAACATACGCAACGAAATGAAATAAATCTTTTTGAATAAGTTTCCATTTATCCTCATGATGAACCCTATTGCTGGTTGTTATCAGACTCATAGACCTTTAAAAGATATTCATTTTTTTCATCAAAATTCATTAAATTTTACATTTAAAACTCTCACGAGGCGTGTACTTTTGGATTTTCCAAAGTATTTTATATACATATATTGTTGTATATTAAAATTATATTTTGAATTATCCATTATTAATATAATCGGGCGTTAATTTGCAGAAATTCATTATATTAAAGATTTAAATAATTGATTAGCTAAGATACGCGTAATAAAATATAACGATGTGTCTTGTTTAAAAAAGCAAGCAAGCTCTTCAAAGTAGGTAACGTATACCTTTTATTTTGCAATGATGGGACATATCATTTTATTTTATTGAGCCGATTTGAGCTAATTAATTTCTAATATCTTTATTATCCATTATTACCGTAGCATTTCCTTTATTCACCCGGAGAATCGTGAGCTCTGGTTTATTGCCTAAGTTGTTCAACGTATTTGAGGAACCAAATCTCACTAAAGATGAATTTATAGCGTAGAACAACTTGCTGATAATATAACTATGATCAGTTTTGAATTACGTGCCTACTTATTGAAGACTGAATCCTAATTGCAACTAGTAAGCTAGAAGAAAACAACATGAATATAGAATATGCAGTATTACATACTTAAACAATGTCTCACATCTGGTCATCTATTGGCTATTGGTAAAGGAAGAGTTTTACAAGCAAGTATTTGCTATTGTTTTCGGTATTTGCCATTGTCGCCGTTATTCGTGGAGGACTTTGACAAGAAAGAACTTCTTACTTGTCTTGTAAATCCAAAATTCTAAAAGCGGTATGCAGACGACATTTTACATTGTTAAATGTTAACACCAACTAAAGTAGGTAGTTGCGTTTTAGGACAACCACAATAGAATTAGCGGCAAATAATTTTTTAGCTTTCCTGGATGCTTCCCGCAAGAGAAGCGGCTGAAAACTGAAACAGCAGTTACGTGGCAATACATTTCCTTAGTAAATTTGAGTAAGCAATTCAAAATTATAAAAAAAATGCGGTTGCCAAATATGTAAGTTGTATGTAAGTTTATGTTTGGTAATGGCCTTCAATAGGCTCTCATAGCGATAACATAATGGGTGCGTTTGGCAGAAAAAAGCGCTAGCAAGCGCTTGTAAGCAAAATGGCGATCGTAAGCGGTAAGCGCTGTCAAATCGTAAGTAGCTATTTTCCTCTAGGACATGAAGTTAGTTTTAACCGGGGAACCTAACCTAATTTAAATATAGTTTCTAAAGTATTCATATTAAAAACTTACCAGTTATGAATTTTTAATAACATGTATAATATGTTTATTCATGTCATTATATTACTTAAAACTAATATTGCACAAAACAACTTATAAACTCTACTTCAAAACAAACAAAATAAATAAGTGTCAGCGCTACTGAAGTAGCAATCGTGTCCTGGCCGAAAACTATTTTAGCGCTAGTAAGCGCTTGCTAGCGCTTTTTTCTGCCAAACGCACCCAATGTGGTGTTATGTTAATATCGTCGTGGTATGACAGGCCTGTTGGTCTAGTGGTTAGTGACCCTGACTGCTACGCCGGAGGTCGTGGGTTCGATTCCCACCCAGGACAAATGTTTGTGTGATGAGCACGATCATTTGTTCTGTGTCTGGGTGTAATTTATCTATAATATTTATGTATTTAGAAATATATAAGTATGTTTATCAGTTGTCTAGTACCCATAACACAAGCTCTGCTTAGCTTGTGACTAGATGGCGTTGTGTGGAATATTATTATTATTGTTTACGGTAAGTGTTACTTCTCAGCTCTAGGCTGGATTTCAACTACATTTACGGGCCGAAGCCAAAGCAAATGCAGCGTGTGGTGTGTAGTGTAGTTCATGTGATTTGATGAGGTCCTATTTCGTTTTCTTCTATCTGCATGAATTTCCTAACTATTCTGCATGTATTTAATATAGCTGCTTTTTGAAGTGTAATATATAGAGTTTTTTTTAGTTGTAATAATTTTAAGCTACGGAGGAGATGATTTGGGATGACACCTGTTGTGGAGAGGACTATAGGGACCACATATACTTTTTCTTGTTGCCAGATTCTAGTCACTTCATCTTTAAGTTCTGCGTACTTACTAATTTTTTCAGTTATCGTCTTCTGCAAGTTGTGTGTGTTGGGGACTGCAATGTCTATCAGGTAAGTAATATTATTTATTTTATCTTGTAGAATTATATCTGGTCGGTTATAGTGGATTGTCCTATCGGTGAGAATGCCGCGGTCGTAAAAAAGTTTATGTGTGGTGTTTTCTAGAGTAGGTTTTGGTGTATAATTGTAGTACGGAGTGTTGGCATCTGGAATGAGTGCGTGTTTGAGTGCTAGTTTTTGATGAATGAGATTGGCCACCTGGTTGTGTCTGTGAGTGTATTCAGTCTGTGTGAGAGTTGTGCATGCGCCTGTAATGTGTTGAATGGTTTCTGGATGTGTGTGACATTTGTCATTATTTACTGTAGGATCTTTGATTATATATTTTCTGTAATTTTTTGTGTTTATGATCTGGTCTTGAATAGCTATTATAAATCCTTCTGTTTCTGGGAATAAGTTGCCTATTTTCAGCCACTTTTTTGAAGCTAACTTATTTATGTGGGATTGCTCTAAGTCATGAGGGTGCCGACCGTGGAGAACTTTCTTCTTCCATTCGTCAATTTTGTTTGTCTGTGGGTTATCACTGGTAGTGTTTTGGGATTCAATCTGATTGCTTAAGTTAAGTGAAGTGTAGTTCATATCATTCGTTACGATGGCTTTATGAATATTGCTAGTATGGGATTTTGTATAGAAGAATGATTTTAATCGACTAACTTGTTTCCGCCATAGGTGCTGGATATCCATTAGGCCTCTCCCTCCATGTTCTAGTTTTATTGTTAGTCTCTCTATGGCGGATTTAGGGTGTAGGTTGTTGTGTTTCGTGAGTGTTGTACGTGTAGTTCGCTCTAATTATTCTGCGTAAGTTTCGGACCATTTTATAACTCCGAATGAGTACGTTAATATGGGGATGGCATAGGTGTTAATGGCTTTGATGAGATGTTTACTTGAAAGTTGAGTTTTACAAACGGCGTTAAGTCTCCTCTTGTATTCCGTAGTGAGAGAATTTTTAATTCGTACGTGGTCAAGACTTTTGAGTTGGACATACCCTAAATATTTATATAAGTCAGTCGATTCCATTGCTGTAATAGCCTCCGTTTCATTTACTACATAGTCGCCGGGCCTTACTTGCCTCTTACAATGTGAAGTGTTTTACATTTATCTACACCAAAATGCATATTAATATCGCTACTGAATTCTGTCGTTATATCTATTAATTTCTTCATATCCTTGTCTGTTTTTGCATATAATTTGATGTCGTCCATGTATATAAGATGCGATATTGTTGTTTCTTCTGTGTTAAGTTTGAGGCAATTTCCGGCCCCGCAGCTCTGCAGCAAATGAGACAGAGGGTTTAGGGTGAGACAGAACCACAGTGGGCTCAGGGAGTCACCTTGGTAGATGCCTTTTGTGATTGAGATTTGTCGCGTGGTGACAGTATTTTGGTTACAATTTATTTGTGGTGTTGTTTTCCATTGTAACATTATTCGGCGTAAGAAATCGATTATTTTCGGGTTTATTCTATACATTTCTAATATTTTTAATAACCATGAATGAGGAACACTGTCAAACGCTTTTTTATAATCAATATAGGTGCAATGTAAATTTCTATTTTTAGAGGTGGCGTGTTTATGAATAGTGGAATCAATAATCAGCTGTTCTTTACATCCCATGTGGCCCTGTCTACATCCCTTCTGTTCTTCTGCTATTATATTGTGGTGTTCAATGTGCGACTGAATTTTCTTTGTGATTGCAGATGTCAATATTTTGTAAATTGTGGGTAGGCATGTAATTGGTCGGTATTGGGAAGGCTGAGGTGAATTTTTTGTTTTAGGTATCATATAAGTAATTCCTGTTGCAATAAATTCGGGAGTGTTCTGTTGTCCTCTTATTATATCTGTTAAACTTCTTGCTAAGGATTTGTGTAGAGATGTTAATTTTTTGTACCAAAAATTATGAATTTTGTCTATACCAGGTGATTTCCAATTATGTAACCTAGCTGTAATGAGTGTTATGTCTAACTCCGTTACCTCTTCGAATTCCGTTTCATCAATGTCTCTCCATTTTGCTTCCTCTTCAATTATCCAAGATGCTTTGTCGTTATGTTGTTTTTGCTCTTCCCAAATACTCGCCCAATATGCTTCTAGTTGTTCTTTTGTAGGTAGGTTAGGTGTGTGTGATGAACGTAACATACATGTGTTACGTTCAACGATTGTGTCTGTTTGTGGTTTGTGTAAGTTTCTATAAAACAATTTTTCGTTTGTGGCAAATGTGACGTTATCTTTTTTGCGCTGTTGTGCTTTTTTATACCTTTTGAGCCTATGAACTTTAAGTGCTAATTTTTGTTTTAACGTGTCTAAAAATTCTTCACGTCTTGTGTTACTCTTTTCGTGTCTGATATTCGTAGCATTATTCCTAAATATGACCTCTACTTTTTTGACTAGTTTATTAGATCTACAACCGTTAATATACTGAGTGAGTCTACCTATGTTTGCTCTTAATTTTTCAATGTCTTTTTCTAGTCTCTGTTGCCATGCTGGTTCTGTATTTTGTCTTGTTCTTGTAGTTCTTGCATTGTCTGTGATTTTAAAGTTCAATTCTTCGGATATTACTATCGCTGTGCAGTATATAAGTAAATGTATGTCTATAAGTTGTGTGTCATCAGATATATATTGTGTGAGTATAGTTTCATTAAATAAATTAACCAGTCGAAACAGGTTAGGCGTGTACTTAAGTTTAGGTAATCTTGGTCGCGCTGCGGGATCCATCCCAGAGTATAACGTTATTGTTGTTCTAAATTTCTCATTGATTTCTTGGATATATGTATCTGTTGTTAAGTGTTGATCTGGGACAACTATGGTCTCAATGTCATTTTCTAGCGTTAGGATTACGGTTTCGGTTTGTGTGGATGTATGTGATTGTGAATGGTCGCATGGCTGAGATTGTGTATAAATGAGTTGTGATTGACTGAGCAATTGTGGTTGTACTTGGCGATCATTTTCACTTGCGTTTTGTGTGATATTAGTTTCTACGTAGCTGTTAGTCGCTTCTTCTTGAATTAATTGTGTTCGTACTTCTTCTTTAAATTGATCTATAACTTCTTGGGATAGAAGTTTATTCCTAACTATGGTTCTTCTTTGGTCTGAGATTCTTTGTTCTGAAACAGTAATTTCTGGATATTGTCGAGTGAAATGTGCGTGTGATTTTTGTCTGTACGTGGTCATATCGGTCTCTAATTTAGTAATGTATAGATAAGTTCTCATGATAAATAGACGTTGCCGTGTAGTGGCGGTTAAGAATATCCACTACCCCATATCTTCCCGTGGGTGTCGTAAAAGGCGACAGAGGGAAACAGGCAGGAGATGGGCAGCAGCATCTTCCTGATAACAGCAACTGTACGACAAAAAAAACTGCGGTTGCCAACCCGCTCGCCAAGCGTGGCAACTATGGCAATATACCCCCCATGAACAATTACACAAATAGACGGCCCCCAGTCCCCGGCGGCCCCGCTATTCCTGGCTAAGGTGGCCACCATGGTAACGGCGGGGCAGGGGGTGCTAAGAATCTCCGGTGGAGGTTCGGTTGCCACCTACGACGACTCGACCTGGCAACATTTAACGCACGCACACTGAGGACTGAAGAGAAGATCCTGGAGCTGGAAGAAGAGATAGACAAGTTGCGCTGGAGTATTATAGGATTATCCGAGGTCCGAAGAGAGGGGGAGGACACGGTGATTCTCGAATCCGGCAACTTGTTCTATCACCGGGAGGGCGACCACCTGTCCCAAGGAGGTGTCGGATTTATCGTCCACAAGTCTCTCGTCAACAACGTTGTAGAGATTGGGAGTGTGTCGACGAGGGTCGCGTACCTGATACTCAGAATCACCAAACGGTATTCGCTGAAGGTCATACAGGTTTACGCACCAACCTCGGCACATCCCGATGAGGAGGTGGAGGAAATGTATGAGGATATTTTCAAAGCCATGTATTCCTCCAAAACCCACTACACGGTGTTGATGGGAGACTTCAACGCAAAACTAGGCACAAGAGAAAGCGGTGAGCTGAAGTTAGGGAAATTTGGAGTATGGCAACGGAACCGAAGGGGCCAGCAGCTGGCCGACTTTATGGAGAAAGAGGGACTCTTTATGATGAACTCTTTCTTCCAGAAGCGGCCCCACAGGAAGTGGACCTGGTCGAGCCCCGACGGTTCGACAAAAAATGAGATTGACTTCATTATGACGACCAGACGCCAACTGTTCAGTGATGTCTCAGTGATCGCAAGGGTGAAAACTGGCAGCGATCACCGAATGGTTAGAGGCACACTGAACCTAAACGTTAAGTTGGAGAGGTCTCGTCTAATGAGGTCAACGCTCCGTCCCCCTCGTGCTCTAATCCAGAGTCCCGAAAACTTTCAGCTCGAGTTACACAACCGCTTTCAGTGCCTACAAGATTGCAATGCAGTGGACGATATGAATGACAAGCTCATGGAAACTGTCCATGCGGTCGGAGCTAAGTTCTGCAAGACCCGCCGCAGAAGAACACAAAAACTCTCCGATCACACTCTTAATCTCTTGGCTGTTAGACGGGAAATGAGGCTGCAATCGTCAACAGATTTGACAGCATACAGGCAACTGAACAGACAGATCTCCAAATGCATGCGGCGAGACTTACGCAACTTTAATACTGCTCGTATCAAAGAAGCGATCGAGTGGAACCAGGGCTCCAAAGTCTTTGCCAGAGATCTGTCTGCCCGTAAGAGCCAACTGTCAAAGCTGAAGACTGAGTGTGGCAGCATCGTTTCCGGGACACCTGAGATTTTGAGTGAGATTGAGAGGTTCTATGGGCAGCTGTACACATCATCGTTGGAGCCACACGCAAGTGTGAGTAACGATCCAAGAGCAAGTCTTATCCGACACTATTCCGATGATATCCCGGACGTCAGTCTAAGCGAGATTAGAATGGCTCTCCAGCACCTTAAAAACGGCAGGGCCCCAGGCGAGGATGGAATTACAGCGGAGCTTCTGAAAGCGGGTGGTACACCGGTACTTGAAGTCCTTCAGAAGCTCTTCAATTCCGTCCTCCATGGTGGCACTACTCCAGAGGCGTGGAGCAGAAGTGCGGTGGTCTTGTTCTCCAAGAAAGGTGACAACGCCCTCTTGAAGAACTACATACCGATTTCCCTTCTGAGCCGCGTCTACGTGCTGTTTTCGAGAGTAATTACGAATCGTCTCGCACGCAGACTCGACGACTTCCAGCCTCCTGAACAAGCCGGTTTCCGAAAAGGCTTCAGTACCATAGACCACATACATACCCTGCGGCAGATTGTACAGAAGACTGAAGAGTACAATTTGCCACTTTGCCTGGCTTAAGTGGACTATGAGAAAGCCTTTGATTCCGTCGAAATTTGGGCGGTGCTGCAGTCCCTTCAGCGGTGCCAAGTTGACTGTCGGTATATCGAAGTGCTGAAGTGTTTGTACAGTAGGGCTACGATGGCTATCCGAGTACAGAACCAGAGCTCGAAACCTATCCAATTGCAGAGAGGTGTAAGACAGGGTGACGTTATATCTCCGAAACTCTTCACCGCTGCTTTGGAAGACGTTTTCAAGCTACTGGACTGGAAAGGATACGCTATTAACATCAATGGCGAGTACATCACTCACCTTCGATTTGCCGACGATATAGTCCTTATGGCAGAATCGCTGGAGGACTTAAGCACTATGCTCAATGACCTCAATAGTGCCTCCCAACGGATAGGTCTTAAGATGAACATGGACAAAACAAAGATCATGTTCAATGTCCATGTCACACCTATGCCGGTAGTTGTTGGGAGCACTATGCTCGAAGTTGTTGACAAGTACGTTTACCTGGGACAAATAGTCCGACTAGGTAAGTCCAACTTCGACCGAGAGGTCAATCGACGGTTTCAACTCGGCTGGGCAGCGTTCGGGAAATTACGACATATATTCTCGTCAGGTATACCTCAATCTCTAAAAACTAGATTGTACAACCAGTGCGTGTTGCCAGTGATGACTTACGGATCTGAGACGTGGTCCTTCACTGCTGGCCGTATGAGGACGCTCAAGGTCGCTCAGCGAGCTATGGAGAGGGCTATGCTTGGAGTTTCTCTGCGTGATAGACTCAGAAATGAGGATATCCGCAGTAAAACCAGAGTGACCGACATAGCCCAACGGATTAGTAAGCTGAAGTGGCAATGGGCCGGCCATATAGCTCGACGAACCAATAACCGATGGGGAAGAAAGGTTCTCGAGTGGCAGCCTCGTACCGGTAGGCCTAGTGTAGGGCGACCCCCCACTAGATGGAGTGACGACCTGGTAAGATATGCGGGAAGTCGATGGATGCAGGTGGCTCAGGACCGTGCTTTGTGGCATTACTTGGGGGAGGCCTATGTTCAGCAGTGGACTTGTGAAGGGCTGTAATGATGAATGATAATGATGATAAATAGATTTACTTCTTTACTCCATTTCATTCGAACTCTTGCTTTTCCAGCCTTGGTGGACGCGGATAAGAAGGTAGATACCTCCCGCGCAACACTCAAGGTCGGAGTAGGTGGAACTGTATTTAAACTAGTGATAGGGGGTGATGGAGGTGTTGGTGACGATGGTATGGATGGTGATGTTGGCCTCGAGGGTGTGTATGATACTGTGCTTGGACTATATGGTTCTACAGGGGTGTCTGTCCTGTCCGTCAGTCTGTCACCATCGTCAATGAGTTCGGCTGTAGTATCTTTGTGGGTGGGAGCCCGCCTGTTCAACTCCTCACCGCTGACGGATCACATACTGTGACACCCAGCGTCAGCTCCAGGTGCACCCCGGCGATCGCCCCCGGGTAGCGGCCCTATACGTTTACTTTTAGAACGAGTCTCCATTTTATTTATGGGTTTCCAGAGTCACGTTAGCCACGCCAGTAATTTCTCATTCGTGTGTCCGCCTCCCACGTGATTAGATGGTCAAACAGGACGTGTGGTTGTTTAGGGGGCTTATTATTATTATTATTATTATTATTATATGATCACATATATTATCACAAAACTATAATATTATAAATATAAATACAATCTATATAAATAATATTATTATTTCGGCTATTATCCACCGCGGCGAGAAATTCTAAGCCATCGGTGAAGTTAGGCATCGAAAGATAGGAACCTTCTTACTATTCAAGCCGTATTTAATAAGGCCGATTTTTGAATTAATGCTTTCAGCCATTTGCCCAAACCTAACTTGGACAGATAATCGTCCATATTTTTACCAATAAGTCCATTGACTGATACAACTATTGGTATTGGTATTGGTACAATAGTAGTAGAATCAACGTCCCACATAGCGACAATCTCATGAGCCAAGTCGATATATTTTATTTTTTTATCATTCTCTGCTTTTACGAGATTCTCGTCATGAGGAACACTGATATCCACTATTATTGCCTTGCGTGTAGTTCGGTATATCACCACAATGTCAGGTTTATTTGCCACTATAAACCTGTCTGTGATAATTGACCGATCCCAGTACAGCGTGACACTTCTATTTTCAAGGACTGGCTTTGGTTCATACTTATAATATGGAACATCCTGTTGAGTAAAGCCAAATTTAATGGCAAGCTGTTGGTGTATTATTCTAGCTACTTGGTTATGTCTGTGCAAATACTCACCATTTGATAGTTGTGAACAACCGGAAATAACATGTCTGAGGGACTCTCCAGGGTGGTGATATGCGCGACGTACGTCAACTGTGCCGTCCCTCAAAATGTATTTCCGGTAGTTGTTCGTTTTAATTACTTCATCTTGTATTGCACAGATAAAACCTTCAGTTTCTGCAAAAAGGTCACCAAATTGTAACCAATGTACTGATGCAACCATGTCTACATAAGGATTAGTCAATGCTTTAAAAAATCGACCATGCAGTTGTTTGTCATTCCAAACCTTTTTGCGTTCATCTATAGTCATAGTATGAGGCCTCTGCCAGTCCTTTGCCGACATATTAGGGGGGTTAATGATTTGTCATTAATCACTACGTCATTATGAATGTGTGATGTGTCTTTTTTTTAATAAATTTTTTTTAATAATATAATAATAATAATATAATTATTATTAATATTATTATTGGGGTATCTATATAATTTTCTCACCTGGTTGGGTTCTATAAATATATAATTATAAATAAAATGAAAAGATAAATGTACATAAATATCAATAAAATAAAATAAATACAAAAACTACATAAATAAATAAGATCCAACCAGATGGGAGCCCTCGGCAGGGGAGACCTAACGGCCGAGGGTTAGGGGGAAAGGGAAAGAAACCGGCGGACGATGCGGGCGGTATCGAGGAGCACCGCCTTCTGCATTTGAGCCCGGAGCGGTCCATCACGGAGTCCCAGTCGCCTCAGATGACCCGAGAGGCTGACTGGGATTAGCCCATTCGCAGAGACGACTACAGGAATAATTTCGGTCGACACACCAACCCACATGTCGGTCACCTCGTGAGCCAGGTCCAGATATTTTGTTTGTTTATCTGTTTCGGCTTTCACGAGGTTCTCGTCATACGGAATGGTAATGTCGATCAAAAATATCCTTGACTGTGCCCGGTCCATCAGCACAATATCAGGCTTATTCGCAAGAATAGTCCTGTCTGTGATGATGGCCCGGTCCCAGTAGAGCCTGGCGCGGTCATTTTCGAGCACGGCTTCCGGCAAGTACTTGTAATACAGCAATTTCCGGTCCACGAGACCGTATTTCAGAGCGAGCTCCTGGTGTAGAATTCTGGCTACTAAGTTGTGCCTGTGCAAGTACTCAGAGTTAGAAAGCGCCGAACAACCGGAGATGACATGCCTAAGTGACTCCCCGGGATGGCGACAAGCTCGACAGACGTCGACAGTGCCATCCTTTAGGATGTATCTCCGATAGTTGTTGGTCTTAATAACCTGATCCTGTATTGCACAGACGAAACTCTCGGTTTCCCCGAAGAGGTCACCGAAACGTAGCCAGTTGAGGGAGGCAGCTGTATCTACGTGAGGTTCATGTAGAGCCCTGTAGTACCCCCCATGGAGCTCCTTCTCCTTCCATACGGTCTCCCGGTCGGAAATGCTCTGTACTGCCGGGTCTTGCCATTGCTCGTTATAATATTATCACCACTCAGAGGACACACAAGAGCACATACTAAGGATTCATACCATTTTGTCAGTAAGATAAAAGACCTACGTCTTGCTGACATTGAAACCATGGTCAGTTTTGATGTTCAGTCTCTATTTACATGCCTACCTGTTGAAGACTGCATCTCAATTATAACTAGGAAACTAGATGAAAATAACATGCCACCAGAATATGCAGAACTACTAAGACATTGCCTTACATCTGGCTATCTATTGTGGAAGGAAGAGTTCTACAAGAAAGTAGATGGTGTTGCGATGGGCTCACCTGTATCTCCCATTGTCGCCGATATATTCATGGAAGACTTCGAGGAGAAAGCTCTCCTTACTGCACCTGTCACCCTAAGGTTCTACAAGCGGTACGTAGACGACACTTTCACAATTTTGCCATTAGACAAAGTAACTGCATTTTTAGAACATCTTAATTCCATAAACTCTAAAATTCAATTTACTATGGAGTTAGAGGCAAATAATTCCTTAGCTTTCCTAGATGTGTTAGTCATCCGAAATCCTAACAACACCATAGGTCATACTGTGTATAGAAAAAAGACCCATACAAACCGATACTTAAATGGTGAATCTCACCACCATCCTTCACAGTTAGCTACCGTGGGCAAATCTTTGTTACAGAGAGCACGAGGAATCTGTGACAGCAAACACCTGGCCGCCGAGCTTCAGCACGTCAAGCAGGTTCTGCACGACAACAAGCTTCGGGTCCCGCGCCTCCGTCACAGAGACCGAGTGAAGCCAGCCACAGTCGAGCGTGTGCCTGCTGTACTACCTTATGTCAGAGGTGTCACAGACAAGATTGGCTACATCTTGAAGCGAGCTTCTATTAGAACATTCTAGAAGCCGCCGAAGAAGATTAGTCAGTTCTTACCATCCGTCAAGTGTCATATTCCTCTACAAGATGCAGGAGTGTACAAGCTTGATTGTGATTGTGGTCTCGCATATATAGGGCAAACAAAGAGATCAATTAGAACCCGCGTAAAAAAACACATAGCTGACGTGAAGCATCAACGTTCCGGGAAGTCTGCAGTTTGCGATCATATCTTAGATGGCCCCAACCATTACATCAGATTTGATAGACCACAAATCCTCGCGAAAGAACACCGATTCCTACCAAGGATGATACGTGAGGCTATTGAAATTAAAAAACATCCTAATTTCAATAGAGAAGGAGGCTTGGTATTACCACCTGCTTGGGATCCTATAATTAATAAAATTAAAACTAAACCCAAGCATACCACTGCAAGACTTCAAACCACAGTTAGTTCATTCTGCGTAGATCGGACCAGAGACAATAATTAAAAAAGCTGAAGGTACTCCGGGTTAACTTTGACATCGGGACGTCAGTCACCTCAGTCCCCCGTGACCATGGGTGCTGGAAAGCACCCGAAACGTCGGGTGTTAAAAATAAAATAAATAAAACGCGAAAAAATCCGTAAAAGTAGTTTTAATCAATGTACAGTGTTCGCGTAAATATAAGAAATCATTATGTAAACCAGTACGGACTGGAAATAGCAAATAAAATACGCCGATTAGAAGATCTAAAGACCAAGCGCGCAAGATACATAACAGCTTTAAATTTCTTGAAGAGATGCAGAGATCATAATCTCATTCCTACGTGTGTCAAGATATCTACTAAAAAAGACATTCGAGGAAGCGCTAAGATCTTAAATCAGGCGAGTAAAAAGTTGTTAATAACGGTGATTCAGCAAAAACGTACCGATCTATGCTTCATAAACAAAACCATAGACAATTCGTCCAGTGAATTAAAGACAGTTTTATCGACATTTGATTATAAGAATTGCATGGAAACTTTAGATAAACGCGAAACAACTAAATACAATGAATGCAAAAATAAACATATTGATAAATACCAAAAATTAACAACTAAATCAAATGTCCAACATCAATGGCAACGTAAGAACGAAACGACCACAGACACGAATAGTAAACAAGGCGTAGTCTATAACCTGTCAAAACAAACTCTGGATGACGCTACAATAAAAGTTTTAGGAAGAGGTTTTAATTACGCAATTACACCGCGAAGAATCCCGTATGAAGACATTATCTGTAGTGTTGAGGATTGTCTGTATAAAAATAATATTGGTAAAGATGATTTAGAGGCCATACGCCAAGATATTTCGTCTATGTTACGTCGAAGTACAGTGCCGTAATTAAATCTTCCCAAAAATGAATTTAACGCGTTAAAAACCTTACGCAACAGACCAGAGCTTACGATTCTCCGCGCAGATAAAGGAAATGCTACGGTTGTAATGGATACGTCGGATTACAATTTTAAAATACAACAACTTTTGTCAGATGAAAGTACATACCGTAACGTCAAAACAGACCCTACAACTAATACGCTTAAAACAACTAGCGATCTAATTAAGAAATACTCCGAGAAATTGAATCTAGACGTCAATTCGATGATACCTTCGTGTGCAAAACCTCCCAAGTTGTATGGGTTACCAAAAATACACAAACCTAACGCTCCATTACGTCCAATAGTGAGTCAAATCGATTCGCCAACTTACAGATTGGCGCAACACTTAGCCAAAATATTATCACCACTCAGAGGACACACAAGAGCACATACTAAGGATTCATACCATTTTGTCAGTAAGATAAAAGACCTACGTCTTGCTGACAATGAAACCATGGTCAGTTTTGATGTTCAGTCTCTATTTACATGCCTACCTGTTGAAGACTGCATCTCAATTATAACTAGGAAACTAGATGAAAATAACATGCCACCAGAATATGCAGAACTACTAAGACATTGCCTTACATCTGGCTATCTATTGTGGAAGGAAGAGTTCTACAAGAAAGTAGATGGTGTTGCGATGGGCTCACCTGTATCTCCCATTGTCGCCGATATATTCATGGAAGACTTCGAGGAGAAAGCTCTCCTTACTGCAACTGTCACCCCAAGGTTCTACAAGCGGTACGTAGACGATACTTTCACAATTTTGCCATTAGACAAAGTAACTGCATTTTTAGAACATCTTAATTCCATAAACTCTAAAATTCAATTTACTATGGAGTTAGAGGCAAATAATTCCTTAGCTTTCATAGATGTGTTAGTCATCCGAAATCCTAACAACACCATAGGTCATACTGTGTATAGAAAAAAGACCCATACAAACCGATACTTAAATGGTGAATCTCACCACCATCCTTTACAGTTAGCTACCGTGGGCAAATCTTTGTTACAGAGAGCACGAGGAATCTGTGACAGCAAACACCTGGCCGCCGAGCTTCAGCACGTCAAGCAGGTTCTGCACGACAACAAGCTTCGGGTCCCGCGCCTCCGTCACAGTGACCGAGTGAAGACGGCCACAGTCGAGCGTGTGCCTGCTGTACTACCTTATGTCAGAGGTGTCACAGACAAGATTGGCTACATCTTGAAGCGAGCTTCTATTAGAACATTCTACAAGCCGCCGAAGAAGATTAGTCAGTTCTTACCATCCGTCAAGTGTCATATTCCTCTACAAGATGCAGGAGTGTACAAGCTTGATTGTGATTGTGGTCTCTCATATATAGGGCAAACAAAGAGATCAATTAGAACCCGCGTAAAAGAACACATAGCTGACGTGAAGCATCAACGTTCCAGGAAGTCTGCAGTTTGCGATCATATCCTAGATGGCCCCAACCATTACATCAGATTTGATAGACCACAAATCCTCGCGAAAGAACACCGATTCCTACCAAGGATGATGCGTGAGGCTATTGAAATTAAAAAATATCCTAATTTCAATAGAGAAGGAGGCTTGGTATTACCACCTGCTTGGGATCCTATAATTAATAAAATTAAAACTAAACCCAAGCATACCACTGCAAGACTTCAAACCACAGTTAGTTCATTCTGCGTAGATCGGACCAGAGACAATAATTAAAAAAGCTGAAGGTACTCCGGGATAACTTTGACATCGGGACGTCAGTCACCTCAGTCCCCCGTGACCAAGGGTGCTGGAAAGCATCCGAAACGTCGGGTGTTAAAAATAAAATAAATAAAACGCGAAAAAATCCGTAAAAGTAGTTTTAATCAACGATACCGATGTTCTGTGACATACCCAGGTATCGGTATGTTTCAGCCTCGGAAAGGGCCCTTAAGTTGACGGGCATAGATAAGTCTATGCCCTCAGAGTTAGCAACCCTTCCCCTTTCAACATGGAGGACCGCACACTTATCCGTCCCCAGCTCCATTCCAATAGAATTGCTAAATTCACAATTCGCAAATTCAAGTGATGTTTAGCAATTCCATAAGATGGGAGCGACTGGAGGCGAATGATTTGAGGTCATCCATATAGAAAAGGTGGGTCACTTTTGTACCTCCCTTCCGAAACTGAAATCCCCTCCTGGAGTCCTCCAGTAAAGTACTGAGAGGGTTCAAAGAGAGGCAGAACCAGATTGGACTCAGACAGTCGCCCTGGAATATACCCCTTTTTATCCTTATGCGGCTTTCCGCAGCCGTCATCCGCTCGCCCAGATGACAGAGGATCGTACTCCACTGCCCCATACACTGCCCGAGGAAGTCTCAAACTGTACGGTCAATCTTGTACAGCTCGAGGACCCTCTTTAGCCATGTATGAGGCACCGAGTCAAATGCCTTTCTGTAATCTATCCAAGCGGCGGAGAAGTTCCGACGGTTGCGTTTCACCACTTTGCCAATGACCGTGTCAATGAGGAGTGGTTCTTTGGTTCCACGACCGCCGCCCCGACATCCATTTTGAGCGCGCGACATCACCTGATTTGAGTCCAGGTGACGAGCGATTCTCGCGCTCAAAATGGATGTTAGTGTCTTGTATATAGTCGGTAGACACGTGATGGGGCGGTATTTGCTCGGGTCTGTGGCACCCTGATCTTTAGGAACCAAATGAGTGATCCCAGTAGTGAAGAGGCTTGGAAGCGACTTCTGGTTGAGAGCCTCTTGAAGCTGTCGGGCGAGCACAGCGTGACACACCATGAACCTCTTCAGCCAGTAGTGATGCAGCCCGTCAAGCCCCGAACTTTTCCAGTTCGGGGCCTTACGGACCGCCTCAGCTACGTCATCTGGCGTTATGGTGACGGGATCCAAGGGCGTAATACCCGCACACCGACTCACCACAACTTCCGTCCAAGGGCCCTCGTTGTGGTTTACGGGCTCTGACCACAGGCTGCGCCAAAATGCGACCGTGTCGGCCTGATTTGGTGCTGGGCCCGTTCCACTTACTATTGGTCGCTCCAATGATTTGTAGAGCCTCTTCTGGTCACTCTGGAAGAGACGATTCTGGTTGAACCGTGTCGACCTCTCAGTGTATCGCCGAATCCGCTTTCCCCAAGCAGCGATTCTTTGCGACGTCTATGCGCTCCGTCAGTTTTTGCGTTATATCCGGCTGGGACAAACTAACATTTGTCCCAGCTAACGCCATCCTGACGGTGCGCACAATCCTAGGCCTGGTATTGCCTGACCTGAAGCATATCAGTCTGCCGATGAGGGCCCTAGCCCTTGCGATACGTTCTTCAATTCTTATTCTCCAGGCTGGGATAGCGCTACTTTGTCCAGTAGCGCGTCCAGCCGTGGAAAGTTTGGCGCCTATAATACGGCACACTGCCAGTGCGGCGCCAAAAAGAATTGAGTCCGTCTCGCAAAGGTCCCGGCTGGCTTCCAAATAGGTCACCAGCATTGGGTTCAGAGCCCTCACGACAGCCCGATTCCGCTTGCTTAGGGCTATGCGGGGAAGTCGCGGTCGATTTTCGAGAGGCATACCGCGCGTTTCCACAATCGCCTCCTCCAATGTACTCCTCATTTGCTCTAGTTCCAGTTCCTGGGCGACTGTTCCGTCATCGTTTGAATCAACCACAACTGGCCTATTCACGGTGGCATCCACATTTGCCGTTTGCTCAGGAAGTTGTGGCGCCGCATCCTCAGCCGCAGCATTTTCAACCGATGAAGGAACAGCCTCACGTTGTAAACGTTCGAGTTCGGTGACGTCAAATGTATTTGAGCGCAAGATAAACCGAACTCGATCTACCAGGTTTTGCTCGGTGACGGTTACAGATGGCTCCAGCTCAGCAAAAAGTCGATGCATCCTTGCCCGATACGCAACACCTCCAGTTTCTCCTCCTTTCGCCCTAAAATACGCCCGCAATGCGTTGCTGTTCATCCGGGTTGTCCAACGCATGCGGCGTACTCCACCAGTGGCGGGTGCCGATTGCTGGGCCCGCGAAGACCCTGCCGACACCAAACCAGCTGATGGGGATGATGGATGCGAGGGGCTGCTGGGTGGTCGTGCAGCACCTCGCGCTCGGCTGGCGGTTCGCATGCTGTCGCGTCCAGCGCCAGCTCCAGACGCGCCCTGGCGACCTCCAGGCAGCGGCCCTTTGCGCGTTCTTCCGTATTCCATCATCCATAGTGGTTGGCGTCATTTAGCGGGAGACGCCCAGACCCGGCGCCGTTTCATGGTGAGGCCATGTGTACAAGCGGGCCTTTGCACCTTCAATTTTTGCCGAGGCACGGCACTAACACCTCTCGGCAAGGTGCTGACTGACTGCGCTGACGTATCGGTTTTGTCACATTATGCCTGTTATTATCATTATTTGGGGTATCTATATAGTTTTCTCATCTGGTTAGGTTATATAAATATATAATTATAAATTAAAATGAAACGATAAATATACATAAATATTAATAACATAAAATAAATACAAAAATACATAAATAAATAAAAGCCCAACCAGATGGAAGCCCTCGGCAGGGGAGACCAAACGGCCGAGGGTTAGGAGGAAAGGGAAAGAAACCGGCGGACGATGCGGGTGGTATCGAGGAGCACCGCCTTCTGCATTTGAGCCTGGAGCGGTCCGTCACGGAGTCCCAGTCGCCTCAGATGACCCGAGAGGCTGACTGGGATTAGCCCATTCGCAGAGACGACTACAAGAATAATTTCGGCCGGCAGACCACCCCACATATCGGTCACCTCGTGAGCCAGGTCCAGATATTTTGTTCGTTTATCTGTTTCTGCTTTCACGAGGTTCTCGTCATATGGAATGGTAATGTCGACCAAAAATATCCTTGACTGTGCCCGGTCCATCAGCACAATATCAGGCTTATTCGCAAGAATAGTCCTGTCTGTGATGATGGCCCGGTCCCAGTAGAGCCTGGCGCGGTCATTTTCGAGCACGGCTTCCGGCAAGTACTTGTAATACGGCACTTTCCGGCCCACGAGACCGTATTTCAGAGCGAGCTCCTGGTGTAGAATTCTGGCTACTAGGTTGTGCCTGTGCAAGTACTCAGAGTTAGAAAGCGCCGATCAACTGGAGATGACATGCCTAAGTGACTCACCGGGATAGCGACAAGCTCGACAGACGTCGACGGTGCCATCCTTTAGGATGTATCTCCGATAGTTGTTGGTCTTAATAACCTGATCCTGTATTGCACTGACAAAACCCTCGGTTTCCCCGAAGAGGTCACCGAAACGTAGCCAGTTGAGGGAGGCAACTGTATTTATTTATTTATTTATTTAATATTCTTTATTGCACACCATATAAAAAAATTACTAATTATATATACAAAAGAAGTATGCAATGGGCGGTCTTATTGCTGATAGCAATTTCTTCCAGACAACCAGTGAATGGACAGGATTACACAAAAATTACAAGGGTAGGGCACATTGGTGTGATAAAAAAAAAAGGATACATATTTCATATATATATATATATATATATATATATATATATACACATACACATATACATATATATACATATATACATATACATATATATATACATATACATACATATATACACATACACACACATACATACATATACATATACATATATACATATACACACATACATACATACACACATATACATACATATATATATATATATATATATATATTTAAGTATTTAACTATACGTAAATGCAATCAATATACTACATATATATTATATTAAACGACTAGTGTGGGAGCGAAGTGCAAGGTAATGGTTCTTTACTAGTTTTTTAAAAACCGGTAGGGACGGAGCGCGTTTGACTGCCAATGGGAGTTCATTCCATAAACGAACGGCCTGTACTGTAAAAGACTTGTTCATAAATTTACTAGTATGTAGTGGCATATACAATTTCAAGCTCTCTGCTGATCTCAGGTTACGCGAATGGGAATCACGAAGAAACACAAAACGATTTTTGAGGTAAGAAGGGTAAGAAGGATTAAAGAGAATACTATAGAGAAGATGAAGTATGTGAGCATTCCGATGAAGACGTATCGACAACCACTTGAGCTTAGTACGAAAAAGAGATACATGGTCATATTTACGTAATCCAAATATAAACCTTATACAGAAATTCTGAATTCGCTCAAGTTTATCAAGCTGAGCTTCGGTGAGATCTAGATAGCTGACGTCCGCATAGTCGAAAATAGGGAAAAGAAGGGACTTGACAAGCATAGTTTTGGTGTATATTGGAAGAAAGTTACGTAATCTACGAAAGGAGGCTGCAGAGGCATAAACTTTACGGTGGATCTCTTTGATTTGATGGTCCCATGACAGATTTTTATCTATGTGAATCCCCAAGATCTTCACTGAATCTCTGTAAGGGATATTAGTTTTATCAAATACAATTTGGGGTAGGTGATCAACTGATAACTTATTGAGCATTTGCGCGCTACCGATGTTAATGCTTTGTGATTTAGCTGTATCTACGAAGGGCTCATGTAGAACCCTGTAGTACCTCCCGTGGAGCTCCTTCTCCTTCCATACGGTCTCCGGGTCGGAAATGCTTAGTACTGCCGGGTCCTACCATTGCTCGTTGGCTAAGGATAGAGGGGTAAGTCCTTTATCACTAGAAATGACGTCATTATAGAATGGATCATCCGATCTCACCAGGAAGTAATTACGGAGGCTGCACACTTCGCGATTATGCATGGTGAGCGCGCTCAGGAAGCCACGCCCACCATGCTTTCGCGGCAAGTACAGCCTCATTACCGACGATCTCGGATGATGCATCCTATGGGACGTCATGGTAGTTCGGACTTTTCTATCCAGGGCGTTAAGTTCGGTCTGAGTCCACCTGAGTATGCCAAAGGTATACATGAGGACAGGCATGACCCAGCCGTTATATGCGTGTGCCTTATTCACACCGTACAAAAGGCTGTTAAGCACTTTGGTCAAGCGTGCATAAAACGTGTCGCAAACTGACTGTTTTATACCAGCCTCATCGATACCCATGTTCTGTGACATACCCAGATATCGGTATGTTTCAGCCACGGAAAGGGTCCTTAAGTTGACGGGCATAGATAAGTCTATGCCCTCAGAGTTAGCAACCCTACCCCTCTCAACATGGAGGACCGCACACTCATCCGTCCCCAGCTCCATTCCAATAGAATTGCTAAATTCACAAGTGATGTTTAGCAATTCCATAAGATGGGAGCGACTGGAGGCGAATAATTTGAGGTCATCCATATAGAAGAGGTGGGTCACTTTTGTACCTCCTTTCCGAAGCTGAAATCCCCTCCCGGAACCCTCCAGTAAAGTACTGAGAGGGTTCAAAGAGAGGCAGAACCAGATTGGACTCAGACAGTCGCCCTGGAATATACCCCTTCTTATCCTTATGCGGCTTTCCGCATCCGTCATCCGCTCGCCTAGATGACAGAGGATCGTACTCCACTGCCCCATACACCGCTCGAGGAAGTCTCGAACTGTACGGTCAATCTTGTACAGCTCGAGGATCCTCTTTAGCCATGTATGGGGCACCGAGTCAAATGCCTTTCTGTAGTCTATCCAGGCGGCGGAGAAGTTCCGACGGTTGCGTTTCACCACTTTGCCAATGACCGCGTCAATGAGGAGTGGTTCCTTAGTTCCACGACCACCGCCCCGACATCCATTTTGGGCGCGTGACATCACCTGATTTAGCTCCAGGTGACGAGTGATTCTCGCGCTCAAAATGGATGTCAGTGTCTTATATATGGTGGGTAGACACGTAATGGAGCGGTAATTTGCTCGGGTCTGTGGTAACCTGGTCTTTAGGAACCAAATGAGTGATCCCAGTAGTGAAGAGGCTCGGGAGCGACTTCTGGTTGAGAGCCTCTTGGAACTGTCGGGCGAGCACAGTGTGACACACCACAAACCCCTTCAGCCAGTAGTGATGCAGCTCGTCGAGTCCCGGACTTTTCCAGTTCGGGGCCCTACGGACCGCCTCAGCTACGTCATCCGGCGTTATAATGACGGGGTCCATGGGCGTTATACTCGCACACTGACTCGAGACAACTTCCGTCCAAGGGCCCTCGCTGTGGTTTATGGGCTCAGACCACAGGCCGCGCCAGAATGCTAAAGTGTCGGCCTGATTCGGTGCTGGGCCCGTTCCACTTATCATTGGTCGCTCCAACGATTTATAGAGCCTCTTCTGATCACTTTGGAAGAGACGATTCTGGTTAAACCGTGTCGACCTCTCGGTATATCGCCGAATCCGCTTTCCCCAAGCAGCGATTCTCTGCTTCAGGTCGTCTATGCGCTCCGTCAGTTTTTGCATTATATCCGGCTGGGACAATCTAACATTTGTCCCAGCAAATGCCATCCTGACGGTGCGCGCAATCCTTGGCCTGTTGTTGCCTGACCTGAAGCATATCAGTCTGCCGATGAGGGCCCTAGCCTTTGCGATACGTTCTTCAATTCTTATTCTCCAGGCTGGGATAGCGCTACTTTGTCCAGTAGCGCGTCCAGCCGTGGAAAGTTTGGCGCCTATAATACGGCACACTGCCAGTGCGGCGCCAAAAAGAATTGAGTCCGTCTCGCAAAGGTCCCGGCTGGCTTCCAAATAGGTCACCAGCATTGGGTTCAGAGCCCTCACGACAGCCCGATTCCGCTTGCTTAGGGCTATGCGGGGCAGTCGCGGTCGATTTTCGAGAGGCGTACTGCGCGTTTCCACAATCGCCTCCTCCAATGTACTCCTCATATGCTCTAATTTCAGTTCCTGGGCGACTGTTCCATCATCGTTTGAATCAACCACAACTGGGGTATTCACGGCGGCATTCACATTTGCGGGTTGCTCCGCAATTTATGGCGCCGCATCCTCAGCCGTAGCATTTTCATCCGATGAGGGGACAGCCTCACGTCGTAGTCGTTCGAGTTCGGCGACATCAAATATATTTGAGCGCAAGATATACCGAACCCGGTCTGCCAGGTTTTGCTCTGAGACGGTTAAAGATGGCTCCAGCTCAACAAAAAGACGATGCATCCTAGCCCGATACGCCAAACCTCCAACTTCTCCCCCCTTCGCCCTAAAATACGCCCGCAATGCGTTAGTATTCATTTCGGTTGTCCATCGCATGCGGCGTACTCCACCAGTGGCGGGTGCCGATTGCTGGGCCTGCGAAGACCCTGCCGACACCAAGCCAGCTGGTGGGGATGATGGATGCGAGGGGCTGATGGGTGGTCGTGCAGCACCTCTCGCTTGGCTGGCGGTTCGCATGCTGTCGCGTCCAGCGCCAGCACCAGACGCGCCCTGGCGACCTCCAGGCAGCGGCCCTTTGCGCGTTTTTACATATTCCATCATCCATAAAAGTGGGCGTCCTTTAACGGGAGACGCCCAGACCCGGCGTCGTTTTATGGTGGGGCCATGTGCACAAGCGGGCCTTTGCGCCTTTAATTTTTGCCGAGGCACGGCACTAACACCTCTTGGCAAGGTGCTGACTGACTGCGCTGACGTAGTGGTTTTGTCTCATAACCGTTACGTCAGCGGGCGATGGGGGTCGTCACTTCCCTACGCCATATTATTATTACTATTATTATTATTATGTATATAAACAGCAGGCGTATTGTGAAAAAGCAACTACCAATTACCTTACGTCATCAAATAACACGCTAGTGAACAAAAGTGAAACTGAATAAAACCGATGGCTCGGTTCACACAAAGGCTGTAATTTGATTAAATTTGTACCAGCGGGCCTATGACGCTTTGTTAGTTGAAAGTTTTCGATTTTATCATCAGTCGCTCAGTTTGACAGTAGTACAGCCATATTGCAGTGTTTAAGGCTGCAGCAAGATTCTATCATGGTAGCGTTTTAACATAATATAGGACGCTACGCTCTCACAAAATACCAGCGTAAAACAGCTGAATAGTGCTGTGTCGTATGGTGAGTGCAGAGTCCCTTTTTAACCTCTATTACTGACTTCTGGTAATAAGGCATTTCATCTTAGTCACCAGGGGTGGCAAGCATCTGCATCAGCATTTTGATTTTAATTCGATGATGGACGGAGATGTCTATGGGTCACAATATCAACTTACCACCAGGTGAGCTATGTGCTGGCTTGACACCTTTAATCTACGAGGGCGGATTGAAAAGTACTCGGCCTAACCATGAAAATAAACACATACTAAATCAGTTATATTTTTATTTTTCTACATAATCACCATCAAGTTCAATACACTTTTGCCACCTCCCCTTCCAAGCATTTAGACCGTTGAAAAAAAATGATTCTTCCTTAAAATCGTCGTAATAATCGTAAATTCGTCCTCGTCGAAAATCTTTGACCTCCCAAGTGCTTTTTTAGGTTAGGGAACAGAAAGAAGTCTGATGGTGCCAGATCAGGTGAATACGGCGGATGCGGTAACAGTTCAAAGCCACAGTTGTGAATTTCAGCCATTGACTGTACTGACGTGGCGTGTGAACACGGGCGTTATCTTGATGAAACAGGACTTTTCTTCTGAGCATTCCTCGACGTTTTTCCTTTATTTCCTCTCGTAAACGACGTAGTAAGGTGCAGCAGTAATCAGAGTTTATAGTCTGACCCCTTTCAAGATAATCAATCATAATCACACCTTTCGAGTCTCAGAATACTGAAGCCATCACCTTATTTGCCGACAAAATCGACTTAGCCTTTTTAGGGGGTGGTGAACCAGGTCTTCTCCACTGTTTTGATTGTTGTTTTGTTTCCGGTGTACAGTAATGAACCCATGTTTCGTCCATAGTAACAAAACGATTCAAAAAATCATCTGCATCGGCTTCTCTCCAAATATAAATAACTCCAAACAGTCGCGTGAAATAGTCAATCGCGTCCTATTTTGTTCAACTGAAAGCAGTCGCGGAACCCACCTCGCAGACACCTTGTGGAAACCCAACTCGTTGACAATGATGTTTTGAGTTCGTTCATAAGAGATGCCTATAATCTCGGCTATCTCTCTCATTTTTAATCTGCGGTCTCCCATTATTAAATCAAGTACTTTTTTAATATTTTCGTCAGTAGTTGACGTCGAAGGCCTTCCAGAGCGGGGTTCATCTTTCACACTCTCTCTACCACGCTTAAATTCTGCTATCCATTTTTTGACGGATGAATATGACGGATGAATATGACAGAGCACAATCGAATAAAACTATTATTTACGGATTTTATCGCGTTTAATTACATTAATTTATTGTTATTATTATCCCGACGTTTCGGGTGCTTTACAGCGCTCATAGTCACGGGGGGGACTGAGATGTTTGACGTCCCAATGTCATAGTTAGTCCGGCTACCTTCAGTTTTTTAATATTAATTTTTGGTCCGATTTACGCAAAACGAGCTTATAGTATCATGAAGTCTTGCAGTGGTATGCTTGGGTTTGGGTTTAATTTTGTTAATTATAGGATCCCAAGCAGATGGTAGCATGCAACCATCTTCTCTATTGAAATTTGGATGTTTTTTAATTTCAATAGCCTCGCGTATCATCCTTGGTAGGAATCGGTGTTCTTTTGCGAGGCTCCCCTCCCTGCTCTACTACCATATGTTAGAGGAGTCACGGACAAGATTGGCTACATCTTGAAGCGAGCGTCCATTAAGACATACTACAAGCCGCTGAAGAAGATTAGTCAATTTTTACCATCCATCAAATGTAATATTCCTCTACAAGATGCAGGTGTGTACAAGCTAGATTGTGAATGTGGTCTCTCTTACATAGGTCAAACAAAGAGATCTATAAAAACCCGCGTGAAGGAACATATAGCTGATGTAAAGCACCGACGCTCCGGGAAGTCTGCAGTCTGTGAACATGTTCAAGATCGTCCCCACCATTACATTAGATTTGATAAACCACAAATTCTCGCAAAAGAACACCGATTCCTACCAAGGATGATACGCGAGGCTATTGAAATTAAAAAACATCCAAATTTCAATAGAGAAGATGGTTGAGTGCTACCATCTGCTTGGGATCCTATAATTAACAAAATTAAACCCAAACCCAAGCATACCACTGCAAGACTTCATGATACTATAAGCTCGTTTTGCGTAAATCGGACCAAAAATTAATATTAAAAAACTGAAGGTAGCCGGACTAACTATGACATTGGGACGTCAAACATCTCAGTCCCCTCCGTGACCACGGGCGCTGTAAAGCACCCGAAACGTCGGGATAATAATAAAAATAAATTAATGTAATTAAACGCGATAAAATCCGTAAATAATAGTTTTATTCAATGTGTAGTGTTCGCGTAAATTTAAGAAATCATTAAGAGCACAATCGCCTAATGTACTGACCATGTCATCATGGATGGCTTTTGATGATAGCCCCTTCTTATGGAGGTACTTAATGACGGCACGCTGCTCGATTTGCTCCATTCGCGGAAATTATGTCCGATTACTTTGTTAATAAATTTATAAAATCACAACTAATTATCGCACACGTTTCGAACTTCACACAATGAACTAGTCTGAACTGAACTAAATAATGTGGGTAGATTTGATTTTTAGAATTGAATGGATCTGTGTTAGGCCGAGTACTTTTCAATCCACCCTCGTATATTAAAAAAGAATGGGTCGGCTGGCTGTATGAGGAAGCTCAAGGTCGCTCAGCGAGGGAGAGTCGCGAGAGAGGTCTATGCTCGTGGTTTCTCTGCGTGATAAACTTAGAAATGAGGATGTAGGGTGTAATTCCCACACTTGATGATAGATGATATATATGATATAAAGTTTGCTGTGATATGATATACATATATTTGAAATGATATTAGAATGATAAAGAAACGAATGATTGATATGGATGTTTGAAGTGCAATGCTCGCCAAGTACTGGCGCGTAAAAGTGCTGTGTTATTAAGGTGATACCTTGAAAATTTGGTGATTTTTCTATTTAACATGTTTTTTTTAAAAGTTTTATAGATTACGAACAAAAATTTTGATTTATTATTTTTGACTATATGACCGATTTTCTCGATAAAAAAAATGCAAAGTAGGCTCTCATTAGGTAGTTATATATTTCTCCACGCCAGCACAATATTTTTACGAATAAAATTCATGGAATTATTTTTAAGGCATAGTAACTAACCATATCTAATTAACTCTGATTAACCAGTTTTTTAATCCATAACAAAAATTTAATTAAAAAAAAAAATGTTGTACGGCGCTTACTTCAAAAGAGTCATTGCCAAGGCAAAGTCAGAGCACAGAGCAGAATTGGCGAGAAACTAGTTCGGCTTCCTTCTGGAACCCGTGCATTCTGGTCTCTCGCCAAGGCTGTCCAGGGGAATTTCTGTCAGCCATCTCTTCCATCTCTGCACAGGGAGGACGACTCACTGGCCCATACTGCAAAGGAGAAAGCCGATCTTCTAGGCTCTTTCTTTGCGTCTAACTCAACTCTCGATGACGGGGGGAGTACGCCGCCGATCATTCCGCGGTGTGAGTGCTCCATGCCGGAAGTGCACTTCACACAGCGCTCGGTTCGCAAAGCACTCCTCTCCCTGGACATCCACAAGTCGAGTGGGCCTGACGGAATCCCCCCAATTGTGCTGAGGACGTGTGCTCCGGAGTTGGCACCGGTTTTAATGCGTCTTTTCCGGTACTCCTACTCCCTAGGCGTAGTCAAAAAATCATGGAAGACGGCTTTCGTCCACCCGATCCCTAAAAAAAGCGACTGCTTAGACCCGTCCAACTACCGGCCAATCGCCATCACCTCCTTGTTCTCCAAAACAATGGAGTCCATTGTAAACTGCCAGCTCATGAGGTACCTTGAGCATCGCCAGCTGATTAGTGACCGCCAATACGGTTTTCGCCGTGGTCGGTCAGCTGGTGATCTTCTGGTCTACCTCACTCACAGATGGGTGGAGGCAGTAGAGTTCAAGGGGGAGGCATTGGCCGTTAGTTTGGACATTGCGAAGGCCTTCGATCGGGTTTGGCACAAAGCGCTTCTTTCGAAGCTCCCTTCCTATGGGCTTCCCGAGAAATTGTGCGATTGGATCACCAGCTTTCTTGCAGATCGGAGCATCAAGGTCGTTGTAGACGGTGCAAGCTCCAATTGCAAGCCTATTAATGCTGGTGTTCCACAGTGCTGCGTGCTATCGCCAACGCTGTTTCTCCTGCATATCAATGATATGTTGCATACCCGTAACATTCATTGCTATGCAGATGACAGCACTGATGATGCTCTTTACACCGGCCGAGCCAATATTTCTCGGGAAAACGTCTCCGAGTGCCGGGACAAACTTGTGTCTGAAGTCGAGTCTTTGCTGAACAGAGTCTCGGATTGGGGACGACTAAATCTAGTCCAGTTTAACCCCCAGAAGACACAAGTTTGCGCGTTAACCGCTAAAAAGAACCCCTTTCTCGTATCCCCTCAGTTTCAAGGCACTCCCCTTGTTGCCTCAGCCAGTATCGGAATCCTCGGCGTCGACATATCGAGTGACGTGCAGTTTCGTGGTCACTTGGAAGGGAAGGCCAAATTGGCCTCTAAAAAGCTTGGCGTGCTCAGCAGAGCGGGACAGTATTTCATGCCGGCACACCGCCTGCAACTTTACAAGGCGCAGGTTCGGCCGCACATGGAATACTGTTCCCATCTCCGGGCTGGGGCTCCCCAGTACCAGCTCCTTCCACTTGACCGCATCCAGCGCAGAGCGGCTCGAATCGTTGACGACCGAGTGCTTTCCGATCGGCTCGATTCACTGGCGCTGCGAAGAGATGTTGCATCTCTTTGCGTATTTTATCGCATCTATCACGGGGAGTGCTCTGAGGAATTGTTCGGATTAATCCCAGCCGCCAAATTTCGTGAACGCACTACACGGCAAACGTCCCGATACCATCCACACCATCTGGATGCTTGGCGGTCCACCACTGTACGTTTCACAAGGAGTTTTCTTCCACCTACAACCTCTCTGTGGAATAGTTTACCACCGGCGATTTTTCCGGACCGATACGACCTGGGGACCTTCAAGAAAAGAGCTTACTCCTTTCTAAAGGGCCGGCAACGCACCCGCAATTCTCCTGGTGTTGCGGTTGATCATGGGCGGCGGTAGTCACTTTACATCAGGTGAGCCGCATGCTCGTTTGCCCCCTCTTCTATAAAAAAAAAATACTTAGTTCTTTTCTGAGCGCGTGCTCGGTATATCTATCTCATAATATGCGTATTATGAAGTAATTGAGTCATTTTCATTTTGATACTCCTTCAGTCATCCGTGAGCTTCAGCAACAAAGGGATAAGCCATGCCCCCAAAACAAAACATCATTTTTAAGGTATCGTCTTAAGACTGCTAAGTTAGCAAAATTGAAAACATATAAGTCATTGTGAAATATGTATGTTTCGCCGTACAGAGGATATCCGCAGTATAACCAGAGCGACCTACATAGTCCAACGGATTAGTATGCTGAAGTGGTAATGAGCCGGCCATACAGCTCGAAGAATCGACAACCGATGGAGAAGTAAAGTTCTCAAGTGGCAGCCTCGTATCGGTAGGCGAAGTGTACGCCCACTAGATGGAGTAAGGACCTGCCAAGACATGCAGGAAGTCAATGGATACAGATGGCTTACGACCGTGCTTTGTGCCATTCCTCGGGGGAGGTCTATGTTTAGCAGTGGACTTGGGAACGGTTGATAACAGTCGGCTAGAGCAGGGCAGGCATAACGGTCTTATTGCCCCATGGCCTCCGTGTAACGAACTTGAGGGGTCTGTTGCTCAGGTGGAAACCGAGATCTTGTAAGGAGGCAGGTTCTGTTTTCTAGAGCGCTGTGTCTGAGAAAATAGCGCAGTAGTTGTCCTCTCCAGAGTAGAGGTCGCCGAGAAGTGGCTGGTGTTATTAGGTCTGTAGGTATATGCATACACACTAAAGTTTTAAACGGCGCGAGTCCCTCATTCTCCGTCCTAGTACCATCAGCTGAACTGTGTGCTCACTCTCCCCTCCCAATTCATGCCGCCCCAATTTATGTTGACATTGCAATCCAAGAGTATCTGTAAGCAAGTTTAAACAATGAGGGGAACAGTTGCGATTTCGTCTCTAATGAAAGATGACACTTGCTCTCCGTACCCTTTAAACGAAAACACAACATATGGGGACCTTGTACCGGTAAATTAAGTGTATGGCGATTCCCTAGTATATGGAATGATGACCTAGTAAGACATGCAGGAAGTGGCCGCATGCAGACGGATGATGATGAAGGTATTGGCATAGTAAGGAAGATTTGCCGTGAAGGTTTATCTGCCGGATTGGTCATCATTGTATTTAATATTACCACGTTTGACGTTACTCTTTATTAAAGAGTACTTAATCTTTGTTGTAGTCCCCCTAAAAAGTATCCGTCTTGCGAATGGGACGAACTTAAAGCCTAAAAATAATAAACTTTTACTTGTTAATGATTGTTATAAAAGAACAACCCGTAAGTAGCTAGATTTTGACGGCTTTTTTGTAGGTAAAAAGTCAAATCAGACCGCCGAGACGACGGTCAGCATTGTCAAATTTGCGAGACGTCTAATGCTGCGTTCATCAATCCAAGACAAACGTGACGATTAAGGCCTTATAACGTTAGACGTCCTTGACCAGCAGAAATTTTACGGACTGATGATGACGAAGACGGAATCCGTCCGTCCGTCCGTTGCAGCCTATTAAAGTCTACTGCTGAACACAGGCCTCCCACATAGATCGCCTCATAGCGATATTTGGTATAGTTGCCACGCTTGGCAAGCGGGTTGGCAACCATATTTTTCATTTTTAGTCGTTATCAGGAAGACGCTGCTGCCAATCTCTTGATTTGTTTCCCTCTGTCGCATCTTACGACACCCATGGGATGATATTACGAGGTATAGGTATATAGGATATAACGGGGGAGTGGGTGGAGCCCGTGTAGCCATTAATATGTCACTAACATGTCTATTCACACCTATATTTGTCAACACAATCAATCGTTTTCAATTTTAATGTCAAGCGTCGCTGCATGCAAATTATTAAAAAAATGGCAAATTGTGCAATAATTACGTGTCGAAAGAACAGCGGCAAATGGAATTTGAATAAAGGAGACATCCTACAACCAGTAAGTCGAAACTATTTATATTTTGTGAATATTAGAAACAAAAATAAATAAATATTGATGTTTCAAAAACATTAAAAGTCTAAAATTTGTAAATTCGCTCTGTCTGTCAACACAGCGAATCGGGTTTGTAGTAGTGTTAATAGACGTAATTGTTGTATGTGTGCTCCCGGCCACACCAATCCTACCTATAGTATCTACAAAATAAGGTTGACAGCCATTCTATTGTGTATTCTATGGTTTTTATAGTTAGTATAATAACAATTGGAAATAAGTATTGTTAAAATAGTACAAGTGTTTATTACACTGAATTATGTACATTATTAAAAAAAAACCCTACTCCCTTCGTATATTACTAAGAACTCCGGTTGCCTTTGATCGCTGAATGGCTACACTTAGCCTTTGAGCGAGAAAAGAACCAGCCCTCCTATCACCAGATGCGACAACCAATGTTATGTAAATAAAAAAAGTAAAAAGAAAAGTGAGTCTGTGACAACAAACACCTGGCCGCCGAGCTTCAGCACGTCGAACAGGTTCTGCACGACAACAAGCTTCGGGTCCTGCGCGTACGTCACAGTGACCGAGTGAAGCCGGCCACAGTCGAGTGTGTGCCTGCTGTCATATCATATTTCAGAGGTGTCACAGACAAGATTGGCTACATCTTGAAGCGAGTTTCTATTAGAACATTCTACAAGCCACCGAAGAAGATTAGTCAGTTCTTACCATCTGTCAAGTGTCATATTCCTCTGCAAGATGCAGGAGTGTACACGCTTGATTGTGAATGTGGTCTCTCATACATAGGGCAAACAAAAAGATCTATTAGAACCCGCGTAAAAGAACATATAGTTAACGTGAAGGATCAACGTTCCGGGAAGTCTGCAGTTTGCGATTATATCATAGGTGGCCCCAAATATTACATCAGATTTGATAGACCACAAATCTTCGCAAAACAACTTCGATTCCTACCAAGGATAATAGGTGAGCCTATTGAAATTAAAAAAAAACCTGCTTGGTGTATTTAATAAAATTAACTGCAACCACTGCAAGACTTCAAGACACAGTAAGTCCATTCTGCCTAGATCGGACCATAAATTATAATTAAAAAGCTGAAGATACTCCGGGTGAACATTGACTTCGGGACAGTCGGTCAGTCATCTCAGTCCTCCGTGACCATGGGTGCTGGAAAGCACCCGAAACGTCGGGAATTAAAAATCATTTAAATTAAAATCCGCAAAAGAAATTTTAATCAATAAAAAGAAAAGTGTTTATCTAAATCACAAAAATTAATACAAGTAGAAAATATGCGTTAAATTCAAAATTAGGGCTCCTTAAAAAAACTGAAAAAATAAAAAATGCACTACCCTCTTTTCTGTATTTTAACAAAAATATCATAAAGAAGTTACATGTCAAAGGAATAATTGAACGGGCTTGAACCGGAGGAAGTTGGCAGTGTCGCTCGTACTGCGCCATCACTAATCACGCGCCAACACATTTGGCACGCTGCGGCGCTAAGTTATATGTAGGACGACGTGTTTGATTTTTATAAGTGTTAGGTCTACAGCCAAACAGTTTGTTAATGATATACTAATAGGTCTTTACTTATGAAATTGCAAAAATAATTTTTGTTTGGCTACGAATTCTAATTTCAAAAAAAAATTATTTGAAAAACATGGAATCCTTTTTTAAAAATTAGTCATTTGTTTATTCATTAGCGTTATGTTTTCATCGCATTTGAATCTTTTTCTTTAATCATGGTTACGTTCCAAACTTGAGTAATTGTGGAATATGAGTATCGTCGTGGCAACAACGCGGCACGAGCGGCACGCTACATGAACGAAGTTTTCGGAGCGAATACTACAAACGAACACACCACCTGTGCTTTTTAGCTTGCCCGCCTCTATACTAGAAATTTTGACCTGAAAAATGAACCCTGTAGTCGTCCGAAAACACTGATCAATCGCTTTTTCCCGCTGCTACTGCACGACAACGCGTGACTTCATACTGCACAACAGAGGGTCTCCAAGTTATAACAGCAGGGGATGGAAGCTCTCCGTCGTCCGCTGTACTCACCATACCTTGCGCCTACAAGCTTCTAATTTTTTCAGAATTTGGAAGAACATTTTGGCGGAAAAAAACTTCATCAATAAATAATTTGTTGTACCCGCCCAGCTGATTTCTTCAAGAAGGGCAACGATAAACTGCCACTGCGTTTGCAAAGATGCATCGATTGCATAGGTGATTACTTTGATTGGAAGAAATAAAAAAATAAACAAAAATATGTTAACTTATTTCATAAAAAACGGCACTTTCTTCGGTAATAGGTAGCTACCTTATATCATTATCATCATCATCATTACAGTCTTTCCTAAGTCCACTGCTTCATCCTAAGAATACCATAAAACACAGTCGTTAACCACCTACATCCATCCACTTTCTGTATGTCTTACCAGGTCGTCACTCCGTCTAGTGGAGAGAAGCCCTACTCGAGAACCTTTCCTCTATATCGGTTGTCGGTTCTTCAAGATATATCATTAAAACACTTACGAGTATGTAGTAAGTTTATATTATGTATGATAGTATTAAGTGAAGATGGCATGAGGCGAAACCAGACGGTTTTTGTACTTATTAATTAGTAATATAAAATAAATATTGTGAAACAAGTACAAAGTGCTTACCTAATTCAGAAAAATAAGGTAGAAATTTCACCAAGTGACAATCTTTATCTTTATATACATATATATTTGTTCTGTCCATGTATATCTTTGTCACGTGTATAAATTATAATATTTTACTAAATATTCATTTAATAAATATGTGCACTTAACGTTTTATAGAATTAAATTCAAATAAAAGTGAAATGAAAAAAGGGGGTTTAAGTATTCAGTAATTATGATTTTAACGATTCCCGTAAAAATCAAACCAAGTGTTCTTGGGCATGCATTGTTTTATTTTCCTACTCAAAACTTAGTCCGTCGAAGCCGTCGCCGGATAAAGCTTTTGTTACAGCAGTAGCGTGAGTGTAACTTTCGTTTCTAAAACTGTGAATTGTTTTCGGAGACGCATTGCAGATTTTTAATGAAAAATTATAATATGTATTATTAGACCAGACCAACGTGGAACAAATAATTTAATATTTGTTGATCTGGGACGCAAAGTAATATTAGTTGCAATGAAAAGTTTTATAAAATTGAATTCATATTATTTATTTTTAATTCAGGAAGAACGATTACATATATTAGGAGTTTTGAAACGATTCCAGCAAAAATTAAATTGAATATTCTTGCATTGTTTTAATTTTCTATATAAAACTTGGTCCTTCGGGCTGGATGAAGGTTTTGTTCCAGTAATAGCTAGCGAAACTTTCCTTTTTAGCACTGTAAAGGGTTTTCATAAACACATTGCAGATTCATTTTAATTAGTACTAATAGTCGTGGTTAAATATTTTTATGAAAAATTGTAGTATTAATATTTTTTTAATATTAAAGAAGGACGTTTAAGTTTTCAGTTTTTATGATATTTTGATTCCAACGAAAAGCAAACTGAGTATTCTTGCATTGTTTTATTTCAAAACTTTGTCTGTCGAACCGGATGGCTCTTTTTTCCGCAGTAGCGCAAGTGTAACTTTCGTTTCCAAATCAGTGAAGGGGTGGAGAGACGAATCGTAGATTCATTTTTATTTCTACTTAAGGTGGTGCTTAAATATTTTAATATGCAGTCATATAACGCCATGCTGTAGCTATAGGTATTATGGTTGTAGCACGAATGGATTGGCTCAACCGACGCTCTCAAAAAATGCCAGCGTAAAATAGCTGATTGAAGCTGCCATGTTTCGTTAGTGTAGAAAACCGAAGACCCTTTTTACTGGAAACGACGCATTCTATATTGGTCCTCAGAGGTTATAGCGTATCTGTATTTTGATTCTTAATCGAGGATAAATGTAGATGTCTATGAGCGTCAGCATCTACTTACCATCACGTGAACTGTGTGCTCATTTTTGACCTCATTCGAAAAAAAAACATATTAGACCACTTCAACAAGGGACGAATAATATAATATTTGTTGGACTTATAGACCACATGTTCACGTGATCGGATATAAGGTTTGTTATTAACTAAGCGTTGGGTGGTCCTTAAAATTAATTTTTTTTCTGGAGTTTTCACGATCCGAGTAGCTCGCTGTTCTTTGGATATCACAATCGCTTCAAGGACTACAGCACCGTCTTGAATCCGCTAGCACAGTAATGTATGCTATCAAGTACAATCAAGAGGTATATGTGCGTGCTTGTCGGCCCACATCGAAATAAATATAAAATGAGGGTGTATGCACTGTGCACCTCGCTGACCAAACAATAAGGCCCTGACGGACTGGTAGTGAAAAATTCGTTTAAAAATACCCAAATTCTACAGATTGTCTATGGTAGCATGACCGGTGCTGCAGTGCCTGTCCTTACTAGAGTGCCTCGAGTGATGACTGCCACTCGGGAACCTTTGTTCCCCATCAGATGCCGACGCTTTGAGCTATATGACAGATCTATTGCCATTTAAGCCTGATGATTTCGACTGATTGGATGGACTATGTTGATTACTCTGATTCTACTGCACAAAGCAGCTTTCTCCATTCCATAAAACTATGAGAGAGAGAATACAGTATACACAAGTCACCGGTGCACGTTTACGTATGTGGCTTGCCGCCGTGATCGAAATTCGGTCTGGAGGATATTATAACAGAAAGCCTTCTCCAGAGCTCACTGAGCGACTTAAAACATCCTTATACTAACGTGTACTACACGAATGCAAATAAATACTTTGTCCTTGAGTCGTTTCTCACTGCTTATTATAAAACCTCATTCTGTGCATAGAAACGCATTGGACTTGTAGTGGTTAAAGTTATAAAGGTTAATTTTGTTTAACGGTCCCTAAAATGAGAAAAACTTTAACAGTGTTATGCACATTGAATATTTGATAGCTAATTAAGAAAGGGTTTAGTTTTGGAGAATCGTAAGGTTTGGAATGCAGAGGATATATACTATAAACAATACTTTTTATATGTCTATTACCTTACAGGCGGTGCACCCGCTGATCGATAGACCGGGTTTTGGTTTTTAAAAATAATTGACGTGACGAACGATTCATTCCATCCATTCTACGGATTTGCATTATTCAAATATAGAAGGCTACAAATCCGTTGTCACCTCTGAGGACCCAGATGGTAAACCTCACATACTGTGAGGTTTACCATCTGGGTATTATTATATTACCTGGGTATTATACGTGGTAGAGACATCTGCAGTTATATTAGCAGTATAGTTGTAGCACGAATGGGTCAGCTCGACCGAGGAAGGACCACGCTCTCTGATTGCTGTGTTTCGCGTGGTAAGTGTAGCGGACCGGAGACATTTTTTCTCTAAGACCTCATGGGTGATAACGCATCTGTATTTTGACCCTTAATCGAGGATAGATATAGATATAATGAGCCCCAGTTTCCACTTGCCATCAAGTGGATTGTGAGTTTTGTCACTGTTATTCTATAAAAAGTAATTTAATTTTAGCCTACATTCACCAGATCCTTTATCTTATAAAGGCGGTTGAGTCTTTATAGTTGTGATATGTAGAGAATCGCGTGCTTGTGTACGAGATTTACGTAGCCAGCCCTTTGTAATTAAAGAACATAATACAAGAGTAGATAGGTAGTACCACTTCTGGCTCACTGAGTCAGAAGTGGTACAACGTTCGTCGACTCACGATCCTAGAAAAAAAAGGTTTTGGCATGCTCTGAGTCCGTTTTGGCGTAGGATGCACGGTTCCGGAGATGTGGAGATCAATTAACTCTTATGTAATTTATATCCGGTGAGGGCCTCCACCGTCATTAGCACCCCATTGTTCTTATCTATTTATCTATTGTTCATTGAATACCGTCATTGTCTATTTATCCTCGACGTGTGCATCGGCTTATCAGTGCTATTGTATTATACTTCTTTGTTCCTAACTACAACGCTAATCTGAATCATTAATAAAACACATTACCTAATTTTGTTACAATTTTTATTGCCAAAATACAAAATCTTATTCCTTATTATCCATAAAATAGGAGCACTAAACTATCGTTGTACAATGTGTTCCCTGTAAGTATACTCGTAAAACTATGTGCATTGAACATCCCTGAAACTTATATAGCAAATACATTAAGCAATATTCGCCACAAACTGAAGTCCACTCATTCTGAATCCTATCAACATTCCAGTTCCATCTTTTAAAATTCCTTTTTAAAAACTCTAGATGATATCGTACAGGTGACCGTCCATATGAATCAAAATATAGACTAACGTCATTCGTATCGATATATAAAGCTACCTAATGTGACCCTGGTTTATCATCTGTATCCAAATTGCATATTATATACGTTGGTACGTCGGCATACATGGGCAGTCTATTAGCAGCATAAACGTTATTTTCTAGATTGGGGTGAATCTTTTTCAGATGTTGTTGTACATCTAGTGTATCCATGATATTACTGCTATTAGTAGATTATTACAGTACCAATCTACTCAATGACTTACGTAGGAATGGTCAATTATAGTGATTTCTAAATATTAAATCGCATTCTTATGTGTTATACAAATCGTATTTGAGTCATCGATACATCGAACAAGACACAACACGAAGGAATGTTGAGATATGCAACAGAACGTGAGATAAGCTTGTTAACGCATAAAGTTACAATCGGTTTCACTGCAGAAATTCTTTAGATTAGAATTATTACTTACTAGTGCTATAATGATGGTATAAGACCGAGCAGCTGCAGTATTATTTTCTTACGTGTGTATGATTTAGTGTTAACAAATTATATTTAAATATTGTGTGTGTATATGATTAAGCCGTGGTAGCTCAGATGGTTAGCGCAAGCTGTAAATTTCACGGTACGCGACCTGGGTTCGATCCCCGCCGGCACTAATTAAATTGTTAATTGCAATTTTAATTGTTTATTTACCACGTGCTCAGCGGTGAAGGAAAACATAGTGAGGAAACCTGCATGTCTGAGAAAATTTCGAAGGCATGTGAAGTTCGCCAACACGCATTGAGGCAGCGCGGCGAACATTTCCTAGCCCTGAATACAAAGACAATAGCAGAAAGTGAAAATGTTAAAAAATACTTTTTTAACAATGACAGTCATTAGCTGATCATTAGTGAATGTAATTCTGTTTACTTAAATTACAGGAAGACTAGAGTAGAAGGAAGAGATGGGATGATGGGAAGTAATGAAGAATGAATTGTTATGTGAAGTTTGTTGGAACAAACATATTTTAGTCACGTGTAAATACTTTTATCATTTTGGTTCAAAATGACACAAAATCTAAAAAATATTAGATACATCATCGACATGGACGGATTTTACATTACATATCCTCATAAACATTTTCAATGTAGAGAAATGGCTATTCTAGACGTAAAACTATCCAATAAAAATTATGCGTTTATCGATCATTATTTGTTTCGGCCAAGTTATCCTTTCAATTATTTGTCGCCAAAAGACGAAAAAAAAACTGTTCGTTATTGCGAAACACACGTGCACGGTATTCCATATTTTGACGTGACCGAAGAATTAAAATGTGCCTACAAACACGAGAACATCATTCCCATATTAAATTGGTACATTAGAAATTTGTGCAAAGACGAAGTGATTGCATAAATCAAAAACAAATAAAATCGCGTAAAACAAATCTTACGATCATTAGTCACAAAAATAAGAGCTCACGTCTCATGTGCGCTTTTATTAACTGAGACGGATTTCTTGCGCCGACCCGACATCTAGTTGGTATTGTTGATCGAAAGTCTAGACTATGCTGCTGCCTCTCATACTGTTACGGTTTCCCATGTTTACGACACTCGTGAGACTATATAGGGTGGTGGATATTTTTACAACGCCACTACACTGTAGTTTTTCGTTGGACAACAAACTCTTAATAACTTTGCATGAAATCATATTGCCTTGTGAAAATGATACAAACTAGCGATAATATGACGGCCCTAAAATGAGCAATGCGTTATTACAAACACATAATTACATGTTATAAAACAAACTAACGCTTGCTGCTTTGCTTTGCTTTAGGTTACATCTCTTTGAACAACTATTCTCCGTTTACTTTTATTCTGAGAATACTACTCCACCGTTCTAAACTTTCTTTTATTTAAAACTTTAAGCGGTAGAGCCATTCTCCAGCAATATTATCGTTGCAGCAAGAATGGGGTGTGCTCAATCGAAGAACAACCACGCTCTCACAGAATGCCAGCGTAAAATAGCAGCTTAATGCTGCTGTGTTTCGTAAATAGCAGAAAAGAAGGTTTTATATACGTTGTCACCTCTGAGGACCCAGATGGCAAACCTCAAAAAAATAGCAGCCCAATGCTGCTGTACCTCGCATGATGAGTGTCGAGGCCGAACACCTTTTTTTAATGGAAACGAAGCATTTAATCTTAATCCACAAGTGTGAGAACGCATTTGTATTTTGATTTTTAATCGAAGATAGGTAGATAAAAGATGGTAATACGAAGATCTTATCTTTCAGAAGAATCGACATCCATTCTCGCTGATGAAATTCCATGGCTAATCCATATTTATACTGTGGCATAAACTTAATTAATTGTAACAATTAAGATAATTAAGAGTACTGTTAAATGTTTAGTCCCGTTAATTGATATCGCTTATCGAGTTATTAATTGATTAGTAGGCGACGCATTTTTAAGAGGAAAAAGAGGTTAATGAAATAAAATTGTTATTCCAATTTTTATTCATTCGTTTACGTAATTGTTTATTACCGTTCACACACTACATACTGCGATACATACTAGGTGGTAGGCATAGAAGTGATATGTACTGAGTGCTAGAACAGATACCGGTGTGGCGGCGCTGTCTTTGCGACACAAGCGAAATACACCGAAGCCTAAATCACGATATCAACATTCCGAATCAGAAACAGTATATATAGAACATCTCCGAACTATCACACGGAGTGTTCGCCGCTCCCCGGGCAGAACACATTGCCCGGCGGGAGATCTCCCCTTTTCCTTCCACGGCCACACTGGGGACAAAATCTGTGCGACAGTGCGGGGCGTTGTCGGAGCCACAGAGTATCTTTTTATGGCACAGACTAAGTAAGTTAGAGCCCGTAGGATCTAACGTGTGTTGCAAACAACTGAGTTTCGTCTCTTCTTGTGGTACATATTACTTCAATAGTGGTAGGATTCTATTTTACGTGGTAGAGCTAAGCTCCAGGAATATTATGGTTGCAGCAAGAATGGGTCTGCTCGACTGAAGATCGAACACGCTCTTACAGAATACTGAATGCAATTCTTATACAATACAATAATGCTGCTGTTTCGTATCGTGAGTGTAGAGAATCGAAAAACCTTTTTACTGGAATAAAGGCATTCCATCTTATAGGGGCTACACACTATCACTTTTAACTATCAGTTTTGACTAACCAGTTTTAACTGTCAGTTAAAACTGGTCATCGTGCTATTTAATTTGTATTGCGTTTAAATTTCATATTAATTACTTTATTAGGTGGTAGGACTCGTTTTCTGTCTGAGGTGGTGCCACCTTCTTAGCCATTTCTGCCACCAAATTATAACCATGACCATTGCTGCGTTCCGATCTGAAGCGTATAAAGTGCCAGTGTAGTAACAGGATGTGAGATTCCATCCAGTTCTCAGACATCGCATCTGTAACATTCTTTGTTTGAAGTTCGCTGCAGGTGTCAATGGTTTTATATATTTAAAACTTGTGCAACTTGAAGATGTAGGCAGTAAATTTAAAATCCCATAGAAATTTTTTGCAGGTAAAATTGGGGGGGGGGGGGGTTAATTTCATATAGACTATGTTCAAGTTGTCACCTTGAGCTTATGTTGTAGAATAGTCCACTAAAAGTCCCTTGGGAGAAAGGTACTACTATGATACGAAAAATCGATCTAGCTAGGTCTCATTTCTGGATAAAATTGTTTTCTTAGTGTTTTCGTATAACTATGTGAAAAAAAAAAATTGTCAGTTCTTCGTAGTAAACCCATTTCCTCACATTTCTCAATAGTCAATTTTGTCAACAGCCCATAGATCCAACACGTATATTCGAGTGTGGAGTATACGAGTTCAAATCTTGCAATATAGTATTTTTAGTTTCTTTTTCTTGAGTATTTAAGCCCATAGAGCTGGGAAAAATAAACTATTATAGACTATTTGAATGCTTTGTCGTTAAAATTACATACATTTTAGGGCGCTCTGCGTACTTTTCAACCATGAAGAGGCAAGGCAAAGCGTTGGTCGAAAATTTTTTCGTAATAGTATTTTTATGGCACGTGCGTAGACAGTTTAGCATTTCTTTATCTTACCTTGTATTGGGGTGACATCGGAGACGGCTGAGCTGAGTAAGTGGACAGATGAATCCCGCAGACTATCAGTACAGTCTATCTAAGGGAACTACTAACACTCATTTTTACGTCGCAGCACGAATGGACCACGGTTTTACAGAATACCGGCGTAAAATAGCAGCTTAATGCTGATGTGTTAAATAACAAATAATTCAATACATAAAAATCAATTCGATTTCACAAGAGGTCGCTCGACAACTGACGCTGATTTTAAGCTGATTAAATATATCTTTAATGCATGGGAGAATTCACAGGATGCTTTGGGTGTGTTCTGTGACCTATCCAAGGCCTTCGATTGTGTTCACCATGAAACATTAATCAGGAAACTTCAACACTACGGTGTAAGAAGTGATGCTCTTATATTAACTATTCCATATTTAAGTAACAGAACGCAAAAAGTTTTCATTAATAGTTGAGTTTTTCAGTGAGACAGAGAGTGTTTCAATCTTGGCACTTTTCTGTTTCTTGTATATACTAGTAACTTACCTTGCATAGTAGGGGATAACCATAATATATTATTATTTTCTGATGACACTTCATTAATTTTCAAATTAAAACGAAAGTTGCTAAATTATTACGTAGTATATAATGCTATACCTAAATTAGTAAATTGGTTTATTGTTAATAATTTGCATTTAAATGGCACTAGAACTAAATGTATGAACTTCATAACACCGAATGTCAAACACGTTTACTCATATACTAATCTAATTATGAATAAGGAGGAGCTGGGTCTTGTTGATACCACAATTTATCTTGAAATTACACTAGACACAAAGCTTCAATGAGGCCCCCATATATCAAAACTAGCCAGCAGACTTAGTTCTGCAGCATAGCTGTAAAAAGAATAGAAGTCCTACCAGTGTTGAAACAGCTAGACAAGTTTACTTTAGTGATATCCGTAGCATAATATCGTATGGTATTTTGATATGGGGCACGCGACTGACACGGAAATTATATTTGTTTTACAGAAGGGGGCTATTAGAACAATTTATGATTTAAACCTAAAGAGACTCATATAAAAAATTAAGGAAATTAATAAACTAACTTTGGCCTCTCAATAAATTTATGAAAATGTGATATTGTGAATATTGTTATATAAAAATAAGTTAAATTAATTCTGTAGATACAAGGAACAGACACAAGCTAGTAGTACTAGTGTTTCGACTCCACCGAGTCAGTAATTCATTTTTGGGGCGACGTATACGCTTTTATAAGAAATCCTAGAAAATATACAAAATTTGACCTCTTCAAAGTTCAAAAAATTTATTAAACTAAGTTTGTATAAAAAGGGTTATTATAATATTAAGGAATTTGTAGACGATAATAACCCCCGGGAAAGATGATCGCTACCAAGCTATTTCTAATTTGTTTTATTAGTTGTAACGTACATTATTGTAAGCTGTTATTTAAAAAAAGTTCCGCTCGGTTTCTTGATGGTTCTTCCCAGGACAGAGTTTTTTTTCTGAACCAGTTCTAAATTAAAAAAAGTAAATTTCAATAAGTGTTGTATACAATATATATGATACAGTGATTTAAAGTAGTTATCGTATAAGGAAAAAGTCATGACATAATAGAGCTTGAGACTGCTCGCATATCAAGTTTTATGGCCCATAAAATTTTAGTAGAACGCAATGTCAATAAACTGTAAAAGGGTATGATGGTAAACCGCTGATCTTTGACATGTGCCGGGGACGGGAAAATAAGCAAAATCGTTTTATAACGTTGATGCGCCAGTTAGTGGTCGTGTAAACCTTCTTTAGGGTGGAAAATATGGGATGAAGCTTTAAATGTAACAGTTTAGACGACATTTTAATTATTACATTGACCTTGTGGTAACTTTTGGATCTGAGACATCTTTTACCTCCAGAGAAAGCTCAAGGTCGCTCGGCAAGCTATGATTAGGGCTATGCTCAAGTTTTCTCTGCATGGTAGACTTAAAAGTGAGTATATCCGTATAGTAACCGACAAAACACAACAGATTAGTAATGTGAAGAGAAGAACCGATAACCGACGGGGAAGAAAGATTCTCAAATGACAGCCTCTTACCGATAGGCAAAGTGTATAGCGGCCTCCCACTAGATGAAGTGACGATCTGGTAAGACGTGCAGGAAGACGATAGATGTAGGTGGCTGAGGATCGTGTTTTGTGGCATTCATTGGGGGAGCCTTATGTCCAGCAGTGGACTTGCGAGGGGCTGTAATGACGATGATGATGATTGAGCTTGTGATATCCCTCATTGCACACACAAGGGTCCAAAATTAAACTAATCATAAAAAGTAAAAACTGACTCCAAAAACTAATTATAATAAAATAATTTCAATTTTGAAGTCCATTGAAACAGAAACAGAAAATCCGTTATTGAATATAGATTATAAATAATACTTATTGAAAGTCGCTTCTTCAATTTACCACTGGTTCAGAAAAAAACCTCTGTCCTGGAAAAAACTAGCAAGAAACCCAGCGGGATTTTTAAAAAATAACAGCTCACAATTAGGTATGTAAGATTATATGTAATTAACAACATAAAACAATATAGAAATAGCTTGGTAGCGATCACCCTTCCCAGGGGTTATTATCATCCATAAACTCCTTAATATTCTAATATTTTTTTATATAAACTTAGTTTAATAATATTTTAGAACTTTGAAGTGGTCAAATTTTGTATATTTTCTGGGATTTTGTTGTAGAAGCGTAGATATACGTCGCCCCAAGAATGAATTACTGACACGGTGGTGTGGAGTAACATCTTTCTATACATTTTTCCTCATCAAACTCATGCTATAATCTACACACACACACACACACACACACACACACACACACACACACACACACACACACACACACACACACACACACACACACACACACACACACACACACACACACACACACACACACACACACACACACACACACACACACACACACACACACACACACACACACACACACACACACACACACACACACACACACACACACACACACACACACACACACACACACACACACACACACACACACACACACACACACACACACACACACACACACACACACACACACACACACACACACACACACACACACACACACACACACACACACACACACACACACACACACACACACACACACACACACACACACACACACACACACACACACACACACACACACACACACACACACACACACACACACACACACACACACACACACACACACACACACACACACACACACACACACACACACACACACACACACACACACACACACACACACACACACACACACACACACACACACACACACACACACACACACACACACACACACACACACACACACACACACACACACACACACACACACACACACACACACACACACACACACACACACACACACACACACACACACACACACACACACACACACACACACACACACACACACACACACACACACACACACACACACACACACACACACACACACACACACACACACACACACACACACACACACACACACACACACACACACACACACACACACACACACACACACACACACACACACACACACACACACACACACACACACACACACACACACACACACACACACACACACACACACACACACACACACACACACACACACACACACACACACACACACACACACACACACACACACACACACACACACACACACACACACACACACACACACACACACACACACACACACACACACACACACACACACACACACACACACACACACACACACACACACACACACACACACACACACACACACACACACACACACACACACACACACACACACACACACACACACACACACACACACACACACACACACACACACACACACACACACACACACACACACACACACACACACACACACACACACACACACACACACACACACACACACACACACACACACACACACACACACACACACACACACACACACACACACACACACACACACACACACACACACACACACACACACACACACACACACACACACACACACACACACACACACACACACACACACACACACACACACACACACACACACACACACACACACACACACACACACACACACACACACACACACACACACACACACACACACACACACACACACACACACACACACACACACACACACACACACACACACACACACACACACACACACACACACACACACACACACACACACACACACACACACACACACACACACACACACACACACACACACACACACACACACACACACACACACACACACACACACACACACACACACACACACACACACACACACACACACACACACACACACACACACACACACACACACACACACACACACACACACACACACACACACACACACACACACACACACACACACACACACACACACACACACACACACACACACACACACACACACACACACACACACACACACACACACACACACACACACACACACACACACACACACACACACACACACACACACACACACACACACACACACACACACACACACACACACACACACACACACACACACACACACACACACACACACACACACACACACACACACACACACACACACACACACACACACACACACACACACACACACACACACACACACACACACACACACACACACACACACACACACACACACACACACACACACACACACACACACACACACACACACACACACACACACACACACACACACACACACACACACACACACACACACACACACACACACACACACACACACACACACACACACACACACACACACACACACACACACACACACACACACACACACACACACACATATATATATATATATAATTCATCTGTCCGTGTGTGTGTCCGAACACCTCCTATACAGCTGGACCGATTATGACGAAATTTTGTGTGTGTTATTAAGTTGATTTGAGAATGGTTTCGATTCACAATCGTGGCCGGTAGGCGGCACTGTTGTCGAGGATTACAAATCACTAGTGCGAAGCTGGAGCAAGTCGCTAAAATAAATATAAAATTACTGTAAATAAAAAATAAAATTAAAATTATTATGGCTTACAAAACATAATCCTAAAGTTAAACTTTAAATTAAAAAATAAAAGTGAAGTTCAAAACCAATTACAATAAAATAATTTCTACTTATCAACTTCTGAAGTCGGGGCTTCCATCCTTTTATACATTATGCCTTAACACTGATTTCTGAAGCTGTTACGTGGAAATCATTTAATTATTTTTAGTTTAATTTTAGGGTTATTGTTTGTAAGCTATATTGTTTAATATTTCATAGTTTTATATTATAACATACTTTCAGGATGTTGTTGGCATTCCATTGCGTCCGGCACGTTTGCGCAAGCGCGTAATGTCACTTTCCAAGCGATAGTTCGGAAGAAAACAGCCTCACCCTTGCAACACTTGCGGAATGGTAGCAACAGCATCCTTAGAAATATATCTGTGAGATACGACTGTCCCATTACGAATCGCTGGTGTAGTCATAGAATTACATTGACGTTTTTCCATTGAATAAGGGTGACAAACGAGCACACAGTCCACCAGGTGGTAAGTGGATACTGTAGCCCATAGATATCTACATTTGACCTCGATTGAGAATCAAAATGCAAATGCATTGTCACCACTGAGGACTAAGATGGAATGGAAGAAGATGGAGTAAGAATATGTATGAATATGGAATTCCAGTAAAACGGGTCCCCGGTTCTCTACACTTAACATTCGAAACATAGCACCATTAAGCTGCTATTTTACGCTGGTATTTTGTTAGAGCGTGGTCATTCCCCGGTCGAGCCGACCCATTCGTGCTATAACCATAATATAACACCAGCGTGGTTTCACCACGTATGAAATGACGTGAAATACTTACTTTTGTTACTATAATTACTATATTTTTTTGATTATTACTTTAAATCTTGTATCGGAATTTATTTGAGATATCGATTGCGATACAACACTACTTGGTCTTTTATGAATTTCGTAGCACGTTTGACGTAGTAGTACTCCGTTCGTTGTTCGTAGCACCGGAAATTGACGGTCGCCGGGGCGCTGTCTCTTTTCCGCTTTTAAAACTAGATTGAGCTCTATTTGTAATCTGCCTCATTTACATTTCATTCTCTATCTGTTGTTAAGTGACAAATAATGTTTGGAATTGAAAGGAGAACCATCAAAGTGTCTTTTTCAAATCCAATTATGTATACATATTATAAATCTCATATACATAATATCTTATATATACAAATTATTGTTTCTGTATATCTTGTCATACCGTTTATCAGTTATTAAAGATATTATATATATAATATACCTATTATAAATACGTTATCGAATCGTTTATGTATTATAATACGGTTAAAAGTCTTATGTCATGTATATTCAATATCTTTTATGAAACTACTTACTAAGAAAAGTAATTTATTTTATATAATATCTTCATGATAAATAATGTACAAAATATTTTTCCAGTTTTTATAACGGTTTTGACATAATTTATTTTAACTTTGTAAAGTAAAACAATCTATGAAATAAATTTAATATGTAAATGATATCTGAAAATATAAATATTTTCCCATTAGTTTACATTGTATTTAAAGTTAATTATTTATTTTATTATTATTGTTACGAGCTTGAGGTTCGTGACAATAAAAATTGCCGATAGAATTACATTAATTAACACTTTAATTTACTTTATACAAATTAAAGTTAAAAACACTAATAATTAAACAAACTAATTCACTTAATTTCGCTCCGAAGCTTCGCTTGTGTCGCCGAGTTCAACTCTGTCTCGATCGCATCTTGCGCCACCTATTTATTTAAATTAGCAAAATATCCGGAATGTTCAAGTAAACACGCGCAAGGTACCGAGAGTTCGAGTATAGATTTTCTAGAAACTTAGTTCTTCGGGTGGCGCTGTCGGTCGAAAGATTTGTGATGTCATAAACTGCAACGCTCCCCTCGCTCTCGTTCCTGACACTAGATGGCGCTAGTTGCGTCGTCGACTGGAGCGCGTAACACTGCCCCCTCCTAAGACATGCTCATCCCGAGCATTATCGGTCCCATAATAACGCGCCAAGCGATCCACATGGACGATCTTAGGAGTCCCTTTTGCGCCTTTCTGTATCCGGTAGGTCACATCGTTGATCCTGGTTACAATCCGGTACGGGCCGTCCCATTTAGCTTGAAGCTTAGGAGATTTCCCTTTGCTGCGGACTGGATTGTGCAACCACACTAATGAACCTTCGTTGAACCCTTTATGGTTGATTTTGCGGTCGCACCGGGTTTTCATTTTCTCAGACATTTGCTGGCCCGATTGTCTGACGTGCTCATAAATGTCATTCATTTTGTTCCGCAAGTCATTTGCATAATCGGTTATACTGCGTGGGGCATCAGGTGGTATCCCGGTGATCAGGTCTGCAGGCAGCCGTAATTCTCTTCCAAAGTTTGCAAAAGCTGGTGTCACTGCTGTACTTTCGTGAACAGAACTTCGATATGACAACAAAAACGGTGGTATGTGCTTGTCCCAATCTCGTTGCCGATTGTCTACAACTTTTGCTAGGTACCTCTCCAATGTCTGATTAAATCGTTCCACCATTCCATCAGATTGCGGGTGATAAGAAGTCGTTCTTGTTTTATGAGTACTCATAACTCGGCAAGTTTCCTGGAATATTTGAGACTCAAAATTCCTTCCTTGATCGCTGTGAATCTCTAAAGGTACTCCAAAACGACAGAAGACTTCATGAACTAGTTTATCTGCAACTGTTGAAGCTTCTTGATTGGGAATGGCGAAGACTTCTGGCCACTTGGTGAAGTAATCCATCACAACCATGAAATACTTGTTACCGCTTTCACTCTCCGGAAACGGCCCCGCCACGTCAATGGCTATTCTCTCCCATGGTGCACCCACATTGTACAACTTCAATGCACCTCTACTACGAGTCTGAGGTCCCTTTACAGCCGCACAACTTGTACATTTGCGACACCAGTCCTCGACATCGTTTCGACAGTGGACCCAGTAAAACCGTTCTCGGATCTTCAGTAGAGTTCGTTTAACTCCCAGATGGCCTCCTGAACAATCATTATGGTACAGCTGTAGAACATCCGGTACTTTAGCTTTAGGGACAACCATTTGCAAATGACAGCTGTCTCCCCGAACGTTTTCCCATTTACGACACAGAACTCCATCCTGAAGCAGCAAGCTGTCCCACTGGGCCCAATAGCTTTTAGTGGTCGAACTCATCGCTGAGACGTCACTCCACTTGGGCTTGGGAGCACTGGCCTTTATCCATTCCAGAATCGGCTTGATGTCCGGATCTTCCCGCTGTGCATGTAGTAAGCTGTCCTTCCACTCGTTGCTGAGGTGGTCTGCCCTGAGCATCCTCACGGATACCACTTCCTTACTCTCTTGCCTAGTACAATGTTTGCAATCTTCAGGACAAGGTCTTCTTGACAATGCATCTGCGTTGCCATGAGATTTCCCGCTGCGATGTTCGATCTCAAAGTCGTATTCCTGCAGTAGTTCAATCCACCTCGCAACTTGTCCTTCTGGTTTTTTAAACTGCAATAGCCATTTTAGTGCAGCATGGTCAGTTCGTAAGTGAAACTTTCGTCCCATAAGATATTTGCTAAAATGCTGCAACGACTTTACCACAGCGAGCAATTCGCGTCTTGTGACACAATAGTTCTTTTCCGGTTTTGACAACGACTTGCTGAAGTACGCTATCACGACCTCTTGGTCACCACTCCGTTGAGACAGCACACCGCCAAGTCCTATATCACTTGCGTCTGTGTCAACTATAAATTCTTTGCTTGCGTCAGGGTATCCCAAAATAGGTGTTTTGCACAGACGGTCCTTGAGCTCCTGGAATGCGATATTGCAACTTTCATCCCAGCAGAAATGTCGCTTCTCCTCGGTTAGTTTGTGCAGAGGTTTGGCTATATCTGCAAAGTTCTTCACGAATCGCCGGTAATAGGAGCACAAACCCAAAAATGCCCTAACCTGCGTCTTGTCTTTTGGAACCGGCCAATCCCTGACAGCGGCGATTTTCTCTGGATCTGTGCGGATACCTTCTTCCGATACTACAAACCCCAAAAAGTTAACTTGCCGTTGGAATAGTGAACATTCCTTCGGGTTCAACTTGAGGTTGGCACTCTGAATCTTCATAAGCACGCGTTCCAGGTTTTGAAGGTGTTCCTCAAACGTACGGCCCACGATGATGATGTCATCCAAGTAGACCAGACAGGCGTCGCCAATTAGCCCGGTAAGTACAAGTTCCATCAGCCTTTAAAACGTTGCTGGAGCATTGCACAACCCAAACGCCATTACTTTAAATTGCCACAGACCCTTTCCCGTCGAGAATGCAGTTTTCTCCTTGTCCTTAGGGTCAATTTCAACTTGCCAGTAGCCACTTTTTAGGTCCAGCGTGCTAAACCACTTTACTCCTGTAAGCATGTCCAGCGTGTCGTCAATTCTTGGCAAGGGATAGCTATCCTTCTTAGTAACGTCGTTCAGACGGCGGTAGTCAACACAAAACCGCAAGCTGCCGTCCTTCTTCTTTACCAGTACCACGGGTGAACACCATGGACTAGATGAAGGTTCAATAACACCATCCTTCACCATTCCCTTAATCATTGTTTCCACTTCCTTTTCACGTGCTACCGGCAATCGTCTTGGCCGCTGACGGATAGGCAACTCTTCACCTGTGTTTATTTTGTGTTGAACTAAACCAGTCTTTCCTATGTCAGCATCGTTTGATGAGAATACATCGGCGTACTCGAGTAACAACTGCTTCGCCTTGACCAATTCGTTCGGGGGCAGAACACTGCGACAGTCTTCCAAAAGTGTGGTCACTCTCGTTTCTGAATCCTTGCTGGGGGTCCCACTCGATATATATTGGCACTGACGTAAGCAATCCACTTCCTCACAAGTACCAACCAGTGTGCCTTTTTCTATAATCTGTTCCCGGTCGCAAAGGTTCAGCACACGTACTCCTGAGATGTCAGTGGTCCTGACCAAGGTTCGAGCTACTTTCCGTGGAAGGTCATTGTTTACCCTTTCCACAAGTACACAACGGTGAGCTTGCCCAGCGTTTCGAGGAAGACTAACCGGAACAATCGTTTCCGATCTCGGCGGAAGAACAATCTTCTTGATGCTGTACACGTTCCCTGGTAACGCACCTTCCATAAAAAGTTCCTCCTGTCCACATTTCAAAACACCTTGCTTAACGTCGATCTCGCAACAATTATTCCTCATAAAGTCTAAGCCTAGGATGCAGTCGTCCATTATATCAGCCACGATGACATTATGCAGGTAGATCACGTTGCCAAGCTTCAACTCCATCTCCTTCTCTCCACGGACGGGTATACGCTGACCGGTGGCTGTTACCAAATTAATGCGTTCTCGGTTGTACGCGGAGTCCCCAAGGAACTGACTTATAAGTTGGGAACTAACAACCGTACGAGAGGCTCCAGTGTCTATGGTCAGTTTACACGGCATTCCGTTGACCTCGCCCTTGATGATTAGACTGTTCCCATCATGGGTTTGTGAGATCGAGATCCTTGGGGCTCTTTTAACATCAGCCAGCACCCGCCCCGCAGTTCTGGCTTTTACTCGTTTCCCTGCTGCTGCTGGGCGGTGCTGTTGGCCGCACTACCCTCCTGGGATCGGTCACCTTCCCTTTCTAGGGTTCGCTTAGGGCAGCTGGATCGAAGATGGCCCTTTTCCCCACAGCCATAGCACCTAGGGCTGTATCCTTTGTTGCGGTCGCGAACTGTAGCTGCTGCAACCTCCCTGACGCGATGGGAATGATGATCCTGCCGCACGGCTTCTACCTCCAGTGCATGGGCCAAGGCGTCCTTAAGCGTCTCGTGGTGCCCGAGCCTCACAGCAGCTCTGACTTCCAGGTCGCGGATGCCGTCGATGAATGTTTGCACCAGGTTCCCTCCAATGAGCGCAGGTACAGACTGGTGTACTTTACGAACCATCTTCTCCACCTCAAGGGCCCACTGCTGCAGGTTTTCGTTGCTGCGTTGCACGCGATCTTTAAGCTGCGCGCGAAAGACGTGTTCCAGGTGAGCGTCACCATATCTCGCCTCCAAGGCCTCAAGAAGCTGCTCATAGGTCACTTTCTTACCGAGAGCTTCCAACACAGTTAAGGCTTGGTCGCGCAGGCCTAGGGTGAGTGCAGTCATGGCTTGGCTTTTATTCCAGCCGTTCGCCTCCATGACGGCCTCGAACTGGATTTTGTAGGCCGACCAGGAAGAGGTCCCGTCGAACGGCGGCACTTTGAATCCACGTAGCGAAGGTGCTGCAGCTACTACGGGAGCTGTAGTTCCATCCCTAAGTTTGAGGTCGTTTAGCGTTTTCTTCACGTCAGCCATCACGTTGTCAACCCGATTGTTCACATGGTTGATTCGGGTTTCATGTTCTTCGATTCGGGTTTCAGCTTCCGACAGGCGGTTGTCGTGTTGAGCAACCCTATCCTTCACCTGCCTTATCTCTTTCCCAAAGGTAGCGTGAAGGTCCTTCATGAGGAGCATCTGCTCATCCGACCGACGAGCCTGTTCCGCCTGCTGACGGGCCTGTTCCTCCTGTCCGCTCTGCAGCTGCTCTTTCAACTGACGGACCTGTTCCTCCTGTCGGCGAGCCTGCTCCTGCAGCATCACCATCAGAGCACCTAAGTCAGGTGCCACAGACGTAGAAGCTGCTGACGGACCGGCTTCCGTGGCCGGCGGCTGGCCCTCAGACATCTGCGGCGTTGCACCACCAAATCTCCTCTGGTCCGTTTCCTGCTGGCGTTGACTTCGGGTACGGACACCCTCCGTTTCCTCCTTAGGTAAAATCGGCATTATTTTATCCCACTTCTGACACCAATTGTTACGAGCTTGAGGTTCGTGACAATAAAAATTGCCGATAGAATTACCTAAATTAACACTTTAATTTACTTTATACAAATTAAAGTTAAAAACACTAATAATTAAACACACTAATTCACTTAATTCCGCTCCGAAGCTTCGCTTGTGTCGCCGAGTTCAACTCTGTCTCGATCGCATCTTGCGCCACCTATTTATTTAAATTAGCAAAATATCCGGAATGTTCAAATAAACACGCGCAAGGTACCGAGAGTTCGAGTATAGATTTTCTAGAAACTTAGTTCTTCGGGTGGCGCTGTCGGTCGAAAGATTTGTGATGTCATAAACTGCAACGCTCCCCTCGCTCTCGTTCCTGACACTAGATGGCGCTAGTTGTGTCGTCGACTGGAGCGCGTAACATTATTAATATTATATATATATATATATATATATATATATATATACATATACATACTTACTTACTTAACAAAATAACTATAGAAATTACGAATAGTTTTTTTTAAATTTATTTTAATACATTTTACATTGATACACGATTCTATCTCGGATAAAGGTCGCCGCCAATTGTCTCTATTTTTGTCTGTTTTGTGCTAGTAGCGTCGATTTTTAGGAAAGTGTCAGTCTAGCAGGCAAGGCCCCAGGCGGGCTTTTTAGGGACGGCATTTTGTAAAAAAATTAGTCCACCTTTAGCCTTTTAAATGTCATAAAAACTGTCGAGAGTGAGCGAGAGGTTGCGTCACTTTAGCAGAACGTCATATCGATGGTGGCGAGGGGGAAGTGGTATCATGTTCATGTGACTGTGTTCTTCACATTGCATTGATGTGTACTTGTGACGTAGACATATTGCGGTGTGGTCGGGCTGTAATTGCCCCGTACTGAATGTGCGGTGCGTTGAGCGTCAGCTCTCACATCTTGGTTATTTTTAACAATTTACCTCCAGAATAATTTCTAACAATATATCAATTTAATTGTATTCAACTGTAATTTTATTAATTAACACGAACATTCACAGCGTGCACAGCAGTTCGACCAACCGCAACATGCCCCCGCCACAACCACACACCGGTGCAACGTCAAGTACACAACCACTATACTACCCATCTCAATGCAATACAGGGCAGCCTCTCAGCAACACCATCCCCCGTAACACCGTTACTCATTTGTTTCAGGACACAGTAATATTTTTATTACTGTATCCTGAAACAAATGAAATAATAGTATGGTAGATTACATTTTCACGTACTTAAGAGACGTGGTCCTTCATTGCTGGTCATATGAGGACGCTCAAAGTCGTTCAGCGAGCTATGGAGAGGGCTATGCTCAGAGTTTCTCTGCGTGATAAACTTAAAAATGAGGATATCCATAGTAGAACCAGAGTGAACGACATAGCCCAACGGATAAGTAAACTGAAGTGGCAGTAGGCCGGCCATATAGCTCGAAGAACTGACAACCGTTGGGGAAAAAAGGTTCTCGAGTGGCATCCTCGTACCGGTAGGCGAGGTGTAGGGCGACCCCCCACTAGATGGAGTGACGACTTGGTGAGCCACCTGCATCCATCGACTTACTGCATGTCTTATGCAGGAAGTCGATGGATGCAGGTGGCTCAGGACCGTGCTTTGTGGCGTTACTTGGGGGAGGCCTATGTTCAGCAGTGCACTTGTGAAGGGCTGTAATGATGATGATGTACTTAAGTTTACTATGGTTTATCATCAATTCATTTTTCATATTTACTAGATAAAGTAAAACTGATGATACGTTTCGTGTGTATTTTTCTGTAGAAAATTTTATTTCAATTTATAAAACTTTTTAAAATTGTACATATTGAAAAGTTTTATTAACCTGAATCTGAACCTACAAACCTGTGAGGATAAGACATTAACTATTTTTTAACATTATTAATTCTAACTCGAAATATATTTCTATTTACTCAAATATCTAACGTTATAGGGAGGTAGTAAGGTCAATGTTTTTGCTTTATCTTTAAGTATTATTTGTTTAACTAATGATTTCTTATATTTACGCGAACACTACACATTGAAATAATACTCGTTTTTACGGAATTTATCGGAAGTCTGCAGTCTGTGAACATTTAAAGGATCGCCCCCGTCACTACATCAGATTTGATAGACCACAAATCCTCGCTAAAGAACACCGATTCCTTCCAAGGATGATTCGCGAGGCTATTGAAATCAAAAAAACATCCTAATTTCAATAGAGAAGATGGCTGGGTGCTACTATCTGCTTGGGATCCTATAATAAATAAAATTAAATCCCAACCCAAGCATACAACTGCAAGACTTCATGATACCATAAGCTCATACTGTGTAGATCGGAACAAAAGTTAAATTTTAATCTATGGTAACCGCGGTTAACTATGACATCTGGACGTTGAACATCTCAGTCCTTCCCGTGACCATGGGTGCTGTAAAGCTCTCGAAACGTCGGGTATTAAAAAGTTAAATATACGCGATAAATTCCGTAAAAACTAGTATTATTTCAATGTGTTATTTGTTATTATTAATTATTATGATTTATAATAAGAAATAACTTTTAAATTTTATAATTTATTATAAAATTTAAAAAAGTATGTTTTCTTAATAACGGAAAAAGTGCTTAATACGGCTACAAATCTTAATATTCGTGCTAGTGTATTGTTCTCTTTAGTACTTAAAAACTATGTCCGCAGTTTTGTTTGAACGCGGACTGGAGCGGGAATGCTTGCTCTGTTTCCGGTGGAAGCGGGAGAGAGCTCGCGACGTGGCGCAGTGCAGTTTGCATACGTGTTCCTGTAAGCAATGAGACAAAGAGCACACACGAGTTACATCACTTTTAAATGAAATTAGTTTTTACGAATTTTATCGCGTATATTAACTTATTTAATATTTCCGATGTTCCGAGCACTTTACAGCACCCACAGTTACACGGTAGGGATTGAGTTGTTCTACGTCCCAATGTCATGGTTAATCACGGCTACCTTCAGTTTAAAATTAATAATTTTTGATTCGATTTACGCAGAATAAGCTTATACTATCTTGAAGTCTTGCAGTTGTATGCTTAGATTTGGATTTAATTGTATTAATTTTAAGATCCGAATGAAATTAGGATGTTTTTTAAATTCATTAACCTCACGGTTGCTCACGATACCTTACATATTTAAATAGTCTCGTTGGTTTACGTCCATACTACCAATGTCTAAGACATAACACATGATAATAGTCTGTGTTCAAAAAGTCACTCAGAGTTGAGATTATCGTTCAAGGATTTTAAAATGTTGCCAACAAAATTTAAAATACTAATTTGCAATTGAGAGTGAAATATAACTCGCCTAAAATAGAAACTTAAAAGTTTTATGAATTATGGTCGAAATTTTACCATTGGGTGACCACTAGTATTAGTTAAAATTACAGCCTATATACGTCCCACTACTAGGTATAGGCCTCCTGACATTTCTGAGAGGGTTTTAGGGCAAGAAAATGTCCATTTCGCAAATGCGTGTTGGCAAACTTTACATGTCCTCGAAATATTTTTTCTTATTTCTTAGGCATGCAGGTTTCCTCACGATGTTTTATTCACTTTAAATTGCAATTATCAATTTCATTGGTGCCGGCGGGGCTCGAACCCGAGTTGCTCGCGTACTGTGAAACTTATAGCGAGCGCTTAGACGCTGAGCTACCACGGTTCTTGCTAGTATTAGTAAAACCGAACATTTTTGAACATTCATTCCCGTGTCAGTTAGTTTGCCTTTCACATGGGCAAAGTCAAAATTTAATTTCAAGATGTGCCCAAGGTGGTCCAGACCCTAACCAGTAACCTAGCTACTTTAATGCTATCACATATTCGCTAAAACGTCTTACAATAGTTTTATCTTACGTTAAAACTCCTTTATGAAGTAACACAGGGGTATATATGAGAAATAGGGTATAAAAAATAAATGAAGCTATTGGTGCTTTAAAGTTGGGAAAATATTGATTATGTATGTCAACATCGCGTGCATATTGACAGGTCGTAAAGTGTTCGTGTAGTTATGAACCCCAATGTGTGCTTTTACCACTTACACACGCAAAGTAGGACGTTTTACTGCCTTCGTTAACGTAGCCTCGTTATAGGACGATCGAAACACCGTGATATGCACAGTGGTACGGATGTTTGCAAGCGCGAGTTACAAACAGTTCTGAAATGTTAATGTTGAATCGGATTGCTACGGAGTAGTGAAGAAGTTTTAGAGAACAGACAACCTTTGACTGGAGTAGTGCCATTAGATAGGATTGGATTTAAGTTATTCCTTAATAGGTAGAAGTTATATAAATTTAAATAAACAGGTATTATTTATAATTTACGTGGTAGAGCCATACTCCATTAAAAATCAAAATGCAGATGCGTTGTCACCCCTGAGGGCTAAGATGGAATGCCGCGTCGTCTCCGGTTCTCTACACTCACCATACGAAATACAGCAGCTTTAAGCTGCTAATTTACGCTGGTATTCTGAGAAAGCGTGGTCATTAACCAGTTGAGTCGACCCTTTAGTGTTACAACTATAATAGCTGTAGTATAATAGCTGTAATATAGATTATTTACATACGTAAATTCTGTTTATATATGTGTAGTGGTCACCGGTAAGGTGCCGGTAAGGTCACCGGTTCTCCACATTTACCATACGAAACACAGCAGCCTTACTATTCTATTGGTATTCTGTGAGAACGTGGTCCTGTCCCGGTCGAGCCGTTATTGCAGTTTTTGAAAATACGTATAAATAAGGCTTTTAATTTTATTAGAAATTATCCCAAATTGAATGTGATTTATGGATAACAACGTTTTAACATACCGATGGCGTGCGCAGTCAAATCAGTTTATATAATGCATTACCACGCATTTTGAATTTAAAGGGTAAAAAGGACATAATGTTTGAGATTTTTTTAAATTAAATTTTCTTCACCATTTTCCTATATCCTTTTTCTGAACTTTCTCTTCAAATTTGGCCAGTTATTGCAAAATGAAAAAAAAAACTTTTGGTAAATCCAAATGTCAATTTTTGAATTATTTTAAATACACACAAGTTTTCACAAGTAATCTTATTACTTTTACTTCTAATTTTCTGATTTTAAATGATCGTAAGTAAATATACAAAAAAAATTCTCAATCAACAATAGAAAATATTTTTTATAATCCTGTACGCTCTGACAGCGCGCGACATGTTATACTCCCGTTCCGTGGGGACCTTAAGGGCGGGAAAATTTGTAAGTTAGAAAATTTTTTGCTATATTGCAAATTTTGCTACATTTTCACTTTGAGACAATATTTATGGATAAAACTTACAGGAATTCTTGTTGAATGTATAAACTATCGAATAAAATTATTTTTGGTTGCTAGAAATTGTAATAAAATACATAAATTACCCTGTATAGCATAGTAGTAGTATATACTTCAATTTTAATACCGAATATATCGATCGCTGCAAAAATACAAAATATTCCAAAAACCGAATTTGATACATACTGGATCAAGATAAGATATTATTATTATTTTTATAATTACAGATTTTCATTACAATATATTGTTTCGCTAAAAGTACGTAGGATTTATATACAAATATACTTATACGTCTTGGGCTTTACGAAGTAACCTGAAGGTGTACTTTGGTGAATGCTGAGTACGAATACCTAAAAATTAAAGTAATATTAAATTCGATTTCTGGTAGATTTAAGTTAAATCTGTTAAATGTTTTTTTCAATTTACAACTATAATAAAATTTGAATCTCAGTAATAATAACATAATAAAATTAAAATAATGATTGATTCTAATATGCCTCATAGCCTGTAAATTACTTGCTGTTTTAAATAGTCTACAAACGAGCGTGCGGCTCACCTGATGGTAAGTGACTACCGCCGCCCATGGACAATAGTTACACCAGGGAAATTGTAGGTGCGTTGCCGGTTAAAAAAGACTTTACGTGATATCAGAGGTTTAGGCAAAAACACCGCCACTTTCATTTTTTTATAGGAAAAGGGTGACAAGCGAGCACACAGTCCACCTGATGGTATGTGGCTGCTGTGGTCCATAGACATCTATCCTCGTTTGCGAATCAAAATGAAGATGCGTTGTCAGCCTTGAGGACTAAGACGGAATGCCTCTTTTCCAGTAAAAAGGGTCTCCGATTCTCTACACTTAACATACGAAACACAGCAGCATTAAGCTGCTATTTGACGCTGGTATTCTGTGAGAGCGTGGTCCTTCCCCGGTCGAGCCGACCCATTCGTGCTACAACTATACAATTAATATAGCTGCAGTATGGCTTTACCACGTAAAACGTTTCATGTCTACGGGCTGCAACTGAGAATTTTCTAACAGAAAAATCTAACACATAACTGATTTTTGTCGACAATATAAGCTAATTAAAGGTTAATTGTCTTGAACGAGTTAGAAAATAAACAATGGAAATTATACGTGATGCTCCCAGGGGCGGAAAGGAGCGACTGCGCGCCGAGGAAGGCAGGAGGGGGGTTGACTTAATGAAATAAAGAAAGGTAAGTCCCTCGACGTTGCTCTATGAAATTTCTTGTTTCTGTTGAGTAATTGTATATTGTTTAGTTTGTTATATTCTCTTTGTGTATTACAAAAACTTGTTAAGGAATTAGGCTACCGGTTTGTACTTATTTACTTCATATTCAAATTCAAATTTAAATCCTTTTATTTGTGAATACAATGATTTAGGAGTTAAATTTTACAGTAGGTATCATGTATTCTATTGCAGTGTGGTGTGTCTAGCCAAATACTTACAAAAACACAAAGATGGTTACCGTCCGATGAATCGGATGTTCCTCTGTCTTTTAATGAAAGAACCCATTACAATGATTCTCCAAAAATGAATTCTAATATTTTCGCCAATAATGCACATTAAATGAAACTAATGGTAGCCGGGCAAAAACCGGTAAAAACTGAAGGTACTCGGGCTAACTATGACATGGGGACGTCAAACACCTCAGTGTGCATAGATGCTGTTAAGTACCCGAAACGTCTAGACTCAACGTAACGTAAAAGTAAAATTAAACGTGATAAAATTCGTAAAGTTAGTTTCTTTTAAAACCTCTTACAAGTCTATTCAAATGTTTGAATTGGAGTGTACAAATTTGTTTAAATAAAAAAAATTATAGATGTTCTTTTCAATTTGAAAACTGGTGCAAATACTTTTGAATTAAAAAAATAAAATACAATTTTTTTAAATTTACCCATATGAAAAGTATTGTATTAAGACGTACAGCCCAAAGCGCTGGACATAGAAGCGTGAAATTGACCAATATAGAATTTATTTTATTACGTAGACAAAAAAACTAAGAAATGATTTTGGAAAATACAAACGTTAAGAGAATATTACAGTTTGTACGACACTTTTTATTTTACGAAGCAATTTCATATTTGTATGTAGAAAAACTACCGTGTAAGTAGTACCGAAGTAGTACCGAAGTAGAAACGAAGTAGAAACGTACCTACCGTTTAGTGGCGGTGTAAGAATATCCACTGCCCCGTATCATCCCGCGGGTGTCGTGAGAGGCGACAGAGGGAAACAAATCAGGAGAGGGACAGCAGCGTATTCCTAATAATGACTACGCTCCCATAGAATACCAGCGTAAAATAACAGCATACTGCTACTGTTTCATTATGGTGAGAGCCAGAGGCCTTTTTTGCGAACGAGACATTCATTCTTAGCCCTCAAGGGTGACAAGCATTCTGCGTTTTAATTCTTAATCGAAGATAGATGTCTATGGACCGCAGTGGTTAGTGGACAACCATCATATTCAATACATAAAAAATCATAATAACGACAAAAGATATAAATAAACTGCAGTTGCCAACCCGCTTGCCAAGCGTGACAATTACGGCAAATACCTCTCCAATTATCAAGCAATCTTTAGGAAGCAATGGATTTTGATAGAGGTAACAAGCGGTAGATAGTGAAGCACAAGACTTGTTATTTGATTTTCGACTGGTGCCTCGCCGGTTTCTGGTGTCACTGTCAACCGGCTCGGTTTTTTACATTACTTTGAAGCCATCTTTAGACGGCTGTCTAAAGATGTATGCTGATAGTTTTATTTGCTGATGCTAGTTCGTTGATTTTCCCACTTTAAAGGCAATTATTGAAACATAACGAAGTGAATAATGCTTTGTCAACATTAGTACACTAGTTTAACGTCAATAATTTGCTTTTGAACGGTAATAAAACGAAATGCATTAAATTTACCACACCTAACAGATGAAAACCATTAAATGAAGCTGGGCCTTGTTGAATCCCAACGACTACACAGCCCAAATAGACGCCTCATGAAAGACGAACACTTTCTGTCAATACGTTAGACAAATACGTCTTACTTAAGAAAACGATCGCGTGATCTACTTTAGTAGCGACCACATCCCCGATCCGTGAACATTTTGCATAAACTCGTGAATTTTAAAACAGACGCGCAACATGGCTTCCTGTACAATGAAATGGTGCGGAAATAGTAGCCAAATGTGTAATTTAAAAAAAAATGGCATCACTTTTCATAGATAAGTTAATTTTAATTTCCAAATTCATTAATTAAAATTAAATCAGGGCTCAACCTATATTCGTCGCAAAGCAACTTGTGTCGATTTATTCGGACATCATCGGACATTTTCGGACTATGCATCCCTTTCTTTTTAATGTAATTCATTGTTGCTATATTTTTCTTTAATTACCGGCACATGTAGCTAGTGCCGTACCAATTAAACTTATATTGGTACAAGCAAATATTATGCATGTTTTCGTGAATGTTTTACAGACTTATATAAACGACATAGGTGTAAGCTGATTTTTTTAGTGAATGTACATTAATCTATATTTGAATAAATTGATTTAATAATTAAATCAATTTATTCCAAATTTTTTAATAAAAAATTGATATAATTTTTAAGAGGCGGCACTCTGCTCTTATACTACTAAGACGCCATGTCAAGACACGAAGGAAACGGAAGTGAACTTGACAGTTTAAATAACTGTTGCCGTTTTATTTTTTATAATATTCTATTATTATTTCAATTTTGTAAAGAAAGGTTGTTTTAATAAAAATATTCTTTAAAAGAGAAAATTATAGATAGTTTACTAAATATGATACTTACTTAAATAAAACTTCTTTTGTATTTTTTTATTTTGTACTAATTTGTAGTAGAATATGGTTCTGGTACTAATAAAGTAGCCTTGGTACCAAATTTATTAGTTAAAGTTCCCATCACTATTTGTCTATTAGCAAGTGTCGCAACCTTGAATTTAACCAATTAGCGTGCATTTTCAAACCAACTCCCCCGTACCGCTTACCTCAGACTTTTGACAGACGGGTTTGTATGCAGACGTACATACATTACGCGTCTTTTCGGGCTGTGTAGTCGTTGGGCTCCCATATACCTAAACTAGCAAGCAAACTTAGTTTTGCAGCATATACTGTAAAAAGATTGGAGGCCTTACATGTATTGAAACAGCTAGATTACTTTATTTGATTTTTTTTTGAAATTTCCATAGCATAATGTCATATAAAGCCTTGCTGTGGGGTAATGCGACTGACATAGAAAAAAACAAAGATATGTTTTTCAGAAGAGAGCCATAACAGCAATTTACAACTTAGGTCCGACGGAATCTCTTAGAGAAACATTTAAAGAAATAAATATGTACCTACAAAAAAAAAAAACAAAAATAGATTTATTAAAAATAGTGATGTACTCGTACATTCTGTAAATACTAAGAGCAAGCACACGTTAGTTATACTGGTTACTTGACTCCTTAATAATTCGTCAATAATTCCTTCATGAGGCAATGTATACGCTTTTACAACAAAGTCCCAGAAAATATGCAGATCTTGTCTGTCAAAAGGCTTAAATATTTATTAAGCAAAAATTGTTTAGTAAGCGTTATTATACTAGTAAAGAGTATGTGATTGATAATAATCCCTGGTATAGAGGTGGTCGCTACCATGCTGTTTCTTATCGATTTTATAACAAGTGTATGAAATATTATATTATAAATATTATATTATAAACATTATATTATAAATTGTGCTTTAAAAAAGTCTCTCTGGTTCTTCCCAGGACAGAAGTTTTTTTCGAATCAGTGGTAGAAGTAAAAAATGACTTTCAACAAGTGTTACATATAATCTATATTGAATAAAATGATTCTATTCTATTATATTCTAAGAATAAGTATTCCGATTCTATGAGATTGGGATTGAGTGTAATGATAATGATGATAAATTTAATCAGTAAACATTAAAATGAAACAAACCAGTTGACATGTCAAAGCCTTTCAACATGATCCCCCAGTACGAACTTAGACAAAATATGAACGGTAAAATCTTTTCTGTCTGATAGTAAAAACCTATATTATAGATTTTTATTGCATGCAACTTTTACCTACACCACTACTTAAAAAAACTTCAAGTTATGACTATGATTTGTGCTATACAAGAAGTCAGGTGCAGCCTCAAACACTGATCAGTTGAAGGAAACACAAATTAATAGTTTCGAAACTATACAAATATTGTTTGATACAAAGAAACCCCATCAAACAATAAGATTTAAATTCTTCATAACCAGAAATGACATCTTATAAACAACAATAAAAAATGCGATAATGGTCAGGAAAAAACTTGCATATTAACAGAATTTATGAAGAACTTGCTGTTCCCCGCGGCTTGGTTTTAATGTTTTTTTTGCGTGGTATCCTACTTATTTTTCTAAAATAAAAGTAAGGTACTCCTTATAAGATTTTAGTTATCTGCCAGCGCAAGTCTGTTCAAAATGGATCCAGCCGCTTAGGAGATTAGCCGGAACAAACAGACAGGCAGACAACACACAAAAATTTTAATAAAATCATTCTTTTGTTATAAGTACCGTATATACTTTACTTTACTTATTTTGACATTACAAACGAGCACTTCAATTTTATTTATTTGTATATATTTGACGGAATTATTAAAACGAAATACTAGCCAATTTAACGAAGTTTTGGCTATGTTTAAAAGTTTATAATTTTTATTAAGCATAAATTGTTTAATAAGGATTAGCATAACTAAAAAGTACATAACTGATAATAGCCCCTGGGAATGAGGTGGTCGCTACTTAGCTATTTTTAAATTGTTTTCATAACTTTTAGTATAAAATATTATATTGTAAATTAATGTTTCAGAAAAGTCCCTCTGGGTCTGCTCCAACTCCTGGTGGGTTTCCTGCTGGTTTTTTCCAGAATAAAAGTATTTTTCCGAACCATTGGTATAATCTATTATATATAATAATAATATATTGTATACTCAATGCGCTAATATTATATTGTATACTCAATGCGCACATTTATAAAGGTTACTGTTGTACATAGATGTTGATGTACAAAGGGTTGACCTAAAAAGTTTTTAACAAAATTGCTCAATTCTAGCTTAATTGCTTGGGTGACCCCGTTAATGGAGGTGGCTTCCCAACATCCCGATAGAAACAATTATGTTTCACAATAGTATAATCAAAACACAAAGCTATTGTATGAAAATCACATTATCGACATTTTAAACCCACTACATTCAGCTCCTTTTTACATTAGGAAATCAAACAGTTATTTCAAAAAAATGTGAACTCTATACGTGGTATGATGCCAACACACATAGAAAATGGTTTAATGTAATCATCACTACTTTAAGTGTGTATTTTAGTGTTACGTTTATTCTTTTAATCTGTTGTTCCCTTTCGTTAGAGCAGTATAGTAGCTTAATGCTACTGTGTTTCGTATGATGAGTGTAGAGAACTGGAGACCCTTTTTACTGGAAACGACGCATTCCGTCTTAGTCCTCACAGGTGACGCATCTGCATTTTGATTTGTAATCGAGCATAGATGTAAATGTCTATGTACCACAGCAACCTCTTACCATCAGGTGGACTGTGTGCTCGTTTGTTAACTTTATTCAAAAAAAAACCTACAATTTTCAGGATGGATGAACTATTTACATAAATATTTAAGTTTACATTGCGCGAGTCACACCCGCACTTGTCCGGTTTTATTTATCCTAAACATTTAAACGAGCAATTCTTATTTATATATATATATATATATATATATATATATATATATATATATATATATATATATATATATATATATATATATATATATATATATATATATATATAATCGGAATCTCTGAAACGGCTGCAACGATTTTCATAAATTTTAGTGTCCAGGGAGTTTCGGGGGCAATAAATCGATCTAGCTAGGATTTATTTTTAGAAAATGTCTTTTTGTCCGTGTTTTCAGGCAATGAAAAACTGCTACAATATAAGAACGTAAATTTTGACACCATGTTAATTATAGTAATAGCTCGAGTGGATATCGAGCGGTCGCGAAATCGTAATGTCGTGGTTCGCGTCCTGTCTTCGGTCCGACTTTTTATCTTTTTTTATTACTAGTTCCCTTTTTGTGAGAAAATCTATTATTTCGAGCCCCTTTTTTAAGTATTTTTTAAAACTACGGAAATTTTAATTAAACTAATTGCACTCATGATTTTTTTATTCAAATAACCAGTTCAGTTTTTTCTATTATGTCATTAAGATCTTTGCATTTGCAAGATGATGCTGTGACCAGGATTAAGAAAGGAATGCTTCGGTGGTTTGGTCATGTGGAAAGAATGAACGAGGAAAGAGTGACAAAGAAAATTTATGTTGCAGAAGTGAATGGCAGAGTCGGAAAGGGACGTCCTAGGCGAAAATTTATCGACCAAATTGGCGATTTATTGGAAACGGGCCAAATTAGGAGTACCCTTAACCGACGAGCATGTATGCGTAGGTGTATGGATGTGAAGGAGGCGAGAGAGGTGTGTCAGGATCATGCCAAATGGAAGTCTGTAGTCTCTACCTACCCCTCTGGGTGACAGGCGTGAGTGTTTTATGTTATTATGATCAATAAGATCAAAAAATATTATTCATGTTTCATCCGTATGTAATTTGTATCTGAATGTAATTTCAAATAAAAACCAAGCAAAGCTCGGTCATCCAGGTACTTAATACCTACCAGGCGGTCCCATAATGAACTGGCCTGATATAGTACAACGCGACATGTCGCTACATGTTGTGTTGTATTAAATAGTACGTTTATCGTGCACTCAATATAAGAAACATGCATCGACTTGAAATGCTTAGTCTTAGTTTAACAGGCATTTGAGTAACGAGAGTCGCGTATTTTTTTAAAATGTCGAAAACTGAGTATCGAAGTGTCATAAAGTTTCTGTTTAAAGAAGGTTTATCCCCTGCCCAAATAAAAGAACGATTGGATGGCGTGTATAAGGAGTCTGCCCCCTCCTATAGAACAGTAAAAAATTGGGTGAAAGAGTTTCGCCTCGGGAGAGAAACCGTCGAAGACTTTGGCCACGACGGTCGACCTGTGGAAGTGCTCACTCCCGAAACGATTGCTCTTATCGAAGAGGAGGTTCTGAATGACCGCCGTTTGAAGATTAGAGAAATTGCAGCAAGGCTTGGGCTCTCTAAGAGTACCGTTCATCGCGCGATCCATGAACATCTTCACATGAAAAAAGTGAGTGCAAGATGGGTACCGAAACTTCTTTCAGCGGTACAGACAGGAAAGAGTGCGCTGCGCTTCGGAGTTTTTGGATCTTTGTGGCGAAAATCCAAAGACTGTGATCGAGCGGCTAGTGACTGGTGATGAAACTATGATCTTGTATTATGATCCACAAAGCAAGCGCGAGTCAATGGAATGGCGTTATAAGGGTGAAAAGCCCCCTAGAAAGGCAAAGGTGCAACAATCGACTAAAAAACTTTGGGATTTTCAAGGCATTTTGATGGTGGATTTTAAAGAACGTAATACAGTAATGAACGGCGAATATTATGCTTCTTTAATATATAAATTACGAGACAAGATAAAGGAAAAACGAAGAGGCAAGCTGTCTAAAGGTGTCCTGTTGCTCCATGACAACGCCCCTGTTCATACCGCTGGTGTTTCGAAGGATGCAGTTCGTCAATGCGGGTTCACAGAAGTTCAACATCCACCTTACAGTCCAGACATGGCCCCGTCCGACTATTATTTATTTCCAAATTTAAAGCGGGACTTAAGAGGAAGAAAATTTTCAAGCGATGAAGAGTTGCAGGCGGCCGTCTTCAGTCATTTTGAGGATAAAAAATGTGATTATTTTTATAAAGGTTTAGAGATGTTGATTCACAGATGTCGGAAGTGTGTTAGTATTCATGGTGATTATATTGAAAAATAAAATTGGTTTCGTTTCATTTCCTTCATTGGTTCATAGTTAGGCCAATTCATTATGGGACCGCCTACGTAAATATATACTAACAATCCGCTCCCCTTTGCACGGATGTTTTTATTCCTATCGGGTCTGAATCTGATAGTGAATCTATACCACCGAGAAACCCGTTTAGGTGGAGTTCAGTGACAAACACATGTGCACAAATTTTATATAAGTAAAGAACATAATAAATATAGATACTAATAAGGGAACTAAACATGGTTTATGTGGTATTTAAATTTTTAGATTGTGCGGAACGTTTATTTGTGTATTAAATGTTTCTTTATCTATATATATGATCGTTTTTTTTGGGAAATATTCCTTCTAAAGCTTTGTTAACAAACGAAATCCCATTCGAAAACGTTATTAAATTAAATGAAAAAATTATGTCATTTCGTTATTACTTGCAAAAGATCAACTAAGTAAAATAGCTAATAAAGAGTGCCGCAGCGGCCCAGCGGGTCGAATAAAAGGGAAGTTTGTAAAGACGCCACAAATTCAATGACATTCTGCACGCGAACGGAATGTTCCAGAGCGCCCCGAGGCTCATTTTCCCGTTTGTTGTGGTATAGCCTACGCAGTACGCACTGAACGTTGTTTTCATTTTGAAATAAAAATAGGTGATATGTCTTACCTACCTTGAAGAGCTACCTAGTTCTTTATACCAGATAAAATGCATCATATTTATTTTATTACTCGGATCCTAGGTAATAATTTTTTTGATAATCTTCTAAAATTTTTAATATAATTGATTTCCGCATAAACAATTTAAACATCTGCGATCCGTGGTATATATATGTATTTGTGTATAATAATGTATGGTACTGTACCTACTTTTCTAAGATAATGGTATGCAACCCCCCTAGGTTTTGATGATCAAGCTTTCAACTAAACTAAGGGGTGATTTTCCAATCATCCAATCCATCTATCCGTACCGGCACAAAGTGTCTGAAATCGAGACTTTGTTGAACAAAGTCTCGGACTGGGGGCGACTAAACCTAGTCCAGTTCAATCACCAGAAGACACAACTTTGTGCGTTTACCGCTAAAAAGAATCCCTTCGTCGTATCTCCTCAGTTTCAAGGCACTCCCCTAGTTGCCTCAGTCAGTATCGGAATCCTCGGCGTCGACTTATCGAGTGACGTGCAGTTTTGTGGTCACTTGGAAGAGAAAGCCAAATTGGCCTCTAAATAGCTTGGTGTGTTCAGCAGAGCGGAACAGTATTCCATGCCGGCACACCGCTTGCAACTTTACAAGGCGCAGGTTCGGTCGCACATGGAATACTGTTCCAATCTCTGGGCTGGGGCTCACCAGTGCCAGATCTTTCAATTTGACCGTATCTAGGGCAGAGCTGTTCGAATCGTTGACGACCGAGCTTTTTACGATCGGCTTAACTCACTGGCATGGCACTGCAAGGAGATGTTGCATCTCTTTGCGTATTTTATCGCATTTACCACGGGGAGTGTTTTGAGGAATTGTTTGGACTAATTCTAGCCGCACGATCTCACCATCGATATCGCGACAAAAACCGAGATACCATCCATACCATCTGGATGACTGGCGGTCCACCACTGCGATTTGATATAAGGGTTTTCTTACTCGCGCAACTTCCGTGTCGACTACCAACAGAGATTTTTCCGGACCGATACGACTTAGGGACCTTTAAGAAAAGAGCCTACTCCTTTTTAAAAGGCCGACAACGCATCTGCGATTCTCCTGGTGTTGCAGTTGTTCATGGGCGGCGGTAATCACTTACCATTAGGTGAGCCGTATGCTCGCTTGTCCCCTCTCCTATAAAAGAAATTACCTCACAATTGCGATTTTACCTAAGTTGCCATGCTTCACGGGTGTGCTATCAACGGCAGTATTCTTATTATTTTGAGTAGTTATCTGAAAGATTCTGTTGCCCGGGTGTTTCGGTTTCCCACGATACCTTACGTGTGCATGTTGGTCGGCGGGTTCGATTCAAGTACAAAACTAGTACTTGTATTTCCTTTCTTAGTTGTAGGGCATTAGGGAATAGTAACGTGGTAGAGTCTCGAACGGGGAACTACGCATCTACATTTCTACATTTTACAACGCATCTACATTTTGATTCTTAATTGAAAACCTCAAATGTAGGCGGCCTGTGTGATTGTTTCTCACCCTTGTTCTATATAAAGGCGTATGTTGTGGTTTGGGTAATAATTGTCCTTGCGCAATTTGTGTGTGTGAAACATCGAAATGATTGAGTTTTCCTGAACTTGATTGTTACTCGAGGATAGATGTAGGTGTGAATAGGCCACTTATTATCAGGGGGACTGGCTTGTTTGTATAAAATAGACGCTATTATGGGTTGAGTAAATATTGTCAAGGAAAAATTTTGCAAGAATGCTAACCCATGTTCACAAATGGGTCTAGTCCGAATAGAAGACGGTGCCATTATCATTCTCATCAGCCTGTCGTAGCATGACTGCAAATGTATGTCTGCGAGCCATGACGTCAAGTAACCATTATTCTTTTCAGGCTTAATTAACCGTGCTGTAGTTAATATTCAAAGCTTGCAAGCTTTCGACTTGCAAGTCGCGTTCATTTGCATGCAGGGTTGCTAAAGATACGTATTAAATATATAATAATAATGCTTACCGTGTAATTTTGTCGATGTTTTTTTTTTATAAGGTAAAGGTAACAAACGAGCAAACGTTCCACCAGATGGTAAATAGTTGTTGTGACCCAAATACATCAACTTCTATCCTCGATTAAGAATGAAAATGGAGAACCGTTTTCACTCCTATACGTGGTAGAGCCATGCTGCAGTTATATTACGGTTGTACCACGAAAGGGTTGGCTCGATCGGGGAAGGACCACGCTCTCACAGAATGCCATCGTTAAGTAGCAGCTTGATGCTGCTGTGTTTCGTATGGTAAGTGTAGAGAACCAGAGACCCGTTTTAGTAGAATCAAGGCATTCCATATTAGTCCCTGTGGGTGACAACACATCTGAATTTTGATTAGTTATCGAGGTTAAATGTAAATGTCTATGGGCCACAGCATCCACTTACCATCAGGTGGACTATGTGCTTCTTTGTCTCCCTATTTCTATATAAAAAAAAAATTCTTACACCGTCACGGCCACGGTCGGTTCTTTTGTATATATCTAAAGAATCATACGTGGTAGAGCTACGCTGCAGAGTGTAACAGCTACAGCAGTATCCGAGGCAGGACCCCGCTCAAAAACATCAGCATCAAATAGAAACATAATGCTGCTAAGTTTTGTAAAGAGAATTATAGTAACCGAAGAACTGTTTTCACTAATAGCGAGGTATTCTATTTGAAGTCTTCAATGGTGGCAGTGCATCTGCAGTATGATTTTTTTATGTGGTAGATCCACGCTGCAGCTATATTATAGTTGTAGCACGAATGGGTCGGCTCAATAGGGCAGGACCACGCTCTCACAGAATACCAGCGTAAAATAGCAGTGAAATGCTGCTGTGTTTCATATGGTGAGTGTACAAGAACCGGAGGCCCTTTTTATTGGAATTGAGGCATTCCACCTTAATCCCCAGGGGTGACAACGTATTTGCATTTGATCCTTAGTTGAGGGCTTAAACTTAAACGTGGACGTCTATGGGCCACAGCATCCACTTACCATCAGATGGACTTTGTGCTCGTTTGTCATCCAATGCTATAAAAAGTACTATTTTAACATAAATGTCTCACAGACAAAATATGATTGGCGACTGCTCTTTCATTCTTGATACGGTACTGGTAAAATATCAGCGTTGTGGCTATTAGGCAGCTTACATATATGTATATATATATATATATATATATATATATATATATATATATATATATATATATATATATATATATATGCGTGCTACAATTATATATGTAAAAAGTTGTTTCTTTCTTTCTTTACTTCTAATTCAGAGTTTTTTAAATTTATTTATTCAGTACACGGATGACCGAGCTTTGCTCGTTTTTGATTAAATTACATTTATATAAAAATTACATACTGATGAAACATAAATTATATGTTTTGATCTTATTGAAATAATAGAAAAAACTGACTGGTTATTTGAATAAAAATCAGAATTGCAATTAGTTTACTTAAAATTTTCGTATTTTTAAAAAATACTAAAAAAAAGAGCTCGAAATAATAGATTTTCTCACAAAAGAAGGGAGCTTGAAAAAAAAGAAAAAAAAATCGGACCGAAGACAGGAATACTATTCCAGTATCCTAGCTAATTTCCGAGTCCTGGGACTGGTAAACGTAATATAACTTTATTATTATGTTGCTACAACCCTACACTGAAGATGCAGCGTCATAATTGAGCTTAGTTTACAACGGTGCACGACATTAGACTATTTAGTTAAACATAAGCTTATATAAAATATACTTTACTCGTGGTAAAATTTATTTTTACAACGTTTTAACCAACTTTATACGTGGTAGAGCCATGCTGCAGCTATAGTTACAGTATAGGTGTAGTACGAATGGAAACAATTTTTTTTTATTCAATATAGATTGTAAACAATACTTATTGAAAGTCACTTTTTTCATTTACCACTGGTTCGCAAAAAAAAACCTCTGTCCTGGGAAGAACCAACAAGAAATTTTTTTTTCAAATAATAGCTTACAATCATGTACGTTACAATTAACACAAAACAAATAAGAAATAGCTTGGTAGCGATCACACTTCCTAGGGGTTATTATCATCCATAAATTCCTTAATATTATAATAACCCCTTTTATACAAACTTAGTTTAATAAAGTTTTTGAACTTTGTGTATGTCAAATTTTGTATATTTTCTGGGAATTTGTTGTAAAAGCGTATACATCGCCCCAATAATGAATTACTGATTCGGTGGAGTCGAGTAACTGGTACTACTAGCTTGTGTCTGTTCCTAGTATTTACAGAATGAATATGACTTATTTTTGCAAAACTATTTTTATTTTTGTGTACGTACATCACGTTTTCATAAATGTCGAACATTCAGTACTCCCCGTGATCATGGTGTAAAGTACTGGAAGCGTCGGGAACATAAAATCAGTTAATATACGCGATAAAATTCGTAAAAACAGTTTTAATTAAATGTGTAGTGTTCGCATAAAGTTTTTTTGTGTCATCGGCGGCCGAGTTGCAAACAATGGTTACATTAATGAACAGATTATTAAAAGTAAGAGGTATGAAAGTGAACGCAAGTAAAACGAAAGTTATGGTTTTTGAGAGAGAGGAAAGTAAAATGATATGTGAAATAAGAATAGAATGGGAGTTGATCGAGCAGGTAGATGAATTTTAACATTTGGGATTCGTATTTAGCAAGGATGGGAGATGTGATAAGGATATAGAAAGACGAGTGAACGCAGGAAATATAGTAAATGGGGTCCTGCACTCGATTGTGAATAGTCAGAATGTGTCAAACGTATGGAAATTCACAAAGCTGTGTTGGTCTCTACTTTAACGTACGGTAGTGAAAGTTGGATATGGCAGAAGAAGCACGAGAGTAGAGTAATAAAAATATAATTGTATCGTGGGGGCAGTTTACATACATAAATCTTAAATTTCACAAAGACAAACATCCAGACCCGGAACAATTATTTGTAGGCCATACAAATACTTGTTCGCTGTGAGATTCGCACCTGCCGCTTTCAGCGCTGAAACTCGTTGTTAAGCCATTGCGCCACGAACCCGTCATACATAATTGGTGTTAGCTTGTTGACTTACTTACTAACCAATTAATAATATACCTATCGTTTTCTAAGTAAAATTTGTTAAGTGAAAAATTTAGGGATTATTTGAGTAGGGTCGTACTTCGTTATTGGTTTTCTAGTGGCTTTAGAAGTTGAATGTGGTGGAAATCTAGTTTAACTGTTAATAACACTGGTCATGTCATATTTCATTGATCTACATGAAAACCCGTATGTCCTGTAGTGTAGTGTCCTTAAAAACAGCTAAAAAGTAAATTTTGATAAACGTAATTTCATAGGTAAAGGTTAGGGATATTCAACGTTTTACTCGTGTAGTGGGGGTGTAAATAACCCACCAGCCAATATCATCCCGTGGGTGTCGTAAGAGATGACAGAGGGAAACTAAAACAGGAAATGGCAGCAGCATCGTCTTGTTTACAGCTCAAAGCAATAACAATCAGTGCTAACTCGTTTGCCAAGCGTGCCAACTATACGAAATATCACCCTTATGAGGCAATCTATGGAAGAGGCCTATATTTGCTAAACTACTAACTACTAAATAAAAATATACACATACAGACACACACACACACACACACACACACACACACACACACACACACACACACACACACACACACACACACACGCGCACACACACACACACACACACACACACACGCACACACACACACACACACACACACACACACACGCACACACACACACACACGTTTGTGGTAAGTAGAAAGTTTCCTCTTTGTCAATTTTTATTTTAATTTTACACATGTTTTTTATTCTACTGAAATAATATTGTAATTGTATTGCGAAAGGATACGAGGGCGGCACTAAAAATTCGGGAATCAAGGAAGCGACACAACATTACTATTTAAAAATGTATTTATTGCTTTTCGAAGTATTCTCCGCGAAATTTGACACATTTTTCCGTACGATGGAACCAATCATTGAAGCAACCATTCCTTCGGAAGTTGGGGTCTCCAAAATGGCCGTTTTTTAGGCGTCCACAGCTTCTTCAGGTGAAGAAAATCTCTGTCCACGCAATTTATTCTTTATTTTAGGGAAATTATAGAAATCATTAGGGCTTAGGTCGAGGCTGTACGGCGGATGGTCTAATAATTATATGTTTTCTTGCTCTAAAAACTCTGTTCTGCGTGCGGTGTGAGAACTCGCATTGTCGTGATGGAGGATGATGCGGCGGTTGCAGTTCTCTTTACGGAGTTCAGAAACGACCTGTGGCAAACAAATGCTAGCATACCATTTTGCACTAACCGTTCTTTGTCCATCAAGAGGAATAGTCGCAACATGGCCGGTTTTGGAGACAAACGTGGCCACCATTTTTTTTGCAACACTCCGTGAACGAACAGTTTTTGTTGGCTTTAACTCATTTTCGAACACCCAAACTCGTGACTGGTTTTTTGTTTCAGGTTCGTAAGTATATATCCAGGATTCGTCACCTGATACAATGTTGTATACAGCATTTAAGGATCCTGCGTGGAATCTTTCGAGAGTTCTGACGCACCAAATAACGCGAGCCGCTTTTTGCTCTTCACAGAGCGAATGCGGTATCCATCGGGAAAACAACTTTTTACACCTAATTGTTCATGCACGATTATTTGTATTTGACTCATGCCAATGTCTAAAGTTGCCTAAATTTCGCGATATGTCACATGTCGATCTTCCTCAATCAGCTTACGCACAGCATCAACGTTTTCTTGGGTGACTGCAGTTTTTGGACGACCTTGACGGGGATCATCACTGAGCTTCACACGTCCACGTTGAAATTAAGCAAATCAGCGATAAATTGTGGTTTTGGATGGGGCTTCATCACCAATTGCAGAAATCATCCGGTCAACACACTGTTTTTGTGTTAAACCACTTCGAAAGTCATAATAAATCATCGCTCTTAAATTTTCTCGAGTCAATTCCATTTTCTCAACGACTAAACAAGTTTGACAAAACCTTGTGACAAGACCGAGAATAATGATTTCTTAAATTTACGCGAACAATACACATTGAATAAAACTGCTATTTACGGATTTTATCGCGTTTAATTACTTTAATTTATTTTTATTATTATCCCGACGTTTCGGGTGCTTTACGGTACCCATGATCACGGGGGAGGGACTGAGATGTTTGACGTCCCAATGTCATAGTTAGTCCGGCTACCTTCAGTATTTTTAATATTAATTTTTGATCCGATTTACGTAAAACGAGCTTATAGTATCATGAATTCTTGCAGTGGTATGCTTGGGTTTGGGTTTAATTTTGTGAATTATAGGTGGTTGCGCGGAAAAAACCATTGGATTATTATATTTGACGCTAGAGGTGCCAAGCCGCTTGTTCCTTTCCGACAAAACGATATCATTCATACCCTCCTCGATCCTCCATCGACACATCGGGGTGGTGGGGTGGGAGGGGCAAGAAGATGATTCTAGAATGTCACGTAATCATCGGGGCCGAGGACATATAAGGCACGCGCGACCGTTGCGCGTCCTCTTTCCTACCGCGCCAGTCATTGGAACAACAGCTCTTTCCACCGCAGTCGTCGTTGAAACCACACCGCTAGTAGAAACCGCTTTAGCCTGGAAGCAGTCGAGCTCCAGGAAACCCGCCTCATCTCGTGTGAGATATAGTCGCGCACCGCCTCTCTCCGGAGTGTTCCAGAAGAAGTTCCAGAAATTGCAGCTATAGTGCTCAACAGGATAGAAGAAACCCCGGTGAGTCAACACTCCTTTATTTACTGCCTTATATAGTTTAACCCGCTCCAATTTTGTTGTTCTCCTAATAAGACAGGATTCCTTTTCAGCGATTTGGCACCATAATAGTTTAGTTTAGGGAAGAGCGAGTGCATTATACCGCATTCTATAGTAGTAGCTTTTACGTAAGCGTAGAAGCAACCGCATATACAGTCCACTTTAGTTAATATCTCGCGTAATAGGTTTAAGGTTCGACCGGGGAACTGGACTTCGGCGGCCTTAAACACGTGGCTCCACCATTTTATGGTCACTTCAAGCAGGATTTTGGTCGAATTGTTGAATTAATTAATTAGATAATGCACTCCAATTTATAGAATAAACTTAAATAGTGTTCGTTTAAATTTAAATTTTGATTAGGTACTCGCAAACAGAATTATTCGTTTTATAGCGCTCGTATTTGATTAAATTTAAAGCCTATTAAATAATTGAAACAGTGTAATAGGAACCGTTTGATACGCTTACCCACAATCTTGATAAAATTATAAAATGCAAATGACGCGTCACCTCGACTCGCTGCGCAGGTGTTTGATTTAATTACGTAATACGGCATACCGAGTGTCCATCCTTTATTGTTTGTGCGTTGTGAGATTAATTGTGATTGATATAACTTTATTATAATAGTTTAAAATGGCAGTTAGTGGAAGTGAAATCAAAATTAAAACGCTTTATGCTAAGAGGGACATACTCTTTTCGCGTATGCAGAATATAAGTGATTATATAAAGAACATTCATATAGAAGCAGTGCGGGAAACTTTTTTGACCGAAATTGAAACGATAGATTCTCTACGAATAGATTACGAAAAAATATTAGACCAAATTAATCATTTGGAATTACAAATCGACCCGAAATACATAGTGAACTACCAACCGCTGCTGGCATTCGAAGATATGTTGTGTCGCGTGAAAAAAATAGCGAGATCCCTATCTCAAAACGAAGCAAAGCCGGAAAAACAGGTACGTCCAAGCGACTCGATTAGGTTGCCGCCAATAGATATTCCGGTATTTAATGGTGATATTAAGACGTGGCCCTTCTTCTTCAGTAGTTTTCAAAACAATATACACAATAACCCATCGTTATCGGACGCCGAAAAATTATATTACTTAATCAGTAAACTTAGTGGCAGGGCACAGTCGATCTGCTCTGGTTTTACACCTACAGCAAACAATTACTTATTAATATTCGAAACGCTTAAAACTAAATATGAAGATAGGAGAATGTTAGCTTCCGAATATTTGAACCAGATATTCGATCTTAAACCTATATCATCCGCGAACATCAACGGCTTAGAGCAATTTCTAGATAAATTTGTGGCATCGGTGGCTGCACTTAAGAATTTGAAATTTAATGATCTTATGGACGTGGTGTTTCTCCATATTGCACTGAAGAAGTTGGACCCCGACACCGTGCGTGCGTTTGAAATGGAGCATCGTAGCTCGGAGATGCCTTCCTTTCATTCATTAGCATCGTTCGTGCGAGATCAAATAAAGGTGATGCAGCGCTCTCCGAACGTTAAACAGGAGAATAAAAGGTGCGTCGACCGTAGACAGACTCAACCATCTAAAATAGCAGGGTCGTTAACTTACGTAACCGCTACGCCAACATCACTCCAGCATACTTGTTTAGTATGTAAAGATAGACACGGTAATTTATATAATTGTGCGACTTTTCGTAAATATTCACCAAGCGAGCGTTATAAATTAGTAAAGACAAACAACCTATGTTTGAACTGCTTAAGCGATAAGCATTTAGTTGCAAAATGCAATTCGAGTTCCGTATGTAGCAAGTGCGCCAGGAAACATCACACGCTATTACATTTTGAAAATAGCAACATAGCGGCGTCAAGTAAAGCGGATAAGGAATTCGCTCCTACTAAGGTCAACGATTCTAGCGGTCGACCTGGTGATGTCGCTCTGTGCTCATTGGCAAATATGGGAGCACAACCTCCTTCAACCGTGTTGCTGGGTACGGCACGTATTTTGGTTAGGGATTCGCGTGGAAACGAACAAAGCGTCCGTGCACTGCTGGACAGCGGAGCCCAAAATAGCTTTATAACGCGACAATGTTGTCAGCGCTTAGGCTTAGTAATAAATAGGTCACTTTCATGTCCTGTAATTAAAGGCATCGGAGGCACTAGTAAATCGACACAGGGATATATAAATTTAAAAATTTATTCTCGGATACATCGTAATGTTAACTTTGATATAAATGCACTAGTAGTAGATAGGGTCACTGAACGGTTGCCAACCGTTTCGGTTGACACCTCGGCAATGATTGAATTTAAGAATTTGACTCTGGCGGACGACGCTTACGCCGTTCCTGGAAACATAGACATGCTCATTGGAGCATCGCTTTTCCCTTATCTTTTGTTAAACAATAAGGTCAGGGGCAACTCCTCGCATACCGCGCCTTACGCACTGGAAACCGTATTGGGCTATGTGATCCTTGGCTCCGCCCCCATCATAGATAGTATTTCGGCAACCTCTTATTGTGGTATGGCTGTCGAACCGCTCGAGTCGTTGGTCCGCAAATTTTGGGAGATGGAGGAGGTGAACGTCCCACCCATAGCTAGCTCAGATGACAGGTTATGCGAGGAAATTTACGTCCGCACAACCATTCGTGATCGCGACGGTAGATATAGTGTAGCGCTACCCTTTAAAGGAGATGCTTTATCCCTCGGCGATTCGCGTCAAATGGCGGAAAAACGTTTCTACAGCTTGGAGCGTAGGATGCTCGCTTCACCCCAGTTAAGGGAAGCTTACGACTGCGTCATTAACGAATATATAAGAGAAGGTTACATATCACTTGTGGCTTCGAAATTAGATAACTACGAAGACACACCGTCGTATTTCATACCACACCACGGAGTCATTAGAGAGGACAAACTTACATCTAAGTTACGTGTAGTGCTCGACGCTAGTGCTAAAACTAGCACTCACCTGTCGCTTAACGATATCCTCTATAGTGGGCAAAATTTACAGGGCAGTTTATTTAATATAATAGTCAATTTTCGTTTGTTTAGTATAGCACTATCCGCCGATATTCGTCAAATGTTTCTTTGCATAGGGGTCCGTGAATGCGACCGTAGATTCCAACGCATTTTATATCGTTTCAACCCAAAGGAACCTCTAATGGTGTTTGAATTTAACCGCGTTTGTTTTGGTTTAAAGTCGAGCCCATTTCATGCGTTACGCACGGTGAGACAGCTCGCTCACGATGAAGGTCCCTCTTATCCTAAAGCTAAGAGGGCAATCGAGAGCGGATTATATATGGATGATTTTGTGTACTCGGTCGATAGCGTGGAGGAGGCAACCCTAACCACCGCCGAGGTTATAAGGCTCATGAAATCGGGTCAATTCGATCTTGTGAAGTGGACTAGTAATTCGCGTCCGGTTTTGGATACAGTCCCACTATCACACCGTCTTTCGGCGATAAAGGAATTCGACGATTCTGATACACACAAGGTGCTCGGTCTGTGTTGGTCACCAGAGTCCGACGTGTTTAGCCTTAAGGTAAATCCGCCCGTAGAGAAATGCACAAAGCGCACAATACTGTCATGCGTTGCTAGATTATGGGACGTCATGGGTTTCGTAGCTCCAGTGGTATTATACGCTAAGCTTTTAATTAAACAACTTTGGTTATTGGAATGCGACTGGGATGACTCGCCGCCTGACAGCATTGTTCGGTTGTGGCAGCGCTTTAGATAGGAATAGCGCCATAAAGGTCGTTGGGTTTGCAGACGCCAGCGAGAAGGCTTACGGGGGCGTTGTATATTTCCACGTCCAGAATAATGGTAGAAATTCGATTAGCCTCATTAGTTCTAAGTCGAGAGTCTCCCCCCGTAAGGTTGTCTCTCTGGCGCGCTTAGAGCTTTGCGCAATATTAGTACTCGCCAAGCTTATTACCGCAGTTATCAGCGCATGTAGGGATAGAGTTCACATAGAAAGGATATTTGCCTTTTCCGACTCCACCGTCGCCTTATGCTGCGTTCATTCTTCACCCCACCGTTGGGTTACGTTTGTTGCGAACCGAGTGGCCAAGATACAAGACGAGTTAGAAACGCGGAACTTTTATCACGTGTCCGGTACGGAAAACCCCGCCGATTGTCTATCCCGTGGACACACCCCGATGCAAATAATGGACCACCCGCTTTGGTTCCACGGACCTGCTTGGGTTCACTTGGATCCCTCGCAATGGCCAATAACCGATTTCGAACCTTCGTCAGTGTCAAAACCGCCGGAAGAGAAGAGACACGCTCTAGTGGCGAACGTTTCGAGCGAGGTTTCTCCAATAATTGCTTTGGCGAACCGCTTGTCTCTTGGTCGAAATTATTGCGTAGCGTAATTTACGTTTGTCGATTCGCGAAGCTGTTACCGCGACGTTCGTATGTCTTAGCATCCGATTACAACTATGCCGAGTCGCTAGTATTGCGTGAACTTCAACGTGCGCACTTCTCTGAAGAAATTAGAAGATTACAATCGAATAGAGCTTGTAGTCGCGCCTTTCAACGCCTTAAGCCATTTTTACAGGATGGGATTGTAAGGGTAGGTGGACGCTTGTCCAACTCGCAATTGAGTTTCGACCAACGGCACCCTATTGTTTTACCGCGTAAGGACCATATCATGAACTTATTAGTCGATTACCATCATAAATTGAACTCGCACGCTGGCCCCGACTTGTTGATGTCGATTTTGCGTCAGAATTATTGGATTCTTTCTGCACGTAGTTTAATACGCAATCGGGTGCACAGATGTATAGCTTGCTTTCGGGCACGCCCCAAGCCGTCATTTCCGGAAATGGCGGAACTTAGATCTTGTAGAGTAATACAATCAGTAAAGCCCTTCACGCACACCGGGTCTGATTTCGCTGGTCCGTTTAAGGTCACGCTCACTCGCGGGCGTGGTATAAGATCCACAAAGGCTTACGTCTGCATTTTCGTATGTCTAACTACTCGAGCGGTGCATATAGAACTCGTTGGTGATCTAAGCACAGCAGGCTTTATGGGTGCATTTAAAAGATTTCTTTCCCGCCGTGGCCCTGTAAGTAGATTGTATTCGGATAACGGTACGAACTACGTCGGTGCAAAACGTATTCTATCGGAACTACATGAGCTCTTAGCTAGCAAATATTATAATTCGGAGTTCGCTCACATTCTAGCCGAGAACCGCATTGAGTGGTCTCTGAACGTCCCAGCCGCGAGCCATTTTGGGGGCAATTGGGAGACTAATATCAAGAGTCTAAAGAGTCATTTATACCGAGTAATAGGAGATCAAATTTTGTCCTTCGAAGAGCTAAGTACGGTGCTCGCTCAAATTGAATGCGTAATGAATAGTCGCCCACTTTGTCGTACGTTGTCTAGTGACCCCTCGGAACCGCTGGCTCTAACTCCAGCACATTTTTTGAATTTAACGCCTTTAAAGTATTTGCCAGCCGCAGGTATGGATGAGAACAGACTTAGCATTTCCGCACGCCACAAATTATTAGATCGGTTAGTGCAATCGTTTTGGAAACGATGGAGGATGGAATACTTGCATACTTTGCAGTCTCGGCAAAAATGGAACACAGCAACTGAGCCTTTAGCTGTAGGAACTGTAGTTGTGCTCACCAAAGAGAATACGCCGCCTCTCCACTGGCCGTTAGGAATTGTCGAAGAGGTCTTTCCCGGTTCCGACGGAGTAGTTAGGATAGCTCGCGTTAAGACCACGGTTGGGTCTTACTTGCGTCCGGTTGTCCGTTTGTGCCCCCTGCCTCTTCCATAATTTAAATTAGCTTTCTAGATTAAATTGTAGTTGAATTTAAGTAATCGTAGCGTTAGTTAGTTATTTTGTTAGTTGATCTTAGCTCTAGTTGTATTAGTTAATTTTGAAGGAAATCCTTCAAGGGCGGGGGAGATGGTTGCGCGGAAAAAACCATTGGATTATTATATTTGACGGTAGAGGTGCCAAGCCGCTTGTTCCTTTCCGACAAAACGATATCATTCATACCCTCCTCGATCCTCCATCGACACATCGGGGTGGTGGGGTGGGAGGGGCAAGAAGATGATTCTAGAATGTCACGTAATCATCGGGGCCGAGGACATATAAGGCACGCGCGACCGTTGCGCGTCCTCTTTCCTACCGCGCCAGTCATTGGAACAACAGCTCTTTCCACCGCACTCGTCGTTGAAACCACACCGCTAGTAGAAACCGCTTTAGCCTGGAAGCAGTCGAGCTCCAGGAAACCCGCCTCATCTCGTGTGAGATATAGTCGCGCACCGCCTCTCTCCGGAGTGTTCCAGAAGAAGTTCCAGAAATTGCAGCTATAGTGCTCAACAGGATAGAAGAAACCCCGGTGAGTCAACACTCCTTTATTCACTGCCTTATATAGTTTAACCCGCTCCAATTTTGTTGTTCTCCTAATAAGGCAGGATTCCTTTTCAGCGATTTGGCACCATAATAGTTTAGTTTAGGGAAGAGCGAGTGCATTATACCGCATTCTATAGTAGTAGCTTTTACGTAAGCGTAGAAGCAACCGCATATACAGTCCACTTTAGTTAATATCTCGCGTAATAGGTTTAAGGTTCGACCGGGGAACTGGACTTCGGCGGCCTTAAACACGTGGCTCCACCAATAGGATCCCAAGCAGATGGTAGCACCCAACCATCTTCTCTATTGAAATTTGGATGTTTTTTAATTTCAATAGCCTCGCGTGACTGAACATCAAAACTGACCATAGTTTCATTGTTAGCGAGATGTAGGTCTTTTATCTCACCAACAAATTGGTACGAATCCTTAGTATATGCTCTGGTATGTCCTCTCAGTGGTGATAGTATTTTATTGCTAAGTATTGTGCCAGCTTATAAGTTGGTGAATCGATCTGGCTCACTATGGGACGTAGTGGAGCGTTTGGTTTGTGTATCTTCGGTAACCCATACAACCTCGGTGGTTTGGCACATGATGGTATTAGCGAATTCACGTCGAGATTTAATTTTTCGGAGTATTTCTTTATTAAATCGCTAGTTATTTTAAGCGTGTTAGTTGTAGGGTCTGTTTTGACCTTTTTATATGTACTTTCGTCCGATAAAAGTTGTTGTTAATATTATAATAACTCTTTTTAGACAATCTTTGTTAAATAAAGTTTTTAAACTTAGTGGAAGTCAGATTTTGTATATATATATATATATATATATATATATATATATATATATATATATATATATATATATATATATATATATATATATATATATATATATATATACCGAGTGCTTCAAAAAATGTATACACACTTTAAACTATTGTAGTTTTTCCGCTCTACAAGGCTAATGTTATATTTCTTCGCTAGGTGCCAGCATAATAGTCCCTCTATGTTATATTATCAGTTGGAATTTGTAATATCAACATGGGGGACGTACGTTTGAGTTTTGAAGAACGTAAGCAGGTTATTAAGTGGTACTGGAAGTTTGAGAATGTAAATGAAGTTCAAAGACAGTGGAGAAGGGAGTATGATACAGAACCACCTTCAAGATTAACAATTACACGCATACGAGACAAATTGAAGTTCATGGAACAGTGTGTGATGTGCATAAAGGTCATTCAGGTCGGCCTCGAACAGCTACAAGTGTGGTGCGGTTTGTCTTCAAGGGGACTCATTGGACCTTTTCGATTTGAAGGCACTGTAACTGGTATTTATTACCTAACAATGCTTGCTGATTCCATATTTCCTGCCATTCGTGCATTATACGGTAATGATGATTTTTATTTTCAACAAGATGGTGCTCCGCCGCACTATCACAGGGACGTACGAGCTTACCTGGATCAAAATTTGTCGGGCCAGTGGATAGGACGCAGGGGGACAATCGAGTTTCCAGCACGCTCTCCAGACCTTATACCACTGGATTTCTTCTTGTACAGTAAAAGGGCACAGTAAAAGATGAGGTATACAAACGTAAACCACGTAACCTAGACATTCTTTGGAATGAGATTCAAGCAGTGTGTAGAGAAATCTCATTGGACGTTTTGATACGATGTACAGAATCTGTGGTGACTCGTACTCAGAATTGTATTGATGCTGCAGGTCACCAATTTGAACAGTATTAACATTTGTTATTTATGTTTCATTTACATCGGACTTTCAGCTTTCTATTTTCCTGAAATTTAACTTTGTAGAACGGTAAATAAATTTTCTATGGAAGTTCAAAGTGTGTATACATTTTTTTGAAGCACCTGGTAAGCCTAACTCCTTCTATACGGCTGGACAGATTATGATGTAATTTTGTGTGTGTGTGTGTGTGTGTGTGTGTGATTGATTCGAGAAAGGTTTAGATTCACAATTATACACGGTAGGTGGCGCTGTTGTCGAAATCTAGAAATAATCCGTGCGAAGTCGGAGCGGATCGCTAGTTTTGTATATTTATCTATACAGCAACTTGCTTTGTCACACTTCTCACTCATTATTTCTACATTCCCGAACCGCCCAAGTAGTTTGAACAAATACATATTGATTAAACTACATATCGCAAAATCGATAAAAGTCCCGCTGTACAGTTGCTAATGCGAGCACATGTAATCCAGTTAGGTGACGTCAGTTCAAAGCCGGCGTCTCGATAACCGATGACCGCGTTGTATGGCTTTAATGTGTAAATATGTTTTGTGAATTGGGTAAAGTGTTAAATATTCATGTCTTATTATATTATAAAGATATATACATACACAGTCCTCCTGATAGTAAGTGGACACTGTGGCCCACAGACATCTACATCTATGCACCGTTAGGTATCGAAGTGCATATATGTAGTCACCCCTGAGGACTAAGATGGAATGCCTCCTTTCCATAAAAAGGGTCTGCGGTTCTCCACACTCACCCAGAAAGAAAACGCGGACCTATTCGTGCTACAACTACAATATAGATATAGCATGGCTCTACCATGTAGAAAAACTTGACTTGAAACTAATGGTGACAAAAGGATACATAGCTACTACGATTTTGTCTCATCCCGCGTGTATCTAAATAGAAACAGAGAAGGAAGAGATATTAAACGCGAAGTAAAGCATAATATAACGTAATAGGAACTATGTAGAATGACACTTTTTCTTCCTAAGAGAAAAAAATTACGCGGTAGCCATGCTGCAGCTATATTAACACTTTTACTGTCCGATTTTCAGACACAATAATAAGACAATAGCAATGAAATACGTGTAGTACACGAGGCAGCGAAAGGATTAAGGCCGCTGCACAAATTGGTCGGGTCGACCTGGGTAAGACCACGCTCTCTCAAAATACCAGCGTGAAATAGCAGATTAATGCTGTCTTTCGAAAGGTATGGTTAGCGTATCGACTCGCAGACACTATTTATTGGTTACGACGCATTCCACCTAAGTCCTCAGAGGTGATAAGTTTTGTTGTTAGCTTCTTAGTTGCAGATAAGTGTCTACGGGTTACAACGTCCACTCCATCAGCTGGACTTTATGCTTCTGTGACACCTTCATCATCATCGTCACTACAACTTCTCACAAGTCCACTGCTAAACATAGGCCTCCCACAAGGAATGCCACAAAGCACGGTCCTGAGCCACCTGCATCCATCGACTTCCTGCATGTCTTACTAGGTCATCACTCCATCTAGTGTGCGGTCGCCCAACACTACGCCTACCAGTCTGCCACTCGAGAATCTTTTTTCCCCATCGGTTGTTGGCTCTTCGACCTACACGGCCGGCCCATTATGATGATATGTGACACCTCACTACCTACTTGCTTTGAGAAAATTTATTAATATGACATCCCCCAAAACTATAATAATAAGTAAGCACATGTATCTAATCTTGTCTGCCTCGTTGGTCTAATGGTTGTAGTGGTGCGACTGCTGATCATGAGATCCTGGGTTCGAATCCCGGGTCGGGCCAAAAAATCAATTATTGAGTTTTCCGTCAAGAAATTCTCAGTAACTGCCCGGAGGCAGTTACTGAGAATTTCTTGACGGAAAACTCAGTCAGGAAGTTGGCGGTGTGTCACCCCCGTGCCTCGGAAAGCACGTAAAGCCGTTGGTCCTGCGCCTGATCTCTCTCCAGTCGTGTCGGTTTACCGTCCCATCGGATTATGAGAGTGAGGGAATAGAGAGTGCACCTGTGCTTGCGCATACACTTGGGCACTCGCCGCTCCAGGAAGTTTGCAGTCTGTGAACACGTACAGGATCGCCCCCGTCACTACATCAGATTTGCTAGACCACAAATCCTCGCTAAAGAACACCGATTCCTTCCAAGGATGATTCGCGGGGCTATTAAAATAAAAAAAAACATCCTAATTTCAATAGAGAAGATGGCTGGGTGCTACCATCTGCTTGGGATCCTATAATAAATAAAATTAAATCCCAACCCAAGCATACAACTGCAAGACTTCATGATACCATAATTTCATACTGTGTAGATCGGAACAAAAGTTAAATTTTAATCTATGGTAACCGCGGTTAACTATGACATCTGGATGTTGAACATCTCAGTCCTTCCCGTGACCATGGGTGCTGTAAAGCTCTCAAAACGTCGGGTATTTAAAAAGTTAAATATACGAGATAAATTCCGTAAAAACTAGTATTATTTCGGGATATAAGTACCTGTTCAAGGAGTGTTTCACAAAAGAAGTGTTCATTATTTTGGGTTTAATTTTTATTGTAAATGCTTAAAAAGTTTTGTGCTTCAAAAGTAGAACTCTGAAAAATAGTAAAAAAATGAATATAAGCATTAAAGAAGTATAGGATCAGGAAAGAATTACGCTAATTGTTTAAATTTTTCATGCATTTGTTCTTTTAAATGTATTGGATAAATGCCTATAAACATTAGTTCCCAATACTGGCTAGGCTAGGGCCACTATATATTTAATCTCATAGCATCACACAGGCAAATCTCATGGTAGGGAGATTAAATTATTAGAAAATTGTAGTTTTAAGATTATAAATGGATAAAGCAAACTACGGATGAAAATAGAAGATATTCGAGATGTTTAAAAAATTAAAGAGCACGCCGCTGAGGATTTGTATTTTGGAAACCAGAAATTTTGTGCTTCTTCTGTACACTAATCGTTTTAGTTCGGCCCACCAATAAAAGTTTAGATGTATTAGGTCTGGTGATCTGGCCAGCCAGTTCACAGGTCAATCGCGACCTATCCACCTATCACAGAATTGGCTTTTATTGTTAGATACTCGACATTAGAGTGTTGGTATATGTAGGAATTTTCATACAAAACGCAATTTATCTATGGTGGTGATACTGTGAAACCATCTATCTGACAAATAAATTCACCTCAATCCCAGCTAGCGACACCTGGTGAGCAGAAATTTACACGCACATAAGAGAAGATTACGAGAAGATTGCACCTTCATAATAACATAACATAACATAATCACTCACGCCTGTCACCCAGAGGGGTAGGCAGAGACTACAGACTTCCATTTGGCACGATCCTGACAGACCTCTCTCGCCTCCTTCACATCCATATATTTACGCATACATGCCGTCGGTAAATGGTACTCATAATAACCTTCATATTATTATTATGTGTGGGGTATCTATATAGTTTTCTCATCTGGTTGGGATGTATAAATATATAATTATAAACGAAAATGAAAAGATAAATATCAATAAAATAAAATAAATACAAAACTACATAAATAAATAAAAGCCCAACCAGATAGAAGCCCTCGGCAGGGGAGACCAAACGGCCAAGGGTTAGGGGGAAAGGGAAAGAAACCGGCGGATGATGCGGGCATTATCAAGGAGCACCGCCTTCTGCATTTGAACCCGGAGCGGTCCGTCACGGAGTCCCAGTCGCCTCAGATGACCAGAGAGGCTAACTGGGATTAGCCCATTCGCAGAGACGACTACAGGAATAATTTCGGCCGGCAGACCACCCCACATGTCGGTCACCTCGTGAGCCAGGTCCAGATATTTTGATTGCTTATCTGTTTCGGCTCTCACGAGGTTCTCGTCATACGGGATGATAATATCGACCAAAAATATCCTTGACTGTGCCCGGTCCATCAGCATAATATCAGGCTTATTCGCAAGAATAGTCCTGTCTGTGATGATGGCCCGGTCCCAGTAGAGCCTGGCGCGGTCATTTTCGAGCACGGCTTCCGGCAAGTACTTGTAATACGGCAATTTCCGGTCCACGAGACCGTATTTCAGAGCGAGCTCCTGGTGTAGAATTCTGGCTACTAGGTTGTGCCTGTGCAAGTACTCAGAGTTAGAAAGCGCCAAACAACCGGAGATGACATGCCTGAGTGACTCCCCGGGATGGCGACAAGGTCGACAGACGTCGACGGTGCCATCCTTTAGGATGTATCTCCGATAGTTGTTGGTCTTAATAACCTGATCTTGTATTGCACAGACAAAACCCTCGGTTTCCCCGAAGAGGTCACCGAAACGTAGCCAGTTGAGGGAGGCGACTGTATCTACGAAGGGCTCATGTAGAGCCTTGTAGTACCTCCCGTAGAGCTCCTTCTCCTTCCATACGGTCTCCCGGTCGGAAATGCTAAGCACTGCTGGGTCCTGCCATTGCTCGTTGGCTAAGGATAGAGGGGTAAGCCCTTTATCACTAGAAATGATGTCATTATAGAATGGATCATCCGATCTATTATTATTATTATAGTTGGGGTATCTATTATTATTATTATTATTATTGTTACTATGGGGTATTTCTATTGTTCCATCTAGGACTCCACGATGGACAGCCCCGGGCTCGAACCCAAGGGGGTGCTCCTCGATACCGGTCGCATCGTTTGCCAGTTTCTTTCCCTTTCTCCCTAACCCGCAGCCGTTTGGTATCCGCTGCCGAGGGCTTCTATCTGGTTGGGTTTTTATTTATTTATTCATTTATCATTTATCTATACGTGGTTGAGCCATGCTGAAGTTATATTAGTAGTATAGTTGTAGCACGAATGGGTCGGCTCGACCGGGGAAGGACCACGCTCTCACAGAACACCAGCGTGAAATAGTAGCTTAATGCTGCTGTATTTCGTATGGTGAGTGTAGAGAACCGGAGACCCTTTTTACTGGAAACGAGGCATTCCATCATAGTCCTCACCGGTGACAACGCATCTGTATTTTGATTTGTAATCGAGGAAAGATGTAGATGTCTGTGGGCCGCAGCAACCACTTACCATCAGATGGATTGTGTGCTCGTTTGTCACCCTATCCTATAAAAAATATCTATTTTACCTTACATTCTTTTATGTATGGTAATATGTATGTTCAACATATAGTTTATTTTATATTATATATAATTATTTATGTATTATTTTTAGTATTATATTTATACAGCCCAACAAGGTGAGAATATTATTTAAACACCTCACAATAATATTTAACTATTATTATAATATATGTGGGGAGGAATTGTGCATAGCACGCACCTAATGGATTACACAAGAATCGAATAATTACTTAAACGACTCTAGTAAATTAACATGCTGTTCACAAACACGGTGCGTTAAGTGACCAAATGCGTGTGTAAATACGCGAGCAACCCGCGTTCGATCATACAAAACACCAATGAAATTGGTAATTGAAAACTTAATCACGTACTTCCAACTTGGTACAGCCACACTTCAGCTATATTTTGGTTGTAGCACGAACGGTTCTGTCGGCGTAGGACCACGTTCTCACAGAATACATGCGTGAAATAACAGCTTAATACTGCTGTGTTTCGTATGGTGAGTGTAGATAATCGGAGACTCTTTTTACTGGAAACGAGTCATTCCGTCTTAGTGCTTATGGATCTCGATTACCATTTATTTTCGATTAAGATTCAAAATGCAGATGCGTTGTCACCCCCAAGGGCTAAGATTAAATGCCTCGTTTCCAGTAAAAAGGGTGTTCAGCTCCCTACACTTACCACACGAAACTCAGCAGCTCCAAAAGATAAACAACTTCCTTTTTTGATACACTAAGATAAAGCGCGGCTTTTATCTACGAAGGGGAAAGATATAAGTAGCGGACCCTTGGGGCAATATATTTCCGGCACAATGGTTACTAAGAAAAAACTACAATTCTGTTCTTTTCGTTTTTAGAGTTCCGTATTAAAAAGGAACACTTATCGAATTATCTCCGTGTCTGTCTGTTTGCCACAGAATTTTTTTCAGTGATTATTTCCAATCGGTAGTAAATATTGGGCATAGTATTTAAAGAGCTCGTAAACGGACTTATAAAATTGCAACTTGCTGAAAATGTTGCTAAGATTAATATTACTAGAGATATTATTAATCAGGTGTTACTTTGCGAAAATCTATTATGATAAATGTGTTAAAGTTATTAGCTTGTTAACACCTTGCTGGGTCTATTTGAGCTATGCTACTACAAATACCGCAGAGCAGTTCAGTTCAGACATGTTACGCAACATTTTTGGGTTGTAAGATGGGAAGATAAACCGGCTACTGATAGATGTTTGTATAGCCATCCCATTTACACCAAACGTATAATACCAAGACCGTGTAGTGGCGGTGGAAGAATATCCACTTTCCAATTCCGTCTCGTGGGAAAATGTCATAGGAAGTGACAGAGGAAAACTGAAACAGCAGATCGGCACCAGCATCTTCCTGATAACAATTTAAAATAATAAAAAATGCGGTTGTCAAATCGCTTGCTAAGCGAGCCAACTACGTCAAAGTTCCCTCTTATGAGAAAACCTGTGTGGGAGTACTGTGGTCAGCAGTGGATTTTGATAGACTGTAATAATGCTTGGAAACATTATTATGCTTGGAAAAGTTGTGGATACATCCACCTTAATAGCATCATACCACGCCTATGTTATATCGACGCTTAGATATGGTGTTCTGGGGTACTTGTGCTGACAGAGAAACAGTATTTAAAGCTCAGAAGAAATGCTTACGAGCCATTTGTAAAATTAACCAGAGTGAGAGTTGTACATCATACTTTTTTAGCTTAAAATTATTAACAATGCCATGTCTGTATATATATGAGGTAGTATTATTTGTACGTCAAAACTTAAGTTTTTATAAAAATCTAAATGTCTAGCGTTATAAAGATAAATTGAGCCATCCCAATAGTAAAACTGTTTTGTTTAAGAAAAACAAATTCTGCATGGGGTCTCAACTGTATAACCATTTACCAAAATATATAAAAGAATCTAAGAGCCCTCACATTTTTAAGAATCAATTAAACATATTTTAACCAAAAAAGCTTATTGATGATTATTTTTTCAAGTTTTAAATTCGAATTATAAAATTTATTGAATATAACCGCATAACTTTATTTGACTATATAATTTAATTTTAAGATTTAACTCGAATTCTTGTATTTATTATGTCATTATGTGGTGAAATATAATGATGTTAGTAGTAATATAAGTAAGATTATTTCATGTTAATATAATTATCAGAAATTTCTATTTTAAAAATAAAAAATAATATTAATATTAATAGTTTGCACACCGGAAGGTAGAATATGGCTATATTTTTGTTAAATTATTAAGACCTATTGTAACCCATATATCGTAAACGAATAAACGAATTTGAATTTTGAATTGTATAATACCCATATTAGCGACAGGAGCGGCATCAGTGCTGTCAATACGTCTGGACTGCGATCGTAAATCCACCTGCTAAGGGTGATAATAAAGGGAAATCCTCCGTACAACTGGAGAGGCCATATGCTGAGGCTACTAAAGAAGTTATCATGTGTGTGCCTTCATCATTTATCATTACAGTCCTTCACAATTTCCCTGCTGAAAACAGGCCTCCTCAAAGGACACATAACATGGACCTGATCAACCTGCATCCATCGACTTCCAGCATATCTTACCAGTTCATCACTCTATGCAGTGGGAGGTTGCCCTAAACTTGGCTTAACGATACGAGGTTCCCACTCGAGACCCTTCTTACGCATCGGTTGTCGGTTGTCGGTCCATTGCCACTTCGGCTTATTGATTCATTGGGCTGTGTTGGTTACTATGGTTCCACTGCGGATATTTTCATTTCTAAGTATTACACATAGAAATTCTGGGCATAGCCCTCTTCATAGCTAGCTGAGCTATCTTGAAGTTCCTCACATGGCCAGCACTTAAGGACCACGTCTCAGATCTATATGTAATCACTGGCAACACTCACTCATTACATAATCTTGTTTCCAAGTTTTGAGGTATACCTGTGTTTGTACCTCATAAGAACTCATTTAACAGAGTTTTAATTATACAAGAATAATTTGAACGTTTATCTTTGTAGATTTGTATTACTTATTTGTGTGATCGACATCACAGACGTTTTGTAATTGACGATTTTTTTTCGATTTGGCTAAAATGTATTATGAATAAGAAATAATTTATAAAATAATCCGTGTGGTGCAAGTAAAAACGTAAAAGAATAAAAATGGAGGTACAAAAAATCATTACCTTTATCTCATCTCATGGGTGTCGTAAGAGTCGACAATGGGACACTACCGGAAGTACATAGTACACTTGTCGACGGAATGACCATTTCGTATGTTGATGCTAAGTATCTAGACCCGCAGCTGTAAACAGCATAGTTTAGAGGAACCCGTTCGTTTAAAAATGAACAGTATGTGAACGAAAAGGTTAGGGAAGATATCTTCATTCTTTGTTAACCACGGTTGTTTGCGTGAAAGGTTATCTGGGGGAAATCGCTTTCAGAGCGATAAGCACTGTGATGTAGTCATGTCCTAGGAAGAATATTTTTTATAAATGTTTATATATTATATATTAAAAACTTTACATCTACACTAGGATTTTCTCCGGAATCATGGAGGCAGTTTACGTACATAAATTTCGCTAGGACAAACATCCAGAACCCAGAACAATTATTTGTAGATCATATGAATACATGTTTAATGCGGGATTCAAACCCGCGGTCGCAACTAATTGCAAAGCCATTGCGCCATGGAGCCGTTTTAGTCGTCGTCGTCGTACATTGTCTGTAGGTAAAGGGTTTTCAAAAAAATACTACCCTAAGTGTGAGTTTTACTTTCTCCTCTAATCAGCGAAAATTTGTAATACGTTGAAGTTAAGAAATTATAGCGAGATAAACTAAGAAAGTTACATTTTAAGGTTAAAAGTGGTGTCTTCTGCGGTCTACATTCACAGAGATTTATTGCCTCATTGGTCTAGTGGTCTTAAGCGAAACTAGTGCGGAGGTAGGAAGTTGGCGGTGTTGATGGCACATCCACGCACACACGCTCATGTACACGCACACGCACTCGTACGCGCACGCACACACGCAAATGCATACGCGCACGCACACTAGATACATGTAGATCATACTTATACTAATACACATTTATATAAATTTATATCCATGACGATATAGAAATATATTAACTGATGTATATTTTATATAAATTAATTTTAGAATATTTATCTAAATGACTAATGAGCATAAGTAAGTAGTATTCATACATTCCTGAGTCGGTACAGCTGTAACAGCGAAGGAGGTTGAGAGAAAACTGAGAAAGGGAATTTGCAGGACGAGATTATCATGAAAGCAAAGATCCAAGAGTTGAAAACGAAAATGGTCGCCACACATGGTCAGTTCAACTGATCAGTTCAAACAAACTCTGTTGATATTTTTTAAATTATTGGATTTTTGATATATCAATGATTATAAATATATCAATATCGGAGTGTTATATATATAAGTTTATTTATCGATATGTCGAAAACCCGATACTTTAAAAAATAAATTTTATTTTGAACTGATCAGTTGGAATGATCAGTTAAACGGACCGTGTGTGTCGTCCAAACAATAGCGAAAAGAGTGCTAAGAATTCTAAGATTCCTTCTTTGTGCGATATTTAACCATATAAGTTGAGAGTGATAGAATGAAATGTAGTCATACTTTCCGAGACCAAACATTAACTAAATAAAAGGCAAGTTGTTTCAGAATCACTAAATTTACTGATTTATTATAAAATGTAAATAAGTTAGCAAGTACACGTTAACAAGATTTATCAACGGATGTGACGCAGCGTTGCGGTGAGTGGTAATTTCCGGCGGCTTGAGGTACGGCCGTAGCGCGCTACGAGGTTGCTACGACCGCTACAAAAGGCTAAATTCATGCATACACTGAATACAGTTACAATCTAATAATAGGTTGAACCTCAAGATGTTTCATAACGTTATAGCCTTACAAAAATTTGTCTCGAAATTGATAAAATAAAAAGAATATTTCTATTAATATATATAATACGAGACGAGACAACGTCTTAACAAATGTAGTGACAAGAGCTTCAGCGTACGGGTTGCTTCTGCCTCAACACCGCACCGCTGCGTTTCGAGGCAGTTTTCGATATGCAGCAACCAAGTGTTGGAACAACTTGCCGCCGCCGTTCCGTAATATACAATCGATACATAGCTTCCGTCAAAAATTTAAATTGTTCCTCTTAGATCAACAATCTCAAAGTCAAGTAGTGCAGATATTATGATAGTATGTAATTTTATAAATAATATATGAGCGTGTATATGTGTATGTATGTGTGCTTGTTTATATTTATGTATATATATGTACATACATATATATATGTATATGTGTGTGTGTTTGAGTATGTATATATTATTTATTGAAATTATGTAATGAAGCGGTGTACTGCAGCTGGTTTGTGTATTTGTTTGTAGCTTAAACTTAATTACGTTCCTGAGTGAATTTCAATGCAACCTCTTACAGTATTAAGAATATTTTATAAGAATTATGACAATATTACAAGAAATAAATTTTTGTTGTTATATTTGGTTTAACACAACAGAACTGCCCTCTGCATATAAAGAATATATAATATATGTATATATATATATATATATATATATATATATATATATATATATATATATATATATATATTTTTATACTTATTTGTGTATTTTTATTTTAAATATATAAGGGTGCCACTGAAAATCAGGGTTGGGGTGTTATACTTCTAATACATTCCAACATATCCTGAGTGGCTTTCCTTTTTGGAACAGAGCAGCATTAACGGGTGGATTGTCTTTGTAATACACCCTATGCATTACTCCTTATTATCCAGTTCTTTATTATTATTTTTTTTTCTTTTTTATATTATTGTTTGCTTTTTTTTGTTTTTTTTTGTTTTATCATATCTACAAACAAGGAGTGAATGTCCTGTTTCATGATTTCTATGTAAAATTTTTTTGTTGTATGACTACTTAAATGTTATTTGTTTTATGTAATCCACTTGAGTGTGTTGCATGTGCCAAATAAAATCTGTTTCTTTCTTCTTTCTTAATAGTTATAGAAATCATTGAACACAGTAAAGTAAACACAAAATATCCTAAAAATAATATATCAAATATGAAAACCAACAGCAACAACAAAATATTTAGTTTATAACTTTTACCTTGATCAACGGAGACTGACGCCCCAGGATGATTAGAGTTCTTTTATAAAATAATAGTTGACAACCAAGAGATATTTGGAAAGTAGTTAAATTCAATACACTTAATTTAAAATATATAAGTCAATACTCTTGATTTAAAATACATAATAAAATACATAACCCACATTTAGACATGTTATGTAGGTACTTATTCTGTCAAACTTGTTTTTCTTCATTAAATTGAAGTAACAAACAAGCTAATCGTCTACCTGATGATAAGTGTGTAAAGATAAGATATGATATCAGTATCGGCATACGAGGTAGAGCCACGCTGCAGTTACTCTTATATTAGTTGTAACACGAATGGGTCGGCTCGACTGTGAAGTTCCACGCTCTCACAGAATACCAGGGTAAAATAGCAGCTTAATACTGCTGTGTTTTGTATGGTGAGTGTAGAGATCCGGAGACCCTCTTTTGCTGAAAACCAGGCATTCCATCTTAGTCCTCAGGGGTGACAACGCATCTGCGTTTTGAATATTATCGAGGAGAAATGTAGATGTCTATGGGCCACAGAATCCACTTACTATCACTAGTCTTCTTGCTTGTCACCCTTATTCTATAAAAAAGAACAATATTTGTATTTTATTTTATTTTTATTTTATTTTAGTCAGTGTAGTAATGCAAAAAGTATGAATTTAAAAAACCATATTCTATTTTATAAATTGTTCATTTTTGTAAAAAAAAATACGTCTTGCTTTACGGATAAAATATGGCATATAGAGGTATTGCTCTCCTCTGTGTGAAGTGAAGATATGCCAGGACAGACAGACAATTTTCTTTAAAAATGGTTATTTATGCCGTAATAACATGCAAGAAACCCTCTGAGCTCAACAGAAGCCAGTTATTTGAATGATACAGTCAGACACTTCAATATTATTTATTTATATTATTATTTTATTCATTTGTTTTTATTATTAAATTAGCCCTCTAAAAAGTTTCGCGTGCTATACAGAGCGGACAGTAATGATAACTAAGGGAAACGAAAATCTCGGTATCTTCTCACGCGATTAATTAACTCACTGCCGATGTCTTTAAAATAGCTTAACGGAGAAAAGCATTAAAAGTAAATATTTTCTTTAAAGTTGTTAAAACATATATTAGGACTCTTAATATAACGTTAATTCTAATCCTAAAACCTCTAAACCAAGGGGGTTTGAAATAATGATCTGCTTGCGTTGTTCCTTAAAATATATTTTGTTTAAGACGGTTTTCCCCTCAATGTTAATACTGTGGCTGATGATGAGCTGCCTGACGTTCCTAGCGTTGTAGACAAACCTTAACAACACGTTTTTTTATTTTAATTAAACCTGTAAATTGTGAAGCAAAAGTAAGCAATTGAATTCATAACTTTCTTACTTTCAAAACGTCTTACCAGTAATACCATTAACTAATTAAGACCGGCGCATGCAAACAAATGCTTAGCAGCACCACAACAAGGTATCGATCGCACCGCACCCGCGCTCGCCTGCATAAAGCCATTAATTATAGAGGGTAATTACGTAGCCCGCACTTTGCATACAAATCATGTAATCATGCTAAGAAGATTTATTATTTTTTACATGAAGTAAGTTAAAACCTTCTTTTAATGCTTATTATCCATAGTAGAGCAACCCTGCACGTTCTCTTACATAATAATAGTCTAAAATAGCAGGTTAATACTTCTTTGTTTCGTGTGGTGAGTGCTTACAATCATCGTGTTTAGAATCACCGTCTGGTGATTAGCGTGATCGAAATAATGATGGACTTCTTTAATCGTCATTTTCACTATGTCATGTTTACCGTCCAAAACGACAGAATTTCGATTTGCCTCTGTTAAATTGGATTTGAAAGGTAAACGACCGTTTAATCTAAGGAGGTTATCTTCTCCTAGTTCCACTGCTAATTTACTTAAACGTGACTTTTTTCTATATTTTTTTTCTGTTTTTAAACAGCTTACTTCCGAATGGAAACACTCGTCCTGAACAAACTTCCAGATTTGAATTTCAGCTTTCTTTAAAAGCGTTATTTCTAACACGTCATCGGGTCCTTTAACTGACATGGCTAAAATATTCTTAGAACACATTACTGACTTTTACGATTTTGCTAGCCTTTTGGAAATTAAATGTTTGTTTTTTTTTCTACGGCTTGCGGAGTTCGCGCAGTAGCCTTAAGAAATCTTCCAAAAGTACTAAATCGTTCGTAGTCGGGTAAATTCCGTGGTTCCTTTTTTTAGCGTATTTACACTTTTCGGCGACATTTTTTCATCTGTTTCTAAACTTTCTTTTGCGTCCACTAACGTAGTCCATAAATCAGGACTTTAGGAAATTTGGTACTTGAAAGCAACGATGATTCCCATTGAAGTTGGAAAAAAAATTCTAGTGGCGGCGTCTGCCACATTATCCGACTTTGGAACCCATCGCCATTCATACGGCCTGCAGTGATATTCTATCTCAACCAGTCTATGAGCAACCAATCGTTTAAAGGTTCGAGATCTGACCTGATCCACGCCAACACCGCACGGGAATCCGTCCAGAAACCAACGATGAGGTTGTCAATCTACTTTTCGTACTCCTTCCTTAAATCCAAATTTTTATCGAGCTTCTTCTCGATATTGATCAGGCGATTTTTAGCCTGCGCTCTATTCGACGGCATGACTTCATTGTCCAATTGCAATAACAAACCTACTTCGTTTCTGTTATCAGGCAAACGACGTACCGTATTTAAAATTTAAAGCCCGCGCCTCGGGATTACTCAGCTTGCGCGCAGCCGCAATAACCATACCCAATTATACAAAGTTGAATTAATCTTTAATTATCTTTTCCACATCCTCCTCCTTTCCGTTGGAAATATGGTTAACGATTTTAAATATCTTGATACCACTAGTCATGTGACTGGGTGCAGTGTCAGTGTGTGTCAGTACTTCGGGTATTACGATCGTCAATCCGATTTGTTTGTTGGCGTGTCCAAACGTGATTGTTGATGATGCTCACGTTGCGTCTTGTTGCTTCACGTTCTTTCTGTTGTGCAAACTATATGTAGAAATGACTTGTGTCGAGCTCGAGCACCTCATTGTTGTGTTTACAGACCCCCATTTGCTACTTACGAATATTTTATTGAAAATATTGTGGAAGAAGTTTTGCTCAAACTTAGTAAATAAAACAAGATTGTTGTAATATGTGGAGACTTTTACATCAATCTCCTTGAAACTTCTTCCAATTAGTATTAAGTTTAACTCATTGTTTAAATCGTTAATGTATTCCTAGAACCGAATCTTATTGCTGGGTTTAATGCTACCTGTATAGATAACATTCACTGAGGACAGTGGGTCTCATTGTCTTTCATACACAAAAAAACCGAAAAATGAGAAAGATGTGTTTGTTCCAATAAATGAACATCGTTTGGAGAGATTTAGAAGTTATATAGTGAAAGCACTTCCATCACTTTCGTTTGATTGGTGCTGATTCTTTGTATTTCCGCGCCCATGTCGGGGATAGTCACGATATAATATTATTTGCTGATGATACTTCCTTGATTTTTAAACTTAGACGTCAATCATTTAAATGTGACGAAGTGAATAATGCTATATCAAAATTAGTGCATTGGTTTAACGTTAATAATCGATATTTAAACGGAAATAAAACTAAATGTATTGAATCTATAGCAACAAACGTTAAAAATCCGAATACCACGCTAAGCTTGAGTGAAACCTCCGTATATCTAAACTAGCAAGCAGACTAAGCTCCGCAGCTTATACCGTAAAAAAGATTAGAGATTTCAGTGTCGAGACAGCTGGATTAGTTTATTTCAGTTATTTCCATAGCATATATGGTAAAGTAAAAATTGACTTTCAATAAAAATTACAACATGTAATCTATATTGAATAAAAAATTATTCTATTTATAATGTCGTATGGAATTTTGCTATGAGCTAATGCGGCTAATTTAGAAACTACTTTTGTTTTTCAGAAAAGCTATTTACAATCTAAATCGAAAATCAAGAGCCTTAGGGAACAATTTAAAGAAATGAATATATTATTACGCGCTCCAGTCGCCGACACAACTAGCGCCATCTAGTGTCAGGAACGAGAGCGAGGGGAGCGTTGCAGTTTATGACATCACAGCTCTTTCGACCGACAGCGCCACCCGAAGAACTAAGTTTCTAGAGAATCTATACTCGAGCTCTCGGTACCTTGCGCGTGTTTACTTGAACATTCCGGATATTTTGCTAATTTAAATAAATAGGTGGCGCAAGATGGATCGAGACAGAGTTGAACTCGACGACACAAGCGAAGCTTCGGAGCGGAATTAAGTGAATTAGTGTGTTTAATTATTAGTGTTTTAACTTTAATTTGTGTAAAGTAAATTAAAGTGTTAATTTAGGTAATTTTATCGGCAATTTTTATTGTCACGAACCTCAAGCTCGTAACAATATTAACTTTGGCTTCTCACTATATCTATGAAAATTTTATGTATGTTCACAAAAACAATAAAGACTAAAAACAAACACAAGCTAGTAATACCAGTTTCTCGACTCCACATAGTCAGTAATTCATCCTTGGTGCAATGTATAAGGTATTACAACAAAATCCCAAATAATATACAAGGTCTCTCTTTTTTTTATAAAATAAGAGTGACAAACTAGCACACATTCCACCTGATGGTAAGTGGTTGCTGTGGCCTATAGACATCTACATTCATCCTCAATTACGAATCAACGTTGTCACCCATGAGGACTAAGATGGAATGCCTCTTTTCCAGTTAATAGAGTCTCTGGTTCTCTACACTTACCATATGAAACACAGCAGTATTAAGCTGCTATTTTTCGCTGATATTCTGTGAGAGCGTGGTTCTTCCCCGGTCGAGCCGACCCATTCGTGCTACAACTATACTATTAATATAGTTCCGGAATGGCTGTACCACGTATAAAATATAAATTAATAATAATAATAATATAGCCTCTTTATTTCCATAATGAATGACTTAGAAAAAGAACAAATATATCTTAAGATTACGATTACATAATTATGCATGCATAAAACAAAATAATACAATTCATAATTATCAGAATTAATAATTTACAATCGAATTATTTCTAAATTTTATATAAATTTCAAAATATTAAATAAATTAAATTTTCAGATCAGTTTACGTACGAAATTCATAACATAATTCGTTACAGACTCATCAACAGGTGAAGGCCTCCTCCATTTTTTTCCACGTCTGTCTGTCTTTAGCCTTTGTGATCCAATTTTCACCGGCTTTTCTTAATATTTCATCAACCCATTTTTCTCTCGGTCTACCTCTTTTCCTTTTGTTTGGTGGTCCTTGCCAGTTAGTTACTCTCTGTGTCCGTTTTTCTTTGTCCATACGCGCAATATGACCCGCCCATTTCCATTTTTGTTTTTGGGAATGTTCCAAAGCATCTATTATTTTTGTTGTATTTCTTATGTCTGTGTTTCTTTTTCTGTGTTTTCTTTGTATATTTAGTATACTCCTTTCCATTGCTCTCTGACATACTTGTATTTTGTTTATAGTCTTATTATTGTATATCCATGTTTGGCAGCCATACGTTAGAAAGGGTAGTAAACATGTATCCATTATTTTTTTTTGAGTTTTATAGGTAGTTTTGATTTTAAGGTTTCTTTATTGCTCCAGAATTTATTCCAGGTTACGTTAACTCGTTTTTTAACCTCATCTTCGTGCCTTATCTTAGAGAAAGATACTTGTTGTCCCAGGAAAACATAGCTTTGAACGTATTCTAATATATTGTTATTGACCCTTATTGGTATTATATGGTGGTTCGTCATGACTTTAGTCTTGGTAGCATTTAGTTCTAAGCCAATTGTATTTCTTACATCATTTAGTTCATTAATCATTTTCTGTAATTGAGATGCTGTTTCGGAGAAGAGTATGATGTCACCCGCAAATCTAAGATTACTGAAGAGTTTGCTCTTTATATTTACGCCTGTCTTTTCCCAGTTCAGAGTTTTAATTATATTTTGTAGCACAGTTAAAAAATTCTAGGTGACAAAGGGTCACCCTGTCTGACGCCTCTACAAATGTTTATTTCAGGGCCATGTCTCTCAAACTTTATACGATTTTTGCTTTTGTAGTAGATGTCTTTTATAAAATCTATAGTCCCCGATGGTACTTCGCACTCATGTAGAGCTTTCCACATGCTCGTATGTGATATAGAGTCGAAGGATTTTGCGTAGTCGATAAATGCCAGGTAGAGTGGTCTATTGTGCTCTATATATTTCTCTATAATGAAATTAAAATTAAAGTGTGGATGTGATCCATTGTTGAGAAGTTTTTCCTTAAACCTCCTTGTTCCGGCGGTTGAAATTTCTCGGTGAACGTTGCTAGGCGATCCTCAAAACATGAAGCAAATAGTTTGTACATATTTGATTATAAGCTTATTGGTCAGTAGTTTCCAATAACGGCAGGGTCTCCTTTCTTGTAGAGTAAAATTATGTCCGATTGTGCCCATTCTTTCGGTATTGCTCTATCTCGAAACTTGTTAAATAGTGTTGTTATGTATGGTGCTAGTATAACTGTCCCCAATTTTAGTGCTTCATTTGGGAATCCATCTGGCCCGTTGCTTTTGTCGGACTTTAGACTTTAAATTTTATTTATTACTTCAAGTGTAGAGAATCTAGCTACAGTTGTGGAGTTCTGGTAGGTCTTTTCGATTTCCGGAGTAGTATCTTTTACTGAGTATAAATTTTTATAGAATATTGTTACCTTTTCTAAGATATAAGATCTTGACAATATCAGTATCATTTTTATATAGGATATCCATCGTTTGGTGGTATTAAGATCTTTAAGACCTTTCTGTAAACTATCTGTTGATTCGAGGTGCGTTTTAACTTTTTTTATTCTGCGTTCTGTACGTTCCTGTTTCATTAATTTGTAGATGTTTTTGTTGAGGTATGTACGTTCGTATTTTTCTTCTTTTGTTAAGAACTTCTTCTGAACCAATTCACTTCTTCTTGCAATATTTTATGTGCATAGGGATGACCTCCCATATTGTTGTTGGTTTCTGTCGAATTAAATTTAAACTGGAGATTATTGGTTTTTTAATTTTGGCGTATAAGGACTATATATTTTCATTTTCTTCTAATTCAATTTTGTTTATGTTTGTACTTAGGGTTTGTATGAATTGATCTTGTTCTTCTAAAGTACTGAGTTTGGTTGTATAATTTTTGAAATTTGGTCTACTTTTCTTTATCGGTGCAATCTGTAGTGTACTTCTCAAGAGTCGATGGTCGCTGGGAAACGTTAGGTTTGATACGATTTCTAAGTTTGAGATGTTTTCCTTTCTATTCGTTAGTATATAATCGATTTGATTTATTCTTTTCTTGGCGAGAGCCATGTTCACATAGTTTTATTGTTCTTTTTAAATAAACTATTTGTAATGTATAGCTTATTTTCCCAACAAAATTAGAGTAAAATTTCACCCCTTTTGTCTCTTTTTCCGTAACAGTATTTAGCCAGTATTCTTTCTTCGCCTGGTACTCGCTATCCCACACGGGCATTAAAATCGCCTAATATTATTTTCTGGTTATTATATTGACAGTGTGCAGTCTGTAATTGGTTGTAGAAGTTATTAATTTCTTGGTTGCTTGCGTCAACAGTTGGCGCGTGTACTTGTTCAATGGTGAGTTTTGTGTTGTCGAAATTGAGATTTAAAATGCAGATGCGTTCAGATACTCCAATGAAGCTCTCGGTGTTTGGCTTATATTCCTTTTTTATAAGAAATCCGACTCCATATTGACCTTTCGTTTCCCCGAAATAGCAGAAAATACGTTCGTTTTTTTTCTATCTTTCTTCTTCTTATTATAGCAAGACCAATAATATTGTATTTTATTTTTGAAATCGCTCTCTTAAAATCGAGTAATCTTTCATCTGTTAGTAGAGATTTTGCATTATAGGTACAGATGTGGAGATTCCGTACTGTAAATGGAGGGTTGTAGTCATTATCCATTAATACATGGTTGATAATAACCCCTTAGAATGAGGTGGTCGCTTCCAAGCTGTTTCTAAAATGAATTTTGTAAATATTTTGTAACCATTCACGTAGAAAAATTTATTGAAGAAAAAGTCCCACTGGGTTTTTTGCTGGTTCTTCCTAATACAGAGTTTTTTTTATACCAGTGGTAAAGTAAAATATGACTTACAAATAGAATTACATGTAATCTATATTGAATAAAAATTATTCTATTCTTCTCAAACATTTGAAACATAAATAATATTAGGTAATTAATAAAACACAACATATATAAAACATATATACTCGTAAAATTGTTACTTACTTTTTGTACCTGTTGTTTTTTTTAATAAATAAGTACGTGTGCAAAAGGGGACGGTGGGACTTACTGCGATTTTTATAGTGGGATGAAGGTATGTTTGTAACATCAGTGTCGCATTACCGAATACATGATCCTGCGCATTTTTAGTTGCACAAGAACTTCATACGAGGTAACACCAATGTCTACCTCTGCGGATGTTTGCGTGGTCATCAAAATTCACCGATTTTATACGCATCTTTTTCGGTAATCCTACTTCTCTAGGCGTAGTCCCGAACTCATGGAAGACAGCTTGGTTCACCCGAACCCTAAAAAAGGCGAGCGCTCAGATCCGTCCAACTACAAGCCTATTGCTATCACGCCCTTTTTCTCCAAAATAAAGGAAACAATTATTAACTGCCAGCTCATGAAGTACCTTGAGGATCACCAAATTGGCGACCGCCAGTACGGTTTTCGCCAGTGCGACAAATTCGCGATACCATCCATATCGCGGTCCACCACTGTGCGATTTAAGGAAGTTTTCTTCCTCGCATAATTCCTTCCTTCCTTGTGGAATCGACTACCACTAGCATTTTTTCGAACTGATGCAACTTAGGGACTTTCAAGAAAAAACCCTGCTCTTTTTAAAAGGCCGAAAATGCACCTGCGACTCCCAGCAGTTGTTCATGGGTTGCAGTGGCCATCAGGTGTGGCAACTAATAAAAATAATCTCTAATAAGAGTCCATTTTCAGCAATGGGTTTTTGTCACAAGCCCACTTCTGAACATAGACCTCCCCCAAAGAATGCCACAAAGCATAATCCTGACTGCAGGTAAGTCATATCGACTTCCAGCATGTTTTACCGGGTCGTCACTCCATCTAGTGGGGGGCCAGCCCACGCTTCGCCTACCGGTACAAGGCTGCCATTCCAGAATCTTACTTCGCCTTCAGTAGTCGGTTCTTCGAACTTTATGGTCGGCATTGCCACTTCAGCTTACTTATCCATTAGGGTATGTCGGTTACTCTGGTTTTACTGCGGATATCCTCATTTCTAAGTTTATCACGCAGAGAAACCCCTCCATAGCACGCCGAGCAACCTTGAGCGTCCTCATACGGCCAGCAGTG